>BLIW01000011.1:15031550-16281550 GCA_016586305.1 Ophiorrhiza pumila
AAGGTGCTTGAAAGGTGTGTAAAGACTAATTTGGTTTTGAATTGGGAGAAATGCCAATTTATGGTGCAAGAAGGAATTGTCCTAGGTCACAAAATCTCAGCTAAATGAATGGAAGTGGATAAAACAAAATTGGATCTCATTGCAAAGCTACCATATCCAATAAATGTCAAGGGAGTAAGAAGCTTTTTGGGCCATGCCGGGTTCTACCGTAGATTTATTCTGGATTTGTCTAAAATCACCAAACCCTTGTGCCATCTTTTAGAGATGGATGCTGTATATAATTTTGATGATGATTGTAAGGCAACCTTTGATTTTCTTAAGGGCCAACTTGTAGCAGCTCCAGTCATTAAACCTCTAAATTGGGGAGCTCCCTTTGAGATTATGTGCGATACTAGTGATTTTGTTATGGGGGCAGTTCTTGGTTAAAGGACGGACAGAATTTTTCATACTATTCATTATGCCAGCCGTTTACTCGATCTAGCTCAGTGTAATTACACTATAACTGAAAAGGAGATGTTGGCAGTTGTTTTTGCTATGGATAGATTCCGTTCTTATTTGCTGGGAGCCAAAGTGATTATTTACACAGATCATGCAACAATCCGTTATTTAATGGCCAAGAAGGATGCAAAACCGAGGTTGATACGATGGGTTCTACTTTACAAGAGTTTGACTTGGAAATCCGTGATAAGAAGGGAGCTGAAAATCATGTTGTCAACCACCTTTCTCGTTTGGAAAAGCATGAGCATTTGGAAGAGGACATTAATGTTCAAATTAAAGAAATTTTCTTGGATGAAAAATTGTTTCAAGTGGAAGAAGCGGAAAAAGCTCCATGGTATGCCGACATTGCAAATTATGTGGTGTCACAACAAATTCCACCCAATTTGTCTGTTCAACAACATAAAAAACTCATCCATGATGCAAGCTACTACTATTGGGATGAACCTTATCTTTTCAAGGTATGCAGTGACCAAGCTATTCGAAGATGTGTTCTTAAGGAGTATCAAAAAGACATTCTTCGATCATGCCATGAATCAGATTATAGAGGACATTTTGGGGGGTGAAGGACAGCATACAAAGTTTTGCAGTCGGGATATTATTGGCCAAAACTATTCCATGACACTCAAGAGTGGATCAAACATTGTGATGAATGCCAAAGGACCGAAAATATTTCATGGAGGAATGAGATGCCTTTAAACAACATTATGGAGGTGGAAATTTTCGACGTTTGGGGCATTGACTTCATGGGACCATTCCCAAAATTGAATGGTAACCCTTACATTCTTGTGGCTGTGGATTATGTGTCTAAATGGATTGAAGCAATTGCCTTACCGACTTGTGATGCAAAAAGTGTGGTGGGGTTCATTAAGAAGTACATTTTCACTCGTTATGGGACCTCAAAGGCTATTATCAGTGATGGAGGCACACATTTTTGTAATAAGGCCTTTCAAGCATTATTGGCCAAATATGGAGTCCGGCATAAAGTGGCAACCCTTACCATTCTCAAACGAGTGGACAAGTGGAGATATCAAATCGGGAGATCAAGAGAATTCTAGAAAAAGTTGTGAAACCTTCTCGGAAGGATTGGGCAATAAAATTGGATGATTCTCTATGGGCTTACCGCAAAGCATTCAAAACCCCAATTGGTACATCTCCATATCGTATGGTTTTTTATAAGGCATGTCATTTACCTATTGAGCTTGAGTACAAAACTTTTTGGGCCTCAAAGGAGCTGAAAATGGATTATGGGAAAGCAGCTGAGCAACGGTTGTTAGAATTTAATGATTTGGATGAGTTTCGATTTGATGCATACCAAACTGCATCTTGGAAAATAAACTAAACTTTTGGTAATTAGAAATTTCCATATGTGTTTTGTTTATTGAGTTTAAAGTAGTTTCTTAATAGTATTTGTTTCTTAATTAGTTATTGGTAGAAGTTAGGAAAGTGTGAAATTAAGAAACCTCTAACACTGTAAATAGAGGATGTTATGGATCTTTGTAATAGGAGGAGTTGGAGAGAGAAACCTCAAAGAGGTTTGGTGAGAAAAAGCCATACGGCAGCTTAGAGAAATATGTGGACTAACGGATGTTATTGTCGTGTGACGGTTGTGTCATACGTGAGATTTTGAGATTGTTATAAATCCTCTCCTCCCAAATATATTTTTGGTTAATTAGATTAGTTTCGATCCTTCAAATTGGTATCAGAGCAAGGTTATAATTGATTAACCATGATGGAAAATATAATTTGTGTTGTTCCTAAACTGAAGGGAAAACAAAATTATAATATTTGGAGAGATCGGATGGAAATCCATCTGGAAGCTTTTGATTTGATCCAATACGTTCAAAACGAAGTACCTGAAGATGCTCCTGTGGAGAAAAAGAGGCAAGGAAAAATGGCGTTGTCTCAAATTCATCAATCCATTAATCAATCAGTTTATCTAAAAATCTCAACGGCCAAAACTACGAAGAAGGCTTGGGATATTTTGGAAAAGATATATAGAGGTGTTGACACACTTCAATACAAAAATTTCTTGGTGTTGACAAAAAAGTTTGAACTTTGCACCATGAAAAATAATTTGTTGATGTTACAAAAAAGATTCAATCTTTGCACAATGGAGAAGACAGAATCCATTGAGTCATATTTTTCTCGTCTTTTGGCAATTAAAGATGAGATGAAGTTAAATGGTCATGTATTGCAAGATGCAATTTTTATTGCAAAAGTTCTCAATACACTGACCTTGAAGTTTGAGTATTTTGTAGTCTTGATGATAGAGACCAAGAATTTGGCAACACTAACAATTGAAGAATTGAAGGGTTCATTAATTCGATTTGAATAAAGAATTAATGAAAAATTAGATGGTCAGACAGAAAATACAGAAAAGGTGATTGTGATCAGAGATTTTATCTTTGATGAACAGAGAGCTTCGAATTGGTCTTCTAAAGAGCCAATGGTATCAATTGAGCAAACACAAGTGTCTTTCTATATTGAGAAAGAAAATAATAATCACCAAAGTGAGCAAGTTCAACAACCAACTGTTGATCCTTCATCTTCAAATAATGAATCCACTTTAGAAACTGAAAATCTCAAGGAAGGAAATTGTGGTTTTGATCATATTATTGAAGTGGTGGAAGAAAGAAGTATTGATTCAATTAAGGAAGAGGAAGAAATTATTTGTTCGGTAGAGAACGAACAAGAAATTCATGTTGTTGAATTTGAGGGGAAAAAAGAAATTGATAATGTTGGTAAAAAATATTCGTGTGATGATACATGTGTGAACATGAATGAATTATATGATGAAATTGAGATGGTTGAAATTGGTGATTTTATTGACAAAGAGAATGAAGAAATCATCAATTTTGAAGAGGGAAAAGAAACCATATATATGGTTGAATGTGATAAAAATATCACCAATGATTGTGACATTGTTAAGGTAAACAATATTGAAAAGATTGTTCAAGTTGAATAATACGATTTTTTGATTCTTGGAAATTACATTGGTCATTCTCTATTAGAAGAGAATGTTGGTATATGGAAGTTTTTTGCTAAAGGAAAAGAAATAGAAAACATGTTTGAAGACTTCAAGATTCGAAACTACAAAATTCGTCTCATGTTACATGTGAAGACAAAGAAGAAGATCAAATACAAGATCCAAACTGCAAAAGAAATCTCAAAAGAAATTCAAGCACGTGAACTTGAAGGTATTGATCATATATGGAAAGTTTAGTTTAAAGGGGGATTTGTTGGAAAATAAACTAAACTTTTGGTAATTAGAAGTTTCCATATATGTTTTGTTTATTGAGTTTAAAGTAGTTTCTTAATAGTATTTGTTTCTTAATTAGTTATTGGTAGAAGTTAGGAAAGTGTGAAATTAAGAAACCTCTAACACTATAAATAGAGGATGTTATGGATCTTTGTAATAGGAGGAGTTGGAGAGAGAAACCTCAAAGAGGTTTTGTGAGAAAAAGCCATACGGCGGCTTAGAGAAAATCCGTGGACTAACGGATGTTATTGTTGTGTGACGGTTGTGTCATACGTGAGATTTTGAGATTGTTGTAATCCTCTCCTCCCAAATATATTTTTGGTTAATTAGATTAGTTTCGATCCTTCAGTGCATATCTCTATAAAGAGAGAACTAAAAAGTGGCATGATAAACGCATCCTACATAAAACATTTGAGCCCGGGCAGCTGGTTTTACCTTATAATTCTAAGTTGAAACTCTTTCCAGGAAAGCTTAAGTCAAGATGGTATAGTCCATATAGGGTGAAGACAGTGTTTCCTTATGGCACAGTGGAGATTCTAAATGAGAGAACAGAAAATTATTTTATCGTCTATGGGCATAGGTTGAAGATTTATTTTCTCAAGGCGAAAAGATTTTCCGCAATGTTGAAGAGGTGACTCTTGAAGAGCCACCGAGGGAAGAATAAGTAACAGGCGTCGAGCTTGCAACGATAAATAAAGCACTTCTTGGGAGGCAACCCAAGTTTATCTTTTATATTTTTAAGTTTCATTTAGTTTAATTAAATTACTATTTAGAATTTAGGCTAAAAATTCCATTAACTAATGGTCTATTTTGTGCAATTGTTTTGTTTTGTAGGTTGGAGAAAAGAATGGGATAGAGTTGAAGGATATAATGCTTCAAAAACGTGGAGAATTCGCCAACGTCGCGACGTGCATGGATGCACTTCGCGACGTCCATACGGTTTAACAAACGAGTGAAAAATTTTCCCACGTCGCGATGTGCACGATCGCACGTCGCGACGTCCAGGTTCGTTCATTAAAAAATGCTAGGGTTTCCCCACGTCGCAACGTCCAATGATACATGTCGCGACGTCGGGAAAAAATTGATTTTAAAACTGAAGAACAGAAAGCATTTTTTACGAACACATAAAAAATTCAAAAATCCTCTGTACTCAATCATTTCTCTTCTAGTTTTTTCTAAAATTTCACTCCACATTAGTGTTATAGGTTGATTAAGGATCAAATTAACATCAAAACCACACAACTTCACCGATTACAACTCCAAAATTTGTCAGATTTTCAAAGTTTTTTTCAAAACCCACAAAATAAAGAATTCAAATTTCTAGTGAAATTCGTTAAAATTAGAGGGTTCCAATCCGTTCTAGGAGTCATTGGGAAGGTGTAGACGGCTCTACATCATCACAAAACACAAGATTATTTCATTTTGATTTTTGTTCTTCAAGAGGTAAATTTCGAATTTTTCGCTTCATTTTGTTTTAATCTTGTGCTTAATCGTGTTCTATAAGTTCCAATTACACTATTAAGTGAATTGAGATGATGAATGGATTCTGGGATTGATTTGTTGAATTTTTGGAATAGTTGAGTCACGGTTTTGGACCATTTTTTTATCTCTATAATTAGATTGTGTTCATACGTATTATGCTATGATGTTAGAATGGTTAATCTTGATCATGTTGTTATGACGTGTGAATTGTTGTGGTTTTTGTTTGAAAATTGCCTTGGAATGTTGGTTTAACACGATTCTAAATTAACATGCATGCTATGTATTTGATACAATGCTTATATGGATCCTGTTGACTTAAAACTTGCTATACATTATCTTCAAGGTTGTGAAGGTTGCACTTTAAGTTATATGATATTTAACTTATACACATTGTGGAGATTGAATTGTTTTGTGTTTAATATGTTGTCATTTAGATTTCTGGTAACTAGGGATTAGTTGTTCTTGCATTTGTGTGGTACTAGAATTTGCATTCCATGGTTAATGTTGAGGTTGTGTTTTGCCTTAAGTGTGGGGGAACATATTAGTTAGTAATGGTGTGGTTTCATTGTGAGAATTGTGTTGCAAATTATCTTGTCAATAAGTGTTATGATTTATATTGAATATTCTTGTATTGACAGATATGGCACCAAAGAGGACACGTTCAACTGTTGGTAATCCACCACCACCACCACCTCCTCCTCCACCACCGCCACAGCCCAATCCTGTGGGGTTTGATAATTTTCGGGTTATGTGCTTAGAAGCGGAGCAGTACCATGATGAGAATCTGGCACTTAAGGCCATGGTAGGGGAGCGCGGTATTCAAGTCACAGCTACGCCGATTGCAACTCAGATCAGGAATAGACTTTGGCAACAATTTTGCCAGCAACCGATCGGCGGGAATCCTACTTTGGTGCGCGGGAGTTTTACGCCAACTACCTATATGCACAGCAGGGTATTTTGCGCATTCGAGGAGTGAATGTGCCAGTCAGCCGCACGAAGTTCAATGATTATTATGGACTGAGTGACATTGTGGACCGTGAATACCACACCATGTTTAGCCATGTCCTTCCAATTCAACAAATATATTTCACCATCACAGCTCAACCACTTGCCCAAGTAACATTGACATACCGGGTAGCTGAGCTCAAGTCGGCCCAAATGACCAAGATCACAAAGGCGTGGCATTACTTTATAATTGGCAAGCTCATCCCAAGTATCCATCAGGCCTCCTGTGACAACGACAAGGCTATTCTCAATTATTGATGCGTGTAGTCATATCAGCACAATTTTACCCTAAAACTACTAATGTAGTATTAGTGAGACGGATCGTATCCACAGGGAAGGGGATAGTTTCAAGAATGCAAGAAATTGTTCTAAGTTTTGTCACAGAAACAAGTCACGAGAGAGAATGAAATATCAACACAAAAGGAAACAAGAACAAAGGAAAGGAATTAGCAACAATCAAGTATGAACATATATCCTAGGGTTCTTGTGCCGGATGAACACAAATCTAGCCGATCAACGCTACACAATAGACAAACAAGAAAAACTCAAATAGACCTAAGTTGCCTGGAAGCCTAGTTTGAGGTCAGCATGGTGACCGCACCACTCCCTACACTTCCTAACACCATTCTCTCCCATGGCGAGGCCTGAGAATGGTGGAATTTGCACCGCAACGTATCAACTCTCTAAGCTAACTACTCTAACATGCAAACCCTAGGAAATCCCATGGCGAGGCCCGACCTAGGCTTGAATGCCTTCGTTTATTAACGCAGAGAGCTTCTTTTACACTTTTTCCTAATGTTTCAATTCATTAAAGCTTCCCATGGCGAGGCCTGAATCTCAGAACTGAAATAATCATGTAAAGCAAGTGAAAAGACTTGGTCAATCACACTTAGTTCTCATCTCATGCATCTTCATTGATGTTGGTGAATCAATCCTCAACTTAGCATGGCGACCACAATCGAAGTTCAATTCAACCAATAAAAGTGCAAATATATGAAACTTAACAGGATTACACATTAAAGACAATTATGATTTCATTCTTTAGAAATTGCGTTAATTGCATAGCATTTCATTGTCTAATTACATCTCTAGTTCAAAAATCTGTTACAAGTCTAGAATGATCTCTCTCACATATTAACTACATCCTCTATATATAGAGAATTACAAGATGTAACCAATACGCAAAAGCGTAAAGTAACTACAATATTACAAGAATACCCCTACAAGGAATGTCTACAATCACCATAAGTGCAAATCCCAAGTAGAAGAACTCAAGCCAGCTCCAGCGCCTTCGAGCCATTATCCCTGCGCCTTCAACAATGTCCAGCACGCCATCGCACCAACAACAACCACGCTTCCTCGCACCTGTGTACCAAAATAGAAAATCCAACTCTTAGTCGCATTTCGGCAGCTCAAAATCCAAACAAGCTTGCGATGCATCGCAGCACAACTGAAACAAGGCTACGATGCATCGCCGCGATGCATCGTAGCACAAACGTAGCAACACTACGATGCATCGTGGCGATGCATCGTGGTGTTAATTGTGCTAATGTGCGTGTGTGTGATGCGATGAAGAGTGTTGTGAGTTGTGTGCAGTGTTGTGAAATGAAAACTAAAAACTAATGAAAAATCCAAGAATGAAATGAAGAATAAGTGTTATGAAGAACTTGTGAAATCAAGCAAAGTGCAAATGATGCTCGTTTAGAATTACTGAAAGGAAATGTTGTGAAAGACATACTGAAACTCTATCCTGTAAATGTCATGAGAAAATGGAATGAAATAAAAAGTGTATTGTGAGTGAATGTTGTGGAATTAGAATGAAATGTACAAGAACATGAAATCACGAATGAAATAAAGAATGGAAGAATGAAATGAAAATATGAATGTGATGAGGACTTATGAAATGCTAAGTGAATGTGGTGTTCATAAAGAAATGAAGATGGTTGAAATGAAAATGCATGATATGAAGAATGTTATGAAAGTGTTAATGAATGTTGTGAAATGTTAAGGAATGCATCATTCAAAGTGTGAAGATTACAGAATGTTAAGAAGAGTTGCCAAGATTTTGTGTGAAGTAGTAAAGAATGAGTGATATGAATTGTGGATGTGCAAAAGAGCAAGAGTGAATGTGTTTGTGATGTGTTTGTGAAAAAACGTTGTGCAAATGCACTACGATGAGATCGTAGTGCAAAATGTGCGTGTGTTAAAATGCACTACGATGAGATCGTAGTGCAAATGCGTGTGTGCAAATTTACACTGCGATGAGATCGTTGTGTAAAATTTCATGCTCAAAATGTCCAACTGCTCAGCTATTTCCAACCAATATTCGACTGTGATGCGTTAAGCATTAGGAAAAACGTAAAACACAAAAGCTGTAGCCATAGGTCTCAGCTTTCCATAGCTTCTTGAATCACTCAAATCGGAGCTCGGACCAGAGAGTTATGACCAAATAACTGAACTGTGGCAGGAGAGTGTTTCACCACGATGCATCGTGGTACAAACCCATTTTCACCATGATGCATCGTGGCGATGAATCGTCGGTTTTAAAATTTACATCAGGCTTTTCAGTAAACATAAAAGTTGTAGGACTTTCTCTTGGCTTTCCATAGGTTCTTGAATCACTCAAATTGGAGCTAGGATGAGAAAGTTATGACCAAATTACTGAAGCCTGGCAAGGTATGATTTTAAGCCTACGATGCATCATAGAGTAAATTGCTCCATCAACATTGCCTGCGATGCATTGTGGGATTCACCTCCGAATTAGAGTTTGTGATCAACATAAAGGTTGTAGATCTTCCTCTTAACGTTCCATAGGATCCAGAATCAACATCATTGGAAGTCTGGAACTCAAGATATCAATAAACGCCCAACCTGTGGCAGAAAAACTCAACATTGAAAACCCTAAAAAAGCAGTCATAAAGATCCCCCCGTTTCTCCTACTTTCACACATAATTAGAAGAAAGTTAAAACCTAAGAAATGAATTAAACACAAAGAGCTTTCCAGAACATCCAAGATGTCCTCATTTGGATTAGTATTGAAAGAGTTACACTCAAATGAAATTCGACCTACATTCTGCCCAAAAACCAAGTAAGCACATTAAGGCATTCTCTCAAACCTTTTTGCATCCTTATTTGTTCCTTAATTTCAAACTCACATTTGTTTCATTTAATCATCATTTTGGTCCTTTTTCACCATTTTAGCACATCAAGTTACAAACCACACAAATGCACACAATGACACTAAACACTACATAATTTGCATGAAAAATAAGGTAAAAGCTAAGTGATATAACACATATAAGTTGGTATAAAACCAACTTATCAATTTCTCCCACACTTAAACTCTTGATTGCCCTCAAGCAAGATTACAACACTGCACTTACACCTCAATACACTTACACAACTCAAGCACGGACACAACAATACACCAACACATAACACACACTCTCTGCATAATGAACTTTTCTAGAGAAACCTATCTATCTTCTTCAAGAACATTTCACACTATTATTGGATGTGCACATTTCTTATTTAACCAACTCTAGTGGTAAGGATATGCTCAATTCTTCATGGCAATCATCAAAACTAAGCTGTACTCATTTGAAGCTTTAACATAGATGTGTGAGTGGTGTGCAAAGGCTTATATACAGCTCATGTCTCACTTATGATCAAGCAATAGTAGAGAATGCAAAGACTTTATTATTACTTCTTTTCAAGTTCTCAACTTGTAAACTTTGTATAGACATAAAAGCACCATTTTAAGGATCATTGGTTGCCCTCGTTTCTTACCACTCTTTCCCCCAGGTTGTCATCCTTTAGTGCTTTACCTTCGTTTTGCACATGACATTATTACACTGGGGTACTCCTTGGCCTTTCCAATTATTGCCTCGGGTTTTATGGCTTTTGAATTCCATTTCCACTCATGCGGATTATTCTCTTAAAATGCACACTTAGTGTGATAGAGCAGTCCCGCAGAGGAGTGGTTCATAAATGTGTGCTTTTGGAACATTGTCCCTGCACTTAGCATGCAACAAATTTTACATTGGCATAACCTGCCTTTTTTTCCCAAATCATTTCCCCTGGTGCCTAAATGTCATTACAAGTTTCCAAGGATTACTCAGCTTAATCATAAAAAATTTCAAACACATTCTCTATGTCTTGCCTTTTCATACAAGTTCAACAATCCATGTATGTACGCCCGTTTAGTGCTTTAAATCAACTATGTTAAAGTTCAAACTTTCCCACTATGTTTTAACTCCTACCACTTAGCATTGAACTATCCTCACCACTAAGCATTTTTATTCAAGTTTTAACACACATCCAACTCTAGCGCTAGTGCACTTTCCATGGATAGACAAGTTCCTCCACAAAAATGTCAACTATGCATAACTTGTGTTCAACACCATCACTTATTCACAAAAAAGTTCAAAATTTCACCAAAAATTTAAATTTTTCACAAAGAAATGAAAAACACAACAACTTTGGGTTATAAGCTCAAAATGACACAACAAAACTAAAAAAAATAACTTTCTTTGCAACACATAGCACAAAAATTTCATTCATGAAAGAAAGTAAGCATATAAAGTCCAAGAGCCACAAACCATAGCAAACATTCCCTCCCCCACACTTAACACTTACATTGTCCTCAATGTAAAGTAAAGACAGGTTTTAGGAGCTCCCTGGTTTTGATGTGCCATGATTTCCAATGTTTGCTT
Organism: Ophiorrhiza pumila; assembly: GCA_016586305.1. Taxonomy (NCBI): domain Eukaryota; kingdom Viridiplantae; phylum Streptophyta; class Magnoliopsida; order Gentianales; family Rubiaceae; genus Ophiorrhiza; species Ophiorrhiza pumila. The sequence continues at coordinate 15,042,510 of BLIW01000011.1, forward strand.
GGTGAAGTGTCTTTGTTTGAAGTTCTTTCTTGCATGAAAAAGTTCCTGCACATGGTGAGACAAGGCTTATTACAAGGCTTATTAGAAATCACTCCCTCAAATACTCTACATGTTGGTGCAAAGTAGACAAGACATGGAAGCAGCTTGCAAACAAAGTGTCGCACCATGACTAGGAGTCATGGTGGTGTAAAAATATGCAACTAGCAACACTAAATGGCACATGCACAATTCATGTTTGAAAAGTAAAACAAAGTGATTGTGTGTAACAAGGGAGTGGTCCATGGCACCACTCCCCCACACTTAGCCTCATGTATGCATTGCCCATATTCCTTACAGCTTCCTTCCTATGCAAGCCCCTACAACATGAGTAGTGTGAGTAAGCATAAACAAAATGCAAAACAACATAACGAACTAGTTTAACTAAAATACTGTATTGTAGTCTTCAGCTAGACTTTATTGTTTTAGAGCCTCTCCCTCAAGATTCGGAATATCCATCTTTGTACCAGAAAAATGATATTTCATAAGCACTCTTCTTCCTCCTATAAGGCACTTGTGAAATCTTTTCAAAGAGGTGCTTAAGCTCATGCTCATGAGGAACCACCTCTACAACTTTCACTTTGAACCACTGAGGCTCCCCCATTGTAGGCACCTCTTCCTCTCCATTCACCACACTAGGCTCCCCTATAGAAGGGTACTCATTCACTTCTCCCACCACACTAGGCTTTCTAACCCTGCAAGGCTCAACCAAGGCTTGTACATCCATGGTCTCAACAAACGTATTAGTAAGCTCAAAACCACCAGTAAGTTCAAAAATAGATTCATAAACAAAGTAATTTTCTACCATGTTAGCAATCTCATTAGAAATTTTCACATCTTCTTCATCTAGATTAACATCAGTAAGGTCAAAAATAGATGTATCAATGAAGCAATTTTCCACTATGTTAGCAATGTCATTCAAAATTGGAACATCTTCATCATCCAAACTAACATAGGGAAATTCTTGAGTCTTTTTTTTGTCAACAACACAAAAAGCATTATCATCAATTAACAAGAGGATCTCATTTTGCGCTTCTTGCGAGTCACCATATAGACATTTAGATTCAATCACCATTTCAAGAGTTGGTGCCTCAACAAGAGTTTTATACAATGTGTTGACATTCTCATTAGCCATTACAACATTATCTTCATTCATGATATTACAATGATCATCAAGAAATGTCTCTATACCATTCACAAAGCTATCAAAAGGAGAAGACTCTAATGACTGGTTGTCAACATCATCTGACTCATGGAATTCCATAAAATTAATGTAAGACTTAGAATTTGACACATTTCCCATCTTTTCACCAAGAAAGTTCAAAGCTCTAAATTCATCAATGTCACACTCATCACCAGAGACCTCATCCTCACTAGAAAAGTTAAAATTTGACTCATGCCACAAAGGTTTTTCAACAATACATTGTTGTGAGACAACCTCAAAATTTGTAGATTCCACCTCCCAAGTATGATTTTCGCCACATTCAATATTAACTTGTATTTCAAAATGATATTCCTCAGGAGTTGGTGTTCTAGCAATTAGAGATGTACCTTGTGGATAGCATGGTACATATTGAATTGGTAGCTCAATTTGTTCTTCTACATTGTTCCACAATGCATCTAGTTGAGTATTCCTTTGTTGGCTTCTTGGAAACTCTTCTTCTTGAGAAAATCTCATTTCTGCCTTTTGTGAGCCTCTATCAAATCTTTCTAAAAGCTGAGAAAACATGTCCTCCACTGAGAGTCATTGGTTTCCAATAAGATACGTTTTGTTGCTTTGTGCTTGATTGTGCCATTGCTCTTCATATGATAGTGGAGAGAAGTCCCCAAATATTCTAGGTGTCGGTCGTGTGTCAAAATAGTCCCCATACCACCTAGGCATGTTTGGTTACTTGTGGTGTGCAATATTCCCCCTCAACTGAGTTCGAGTATCCTGCACTTGCCACAGATAAACCAAAGTAGACAAAACAAAACACAAAAACTAAAAAACACAACAAAATTTACCAAAATGAAACAGAACAAAACTACTAATCTAAACAAAGGAAAAGAAAACAAAACAGAGCAAATCCAAATTTAAGAAACCGTGCCTTCCCCGGCAATGGCGCCAAAAATTGATGCGTGTAGTCGTATCAGCACAATTTTACCCTAAAACTACTAATATAGTAGTAGTGAGAGGGATCGTATCCACAGGGAAGGGGATAGTTTCAAGAATGCAAGAAATTGTTCTAAGTTTTGTCATAGAAACAAGTCACGAGAGAGAATGAAATATCAACACAAAAGGAAACAAGAACAAAGGAAAGGAATTAGCAACAATCAAGTATGAACATATATCCTAGGGTTCTTGTGCCGGATGAACACAAATCTAGCCGATCAACGCTACACAATAGACAAACAAGCAAAACTCAAGGAGACCTAAGTTGCCTAGAAGCCTAGTTTGAGGTCAGCATGGCGACCGCACCACTCCCTACACTTCCTAACACCATTCTCTCCCATGGCGAGGCCTGAGAATGGTGGAATTCGCACCGCAACGTATCAACTCTCCAAGCTAACTGCTCTAACATGCAAACCCTAGGAAATCCCATGGCGAGGCCCGACCTAGGCTTGAATGCCTTCGTTTATTAACGCAGAGAGCTTCTTTTACACTTTTTCCTAATGTTTCAATTCATTAAAGCTTCCCATGGCGAGGCCTGAATCTAAGAGCTGAAATAATCATGTAAAGCAAGTGAAAAGACTTGGTCAATCACACTTAGTTCTCATCTCATGCATCTTCACTGATGTTGGTGAATCAATCCTCAACTTAGCATGGCGACCACAATCGAAGTTCAATTCAACCAATAAAAGTGCAAATATATGAAACTTAACAGGATTACACATTAAAGACAATTATGATTTCATTCTTTAGAAATTGCGTTAATTGCATAGCATTTCATTGTCTAATTACATACTCATCCGGTTCGAACCCTAGAACACATCAAATTTAGCCACAAAGCTCCATTTTCAACTCCAGTTCATCAAATTGAAACTTGAAACAATTCATTTACATGAGATGGAAAGAGTTTACCAATTGAATTGTTTCAAATGCCTTCAATTCACAAAATATTTGTGAAATATCTCCTTAATTGAGTAGAAAAACACAATAATCGGTCCAAATCCTTGATCAGAATCGAAAACGGAGCTGAAATTCTAGAGAGAGAAAATCCTAGAGAGAGAAAGTTAGAGAGAGAAACTTTCTCTCTCTAGTTCAAAAATCTGTTACAAGTCTAGAATGATCTCTCTCACATATTAGCTACATCCTCTATATATAGAGAATTACAAGATGTAACCAATACGCAAAAACGTAAAGTAACTACAATATTACAAGAATACCCCTACAAGGAATGTCTAAAATCAGCATAAGTGCAAATCCCAAGTAGAAGAACTCAAGCCAGCTCCAGCGCCTTCGAGCCATCATCCCTGCGCCTTCAACAATGTCCAGCATGCCATCGCGCCAACAGCAACCACGCTTCCTCGCACCTGTGTACCAAAACAGAAAATCCAACACTTAGTCGCATTTCGGCAGCTCAAAATCCCCACAAGCTTGCGATGCATCGCAGCACAACTGAAACAAGGCTACGATGCATCACCGCGATGCATCATAGCACAAACGTAGCAACACTACGATGCATCGTGGCGATGATCGTGGTGTTAATTGTGCTAATGTGCGTGTGTGTGATGCGATGGAGAGTGTTGTGAGTTGTGTGCAGTGTTGTGAAATAAAAACTGAAAACTAATGAAAAATCCAAGAATGAAATGAAGAATAAGTGTAATGAAGAACTTGTGAAATCAAGCAAAGTGCAAATGATGCTCGTTTAGAATTATTGAAAGGAAATGTTGTGAAAGACATGCTGAAACTCTATCCTGTAAATGTCATGAGAAAATGGAATGAAATGAAAACTGTATTGTGAGTGAATGTTGTGAAATTAGAATGAAATGTACAAGAACATGAAATCACGAATGAAATAAAGAATGGAAGAATGAAATGAAAATATGAATGTGATGAGGACTTATGAAATGCTAAGTGAATGTGGTGTTCATAAAGAAATGAAGATGGTTGAAATGAAATGCATGATATGAAGAATGTTATGAAAGTGTTAATGAATGTTGTGAAATGTTAAGGAATGCATCATTCAAAGTGTGAAGATTACAGAATGTTAAGAAGAGTTGCCAAGATTTTGTGTGAAGTAGTAAAGAATGAGTGATATGAATTGTGGATGTGCAAAAGAGCAAGAGTGAATGTGTTTGTGATGTGTTTGTGAAAAAACGTTGTGCAAATGCACTACGATGAGATCGTAGTGCAAAATGTGCGTGTGTTCAAATGCACTACGATGAGATCGTAGTGCAAATGCGTGTGTGCAAATTTACACTGCGATGAGATTGTAGTGTAAAATTTCATGCTCAAAATGTCCAACTGCTCAGCTATTTCCAACCAATTTTCGACTGTGATGCGTTAGGAATTAGGAAAAACTTAAAACATAAAAGCTGTAGCCACAAGTCTCAGCTTTCCATAGCTTCTTGAGTAACTCAAATCGGAGCTTGGACCAGAGAGTTATGACCAAAACACTGAACTGTAGCAGGAGAGTGTTTCACCATGATGCATCGTGGCGATGCATCGTGGTACAAACCCATTTTCACCACGATGCATCGTGGCGAAGCATCGTCGGTCTTAACATCAAAATCAGGCTTTTCAGTAAACATAAAAATTGTAGAACTTTCTCTTGGATTTACATAGGTTCTTGAATCACTCAAATTGGAGCTAGGATGAGAAAGTTATGACCAAATTACTGAAGCCTGGCAAGGTATGATTTTAAGCCTACGATGCATCGTAGAGTAAATTGCTCCATCAACATTGCCTGCGATGCATCGTGGGCTTCACCTCCGAATTAGAGTTTGTGATCAACATAAAGGTTGTAAATCTTCCTCTTAATTTCCATAGGCTCCAGAATCAACATCATTGGAAGTCCGGACCTCAAGATATCAATAAACTCCCAACCTATGGCAGAAAAACTCAACATTGAAAACCCTAAAGAAGCAGTCATAAAGATCCCCCCGTTTCTACTACTTTAACATATAATTAGAAGAAAGTTAAAACATAAGAAATGAATTAAACTCAAAGAGCTTTCCAGAACATCCAAGATCTCCTCATTTGGATTAGTATTGAAAGCGTTACACTCAAATGAAGTTCGACCTACATTCTGCCCAAAAACCAAGTAAGCACATTAAGGCATTCTCTCAAACCTTTTTGCATCCTTCTTTGTTCCTTAATTTCAAATTCACATTTGTTTCATTTAATCATCATTTTGGTCCTTTTTCACCATTTTAGGACATCAAGTTACAAACCACACAAATGCACACAATGACACTAAACACTACACAATTTGCATGAAAAACAAGGTAAAAGCTAAGTGATATAACACATATAAGTTGGTATAAAACTAACTTATCAATTACGCAATTCAGACAGGCCTCTCAATAGATGTTGGGGAGATAATGGACATCGAGATCAGAAAGGTGCGTCACTTAATAAGGACAGGATTGTATTATCCTTCAGCCATCACGGCCATATGCTATGCAGCTGGGGTGCTAGCATTAGGCACGGATGAGCTTTGTGGAGTGCGTGATGTCATCACCACTTCCATGTTTACTGGATATATGATCATTGCCACCGCCACAGCAACAGCACGGACCGGAGCAACCGCCACCGCTAGAACAAGGACAGCAGCACGAGCAAGATGAAGCACAGGACGAGGGGCCGATTCCACCCCCACCCCGCCGCCTACTTAACATTGCGGGCATACATACACGTATGGATGAGATGGAGGTGATGATAGAACAACAGACGACTCACTTCGACAAGAGGTTTGATCAGATGGAGATGGCATAAACCAACCTCTCCCATCAGATGTCTCAGATTTTGGATATGGTCAGGCAGATGAGTCGTCAGTGGTAGATTTCACAAGGCGAAGGATCCAGTTTGCAGCCTCCTCCTAGTGATGATATGCAACATGATTAGGTGGTGTTTCTCCTTGCCCACATTGGGGACAATGTGAATTTTAAGTGTGGGGGGGGAGTTAGTTTTGAGTGTAGTCTTGTTTTGCTGTTTTTATGTTTTTTAGTCTTTACTGTTTTTCTGTTTTTTCTACTTTTTCTGGTTTCTTTGTTTGGATGTTATTTTTCTTTTCTTGTTTTTCGTCATTTTGTTATTTTTTTCATTTTCTTTGTTAATTTGCGCAATATTAAGACAATGAAGTTAATGGAATTAGGATTTATCTTAGTTTTTAATATGTCCCATTCGTATTAGTTATTCCCTTGAGTTAACCTTAGCTCGTAAATAAATAATTCGGTAATGGTAATTCTTTGTATAGTTGCACCATGGTTTTAGGTATTTTTGTGTTGTATCCAATTTTGAAAATTTTGATCTGGTGGTGATAAATGTTATGTTGCCGATGATTGGATTTTATCGAAAGATTCGATGTGGGATAGGAAAATAATATGCTTTCTAGAGGGAGTCGGGTCTTTGATGGAAAGTTTAGCATTTTGAGTTAATCATTTTTATGCACTTAGGGGAACTACTGAGGGAATTGACGAATTTGTAATCATTAAGTATGTTGGTGTGTTTTTAACACTTTGTTTAGTTGAAACTTACATAACTTGCTTAAATTGAGCTCTTTAATAAATGTGCTTGCAGGATGTTTGCATTTAATGCTTTTGCATTTTTAAGCTTGTTAAGCTCATACTATCATCCCTCTATGAGATTGCTTTTAATAATAACCCTAAGAGAACTTATATGGATGGTAATGAAGATTAGAAGCCGTAAGACTCTGGCATCATATTGTCACTCCTCTGCGAGACTGCTCTTAAACGAAAAGTTAATGGACAACTTGCATGAGTGGGAATGGGTCTAAAACCCGAAGGTGAGACAGTACTCCAGGTGGATGTCACGGGATTTCTAATGAAATACCCTTATAAAGTGTGACAGTCTGGGGGAACGAGTGTTATATTTATGAACCTAAAGGTTTGTAGAGCGAATCCTCATTAATATGAGTTGATTAATGAATTTTTTAATATATTAGTGAGGAAAAGTTGAGACGAAGACTTAGTTGTTGGAGCCCTAATTTATGGCGTGGTTGTAGATGAGTTATGAACTGAGGTGGAACCTATCGCACACACACACACATGGTTGGCTCAACGTGTCTAAATGAGTACATTAATGTACTTTGATAACTTTTGGGGACGTATATTATGTGTACTTGACATTTGAAAACTTGAGAATATGAGGCATTTACATAGCATTTGTCCTTAGATCGAATTGATAAAGTTGGATACGTTTTGATGTTATGTGTTAATATTTTGTTAGGATCTTTATGTTAAGATTTTTGGTTTGTGTTTTTTTATTATTTGTGGTTTAGTTTGTTCGGGGACGAACAAAGGTTAAGTGTGGGGAAAATTGATAAGGTGAATTTATTCACCTTTTATGTAGTGTTTATACTTAGTTCTTTGGTCGTACTTGTTCCTTTTGATTCGTTTTAGTGTTTTATTTGTAGGTTTGTCGACCATGGTGGAGGCTTGGAAGAAGAAAATCATAAGGGAGTCAAATTGGATGTAAAGTGGAGGAAAAATTGAAGAAAGTTCGTGATGGTATTGAAGAGCTGCTCCATGTCGCGACATGGGTGGACGTCGCGACGTGAGACCCTCCAAGTCGCGACGTCAAAAATCTGAATTAAAGTTGATTTTTGGCTGGTTTTTTCGACGAATTTTGAGAAACTTCCCGAGAGTTACGTCGCGACGTCGGGACCCTCCTACGTCGCAACGTGGGTGCACGTCGAGACGTGCGATCATGCACATCGCGACGTGCGTGGACGTTTTGACGCGCCATTGTGCACGTCGCAACGTTGGGGAAAAGTACAGTTTTACAATTTAATTTTGGAAATTTGCAATTTTGGCCCACTTTGAGACTTCGTATCCGACATGGTTTTCATTAAGGACTTGTGTGGTAATATTTTCATAGAATCATTATAAATAGAACTAGGGTTACAGCTTTTAAAGGGTGTGACAACTTGGAGAGAGCATTAAGCAAGGATTTTTCTCTTTGTAATAGCTAGAGTTTCGTTATTTTGGTTATTGCAAGAAGATTTTACAGCTGTACGGATTGGGAACATTATTGACTATTGAATTCATTCTTTTAGGAGTAAAGATTTCTTCCAAGGATTCTCAATTCGAGGTGTTATCTTTCCTTTTAATTTATGTTTTCAATATTTTGCTTAATTAATAATTATATCATGATGATGTTCAATTTAGCCATGCTTGGCTAAACTTATTGTGCTCCCGGGATTATGAATAAGGGTTTTTGTGCTTAATTTACATGCTAAGTTCTATCTTATGGTCTTTGTGGAATAAGTTTTGCTGTGTTCTTCATAATTATGCATGATTTGGCCAGATTATGTATGATGAATATTTTCTTAAAGTGCAGTAAATTATTTAGAGATAACTTGCTTTAATCTTGCCTCTTAGCACATAGGAGGATTAGAGTGGGTCGTTTGGAATCTTTTGTGGGTTGGTTGTGAATTGTTAGATTGATTTTACCTTAACTCTTGCCTCTTACCACATAGAAGGAGTAGGGGGTTAGTGTAGCATTAGCGTGACTGGTTTGGGCGTTGCCTCTTACCACATAGGAGCGGTTAAACTTGAGGGTTTGGTTAAGTTGGTTAGTTGCACTAGATTCTGGGTTAATTAAGGAAGTAAACCTTGTCTCTTACCACATAGGAGGGTTTAATGAATTAATTAATATCTAATTAGGTAAGTGCCTAAATCATTCCTTGCCTCTTACCACATAGGAAGGCGTGAGTTATGTTATTTACCCTTGTTTTGCATGACCATAGATATAATGAATGTGTGTGCTTTTTATGTAACCTTAAAATATAATCTCGGGAGTACACTTGCTTAATTGGTAATTTAAATAAAATCACCTTCTTTGTTTTAGTTATATTTGTTATTTGCACTCTTATTTTTAGTTTGATAATATAAAAATCCAAACATATTTTCTTAAAGTTTCAACACAGTCCTTTCCTCGTGGGAACGAACTTGCTATACTTATACCATTAAGGGGTTGTTTAGCATTATTTTTGAGCAGGGGTAAATAGCAACCACGATCGTATTTTATATACACATATTTGCCCCCATCAATAAACCTCATAATTAAGCTTTTAGGCATCTTGTGTGAGACTTGCTATGGGAGTGACAACCTATCTATGTAAACTTAGGTATGACAACTAGTTCAAAGAAGGTCCACATAAGCTACCTTGGTGGAGTTGTGTGTGTCTAGTAGTAGTATCGATAGTCTCCATATAGGCTATTGAACTTGTGCTAGTTGTGGAATTTGTATTACGTTAAGGACTTGTAGTCTCTTTGAAGGTTATGAGGTTTAACTTATTAAACCATAGGCACACCAAGAATAGGAACCGTCTAGAATCGGCTAGAATTTGATACATTACGTACCCCTCGCCATAAGGGACATGATAGGTTGGATTCTAGTTCTCGATTGGTGAAACCTAGGCCTATTGTACCCCTTGCCATAAGGGATAATAGGTATAGGGTTGGGAGTTGTGGTAGGCATTTAAATCGACCATGTCTTGAGTTATTTACCTCTAATAGTAGCCATCCCGTAAGATAAACCACACAAGATATACACACACACACACACACGTAGGACAACTAACAATCCAAGGGTACACTTGATTACTTGCCTTTTCTTTCAAAGATGCATTGTTTTTCGATCCTTTACATTTATAGTTATTTGTTAGATTAGATAGTGTAGTTTCTTATTTCTATTTTCATTTCCTTATTTGCCTTTGTTGTCACTATAAAACACAAACCTTCAATTAATCACTAAACAATACTCCTCTCTGTGGGATCGACCCTATACTTCTTCTTGCTATGAACTGATGGTGGCTTGATACACTTTAAACGAGGGAGGAGATAGGGTTGTATAAATATTGTTTGATGCAATTTAACTATCTCCCGAAGCTCTCATCAGGAATATGTAAAACTATTTAAGAATGTGCAAAATGAATGAGGTCTAAATGTATTAAAGATTAAGAGTGATAATAGAATCAAATTTATTAATGAAAGCTTCCTAAATCACTTAATGAAAATGGCATTACACATAACTTTTTGGTGGTTAAATCACCACAACAAAATAGAGTGGTAAAAAGAAATAATAGAACTATTCGAGAAATGGTTAGAACAATATTATGTGAAAATAGCTTGCCAAAGTATTTTTGGGAAGAAGTGGTAGATACCGCATGCTATGTAATGAATTGAGCATTAATTAGACAAATACTAAAGAAAACTCCATATAAACTTATATACAAAAAGACTCCTAACATAGAATACTTCAAAGTATTTGGATGTAAATATTTCATCCTAAATGTTTCATAGACACACTTGATAAATTTGATAGAAAATTGGATGAGAGAGTTTTCTTAGAATATTTGGGAGTTAGAAAAACCTATATAGTCTATAATAAAAGAACTCGTGGTGGAAGAAGTGATTCATATAATATTTGATGAAAATAACACTAATCCATGGTTTGAGGAAAGTTATGAAGAAACAAAATTAGAAGGGAATCCTCAAATTAAACAAGACAATAATAACAATGATCAAAATTCATCACAACCTGTGAAGACACTCAAAATGATAAAATTCAAGAAAGTGGTCCAAAGACATCAAATAGTGATCTACCAAGAGCATGGAAATTCATTCAAAATCACCCCAAAGATTTAATCATAGGGAGTCCATCAAGGGTGTTAATACTAGGCCATATATACAATAAAATATTGATATAAATCTAGCCATTCTATCCCAAATTAAACCGAAAAATAAAAATGAAATATTAAAAGATGATAATTAGATAATCCATGCAAGAAGAATTAAAGCAATTTGATTAAAGTTTGGTATTTAGTGAAAAAAATGAAAAAATCAATCCATTATAGGAACTAAATAGGTATTTAAAAAAAATTAAGTTAAATAAGAGTAGTAATAAGAAACAAAGTTAGGTTAGTAGCTCAAGGGTATAGACAATAAGAGAGGATAAACTATGATGAAACCTTTACTCCTGTGGCAAAGCTTGAGTCTATAAGGATGTTGCTTTCATATGCATGCTTTAAAGGTTTCAAATTTTTTCAAATAAATGTCAAAGCCTTTCTAAGTGGCTACATCCAAGAAGAAGTATATGTAAAGAAACCCCGTGGAATGAATTTTCAAATAATATGTATAAACAAATTAAAGTTTTTATGGTTTAAAACAAGCTCCTAGGACGTGTTGCGAAAGATTTAGTGAGTTTTTGAAAAGAGAATAATTGATAATACTTTGTTCACTAAAAGGTCCAAAATGAATTGTTAGTTGTATAAATCTATGTTGATGACATCATTTTTTATGCCACAAATGAAACTCTATGTGAAGAATTCTCACACTTAATACATGAAGAATTTGAAATGAGCATGCTGGGAGAATTAACCTTCTTCCTAGGTTTACAAATTAAACAACTGAATAAAGAAATCTTCATTAACCAAGGAAAACATACAAAAGAATTACTTTAAAAAATATGGTATGGAAGAGCTAAATTCATGGGCACACTGTTGGGAGCAAAAATGCACGTGTGTTCCGGTGTGCTTTCATATCAAAAGTAAATTTGTAATCATTTCCTACCTTGTAAAAGGGTGAGTACGGTGTCGAACCCACAATGGAGGGGTTTAGAGCCAAAGATTAATATGGGTGCATGTAGTAGTGAAATAGAGATTAAACAAGCAAAAAGGCAAAAGAAAGAGAACACTACTCCAAACTAGCAAATAAACATAAAGAGATTGGAAGAGAACTCAAATAATAAAGGTGTATCCTTGAAATATTGGCTTGGAGTAACAATCTCTTGTGGTACGGGTGAATCATGCCTATAGTTGATTAACTATAGGGTGTAAGATTTTGTTTTTGGAACGGTCTTAAGTCACCTTGGCAGACACACTTACGTTCGAAACTCATCAATTCGTTCATTTTCTTTGCAAAAACAAGTCCAAATTATTGACTAAAGTCGCAATCTGTGACTAAGTCAGCTACCCAACTAAGTTTCCTCTATATTAATCAAGTGTTAAGAGAACTTAGGGTCTTTTCCTTAGAAGAGACAAGACCCTTTGATCTCAACCCCAGCTAAGCATCCACTTAGTCTTCACATATAAGTTTCTAAGCATCACAAATACTCAGGTGACCTTTGTCTACACATGTTTAAAGTGATAAATCTAGTCCAAGTAGGCAAACTTAATCCATTTCATATTAGTTCTTCTTTAAATGATTAATCCACTATTAAATTTGCTCTTGTTCACATACAAGTTAATTTGACAATTATACAAACATATAAAAAGCACAAATCCTTTGGATCTAATCATTCAAGGTAAAAAATATTGTACTCATGTAGATCTGCACATAAGAATAATTCATAGCAGTTCAAACATGAAATAATCAAACCCAAATATAAACTCAACTATAGTCACAAGATCTCAATTATGCATGACCAACTATCTAAGTATACTCATAGATCTATTTTCTAATGGCTAGTAAAAGTATGTAAAGTTAGAACTTAGAAATGGAAAGACAAAGATAATAAACTTCCCTTTGGCCACAAGAGAGATCAAAACAATGAATTCCCAAAGCTAAGGTCCAATTTTTCATTAAGTTCAAGCTCCAAAGCTATGATTTTACAAGATTTCTCTCTAAAAAATGAAGAACAACAAGAACACACACTAGTTGTGTGTTCTTGGAAGAAAAGATAAAAACTAATCTAAGCTACTTTTTTCGATCCCTACTACTTGCTTAATGCTTCCTACATCTTTCCAAATAAAGGTAAATAAACTCCTATTTATACATTAAACAAACTTGGAGAAAAATAAATCTAACTATGAATAATTACACAAGGTAACATGTGCATATACTTTTATATTTACAAGATAGTACTTCACAAATGACAAGTCTTCATAGTTGTCCTTCACCCTTGGTTGACTCTTGAACTTTGTGCCCCTTGACTTGAGCTCCTCCATGATGTCTAGCTTTGGCTAAGTGTCATGTGCACCCTTATTAGAGAATTAATGATAAGATCAACTGATACAAGTAAAGACAAAACATAAAACTTGGTCCATGTTTCAAAACTAGAAGGTTCTTAGGGTTTTTAAGGGTTTTCTACAGTTTTTAGTGTGAAGATGACCAAATCAATCCAAGTTAAACCTTATTTAGAGATAAGTTGTCTCACTTTGGGTAAAATAGTGTAACTTAGGTCATTTTAGTCACTCTAGGGCAAACTAAGTAACAATATGTCAAACTAGCCAACATTTAAGCTAAATAAGGTTAACTATGATTACATTAAGGGTGAGTTGGTTAAATTAGGACAAACTAGTCACATTAGAATTAAACTAACCTAACTAGGGCAAACTATGATTTGCTAAGGTTGACTAATCAAACTAGATCAACTAGTGTTAATTTAACCAAACTAGGGCTAATCAAGGTTAACTAGTCTTATTTTGGCCAAACTAGTGTTAACTAGGTAAAACTAGTGAAACTAGCCAAGCCTAAGAGTTCTAGTCTAGGTGAGCTCAAATATAGAGCCTATGGTCCATCTGGGTTCTTGTTGGGTATGAACTATATCTTATGGTCTATGTTAGGTAGATTAGAAGGAGGTCCCAAAACTATGTGTCTTGGTTTGAGGTAAAAGACAACCTTCAAGAACCTTGCGTTCTTCCAAAACAAAGTCATTAGATTCTTGATCAGGTAAGTCATTATGTTAGTCTTTTTTTGGAATATTAGATGGGTTGGCAATAAAGCATCACTAAAACATCTTCGTAAATTGATTAAGCTTCATGGTTTTTTTTGTGTTTATGTGAGACAAAACTTGATTGTAGTCAACAATTAAGGATTGGTAAAAAAATTAGTTTGTACAATATGATTTCGAATGGTGAGTGACAGGCTTGTCGTTAACCTTGCAATTTAAATCCTAAACTAATGTAGTAGCAATAAGTAGGGTATCGTACCCACAGGGAAGGTAAAGTGGTTTCAAGAATCCAGAAATTTGTTCTATTAATGTCACAATTTCACAAGCACTGGATCCAAAGTAAAAATGACAACACAATCAACAATAAATTCGCAAAGATAGGTGATCAAACAGATGTCCTAGGGTTTTGGTATCGGATGAATACACTTCAGACTACTCAAATGCAGATCAATTGCAAATAAAACAGAGAGGAGATCTAGTTGCCTAGGAGCCTAGTTAGCACTCAGCATGACGACCGCAATGCCTTCTACACTCCCTGGCATTATGCTTTCCCATGACGGGGCCTAAGCATAATGGATGTATTCCCGCAACGTCTCAACTTCACAAGTCTCACTACTCTAACATGCACAAACTAAGGTCTTCCTATGGCGAGGCCTGACCTAGTTTCATTTGTCTTCGTGAGTCATGTAAAGTCTCTTCTCACTCTATTCTAAGGTATCAATGAACTTCCACCGGCATGGCGACCGCATCTCAGTTCATGCTCAGACAAAACAAGTGAGAAGACTCATTTATCATACTATCCCGTTCTCATGTCATGCATTCCTACCTCTATTGATGAATCGAGCCTCGATTTAGCATGGCAACCACAATCAAAGCGCAACTCAGTCAATTAAAGCACAAATGAGTGAAACTTAACAAGATTCAAGCATTAATTCCAAGTATGATTCCATTCATGATGAATTGTATCAATCACAGAGCATTGCTGTAGTCTAATTGCACATTCATCCGATCTCAACCCTAAGACATCATAGATTTAGCCACAATACTCCATTACCAATTCACATTCAACATATTTCATCATCGGATAATTCATTTCTTCCAAATTGTACAAATTTATCGATTAAAGTGCGTGGAATTGTCAAACGCTTCGTCAATTGAGAATCGGAATGAAGTAATCAGCTCAAATATTCAATCGGAATTACGATCAGAGTTTAGTTTCTAGTGAGAGAAAATAGAGAGACAAAGAGTCCAGAGAAAGAAATTCCCCCTTTGACAATCAAAAGTTCGGTTCTAGATTCTAGAATGATCTCCCTCAAAATGCTAACTAAATCCTCTATATATAGAGGTTACAAAACGTAATTAGTACGCAACCGACAATTGACTAAGATATTACAAAACATCCATTATACATAATCAACAATGTCCATCTATAGCTTGAGCACAAGACCGAACCATGCCTTTGAGCTTTACCCGTCCACCCCTCCTTCAGCCTTATCACGCCTTTAATCCAGCAACCAACACATCTTCTACCTCTTCTGCACAAGAAACAACCGACCAAACACTTAGAGAAATTATCCAGCAAGATCAACCAAATGCATGGCGAGGCATCTTAGAGATGCCTCGCAAGACATCATATTTCTTCGGCGACGCATCTTAGAGATGCGTCGCCGGCCAAAATTTCACTTGGCGACACATCTTAGATATGCGTCGCCGGCATGCCACTTCTTTGCGATGCATCTTAGAGATGCGTCGCCATGTACCCACAGATGTACATGTCTTATGAAGGCCAAAATGTGAAGTGCTCAAACGACATGCTGAAATAAAGTATTTGTACTAAAGAATGTTGTTAGCGTAAAGCAATAAAGAATGAAGCAAGTTAGGATTGAAATCGTGTACAAAATTCAGCCAGTATAAAGATGCATGAAATGTACAATTGCAAGCATGGATGACTGAATGAAATTCATGAAAGATTTGCTATGTAAACCATGTGTCGTGGCCGATTGTTTGTGTGAGAGGGATGCAAGGTTGTCGGGCATGAATTCATGAAGATGTGTGCTAGTGTTGTGCTCAGGTTGTGTTCAAGTCTTGCTATGTAATGCCTATGAAGTGTGCATACATGTGCACAAGTGCACAAGTAGTGTGCAAGTGTTCAGTAAGAAATGTGCACAAGTGTGTAAGTGGTGTGCAAATGCGTGCATATGAACCAGTGTGTGCACAAGTTCACAAGTGATGTGCAAGTGTTCAGCAAGAGTTGTGCATAAGTGTGCAAGTGGTGTGCAAATTGCCATGAGCTCATCGCACAGATGGAGGACGAGCTGTGCGAGCTCGTCGCATGGATGGGCGACGAGCTATGCGAGCTCATCGCATGGATAGGCGAAGAGCTGTGCGAGCTCGTCGCATGGATGGTAGTGAACTCGTCGTATGTTCATGCGACAAGGTGAGTGCATGTGTGTGGCGAGGTGATAGGCTAGTGTGCGGCGAGCTGAGTGCATGATTGTGGCGAGCTAAGTGCATGTGTGGCGAGGAAACTAGGCTAGTGTGCGATGCAACCATTTCAGCCTAACAATCTTATTCTATGCAATATATGTGTGCCTTAGCCTATGAACTGGACTTCATGGTGAACACAAGAGTTTTAGATCTTTCTCTTAGCTTTCCATTGGTTCAAGAATCAATATCATAGCAGATCTGTAGCTCACGTTATACCCATTCTACCAAACTGTGGCAATGAACCCATTAATGGAAACCCTAGAAGTAGCAATCATAGAGATGCTCCCGTTTCTCACACTTGCACACCGAAGTAGAAGAAAGTTAAAACATAAGAAATGAAGTATACTCAAAGAGCTTTTCCGAACATCTAAGATCTCCTCATTTGGACTAATATTGAGAAAGTTACACTCAAATGAAGTAGAACTACCAATTCTGCCCAAAGCATGAAAGAAGCATATTTAAGCATATAAACACCATTCCAACGAATTTGGCTTCTTTCCCTGGTTTTCAACCTAAACACACATTTGCTTCATTTAGTCGTCATTTTGGGTCTTTTCCTCCATTTTAGCACACCAACTTGTGTCTCACATAAAATCACAAACTTGCACATAACACCACACAATGTCAAGGAAAACAAGGCAAAAGCTAAGTAATATAGCACATACAAGTTGGTATAAAACCAACCCATCAATGAGGTAGGTTATGGTTCTTTTACAATGATAATTTGCAATGTGAATTAATTCATCAAATTGGCAAGTCATTGTCTTGAAAGGTTCTGCTTTTTAACTATGAGAATTATATCATTATTTTGTGTATTCACGCATTTTGCTCTCTTGTGGAGAATGAGACTCTGTGGTAAGAGCTTAAGGAAATTCATATACAAAACAAGCCATGGTTGGTGTTGGACGATTTTAATTCTGTTGCGAATACATCTGAGAAGAAGAGCGGGAGTCTTTTTGATGTTCATGAAAATGATAAGTTGAAAGACTTCATGGCAGAAGCAAAAAAATAAACCTTGTTCCTATTATTATCAATGCAGTTCAAAATCAACGAGTGGTTCAACTTTCAAGAATCTTGCATTCTTCCAATATGAAGTCATTAGATTCTCGATCAAGTAAGTCATCATGTTAGGCATTTTTTGGAATATTAGAGGGGTTGGCAATAAAGCTTCACTGAAACATCTTCGAAAATTGATTAAGCTTCATGATCTTTCTTTTGTGTGTTTATATGAGCCAAAACTTAATTGTGGTCAGCAATTAAGGATTGGTAAAAAGATTGGTTTGTATAATATGATTTTGAATGATAAAGGTAGGTTATCGTTCAATGCAACTTGGGCTAAGTTCTAGAATGGTTTCCATCTATTGAAGAAGTAAGAGATATCGTTATGAGTATGGATAGTGAAAATTCCCCTAGACGGGATGGTTTTTCAGCTAGATTTTTTCAAGTTGCATAGAATATCTTTTTTTTGATATCTATAATGCAATAATGAAATTCTTTTGTGGACGTTCTTTTCTATGAGGGATAACAGCTACTTTGTTGGTTCTCATTCTGAAGAAAGACTCTCCTCAATCGTTTGGAGATTTTAGTCCAATTAGTTTATGCACAGTGATGAATAAGATTATCACGAAGATTTTGGCAAATAAAGTGAGGGCTGTTCTTCCCAAAATAATTTCGGATAATCAAAGTGCCTTTGTCCCGAATAGATTAATCTCTGAGAATGTCTTGCTTGTGCAAGAGTTAACCCAATCGATTCATTCCAAGATGAAAGGGGGCAATGTTGCTATCAAGTTGGATATAGAAAGGTTTATGATCATGTGTCCTAGAATTTTACCTACCAGATGTTACATAGATTTGGCTTTAAAGAATAATGAATTGATAGGGTTTGGCATACTATTTTCAATTGTTGGTTTTCTGTTCTTTTCAATGGACAACAAACAGGTTTCGTTTACTTTTCTCGTGGGCTGAGACAAGGACACCTATTGTCACCAGCATTATTCATTATTGGAGCTGAACTATTCTCTAGGATGCTTAATAGCTTGCTACGCAGTCCTAATTTTTTGCCCTATAGAGGTCCTGGGTATGCTCCTCATGTCACTCATATTTCATTTGCTAATGATATATTGATTTTTTGTTCAAGCTGTTTGGTTTCTATTAAGTTGTTGATTAAGATAATAGCCAATTATTAGAATTTATCTGATCAGCTGGTTAATATTTAGAAATTAGGTTTCTTTGTTTCTCCAAAGAGTGGTGGTTTAGATCGTAGAGTTTGAAGATTAACTGGCTTTGGAAAAAGAATTTTTCATTTCTATATCTTGGCTATCCTATCACTATTGGCAGAAGGTGTATTGCTGATTTCCTCCCTTTTGTTAACAAAATGAAGCACCTTATTTTAGGTTCGGATTCTAAGTTTCTCTCTTTAGAAGGTCAGCTTGTTCTTATTCGGCATGTCCTCATGTCTATGCCTTTGCATATCTTGGCTACTATTCAGCCACCACGGGTTATGGTAAAGCTGTTGAAAATGTTTATAGCACAATTTCATTAGGGCTCGAAGGATAGAAAACCTAAATACCATTGGTTTGCTTGAGATCTGATATGTAGGCCAGAAGATGATGGGAGATTTGTGTTGCACTTTTTTGAGGTTTATGTTAAAGCTTGGGCTGCTAAGTTGTGGTGGCAGTTCTGTGAGCGTTTATCATTGTGGAGTAGGTTTATAACGAAAAAATATTGTGTTAATAGGCATTCCATTATGGTTGAACATAAATAGACTGACTTGTCTACTTGGTAAAGATTGCTGGTCATCAGGGAGAGCATTGAACCATACATTGGTTGGTTTCCTCATATGAGTGATACAAACATATTTCATAATAACTAGCTTGGGCAAGAATCTTTGTCTCGATTTACAAAGTGCAAGGGCTATATTCTTGTTGATAATTTTCTTGATCAAGTGTTTTGGTCGTGTATGAAATTATCTCGTTTATTCCCTGTTGATATTGTTGAGAGAACACTAGAAACCCCATTGGTTTTTCTAGGGGAGGTTTTTGGAGACCGAAAGCTAATAGATGCTTTTCTTTTTCTTTGGCTTATGATATTTTGGGGCAGGAGGGTGTGGAGTGTGTGGATCTTAGTAAACTCTGGAATGTTGATATGTCTTTAAGAGTCTCTCATTTTTTGGTGAAATTGTGGTTTGGTCGGCTTCTATTTCTTGAATGGCTTAATCGTTTTCAAATTCATGGTCTGTCAGTTTATTTGGTCTGTTGGTCAGAAGTGGAGACTGTTTCTTATGTTTTTGGGAGTTGTGGATTTGCAACTCGGGTGTGGACTTTATTTGCTCAGATTGGGGAAATCTGTGGGATAAAATGGAGTATTAAGGTATGGTGTTCTTTGTTTTGGAATATGGCTGGCAATAAGTTTAAAAAATTTGTACGGTCTATTCTTCTCGGTTTTATCCTTTGGCATATTTGAAAAAATAGAAATTTAATGTTCTTTGAGGGTAAATATTGGTCAGTACATTGGCTACATCCTAATATTTGGTTGGATGTTAAGGAATGTTGTAAGATTAAGTTTTCAGGTTTGGATTCGGGAAGTTCATTTATGGAATGCTTGCACCTATTGAAAACTCGGTCTTTTGGTTTCAATGTTATCTTGGTGTGCTGATATAAACCACATATTAGGAGATTTAAACTTAATTCAGATGGCTGCACTAAAGGTAATCCTAGTGATGGAGGTGGTGGCACACTTGTTAGGGATGTATTGGGATGGTTTCTAGATGCGGTGTCCCTTGGTTTTGTTAATATTACAAATTTGGAATTAGAAGCTTTTGCGCTTTTAGAGGGTTTAAAGTTTTGTGTTTCTCATCAATGGTGTCCTGTGCAAATTGAAGTTGATTATCTTAGACTATGTTTGATTATTGTAACATAGGTTCCTCATCCATGGCGGATTCGACAAATAGTGGAAGCAATTTGGCGACTAAGTAATTGCTTCGTTGATGTTTCACATACTCTATGAGAAGGAAATGCTCTAGCTGATGCTATAGCCAATATTGTTATGAGTCTCAAGAACGTGTTGAATTCCTTGAGTTTAAAGCACTACCCCAACATGTCTGTGGATTAGTTAATTTAGATAGGTTGGGATTCCCACAGTTGTATTGTAAAAAGACTGTTTTTTGTTGATTTTTTTTGTTTTTAGATTTGTTCGTGAAATTTTCATCATATTTCAAGTTGTAATAAATGCGGTTATTCTTAATAAAATTTGAGGCTGGCATCTCCAACCCGCTGAAAGGGTAGTTGCCTAAAAAAAAGCAAAACTACGGTAAAAAAGTGGAAAGAGGGAGAGTTGTGTGTATTGTTTCCATGGTATCCATGCCACGACAACAATGGTCTATGATGGAGTTTTTGAGGAGAGAGATAGAGTTCAAGAGTGTTGTTACCATGGCATCCATGCTATGGCAACATTTGGCATGATTTTGGGTTTGTTTCCAAGGTTTTGAGTTTTGGAGGTTTTGTGAGTACTGTTGTGTGTCCAATGGTGGTCTCATTATACTCTAATTCTAGCGTAGAGTTAGGTTCTAATTCCTAGGGGTTGGTTCTAAAGGTTCTCTAAAGGTGCGTGAAGTAAAGACTTGAGATAGGTTTCTTAGAGAGATTTGAAGTACCTAAAGGTAGAGAAATGAGTTCTAATTACTCTAACACCTAACAACAAGTAACATTTACACAAAATAAGAATTGAAATATGCAAAAATAGTGTATCATTGTCGTGGCATCTAAGCCATGACAATGATGTGCATGAAAACCTAAAAACTAGAGAGAAGTGTGTGCAAAGTAAGGTTTTATTGTATCATTGCCACGGCCTGGATTTCACTACAATGTTGGCCTAGAAGAGTGAAGAAATAGAGTTGTTGATGAAAATGAGAGGTTTATAGTGTATTATTGCCATAGCATCTATGCCATGGCAACAATGTGCATGAAATGAAGAGAGAGAGAGAGAGAGAGATTGAAAAGTGAGGAAAGTAAGAAAAATAAACCTTTGGAGGAAATTATTGTTGTGGTATCCATGCCACGACAATAATAGCCTTGGCATGTGTGTGTTATGTTATTTTGTGTGTTGTGTATGCATGGCGTGTCCTTATTTGAGTCTAAGTGCTTGTGGTGTACTTAAGGTTGCTAGGGTTACTATGTGCTAGGGTTTGGGTTAAACCTAGGGTTTATGCATGTGTGTGGAAGATTTGTGGCATGTGTGGTGTGCTAGTGTTAAGTTCTAGCAACCTTAAGTACACCAATTCTAGCAACCTTGGCTATGTGAATTGGTGATGGCCTTGGGCATGCTAGTGTACTAGGTTTTGGTATGTGTGTTAGTGGTTGGCCTAAGTGCTTACAACTTTGGCCTTACCTATATGCTTTGGCCAAGAAGGTTTGGTACTAAGGTAGCTATCCTAAGGGAAAACATAAGTCAAACCATGGCAAGTCTCTACTTAAATCTTAACCTTTACCTCTAAAGTAGTGCTCAACTTGGTCAAAGCCCATCTCCATGCCTTTCTTGCACAATCCAAGCTCAAAATTTAGCTTGGTCAACTCTAGGGTTTAGGCTTCGCTCCACTTGACTTGTGTCCTTCCTTTGACTTGTTGACTTTTTATTAACTTGATGACCTTTTGGTCAAAATTGTCTCCAAATAAGACTTTTTAGTACTTTAAGCTCTTAACCTTCTAAATCCTACAAATTACACTAAAAAGCACTTGAGTACCACAAAAACACTTAAAAACAAAGAAAAAACTCTAAGAAAAGAGAGATTAGAGGTAGTTTAAGACGGACTCTACACACACCAATAAGTACATCAACTATACTTGACAAGGATGAAAATAACATTGAAGTTGAAGAAAAATTATGTATAGGAATGATATGTAGTTTACTCTACTTAATGACAAATAGGTCGGATATTATGTATGCTGTATATTTATGTGCTAGATTCCAATTGTGTGCTAAACAATCACATCTAATCGCGGTGAAGAGAATATTTAGATGTCTTAAGGGGATAAAGGATTATGGAATATAGTATTCTAAATCCACTCTATTTGATTTAGTAGGATTTACCAATTCAGGCTTTGCTAGATGTAGAATCGATAGAAGAAGCACTAGTAGAACTTGTCACTTCTTGGGAAATTCACTAGTGTCATGGTCTAGTAGAAAACAAGCTTTTGTGTCATTGTCCACCGCCTAGCCCGAATATATAGCGACCAGAAGTTGTTGTACTAAATCCTATGAAGCATACTCTTCCAGATTTTGGTTTAGAATTTGGATGTGTTTCTATCAAGTGTGATAACACAAGGGTAATCAATCTTACCAAAAATCTAATTCAGCTTTCTAAAACAAAATACATAGACATTAAACATCATTTCATTTGTGATTTAGTTCTTAAAAAAGAAGTCCTAATTGATTATATTCCCATCAAAGAACCATTGGTCGATATATTCACAAAACCTCTATCAGAAGAACGCTTTGGGTGTTTGAGATCAAAGATTGGTGTTGTAGATGTTACCTAGTCTTAAGAATTGAATTGTGTACCAAAAAGTGTCCTTTTGTTCAAAAATTCTGAAGTCCGGACAAGAGTTTCGGATGCCCAAGTCGTTCAAACATGCTTTTTATTGAAACTCAACAAAATTTTATTTTGGAGTTTCAGACGAGGGTTTCAGACGACCTAGTGATGGGGGCAAATATATGTATAAAATATGTCTGTAGTTGCTATTTACCCCTAATAGAAAATAATGTTAAACAACCCATTAATGGTGTAAGTATAGCAAGTTCATTTTTTTATTTTTATAGCTAGTATAGCAAGTTCATTCCCACAGAGAAAGGACAATGTTGAAATTTTAAGAAAATATTTTTGGGTTTTTATATTTATTAAACAGAAAATAAGAATACAAATAAGAAATAAATAGAACTAAAAAGGTGATTTGATTAAAATTCGAATTAAGCAAGTGTATTCCCGAGATTATATTTAGGGTTACATAAAAAGCACACACATACATCCTATCTACGGTCATGCAAAACAAGGGTAAATAACATAACTCATGCCCTCCTATGTGGTAAGAGGCAAGGAATGATTTAAGCACCTACCTATTTAGATATTAACTAATTCATTAAATCCTCCTATGTGGTAAGAGGCAAGGTTTACTTCCTTAATTAACCTGCAATCTAGTGCAACTACCAATTCAACCAAACCCTCAAGTTTAACCGCTCCTATGTGGTAATGGGCAATGCCCAAACCAATCACGCTAATGCTAAACTAACCCCCCTAACTCCTCCTATGTGGTAAGAGGCAAGAGCTAAGGTAAAGTCAATCTAACAAATTCACAACCAACCCACAAAAGATTCCAAACAACCCACTCTAATCCTCATATATGGTAAGAGGCAAGATTAAAGCAAGTTATCTCTAAATAATTTACTGCACTTTAAGAAAATATTCATCATACATAATCCGTGCACCAAATCATGCATAATTATGACGAACACAGCAAAACGCATTCCACAACGACCATAAGATAGAACATAGCATGTAAATTAAGCACAAAACCCTTATTCATAATACCGGGAGCACAATTAATTTAGTTGAGCATGGCTAAATCAAACATTATCATAATATTAATAATTAAGGACAATATTGAAAATATAAATTAAAAGAAAGATAACACCTTCCTAAAAGTATGAATTCAATAATAATAATCGATGTTCCCGAATTCGTACAGCTGCAATTCCCCAAGCAATGACCAAAGATGAAACCCTAGCTATTACAAAGAGAAAACCCTTGCTTTAATTCTCTCAAAGTTGTCACACCTTCAAAAGCTGCAACCCTAGCCCTATTTATAGTAATTTTCTAAAAATATTAGCACATAAGTCCTTCACGAAATTCATGTCGGATAAGAAGTCTCAAAGTGGGCAAAAATTGCAAATTTTCAAAAATAAATCGGAAAATCACGCGACTCCCGACGTCGCGACTTGCAAGGGTGCAAGTCGCGACGTGGAAGGGGTCCCGAATTCGCGACGTGGCTCACTGGAACTTTTCTCAAAAACCGCCAAAAAATCCACCAAAAATCAATTTTAATTCGCATTTTTGATGTCGCGACGGGGAGGGTCTCACGTCATGACGTCCACACATGTCGCGACATGTAGGTACCGACATCGCGACGTGGAGAAATCTTCACTATAATCCCGAACTTTCTTCAAATTTTCCTCCACTTTGCATCCGATTTGACTCTCGTATAATTTTCTTCTTCCAAGCATACACCATGGTCGACAAACCTACAAATAAAATACTAAAACAAATGAAAAAGAACAAGAACGGCCAAAGAATTAAGTATAAACACTAAATAAAATGTGAATAAATTCACCTTATCAATTTCCTCCACACTTAACCTTTGTTCGTCCCCGAGCAAACTAAACAAAAAAAGACAAACCTAAACCAAAAACCTAACATAAATGTCCTACAAAATACTAACACATAACTGCAAAACGCATCCAACTTCATCAATTCGATCTAAGGACAAATGTCATGTAATTACATCATAAGCTCAAGTATTCAAATGTTAAGTACACATAATATACGTCCACAAAAGTTATCATAGTATGTTAATGTACTCATTTAGACACGTTAAGCTAATCATGTGTGTGTGCGCGATAGGTTCCACCTCAATTCATAACTCATCTACAACCACGCTATAAATCAGGGTTCCAACAACTAAGTCTTCGTCTCAACTTCTCCTCACTAACATATTAACAATTCATTATTAAACTCATATTAATGAGGATTCGCTCGGCAAACCTTTAGGTTTATAAATAAAACATTCGTTCCCCCAGACTGTCACACTTAATTAGGGTATTTCATTAGAAATCTCGTGACATCCACCTGGAGTACTGTCTCCCCTTCAGGTTTTAGACCCATTCCCACTCATGGAAGTTCTCCATTAACTTTTTGTTTAAGAGCAGTCTCGCAAAAGAGTGACAATATAAAGCCAGGGTCTTACGGCTTCTAATCTCTATTACCATCTATATGAGTTCTCTTAGGGTTATTATTAAAAGTAGTCTCATAGAGGGATGGTAGTATGAGCATAACAAGCTTAAAAATGCAAAAGCATTAAGTGCAAACAATTATGCAAGCACATTTATTAAAGAACACAATTTTAAGCTAGTTATACAAGTTTCAACTAAACAAAGCGTTAAAAACACACCAACATACTTACTGATTCCAAACTCGTCAATCCCCTCAGTAGTTCCCCTAAGTGCATAAAAATGATTGACTCAAAATACTAAACTTTCCATCAAAGACCTGATTCCCTCTAGATAGCATATTATTTTCCTATTCCACATTGAATCTTTCGATAAAAGTACAATCATTAGCAACATAACACTTATCTCAACAAGATCAAAATTTCAAAAATTGGATACAACACAAAAATACCTAAAACCACAGTGTAACTATGCAAAGAATTATCATTACCGAATTACTTATTTACGAGCTAAGATTAACTCAAGGGAATAACTAATACGGATGGGACACAATAAAATATAAATTAAATCCTAATTCCATTAACTTAATTGTCTTAAAATTGCACAAATTGACAAAGAAAATAACAAAATGACGTAAAACAAGAAAAGAAAAATATCATCCAAACAAAGAAAATAGAAAAAATAGAAAAACATACAAAACAGAAAAAAAAATAGGAAGGGAAGGAAAATAGAAAAACAAGACTACTCTAACTCCACCCCCACTATTAAAATCCATATTACCCTCAATGTGGGAAAAGAAAAACACCACCTAATTGTGTTGCATGTTATCACGTGGAGGAGGCTACGAACTGGATCCCTCGCCTCTCGAAATCTGCCGCTGACGACTCATCTACTGAACCATGTCTGAAATCTGAGTCATCTGATGCGACAGGTTGGCATATGCCATCTCCATCTGATCAAACCTCTCATCAAAGTGAGCCATCTGTTGTGCGATCAGTTCCTCCATCTCATCTGTGTGGGTGTGCACTCCCGCAAATGTAAGAAAGCAGTATGGTTGGGGAGGTAGTGGTGGTGGAACTGGCTCCTCGTCCTGTTCCTCCTTTTGCTGTTGCTCCTGTCCTTGCTGTGGTGGTGGTACTCGAGGGTGTCCTAACCTCTTAAAGGAACTGAGCTTATATGTATTAAACATGGAAGTGGTGATGACATCACGCACTCCACAAAGCTCGTCTGTGTCTAAAGCTTGCACCCCAGCTGCATAACATATAGACGTGATCGCAGATGGATAATACAATCCTGTCCGGATAAAGAGACATGACTTCTTGATCTCAATGTCCATTATCTCCCCAACATCGATTGAGAGATCCGTCTGTATTGCATAATTGAGCATGACCTTGTCGCTGTCACAGGATGACTAATGGATGCTTGGGATGAGCTTTCAGATGATGAAGTAATGCCACGCCTTTGTGATCTTTGTCATTTGGGCAAGCTTGAGCTCAGCTATCCTGAATGACAGCATGATGTGGACAAGTGGTTGAGCTGTGAGGATGGAGTAGACTTGTGGGACTGAAAATACACCTCCCACCATGACGCAATAATCACTATCTGCAATGTCAAGCAATCTATAGTACTCATTGAACTGAGTACGGCTAACCGGCACATTAACTCCACAAATGCGTAGGACACCTTCTTGTGCATAAGTGTAGTTAGCATAGAACTCCCGCACCAATGCAGCATTGCCGCCAATCGATTGTTGGCAAAATTGTTGCCAACGACGATTCCGAATCTGATTTGCAATTGGCGCAACTGTGACTTCTATACCGCGCTCCTCAACCATTGCTTTATGTGCAAGCCTGTCATTATGATATGTTTCCGCTCCTAAGCACATGAAGCGGAAGTTATCTAATCCTGTGGGATTGGGCTGTGGCGGTGGTGGAGGAGGTGGTGGTGGATTACCGCGTGATCTCTTTGGTGCCATATCTGTCAATATTAGAATTATTAAGAACGAACCATAAAACCAATTGACAAGTTAATGTGAAATTAAGATA
Source organism: Ophiorrhiza pumila (assembly GCA_016586305.1). NCBI lineage: Eukaryota > Viridiplantae > Streptophyta > Magnoliopsida > Gentianales > Rubiaceae > Ophiorrhiza > Ophiorrhiza pumila. The sequence goes on from BLIW01000011.1 coordinate 15,069,915, forward strand.
TTACATATCTAAACACGACTTCTAACAATTAAACAACACCACTACTTAATAATATGTTCCCCCACACTTAGTTCAAAACATATCCTCAACACAAGCCATGTAATACAAATACTGTTACCGCACTTATGCAAGAACAAAAGCAAACTAATCTTAAACACAAAAAATCTAAATGATGACACATTACAAATGAACATTCAACCTCCATAATGAATATAAGTTACGTATCACTATGTTTACCCCCTTAAGACAATCTACAATTGGTGTTAAGTCCAAAGGATTCCATATCAACATTGTAACAAACACTTAACATGCATGTTACATTCAAGCATACTTAGGTGCTTCTAATTCACGTATGAATCATTGAAGCATTTTACCAAACAACTAGAATGCATTAATATTTTGATCCTGTTAAAATAAACAATCCAAAACAATTGCCCAACAAGACCACAACAACACTTACATTATAAAAACACGATTAAGATCAACCAATCCAACATTATTCCATAATACATATGAACACAATCGAATCATTGAAATAGATATTGGTACATAACCGTGTCTAGTTCCAAAATTCAACAAACCAATTCTTGCATCAATTCATCATCACAATTCACCAAATAGTGTGAATAGAACATGTAAAGCACAATTAAACACAATATTACAACAAAATTAAGAGAAAAATTTGAAATTTACCTCTTGATGAACAAAATCAAAATGCAAAAATCTTGTATTTTGTGATGATATAAAGCCCTCTACACCTGCCCAATGTCTCCTAGAACGATTGGAACCACCTAACTCAAACGAATTTCACTAGAAATTCAGATTTTTGAGTTTGTATGTTTTGAGAAAAATTAAAAAAATTGGAGAATTTTGGTGTGTTAATCGGTTAATTTGTGTGGTTCTGCTATTAATATGATCCTTACGGAACTTATAACACTAATGTGGAGTGAATTTACAGAAACAATTAGAGATGAAAAGACGAAGAAGAGAGGAATTCATGTGTTGTTATGTTCGTTTTAAAAAAATTGAATTTGTTTCGATTTAAGAACAATCCCTGCCTGACGTCGCGATGTGGAGCTCTGGACGTTGCGACGTGGCTAAACCTGAAATTGTTTTTATTAATAAACGATGCACGTCGCGAAATGCAACTGTGCATGTCATCACATGCGACTGTGCACGTCGCGACGTGGGGAAATTTTACACTTTTTAATAAACAAACCTGGACGTCGCGACGTGCGACTTTGCACGTCGCGACTTGCGACTTTGCACGTCGCGACATTGGCAAATATGTCCATATCTTTGCACATTTGATCCTCAATAACTCCCTTATTCCTTTCTTCAACCTATAAAACACAAATTTGCACAAAAGAAACTATTAGTTAATGGAATTTTTAGCCTAAATTCTAAATAGCAACTTAATTAAACTAAATTAAACTTAAAAATATAAAATATAAACTTGGGTTGCCTCCCAAAAAGCACTTTATTTATCGTCGAAAGCTCGACACCTGTTGCTTATTCTTCTCTCGGTGACTCTTGAAGAGTCACCTTTTCAACATTGGGGAAACACTTTTCGCATTGAGAAAAATAAATCTTCAACCTATGCCCATTGACGATGAAAGTATTTCTCGTTCTCTCATTTAGAAGCTCTATTGTGCCATAAGGAAACACTGTTTTCACCCTATATGGACCATACCATCTCGACTTAAACTTTCTTGGAAAAAGTCTCAACTTAGAATTATAGAGTAAAATCAGTTGCTCGGGCTCAAAATTTTATGTAGGATGCGTTTATCATGCCATTTTTTAGTTCTCTCTTTATAGAGAGATTCATTTTGGTATGCATCAAATCGAAACTCATCCAAATCATTGAATTCCAACAACCGTTGCTCAGCTGCCTTCCCATAATCCATTTTTAGCTCCTTTAAGGCCCATAAAGTTTTGTACTCAAGCTCAATAGGTAAATGACAAGCCTTACCAAAAACCATACGATATGGAGATGTACCAATTGAGGTTTTAAAAGCTGTTTGATAAGCCCATAGAGAATTATCCAATTTTGTTTCCCAATCCTTCGGAGAAGGTTTCACAACCTTTTCTAAAATTCTCTTGATCTCCTGATTTGATATCTCCACTTGTCCACTTGTTCAATGATGGTAAGGGGTTGCCACTTTATGCTGGACTCCATATTTGGTCAATAAGGTTTGAAAAGCCTTATTACAAAAATGTGTGTCTTCATCACTAATAATAGCTCTTGGAATCCCACAACGAGTGAAAATGTACTTCTTGATGAACCCTACCACACTTTTTGCATCACAAGTCAGTAATGCAATTGCTTCAATCTATTTAGAAACATAATCCACGGCCACAAGAATATAAGAGTTACCATTAGATATTGGGAATGGTCCCATGAAGTTTATGCCCCAAACGTCGAAAATTTCCACCTCCATAATGTTGTTTAAAGGCATCTCATTCCTCCATGAAATATTTCCTGTTCTTTGGCATTCATCACAATGTTTGATCAACTCTTGAGTGTTATGGAATAGTTTCGGCCAATAATACCCCAACTGCAACACTTTGTATGTTGTTCTTTGCCCCCCAAAATGTCCTCCATATTCTGATTCATGACATGACCGAAGAATGTCTTTTTGGTACTCCTTAGGAACATATCTTCCAATAGCTTGGTCACTGCATACCTTGAAAAGATAAGGCTCATCCTAATAGTAGTAGCTTGCATCATAGATAAGTCTTTTTAGTGTTGGAAAGACAAATTTGGCGAAATTTGTTACAAAACCACATAATTTGTAATGTGGGCGTACCATGGATCTTTTTCCGCTTCTTCCACTTGAAACAATTGCTCATCTGGGAAGATTTCCTTAATTTGAACATTAATGTCCTCTTCTAAATGCTCATAAATTTTCAATCGAGAAAGCTAGTTGGCGACATGATTTTCAGCTCCCTTCTTATCACGAATTTCCTAGTCGAACTCTTGTAGAAGTAGAACCGATCAAATCAACCTCAGTTTTGCATCTTTCTTGGCCATTAAGTAACGGATTAATGCATGATCTGTGTAAATAATCACTTTGTCTCCCAGCAAATAAGAACGGAATCTATCCATAGCAAAAACAACTACCAACATCTCCTTTTCGGTTGTAGTGTAATTACACTGAGCTGGATCAAGTAAACAGTTGGCATAATGTATAGTGTGGAAAATTCTGTCTGTCCTCTGACCAAGAACTGGATTTAATCGATATTGCCTATCTGGTACTGGAATTGCATCATCTTCCAAAAGAATTTTATGCATACAGATTGATGGACTAATTTCCTTAATGTCAGCAATAGTCCACCCAATTGCTCCTTCATACATTTTCAGCACCATAATAAGCTTCTCTTCTTGCCATGGTTCCAATGTAGCTGAGATCACTACCGGCAAAGTGTTATTATCTCTCAAGAAGGCATATTTGAGATGTGAAGGGAGTGGTTCGAGCTCTAATTTTGGTGGTTCTTTAGCTCAAGGTTTCAGCCTATTTTTACTACAATCACAAACTTCAATTGGCCTCACCTCAATGGGCTCGTCACAGACATCATTTGTTAGCTCATAATTGGAAGTATCAAGACAAACACCTTTGACCATATTTTGTAACTCTAATGCTATATTCTCATTAATCTTAAGCAACTCAGAATTAGATATATGCATTAAAGAGTCATTATCATTAACACTACATGTTTTCATAGGATTGCATGCAATAATAATTGAATTTTTAACGACATTCATGAAAAAGCAAGTATTAATGTCTTTAGGATGCTTCATAGTGTAATTAACATTAAATGTTACCTCTTTGCCATTGACACGAAAAGTGATTGTCTTACTGCGTACGCCAATTAAAGCATCTCTAGTTGCTAAGAATGGTCTGCCAAATATGAGAGGAACCTCTTCATCTTCCTTCATGTCCAAGATAATAAAGTCCACTAGAATTGTGAATTTATCAACTACTACTAAAACATCCTCGATGATGCCCATAGGAGTGATGATGGATCTATTAGCCAACTGAAAATTTATCTCCACTGGTGTGATTTGCTCACTCATTCCCATACCTACAGCTATAGAATATGGCATCAAATTAATACAGCCCCCAAATCACATAATGCCTTAGCAAAATATCTTGAACCAATTCTACATGGGATTGTGCAGCTTCCTGGATCTTTAAGTTTAGGGGGAAGATTTGTCTTCATTAAGCATTGCCCGACCTCATTTAATTGAATAACCTCCTCACATTGCAAAATCTGCTCCTTATTTGAAATAAGATCTTTCAAGAATTTTGTGTAAGTAGGTACCGTCTTCACCAAATCCAACAGAGGTATTTCCACATGGAGCTGCTTAATCATCTCAACAAATTTGCTGAACAAGATATTCTTCTTTGATGGCCTTATCCTTTGAGGAAAAGATAATGGCGGAGAACATTTTGGAAAATTAAAAGTACTTGGAGGATTTTTCTTTCTCCCTTTACTGACACTTTCTTCCTTATGTTCAGCTTGCTTTGGAACATCTTTCTATTTCATTTTGAGCGTTGACAGCATTTTGATCAATCTTTGGAGAATCTTCTTCATTAATGATTGGAGATTGCAATTCCTTACCACTTCGAAGTTTAACCGCATGGCATTGCTCCTTTCCCTTTGGATTTGAGAAAGTATCACTTGGTAAAGTTCCTACTGGTCTATTATGTATTTCATTTGCGAGTTGACCTATTTGAGTCTCCATATTATTAAGAAGAGCTTTATGCTCCCTGAACATACCTCCATAAATTTTCATTGTTTTCTCCACACTGTCCTATCGCTGTTGGCATTCTCTAAATAGCTTATTTATTTTGGCCCCCAACACTGTTATAATATCATCAATTGATGCTTGTGAAGTACCATTCTGTGTGTTTTGTTAGTTTCCATAGCCAGGTGGATAAGTTGGTCTTGATGCATTAAACTGTGGGCAATTTTGTCCTCTTTCATTCCACTGATTTCCACCGGATGGCTTCCATTGATTTGAATTACTATTTCGATTGAAATTGACATACTGCACTGGCTCATTAGTGACTTGAGCACAATCATCCATATAATGCGCTGCTTAGCATAGTCCACAATATGGGGTGATTTTGTTTGTCAAGATTGCCTGAATACTGGATAGTTGGCCTTGCATGGCTGTCATTTGTGCTTCCAAGTTGGCTGTTCTATCCAACTTTAACATTCCAATTTACCGTCTTTCATGGTTACTTCTTGCAGTGGGCAACATCAATTCATTACTTACTATATGCTCAAAAATCTCTGCAACTTATTCTGGTAATTTATCACGCAAATTTTCTCTAGCTAAAATATTTACAAAATGCATAGTATCAAAATTGAGTCCATTGCAAAAAAAATTTAGCTCTCTTCCCGGCTCCAACCCACTATTTGGGCATTTATTGAAAAGTTCACAAAATCTATCCCAAGCTTCTGTGAATGACTCATTGTCACCTTGACGAAACTGCATGAAATCCATCTGGATCTTGTCCATTCGGGATAGAGGGAATATTTGGTCATGAATCTCATTGCAACCTCATCAAAAGTTTCAATTTTTGACCCATTAATAGAGTCATACCATCTCTCAGCTGCTCCTTAAAGAGAAAAAGGGAATAACATTCTCTTTAAGACATCATGTGGGATATGTGGGATATTGGTCGTGTTACACTTTTTAAAAAATGATCTTAAATGTGCATGCGGATCTTTAGTACTCATCCCATGAAAAATTTAGCAATTTTGAATCAAATTAATGAAAGCCAGCAGAATTTGAAAATGCTCCCATGTGTCAATAAAAAGTGAATCAAAATTATCCATTCGAGGCTCATAATGATCACCATACCGACGCTGTAGTATCACTGGCTATGCTTGTGGAATAACCGGAGGGTCCCCCACTGGAGGAACAACAACATTGGGCTGATTTCCATGTGCAGCCATTGTATCAAATTCCAACTTCTTCTTAACACGCAAAGTCCGTGCAAGTTTCGGGTCGTACTGATATTTTGCAAGTCCAAGTGATCTTGTCCTGGGCATGCAAACAAGAATAATAAACAGTACTAAAAATACGCAAGAAAACTAAAACTAAAATAAAATTTCAACACGATTGTTTTCCCCGACAACGGCGCCAAAATTTGATTGGGGCAAATAAGTGTATAAAATATGTTTGTGGTTGCTATTTACCCCTAATAAAAAATAATGCTAAACAACCCCTTAATGGTGTAAGTATAGCAAGTTCGTTCCCACAGAGAAAGGACAATGTTGAAATTTTAAGAATTTTTTTTTGGATTTTTATATTTATTGAACAGAAAATAAGAATGTAAATAAGAAATAAATAGAACTAAAAAGGTGATTTGATTAAAATTCGAATTAAGCAAGTGTACTCTCGAGATTATATTTAGGGTTACATAAAAAGCACACACATATATCCTATCTATGGTCATGTTCATCCATATGATGCACTCCTTAGCATAATCCACAATATGGAGTGATTTTGTTTGTTAAGACTGCCTGAATACTAGATAGTTGGCCCTGCAAGGCTGTCAATTGTGCTTCCAAATTGGCTGTTCTATCCAACTCTAACATTCTAATTTGCCGTCTTCCAGGGTTACTTCTTGTAGTAGGCAACATAAATTCATTACTTACTATACACTCAAAAATCTCTTCATTACTTACTATACACTCAAAAATCTCTTCAACTTCTTCTGGTAATTTAACTCGCAAATTTTCTCTAGCTGAAATATTTACCAAATGCATAGTATCGAAATTGAGTCCATTGCAAAACAAATTTAGCTCTCTTCCCGGCTCCAACACAGTGTTTGGGCATTTATTGAAAAGTGCACAAATCTATCCTAAACTTCTGTGAATGACTCATTGTCATCTTGACAAAACGTATGAAATCCATCCAGATCTTGTTCATTCAGGATAGAGGGAAATATTTGGTCATGAATCTCTTTGCAACCTCATCAAAAGTTTCAATTTTTGACGCATTAATAGAGTCATACCATCTCTCAGCTGCTCCTTGAAGAGAAAAGGGAATAACATTCTCTTTAGGACATCATATGGGATATGTGGGAGATTGCTCGTTTTACAATTTTTAAGGAATATCTTAAATTTGCATGCGGATCTTTAGTACTTATCCCATGAAAAATCTAGTCATTTTGAATCAAATTAATGAAAGCCGATGGAATTTGAAAATGCTACTCAGTGTCAATAAAAAGTGAATCAAAATTATCCATTCGAGGCTCATAATGATCACCATACTGACACCGCAGTATCACTGGCTATGCTTGTGGAATAACCAGAGGGTCCCGCGCTGGAGAAACAACAACATTGGGCTGATTTTCATGTGCAGCCATTGTATCGAATTCCAACTTCTTCTTAACACGCAAAGTCCGTACAAGTTTTGAGTCGTACTGATATTCTGCAAGTCCAAGTGATCTTGTCCTGGGCATGCAAAGAAGAATAATAAACAGTACTAAAAATACGCAAGAAAACTAAAACTAAAATAAAATTTCAACACAATTGTTTTCCCCAGCAACGGCGCCAAAATTTGATTGGGGCAAATATGTGTATAAAATATGTCCGTGGTTGCTATATACCCTAATAAAAAATAATGCTAAACAACCCCTTAATGGTGTGGTGTGAGCTGTCGTTGGCTCCCAATTTTACCCAAACTCACTCAAATAATGTAGAAGTGGCGAGTGGGATCGTATCCAACAGGGAAGGTTTGGTTGTTCGGAGACCAATTGTTCACCTGACTACTCACTGTGTCACAAAAACAAATAGGACGAATACAAAATAGAGTGAATGTGAAATGCATGAAATGCAAGGATGCATGAAATGAATGAAATGGAAAGGTTAGTATGCAAGCACTGCCTTGAGGGATTTCAACATGTACCGACCTCTCCCTAATATCATCGACTTGTGTAAACATATGTGAGGAGATGAACTGCTAGTGGACTGGGATTGATCAACTTGGTAGTTCTCACAACCCCATGTCACAATACTCCCCGAACTTCCCTTGGTAGGGCAAGTTCTTGGCACGATTGGAAATCCCAATTCTAAAAAGAACTCTCCTAGACCTTTCCTATAGTGATGTTAACTGTCAGTGGGTACCGCACAGTTAAAATCACAAAGTTACTCAGGACCTAATACTCACATAAGCATATTCACAATCAGTTCATGTTATGTTCAATTGCCTCATATTGATTTACACAAAACTCAGTGGGTACCGCAGTTTTATTGTAAACTTAAGCAATGGCATGCGAAACATCGAAGATAAACAAGAACAGAGTATGAAAATGAAGAACACATATATAACTCTATAAAAATGTCTCAAATAAGTTTAGATCCGTACACTCGAGCCCTCAAGACAGCAAAATTTATGAAAGGGAAAAGAGAGAGAAAAACCTAATCTAAACTATGAACCCTAATCTAAGGAATGCTATGCTCTGTTGTGTGGCCGCTCTCCTCCTCGACTTTTATACTTTTCTCCTCTTAAGGCGTAGATGCTGTTTCCTGGAAACTTCCTTCTTTCACGGGAAGAGTGCCACGTGTCTACAAATGCAGGTCAACAAAAGCAGTGAGGTCAACTGATAGATATTAGGTTCTCAATTCATCAAACAGTTGGTGCCTTCAAATGGCTGTGTATGCTTGATTTAGATATGCCGCTTGTGCTAGTGTAGTTGGGAGCATGAGTGTGGTGAAAAATATGTCATTTATCTCCTAAGTATACGAATGCAATTATGAAAATATGTACAAGTACGCGGGTGAGAATGTGTGCATGAAATGTGCGCGTGTGTTGTGAGGGTGCGGGCGCCTTGCATGAATGTGTTGTGAGGGTGCATAGGCGCCCGCACGGCCTGTAGCGTGTGTGGGCTGTGCGGGCGCATAGGTGCCCGCACAGGCGTGCGTGTGTGTGTGCTGTGCCGGCGCATAGGCGCCCGCACAGTGTGCGTGTGTGTGTGCTATGTGCCCGCACAGTATAGTGCAAGTGTGTGTGATGCGGGCGCATAGGCGCCCGCACCGTGTGTGGGTGTGTGGGCTGTGCGGGCGCACAGGCGTGTGTGCGTATGGCTTCTGCGGGCGCATAGGCGCCCACGCAGGCGTGTGTGTGTGAGTTGTGAATTGTGAGTACTGTGCAAATGTTGTGAGTGGGAGTGAGGCTAAGGTAGAGTGTGTGTGCATGTTTTCAACCAAAATCACTACATATTCTTCACACTTAGCCATTTTCATGCAATTGCAAGTTTTTAACATTTATGTGCACAAGTGTTCACAAAGCATTCCTTTTTTGCTGGATTTCTATATGAAAAGGCTACGTATGTAAGACGAATAAGTAGGTATAACCACGATTTATCAACCCCCCACACTTAAATCTTTGCTAGTCCCGAGGAAAGGAAAACAAAAACTAAGCCTTTGTCCATTCCACAGTCAAACATTCGCAACATCATCGACAGTCCATTTTCAAATTTTTCGCATGCATGAACATTTAGGTTGCTAAGTTCACAGTTCATCTAACTTATGCAAATTGGCAAGTAAGGTGAAATGAATAAAGACCAAACCATCAGCGTGCAGTGTGTGCTGAGAGTTTCTCATGTTCCCTCACACTGTCTATGCAGCGTACTCAAGTAGACACTTAAACAAAATTCTTGCACTACAGTCCTTTTGTCCACACACACAAACACTTAAACATTACAAAACTTAATTGAGCTTAACACAGCACATTGGTGCTGAATATTTTTCTTTGAAATTCATGCTGCACTTTGGTGCTTAGCTGCCAGGGTTTTATGGCTATTTTTTCCCTTTATAATGCACACCACCTCCTTGTCCCCGCAACACACAGAACACATGGCATAAAAAAGAAATTAGCTCAAAGGCTAGGCCTTACCAACACAACAGCCCAGGCCACTTCACACAAGCATCAACTACCACCATAGTGAAATCTCCATTTCTCTCTTAGCACACATAAGCAACACAACAGAATTCGAAATCAGAGGCACATTGTAGCATTATTATAGCAAAATTTTTCTTTTTCGAGCATCACAACCTAGCATCAAATAAAGCATCACCAATTCAACCATAACTAATCAAGCAAGCGCAAAAAATTTTCATGAAGGAAAGTGAGCATGTGAATCCTCAAAGGCACAAACCATAGCAAACATTCCCTCCCCCACGCTTAAAATTTACATTGTCCCCAATGTAAGATAAAAGAATAGGTTCAGGAACTCCCTTATGTTTATAGACTGTGACATCCAATGTTTGCTGGTTTGAGTGCCTTTGTCCATAATTTTCCGTTCATGACTGTAGTCCTTTAAACTCCACTTGCACTATGCTCTACAGCTTCTGCTATCCTTTGCACTTGCACACCCCCACACTTGGAATCATGACTCCTTATATTATGCAAATATGAGTGAATATGAGTGAATAGTGACTTGTTGGAACTTGGTGCTAAAGTGGTGGTGCTACAGAAATATACCATGCGTGTGTGAGTAGTGACTTGTGGTGTAAAAAGTGTGGTGTGCGAGTGAGTGCCACTCCATGACCTTGGGTCATGGTGGTGTATAATATGTCCAGTTAATAGCACTTTGCCAACACCCCCATACTTGGCATTTAAGAGGCCTTTGCTTGAGGCTCCTGTACACAAGAGAGCATCCTACGTAAAACAAACAAGAACAAAAACGACTAAAAACATCAAACATCAATTTATTCAAGAGAAGTGAATTAAGTAGTTCTGGATTTATTCAGTCTCCAGCTAGACTTTATTCATGAAGCCCCATTCTTCAAGATTCAGAGTATCCATCTCTGTACCAGAAGAATCCTTTTTCATGATCACTCTGTTTCCTCTAGTAGGGCATTGGACGAATGTGTTTAGGAAAGAGGTGTGGGAGCTCATGCACTCGGGGAACAATTTCAATATACTCCATTTTGAACCATGTATGTTCCCCTATAGAAAACACCTCTTTCACTTCTTCCACCACCTTTTGCTCTGAAACCCTGCAAGGCTCAACCACAGATTGTGCATCCATAGTCTCAACAAATTCATCAGTAATTTCAAAAATGGATGCATCAACAAAGCAATTCTCTACCATGTTGGCTATTTCCTTACAAATAATTAAATTATCATCACATAGACTAACATGGGCATTCTGTTGGGTCTCTCCTTTGCTAAAAAAATTTGGTTCACTTTGCACATCTAACAAAGGTATCTCGTCCTTCTCTATTTGTTGTTCACCAGTTACAATTTCAAATTCTTTCACAATTTCATGATTTGGTGTCTCAACAAAATACTCAATGGTCATGTTGTCATTTTCATTAACAAGTACAGTATCATTTTCATTCATGCTCATACAAGGGTTGATGAAATGTGACTCTGTACAATTCATCGGGCATTCAAGGACAAGAGGAGTATCTAAGAGAAGTCTAACAATGTCATCATTCTCATGGTAAGTCATAAAGTTGATATAAGACTCGACATTAGATACACCCTCCATTTTGGCAGTAAGAGACCAAATGGCCCTAAGTTCTTCATCACTAAACTCATCACAAGAGACATCATTCTCATCAAAAGAACTCAAACGTTCATGCATAAAAAACTCATCAACAAAGCACTCATGCATAACATCTCCAACATTTGTAGACTCCAACTCCCTTGGACTCTTTAAACCACAATCAACAATTGCATTCATATCAAAATGATTTTCCTCAGGAGTGGGTATTTTAGTAAGGAGAGATATACCTTCTGAGTGGCCTTGGGCTTCTTGAACTGCTGTCTTACGTTGTTCCCATGAGTTGCTCATTGAGGCATTGATTCCATCAAATCTCTGTTGTCGTCTGTGAGCCTCATCTTCCATTTGAGCCAACCTTGTTTTAACTCTATCAACTTTGTCCAAAATTTGAGACAACATGTCTTTCCGTTTTTCCTTTTCTGTGAGATAAGATTCATTGCTCCGTTGTTGGTTATGCCATGGCTCATAATATCTTGGTGGAGAGAAGTTTCCAAATACTCCAGGTGTTGGTCGTGTGTCATCCATCCAGTCTGGTGGATAATCATAATAAGGCTCAACAGAGTCCCCAAACCACCTAGACATAATTGACCTCTTGTGGTGTGCACAGTTCAATTTCAGATAAATTCCAAATCCCCTGCACTTACCACAACTTGAACACAACAGACTATAACACAAAGCAAGAAATATGAATCTAACTAACACTCAAGAATAACAATAGAATACAAAGAAAAACACCAAAAAAAAAAAATAGAATGACAAAAACACCAAAAACAAACAATTCAAGAGAACAGATAATCTCCAACAACAGTGCCTTCCCCGTCAACGGTGCCAAAAATTGGTGTAAGCTGTCGTTGGCTCCCAATTTTACCCAAACTCACTCAAATAATGTAGAAGTGGTGAGCGGATCGTATCCAACAGGGAAGGTTTGGTTGTTCGGAGACCAATTGTTCACTTGACTACTCACTGTGTCACAAAAACAAATAGGACGAATACAAAATAGAGTGAATGTGAAATGCATGAAATGCAAGGATGCATAAAATGAATGAAATGGAAAGGTTAGTATGCAAGCACTGCCTTGAGGGATTTCAACATGTACCGACCTCTCCCTAATATCATCGACTTGTGTAAACATATGTGAGGAGATGAACTGTTAGTGGACTGGGATTGATCAACTTGGTAGTTCTCACAACCCCATCTCACAATACTCCCCGAACTTCCCTTGGTAGGGCAAGTTCTTGGCACGATTGGAAATCCCAATTCTAAAAAGAACTCTCCTAGACCTTTCCTATAGTGATGTTAACTTTCAGTGGGTACCGCACGGTTAAAATCGCAAAGTTACTCAGGATCTAAGACTCACATAAGCATATTCACAATCAGTTCATGTTATGTTCAATTGCCTCATATCGATTTACACAAAACTCGGTGGGTACCGCAGCTTTACTGTAAACTTAAGCAATGGCATGCGAAACATCGAAGATAAACAAGAACAGAGTATGAACATGAAGAACAAATATATAACTCCATACAAATGTCTCAAATAAGTCGAGATCCGTACAGTCGAGCCCTCAAGACAGCAAAATTTATGAAAGGGAAAAGAGAGAAAATCTAAGGAATGCTATGCTCTGTTGTGTGGCCGCTCTCCTCCTCGGATTTTATACTTTTCTCCTCTTGAGACGTAGATGATGTTTCCTGGAAACTTCCTTCTTTCGTGGGAAGAGTGCCACATGTCTACAAATGCATGTCAACAAAAGCAGTGAGGTCAACTGATAGATATTAGGTTCTCAATTCATCAAACAGTTGGTGTCTTCAAATGGCTGTGTATGCTTGATTTAGATATGCCGCTTGTGCTAGTGTAGTTGGGAGCATGAGTGTGGTGAGAAATATGTCATTTATCTCCTAAGTATGCGAATGCAATTATGAAAATATATACAAGTGCGCGGGTGAGAATGTGTGCATGAAATGTGCGAGTGTGTTGTGAGGGTGCGGGCGCATATGCGTCCGCGTGCGTGCGTGAGTGTGTTGTGCTGTGCGGGTGCATAGACGCCCGCACGGCGTGTAGCGTGTGTGGGCGCACTATGCCATGTGCCCGTACAGTGAAGTGCAAGTGTGTGTGATGCGGGCGCATAGGCGCACGCACTGTGTATGGGTATGTGGGCTGTGCGGGCGCACGGGCGTGTGTGTGTGTGGCTTCTGCGGGTGCATAGGCGCCCGCACAGGCGTGTGTGCGTGAGTTGTGAATTGTGAGAGCTGTGCAAGTGTTGTGAGTAGGAGTGAGGCTAAGGTAGAGTGTGTGTGCATGTTTTCAACCAAAATCACTACATATTCTCCACACTTAGCCATTTTCATGCAATTGCAAGTTTATAACATTTATGTGCACAAGTCGTTCACAAAGCATTCCTTTTTGCTGGATTTCTATATGAAAAGGCTACGTATGTAAGATGAATAAGTCGGTATAACCACGACTTATCATGGTGTAAGTACAGCAAGTTCGTTCCCACATAGAAAGGATAATGTTGAAATTTTGAGAAAATGTTTTTGGGTTTTTATATTTATTAAACAGAAAATAAGAATGTAAATAAGAAATAAATAGAACAAAAAAGGTGATTTGATTAAAATTTGAACTAAGCAAGTGTACTCCTGAGATTATATTTAGGGTTACATAAAAAGCACACACATATATCCTATCTATGATCATGCAAAACAAGGGTAAATAACATAACTCGCGCCCTCCTTGTGGTAAGAGGCAATGAATGATTTACGTACCTACGTATTTAGATATTAACTAATTTATTAAACCCTTCTATGTGGTAAGAGGCAAGGTTTACTTCCTTAATTAAAATGGAATCTAGTTCAACTACCAACTCAACCAAACCCTCAAGTTCAACCGCTCCTATGTGGTAAGAGGCAATGCCCGAATCAGTTACGCTAATACAAAACTAACCCCCCTAACTCTTCCTATGTGGTAAGAGGCAAGAGCTAAGGTAAAATCAATCTAACAAATTCACAGCCAACCCACAAAAGATTCCAAACAACCCATTCTAATCCTCCTACGTGGTATGAGGCAAGATTAAAGCAAGTTATCTCTAAATAATTTACTGCACTTTAAGAAAATATTCATCATACCTAATCCACGCGCTAAATCATGCATAATATGAAGAACAGAACAAAACTCATTCCACAATGACCATAAGATAGAACATAGCATGTAAATTCAGCATAAAAACCCTTATTCATAATCCCGTGAGCACAATTAATTTAGCCTAGCATGGCTAAATCAAACATCGTCATAATATTAATAATTAATCACAATATTAAAAACATAAATTAAAAGGAAAGATAACACCTTGAATTGCAAATCCGTAGATGAAATCTTTAACTCCTAAAAGTATGAATTGAATAATAATAATCGATGTTCCCGAATTCGTAAAGCTGCAATGCCCTTAGCAATAACCGAAGATGAAACCCTAGCTATTACAAAGAGAAAACCCTTGCTTTAATTCTCTGAAAGTTGTCACACCTTCAAAAGATGTAACCCTAGCCCTGTTTATAGTAATTCTCTAAAAATATTAGCACATAAGTCCTTCACAAAAACCATGTCGGATAAGAAGTCTCAAAGTGGGCCAAAATTGCAAATTTCAAAAATAAATCAAAAAATCACTCGACTCCTGAAGTCGATGTGAAAGGTCGCACATCGCGACGTCCACCCACGTCGCGACGTGGCTCACTGGAACCTTTCTCAAAAATCGCCAAAAAATCCACCAAAAATCAATTTTAATTCGCATTTTTTACGTCGCGACATGGAGGAAATCTTCACTATAATCACGAACTTTCTTTAATTTTTCCTTCACTTTGTATCCGATTTAACTCTCGTATGATTTTCCTCTTCCAAGCATACACCATGATCGACAAACCTACAAATAAATTACGAAAATGAATAAAAAAGAACAAGAACGGCCAAACAATTAAGTATAAACACTAAATATAAGGTGAATATTCACCTCATTACCTAGTCATCCAAATGTACTTTCAATAGAAATTTGAGAAATGTCTTCTATAATTTTGGACGATAGTTTTGGACATCCGAAACTTTCACGACATACCTATAAATAAGGCAATTTTTGCATTTTTCTTCATAACTCAAGAACAAACTTAAAACACACTAAGAACATCCTCTTCCTCATCTTTCAGTTCTCAATTTTTCACCATTTAACTCTCCGATTGACTCTAAAAAATTGTTCTTCATCATGTTAAGAACATTTTAACTGATTCATATTTCATTTCCTTTCAAGAATCTCTCAAATCTTCAAAAGTCCTAGTTTCACCCATCTTGTCAATTCGTGAGTTTAGGAACTTTTGGGTTGAATTCGCAAGTTGATATTGCCTATTTCACATTGATTCATATTTCACTTCCTTTCAAGAATCTATTAAATCTTCAATAGCCCTAGTTTCACCCCTTTTGTCAATTAGTGAGTTTAGGAACTTTTGGGTTGAATTTGCAAGTTGATATTGCCTATTTCACATTGATAATGGCAAAATTTTGGATTAGTTTACCCAAATTCAAAACCACATTAGAGTTTGGGATTTTTAGCTTTTTGGAGAATTTCGGGTCTTCCTCAAATTTGATCATTATGATCTCATCCCAAAATAGCCCTAAAATGATTATTTACTACCACATGCACAATTTGTCATGGTCTTTTCTCCCGTGGTCGTGGTCATAGTGCTAGTAGTAATACGCCTTCTCCTTTTCCAACCCTTAAGTTTATGGATGATAATTGTAAGGTTAGGTAAGATAGTTATAATAGCTCAATTAAGTTCATAATTATGCCTAGGAGTGTTAAAGATGAGGATTTCACTTATTTTTCAGTTGTGATTGATAAACTACATTATCAAAATTGGCTAGGAATTGCTAAGGCAACTGAACCAATTTATAGTGATGTTAGGTTATGAATTCTATGCCAATGTTCATAAACCACCTAACTCCCTCTTTTACACACGTGTTGGCAGCACAAATTTTGCTCTTGATTTTTCCTTCTTGAATGATACCTTAGGGACTAACATGCTAGTAAACGTCATGAAGATGATGGAAAACCAATCATTTACTATTGTCATCTTCATGTTTGGGCTACTAAAGTTCAATGCTTTGATTTTGAAGACATGGTAGTGTCTTTTTTTCATGGCCATCCCTTTAATTTGGCTAGTGATACACCTGTTAATCTTTTGTCTCTGACCTATCGTGTTCTTTTTTATCTCATTACAATGACTTTTCTTCCTACTCAAGGTCACAAAACTAACCTGACCACTATGAATATCTTTCTTCTCTATGCATTTCATAAGAAGATTCATGTCGACTTTGGGTTTCTCATGTCCGAATACTTAAATATAGTGTGTAAGGATTAAAGAAAGAGTTTCCCCTATCCTATGTTGATAACTAGAATTCTTCAATATGTAGGTGTTTCTCTTAATGGTTAAGTCATAAAATCTATCCCTAGGAACAACTTCTATGACCAAACCTTCCTCAAAATTATGAACCTTTTCTTGTTTAATAATGCATGGACATTTCCAAGACTTCTAAAGGGGGAGGACAGTCTAGTGTTTTGAGAAACGAGGGTAGCAATGAGGAGTATGATAATAAAGGTGATGCATCACTTGGTGCCCAATCGCTTGGAGGATCTCAAGAAGATGTTCACATGAATACCAATTTTAGGACTATGATGCGAGAATGCTAAGTCAATAGGGGATCACATTGATAATGGTATTACGAGCTTATACA
The DNA here is from genome assembly GCA_016586305.1 of Ophiorrhiza pumila. Classification (NCBI taxonomy): domain Eukaryota; kingdom Viridiplantae; phylum Streptophyta; class Magnoliopsida; order Gentianales; family Rubiaceae; genus Ophiorrhiza; species Ophiorrhiza pumila. Next base: position 15,087,225 of record BLIW01000011.1, read on the forward strand.
TCAAGCTTGATAGCTTGTCCCTTCGCGTGGACAATTTGGCTAGCAATGTTCACTATGGCTTCGATATACTCATGATGGATGAGTAAAAGGAAGCTTATGCCCAACGCATAGCAAGGACAAAGGACCGGTTCCAGAATGAAGTTTCTCATGTAATAGACTAGGATCTATTGCTTTTTGAACATATTATACTCTTGGAAATTTAGTCATTGGATTTTTTTGTTACTATTTATTGATTGATTTCATGTACTTGAATGTTGCTTATTAGTTTTTTTGGGATCTCTTGTGAAAATTTGTGGTGCCTTAAAAGGCCGTTGGTTATTGTGAATTATATGTGTGCTTGCATGGATTTTGGGTTGTTTGTTGGACATATTCATAATTCAAAGGAAACTCTGCCTAATTTTTTCCAATATTATAAAACTTAACCAAACTTGTGCACCATGAACAATTTGAGACCACAAAATTTTAAAATGCTAATGCCCTGGTTATTTTTAAGCATGTGAGTGTAAATACAACATTTTTTAATTCAAAACATTATATGGAAATTGAGATTTTATAGCTTGCACCTTAAATGATTATTAATTTTGAGGATTTAATTGCTATTTTTAGAAATTTATGAGGGAATTTATATTAATATATACCAATCTTGGGTCTTAATTGGTGTTTCTAGAAAAGACAATGACTTATTTATAAATTAAGGGAATTATTAAAAAAATGGTGGTATGTGTGTAAACCCAATGGCTTACGTGTCATCACCAGTGACTCATGGCAAAGCTTTGGTAAATTATATAATTTGGAAAGGAACAAAAAAAAAAAAAGAGAAAGGGAGCAGTAGAGAAAGAACAGGAGAAGAAGAGGAAAGAAAAAGGGAAGAAGAAGAAAAGAAAAAGGACATCGCCTTACATCGTTTGCTAATCAAAGAAAGTTTGGAGAAATTATTAACAAGTGAAAAAACTATTAACATGTGGGGAAATTACCTAATTAATATATGTAAAGATTATACACAAAAATTATGGGTGAATTTTGCTTTGTGATTCAACTTAGAATGAACATGGGTTTGCTACTATGGAATCTATTTTCATTCTTAAGTTTTTCCACCAGAATACTTGCCGACTAATTTTTAACATGAGTTTTGTGGGGTATTTAGCTATTCTTATGTGTGGAATTATATTTTAGAAAAGGGTTACAGGTGAATATTGCCTCTAATTCAGTTTTGATGTAGTGTGGGTTCGATCCTGCAAAAAAAGTCAATTTTTTGCTTACGAGATGTTGTAGGAGTTAATATGATTTGTGTGGATTTTGGGTTTAAATTGGGCTATAGTAATTTTTTTTGTGCTCGGTAAGGACCCATGGGGTATCTCATGAATTTGAGATTAAATTCAGTTAATAGAGTGATATAGTTTTTTATGCTTTTAAGCTAAATGGGTCTGGTGAATTTTCAATACTGCTCTTCAAAGTTGCTTGAAAATTTTGAGTCTTTATATACATCTATTGTAAGGTAAGAAGATGTTGCAGGTGAGCTAAGAAAGTTTTAGTGTGTGAGGATGGAAAACTGGGGCCACTTTGCTTTGTTTGCACTTCATCACCATGTGAAATAGGAGTAGAGGAAGAAGTGTGAACTCCATGTTTTATGATGATGTAAAGTGGGTATAAATCATTAGGATTTAGTAAATGTTGGTGAATTAATTGAAGGGGTGTGGATAATGGGGGAACTAAAGTTCAAGAGTTCAACATGAAGTGTGCTTTTAGAGTGGGTTTCGGTGCACTACTAATTTGGGATATAGGAATAAGTAGAATAAATATACAAACTATTTTAATATGATTCGGTTTTTTTAAAGTTGCTATTAAATTGTATTCCTTAGACTTTAACAGTAATGTTTTATCTCAAATTTATTGCCCAACCTTAAAACTATATAAAGTCAATTAAGTAAAGGTTATTATTTTTGCACCTATAAGACAAAAATTGGTAGAATTGATTAGGTTTTGTAGATAATAATAGTACTAATAATAATGATAACACTAGTGGAGGAAAAGAATAATAATAATAAATGATTCATATTGATTATAATGACCATAAAATTAATCATATTAAATAAAATGCCCATGGAAAATAATTACTAAATAAATATATAAATATGAGAGGAAGAAGAATTAAAACAAGGAGATTTCTCTTAGTAAACATTTCGTGTGATTGAAGTATAGTTAACTATAACTTTTGCTGTAGTGGGCTCGGCTATTATATGTGCCCTTTGCACCCCGTGAATAAGTAAAAGTTTAAATCCGAACGTGGAAACATGTTGTTTTACTTGTACCACTGTAAATATACGGGCATAGTGTTTGTTTACTTCTGTTATTTACTATTATGGACTGTACTGCCTGATTGCATGAGAATATTTGAATTTTGGGGTTCATCATATGTAGCTTATTGACGGTCGAGACGGTAAGGGCCGACGATTATTCTAAGCCGACTATGACACCCTTCTACTCTGGTTGAGTTAAGAATATTTTAGCTCTACCTTAGCGAGTACTACTGTTTAGTGACATATTTGAATGTCACACTATTACTTGTGTGGTAACTATTGACTGTTGTGGATAAGGTAACGTCAACAGTGTATGAACATTTCACTGAGTAGAAGACGATATAAGGCTAGTACTGGCCTGGTAATAATTACTACCTGGTAATGAAATTTTTGTACATATTCCATTTCGAATACTTGTGTTGCTTATGACTAACTAACTAGTTTATTGATTTGTTGGACTAAATTGTGAAAATCATTAAAGTTTCATTACGCTTTTATAACTAAATAGTCATATTACATCCCCACTGAACGTTTAGCTTACCCAATTCTCTAAATATTTTATTTCAGAGGAATCAGAAGAACTTAGTCAGAAGCAACAAGATTAGTCAAGTCGAAGAAGACATAGGACCGTTGGAAAACTTTGAAGCTTGTATAAATTTAGAATTATAAGTGTGATTGTAAATTAAATTATAAATTTAATCATGGGATTGTATGAAAGGTTTTAATAGTAATGTATTTTGGATAGTTTGATGTTATAGACGTAAATGGTACATAGATGATGTATAAACATGTGTATTTTGGTCCCAAAAGTTTAGACGGGCTGTCAATTTTGGTCTCCAATAAGTTTCAATTAGCCAATCTAGTCCTCAATGTTTCAAAATTTGTCCAATTTAGGATAATTAATGGATTTTTTTGGAGATAGTAACATAATTTGTCAAGTGATACGCACATGCTTTTGTTAAAAGAAAACAAATAATAAATAAACCATATTCTTTAACTAATAAAAAAGTAAAGTAAAAAATCATCTTTAGTAACCACTACTTCCCCTCTTTGCCGCTGCCACCACCACCTCTATCTCTATCACCACCACCACAATTTTACCTATCCGATGAAAGTTGATGTTATGGGTTTTTTAGCATCGAAACATAATATTAAAATATACTAAAACAAGCATAAGAATTTAATGTTTCACTCAAATAATAGATTAAAAATTGTGTTGTTCACAATCCATTTCTTAACATTCATTTTCCTTCACCCAATACGCATTCGTCGCTTTACATGTTCATTTGATCTTTATTGATCTCAAGAACCCATTTCAATACATGTCAAAATTATGGTATGTTTTAGAGATGAATTAAAAAATTAAATAGTCTTTTGTGATTTTCTAGTTTTGGGCTCTTTTAATTTTCATCATTTGTAAGAAAAGTTTCGATTTTATGTTTTTCATGAGTGTTTTGTATTTATAATTGGTGACATTGCATTTGGTATAGAGTACTTGATGAATTGGACCAGAATTGTTAGTTGGTCTTAGTAGTGTTGCATATGAATTTTTAGATAGATTTACACTTCTTTATGCTGCTTATTTGTATTTGGCGATTATAACTTCAATTTATTTTAACTAATTTGTCTTACAAATTTGTTTTGATGAGTATTTGAATTCTGAAAGTAATGTTGTTCATTGGTTAGTTTTGATAGGTGGAGGTGATGGTGGTGGTGGTGGCAACAGTGATTGCAGAAGGGGAGTGGTAAGGAAGGAGGTGGAGGTAGTGGTTTAGGTATAATTAAAAGAGTTTTTTGTTTAATTAAAAGAAAAAAATAAGTTTTGTTATTTGTTTATTATATAAAAGTTTTTTTGAGAAAAAATTTAAATTTAATAGACATGTGAGTATCACATGACAAATTCTCTTACTATCCCAAAAAAATCCGTTAATTGTCCTAAATTGGTAAAAAATTGAAACTTTGGGGACCAGATTGACTAATTGAAAATCAACGGGGACCTAAATTGACATGTCCCTAAACTTTGGGGACCAAAATTGCCATTTTCTCTTGATTTTTTATCTAAGTATGAGATTGTGCATGATTGTAGTATTAGCATTTTTGAAAACAATCTCATGGACATCTTGATTTTTGTTGTTATTTTTGTTAAGAGGATAAACTGTACCCTGGTGTGTATCTAGGCATGACGGTCCAAGTAGAGATGGCCAAATGGCCGGTTCCAGAACCGGAATCGTGGGTCCCACAAATCAGAATCGGAACCAAACTGTCCATGGACAGTTCGGTTCTGGTTCCAGATTTTGTGGAACCGGAACCGCCGGAACCGGCTAAAAAAAATTATATAAATATTTCTATAATACCACTTCATTTTCATAACATAATTTATTAGTTTTCTGATCTTTATGTTGTAAATTTTAACGTTTATAGTTTAGGGTTTAGGGTATCAATTTTTTTAATTAATTTTTTTAATTATATTATTATATTGTTCAATTATTCTTTCAATACTCTTATCATTTATATATTTTCCTTTCTCACTTATCTAATCATTCATAATTCTATTTTTCTAAAACATCCATATATTAGTTTAATTTCAACTATTAATCCAATTATATTTTGTATCAACTTAATTTTTTTATTTATATTATCCTAATTCTATTATTATATTATGCTAATATACTATTTAAATTCCAATTAATAGTTCGATCATTCTCTCAATACTCTTATTCCTTTTATATCTTTCTTTCTCACTTATCTAATATTCATAATTCTATTATTCTAAAAAATTCATATATTAGTTAATTTTAACTACTATTCTAATTATGTTATTATATTATACTAGTTGAATTCTAATTAATAATTTAAATATTTAAATATTCTTATTATTTTTATATCCTTGAATCTCATTTATCTAGTTCTTCCTAGTTCTATTATCTAAAAACTATATATTAATTAAGTTCAATTGTAACTATTATTATTCTAATTATATTAGTATGTTGTATTATTTGAGTTTTAATTAATAGTTTAATCATTATGTCAATAGAAATTAATTTTAAAAGTGGAATTACAATCGAAATTTGAAACTAAAAATCGAAAAAAAATCGGAATTGGAACCAAACTAGAACCGAAATCGGGACCGAAATCGGAACCGGAACCTCCGGTTCCGGAACCGGGAAGTCACTTCAGATTAAGGGGTAGGTTGGGTCGTCACAAGCAACATCTACACTTCCATACATTCTTTGATATTCTCCTTTTATTTGCTTATTGTTTATGTCAAAAGGGGGAGAAGCATGTGTGCTTCTATGGGTAATTATTGAAAAAAGCCACCACAAAATTCATGATTCAATGTTGAACTCATGCATATGTTGAGGGGGAGCATAGACTATATTCGTATGATTATTATATGCACTTTCTATTTCCTCACATAACTAATTTGTTATCATAAAAAAAGGGGAGATTGAGACACTTCAGTTCTTAATCCACTTATTTTGATGATTAATAAACAAGTATGTCTAGTAATAATATGATAAGTATTTGTGAGAAATAGGAATACAAAGATGCAAAAGAAGGGAAGCTTGGAAGATGCAAAAGGTGAAGACTTGAAATTCTAGAAAAGTTAGGGTTATCCCTTGACCCAAAAGCCCTACAAATTGTAAGTTAGCTCATTGACTTACTTTAACTTGTTAGAAGCTCACAAAATAAAACTTAAATGATGCATCTTTTCCGAATAAAAATTCTCAAAAGAAATTGATTTTAACTTGACTAAAAAACCTTAAGAAAATGAAACATTGAATAAAATCACAAAAATGTTAATTCAGACGACCCTAAGGAGTTTAGGCCATCCAAAACTTCATCTTTAGTAAACTTTAGATTTCCCTGTAAAATAGGTTCAAACAACCATTCAAAGTTTTGGCTATCCGAATCTCAATTTTTACAAAATATTGATTTCAAACAAAAATTTCAGTTTGAATGACTCAAAGGAGTTTCAACTGTTAAAAACTAATTTTAAGAAAAACTTGAGTTTTAATGAGATTTACATTTGGACGACTCTAGGGAGTTTTGGCTATACAAAATTATCGTGCTTTTGAATTTAGAGTTTTAAAAATTTGATTTGGATATTTGAAACCTGTGCAAGGTCATTTGAACCTAATTTTCTTGAATAACAGATAGGTTTTTGAGCATTTAATACTCACCTACCCTTGAACTATTTTTGACCATATATAATGAAATTAATTCATTTAAAAACCTAACCACCTTATCCTTAGGCTATCAATTTGTAGAACTCCCTCTCAACTATATCTTCAAATTAAAAAATCATTGTCATCTAACAAAATCACTTGAACTTCTAACTTTTATTTGAAATTCACTCTTAAGATAATATTCTTCTATTGTATTTATTACTTGTTGGATAGAGTTTGTGAAATTTAATAGATTCCATCAACTATTGAAAAGTGCATTCATTTTTCATATCCAAAGTTTGTTAAGGCTAACAAAGTTTCTCCTATATGGAGAGTAAAATAAATCTTTCTCATAGCTTAGTATAGCTATTGAGGTAATTTTACCTTGATTGTAATGATTTGATTTGAGTGGTTTAGATCTCATCCTTAGTGAAGAGATCAATTTAGTGTATTTGTGAAATCCTAAGTTCAAAAGATTTAGGTAGTGGATTTAGAGTATTCCAATAGGAGATTTGAACCACTACAAATTGATTGCGTCTCTTTGCCCTGTTTTCATTGTCTTATACTTGATTAAATACCTCTTAATTATCTCTAGATCATTAGTGAAGCTATAAATTGATTGATATATTTGTTATTGTCAAGAGTTAATGTCTTGTGTTTGTGACTACTCTTCTTGTGCAAATTGATCATTGACATATTGTTTATTAGTTTTGTAATTATACTTTTTTTTAAAAAAAAGATGGGGATGCCTCCCCTTTTATTATTAAAGAATCATAAAGTAACCCAAAAAGGAAGTACACGATGGAAATAAGAATACAACTATATTCGATGCCTACAAGTCCTAAAGTTAGGCACCCCTAAGCGATCCATATAGACGCATCCACGGACCTTTAGAGGGAGTTCCCTAAAGGTCTGAAATACCAAATCCAGCTGGCGAAGACATCCTTCCTTGGCCAGTCCATCCGCCGGTTGATTGGCCTCTCTAAATACATGACGAACAGAGCTTACACACGAGAACTGCCACACCCTATCAAGAATCTCCCGAAGTGATGAGAATGAGCCCGTGTTCACTTCCATGGTGTTAAGTCAATTTTTCATCCTGAAAGTTTCTGTCACGTTTTGGTATTCTTGGCATAACGCTTTCGATATAATTCGGAATTGCACCATTCAAGAAGCCCTGGAACGATACGAGATAGAGCTACAACTTTCATGTTTTACGTTTTTCGAGATTCTGACGTTATCACCATCGAAAATGCCTTCCACAGTTGATGACGGGATTCTGGCCGAATTTTCATCTCGAATTTCATAGACTACATTGAAGACCAAGATGGCGTGCTTGGGCTTTGTCATTATTGGATCACGCCATTGATTAATCTTTAGGATTTATTTTGTTGTTAATTAATTAAGTCCAAACTCTTATTATGGGCCTTAATTAATTTAGTTTTTAATAAGTAATTTTAGGAAAGTAGTTTAGTTCCTAGTGTTTCATTACAATTAGGAAGTTTCATCAACTTGTCCTAGGGTTAACGTTTTGTAGCCTATTAAAGGCAGCACATTATTAACGTTTGAATAGGAGAGAAATTTCAGAGTTTTTAGCAGGTTCTAAATTCGTGATTAACACTTTGTGTTGTCCAAGCCTTGAAGTTCAAGTTTGATCTTCATTGTAGATAGTCCACCTTTAGCATGACCTTTAGGTGACTTCATCAAGTTCTTTATTTAAAGAGCAAGCCAAATTAACTAGTCTAACGCATGAATTTTCATGGTTGAATCAAGTTCGTTTGTATAACGTGAGGGTTTGATTTGCTTCAAGTCTTGCCTTTCCGTTTCCCTTGAATTACTTCCGCCAAATTGTTCTTGTTTGTGTTGTTTGTTTTTAACCTTTTTTTTGTTACAGCAACGATCCGAAGTATTGTGGATTCCGTGTGGTCAAGGACATCAATCCAAGACCATCCGTATTAAGTGGTATCAAAGCAAAGGTTGTTGTCTCAAAAAAAAAAAATTCAGGTTTTTCTTCGCTTTGTTTTCTTGCTGTTCTTGCATCTTTGTTGCTGCAGTTTTGCATCTTTGTGCTGCTGTAGTACATCGTTCTTTTGCTGCTGTAATTGAGTCCTTCTTGCTGTCCAAATTCGTGTTAGATTCAGCCCATAATTTCGTCATTATAGAGCTCAAAATCGCATGCTAAAGAGTTGCTGAAATCTGCCCCAATCATTCTTATTCGTGTTTTTTTTTGCGTTTTGTGTCTTTCTTGTGTTGTTTCTTTGCTGTCCTTTTGAGTTTCTTTTGGTGTCTATATTCTACACTCTTGAATTGTCTTCATAGTGTTGAATTCCTTGTGTTTTCATTGTTGTGTCACACGTCAAAAAGAATTTTAGGGTTTTCATCAAAAGTTGTTTGAAATTTTCGCAAAAAAATTTTAGGGTTTTTCACCCAGTCGCGAAAGTTTCGGCCTTCCGAAACTCAGGCAGTCGTCCGAAACTAGCGTCCGAAACTCAACAGAAAAGTCATCGTTCCAAGAATTTAGTTTCGGCCGTCCGAAACTCAGGCAGTCGTCCAAAACTAGCGTCCGAAACTCGGCAGAGAAAAAAAAAAGTGACCGATTCAAAAAAAAAAAATATATATATATATATATATACATACGGTCAATACAAAAAAATCAAAAAGAATATATCTTCGGACTTTCTTTTATTTATTTTCTGTTATTTACTTTATTTGAAAGAACTAAGTGTTCATAAGTTGTGCTTGGAAGTGATATCTATATTGCTCATCTTAATTCGGACTAGTGTGATACAAAAGCCCTACTTTTGTTTGTCTTCTTTTGTCTACTCTTTGCATTTCTTAGTTTCTGAAGTTAAATCGTTTTAACCCACACGTGTTCTTAAACCTTTTGTGACGTGTTCTTCTTTGTTATACTCTTTGGTTTTTACTTGTGTGAATTCTTGCTGTGGAACTTGTTAATTGAGATGTGCTATCTAAATAATTGAACTTGGTAAGTTTCAATAGTCCTAACATATTCATTACTTGAGAGTAGTAGTTAGGATAAACAAGAGAAAAGCCACTATACTAGAGAGGAGAGTACCTACTATACCAAAGTGAGAACCCGTGAGATATATTTCTATATATTTCTTGTGTTTCTACTAACTTGCAGGTACAATGGAAGGAGGTGATTCAAAAACACCTCAAGATAAGCCCAAAGTGGACCAAAAGTTCACTAATGATGCTATTTTTGACATGATCCGAAATCTCCAACTTCAAATTGATGCAATTTCATTAGCATCCAAACCACCACGGAAATATTCTTCACAAAAGATTGAATTAGATTCTGATAATGATTCCAACGATGAGGAGGAGGAGACCACGAGTTCTTCTAAGAAAGGTGACAAGTCTAAGATTTCAATTGCGTCTGTTAAGCTGACAATTCCTACTTTTCATGGCAAAGCAGATCCTGAGGCTTATTTTGATTGGGTTAGAGACCTAGATCACTTCTTTGAAGGCCATGATTACCCCGAAAAGGAGAAGTACCGACTTGCCTTCATGCACTTAAAGGATTATGCTAGTCTATGGTGGGATGAGGTTACTCGATCTAGACGTCAAGATGGAGAGAAACCAGTCAAGACTTGGTCCCAAATGAAAGTATTAATGAGAAAGAAGTATGTGCCTTCTCATTACAATCGTGAATTGAATCGCCAATTGCATACACTTGTGCAAGGTAGCCGAACTGTTGAGGAGTACTACCATGAGATGGAATCTCTTATGATCAAGGCCAATATTCAAGAAGATCCGGATTCCACTATTGAAAGGTTCCTTCGAGGTATGGATTCCGAACTAGCTTACCATGTTGATTTACAAAGCTATGTTGATATTAATGAGTTAGTTCATAAAGCCATAAAGATAGAAAAGCATCTCAAATCCAAGGGGCGATTTACACAATCACAACCGCCATGGAGAAGAGATCAAAAGCCGAGTGTGTCCCCTTTCACTCCCTCAACAAAGCCGAACCAATTCACCTCAAATCAGTCTTCAAGTGCAACATCTAATGTTCCAAAATCAGTTTCCAAAGCTGCTGATCTTACACCTAAATCGGCAACCACTTCTGGACAAAGGTTAAGGGATATTCGTTGTTTTAAATGTCAAGGATATGGTCATTATCAATCTGATTGTCCAACTTTAAAGATAATGATGCTTCTTCCTAATGGCGAAGTGGTAAGTGAAGATGATGAGGATGATTGTGCTGACATGCCACTTCTTGAGGAGAAATACAAAAGTGAAGAAGGTGAAGAACTTGAAACATATGAGGTTGGTAATGGTCAATTTTCGTTGGTCACTCGACAAGTTCTTAGTACACAACCACAAATTGATGATTTGTCTCAAAGAGATAATATATTTCACACTAGATGCATGGTTCAAGGAAAGATTTGTAGTGTGATCATTGATAGTGGTAGTTGTACAAATGTGGCTAGTACTTTACTTGTTAAGAAATTGAAGTTGTCTTGCATGAAGCATCCAAAACCGTATAAACTTCAGTGGTTCAACAATTCTGCTGAAAGTAAAGTTACTAAACAAGTGAAATTTACATTCACCATTGGAAAGTTTGTAGATGAAATTTTATGTGATGTTGGTCCAATTGAAGCTTGCCATATTTTACTTGGTCGACCTTGGCAATTTGATCATGATGTACTATATCATGCCAAGAAGAACTTTTACAGTTTCGACTTTGAGGGTAAGAAGTACAATCTTCGTGCTTTAACTCCATTCCAAGTTTTTGAAGATCAAGCTAAAATTGTTCAAGCTTGTAAAGAGATGAGTTCCGCCAAGGAAAAGAAAGTTCAAGAGAAGAATAATGTAATAGCTAGTGCATCTTGTAATAGCCGAGCTTTAAGTGTTTTAAAGTCTTGTTATTTTACTTCTTCTAGCGAGATTGAGAAAGGAATACTAGATAGGCAATCAATGTACTTACTTGATGATAGTGATCACCATTTGAATTGTTTGCTGCCTAGTTCCTTTGTTTTCCAGGTTTTTGGAGTTCCTAAGTGCTTAATGGAGTTGCAAACAACTCATTATCAATTTGAAGGAGTCCAATCTGCCTTAGCTTGTTTTCCACAAGGTAAGCAAGGTAAGTTAGGTAAGTATGAAAGCTCTTTGTTTGATTTTAATGGTTTGAATATCAAGAACTTTGTTAATGCTATTGATTTTCAAAGTTTGAATTCTGTTTTGAATCAATTTCAGTGTCTTTCACCTACCTTTGATGTTTTGGTTCGAAAATTTATACCATGTGTTTTAAAGTTTGATGATTTGTGTTTTGGTAAGCAAATTATTTCACATAGTTCTTCAATTATGAAATCTAACTATTTCGTTTTGAATGAATTTATGTATAGTTTCTTCACATGCTATGTTGCTTATCTCATACATGAATTATATTTTGAGCTTCATATTGATAATTTCGAACTACTTCAAACCTTTGTATGCTCTCATTCAAGTGTTAATTATATTGACTCTACTTGTTGGGTTATTGATTCTTTTGATTATTTATTTCGTGATGTTGCTCACATTCATCAAGTTCAAAGAGATCCAAGGGTAATTCAACACTTGTATGGTAAGTTATCTCCGTTCCAAATTTCTTTTGAATTCCAAGAGGTAAAATTTTATGTTTACAACTATTCAATAGATTCTTTACATTCTTGTCTTTGGAATTATACTTTCATGTTTGATAACTTTCGCATGTTGTTCAAGGTATTAATACGTTCTTGTGATTTGCACTTTGTCAAGGATGCATATATGTTTTCTTGTTATGAATATTCTTGTCTTCATGATTCTATTCATATATGTTTACATCCTTTGCTTACATTACATGTTAATAACGTAAATAGTGTGCTAATGGATGTTGTTAGTGAATTCGTCTTGGTTAGTTCTCTAATTAAGAACATTCGGTTTTCTTATTTGCATAAACTACATGATAGTTATTTGCATAATTGTTTTGAATTCATTGACTTCAACATTATGACTCATGCAAAATTTGTTAAGACTAATCATGATATATGTACTACGATTTTGCATACTTATTCTGCCCATTCTATTCTTTTGATGAAAGGAAATTATTCTACATCTTGTTCTAGATTATTGTCCTTTCATTTACCTTATACATTTGTCTTGTTTTGGCAGAATATATATTATTGTTGTTCGAGATGTGCATCTTCCCAATTTTACTTGGCTCGAGTTTGCGATGAGTTCGTGATATTGGTATTTGACCCTGGAACTCACTTTCAAGATTCGAGGACGAATCCATTCGAGGAGGGAGGGAATGATGAGAATGAGCCCGTGTTCACGTCCATGGTGTTAAGTCAATTTTTCATCCTGAAAGTTTCTGTCACGTTTTGGTATTCTTGGCATAACTCTTTCGCTTTTATTCGGAATTGCACCATTCAAGAAGCCCTGGAACGATAAGCGATAGAGCTACAACTTTCATGTTTTACGTTTTCCGAGATTCTGAAGTTATCACCATCGAAAATGCCTTCCAAAGTTGATCAAGGGATTCTGGCCGAATTTTCATCTCGAATTTCATAGACTACATTGAAGACCAAGATGGCGTGCTTGGGCTTTGTCATTATTGGATCACGCCATTGATTAATCTTTAGGATTTATTTTGTTGTTAATTAATTAAGTCCAAACTCTTATTATGGGCCTTAATTAATTCAGTTTTTAATAAGTAATTTTAGGAAAGTAGTTTAGTTCCTAGTGTTTCATTACAATTAGGAAGTTTCATCAACTTGTCCTAGGGTTAACGTTTTGTAGCCTATTAAAGGCAGCACATCATTAACGTTTGAATAGGAGAGAAATTTCAGAGTTTTTAGCAGGTGCTAAATTCGTGATTAACACTTTGTGTTGTCCAAGCCTTGAAGTTCAAGTTTGATCTTCATTGTAGATAGTCCACCTTTAGGTGACTTCATCAAGTTCTTTATTTAAAGAGCAAGCCAAATTAACTAGTCTAACGCATTAATTTTCATAGTTGAATCAAGTTCGTTTGTATACTTCAAGTCTTGCCTTTCCGTTTCCCTTGAATTACTTCCGCCAAATTGTTCTTGTTTGTGTCGTTTGTTTCTAACCATTTTTTGTTACAGCAACGATCCGAAGTATTGTGGATTTCGTGTGGTCAAGGACATCAATCCAAGACCATCTGTATCACGAAGCTTCTAAGGGATATTCCCTACCCCATTCACAAGATCAACCAGGAGCTTAGAATCCGACTCAACCTGTACCCCTGAGATCGAAAACATCTCACACAACTCAAGACCAGCCAGTAAAGCTAATATTTCAGCCTCCAAACTAGTGACAAAATCAAAACCCAAAATCCGAGCTACAACTAAATCCGAGCTACAATTGTTTATAATATCTCTTGATCATATTTCTATTTTATTCATGGAACACATCATTTTAACCCCTAAATAGTAAAATTAAAATTTTAGTGTGTAAGAAATTTTTAATGCTTGATCAATCTAATTCACCAATCCCTCTTAGGTTGCATTAGGACCTACATACTTCATACGTCAAAAATTGATTCATGATACACGAAAAAATGATACTTATATGCGAATTAGAATGATACACTTTTGGACTTCATATTGACACTGTTAGGGTGTAAATATGTATATACAAACGTGCTCGTGGTTGCTATCTACCCCTAATAAAAAATAATGCAAAACAATCTCTTAATGGTATAAGTATAGTAAGTTCGTTCCCACAGAGAAAGGACAATGTTGAAATTTTAAGAAAATATTTTTGAGTTTTTATATTTATCAAATTAAAAATAAGAATGCAAAAGACTTTACACATTAATTAAGATGACTTTGATTTAAATTACCAATTAAGCAAGTGTACAATCGAGATTATATTTTAAGGTTACATAAAAAGCACAAGCACATCATATCTATAGTCATGCAAAACAAGGGTAAATAACATAATTCATGCCCTCCTATGTGGTAAGAGGCAAGGTATGATTTAGGCATTTACCTACTTAGATACTAACTAATTCGTCAAACCCTCTTATGTGGTAAGAGGCAAGGTTTACTTCCTTAATTAACCTGGAATCTAATGCAACTACCAACTCAACCAAACACCCAAGTTCAACCGCTCTTATGTGGTAAGAGGCAACGCCCGAACCAGTCACACTAATGCTAAACTAATCCCCCTAACTCCTCCTATGTGGTACGAGGCAAGAGCTAAGGTAAAATTAATCTAACAAATTCACAACCAACCAACAATAGATTCCAAACAACCCACTCTAATCCTCCTATATGGTAAGAGGCAAGATTAAAGAAAGTTATCTCTCAGAAATTCACTGCACTATAAGAAAATATTCATCATAGATAATTCGGGCCCTAATCATGCATAATTATGAAGAACACAACAAAACTCATTCAACTAAGATCATAAGATAGAACATAGCATGTAAATTAAGCACAAAAACCCTTATTCATAATCCCAGGAGCACAAAAGATCTAGCCAAGCATGGCTAAATCGAACATCATCATATTAACAATTAAGCACGTAATTGAAAACATAACTTGAAAAAAAAAGACAACACCTTGAATTGTAAATCCTTCGCTAAAATTTTTATTTGTAAGAGAATGAATTCAATAAAAGATGATGTTCCCAAATCTGTACAGCTGCAAATTCTCCATGCAATAACTAAAGATGAAAACCCTAGCTATTACAAAGAGAAAAACTTTGCTTAATATCTCTCAAAATTGTCACCTCCCTAAAAATATATCAAACCCTAAGAAAGAAAGAAAGAAAGAAATCCTAATCTATTATAAACTATGAACTCCCTATTCTTCTATGATCTTCCCCTTGAAAATTATATAATAGATGGCCTTATGTAGGAAACAATTTGGAACCTTATGAAACATTAATAAGATGGCACGTTTTTGGGCACTAACATGTAAGGATCAAGTTAGGAAACAACCCATAACAAAAAAACATCTTAAAAACGTCAAAAATTGAATTTTAGAAATTTTTCATGCTATTCAATTTCCGCACATCGCGACGTCGGTCTCTCTCCACGTCACGACGTCCCGCTTGTAGGACATTTTTCTATATGATCCCAGCCGAATTAGGAAAAACACAACACATGAAAGTTTTAGCCCTTCTTCTTACCATTCCAATGGCACTAAATCACACAATTTGGATGTAAATTGAGAGAGATATTATCAAAATACTAAACCCTGACAGATTTCTTAGCATTTGTTCTCCATCGCCTGTAGACGTACGTGTTTCACTATGTTAACCCTTCTAGGAGTCTTGAGCCTCCAAGGGATCAATTGGGGACTTATTTGCCACTCTATCTAAGGTCTTAATATATAGGATTGATCTTCAACAATTAGAATTAACACCTTGAATATCTTGTGAAACACGAAACTAGCTTCTTTCTGACGAAAGGAACCTTTTTGACCTAAATCACACATTTCTTGATCTTTCTCAATATTTTCTCTCATTTTGGCCTCCAACATTAATAACCTAAAAAATACACTAAAAACACATTAAATAGCACAAAGACGGTGCAAAGTATAAGTGAAAATAAAATATAAAAGGTGAACATATTTCGCCTTATCAGATACGCAAAAATTGATACTTGATACGCGAATAATTGATATTCTATGCACGAAAAATTGATACTTTATACGCGAAACAGAATAATATTTGATATGATACTTTATATGATAACAATGATACTTGATATGCAAAAATTTGATACCTTATACGCGAAGTATAATAGACTTATGCGTAGGCATGAATCATTAAACTTCTCGTATATAAACCCATTGCACATGAGTTTTTTTATTCCAAAAAAACACAATCCTTCTTTGATTTTAAAGCTATTTCTTCCATAATCACCGCCACATTCTCTTCTAAATTTTACATCACTATTCAATTTATTTACACTAATATTATATTCATATGAATAAAATAAATAGAAGTACAAATATTGACACAATATCGCAAACATATATGCAGAGATATGGATTTGATTTTATGAGCGATTAAAGTGAAAAATAAGATATAAGTTATCCATTATACTCCAATTTATAACAAAGTTATACATAGACTTATTTTACACAAATATAAATAAAGGACCTGCAGATAATTAATAAAAAAGCACAACAAACATATATGGAGACACATGAATTTGATTTATTGAAGGATTCAAGTGAAATATACAATTTTTATTGGTTGGCTAAAGAAACGTTTCATTTTATATAGGTATTCTCTTGTGAAAAGGATTCATATATTTGACATACATGCGCACATGTTTACTTTTTTTGCTAATCACTTTTCATTTCAAATATTGATATTTGATACGCGAAAAATTGATAGTTTATATGCCAATCAGAATGATGCACTTTTAGAGTTAATATTGATAAGCAAAAAGTTATACTTGATATATAAATAATGTAAAAAATTGATACTTTATACGTGAATAAGAATGATATACTTTTGGAATTAATATAGATTCGCAAAAATTAATACTTAATATGCAAACAATTGATACTTAATACGAGAAAAAATTGATACTTTTAATGCCAATCAGAATGATACATTTTTGGAGTTAATTTTGATAAGCAAAAATTGATACTTGATATGCGAATCAGAATAATACAGTTTTGAAATTAATATTGATATGCAAAAATTGATATTTTATAAGTGAACAATTAATACATGATACTCGAAAAATTGATACTTTGTATGCAAATCAGAATGATACACTTTTGGAATTGATATTGATATGAAAAAATTAATACTTGATATGCGAATAATTTGTACATGATACGCAAAAAATTGATTCTTTATACATAAAATAGAATAATACTTGACATTATACTTTATAAGCTAACACCGATACTTGATATGCAAAAAATCAATATTTTATACGTGAAATATAATAGACGTGCGCCTACCCGTCGTATATATAAACATGTTACACAGGAGTTTTTTGTGTTTTATATATGTGAAGTTTGATAGTGCAAAATTTGTTTCACGCAATAAATTCAATCCATTAGCTATTAAGTTCTTATCATTATTTTTTATTTCTAGAGACTAATTTTTGTTTGTAAAATATTGATATTCATTTGATAGGATAATAATAGAGGCGTCCTACTCCTATCGTTGGCCTAAATTTGGGAAATAAGGTTGAAAATTTGTTTAGATGTATATTAGTAGTGGTTATAAAAAGAGATTGAAAATAGTTAATTTGATGAAAGAGGCATTGGAAACTTATTATGTACAAAACTTTGGGTTGAATATATATGAAAGAGAATAATACAATAAGAGTGATATATTGATTATTAGGTTTTGTTCAGGAAAGTAACCATAAGAACATATTGGAGGATTCCCAATCAATAAATCTTGCAAAAATTTTCTTTAAATTTAGAATATTTTTTTTACTTTCTCAAAAGTTAAAAAATGAAGCAAATACTTAAATTTAAAAAAAAAATATTACTTTCAAAACTCATAATTATTGTCAACCGAACATGGTTTTAAATAATAAGGAATTCAGGATGAAAGATAGTCATGTAGAGGTTTAAGATATCAAAGTGGAAAAAAAATATCAAAATGTGGTAAAAGGTGGCCAAGAAGCACATTTCCACGCCACAACATCGGCTCTGCCAGCTTGAGGAGTTGTAACTAGGGGTGTAATCGAGTCGAGTCGAGCTCGAATACACCCCTAATCGAGTAGCTCGATTTTGAAAAAATGGGTACTCGAGCTCGAGCTCGAGCTCGATCCAGCTTCAATAATCGAGCTCGACTCGAGCTCGACAAAGGGTAATCGAGCTCGCGAGTAGCTCGATCGAGCTCGAGTATTTTTTTTTTATAAAAATTATAGGATGTATTTGTAATTTTTTTAAATTTAATGAGGTCAAATTATAATTTATTATAAATTAAGGACTAAAACATAATTATAAATAGATTAAATTATAATTTATTAAACTACATGGACTAAAACATAAATATAAATATTAAAAATAAAAAAATATACATATACTCGAGTAGCTCGCGAGCTAATCGAGTATATGTATTCCGAGCTCGACTCGAACTCGGTCAAACCGAGTTCGAGTCGAGTAGTTGACCGAGCTACTCGCGAGTAGCTCGCGAGTTTACCACCCCTAGTTGTAACACCATTACACCACTAGGTTTCCTCAAATCGCAACTACCTGCTCGCGATGCTAGGCGGCAAACTTTTAAGTACCACAATGCCAGTATTGTTTTGCTTAGTTTCGAATTTTGGACTCTTTGGTAACTTATTTCTTAAAAATATCTGATAACTATATTTTCTGCCTTTTAATTTGAAGGGTTTATTGTGTAAATTAGAATATATTTGTACTTAATAAAGTGTATAATAGCATGAATTAATAGGTTTGGAAGTTTGGGAAATTTGTGCGTAAAGAAGAAAAAGAAGATTAACTTTGGAGGAGTTTGGAAGCTTTTGGAAAGAAACAAAAGAATTGAATAGGAAGGAGAAGATGACCTTATTACTTTTAGGCAATATTCAAATTAGAGGCGTGATAATTTATGAGGATTTCAGTTAAAGAAGGAGACAAACAAGAAAATAATAAAACTCGAAATTCAAGACTCCTATCTTGTAGCAGATTATTCTCAATTAATGTTGAGTTATTGAGAGGGCTTACGTTACTGTATTTCCAAAAGACAAAGTCAACTTCTTCTGTTTGGAGAATTCCCACTTTTGAGAAGTTTTTATTTTGAGTAAAATGCCTAAAAAGTCACTAAACTTTTTAAATTTAGATTTTAGTCATCGAATTATTTTTGTGGTTAAAAACATCACTAAACTTTCTACCTGTATGAATTTTTGTCATTCGTCAATTTTGTCTATTTGAGCATACAAAAAACACATTTTTTAGGGGCAAAACTTTGTAACTATAGAAAGTTTCGATGATTTCTCTCATATAAAAATCATTGGACATTTCTTACAATTTTTTTTATTTTCTTTCCTTTTTTTCCTTTTTTCTCCCAGACAAAGAAAAAGCAAGTTCAGAACTTTGATGCAAAGACTTGATTTTGGTTTCGTTTCTTCTTTGAGAAGTATTAAACTTGTCTAAGGAGTAAATATGTAACATTTAACTTCAATAAATTTATACCTATTTAAAATCAAATAAAAACCCATGTTTACTAACCCTCTTCAAAATGCTTACTAATAATAATTAAACTATTATAAATATATAACTCATAATCTAAATCCATTTTCAAAGAAAATCAATGAATAGTTCTTACAAAATCTAAATTCAATATTGTCCAATAAGACTTACTTATATCCAAATTTGAGCATAATACAAACAAAGGTCACTCAACTTTTTTTAAATCCAAGTTTTAATCACCCAACTATTAGATATGTCAAAAATGTTATCGAACTATTTAAATGTATGACTTTAAATCATTTTGTCTATTAAGTTCATCTACACAAATGAAAATCACTTTTTCAAGGGTAAAAAGGCCATAACATAATAAATATTAGGGATAAAATTATAAAACTCCAACTCATTTTGCCTCTCCTCTATGGCCTAAAAACTCTTTATAGTTGTAGACATTCATCATTGCTTCAGGTCTTATCCTTTGGATAACAATCATCCACCATATTTTTTTCTTTCAATTAAGACTCTACACCAAAAAGTTCATCAATTTTTACACTTCATCCAAATTGAAAAAATCGATCTTTATCTATGCAGTTCAAACCTCTATCCACAAACATTCTTTCTGACCAATCAAATCAATCCCAACAACTCTTATATAAATTGGATTTTTCATCATTCATTTCTAGAATAAATGAAAGACAATTTTTCTATTACTGAAAAACTAAAATTTTAAGCAAACAAAATTAATAACAAAGAGAAAATTTTAGTTTTATCATTCATTTATGGAAAAAAAATCAAAGACAATTTTTTCTTTTACTCAAAAACTAAGGGTCCATTTAGATAGGTATTTTGTTTTGAGAATTGGGAAAAATGATGTCTCGGATTGCATTATAAGAAAGGTATATATTTGGATTGAGAATTGAGTATTTAGATTGATAAGTTTTGTTCTTATTGGCTTTGGGTTGAAAAATTATTTATTAATTAAAATGTAAAATATAAAATATTTTTTTATTTTTTAAAAAAGTAAGGGTTGATCGCCGTCGGTCAACGACTATTGACCGCCAATGACCACTATCGGTCGGCCGGATTCTGGTGACTTGACTAGAATTTGGTCAAAATCTGGCTGGCCGACGGTGGTCGCCGGCTGTTGACTAGCGACAGTCAACCTTTGACCACTACCGGTCAATCTAATAAATTCAAAAATTAAAAAATTTAAAAGAAAATTTTAAAAGACCAAAATGCCCTTGTTTCCTATTTAGAGAAGTTGATTTTTTTTTTTGAGAATTGGAGATAAACAAACATGGCATTTTGGAAAGAGATGGGAAAATGGTGAAAACATGCTATCAAAACAGAGCCTAAAATTTTTTCTTTGCTACTAATTTTGTTTTTGTTTGCTTAAAATTTTCATCTTAGTCTTTTTGTACTAGATGATAAGATAATGATGTATCCAATTTGAACAAACATATACTTAACACAGACTAGAAAGATTTAGAGAGAGAGAGAGAGGTGTTAAAGAGGAAAAACTAACTTGGATTTCTTTCAAAGTAAACACAGAGAAATATGAAATTGTAGCTCGGCCACAAGATAGTGGTAAATTTTGGATCCATCTTTGTTGAAAATTTGCAACATAGTTGATATTATATTAAAGAGGTGTGTTGATGGCCGACTTCTTTTTTGTTAGAGATACGTGTTGTAAGCTTATTAAGAAATTGGAGATATACTAGATAATAGAGAGTAGTTTCCATCTTTTAAGATAGAACCTATTTAGATAAATATTTTAACTGTTATGAACAAATTGTGAATATCCATTCATATACCCCATGTTCTATTCCATTATTTCATATTATTCTATGTAACTCATGTAACACCATTCTTCATCATAATCACCCACTATCTATGTAACTTATGTAAATCTTGGAATTCTTGTAAGTTACATTTAGGACATTGTAACCTACAAGGTAGAGGTGTGAAGCTCAAACTTATAAATAGAGGCTTCTGTGAAAGAAATGTGGACGGTGAATTTTTACTACATTTTCCTATCTTTCTCCCTACATTGTCTCCACTACTATAGTTATATTTCATACTTCTAGTTATAGTTTTATAGTAGTAGTTGTAACATAATATTATATCTCCACTTTGTAGTAGTGGTATAAAAACTTGTTACGTAATATAATACTATAAGTTTTGTAGTATTTTTATAACATAACCTTATGATGCTTCTATATTTTAAGAAGGAATCAGTTAAGATAACGATTAAGATAAATATTTTATTTTTTCAAAACCAAAACCCATTAATGAGGATAGGATTTTATGAAAAATATGGCAATTAAATTAAATATGCTAATTAATCCGTTTAAAGAGAAAGAAATAGAAAAGAGAAAGAAGATCAAAGGAGAGAGAGAGAGAGAGAAAGAAAATACGTTTAAAAAGAGAGAAAGGGATAAAGAGGAAGAATAAAAAGAGACCAAAGTGAGAAAGAGAAAGAAGACCCATTTAGAGCCATATTCTAAAAACCAAACCATATTGGTTTATGATTCGGTCTAATTTTTTGAAAAAAATCAAATTTTGTCAAATTCAGGTAAAATTCAGATTTGACCAGCTAACCCATTTAAAACCTAAGTTTGACAGATTTGACGATTTTTTTTTTGCCTTTTGCTTTGCTTTATTTACGCT
This sequence comes from Ophiorrhiza pumila, assembly GCA_016586305.1. Classification (NCBI taxonomy): domain Eukaryota; kingdom Viridiplantae; phylum Streptophyta; class Magnoliopsida; order Gentianales; family Rubiaceae; genus Ophiorrhiza; species Ophiorrhiza pumila. The sequence goes on from BLIW01000011.1 coordinate 15,109,497, forward strand.
TTGGATTTTATGTTGTCTTTGAATTTGCCTTTCTTCTGTTTAGATTTTAAGTTTTGTGTTACTTTTAAATTTTTGTCCAATAATACTATAAATGTATAAGCCTATTATGTTTATAATTTTTTGTCTATTTTGTATTAATAAAACTTTATTCTATATACTTTTTATTAAACACCTAAATTAAACAAATAAATAAATATAAGATATGTTGTTTATTATCATTATGAGTTGTTTATTGATAAAATAAATGTTCAAATAAAATAAAACTCTAAAAAGTTTGAGACATTTTCTATTTTTTCTTTTATTTTAGAATTATTATGTTTGATATTAAATAATATCTAATATTTTCATGAATTAATGGTATTATATTAGTTTATATATTTTATTTATGACTTGATAAACATTTGTAAAGGGTATAAGGATTTTTTAAATTATTAATATAATTATATATTTATGATGTCATTCAATTTTTTTATTCGTTCCGACCAGATTGGCCCAATGACCCAGTAACTCGTTCGATTTGTACTGTAGCCTGATTTTCAAAACATTGGTTTAAAGGGAAATAAAGAAAAAAAGAACAAGAGAGAAGAAGAACAAAAAGAGAGAAATGATCTTTTATTGGATAGACAGTTTTACCCATAAAAAATACGGAGCAAAGTACCAAAAACATCACCAAACTGTGAGGAATTAGTAATTTTAGCCATCGAACTATTTTTTCAGCCAAAAAGGTCGTTCAATATTTTTTTCCAGTAAAATACGCCTTTCCATCCATTTAGGCCGTTAGCTTAAACGGAAATACACTCACATGATCTGGACAAGCCCATTTTCAAGGTTAAAACAGTTCAACAACTTTGGCATGTGATCTAGGTAATCACCTTCTCCCACCGTCCCACTGTCGTTCTACTTTTTATGCTGATTCAAAATTTTTTTGACAGCTAAATAAGAGGGGATGAGAGACTGTCAAATACATTTTTATGGTATAAATATTCTCTCAAATTGAAAAGTGAAATTCCAATAAATAAATTGAAAATGGCTCAAAAGCACAAGAACTTGCACAATCCCAACAACCAAGTGTAAAAATTCGTCCTTATATTTGAACCCATATTTGCACAACCCAGCAAATTAAGGACTTGAACCCCATATTTGCTCAAATTTGAACCCTAAATTAAGGGCTTTACAAGGTTTTTTTATCGCATTAATCAAACAACATCCAGTAATGAAGTTAATAAAGAAGGTAATTGAAGAAATTGATCAATAGGATTGGAGGATCAAATGAAGAAGTCTTTGAGACATTTCCCTACTCTCCTGCTTAGACTCATCATAGCATTACAAGCTATAGGATCTACATAACACCCAAGAAAATCTACATATCTTTTATACTAAAAATAGGTTCTTTTTTCTGAGGCTGGACCAACTTAGGATTGTGTTGTGCAACCATCTCCTTTTTTTGTTGTGTTAGTTTGTCTTCCATGGTGTATTCCCGTTGCCAATTCACCAAAAGTGCAAACTTTTTGGACTTCACCACTCCAGTTTCATGATTAATATAGGTCATGTTGATCCAAGAATGAAAACTAACTTCTGGCTTCTCTGGATCATCCTTGCCACAAATTAACACTGGGATTTAATTTGAATTTAAAGATATGCATTCCGCATCAATAAAGTAACTAAAATTCTTACTTCCCTCCTTCCGACCCTATAATAAGGTTAGATATTATGCTGATTGCAAATTTCTTTTGGAGATGAATAAGAGGAGACGAGAGAATACGGTGGCAATAGGAGAAGGAACCACATTATTTAGGGTTTAGAGTGAGATAGGCAGATAAAATTGTTACGGGACAATTTTAAACTTCAAAACATGCATGTGCAAATCACATGAGTGTATTTCTGTTAGCTCAAACGGAAAAGGATGTTTTTCACTAGAAAAAAATAATTAAATGACTTTTTTGGCTGAAAAAATAGTTTGATGACTAAAATTCCTAATTCCTCACAGTTTGGTGACGTTTTTGGTACTTTGCTAAAAAATATGGGTTTAGGGTGCTGATATAACAATATTCAGATATTTGAATATAAAGAATCAGTCAAAGGTTTGGACTCAACAAATCCCGAACAACAAGGAGCAGTAAGATAATCCATAACGGTAACATAATTCTTAATTTGATATATTTACATGTTTTTACAGAATAAGATATCGAACAATTATTTACTTTGGCATCGGAGTAGAATCCCCGAGGACCACCTCAGTACTCTGCTCTAACGTCATCCTGTTTTGCAGATAAACACAAATTCATTGATTATCAATTTTCATGTGCTTGGAATGTTGGAGAGAAAGTTGAGTTGGGTTTTATTGAGGAAAAGGAAAACAAAGAGTGATATTTGTGTATGGGAATAGTGATGGTGGGAAGAAAAAGGATTTGAGTGAGTATGGTGTGGAAGAAGTAATAGTGAGGGAGGAAAAAGTATCGAATGATGCAATGAATCTTGCAACATCACTAAGTGAAGTCTCTTGGGATCTTGAATGAGGATGTTGCAATGACGATATTCAAATTTAACTTTTCTCCATATAAACCACATGGGACGGTTGGAGGATGAGCGACCTCAATAGTTTAGAGACAAGAAGAAATTTGGTGATAGTAGTTTATCCAAGACATCTGTAGTGGTGAATGTGTGAATGAGTTAATTGCATTGGTCATAAAATATAATACTTATTTTAGGATCTGATTTATCACATGAAAACGAACTAATGTTTAGGAAGAAAGGAATGTATGGATAACGGGGCACAATCACAAGAACATATTTTCTATCAAAGATTGCTCCGACCTCAAAAGGGAGATCGAGGATTTTATCCGAGAACTTTACTTGCAGGAGTTTGTCAAAACAACTTACAAGGTTGCACGAAGGGGACGGTCAGCAGATAGACGATCTTCCCGAAGAGCGAATTACGGAAGAAATTACAGAGCTGATGACAAAAGACCGCTGTTCAACCATAATCCTCCTGCTCAAGATATTACAGGGGAAGTTCACGCCATCCTTGGAGGATTTGAAGGAGGTGAAAGTAATTCTGCGCGGAAACATAGGTGTCGAAAAGTACTGGCCCAAGAGCCTATTGGAAAAAGGTTTAAGCCCTCAGAGACTATCACGTTCTTAGAGGAAGATGCTGTGCCCACCAAATTTCCGTATTTAGACGCTTTGATTATCAAAGCCAACATCACTAATAAGCTGGTGCATCGAGTCTACGTGGATGGAAACTCAGTTGATATCTTATATATTGACGCATTCGAGCAATTGGAGGTTGACCCCAAACATCTCCGACGGAGCCCAACTCCGTTGGTAAGTTTTTCTGGCGAATCTGTTCAGCCATTGGGAATTGTAATATTACCTGTAATAATCAGAGAATACCTGAGGTGGAAGACTGTGTACTCGGATTTTGTGGTTTTGAAATCGCCTTCTCCATATAACGTTATCATTGGTCGCCCTACCATGGTGAAGTTGAAAGCCATATGGTCCCCTTATCATTTGGTGATGAAGTTCCCTGCACCCGCAGGAGTAGGAGTGGTAAGAGAAGACCAAGATGTAGCTCGACAATGTTACATGGTAGCTATGCGGGGAAAAACTGGAGAAGCTCATGTAAACTGTATAGAAGGAGATACGGGGATTCGAGGTCCTTTAAAGATAAAAGAGGAGGTTGAAAAATTGCTGCAGGTCGGGATTCTGGGGGAGGTGAAATACCCGACCTGGATTGCTAATCCAGTGATGGTGAAAAAGGTAAACGGAGGATGGCGAATGTTTATTGATTTTACGGATCTGAATCGAGCATGCCCAAAAGACTGCTACCCTCTTCCTTCTATCGATTAGATTGTAAGTGCTATAGTGGGATTTCAAATGCTGTGCTTCTTGGATTCTTACAAGGGTTACCACCAGATCCTGATGTACCCAGTTGATGCTGAAAAGACTGCTTTCGTCACAGACCGAGGAACGTTCTATTACAAAAAGATGCCTTTCGGTTTGAAAAATGCTGGGGCTATATACCAACGTTTGGTAAATTAGGTCTTCAAGGGGCAGATCGGGAGAAATCTTGAAGTTTATATTGATAATATGGTAATCAAAAGCAAGCTGGAGACAGAAATGCTAGATGTCCTCAGACAAACCTTTCTGACATTACGGGAGGTCGGCTTAAAACTAAATCCCGAGAAATGTATATTTGGTTGGGTAAGCTCGGGAAAGTTTTTGGGTTTCATGGTATCAAATAGAGGAATTGAAGGCAACCCAAAGAAGCTGGAAGCTATAATTTCCATGGAAGCTTCCAGAAATGTCAAAGAAGTGCAGAAGCTGACCGGATGCATGGCTGCCCTGAACAAATTTTTGTCCCGGGCAGCCGAGAGAGGTTTACCCTTTTTTAAACTTTTGAAATCAGCAAAGGATTTTAAATGGAATGAAGACTGTCAGAAGTATTTTGAATCTCTGAAGGAACATTTGAAGCAACTTCCTACTCTATCTATCCCCGCAGAAGGAGAAGTCTTATTCTTATATTTGGCGGTAGCAGAGCAAGCAATAACTGTAGTTTTGGTCCGAGAAGACGAAGGATTACAGAAGCCTGTTTATTTTGTGAGCAAGGCTTTAAAAGCGGCTGAGCAAAGGTACCCAGAAGTCGAGAAGTTGGTTTTATATTTGGTTTTTGCAGCTCGGAGATTGAGGCCACACTTCTAAGCACATCCGATTTGCTTTTTAACTGATTAACCCCTCAGACAGATATTATACTGACCTGAAATGTCAGGGCGATTGTCTAAGTGGGCTATTGAGCTCGGGGAGTAAGATATTACTTTCAAACCCCGAACAGTAATCAAAGGCCAAGCGTTAGCAGATTTCATTGCTGAAATGCCTCGAAAGGAAGTTGAAATCTCGAATTTGGAACCAAATAAGGCCGAGCAAGATGATGGTAAAATATGGCCAACTATTTGTTGATGGAGCCTCGGCAGGAGAAGGATCAGGAGCTGGGCTAGTACTGATTAGCCCCAAAAATCATGAGTTAACCTATGCGTTGAAGTTTGAATTTCCTGCTTCTAACAACGAAGCAGAATATGAGGCTCTCATAATAGATCTGAAATTGGCCTTATCAGTTGGGGCACGCCGGATAGAAGCCTACAGTGATTCTCAACTGGTGGTTGAACAAGTCTCTAGAAGGTATGCAATCAAAGATGCTACGATGAAAAGATATGCAAAGCTCGTTCGCAAGACTGCAGAAAAGTTTGAAAAGTTTGATATTAGTAAGATTCCAAGGTCGCAAAATAGAAGAGCAGTCGCTTTGAGTAAGTTAGCTTCTTCTACCTCAGCACATCTGAACAAACATGTGTTTGTGGAAACACTTCCGAATAGGAGCATAATGGTCGCAGAGGTAATGGATATAGCAGATTCAGAAAATTGGACGACCCCTATATTAAAGTTCTTGATGACGGGAACTCTTCCCGAAGACAAAGCGGCAGCTCGGTAGATTCGTATGCGTGCACCTCGGTATTTTTTCAAAGATGGAATTCTATATAAAAAAGGGTACCTAAAACCCTTATTGCGATGTGTAGATTCGGAACAAGCTCAATATTTGCTTCGGGAAATACATAAAGGAATCTGTGGCTCCCATGTCGGATCCCGAATGCTGGCTAAAAAAGCTATCCTCGTCGGGTATTTTTGGCCGACTGTGTATGAAGACGCAGCTCAAATAGTAAGGACCTGCGAGAGATACCAGAAGTTTGCTGTGACAACACACAGTCCTTAGGTACCACTTAACTTGACTATTTCTGTTTGGCCCTTTTATCAATGAGGAACATATCTGCTCGGTCCTTTTCCTGACGGGGCAAGTCTGGTAAAGTTTCTCATAGTGGCAGTAGATTATGCCACTAAATTGGTAAAGGCAGAGCCCTTAGCTGTTATCTCCGGGAATAATGTGATAAAGTTTTTTTTGGAAGAATATTATTTGCAGATATGGAATTCCAGGAGTCATAATTTCAGATAACGGAAGGTAGTTTGCCGAGGAGGCATTTAAGCCTTGGTGTCTGTCTCTTGGGATTAAACAGAACTTCACATCGGAAGCTCATCCCCAGACAAATGGACAAGCAGAGGTGACTAATCGTATATTATTGCAGGAGCTGAAAACACAATTATGACGAGCTAGTGGAAACTGGATTGAACAGCTACCGATGGTTTTATGGTCATATCAAACTACTCCAAAAACAGCCACAGGTGAAACTATATACAGCTTAACATATGGAACTGAAGCGGTCATACCAGCTGAGATAGGGGTACTAAGCCCTCGAATTTTATTCTTCAGCTTGGGTGATAATGAAGAGGGACTCTGGGAGAACTTGGATGCTTTGGAAGAAAGAAGGATATGTTCACAGCTGAAAGATGCTAAGTATAAACAAGAGGTAGCTTGGTATTATAACTGAAGAGTGAAGAATCAATTTTTCCGTGCTGGTGACCTTGTCACAAGAAAAGTGGAAGCAAGTCGAGTCGGAAAAACAGGAAAGTTAGACATTCAATGGGAAGGCCCTTACAAAGTGGTGGATGTTCCTTCCAAAGGTTATTGCACATTGTCAAGAATGGATGGGAAATCAATCCCAAGGACTTGGAATTTTCAGAATCTGAGGAAGTATTATTAGTAGAGAATTCATTTCTTATGATATAATAAGTTGATTCTTACTTCAATAAAGTTTCTTGCTATTTTTATGGCAATTCCGGAGAAAAGATCTCTGTGAAAATCTATAAAACAACTATGCAGAATTCCCGAAGTGAATTCCTTGTAAAAAATTATGAGGAAATAAAAAAACTTTAGGAAAGAAAATTTTTAGAGTTAATGTAATCTGCGAGAAGAATCTCTGAAAAGAAATACTAACTCATGCTAAAAATTCCCGAGGTGAATTCCTTGTGAAAAGTTACGAGGAAATAAAGAAACTTCAGGAAAGGAAATCTTTGAATTAGTGTAATCTCCGAGAAAAAACAACTAGCTTCTGCAAAAGTACTGAAGTGAATTCCTTGTAAAAAATTATGAGGAAACAAAGGAACTTCAAAGAAAGGAAATTTCATATTAATCTCCGAGACGAATCTCCGAGAAAAAGCAACTCACTTTGGCAAAATTTCCAAAGTAAAATCTCTGAATAGGAATACAAAATAGCAAATTCGTTATTCACGCGGATAAACAAAACACTAAACTAATCCGTGGAGGTGCAAAGCTTAGAATTAAAAACAGAAAAGCTACAACTAGAGATGTCTTCAAGATTGGCTCCCCTCGTCATCTTTCTCCAGCTCGGATATGTCCACCTCGAGCATTTCAAATTGAGGGGTGGAAGGAATATACTGGTTTAGAGTAAAATTAAGGTCCCCATCGACCAACTCTCTGAATTTCGCTGTAATCTTCACAGCAGCGTTAGCATCATAACCCAGCTCGTCAAGAGTCTTGTGAGGCAGATACTGCTCTTGGAATTCCTTGACAGCTTCACTATAGCCATAGTGAGCGACGGGTAAGTTGAGCTGGGCAAGGAGTCGAGCGAAATCCTCCAACCTTAAGAAGTTCTCCACGGTTTGGTTGTAGCCATTGCCCTTATGAAAATTGTAACGGCTCTCCATTTCTTTAAACCTAGAATGCCATTTAACGCATGAAGAACTAAGTGTTTGCACCTCAGCTCAGAGATTTGTTACTTCGGTCTTTTCGGTTGTCAGCTCGGCTCTCGCAGAGATGAGTTCCTGACGAGTAGAGGTTTCCAACTCTCTGTTTATTAATTTCCTCCTCTAACGAGCTAATCCTGTTTTCTAGGTCGGAGACTTTCTTCTTCTCTGGTTCTAGATCAGATCGCAAAGAAGTAGAGTGCTCGGCAGCATGGATAACTTCTATTGCTCAGTTGGAGAGAACTGTATTCTGCAGAACAAGTAACTCAGAGCAGAGTGGGAAATATATAGGAATTGAAAGTGGCAGATTAGAAACTGTACCTGAGTAGCAGAAATAGCTAAGGCATTTATGAGCTCTTCATAGTTGAGATGCCTTACAGAATCTTGATCTCTTGGGGAAATACCTTGGCTAAGCCACTGATGTGATGAAGTCGGAGTGATCAACTGCGAATTATGATTAAAATCCCAGCCCGGGCAACATCGATCACCGGGATGAGAGATGCGGGTATAGGAAATGGGCACTGTTGCACGCGATATTTGGGATAAAAATTCGAACTCTGCATTCTGAGAGAAGTCGTACCGAAGAATAGAGGCCGAGCCAGATGTTGGACTTCCTCGCTTACCTCCTCTGTCACCTGAACTAAACGAGGGCGATATATTCCTCTTTGAACCTCTGGTCCTTTTCTCCCGACCAAGAGGAGGAAGATCGACAGAAGGCAAAACTACCAGAAGACCCGAGGATGTCTTTGCTGTGTCAGAAGCCACCAGGTCCAGGGCTTGCGGTAAAATCTCTAGATCAGGGGTTTACACAGGGGCTGAAGTGTCCTCACTCGATTTGCCCAAGGAGGAAGTTGTGGCAGATGGTTTATTGAAACCCGCTTTGATAAGTTGCCTGAGGTCCATCATTACGAAGATAAAAATATCAGAGAAATATCAGAGCTAGATGATCAAAATAAGCAAGTAAGAGGTAAAATACTCACGTTGATTTCCATGTCTATCCTTTGAGCCTTTATATTTGGGGCCAAGAATTGTCGAGCTTAAACCACCTTGAATCAAGATTTTTTCAGACCATCTAGAAATATCAAAGCTGACACCTAAGGACTCTAAAGTTTGTTCTCCACCTATGTCATAGAACCTCTTAGGTTCTCGGTCAGTGATAGCGCTTGTTACTCTCCATGGTCAGTTTTGACCAATGAATTCAGTACTCACAAAGAAAATTTTTTCTTTCCAATGGTGAATGGAACTGGGGAAATTATGAAGAAAAAACACCTTGTTGGGTCTACGGTTGAAATAGAACCATCCTATTTCATTAGGTAAAGTTTTTAGAGAGAAAAAAACGCCTAAACAAGGGCAAACTAATGGCAACTTTTTCATATCTACACACCAATTCAAAGCCGATCACAGTTCTAATGGAATTTGGGGTAAGCTGACTCAAGCTAACCTTATAGTGATCTAATACTCCTAAGAGTAACCCTGTAATTAGAAGACGTAAACCTGCTTGAAGCTGGTGTTCATATATAGCTACTTGTCCCCGAGGTGAATCTTTAGCTCGGTCACTTTTGCTCGGAGTTTGAACTGTGATATTGTCTGGAATAAAGTACTTTTTCACTATACGACTGACATTTTTTGCAGGTAAAATAGACGAGATAGAAGTAGCAAGAAGGTTCTTTGTGACTTCAGTATCTGAGGCTTCGTTTTGCTCTAAGGGTTCGTTTTGCTCGACAATTATCACCTCGATAGTTTCAGCAGGGGTGCTAGAAGAAACAGCGGAAAGTTTCTGTTGACACCTAAGAGACCGTCTAAGGGTAGTTTTTGTTAGAGAAGACATTACCGAAGCACTATGGGTTAGAGGAGATGAACCACTTGGTTGATTGGGTTGTGAATCCACAGAAGGATTTTTAGTACCATCCTCGTTACCATTTCCATTTCCTACTGACTCTAAGCTAATGCTAGGTGTGTGAGAGCTGCTAGCTATGAGTTCTCTATAGCTAGCTGAGGGAACATGGTAAGAAGAATTAGAATGTTCTTCAGAAGACATACCTGAAGGAAAGGAGAAATCTTTGAGAAAACTTTGAGAAGATGATAAGAAAAAAGGCTTCTATTGCTACTTATAATACCCAGAGATTATAAAACGAGGGATATGATAAGATAAGTGGATTTAGCTGTATATATAGATGAGAAGACGTTTGAAATTCAAAGAAAAATCACAATTGGGAAGATGATCCGGTGATAAATTGATATCAAATTTGAAAAGTAATTAAGAGAAGTTTATCCTTTATGGGATAACTTATATTTCGACTGAAAATGTGTGCCAGCCATAATTGTGTGTTTCGAAAAAATTGAATAAATGGTGTTATCAATGTTCCAAGTCATTCAGCTTGGTGTTGTTTCCAGTCTTCAAGGAAGTCAGCTTGATGTTGCTTCCATTTCTCAAGGAAGCCAGTTTAATGCTTTTTTCAGTTTTCAAGGAAGACTAATTAATATTAGATGTTGTTTCAAGTTCTCAAGAAAGCTAGCTCGGTATTATTTCTATTTCAGCTCAGTATTATTTTTAGTCCTTAAAGAATCCAGTTCAGAAGTATCTAAAGATTTTTTGAAGACGGAACAAATGCTATTTATACCAACTTGAGGGGCTATTGATATAACAATATTCAGATGATATTTGAATATAAAGAATCAGTCAAAGGTTTGGACTCAACAAATCCCGAACAACAAGGAGCAGTAAGATAATCCATAACGGTAACATAATTCTTAATTTGATATATTTACATGTTTTTATAGAATAAGATATCGAACAATTATTGACTTTGGCATCGGAGAAGAATCCCCGGGGACCACCTCGGGACTTTGCTCTAACGTCATCCTGTTTTGCAGATAAACACAAATTCATTGCTTGGAGTTCGGATTATTTCAGCTCGGTCAGTAAAATTCCCGAAGTGAATATTTGAGTTACAACAGGTGCACAAATGAAGGAATTGAATGGAATGACCTACTTACAAACATTTAGATAGTTTAGTGATATTTTTTACCAATCTAATAGTTTGGTGACCGAAAAATAGAGTTGAAAAAAAAATTGAGTGACTTTTTTGCCTTTCCCTCTATCCAAAATTGTCCCTCAAAATTTAATCACATGAACAAATATAAAGTTATTAGATCTAATAAATGGGTTAATGCTGATATTAATTTGTGAACCCACAAATATTTTTACCTATTTTGATGGGTTAATACCCATATTAATCTCTTAGTTTAATTGGTTTAGGAAGAAAGAAAGAGCGAGAAAGAGAGAAAGAATCTTTTCTACTTTGATCACCTCTTCAATCAACTATCTACTATTTCTTCTCTTGCATTTAAAAGGAAAAAAGAATCTAAAATATGAAAATTAAATCCCAATTACTTTGGGAAGAAAGAGAAGGATTGAAAGAAAAATAGAGAAATAATATATTTGTATGAGTTGTTTTGTCCTAATAAATTTTATTTCTTTAGTTAAATAGTTTTACCCTGAAAAATGTGTTTTCTATCTGCTCAAATGGATGAAATGGATGGAATGACCAAAATATGAACAGTTAGAAAGTTCAGTGTTGTTTTAGGCCAAAAAATAGTTCGATGACTAAAAGGTGGATTTTGAAAAATTTTAGTGACCTTTTTGGCATTTTGCTATTTTGTTCTACGTAGAAAGATTTTGTATAAGAGTTGTAGGATTTTACATAAAAGATGTAGATTAATTTAGTTCTTATTTATTTTTTCATTCAATTCAAGTTGTACATTCTGTAGTTTCAATACTCTTTACATTAATAAATCTTCATTTTAATTAGTTTTCATTTGGTTGATATTTTCCAATTTCATTAGTTTAGTTAAATAGTTAGCAAAGTTTCGTTCTTTAATGTTTCCAACTTTGCCGAAAATTCTAATTCAAGTGCAGGTTTATAGAATTGAATTACAGTAGTAATAATTCAGTTTTTGGTATAAGCAACTTTTGGTTTTAGTATAATAACTTCAACATTCGTCTTCAATCGTCATAACTATGAGTTTTAGACTTTGACATAGAATTGGTTGTGTAGAATCCATCAATTATGTTACAGAATTTAGATTCAAGTTGTAGCAATTTCATTTTTTCGTCATTGGTGGATCTATGTTCTTTTTTGCTTTCAACTAGTTTCATTTGCCCAAATGGAATGCTGTGTCAATAGAGGAATAAGCTTTCTTAACCTTAAATCTCTTTAGCTTAATTTTATTAGAGTAAAATGCCAATTTGGTCACCAAACTGTACCGAATTAGTAATTTTAGTCACTGAACTAATTTTTTTAGCCGAAATGTTCACTAAAATACTTTTTCTTAGCGAAGAAAGTCCCTCCATCCATTTAGGCCGTCTGAGCTAATGGAAATACGATCACGTGATTTGCACACGCATATTTATAGGGATAAAATTGTCCAACAAAATTTTATCTCAGTAAAAATAATAACACTCTTTCCTAGAAAGAGTGATATGTTGGTTTGATGGCAACTCTATCCATTGCCTCTTTCCCTTCAGAGATTACGCTTGAGGTTCCCCTGTCCTTCTTTCTTCTCCCTTCTTGATTTTCTTGCAAAGGTTCAATTTTGATATTATCTTGGCTCGCCGTGATTTATTTTTAATCTCTAAAGCTTCACATCTATGGTGTTTGTCATCATTGTCCAGAAACGCCACTATTGAATCTGATCTTTCAAGTTTCAATTTTGGATCACAAACAGATTCATCATCGATTACCAACAAGCTCTTCGACTGTAAAACTTGAATTTTGCAAATAAAATTATTCAAATGATAGGGTGAATTATATTTATCCTATTTACACCCTTTGCGTAGTTTTCACAGTTATTTGTTACGCTTTGTGCATGTTTTGTAGGACATTGAGCAAAGGAAGGCTAGGGATGAAAAAAGAGCGAAAAAAATGACATTTTGAAGAAGCGTTTGGAGGCTGAAATAGAGCACCTCCGGTGTGCCGCATGAAGCTCTCCGGCGCGCCAGAGAGAAGCACGTCCGGCCAGCGGCGCACCGGAGAACTCTTCGGCGCGCTGGAGGATTTTTCATGCTTGATGGATTTTTGACGTTAGTTACCCTCTATTTTAAAAGTCAACGAGGTTAAAAATGGTAGAAATGGAATTGTAAAGCTGAGATAAGGTTTTTTGGGGGTCTTTAGTTAAGAAAGAAATTCATTAGTTAGGGTTAGAAGTTAGAAAAAAAGAGTTTTCTCTCTTGTGTTCTTGTAGTAGTGATAGCTAGGGTTTTAATTTGGAAGCTCAATCTTTTGTACAAGGAAGGGAACTCCATCATCTATTGTGGACCAAGCTTGTAATGAATGCTAACACTTATTGAAAAAGATTTCTTTCCGTCCAAGATTGGTAGTTTTCCTTCTTTAATGTCATTTATTGTGTTGCTTGTGGTATTTATTGATTTCATGATGAATGCTCTAGCTATGTTATGCTAGAGCTTATTGTGCTCCTTGGGTTGTTGTTGGCTAGGTTGATGAATTGATTGTTGATTGATAGGGTTTACCTAAAGGATATCTAGTGAATGGGTTCTATGGACATTGAATAAAAAGGTAGCTAGTGGCTTAGTTGTTGACTAGTAAGTGTTTGATAAAAGGCTTGAGTGAATCTTTAAACCTTAGGGTTAGAAGTAGAATAGTGGAAGTGCTTGAGTTGACCTTGCATCCACCATTAATGAGGGAAGATGAATAGCATTCGTGCATTACGTTAGGTTGTGCACCCGGAGTTGAGAACTAAGCTAATTCTTGCCTCCGCCATAAAGGAAGAGTGAGCTTAGGAAGAGATTTTAGAAGGGAGTGACTAGGGCCGGTTCTTGCCTTCGATATAAAGGGGGGACGGGTCTTGAGAGTGGTAAGATTGAGAGAACGTAGATGATACGGTTAGCTAGGATTAAGTAGTTTTGCCTCCGCCATAAAGGAAGACAACTTCACCTAGCTAATTCCTCTAGATAGACGCCCTTTTAGCTCTAGCTTCCGCCATAAAAGTGGAGCCCAAAAGGAGCGATTATCCCTATTCCCTATAAACACTTTAGGTCGAACCCTCAATAGAGACACCCTTAGTAACCCTAGCCGACAACACCCGGGAGCACATCGTACATTCCTTGACTTTAACTCGATCTCTGTAAGTGTTTTATTTGTTGATTAACTTTCCTTCATAACTACTTGCTCTTACTTTATCTAAATATTTTGAAAAATACAAAATCTTGCGACATCGATCCCCTTCTCCGTGGGAACAAACTTTACTACACTACAACTTTGACCACCTCTCTTTGGTGAGATGTATGTGTAAGTATTGATTAATTTGCTAGTGTAGGATTTCAACTAGAGTAGAGATCATAAAATCTCATTCTAATTTGTTAATGCATCATACGTCTATCGACATTTTGGCGCCGCTTCTAGGGAAGGCAATTGGTGTTAAGATTTTGTTGTAGGATAATATTTAGATAGAATTTCAATTTTCTTTGTCTTGTTTTTTACATATTTGGTGTGATTATCTTGTGTTGGTTCAACTTTTACTCGTTTGAATTCTATTCTTTTGTAGGTGATCTTGGAGTTCATTGGAACCCCATTTGTGCATGCCAATGACAAGAGCTACCGGAGGAGCCGAGTTTAAATTCGACGGGGAATTGGCAAGGACGTTGAGAAGGGCAAAAAGGAGAGAAGTTCTTGAGGAAGTCATTGAAGAGGAACTTGAAGGGGAAGAAATGGCCAAAGAGGTAGCGCCAATTCCAAGGCAGAAGCTTTTTGATAGCTTTAATGAGCCGAGAGTGGAGCATTATAACAACCAAGGCGAGATAGAGGCCGGACACTACCTTGTCCCACCACAACTCATCAATCTTATTCAACATGGCTCGATATTCCATGGGTTGAGCAACGAGGACCCCAATGTACGCTTGAGGGCATTCTTGAAGTTGTGTAACACTTCAAGCTCAACGATGTGCCACAAGACGCTATTAAGAGACTCTTATTTCCATTTTCATTGAGTGGCCAAGCACTTGGGTGGTATGATTCGTTGAATGGGCTAGCCATTGTGGACTTTGAGGAGCTTTCTAAGATATTCATCACGAAGTACTTTCCACCGGCAAGGGTGGAGAAGTTAAGAGCGGAGATCATGCAATTCCGACAAGGAGATGAGGAATCATTTACCGAAGCATGGGATAGGTTCCGAGATATACTAAGGGTATGCCTGAACCATGGGTTGGAACCGATAGAGAGCTGAACATTTTCTATGCCGGTTTGAATGGTGAAACGATGAGGCTTGTTAGTGCTAGCACCGGAGGAATGTTGAAGTACAAAACCATTGAAGAGATGGAGGTACTCTTTGATCTTGTAGCCGAGAATGAGAGCTCATGGACAAATGAAAGGAGTGGAACTACAAAGAGACAATCGGGGGTGTTGGAACTTCATAGAACGGCAAACTTAGAGGCCCAAATGGCAACCATTCAAAACACATTGGCCAATATCCAAACGGCCATGGGAACCAAGCCGGTCTTAGCATGTGGATTGTGCAAAGGCAACCACAACATGGATGAGTGCCATCTCACAAAGGAGTCGATTCAATTCGTCAACAACTACAATCGACAAGCCAATTCCAACCAATGCAAGGAAGTAGGGTTCAATGGCAGAACACCAATCAAGAAAGACCATGGTACCAACCAAGGCAAACATACCCACCCGATTTTGGTAATCAACATCCCAAGCAAGAAGAACACAAGGCTTCTTCTTTGGAGGACTTGATAGCGAGTTTGGGATCCAAGATGGACAAGTTGAGCACATCAAATGAGGAAAAATCCGCTCACTTGGAAACGATGGTGAGGAAGCAAGAAGCCGTGATGGAAACTCATGGGGGAATTCTTCGGGAACATGGAGCCACTTTGAAAAATTTAGAGACTCATATGGGGCAATTATCTCATCTAATACATCACCGGCCTCAAGGATCACTCCCAAGTGACACCGTTCCCAACCCCAAAGTCAAGGAGCAATGTAACGCCATTACATTACGTAGTGGAAAGCAAGTAGGGACACCGGAAGGTGAGGAATTCAAAAATGATGATAAGGATCAAGAACCCATGGTGGACCATGAGAAGGAGGAAAGCTCTACCCGAATGGAACAAGAGGATGAAGTGGTAACAAAAGAGAGAAGGAGAGAGCTCCCAAGTTCTTTTAACTTCAAAGATCATATTCCACCTCTACCTTTCCCGCAAAGGGTCAAGTCGGAGAGAAAGCAGCTTCAATTTCAAAAATTCACGAACATGGTGAAAGGCCTAAATGTGGAGATTCCCTTACTAGACCTAGTGAGAGCCGTGCCTTCCTATACTAAATTCCTCAAGGACCTAGTTACCAACAAGGAGGAGATCTTGCAATGCAAAGAGGTAATATCCTTGAGTGAAGTTGGAAGTTGTATGGTGAGAAGGGATTTGCCTCCAAAACTCAAAAACCCCGGAAGTTGCACAATTCCATGCATAATTGTGATGTGACACTTTGCCAAGGCACTTTGTGATTTGCGAGCAGGGATAAACCTTATGCCTCACTCTATTGCTTCGAGTGTCGGATTGGAAAGTCGCATCAAGCCAGTGGCAATCACTTTGCAATTAGCGGACCGTTCAATTGTTCACCCAACGGGCATCATTGAGGACATTCTCATCACCATTGATTGGTTCACTATACAGGTAGATTTTATCATCCTTGACATGGAGGAAGATGAGGAGGTCCTGATCATATTTGGGTGACCATTCTTGGCCACGGGAGATGCCGTAATTGGTGTGAGGAGCAAGACAATCACCTTTCGCATCAATGGCGAGGAGGTAATTTTTTATGTCAATTACGCAATGAAGCATGCTAGAGATTTTAACACATGTTATTTTATATATGTTGTGGAGTCAAGCATAAAAATTGATGGGCCTATAAAATCATTGTGTGGTGGAATGATTGAAAAGCATAAGTTAACAAGAAGTTCTATGCATGAACCCTTACATGTTTTTGATGAAAATGATGAATTGATTGCATGTGAACTTCAAGAAATGATTGAATGCATGATTCTTGATGAGTCCATTTATGAAGTGACCAACATATTGTGTGAGCCCACCGTGGTGAGGCCGATGGAAATTTTTTAATGTAGGAAGAACCAAATCAAGCCGTCCATAGTGAAGCCACCAACCTTGGAGCTAAAATCGTTGCCACCTCACCTCAAATATGCATTTCTTGGTGAAAAGAACACGTTACCGGTGGTCATTTCAGCTTTGTTGGAAGAATGGAAAGAGGTCAAACTAGTGGAGGTTTTAAAAGAGTACAAGGAGGCGATTGGGTGGACTACAGCCAATATCAAGGGCATAAGTCCATCCATTTGCATGCATAAAATTCTCTTGGAGGAAAACGGAGTGCCGGTGCGAGACAGCCAAAGAAGACTCAACCTAATAATGATGGAAGTTGTGAAAAAAGAGATCATTAAGCTATTAGACTTCTACATGATATACGCTATATCAGATAGCGAGTGGGTAAGCCCAGTCCAATGCGTGCCAAAGAATGGAGGAGTCACGGTAATCAAAGTGGATAACGATGATATGTTGGCAGTTCAAATTGTGAATGCATGGAGGGTATGCATGGACTACCGGAAATTGAAGAAGGCGACAAGGAAAGACCACTTTCCCTTACCTTTCTTGGATCAATTGTTAGATCGCATTGCAGGATACCTTTTCTATTGTTTCCTTGATGGTTATTCGGGACACAACCAAATCCTCATGGAACAAGCTGACATCTTGAGAGGTTGCCATGAGTCACAATATAGTGGACACTTCGGAGGCAAAAGGACGGTATTCAAGGTTTTGCAATCCGGGTTTTATTGGCCGCAACTCTTTGGAGACGCACATGAATGGGTAAAAAGGTGCGAAAAGTGTCAAAGAGTGGGCAACATATCTTGGAAGAATGAGATGCCATTGAATAATATGCTTGAAGTTGAATTGTTTGACGTTGGGGCATCGATTTCATGGGGCCGTTTCCCTCATCATATGGGAACTCATACATCTTAGTGGCCATAGATTATGTCTCCAAGTGGATAGAGGCGGTTGCATTGCCAACAAATGATGGAAAGAGCGTGGTGAAATTCTTGAAGCATAACATCTTCTCACGCTTTGGGACACCGAAGACCATAATTAGCAACGGAGGCACACACTTTTGCAACCGAAACTTTGAAGCATTGTTGGGAAAATATGGCGTAAGGCATAAGGTGTCCACTGCCTACCATCCTCAAACAAGCAGACAAGTGGAAATATCGAATCGGGAAATCAAGAGGATTTTAGAGAAAGTTGTTGGTCCAACAAGGAAGGATTGGGCAAAGAAGTTGGATGACGCTTTGTGGGCTTATCGCACGGCATACAAGACTCCCATCGGCACCTCTCCATTTCATTTGGTGTTTGGGAAAGCATGCCGCTTGCCTTTGGAACTTGAGTACAAAGTATATTGGGCAATCAAGGAATTGAATATGGATCATGAAGTGGCTTCGGGGAAGCGAATGCTAGAATTGAATGAATTGGAAGAATTCTGGTTCAAAGCATACCGGAGTACGGCTCTCTATAAGAAAATGACGAAAAAATGGCATGACAAGAGGATCCTACACAAGGAGTTCACACCGGGACAACAAGTGTTGTTGTACAATTCCAAGTTGAGCCTTTTCCCGGGAAAACTAAGGTCAAGGTGGGAAGGACCTTTTGTTGTGAAAGTGGTATTCCCTTATGGAACTGTGGAAGTGATAAATGAGAAGACGGGTAACTCATTCAAGGTGAACGGTCAACGGTTAAAGCTCTATTTGGGGAGTTATGAAGAAAAGGGGGACCGAACATCTTCAGTGGTTATTGAGGAACCACCACCGCGTCAATGAACTCATGAAGCCTACGTCGAGCTACCGACGTTAAACAAAGCGCTTCTTGGGAGGCAACCCAAGTTTTCTACTTTTCTTTTTCAATTTCATTACTTAGGTTAGTATGTGTGTTTTCATTTATGTTAATATGTTGGTTGAAGTTGATTTGAGCGTAATTGTTGGTGTTTAGGTGGAAAAGGTGATCGGGATTGAAGAGAACACATTCCAAGCATAGGAAGAGCAAGAAAGAAAGGTAAAAAAAAAATTCAGCATTCTCCGGCGCGCCAAAAAATGCTGAATTAGTTCATTTTCACAAAGTTCCCGAAAGCTCCGGCGCGCCGGAGGAAAAGTCCTCCAGCGCGTCGCACGCTCTTTGGAGCGTCGCTGGAGATTTTTATTTTTTTTTAAAAAATCACCCCTCAAAATGGGCAGAACACTTTCTTTCTCAAAACAACTCAACAAGAAAAGCTTTCTTCCTCCCATAATCTCTCAAATCACTATCACACCCACACACACTTTCTTTGATTTTTCTTCACACATTCAACCCTTAAATCATCCTAAGGATTCTTCAAGTCCTCTTTGCACTTCAAAACCACAATTGCACCATTCAAATTTTGAAGTGATGATTTTGGACCATTAAGTTTCATCACACATTTGGGTAGATTTGTGGCATTCAAAAGCTTGGGAATTACTTTGAGCAATCTTTACAATGTTTTGAAGGTTTCAAAGCATCCATTAACAACACTAATCTTCACTTGCACTCAAGAACTCAAGGTAACATACTTCACTCTTGTTCAAATTTTTGCAATTTATGTGTTAACTTGTGCTTGTATTGTGTTGTATTATGCTAAGTGAGTGTAGTTTACGTTGTTTTGTTGTTGATTGGTGTGCATAAACACTACCTTGCTCATAAGCTTTGACATGAACAAGAGATGCCCCCTAGATGTTTGACAAAATGTGTCAAAGAGGTTTATGCTTCTAAATGCTACTTTTCATAGCTTGCAAACATATATGAACTATCCTAGAATATGTTTGTCTTGATTTGTGAGGAATTTTGCTCCCTAGGGTGTTGTTCTTTACCTAGTTAATTATGAGAAATGTGTTGTACTTGCCCAAGCATGCATAAATGGTATTGAGACCTTTACTTGGAGTGAATGCATATGTACTAAGCTTAGATATTCAAACATCATGCAAATGACATTCCATGTGGGAATTTGGTGAACAATTAAACAAGCTTCCATTGTGAACAGTTTTTCGTACAAGGGTTAATTGTTTTACCTATCTTGCCATTGTATTAAACCGTTTAATTTGTAGGATGTCGGGTGCTAGAAAGAGGTCACGTACCGCTAAAGGAAAGGCAATTGCTCATAACGGAGGACCAACCGCTCCACAAGACGATTATGAAAAGGCATGTTACATGAGCACGGAAGCAGAAACGATGGCCAAAGAACATCTTCATTCGAAAATCTTCGTCTTTGAGAGGGGCTTGGCGATCACCGAGACGTCGGTGGTGCAATAAATCACAAAAAGAAGTGAACCAAGCATGTCATGCAACTAGAAAAGGGAAACGCGGAGATTGTCCGAGATTTCTACGCCAACTACCGCCATTCCAAAGATAATAAAATCATAGTGCGGGGGACGGATGTAGAAATTGTGCCCACAGCATTTAATAGCTTCTATTGACTCAAGGATAACGCGGATTATGCCAAAATTGTGAAGAAACTCACCATGAATCCGGCATCTCATTCCATCCGTGAACTTAGGACATTAGAACTCATGAATTTAACTCGGTTGAGTAGAGCATGGCACTACTTCATCATCGCCAAGTTGGTCCCAAGTCGGCATCGAAGTAGTCTAGACAATGACAAGGCCTTTGTCAACTATGCAATCCAAGCGGGCTTGAGCATCGACATGGGCCACATCATCCACAAAGAAATTGGTAAGGTGCTCGATCAGAAAAATGTCAACATGTTCTTCCCATCCATGATCACCCCAATGTGTAAAGCGGCGGGAGTTCCCACGTACGACACCAACCAAATGGTCAACACCAAAGCCTTAATCACTCAAGCAGACTTCGAACATTATGTGGAGTTATCACACGGTGCAACCTCCGCGGCTCAAGTTGAGAGTGATGATGGCGAGGGAAGCGATGGGGGGATGACCACGAGCAAGATGATGCGAAAATCAATGTAGAGCACGGATAAGAGGCCCCTTCACCACCACGAGGATTCAGACGATCATCGAGGAGCCTCTATGCCCGCATCGACGGCTTGGAGGACAGATTTGACCTCCTGGACACACGGTTGGACTCCATTGTCCAATCTCTCGATCACCGTGACTGTCGGATGGAGGAGATGTATGACATGATAACCTCCCTCATGCACCACTTCCATATCAACACGGGTGAAGGATCGAGCGCCCAATCACCACCCACCGGAGACGATGCATAGGGTGAATTCATTCCTTGCCACCCACATTGAGGGCAATGTGTAGTTTAAGTGTGGGGGGGAATGAAATTTGGTCACATTTCCTATGAATGAATGCATGCTAGTTGTTTTGTTGTGTGGAATCATTTAGACTTCAATGGATGATTTTGTCTATTTTTTCTTTTTTTTTGGTATTCTAGTTTATATTTGTGACTTTTGTTTCTTTTGTTTTTTGTTTGGTGCTTGTTTTAATTTTTTTGTTGTGTTAGTTTGTTGCATCAATGTTGTATGTGTTGTGATCCAAGCTTTGATGTTGTTTAATGAAATGATGACACCTTTTTCTATGGCGAGGTCTCGCCACGAGACCTCGCCCTCACAGCACCATAATGGCGAGACCTCGTGGTGAGGTCTCGCCATACAAAAACTAGAAATGGCCCCAAAATGGCGAGGTCTCACCATACAAAAACTACAAATGGCCCCAAAATGGCGAGGTCTCGCCATACAAAAACTTAGTCCAGCACATCACCCTATTTCTACGCCTTATGTGTGTGTCGTAGCCTCTGAATTGGACTTTGTGGTAAACATAAAAGTTTTAGATCTGTCTCTTGGATTTCCATTGGTTCAAGAAACAGCAACATTGGAGGTCTGTAGCTAAAGATATAGCCAATATACCAAACTGTGGCAATATGAACTCAAGTATAAAAACCTGAAGTAGCAATTAGAAAGACGCCCCCGTTTCTCATACATACACACAGAATTAGAAGCAAGTTAAAACATAATAAATGCAGTAAACTCAAAGAGCTTTCCAGAACATCCAAGATCTCCTCATTTGGATTAGTATTGAAAGAGTTACGCTCAAATGAAGCTGTACAATCAAATCTGCCCAAACACCCGAACAACCAAATTAGTCACATTAGGGTTTTCTTCCAATCTTCACAACATCATTAAACACTCTTGGCTTCTTTTTTTATAACCTTTAACATCAAACACACATTTGCCTCATTTAAACATCATTTTTGGTCTTTTTCACCATTTAAACACTTTCAACTTGCAACCCATATTAATGCACAAAATTGCACAAAACATCACACATTTGCATGAAACACAAGACAAAAGCTAAGTGATTTAACACATATAAATTGGTATAAAACCAACTTATCACCACTTCTAGTGACTCTCACTGGAATTGAATTGAAATATGCTTATAACACTTATAGCGTAGGAGACATTTGGCCTTATATAATATACATAAATGATCTTACTTCTTAAGAACATTTTGCACATTATATTTCTTAATATCAGTTTTTGGACATATGTCCTAAGGTAAGTCCTATCAAATATAGGAATGTAAACCTTTTAAACTAATCCATACATGTTAAATGTCTTTAACATTTTATCATTATATATATACATTTATATATATTGACTGTATATGACCAAACAACTTATAAAATCTATCTTTATAGACTTTTCCCAATGCTTAAGTTGTTTCTCCAAAAATCTTTAATTGAGAAGGTTTTTGAACGACTACACCTTAACTAATTTAAGAGTAGTTATGTAAATTCTCATTATTAATATGTCATCTACATATAATATGAGAAATACAATAATATTGCCAATAATCTTTTATATACACAAGATTCATATTTGTTTTTTATTAAATCGAACATTTTGATTATCTCATCAAAACAAATATTTGAACTCTTAAAAGCTTGGTTTAGTCCATAAATAGACTTTTATAATTTGCATACTTTGTTAGAATTTTTGAATAAAAACCCTTAGATTGTATCATATACATATCCCTTTGCAAATTATAACAAGTAAAATCTTAATGGATTTTATCACGGCAATTGGTGAAGAGGTTTCATCATAGTCAATACTATGATTTTTTGTAACCTTTAATGACCAATATTCATGCTTTATAGGTAACAATATTACCATCCATGTTTGTCTTCTTTTGAAGACCCATTTGCACCTTATGAGTTTTATCCCTTTAGATGCATTGACTAAGGTCTATACCTTTGTTGTCATCCATGGAATCCATTTTAGATTTTATGGTTCAAAACTACTTTTAAAATTCTTATCATATAAGACTTCTTTGTAGATAGTAGGTTTATCATTCTTAATGATAAACATATCATCTCATGTGGATGATTTATCCTACTAAACATACAATTTACTTGTGTATGAAGAGCTTCATGTCCTACTGCATCACCATGAGGTACAAGCTCTAATTCCATCCTCTTTTCATTACTAAATTATGGATTAAGAACTTCATCAAGTTCTATATGCTCCCACTTGCCTTTTCTAGAATAAACTATTATTATAAAATTATGACATATTTTGAGACAAACATTTTGTGCTCATTGGGATCATAGAAATAATATCCAAAACTTTCTTTTGGACATTCCACAAAATAGTATATATGAAAATTTTGTATCAAACTTATCAGATTTTACCTTTTATAAAATATAGGACACTCCCAAATATTTTGGTTATTTCCCATACCATATCTCATATGAGGTAAAACCGATATGTTTAAATGGAACATAATTTAAAAGATCAATTGCAATATTTATGGTATATTTTCAAAACAATTTTGAGAGAATTGTATGGCTCATCATTAATCGAATGATATCTAATAAAATTCGATTATTACTTTAATAAAGAAACAAGCTCATTTTATTAAGATAATTATAAATTCTTGACTCAAGTATTCTCTATTTCGATCTAATCAAAATATTTTAATACTTTTATCAAGTTGTTTTTTAACTTCAATTTTATATTCTTTGAACTCTTCAAAGAATTTAGTTATATACTTCAATAAGTGCATATATGACTATATTTAATATAATCATTTGAAGTATGAAAAACTTTCTCTAATTAGAATTAATATAGGTCTACATACATCAATATGTATTAGACTTAGTAATTCAGTAGATCTTTCACCTTTTTAAGTAAAAGATAAATTGGTTATTTTCTAATAAATAAAATTCACATTTATCAAATGATTCATAAACAAATGATTCCAAATAAACATCTTTATGCAATTTGGCTATGCGTTTCTCATTTATATAACCATATCTACAGTGTTAGAGATAGAATTATCAATTTTTGTGTCTTTGTGTTTAT
The DNA here is from genome assembly GCA_016586305.1 of Ophiorrhiza pumila. Taxonomy (NCBI): domain Eukaryota; kingdom Viridiplantae; phylum Streptophyta; class Magnoliopsida; order Gentianales; family Rubiaceae; genus Ophiorrhiza; species Ophiorrhiza pumila. Next base: position 15,133,577 of record BLIW01000011.1, read on the forward strand.
GTTTGAAAAGAAGATTATCCAAATCAAATATATAAAGTTTGTTATCCAATTAACCCGCACCTTAAAATATTGTCACAATAAAAAGAACAACATTTATTCTTTTGAATTATTGTAAATCTATTCATGTCAAACATGAAATAGAAATAATATTTTAGTAAGTACTGATAATAACAATCCTTTATATTAAGGATTAATCTTCTGAATAAAGAAAACTCTATATTCCTATAGTTAATGTAACAACTTTTGTCGCATTTAATTACCATATATAAGAATACATTTTCTTTACCCAACTTTCTACTTATCCTTAAATCTTGCATATTTATGTAAATATGAGATCCAAATCTGGTATCTAATACCCAATATTTTATTTATAAGCAGAAACATTTATTTCAATCATAAACATATTTGAAGTAGAAACTTCACCAAGTTTCTTCCGCTTCAAAATCTTGATGAACCTTTTAATTCTAATTCGATCCAATGTCTATCTTAATAGACCATAGTAGAACTTAACACCATATGAACTTTTGTCCTTGTTATTTTGTGTTATGTTTGAGCGCCATTTTATTGATTTTCTTAAAATCGGGGTCCAACTTCACTTTCTTAGAAAACTCAAGTATTAACACAATTTCCTTTTTTTTTCTTCTTGATTGAATCATTTTTTATCTTATTAAGCAAATCAAGCAAATATTTAGATCTCAACTTTGTTCATAACAAAATTAAAAAATCAAATTTTTTAATGAGACTAATCAGTACATTAGATGATACTAAAGATTATTTACCATTGTGCTCTAAATGAGTTCGTAAGAGAGACATCATATATCTTTAATTTTAACTCTTATACCATACAATCATTTCATCTAATGAAATATTGTAAAAGCATACATATTCAAATACAACTATTGTAATCAAGGTTCATGAATGCTTTTTAGCATAAGACAATATACATTATCAAAATCTCATCTTTATGTTTTTGACATGTATCTTTGATTATTCAATCAATATCATTATCAAGAAAAAAAATTTTAAGGACATAAATCAACTTCTCATAACTAAAAACAATTTTTAGGTTGTAAAATTCAATTCATAAAATTTGAGCAATTAATATATTGTCAAACAATATATTATAGATAATTTTCTACAACAGAAAATAAAGATATAAAATATTTCATATTTATGCAATAAGCAAAGCCAAAATAAAAAAAATATGGACTTATGAAAATTTTTGGGTTTTGCTCCCACTATTTTATTCAAATCAATATCCCTCGCCGCGAGACCTCGCCTTGAAATTTCCGGCTTCGCCACACTCTGGTATTTTGGCCATAACTTTCTTGTCCTTGCTTGGAATTGAGTGATTCAAAAAGTTATGGAAAGCTAAGATATAGGGCTACAAGTTTGGTGTTTTAAGTTTCTCCAAATGCGCAAGGAATCAGGGCCTGAAGTTGGTTGCAAGTCACAGCTTATTCTTGCATCATTCATTTATATTGTTGAGCGCATCACTTGTACACAACTTTTGCACATTCTTGCACACTACTATTGCACTACACATGCACACAACTTTTGTACATTCTTGCACACTACTTTTGCACTACACGAGCATGAACATTTACATCTCACTCACAACACTAAACATTTCAGCACATTACACAGCACATACACACCTCACCACATCTTCACTTCTTAGAAAACTTCATTTGCTTTCATTCTTTAACATACATCATTTGCATTCATGTTCTACATATTTCACAACACTTCACTTATGTATTTTTCACACATCTCATTTCATAACACTCATAGTTACCTTTAAGGATTTCACATACTTCACTTGCATTCACGGTTGACACATCTCACAACACCCATCTTCCTCACATCCTTCATGCACACTTGCAACACACTTCACTCACAACATTTTCTCTTCATTCATTACACTCTTTACTCTTTTCTCCCAATACATATTTGACTCAACATCCATTTCATTCAACACTCACACAAACACATTCATGCATTACTCACTCCATGCGACGAGGTGACCTCGCCGCACAAGAAATGCACACACGCACGCACACATCATGCGGCGAGGTCACCTCGCCGCAACACACACACTCTCATGCACAATTCATTCCGCACGACATTTCACTCTTCTCTCACACTTCACAACATTCATAACATTCTTCATTTTCATTTCACAACACTTAAAGCATTCTTCACTCTTAGTCACAAATATCACAATACATATTCAAGTAGTTATTTGGATGTCATAGCTAAAATTGCCGCACATAGAGTTTACATTGGTTTCCATCATTTTCCATTCTTACTTGTTATCATAATGTCCACTTCATGTTGTGCATTCTTGTTTTCATGAAGTTTAGCTTCGTTTATTCTTCATGCATTTTAAGTTCATTCTTTCATGCAAACCACACTAAACTCTACACTCTTACTTCGCAACATTTCTCGCCCACATAGTTGATTGGAAGTTCTGATTTTGACAAAGGAAAATTGGCTAAGTATTGAAAATGAATTTTCTTGTATAGGTTTCCATGAAGGCTTGTTTCTGGGAAGATCAAGGGCGCGCTCCTGCTGTGGAAGGCGTGGAAAACTATGGACTGAAGACGTGAAGCATGACTTGATTGAGATACCCTCTTGGACACGTGGTATTATGCAGTGGCATTTTTGTAATATTGTAGTCATTTTACGTTTGTGTATCATTTACATTTTGAAACCTCTATATATAGAGGGTTAGTTAGATAAGAAAAAAAGACGATTATTCTAGATAGTTAACAGACTTTTGAACTAGAGAGAGAAAGTTTCTCTCTCTAACTTTCTCTCTCTAGAAATTCTTCTCCGTTTTCGATTCCGATCGCACCGTTGGACTGATCACGACATTTTGAGTCTCAATTAACAAAGCATTTCACAATTCTGAGTATTTTGATTGGTAAATTCTTCCAATTGAGTGCAAATGAGTTGTGTTTTGTTGTACTTTATTGATTACGAGCTGAGAATGTTGTGTTCCGGCTAAAGGTGCGATGATCTAGGGTTGTGAAGGATGAAAGCTCGATTTAGATGACTTTGAGCGGTGTAATTTACATATTCTATAAAGAATTGAGATCATGCTTGCTTGCACTGTGAAAATTTGCTAAGTTTCATAAATTTGAACCAGTGTTGTTGAATTGAGATTTAGTTGCGGTCGTCATGCTGAATTGAACCTTAATTCACCAATGTCTGCTAAGAATTCTGTGAAATAAGAGCTGAAGCATGAAATAAGTTTTCACACTTGCTTTGTATGTTCGTTCCTTGAATCCAGGCCTCGCCATGGGAAGTTTTTTAGGTTACGAAATCTTTAGATAAAGGTGTGAAGAGATTTCCTAATTCTAACGAGAGGTAAGAAGCTAGATTCAGGCCTTGCCATAGGAAGTTTCTAGGAGATTAATGTAAGAGAGTTAGGATTGGGGAATTGAGAAGATTGTGGTGCAAAATCCATCATCCTTAGGCCTGGCCATGGGAAAGGATGATGTTATGAGGCTTAGTTTACAATGCGGTCGCCAAGCCGATTGTAGTCTAAGTTTCTAGGCAGCTATTTCTCCTCCATTGTTTGGCATGCTTGTTAATCGTACTGCACAAGTCACTTAAGTAAGCATTCATCCGGAAGGAACTCTAGATCATCTTTCTCCCTTAATATCATTTTATTCTCTTTTGTTTGCATTACATTCTATTTTAATTGCTCTATTTTTCTGTGCTTGTTTATCTGTTTGTTACAAAACTTTGAGCATTTTGGAATTTCAGAATCCATCCCCTTCCCTGTGGATACGATACCCTACTCATTGCTACTGTACTAGTTTAGGGATTAAAATTGCAAGTACGCGACACGCTTGTCAATTTTTGGCGCCGTTGCCGGGGAAGGCACGGTTTCTTGAATTTTGACTTGCTCTGTTTTGTTTTTGTGTAGAGTAGTAGTTCCGTTCTGTTTCATTGTGGTAGCTTTTGTTGTTTTCTTTGTTTTTTGTGTTTTGTTCTTGCTACTTTGGTTTACTTATGATAAGTGCAGGACAATAGAACTCGATTGAAAGAGAAGATTGCACACCACAAGTACCCAAGCATGTCTAGCTGGTATTGGGACTCTTTTGGTTCTTATCAGTTCGCACAGCCAACACCTAGGAGATTTGGGAACTTCTCTCCACCACCATATGAAGAGCAATGGCAAAATCAAGCACAAAGCAACAACTCGTATCACATTGGAACACAAGGACTCTCTGTGGAGTACATGTTTTCTCAACTTCTGGAAAAATTTGACAGAGGCTTACAAAAGGGAGAGCAATGGTATAACCAAAAACAAAGCAAAGAGTGTTATCTCATAGAAGAGGAAAACATGGAAGACATGTTGTCTCAAGTTTTGGAGAGACTTGATGCAAGTGCATTTTCTGAAACACGGTTGATTCAAATGGAAGAGGCGGTTCAAAGGCAACAAGAGAGACTTGATCGAATCAATGTGTTAATCAGAAACATATGGGAACAAATTGAGACACCAGTTCTAGATGCTCAATACAACTCAGAAAGTACCTTTCTTCTCACTAAAACACCAACTCCTGAGGACAATCATTTTGATATGCATGCTAATGTTGATTGTGGCTTAAAGTGTCCAAGGGAGGAGGAGTCTACACGTTTTGGGGATAGTGTACATGAGTGTTATGTTGCTGATTCTTTTGTGCATGAATATGTGAACTTTGATGTTGAGGATGATGGCTTCTTTAGTGAGCTTGATAGTGATGACTCTAGTGTTTTAAGTTGCCATGTTACTAAGCTAGAAAGTATGTCTAAAGCTAAGCCTTGCATTAATTTCATGGAATTCAATGAGTCAAATGATGTTGTTTGCTTTTCTTTAGATGCTTCTCCTCTTGATAGCTTTGAGAATTGTATAGAGACACTTCTTGAGGATCAATGTGATATCATAAAGGAAGATATTGTTAATGAGAGTGTTAACACATTGTTTGAAACTCTTGTTGAGGCACCAATCTTTGAAATGGTCAATGAATCTAAATGTCTAAATGGTGATTCACAAGCAGTGCAAAATGAGATGCTCTTGTTAATTGATGATAATGCTTCCTGTGTTGTTAACAAAGAAGTGACTTTAGAAATTCCCCTTGTTCGCCTAGATGATGAAGATGTTCCAATTTTTAATGACATAGCTAACATTGTGGAGAATTATTTTATTGATGAATCCATTGTTGAAATTACCGGTGGTTTTGAACTTACTGATGGTTTTGTTGAGACCATGGATGTAGAACCCTTGGTTGAGCCTTACAGGATTGAAATGGTTAGTGTGGTGGAAGAGGTAGATGATGTGCTTCCAATGGTAGAAGAAGTAAAAGATGTGCCTACAATGGGGGAGCCTCAGTGGTTCAAAGTTAAATTTGTAGAGATTGCTTCCCATATGCATGAGCTTAAGCACTTTTTTGGACCTATTCTTCAAGTGCCCTACAGGAGGATAATGAGTTCTTATGAAATATCATTTTTCTGGTACAAAGATGGATATTCCGAGTCTTGAGGGAGAAGAGTTAGAAAAATAAAGTCTAGCTGGAGACTAATGAAATCCAGAACTACTTCTTTCTTATATTACATTCAGTGAAGTCTTTTGTTTACGTTTATGTTTTCTTTCATTTTGTTATGCTCACTAAGCCACTCCTGTTGTAGAGAGCTGGGACATGAAGGGAGTTGCAAGGAAAATAGGTAATGTACACATGAGGTTAAGTGAAACTTTTCATGCAAGAGGAATTACATACAAAGATAATACATAGTATTTTATTTTATTTTATCTTAGTTAATGATAGTGGAGGAAACCTTACTCATGGACCTTTTTGAAAAAATTTTGGAGCCAAACTTTTGCCAATGTTTGAAGGAAAGTTGTGTAAATAATGGCGAATGGTAGAAATGTGTATAAATGGTGGACTTTTGTGCTAGGTTACTATTTGTAATGCCTATGATATGAATTGTTTTTGATAATTTGTTGTGAGTGAGAAAAGCAAAATGTTAATCAAGGAAAAGTTAGCTTTCAATGGAGAGTTCGTCACATTGAGTCAATTGTCATTATGCACATAGTGGGGAACACCGTGGAGAGTGACTAGGTTATAGAAATAAGATAGGTCGGAGTATCTTGACACTTTGTGAGTTTAACTCTTGGACTAGCTTTCCTTAACAAATTTGTCTAGATACGTAAAGGTTTTGGGAAATTAATTGGGCAAACACTACTAAAAGATAATTTTCGAAGAAATTGGATGAAAAGTCCTTTGGTAACTTGAAATGAATAAAATTCCCATCCAATGTGAGACCGCTCCTTCACTAGCCGAAAAGGTCGAAGTAGAACTCATAAGAGCGGGAATGTGGTATAAAAAGTCGAAAAACCCTTGGCATTTATTTCTTGTATGTTGCCTAATTTACATTTTTTGTGATGAATAAAATTCTCATCCAATGTGAGACTGCTCCCTCAATAACCAAAAAGGTCGAAGAAGAACTCATAAGAGCGGGAATGAGGTAAAAAAAGCCACAAAACCCTTGGCATGCGTAACAAGAATAAAAATCCCAAAGATCTTGTAAACCTTTTTGTATCTTAAATATGGTTGAAGAGGTGCTTGTAAGGAAAATGGTAGAATGAAACCTAGTGGTCGGACCTCTTACCTATGGCATGGAAAGAAACAAGTCATGATCTGCATGGGACCCATTGCACACACACACACAATTGGTTCAATGTGATGAATGAGTATTATGAAGAACTTGATAAATGAATAAACGTGAAGCGAGTACTCACCATACAAATTGTGAAAACTATGAGGCATTTGCACAAAAGCATGATTAAAGTTCACTTAGCTTCCGTATTTTGCAATGTTGGTTTAAAACCGCCTACCATTAGACATGTTTTCTTTTTATGCATGAAACGTATGTATTTTGTCATGTTTAATTGCTCGAGGGCGAGCAAAGTCCAAGTGTGGGGGGGTTGGATAGGGTGAATTATATTCATCCTATTTACACTGTTTCATGCTCTCTTTGCATAGTTCTCACGGTTATTTGATACGTTTTGTGCATGTTTTGTAGGACATTGAGCAAAGGAAGGCTAGGGATGGAAAAAGAGCAAAAAAGATGACATTTTGAAGAAGCGTTTGGAGGCTGAAACAGAGCACCTCCAGCGCGCCACAGGAAGATCTCTGGCGCGCCGGAGAGAAGCACGTCTGGCCAGTGGCACGCCGGAGAATTCTTCGGTGCACTGGAGGATTTTTCATGCTTGATGGATTTTTTACGTTATTTACCCTCTATTTTAAAACTCAACAAGGGTAAAAATGGTAGAAATGGAATTGTAAAGCTGAGATAATGTTTTTTGGAGGTCTTTAGTTAAGAAAGAAATTCATTAGTTAGGGTTAGAAGTTAGAAAAAAAGAGTTTTCTCTCTTGTGTTCTTGTAGTAGTGATAGCTAGGGTTTTAATTTGGAAGCTCAATCTTTTGTACAAGGAAGGGAACTCCATCATCTATTGTGGACCAAGCTTGTAATGAATGCTAACATCTATAGAAGAAGACTTCTTTCCGTCCAAGATTGGTAGTTTTCCTTCTTTAATGTCATTTATTGTGTTGCTTGTGGTATTTATTGATTTCATGATGAATGCTCAAGCTATGTTAGGCTAGAGCTTATTGTGCTCCTTGGGTTGTTGTTGGCTAGGTTGATAAATTGATTGTTGATTGATAGGGTTTACCTAAAGGATATCTAGTGAATGGGTTATATGGACATTGAATGAAAAGGTAGCTAGTGGCTTAGTTGTTGACTAGTAAGTGTTTGATAAAAGGCTTGAGTGAATCTTTAAGCCTTAGGGTTGGAAGTAGAATAGAGGAAGTGCTTGAGTTGACCTTGCATCCACCATTAATGAGGGAAGATGAATAGCATTTGTGCATTACGTTAGGTTGTGCACTCAGAGTCGAGAACTAAGCTAATTCTTGCCTCCGCCATAAAGGGAGAGTGAACTTAGGAAGAGATTTTAGAGGGGAGTGACTAGGACCGATTCTTGCCTTCGACATAAAGGGGGGACGGGTCTTGAGAGTGGTATGTTTGAGAGAACGTAAATGATACGGTTAGCTAGGATCAAGTAGTTTCGCCTCCACCATAAAGAAAAACAACTTGACCTAGCTAATTCCTCTAGATAGACGCCCTTTTAGCTCTAGCTTCCGCCATAAAAGTGGAGCCCAAAAGGAGCGATTATCCCTATTCCCTAGAAACACTCTAGGTCGAACCCTCGATAGAGACACCCTTAGTAACCCTAGCCAACAACACCCGAGAGCGCATCGTACTTTCCTTGACTTTAACTCGATCTCTTTAAGTGTTTTATTTGTTGATTATCTTTACTTCATAACTACTTGCTCTTACTTTATCTAAATATTTTGAAAAACACAAAATCATGCGACATCGATCCCCTTTTTCGTGGGAATGAACTTTACTACACTACAACTTTGACCACGTCTCTTGGGTGAGATGTATGTGTAAGTATTGATTAATTTGTTATTGTAGGATTTCAACTAGAGAATAGATCATAAAATCTCATTCTAATTTGTTAATGCATTATACGTCTATCAACATCAAACAATGATTCTTGATTTCTTCTTCAAACCCAAATTACTCAAAACTACTAATCAAATTACTCAAATTGACTATGTTCTTTCTTTCATTAAGTTGCTGCCAGGTTTGTGTTTTGATTTTTCAAAATTGTTTTGATTAAAAAAAATGGGTCTTGTGCTTATTCTTGTTCTTGTTATGGTTAATGACAAAAACAAAGTTGGTTGTATGCTCTAGATTTGTTGTCGCCTCTGCCGCCGCTGAAACTAGTGATAGCATGTAAATCACAATGCACAATGGTCGATCGAGACTATGGGCAGCAAAACAAATCAAGCCCGCAACCTCCTGAGATCCCTAGGGTTACCATTGATATCTTTCTTATTTTTTCTCTTAAATTCCTCAGAAAACAGAGTTAGAATTTTGAGCAAAAAGTGAAAGAATGTTGGAAGGAATGCCAATATTGACCCAATGAAGGCCGGAAAAACACATAATGAAGGGGTTATATTGTTAGTGTGAATTTCATAGAGGGCTAAACTCCCATCTTTGTGGTATTTGCTACACATAATGCATTGAATATTCATCAGCACTTCCATATATATTCTGTAATATGTTATCTTTTTATACTGCAGATAATTGCAAAAAAAAAAAGCACAAGTAATGTGTCTGCTTCTACCAAGCCTATGTTGCCCAAGAGTGAAATAAAAACTAATGAAGGCGCTAACTATGTAATCATCAATGACAATATAACCGAGAAGAAGAGCTGTAAAAGGAGTGATACCATAAGGAATTTACTTTTGGATAGTACGTCATTTGTTAATCTTGCTGAGGAGCTCTTTAACATCCAAGTATGTCAACCTATACATTCACATACAACTGGCTTTCATGATTACGGAACAACTGACATTAAAGTCTTACTAGAATGTGCAAAAGAGCTTCTTGAAAACAAAAGCCTTCAGAATAGAGTTGCAGTTCATCCAATGCAAAATGTTTTCGGTAAGGAATCAAAAATCCGCATCTCCCTTGATCGATTGGTGAATGAGATTTGTGATGGAATTGAGTATTTGAGAATAAGCTTGCTAATAAGTAGCTCATCGTGCATAAACTCGAAACAGTGCTTGAAAAAGATATGCGGAGCAAAGGAGTGGTGAATGGAGCATGGGATTTGGGTTGGAGGAAAGGATTCACTCAAGATGAAATTAATCAAGTAGTTGTTGACATAGTGCAGAAAATTTTGAGTGGGTTAATTGAGGATGTGCTCATAGATGTTGCATTTTAATTCCTTGTGCAAAATTTAGCACTGGAGTTAGTGGTTCGTGTTCTTTTCTGTAAATAATACAACACTAACTGATAGGACCTGGAGAATTTGTTAACCTGGTCCTTGATAGTTCTTGAGTTGTACTATACTATTTCGAGTATTGACTTTTAGGTTCATAGTTCAATGAAAAATGCATCTCGTAGTTGTACGTTTGTAGTTGTGAGGCTAGAAATAGTGTTTTGTGAAGACAACAGTTTTGAACCTTTTTACTTTGAATACTACTGCAATTTTCTTGACTTGATATTTCATTTGGAGACTAGTGACAAACGTGTCATTAACCTTGCAATTTTAACTCTTTTAACCCTAAACTAATGTAGTAGCAATGAGTAGGATATCGTATCCACAGGGAAGGGGATGGTTCACGAAACTTGATTAAAGTTGCTTAAATTGTAACCAGATCAGAAGGAAATTTAAGTTCAAATAACAAATCCAGGAACTAGTAAAGATATGTAACACAAATGCAACAAAACTAACCACACAACGCAAGAAAGAAATCACGAGATTAAAACAGACGTCCAAGGGTTCAAATATCAGGTGATCGTTAATTAAACTCTTGTGCTATGCTCTCGACTTTATGCAAGACATTTTAAGAGGAGACAATAGCTGCCTAGGAGTCCAGAGAATACTTGGCATGTTGACCACAATATTCTTTATTGTCCCGTACATCTTACCTTTCCCATGGTGAGGCCTAGGCAAGAAGTTTAAAACACCGCAACGACTCGACTACTTAACACTAACTAGTAATCGTGCATAATCTTAAGTCTTCCATGGCGAGGCTCGACTTAAGTTCCTTTACCCTACTAGCATCAAATAATCTTCCTTTACTTGGTTCTTATAACTCAATGACCTTTAACTGGCATGGCGACCTCCTCTCTGATCACGAACAAAAGCAAACAAGTAAAAGAACTCCACACTCGTATATTTGATCCTTGTTTATGTAATTTACACTTCTAATGAAAAATCAAACCTCAATCTAGTATGGCGACCTCCATTAAAGTTCAATATTCACAACAAAAGCATAAATTTCACAAATTTTTGTAGATTTAAGCATTTACAATCATATACGATATCTATCGTGAAAAATGAGTCAATAGCATAACATTCACAGTTTAATTACACAATCATCCGTATCAAACCCTATGACATCTCACGATCTAGCCAGAAATCTCCATTTCAATTTCACGATCAACAATTCTCAACATTAAGCAATTCATGTTCAATAATTGAAAAGATTATACCGATTAAATTGCTTCGGAAGCTTCAATTCACAAGCGGATTACAGTGTTCGGTTCCAATTCTCAATCGGAATTGAAATCGGAGATCGATCGGAGAAGAGATACTAGTGAGAGAAAGTAAAACGAAGAGAGAGAAAATTCCCGCTCTCCAAAATCAAAAGTCTGTTTTCTATTCTAGAATATTCGTCTTTTTTTCCAATTTACCAAAAAAACCTAACTAATCCTCTATATATAGAGGTTACAAGAAATGTAAATAATACGAAAACGTAAAATGAATGCAAAATTACAATAATGCTACTATGTAAAACGTCCAACTGAGCACTATCACGAATTCCAAGTGGAACGCCAAGCTAGAGTCCAATGCCTTTGAGCCATGTCTAGTCACATCTTGTGCTCCCTTGTCGAGCCTTCGAGCCTTCGGTGATCACGACTTCAAATTCCCGACACAAGAAACACAAAAACAACACTTAGCCAAAATTCCATCAACCAAACGGATATGTCCAAGGCGAGGCCTCTCCGAGAGACCTCGCCGTGCATTGTTGGTGTAAGATGAGACCTCGCGGCGAGGTCTCGCCGTGCAAGTGTGTGAGTGGCGAGGTCTCTCGGCGAGACCTCGCCATGCAAAGTGGTGTGGGCGAGACCTCGCGGCGAGGTCTCGCCATGTGTGGTATGTGAGGGTAAGTGCCGCACGCATGTGCACGCGGCTGTGCACTAAACTCGCCACATGATGTTGCGGCGAGGTGACTGACTGCTGCGCGCCCATGCGCGCAGCTCTTGCGGGATTGCCGCGCGCAGGCGCGTGCGGCTTGTGCGTGAGAGTGTGCGGAGGCTGAGCGCAGCGTGTGTGTGAGGGCTGTGCGCAGCGTGTGCGTGAGTGCTGCACGTGCAGAGTGTGCGTACTCGTGCGGGAGCTCGCCGCATAATCATGCGGCGAGATGTGTAGTGCGCGAGCTCGCCGCACAGCTTGTGTGGCGAGGTGTGCGTGGGAGTTCCGAGCTCGCCGAACAGCTTGTGCGGCGAAGTGTAAGGGTATGTGGGAGCTCGCCGCACAGCTTGAGTGGCGAGGTGTAGGGGTGTGCGCGAATGACCATTCCAGCAAAATAAGCTACTTCTAGGCTCACTATGTGTGTCTTAGCCTCTGAATTGAACTTGGTGATGCACATAAGAATTTTTTCTCTTCCTCTTAGCCATTGGTTCAAGAATCAGCACCATTGGATATCTGTGGCTCAAGATATTCACAGTTTACCAAACTGTGGCAAAAATTCCAACAACGAAACCCTAGCAACAACAATCATAAAGAAGCCCTCGTTTCCCATAGTTACACATAGAATCAGAAACAAGTCAAAACATGAGAAATGAAGTACACTTGAATACCTTTCCAGAACATCCAAGATCTTCTCATTTGGATTAGAAGTGAAGGAGTTCCACTCAAAACAAGTTGCACAACAATTCTGCCCAAAACCCTAATTCAACCGAATAAGCATTTAAGCAATTTTTAGGGTTTCCTTAATTTTCCATCTAGACATATATTAGTCCATTTCATCATCATTTTTTCCTTCTTGCAAACTTGAACATTCCCAAATTGCAAACCACATGCATGCATAAAATGGCACAAATCACTACACAATTCGCATGAAATTCAAGGCAAAAACCGAGAGATATAACACATATTAGTTGGTCTAAAACCAACTCATCAAATTCCCCCACACTTGAGCTTTTGCTTGTCCCTAAGCAAACTTACACTTCACAACCACTTAGCACTGGACCTCGCTCCTCTGTACAACTCGTTCTCCTTTGAGTTCATCAAAAAAAATCTTTTTTCATGCACTAAACTCACACCAAGTCCTCAACTCCAAACCATACAATCTCAGCACAAATTATCAACCAAGGCACGATGAATAAAGACCAAAATGTCATGCGTGCAATTGTGTGCTGAGGAATACTGGTCCATCTGTTCTCTATACATGCATACCCCTCTAATTCTATCTTACGATTCACTGCATATCAATCTCCTTATCCACAGATAGGAACAAATAGCACACAAGATCTATGGTGCACATTGGTGCTTTTCTTAGATTATTTACATTTATATTGCACTTTGGTGTTTTCTTTTGCCACACACATTGGTGTATGATTGCCTGGGTCTTGTGGCTCCTTTTTCCCACTTTTCACCTGGGTTTTATGGCTATTTTTTCCCATAATCACTTGCCCAGGGTATTTCAGCTTTTCATTCCCAATTGCCAAAGGCTTTTTCTCCTTATCCTTTCTTGTGTAACCACTAGTTCGTATATGTCTTTAAGAGACTATATATGCAAGAACACTAAAGTTTCAAGGAGATGCATCACAGAGAACAACTCAACCAAATTACCTCCTATGTCATTGGCTAATTTGCATGGCATATCTATCTTACCTTAACATCATGCCTTGGTTAACAAAATAAACCGATTCTATCAAGTTTGGAATCAAGGTAAAACAATTTTTGCATGCAAAACAAAAGTAGAACATTTTTTTTGAACTACAAACTTTGAACATAGCTTAACAGAGGAGCAGGAGCACAGTACACAGCATCCATTCTTCTTCTTCTACTTGCTACTCACAACACATTCCTAAACACTCTAAACAATTTATTCAAGCCTCAAATACAATGACTCATACTAGCACACTAACAATTCACTAAAACAAAATATACCTTAGGACTCAGATTCCACGCTTCTCCACCCTACTCACGAAACTTACTTCGCAGAGCTTCAAGAACTTCAACAATTCACAACACCACTTCAAAGAACTTGCCAACAATTTCAACACCAAACTCATAACCATTGCACAACACAACGAAATATCTTCCAGAATCTGACCCCCCATCATCAATACAAAACACCCACATGCTTGCTAAAAAAAATTAACAGCAAATCTCAACAACCATAGAAATAACAATCACAACAACCAATCATGAAGCACCAAACATACCAGCCAATAACACATCGTCCACCCCCCCACACTTGAAATAGACATTGTCCACAATGTAAAAGTTTCAGAATGAGGGGCTCCCTGGGAAGATGATGGTGCCGAGGAAGAAGGAGATGAAAAAGAAGCTGTCGTTGAAAACGAAATAACACCTAAAGGCCGTGCCACATAATGAAAAGGACCATGAATTGGTCCTTCCAGAGGCTGTCCAGAACCGATCAATGGGATCCTTGTTGCAGGCATAAAATCAGGATTCGGTATGAAAGTGGGAGTTCGAGGCATTGGAGGTATTTGGCCAAATGTTGGCAACGGATTAAGTGCAGGCATGGCCGGAACACCACGTAGAAGTTCATGTACGATTCCACTAATGATTGCACATGACAAATTAGGGATCCGATACCCAGCTAACTATGCGGAAGTCAGAGTTGGTTTTGGAGGACCCGAATCAGAATAGTAGTAAACAGCCATCTTGTTGCACTTATCTAGCTCCAGCTGCATTTTCACTTACCTGTGATATAATACCTCGAATTGTTGTTGAGCTACAGAAGACATGTCATCCAACTTTTCCATCATATTATCAGAGTGTGAAGACCAATCCTGATGCATGTCATTCATTCGCTCATGCATCCCTTCTAGCCTCTCATCTAATTGTTGAAAGCAAGTGTCCACAGAATGTTGAAAATCTTGCAATGCTCCTTGAAAAGAACTGAAATCATACAGCTGAGGTTCTTCACTTGCTTCATAAGGTAAAGGGTTAGACTTCCTTCGAGACTTCTTAGACCCAGCTTTCCTTGCTTTCTTCATTTCCTTTTCCATTTGCAGATATTTGATATAAAGTGGAGTACCAATCGGGGCCTGGATTCCGTCGCCACTCCCCAGCTTCTGTGTCCACCCCTTGAGCCAGACAAATTTCCTCAATCAGAACTGGGAAGTATAGAGCTGCACTATCCGTTTCAATCCTGGATTGTAAACTTAAACGAATTTTGCATCAATAGCTCTTCGCCCACGGATAGCTGATATTAAGTACAACCGATTACGTAACACTTCGATTGATTGCGAACTCGGCATAAGACGTGACAGAACAAACAGAATCCAGACCTTGACATCACTGCGCAACCACTCCCCACGAAGATGCTTGCGATCACCCCTTGTGTTTAGTTCCCAAGTCACTCCAAGCAAAGCAAGTTTCTCAGTCAAAGCTTGGTCGCTCTCGTCATTTTCTGGGAATGGCAAAGGATCATGAGAAAATGTAGGAGTACCAAGATGATTATTAATGATTTCACTTGTGAGCTGCACCCATTTACCCCGCACATAAAATGCCCCAGCCGTATTTGGATACTTAGCATTAGCATAGAACTCCCTTGCCAGACTAGCATTACAGTACCCCGGAGCACTCGTGAGCTTTTGTTCAAACAGTGAAACTGCATCAACTCCTAAAACGGGCCTCCCTTTACCGTGAATGCTCTCTCCAGATGTAGCTTCTTTATACCGATCCCTTGTTCCCATCGTTTTTGAGCTCTTTTGTCTACAAACATTGATGGTTCACCAGCTTGATCGGACGAACCCTTCCTCTTCTTCGGAATTGTAGCTTGCATTGTGTATTGCGGAGAGTCCTCAAACAATGGCAAATCCTCGTCTGGACAATAATCAGAATCAGAGTCAACAAGTGGTTTTTGAGCTTTGCTTTTTCCTTTCTTTGAAGTTGAAGCCTTTTAAGAAGTTGAATCTTTTTTAGGTGCGCCATTCCTGCCAAGAACGACCAACAAAAACAAGCCTGTTGTGAAGATGAATCTCACTGTACACAACAATATCAAAAAAGGTTTGGACAATTGAAATTTTAACTAGGAATTCCCAACATCCATTTCCTCAAATAAAACATATACATGAAAAACGCTCCAACTACAAGATATAAAGCACAAAACATAACAACTTGTATTTCCTCATCTACTGTCCTTATGAACAACTTCCAATCCTTTCAAATAAGCCCATGGTAAATCGGCTTTCATTTCCACAAACAAATTTCAGCTAATCAATTTCCACATTTCCAAGACTTCAACATGTCAACAAGTTAAATCTAGCAAGAATTCCAAACCTCAAATATGTAAACCCAAAACTTGGCTAACTCCAAGAGCTGGATTCACTCAATTTAAACAAGACATACCCAAGTTGTAATCTTATCACTACCGGAATGTACTCTAACAGAATGTTGGCCAATTTCAGCTTGACACTTCATGAAATAGACCAAATAACATATTGAAGCATTTCGAATTAGCCAAAACTTACAACTGAAAATTTGTAAAGCACGATCTTATCTAAATTAGAGGACAATAATCACACCATTTGGACCAAAAATGAGCAAGTTATGGCCAAAAAACCGAGGCATTCCAAACAGGCTAAATCCAGAATTTTTCAGACTACAACATCAACATGCATTCGGCCTTGTCTCCGAAATAAGACTACATTCTAGTCAAAACTGGCTAAAGTGCCCAACATAAACATTGTAGCCCTATCTCTTAGCAACAGTCTCCAACTAGAATCACCTCATTTGGACATACCAATTGCAAATTATGACCAAAATACAGAAACATGTCAAAGCTGAATTCCTGCTGAAATCTACTATATTTTCCAACATTTAGCATGTATTTTACACTTAAGCTAAGCAACATGAAATCTTATGTGCTCATCATTTCCATCATGCAAGCAACACCATCATCATTTTCATGCTACAAGAATTTTAAACACAACAACTTAAAAATGTGAACCAGAGAACATACCTTGAGTGAAGACCCTAGACAATTCTTGAAGGAAATGGAAATCGAAAAGTGATGAAATGCTTGCACAAACTTCCTTGACCGACACTTAGCTCAATCAAAATGGTCTTACCTTGGCCTTAAGTGCTAGCAATGGTAGTTTAGCATTTATAGAACAAGAATGTGAAGCACATGCAATCGGTCAAAGCATCTAAGCATAAGAATGAATGCACTCCAACAACTCACAAGACTATATTTACAACAAACAAATGTGGGCCATGATTATCTAATTCATGTGAACCTATCCTACCCATTCTCTGCCACTTGCAAAATCATATCTTCACATGCCACTACAAACCAAAGTTGAATCCAACTTTATGTCATTCCAATTCACGTGAAAGGCAAGCCAATTTTCACTTCGGTTGCACCTTTCTCCAAAACATCATAATACCAAGCTCTAGCATGTTTTTTTTTTCAAGATCATCAAAACAAATTTTATAACTCTTACCAAACATAAACATCGATGACTAGAAAACTATTAATTCCAACTTAAGCGCTCACATCCATGAAACGGCAAATTAATAGCCAACACGAAATCGAACAACTCATTTTATACAATTTCGACAACATCCTCCTTTTAGCCAAATGTAGTCATGCACATTAAACTCAAACATACCTATTACATTATTTAGTTAATAAACTCACACATACCCAAAACAACCTGAGCACCTATCCAATAAACTAACACACTAATTTTATGAAAACTTTTTATGAAAACTATCATGACAACACACAACTCAAAGACTACTACTACTACTCTTGCATTACACAACGACAATAACAACATAACACAATCTTCTTCAAATCCCACATCACCATCTTCAATCAATTCAACACCCCCCACACTGGCATAAGTCACGGTCCCCGGGGCGGACAAAATAAAAATTAAAGGAACCAGGCTTTTGACTATCCTCATGAGAGTCTTGCTATCCATTCTTCCTCAAGAAATGCAGGCCATTGAGGTGGTCCCATAAGGCCAAGATTATGCTGAGGATTGTCATATGAAGAAATGTAACATCGGGACAAATTCATTCCGTTGTGCCTTCCTGATGTACCCGAGCATTAATTTTCCAATGTCAATCGAGAAATCATGCTGAATAGCATAAATCAAAAGAACACGTTCCTTTGATGCTATAGTGGTACGATGAGTAGGCAAAATCTTAGAGTTGATAAACAACAACCACATTTTCGCCTCGGCTGTCAGCTCACTTGTGGGAACATATAGTGCTTGATGTCTAGGATTTTGCACCCAAGTAGCACCAGGCAATGCCACAGCAGCTAATAACTGATCAGTATTTTCCGCCCGTACCAACCGACTGTAAGTATCACCAGGGTTATCGGGGAGAAGAAAATGCAAGTTAATGCTGTGGTGATTGACTTTCAAATACGTTCCTCGCACAAACACTGAGTGGGCACTATTAGCACGTGAATTAGCATAGAATTCTCGAACTATCTCCAGGTTCACAAGCCCAAGAATGCCTCATAATCAATTCTTCAAATATGTGGGAAGGATCCTCAAATGGTCTTTCAATAATGATTTCTCTGGTGAGGGAGCTAGTGTATAGACTCTCAGCACGAATATTAACAAACTGGGGTGAGTTAGCCGGTTCATAATCAATCACCGTATCCTCATCGGCTGAAGAAGAAGAAGATGAAGATGAAGTAGTGCCCGGATCCTCACTAAAGAATGCATACTCATAAGGATTCTGATGAGGAAAGTAAGCCATGATCTGAGAATGCAAAGTTCCTAACAAGAGATGCAGATTAGTGAACAAAGTATTGAGTATGCATAGGAAAGATGTTCAACACATAAGAGTTCCATGCTAGCTATCAAACAAGCACATGTGAATGATCTAGAAAACAAAAACATATGCGTCATTCTCCCTATATCATAGCTTGTTGTCTTCATTACTCAATTAGTGGAATCGTACAAACCAATCATGCACTCAAGTTCACGGGTCTAGCATCGAGATTTATCTTTGATGCAATTACCTTGGTTGTAAAAAATGTAAAATACATCTAACCCCTGTGTGAGTGAATATCCGAAACTTACCATTGCTCTTTACATATATCTCCAGAAATGCTGTGATAAACTGAAAAACCCATCAACAAGGTATAAGATTGTGCCATATTGCCAAAATACACTACGCAAACTAAAAAACAAAATAAAAAGTAGACAACTCAAACAAGCAAAAGCTAAGAATGAAAATCTGGGTTGCCTCCCATAAGCGCTTGGTTTACGGTCTACAGCCCGACCATGCTTCTTCGTTCACTGGGGAGGTAAAGGTTCATCCAAGAATAACTGATGTGGAGCTTGTGCCAAATTGGAGATGCCCGTGTCCTGAGAAGTCAAGTATAGTTTAAGCCTGTGACCATTCACATTCCATATGTTGCCATTCATGTCATTTTCAATCTCCACAACACCATAAGGCTTTACATCGACAACACGGAATGGACCACTCCATCTTGACCTTAATTTCCCAGGAAAAAGTCTAAGACGAGAATTGTACAGTAGCACCAACTGTCCTGGAGCAAAACTTTTTGATTGGATTTTTGCATCATGTAGTCTCTTTGTTTTCTCCTTATAAAGCTTAGAGCTCATATAAGTATTGAATCTAAACTCGTCCAATTCATTCAATTCTAGAATCCTTTTTGATTGAGCTCCAGACAAATCCATATTCAACTTCTGAATTGCCTAGTATGCCTTATGTTCCAATTCTATCGGGAGATGACACTCCTTGCCAAACACAAGCCGAAATGGAGAAGCACCTATAGGAGTCTTATAGGCTGTTCGATATGCCCATAATGCATCATCCAGTTTCATGGACCAATCTTTCCTTCCTGGATTAACAACCCTTTCAAGCACTCTCTTAATTTCACGATTTGAAATCTCAGCTTGGCCAGAAGTTTGAGGATGATAAGCTGTAGAAACCTTATGTTTCACTCCATACTTGGCCAATAAAGCTTCAAAAATCTTGTTACAAAAATGAGTTCCGCCATCACTTATGATTGCTCTGGGGGCTCCAAACCGATTGAAAATATGTTTCTTCAAGAAAGCAATCACACTCTTTGCATCATTGTGAGCCAAAGCCACAGCTTCAACCAATTTGGACACATAATCGACTGCTACCAAAATGTATTCCATGCCTCTGGATTTCGGAAATGGACCCATGAAGTCAATTCCCCATACATCAAATATTTCCACTTCAAGGATGCTATTCAAAGGCATCATTTCTGGAAGAAATGTTCCCCGTCCATTGACATCGATCACAATTGCCAACCCAAATTCTTGCATCCAAGAAAATATGAGGCCAATAGAAACCACATTGTAGCACTTTGAAGCCTGTTCTTGTAGAGCCAAAATGTCCACCACACGGTCCTTCATGACATGCTCTCAGAATATCTTCCTTCTCTTCCTCTTTGATGCACTTGCGTATGA
The DNA here is from genome assembly GCA_016586305.1 of Ophiorrhiza pumila. Classification (NCBI taxonomy): domain Eukaryota; kingdom Viridiplantae; phylum Streptophyta; class Magnoliopsida; order Gentianales; family Rubiaceae; genus Ophiorrhiza; species Ophiorrhiza pumila. The sequence goes on from BLIW01000011.1 coordinate 15,153,918, forward strand.
TTTGATCAATACAGATTTTATACAAGGCATTGTCCTCCCGAAAATAATACTTGGCATCACTTCTCAGCTTCCTTTTTTGGTCACTCGAGAAATAAGAAGGAACTTGGCCAGCCACAACATAATTGGCTATCTCTGCATACCAAGGCAATGACTTCTCATTCACTACAAACACCTGCTCGTCTGGGAAGTGCTCTTTCACCAAAATATTTGAACCCTCTTGAGCTTCTGACTCCAACCTTGACAAATGGTCAGCCACCACATTCTCTGAGCCTTTACGATCCTTGATTTCAACATCAAATTCATGAAGCAATAAGACCCATCGAATCAATCTTGGCTTGGCCTCTTTCTTTGCTAACAAATATTTCAAAGCAGCATGATCCATATGGACAATTACCTTGGAACCCAGCAAGTATGCTCTGAACGTATCAAATGCAAAAACAACCGCCAACATCTCTTTCTCCGTGGTTGTATAATTCAATTGAGCTTCGTTGAGTAACTTGCTGGCATAAGAATTGTGTGAAAGATTTTATCCCTTCTCTGGCCAATAACAGCTCCCAATGCATAATCACTTGCATCGCACATTATCTCAAATGGCTCACCCCAGTGAGGGGTGACTATGATCGGTGCTTCCACAAGCTTAGCTTTCAACGTCTTAAAAGCTTCAATACATTCTGTACCAAATTCAAACTTGACATCTTTCTCCAATAGGCTAGACAATGGCCTAACAATTTTTGAGAAATCTTTGATGAAACGCCTATAGAAGCCAGCATGCCCAAGAAAACTCCTTATGTCTTTAACGTTAGATGGAAGAGGAAGCTTAGCAATGACATCAATTTTAGCTCTGTCAACCTCAATTCCGGCATGAGAAATCTTGTGTCCCAACACTATGCCTTCCTGAACCATAAACTGGCATTTCTCCCAATTTAACACGAGATTAGTTTTCTCACATCTTTTTAGCACGTTGGCTAGATTCTCCAAATAACCATCAAACGTCATTCCAAAGACGGAAAAATCATCCATAAAAATCTCTATAATCGACTCAACCATGTCGTAGAATATTGCCATCATGTATCTCTGGAAAGTCGCGGGTGCATTGCACAAGCCAAATGGCATCCGCTTGTAAGCAAACGTGCCAAAGGGACAAGTGAAAGTTGTTTTCTCTTGGTCTTTAGGATCAATTGCAATTTGATTATAGCCAGAGTAGCCATCCAAGAAGCAGTAGAATAAGTAGCCAGCAATTCGGTCCAATAACTGCTCCAAAAAAGGAAGTGGAAAATGATCTTTCCTTGTAGCCTTGTTAAGCTTTCTGTAGTCTATACAAACCCTCCAAGCACTAACAACTCTTGTTGCAAGAAGCTCATTTGCATCATTTTTCACAACTGTAACTCCTCCCTTCTTTGGAACAACTGCACTGGACTTACCTATTCACTATTCGAGATGGGAAAAATCATTCCAAAGTCCAGCAACTTTATCACTTCCTTCTTGACAACTTCCATCATTTGTGGATTGAGCCTTCGTTGTCTATCTCTCACTGTCACAGAATTATCCTCCAAAAGAATATTATGCATGCACAAGCTAGGACTTATGCCCTTTATATCTGCAATGGTCCATCCTATAGCCAATTTGTGTTGCCTCAGTACTCCCATCAATTTCTCCTCTTGCCAATTTTCAAATTTAGAAGAGATCACTACTGGTAACATTTCACTCTCTCCTAGAAAAGCATACTTGAGATATGGAGGCAAAGGTTTAAGCTCAAGTTTTGGAGCCACCATGATAGATGGCATAAGCTTCTCATTCCTGCAAAAACTTTCAGTGCTTCTCACCTCAGTGGATGCATTCATATTGTTAGTTGGAAGTTTACACTCAACATTTTCTTTCAATTCATTAGTACATGCTTCTTTCAAAATTTCTTTCATTTCACATTCATTTGCTACTTCAACAATCTCACTTTGTATTTCAAAAATGGGTTCATCAATCACACAGCATTCAACATCATTTTCAATTTCATCCAAGATGTTCATATCCTCATTATCTAGCCCAAATTCATCAATTTCATCTTCACAGACATGCAATTCATCAACAGCAGAAAATTCATGCTTAACACTCTCAATCATTCCATGCATAGAAAAATATGCTATAGCCTTAATGGCAAAACAAGATTCAACATGTAAAGGATGTTTCATGGCATAATTCACATCAAAAACAACATCTTCATTATTTATTCTAAAAGTAACTATTTTGTTTCTTACCCCAATCACAGCATCACCTGTTGCCAAAAAGGGTTGCCCAAAGATCAAATTAAGGTACTTCCGGATCCTTTTCTATATCAAGAACAATAAAATCAACTGGGAGTGTAAACTTATCAATCCCCACCAGGACATCCTCAACCATTCCAGTAGGCTTGACTAAGGATCTATCAGTCAGTTGAAGAGTCACCGCTACTGGACGAATTCTTCCTTTAAGTCCAACATTAGTGGCAATAGAATGAGGCATGAGATTAATGCTAGCACCCAAATCACACAAAGCTTTCTCAAAGAGACTTGTTCCAATTTTACATGGTATAGTGCAACTTCCAGGGTCTTTTAATTTTGGTGGCAACTTATGCCCAATCCATGCTCCACCATACTCCGTGAGTGTCAATGGTACTTCACATCTCAAAATTTGTTCCTTGATGGATATCAAGTCTTTGAGGAACTTCGCATATTTGGGTACTGCAGTCACCAAATCTAATAATGGTAAGCTCACATTGACCTGTCTCACCAAATCTAAAAATCTATCAAATTGAGGTCCTTTCTTTTTCTTTGGCTTCACTCTCTAAGGAAATGGAGGTTTTGGTGCATATTTAGGAAAGTTGTAAGGACTAGGAGGTCCTCTAACTTTCTTGTTTGCTTCACCATTTCCGTTATCTTGCACTCCCTCCTTCTTATGTGCCAAGTCCTCATTGGCACATTCTTTCTCCAATTGAACATTTTCCTCAATAGCACACTCCTCATCCTCAGGCTTAGATGTCTTATGTACTTCCTTACCACTTCTCAGTGTAATTGCATTACATGTTTCTTTCCCTTTTGGATTTGGAACTGTATCACTAGGAAGTGCTCCACGTGGTCTCTGGTGCACAGCATTGGTGAGTTGTCCAAGCTGTATTTCAATGTTATTTAAAGTAGCCTCATGGTGTTTGACAGTGGATTCCAATCCTCCAAATCTTTGTTCATTTTTTCCATCTTTCCATCAATTTTGGAACATGTCTTCAACTGGATGGCTTCACTTTGGCTCTGAAGGTACCAGCTTGATGATCAAAACCATGAGGTGCATTTGTGTTGCTCTTCTTTGGTCATCTTCCCTGATAATATTGCCCTCCCTTGATTTTGTTGTTGTCCCCCAATTGCCTTGTCCACCATTGTAAGGTCAAATCCCCCCAGAGTAATTCCCTCCAGAATAATTTCCACTATACTGAGGTTTGTTGTTGTAATTACTCACATATTGTAAAGACTCAATTGTGATAGCACACTCATCGGTGTGGTGTTCACCTTTGCACAAACCACATGAAAGCACAGGTGCTTGTGTTTGAGTAGCTTTCAAAGTTTGCACTTGCTTGGCAAGGGCCTCAAATTTTGCACTCAATGAAGTTTCCTTATCAAGATCCAGCACTCATCTCTGTCTTCTACTATGAGGTTTCTGAGTCTCAGGAAAAAGGTACTCATCTTCAGCAATTTGGTTGAACAATTCTCGAACCTCTGGCACACTCTTATCCTTTAATGCACCATCAGCACAAGCTTTCACCATCATAGAAGACTCAGGTGTGAGGCCTTTGAAAAACGTATTCAATTCTCTGATTTCACCAAGGGCCTGATTAGGACATTGACGGATTAGGTCGTTGAAATGCTCCCATGCTTCTCTGAATGATTCACCTCAAAGTTTTTTGTAGTTCAAGGTCTAGTGGAAACTCAGTATCTCCAGAAGATCGTGGCCTAGGCATACAACAACACAAAAGTGAAGGAACACAAAAATAAGAATTTCGAATGTAAACAGCAAACAGCAGAACAAAGACCACAAGCAACAACAATAACAAAGAAACAAAGCAGAATACAAGGATGAGAACAGAGTAAACAAATCAGAACGAAGACAAAACGAAACAAAACAATGACATTAAAGAAACAACTAATCAAATTCCAGAATCCGTGCCTTCCCCAGCAACGGCGCCAAAAATTGACAAACGTGTCGTTAACCTTGCAGTTTTAACCCTTTTAACCCTAAACTAATGTTGTAGCAATGAGTAGGGTATCGTATCCACAGGGATGGGGATGGTTCTCGAAACTTGATTAAAGTTGCTCAAATTATAACCAGATCAGAAGGAAATTTATGTTCGAATAAGAAATCCAGGAACTAGTAAAGATATGCAACACAAATGCAACAAAAATAACCACACAATGCAAGAAAGAAATCACGACATTAAAACAGACGTCCCAGGGTTCAAATATCAGATGATCGTTAATTAAACTCTTGTACTATGCTCTCTACTCTATGCAAGACATTTTAAGAGGAGACAATAGCTGCCTAGGAGTTCAGAGAATACTCGGCATATCGACCACAATATTCTCTATTCTCCCGTACATCTTACCTTTCCTTACTGCGAGGCCTAGAGCAAGAAGATTAAAACACCGCCAACGGACTCGACCACTTAACACTAACTAGTAAATCGTGGCATAATCTTAAGTCTTCCATGGCGAGGGCTCGACTTAAGTTCCTTTACCCTACTCAGCATCAAATAATCTTCCTTTACTTGTGTATCTTATAACTCAATGACCTTTAACTGGCATGGCGACCCTCCTCTCTGATCACGAACAAAAGCAAACAAGTAAAAGAACTCCACACTCGTATATTTGATCCCTTGTTTATGTAATTTACACTTCTAATGAAAAATCAAACCTCAATCTAGCATGGAGACCTCCATTAAAGTTCAATATTCACAACAAAAGCATAAATTGTCACAATTTTTATAGATTTAAGCCATTTACATCATATACGATTATCTATCGTGAAAGACGAGTCAATAGGCATAACATTCACAGTTTAATTTACACAATCATCCGTATCAAAACCCTATGACATCTCACGATCTAGCCAGAAATCTCGCATTTCAATTTCACGATCAACAATTCTCACATTAAGCAATTCATGGTTCAATAATTGAAAAGATTATACCGATTAATTGCTTCCGCGAAGCTTCAGATTCACAAGCGGATTACAGTGTTCGGTTCCACAATTCTCAATCGTGGAATTGAGAATCCGGAGATGACGATCGGAAGAAGAGATACTAGTGAGAGAAAGTAAAACGAAGAGAGAGAAAATTCCCGCTCTCCAAAATCAAAAGTCTGTTTTCTATTCTAGAATATTCGTCTTTTTTTCCAATTTACCAAAAAAACCTAACTAATCCTCTATATATAGAGGTTACAAGAAATGTAAATAATACGAAAACGTAAAATGAATGCAAAATTACAATAATGCTACTATGTAAAACGTCCAACTGAGCACTATCACGAATTCCAAGTGGAACGCCAAGCTAGAGTCCAATGCCTTTGAGCCATGTCTAGTCACATCTTGTGCTCCCTTGTCGAGCCTTCGAGCCTTCGGTGATCACGACTTCAAATTCCCGACACAAGAAACACAAAAACAACACTTAGCCAAAATTCCATCAACCAAACGGATGTGTCCAAGGCGAGGTCTCTCGGTGAGACCTCGCCGTGCATTGTTGGTGTAAGGCGAGGTCTCGCAGTGCAAGTGTGTGAGTGCCGCAAAGTGGTGTGGGCGAGACCTCGCGGCGAAGTCTCGCCATGTATTGTGTGTGAGGGTGAGTGTCGCGTGCACTGTGCACTGAACTCGCCGCATGATGTTGCGGCGAGGTGTGCGAGCTCGCCGCACAAGAGGTGAGTGACTGCTGCGCGCCCGTACGGGATTGCTGCGCTCAGGCACGCGCAGCTTGTGCGTAAGAGTGTGCGGAGGCTGAGCGCGGTGCGAGGGCAGCGTGTACGTACTCGTGCAGGAGCTCGCCGCATATTCATGCGGCGAGATGTGTAGTGCGCGAGCTCACCACACAGCTTGTGCGGCGAGGTGTGCCGGTTGTTGCGAGCTCGCCGCACAGCTTGTGTGGCGAGATGTAAGGGTATGTGCGAGCTCGCCGCACAGCTTGAGCGGCGAGGTCTAAGGGTGTGTGCGAATGACCATTCCAGTAAACACAAGCTACTTCTAGGCACACTATGTGTGTCTTAGCCTCTGAATTGAACTTGGTGATGCACATAAGAATTTTAGCTCTTCCTATTAGCTTTCCAATGGTTCAAGAATCAGCACTATTGGATATCTGTGGCTCAAGATATTCACATTTTACTAAACTATTGCAAAAATTCCAACAACGAAACCTTAGCAACAACAATCATAAAGAAGCCCTCGTTTCCCAAAGTTACACATAGAATCAGAAACAAGTCAAACATGAGAAAGTGAAGACAACTCGAATACCTTCCAGAACATCCAAGATTCCTCATTTGGATTAGAATTGAAGGAGTTACACTCTAAATAAGTTGCACACAATTCTCCTAAAACCCTAATTCAACTGAATAAGATTTAAGCAATTTTTAGGGTTTCCTTAATTTTCCATCTAGACATATATTAGTCCATTTCATCATCATTTTTTCCTTTTTGCACACTTGAACATTCCCAAATTGCAAACCACATGCATGCATAAAATGGCACAAATCACTAAACAATTCGCATGAAATTCAAGGCAAAAACCGAGAGATATAACACATATTAGTTGATCTAAAACCAACTCATCAACTAGTTATCTGCAATAGCTGCAATCTTGTAATTCCCCACAATATTCTATACTGCTAATTGTGGAAATATTGCACTAACAAATGCTCTGCTAATACTTCTTGATCCCTCTGAGTGGAAGAAGCATGAACTGGACTTGAATCCACTGGGAGTACAACCAAAGATTTGACACTTTCTTAGTTTAACCTCTTCTTTCTAAATTCTAACAAAACATTCCATTGTTGCATAATTCGGACAGCAACAAAATGAAAATCGATTAATTGTTTTTCCTCTTCAATTATGGTTCATGCTGTCCTTAGCCGGCCAACTTATTAGGTGAAGTGGCCAAATGCACAAAAAAGAGAGCGTTCTGTATAAACCAGTGACAGCATGTCCAAAGTAGTTTGCATTTCTCACTTTTTGACTTGTGTATGCAAATGATACAATAGTCTGAGTCATGCATGTCTAAAGTAGTTTGCATTTCTTAGTGAGTGTTGAGACCAAATTTTCCACAGCTTATTAAACCTGCAGGCTTCAATGGCTTTGAAATGGTTTCGTTTGCTCCATAACATTACATGTGGACTCAATTCCATGCACTTAAAAACTAAAATCAATAGAATCAACTCATGATAATTTTACTGATGAGGAAGCTGTATTTGGAGATTCATTCGACTAATATATAGCCTTTGTAACATTCTATCGCATTAGTACTAATATTTTAAAACACTTTTGCTCAATATATGCATGACTGAGCATCAATTTTTACAACTACAAGAAGAAGAACTAGTACTCCAAATATTCAAGAAGAGGCTCCCCTAAAGATGAGAAAATTCAGAGTCTTTAAAGAAAAATAAACAAAAGTTCCTTTTGAATGAGTGAAGAAACAATCAAAATTTGAACCAACCACACATTGCCATCCACACCCATATATATTGTCAAACTCCTGCGGATTCAAAAATAGAAAACCCCTCATTATTATTCAGAATTCAGATACGGCATAACCATTTATAAACAAATTAGTCATCACTTTTTATGTCAGCACTAGTACTTGACCTTCTTGATATGGGCTGTTGGAAGTAGAATCAGTGACATCATAAATATCCAGAGCTTTAGAAGCAGAAGCCATAGCTTGAATCTTTATCTTTATGGGCATATCTGTTTCCTTAACATGAGCTCTGCCTTCCAACATTCTTTCATTTTTTGCTCAAAACTATAACTCTGTTTTATGAGGAATTTAAGAGGAAAAATAAGAAAGATATCAGTGGTAGACCTAGGGCTTTCAGGAGGTTGCGCACTTGATTTGTTTTACTGCCCATAGATTTATTTGTGACCTCTGAGGAGCCATATGAGATGCAAATCTCACGTATGGTTCTATAATAGCGATGGGAACATCGGTGTTATCATCGATTATGATTATCTAACAGTCCAAGTACAGTTGATATAGTTGAAGCACAGTTAAAATATGATTTTTGGGGGTGGAATTTTGGCAAACATATTTTCTAGAACTGCTGAAGCTGAGGCTGAAATGCTGAGGTTAGAACAGTTAGATGAGAGGGTCCCCATTCCTAGAGAGGTCTTAAATCAGGCAGCTGCCAAAGTGAAGTTCCAATTAGGTCTTGAAGAGCAATTTTGGGCTCAAAAGGCTAACCTAAAATGGAATAGGGAGGGAGATAGAAATACCAAGTTTTTTTCATGCATATGTTAAACAAAGACATTCCAGGTCCTATATACATAAGATTAAAAATGCTCAAGGAATTTGGACAGAGGATGAAAATGAAATAGGTCATATTGCTATTGAACATTTCACAAAACTGTTCACAGCTGAACCCACTACTCCAGAATTTAAGTGTAACCTACTGCCTAACTGCCTCACTGAGGAAGATAGAGAACAACTGACTCGAATTCCAGATATGATAGAAATCTATGAGACTGTGATTTCCATGAATAAAGATAGTGCCCCTGGATTAGATGGATTTCCTGGTTTATTTTATGTCAAAGACTGGGATATTATTAAGCAAGACCTAGTAGAAGCTGTCCAATTCTTCATGAATAGAGGTGAGTTGCCAAATGCCATATCTGCTACCTCCTTAGCATTGATCCCCAAATGCCAAAATCCATCATCTTTTAAAGACTTTAGACCTATTAGCCTTTGCACCTTCCTTAATAAAATTATTTCCAAATTGTTGGCTACGAGGCTTGCAAATATTCTTCCTAAGATAATCTCAAAAAATCAAAGTGGATTTATAAAAGATAGATCTATCTTAGATAACTTTTTACTAGCCAATGAATTAGTTTCAACAATTAATAGGAAAAGGAAGGTTGATAATGTAGCCCTAAAACTAGATATGGAAAAAGCTTATGATAGGGTTAATTGGAATTACCTTTTGAAGGTTCTTAGAGCTTTAGGATTTGGGGAAGTTTGGATTGACATCATTTGGAGATTAATCTCTAACATTTGGATGTCCATTTCCCTTAATGATTCCCCACATGGATGGTTTAAAACCTCAAGGGGTCTAAGGCAAGGTCACCCTATCTCCCCCCTTCTTTTTGCGTTAGGGGCTGAATATCTGTCAAGAGACCTTAACCTTAACCTTAGGAAAGGCCTAGGATTCTGCATACCCCGAGAATGTCCCCAAATTACTCATTTAGCCTATGCTGATGACATTATCATTTTTACTTCTTCTAACCCTACTTTCATTAAAGGAGTTATAGCCAAACTACACCATTATGAGGAAGTCTCTGGCCAAAAGATAAATTAGCTTAGAGTTGTATATAAACAGAGACAAAGGCTCCACTTGGAACAAAGCACTTGCTTGGTAGACTTACCAATTTGCTAAGAGGGATCCTTCCCACCACAATATCTAGGGTCGCTCCCTTCACTTTAAAAGGATCCCTGCTGTTCACTTTGAACATGTTATGCTAAAAATTCAGTCAACTATTTGTGGTTGGAACACTAATTTCTGTCAATGGGTGGAAAGGAATAACTCTTATTAAAAGTGTCATTTCCCTCTATCCCTTGTTATATCTATGAACACCTGCACCCTTAAAAAAGATCAAGTCAATTAGAAGCAAGTGATGGCTAATTAGTCCTTGTGTCTTCATCAGAAAAAAGGAACAAATACCACTGGATTAAATGGGCAGATCTATGTTTACCAAATGAAGAGGGGGGGGTTGTGGTTTATAGAGACCTTTAATATCAGTGCCAAAGCCCTACCCCACAAGCCTGTGGTGGAGATTTAGACACCCAAAAACACTTTGGGCCAGATTCTTAATGTCAAAATATGTGTAGAAGTGAACTCCTCTCAAATTCAGACCCATAGGGGTGACTCAAATGTTTGGAAAAAGATGGATTAAATATGCAACAATGTGGAGGAACATATCCTGTTTCAGATAGGTAATGGTGAGTGCAGCCTTGTTGGGGACAAATGGAACTACAAAGGGAAAGCTGCAGAAATCTTCCAATTGCAGAATCAATTACAAGGTAAAGGAATTCTTAGAGAGAACAGGGATGTGAATCTGGAACTACTCAATGAAATTTCCCTAGATTCCCCCCATCTTCTTTGCAGAAGTCCATATGTCAATGACAGAAATAGATCAGATCAAATGATTTGGCTGCCATCAAGTAATGGTCTTTTCTCACTGCAATCTGCATTTCAGGTAATCAGAGAAGCTAGATCTCTTTTATTTCCTTTCACAAATCAGATTTGGGACAATTGGCTACCAATAAAAATCTCATTTTTTATGTTGAGACTATGCAGGAAAAGGCTTCCAATTGGTTTAAACCTACAGAAAATAGGTTTCATAGGTCCAATGATATGTCCTTTTTGCTATTCCTCAGAAGAGTCCATCAATCATCTCTTTGCAACCTGTCCATTGACAGACAAGGTATGGAAAGTTTTTGGATCTGAATTTGGTTCTTTGCCTAATTCCTTCTCTCTAACAGGTACCCTGAATCAGTGGTGGAACATCGAAGGTAAAACGGAAGTGGAAAAATTCATGCTGAGGCTTCTGCCTTCTCTGATCTGCTGGAATGTATGGAAATTGAGGAACAAAACCACTTTCAGCTCTGCCAAATCTGAACTTGACCAGCTAATCAACTCAACCTTCCAAATTGTCAAGGAGATAGCTGCTAACAAATTCAAAATCAGAAACTTGGTGAATCTTGAATGGACTCAGTTTTGGTCTAAACTTTGGAAAATAAAAAGAAGAGTCAAAGTAAGTGTCTTTCATTGGATCCCCCCTCCTCCTTCAGGTATTAAGGTCAATTTCTCTACCCTTAAAGCTGATCATGAATGGAAAGTTGGAGGAGTTGCTCGAGATCATAATGGTAGACAAATCATCAAAATCCCCACTCTTTCTTATGACTTCTCCTTTACTAAAGTCCAGGTTGAGTTAATATCTTGCAGATGCTGGCTGGAGCTATGTAAGGAAAAAGGATTTTTTAGAGTAGAAATGGAAACTGAATCTGAACAACTGTACAAGGTCTGGAAACATGATGACAATGGGGAAATCCTGAGCCTACAAATTCAGAACCAAACACCCCTCTCCAAAATTCCAAAAACAGCAAATGCTCCAGCTAGAGGGTAGTGGCTAATGAGGGATTGGACTCTGCCCCTCTTGGAAACCTTCTGAAAGCTGACATGATGGGGCTGCCCTACATACTGCGGAAAAGATCAAAACTATATTATGCAGGTTAGTCCCCCTGTCTGCTGGTGTTAGGACAGGGGGTTTCATGTTTTTGGCTTGCTGAAGTTAGGGCTCTTTTCTGAAATGATACTTCTGAATGGCCTATATTTGTGATATCCTTTTGAAAACTCTTGCTTCTATACTCCGACAAAATGAGGGCTTCAAAGGCCAACAAGAAGATCACAAATGCCCCAAGGCTACAATCTGATATTTCCTTGTAAAGAGATCAAGTCAACCTGCTTTTATGGTTTATATGTTCATCACCTATGATGATTTTGTTATCACATATCTCATTGTGGAATGCTGAATCAAACATGCATGTTTCTTACCACATGTTATCTTTTGTAAAGGGAGTAGTACTCCTCGTTTATGCAATTTGGTATCCTATCTGTAAATGGAGTAGTACTCCAAGTTTAGTTTTTTTGGTTTGCGAAATCCTCAAGACCACCTCTCCATTAGGCCGTCGCATGTAAATGGAGTAGTGGTCTTAAGGACAATATTTTTGTACGAGCGATATTAGGGTATATCCATCGCTCAAAACGATATTTAATAAATATGGGAGTCGCGCCCCACCTCACTGGAGGTTAGCCAAAAAAAAAAAAAAAAAACTTATAGGGTTTATCATTTTTCTAATTTCTTCTTTAGCCGAATATGAAAGATTACCTTTTGATTTACTAGAAGCTGAAGAAGAATTAGTACCAGGTTATCAAACCGAATATTCGGGTATCAAATTTGGTTTATTTTACGTTGCTTCGTATCTAAATCTACTAGTTTCTTCATTATTTGTAACATAGCCTCGATCGGCTGTTGTGCATTGTGATTTGCTGGCTTTAACTAGTTTCGGCGGCGGCAGCGGCAACGACAACAAATCTGGAGCATATAACCAACTTTGTTCTTGTCATCAACCATAACAAGAACAAGAATAAACACAAGACCCAATTTTTTTTGATTCAAAACAATTTTGAAAAATAAAAAACACAATCCTAGTAGCAACTTAAGGAAAGAAAGAACATAGTCAATTTGAGAAATTTGATTAGTAGTTTTGAGTAATTTGGGTTTAAAGAAAAATTCAAGAATCATTGTTTGAGTAATTTGATTTGCAAAATTCAAGTTTTACATTCGAAGAGCTTGTTGGTAATCTACGATGAATCTGTTTGTGATCCAAAATTGAAACTTAAAAGATCAGATTCAATAGCGGCATTTCTGGACAATGAGAACAAATACCGTAGATGTGACGCTTTAGAGATTAAGAAAAAGAAATCACGGGGAGCCAAGATAAAATCAAAATTGAACCAATTTGCAAAAAAAATCAAGAAGGGAGAACAAAGAAGGACAGGGGAACCTCGAGCATAATCTCTGAAGAGAAAGAGGAAATGGAAAGAGTTACCACCAGGCCCACATATCACTCTTTCTAGGAAAGAGTGTTATTTTTTTTATTGAGATAAAATTTTGTTGTACAATTTTATCCCTATAAATACGCGTGTGCAAATCACGTGATCGTATTTCCGTTATCTCAGACGGCCTAAATGGATGGAGGGACTTTCTTCGCTAAGAAAAAGTAGATTAGTTACCATTTCGGCTAAAAAAATAGTTCGGTGACTAAAATTACTAATTTCATATAGTTTGATGACCAAATTGGCATTTTGCTCAATTTTATTATGTCTTCCATGCTTGTTATTTGTTTCTCTGGTATAATGTTTAGTGATTATTTTTTTTGGTATTAAAATAATGAAGTATTAACTACAATAAAATCGTGAGACCAACTTATGCATGCTAAGTCAATTTTTAATGAGTTTCGAAAAATTCTTTGAGCAAAGCATAGATGTTCCTATTATTTAAATTCTAATAAAATTTAATTAATCAAGTTAGTGTCAATTAACCTCCATTAGTTATATGTATTTAATGAAAATGATTAATTCATTGTAAAACTATGTACAAGAATTATAGACTAGTAATCAATTGTAATTACTAATTCTAATTTTAATTTAATAGATCTAGGTTCCTCTAAGTTTTATTGTTGTTAGGACATTAAATTGTTGTTGATTGATTCTAACTAGGTTATGTTTTAATTAGGAGATAATTAATTAAATTGATTTTATTTAATTACCGATTAAGTAAGAAAGAATTGACATACGTCAGAGTTGATTCTTGATAGCTTATAACTAATTTATTTATTAAGTTAATTAAACCTTGCGTCTATGATCGATTAATAATTAGTTAATATGGATTTATTTGTTGCCGGATTCCTTTATTTCTGAGTTTTAAAATTGTTTCTTGTTAGTTTGTATTAATTTTTTTTAATCAGTTAATTAATTTTGACAACTTTGTTGAATTAAGTAAAAGAAATTCTATTTACTGTTCTTTGTGGGATCGACCTTGTATCTATATACTATTTTCATCTTACATAAGTAATAAAAGAGAAAAATGGTTTGTCGTAAACGCACATATTCGTCGTCCTATTTCTTACTGTCATGTGGATAGAGGTAGTGAAAAGATTTTGACAATTTAGTTTTTTGGGTTGAGGATGTTTTTACAATTTCCTTACAATGTTATTCTCTCCTTACAATTAAAAAGGAAATATGTTGTCTAGATTCTCGCACCTATCATTATAATAACAAAAGAATGCTTACTGGTTGTACGTTTGGGTTGTTTAGATTCTCGCTAGTACCAAAAGAATTCCAAAATTACTTTGTTTCTCGATACTCTTCAAAGAAAGAGCAAATTGCTCGAGAGGTCACTAAACTCTTACAGAATTTGTCTTTTGGTCATCAAACTTTTAAAGTGGCCAAAAAGGTCACTGAACTCCTTAAACGTACGTATTCGTGTCATTCTGTCCAATTCCTCTGTTATCTTTTTAAAAACCGTTAAATTAGAGTGTATTTATGTCTTTTTACTTCTCATTCTCTTTACGCTTTCCTTCTTCATTTTTTCATTTTTTCTTTTGAATAGCATGAGTTTTTTTAAGGCAAATACTATCAAATGATCAAATCAAATCGAATATCTGGCCAGAAAGTTTCCAACAAAAACCCAAAAATTATCATCATGGTTCACTGAACTCAAGAGGATGAAAAAAAATTACAAATCAAACTAGAACAAAAGATCCAAAATCAAATATTGCATATTCTTCAAACTCCACGATCATGGTTTTTTCCTCAGACCCATCACCATTTTTTTAGCAAACAATGTTCATAATTTTAACAAATCACAAAATCCAACAAATTTCATATCCTCGTGTCACATCCAACAATGTCTGCACTAATAAAATTTTCTTTCCACCATGTTTACTTTCACCAAAATCCATGGTCATTAGCAGACAGCGTGACTTTGTTCTCAAACTTGAAAACTCTAAAACCCTACTGGTCATCCGTCTACCAGTACTTGGTTCACTCACACCTACAAGTGCCTTCTTTCTCTTTCAAGATACAAGTTCATAGCATCTCAAACATAAATAGGTTAAACTTTCTAACAGAAGGAGACCCAATTCAGTTTCAAGCAAAAGCCATCACCATCAACAACCTTTATCTTAGTCTTTGCTACTTCTTTCTTCTACAGAGAAATAGAAGGGCTGATTTTGGCTTTTTTTTGTTGGGATTTTTAGGGTTTGCTACGACCCCTTTTCGTTAGTGGGGATTTGTGATGGGTTTTGATTGACAGGTTGAACTCCGTATGACCCAGGTTAAAAACTCTAGATTCTTAGATTTACAAATCATAGAGTCAACATACAAATATGAGGTTAATTGATTAATTGATTCTAACAGAGAAGAGAGAAGAGAGACGAGATGAGATGGGTTTGGATTAATTGATTAATTGATTATTGGATTTAAAAAAAAGAGAGAAGAGAGAGAAACAGAGACGAAGAGAGAAAGTGGTAGTGGGTAGGTTTTTGCATAAGCATGTGTTTCTCTTCAATTTAATGCATTTGTGGTGTGCTGACAAAAATGCCCTTCAAAAAGTTGATTTCCGTTTCCACTTAAGGAGGTATTTGACGGATGGACCAAAAGTTGCGTTTTTGAAGAGTTTGATCACCTTTTAGGCTACTTTAAAAGTTAATAGACCAAAAGACGGATTTCTAAAAGGTTTTGTGACCATCTGGGCAGTTTGCTCTCAAAAAAAATTTACTTTGGTTTTCGATCTTCTTTAAAGAAAAAATAAGTATTCCTATTTGTTTTTTTTATTTCCATTCTTTCTATTTTTTATAGAATTTGTTTTTTCAATAATTAAGAGGGACTAAGAAACAAAAAAATATCTTAGATAAAATCTAAGATTTCTTTGTTTTGTCTTCCTTTTACGATGAAATTTAATATTCATCGTGTCTGTAACGCCCCGCCATAATTTACATTTAAAACTACATAAGGTAAATTTACATATTAATATATCATCCAACATTTTATACATTCAAGATTGCCAAAATGGCCTATTCTAATAGCTACAAACACAACCAAGGTAATTAAATACCTTAATAATCTATTCATCTATCTCTTCCTTTAAGTAGGTAAACCGAAATCCTGTCCACCACCTAATCCATCTTTGAATCACTGAAAAAAAATATAATTTATAAAAGGGTGAGCTTAAAATAGCTCAGTGGGTGGGAATAGTGCTTAATTATTGAAAAATTGATTTTCAGCAAAATATAGTTCCAAGAAAGAGTTCCAATGCTCAAACCATGTACCAACAAATTTTACCATGGATGCCAATTAAACATTGGGCATATATTTGGTACTTGTACCGATATACAATTTTAATACACAACCATGTACATCAAAACTTTAACATGGATGTCAAATCAAACATTAAACATATAATCGGTACCTGTCTCGATCGGCCATGCCAACCTTTACCAACCTTATCTCCCCTGACAATTCGTTGTTGCGTGCACGACTTGAAAAGCTACCTTATCCTTCCTCGTGCTCAGTGACCACTACGGCCCCGCAGGCCTAACGTGGCATCCGGATTTGCCACTCCGACTCCAGTCAAACAAGACTAAAATCTCCTTAATCTTGTGACGGGGCTCACCGGTATAGTTTTGGCGTAATCGTCGGCCCAATGCCGTCTCGATTATTTTCCAAAACAACACCTACTAGGGCCCAAACAATTTAATGCAATACACGTATAACACATTCACACAAATTCGAAAAATCATATAACAATCATGTATAAACCACGACTTTCCTAGCCCTAACAAGAGATAAGGCACATACGTGTATCAAGTGAACATCTGTGCTTATATATATATATATACATATATATATATATATGTATAACAAAATGATAAGATGAATCAATGATGTCAAAACAATAAAGTAATGATGATTCAATCATTCAATCATTGAATCATAGGATGATTCGGTGAGATTAAAACAAATGAGTCAATGATTCATATATATATATCAAAATAATAGGATGATTCAGTTGGATTAAAACAAATGATTCAATGATTCATATATATATATACATCAAAATAATCGAATGATTCGGTGGGATTAAAACAAAATGATTTAATGATTCAATGATTCACTTCAAATAAATGATTCAAGAAATCAGATTATCAAAACAAACAGAGAAACGATTTCTTCTCCAAAGGGATTAAAAAAAACAACAAATTTTACTCACGTTTCACTTTCTTGGGTATAGCATACAATAACAAATAAACTTCACAAATCAGCTTCAAATAGCTATAACAGAATACGTGAAGCTAGAACAAGAGCTAGTTCAGATGTTCCCTAACAATTATTTGTGAAGTACATACACGATACACTGGCAGATAAGGTAAAGTAACATATTTCTTGTTAAGAAGCAAAGAATGATGTCACCCTAATTCAAGGCAGTAATGAATAGTGAAATTAAACCCAAAAAGGCATGCTAAGAAGTGATTTCATAGGACAGTACAATAATCATTTCAGCAAGATAGTTGTTTTTTTTTTCTTTCTTTTTTCAAGGAAAGGGAGAGAGAAGGAACAGCTGAAGCAATAAAGAACAAGATTAAGATTAAAAATTGGGTAACCATGTCAAAAATAAGAGTTGGTCGGAGCTAAAGAAAGTTACTTTTCCCAATAATAATTGATGCCCAGTTTTCGAAAAATAGCAACAGCCTGCAGATTTAACATTTCAACTTATTCATTTTCCTTGATGAACTTAGATAAAATTCTTGCATAACATTGTAATAATCCCCCCTATCTTCAACAGGGTTCATCTCCAAAACAAGAAAAACCATTGATAAATGAGCCCAGAAGTTCACACAAGACCACCATTTACATCCATGTAAGTTCAAACAGAAATTTAATCAAACAGCAACAAGGCATAGAATTTCAAATAAGAAGGATTTTCCTTCACCATAGTTTAATTTGTAAATCAGAATTCAAAAATAAAATTTACCCACCTGTTAAAAGTTTCTAAAGCTTTCATGGATTGATTAACTTGGATAGCCCTTTGAATTTCCTCTTCTTGCTCTATCTCTCGTTGTTCTCTTTTCTCTTTAGCCGTTTTGATGCCCCCCGTTTTTTTTTCAAGGTTTTGCAAAAAACCTTGCTCCTGCTTCCTTTTCTCTCTTTTCCTTTCTCTCTTTTTTTTTCCTTTCTGCCTCTTTTCCATTTTTGTTGCTTCTTCTGTAATCTTGGGGGGGGGGGGGGAAGTTCGTAAGCCTAAGGGCTTACGTGTTTGCCTCACCCTTATTATTATTATTTTTAATTTGTTTTTCTTATTTGCAAATTGGCCCTTGAATTTTTGTAAGAACCAACAAGGACCAAAATTCATTTAAATTATGCAATTAAATCTCTTATAATCTTATAAAATTTATAATTAAAATTTCAAAATTATCAATTAACTAAAATTCTTAGTCGTATGATTTTAATTTTCGCACAATGCTTACCAAAGATACCGTATTTTAACTTTAAAATTAAAATGACTTGCATATATTTAATATTAATAATATTATTAATATGTTAAAATTTTGGGATTTCACACCCTTCCCTCCTTAAAAGAATTGTGCCCTCACAATTCAAAATCACTATCCGATGTTATTACCTTAAATGATTATATAAACAAGTATTTCACTTACGCACCCCTAACGGAACTTGAATTCGAACTTATCTAAAGACAGGTTTAGGTCGTGGCCTCTACATTTACAAACACACACACACACACACACAATATATATATATCTATATATATATATAAGATATATTCACAAGTTTTGCAACACATTTTGACTCACTCCATGTTGTGTCCTAAGAGATCCATAAATGTGTTCAAGAAATTTAAGCAAGTGACACCAACAACAATTCAAGTGACAATTTAGGTGAGCCAAAATCTACAAGTGAAATGAATACTCTTGAAGCCTCTTGTTAATAACTACTATAGTTCCAATGCATTGGACATAACTAAATAAATAATACTTGAACTAACACAAAATGGTCACGAGCATCAAAGAAAATCATCAAACTACCACTTCTCCCAAGACTCATAGTTTTACTTATAGTAAATATTAGTTTTCCTTCACTTTAGTAGTTTCTCCTTATAGAGAGTTACCTTTAAAATGTCGTTCCCATGCCTCTTTGTTTTCTTAATTTAAGAATTTTATATGGCTATTTAGTGGCTAAGTAATTGCGGATTCCAACTTAATCTACCATCATTATTTATTAACGACCCTAAATTACAGATATTGATTTAGTTTAAAGTCCAAGAAGTATCATATAATGTTGAAGGCTGTTTTTTTTTTTTAGCAAGTTAAGGGGAGTTAATCTTTCTTTTGCCAACTTATCATGTCTAAATAAATTTTCTTTGAACTTAATTTACGATGCAATGCTCTCTTCTATTTTTTTTATATTCACCATACTTTCACTATACTTATCTAATTTGTTGCTCCAATGCACAGGTAACAAAATGCTTTTGAAGTTCGGAAAGAAAAAAAATAAAAAATTAATGTTCATATTATAACACATAGAAAATGTTTAATCATTCCAACTAATCCAATATTTTAAGAAACATTAAGACCAAGAATTTCATGAACTTACATGCTTCTCCACTAAAATATAAAGGCAATTAGGCCAAAAGTACCCGTATGCAACATATAGTACTGGTGCTTTTGAAGATTTAGATTTACATAGGAGACCAACAACACATTCACAACTCAGAATCACTACGTTTGATAACATATGAACTTCAACAGAACAATCACCTTCAATTTCGACGCAAGTTTCACACTAGAACCACTTATACGTTTCAAAATTTTCAATAGAACTAATTACAATAATACCAGACAATTAATCCATGAAACATTTTCAAGCATTTGGTCAAGCACTTTTACAATTGAGCAAATCTATATCAAGACCGTGCTCGGCCATGGGTGCACCCACAAAATGGTAACATCTTTCACCATATATGAATTCAATCCAATTAGAAATCAAACAACTCATCGAGACCTGAAAGGAGTTTCACAAAGAATATAAAGTGGATAAACTTATGAGATTATAAAAAAAAATTACAAGATCCAATGCATTACAGTTGATAAGAACTTAATCAAATAAAATTGATACTTAAACTTATTATCTCTTTTACACCGTTACTTATTTAAGTTTCACTAGAATATCACTTAATTTTATACTTAGGAACATAGTCCCACTTTTCGATTGGCCTTAAACATTTTTTTTTCCTTCTTTACACTTATGAGCATATTTAAATCATAATTATACATTTCAAAGTTAAAGTCAAATGTTCCAGGAGTGCACCTATAAATTAACATCTAGAAACTCATTTTAACCCAAAATAAATCCACCTACTTCACTCACATAATGCTATACATAATTTTAGACATAATCTTGCTAACAATGCACAAGGTTGTTTACACCTTCAACAGATTGAAATTTGTATCATTATCATAATAATGTGGTCTTTAAGAAAACTTGGAGATCATCAACACAGTGAACTAAAACTAGGAGTCTACTTGTGAATTAAATTTTAGAAAGGCAAACTAATACAAACTAATACAAATTAAGTCCACTAATTTTATCCCCATGCATTTTCCTATCAATTCACGGTAAACTACATCACACAATCAAAGTTGAACTTGGTACATAGTTTTTCTTTTCTTACATCAAACATTTAGAGAGTTTGAGGTAAAATTTACCCTTCCTACAAAATCATGCCTAACTAGGTCCTCTCCAAACAAATATCACATCCGCATCAAGATAGAAAAGAGCTACAGATAATTAATCCTACCATAACAACAGAAGAAGAAATGAAAGACATGTACTTTAACTTAGTTTGAACGAATTCAAATGTTATTTGAAAAGGTCTCATTTAATATCTATTTTATGTCCCAAACAGAATCCGAAATGACTCAAAATGACTTTATGCAATCATTTTCTTTCAAAAATTAAATGATATATGAGGTCAAGTGCTTAAAACACCAGTTCATCCATATTCTTATATCAATCAGTTAAGAAAACACCCCATAAACATCAGTTTACAAGGTAAACACCAATTCAGAAAGCAAGTTCATCCATTTGTTTTAAAAATTGAAACCAATTAAGCTTCAAAACCGAAAACTCACCCACATCTCTCTTTCACAAATTTAGCACATGTCGATAAACTTCCACAAAATTTCAAATACAAATCAAGTGGAATTCATATGTGGGTATCAATTAGTAAGGCAAATACAAAGCAGAACATCACGTTCATTATTATTTTTTTTTATTAATTGAAGTGAATTTCAGAAATCTAGTTTTACACAGAGCCATTAAGCTATAAGTTATTCGCACACTTGAAGATGAAGAATCACGAGGTGGTTTTTCAACTTGCACTGTCTGTTGTATATTTTCTCCCTCCTCAATATATAAAGGCATTGGTAGTTCACCATCTGATGTTGTTGGCTCTTTAGTAGACCAATCCCAAGTTTCGTGTTCATCAAAAGTAACATCTCTGCTTACAATTATCTTTCATGTATCTGGATTAAACAACCTATTACCTTTTGTCTGTAGACTATAACAAAGATGCACTTCTCTGTCTTATTATCCAATTTCTTCCTTAATAGATCAGGAACATGAGAATATGCAAGAAAACCAAATATCTTTAAGTGACTTATATTTGGTTTTTTACCTAACCATATTTTGTATGAAGTAATACCACGATTACACCTTGAACCATACATGTTCAAAATATAAATAACACAAGAAACTGCTTCAGTCAAAAATCCGTTTAGCATATTCTTTGCCACCATCATGGATCTTACCAAATCCGACATTGTTCTATTTTTTCTTTTTGCCACACCATTTTGTTGAGGAGTATACCTGGTTATCATCTGATGTTTAATACCATGATTTATTAACAATTTATCACACACACTATATTCAGTGTCTTTGTCAATCCTTAAAGCATGTATGTAATGCCCACTCTACTTTTCAACATACACCTTGAATTTCTTGAAAACATCACAAACTTTAGATTTATTCTTTAGAAAATAAACCCAAGCTTTCCTACTAAAATCATCAATAAAGGTAATAAAATATTTACTACCACCGTTAGAAGGTACCTCAACAGAGCACAAATCTAAGTAAACTAGTTCTAACAGATAACTAGCCCTCCAAGCCATGCCTTTCTGAAAAGAATGTTTGTACTTCTTTCCTTTAACACAAGCCTCACACTGTGTAGTAGAAAAATCAAGTGAAGGCAGCCCCAAAACCATATTCTTCTTGGACATAAAGTTCAAACCTACGAAATTGAAATGGCCAAATCTCATATGACATAGCCATGCATCATTATAAATAGTGGAACTAAAACAAGATGAATCACGAAAATTAAGAGATATATAGTTAATATTCACTTTTTCAATTAATCCCAACGATGTATCATTGATCATACAAATATCATATTTAAAATTAAAATCATACCCCTTTCAGATAATTGTCCAAGACTCAACAGATTATGATAAAGACTAGGCACATAAAACACAATGGAAAGTGGATCAGAGTCTTTTATCTACATATTTCTGTTTTATCAAATTGATATTAAAGCCAGGTTGATTGATATCTGGGTGTCTATCAGAACCAATGTGATTGATCCTAGGTGTTTATCAAAACCATAGCAAGATCTTGAGTTGTTCAGAGTCGGAACAAGTTTCTATGGTGATCAGAGAGCCATTACATTTGGTTTCTGAGTAAAGGGCATAGATCTAAAAAATAAAAGATGCTGCTGAGTTTATTTATTTTGGATGAAAGAACACAAATAAGATAGGGTTTGTGTTGAACAAAGGACACAAAATGGTTTATAAGACAATTTTTTTTCAGTTAGATTTGATGGACAAGAACAGATTAAAAAATATCCTATCAAACTATTATTATAATTGAAAGTTTGTCAACTTTTGATTCAGTTGGGAGCTACGATGGGAAGAAGAATTGAAAAAATATTGAGCCATATTAACGAAAGCAAGAATATCATGATAGAGTTAATGTTTGTATTAATTTTGATTAGTTTGTATAGAAGTTTAGTTTAAAGGGGGCTTGTTGAAATATTAAACTAAACTTAATTAATTAGTAGTTTTCTAAAAGGGTTTGTTTATTAAATTATAAGTTAGGTTTCTAATAGATTTTGTTTCTTAATTAGTTTTCAATATGGATTACGCAATTCTTATACTATAAATAGAGGGTAGAAGGAGCTTTCATAATTTTTAGGAAAGTCTTTGAGATAAAAAGTCAATTTGGAGAAATTTTGGGAATAAACGAATGATATTTTTGTGTGGTTGTTTTGCCATATATGTGATATTGTAATGGTGTACCTTTTTTCTCAAACATTTTCTTGACATAGATAAATATATGTTGCTTCCCTGTGTTTATATATAACTATTTTGTATATGAAAATCAAAGAGAGACAATATTCATGAAAGTCTTTAATAAATGAAGTTGCAAGTAGTGACTTTTTCAAGCCAGACAGTAAAAAATTTATATGTCTTATAAAAATTGTTGTTCTTTTGATGGTTTAAGAAACGAAAATCAGTCAATAATTGTGAAGTTCAAAATTCAATTATGGGATCAATGAAGGTAACAAAAAGTCAACAAAATCAAGAAGTAAAGAGTAACAAAGAAGACAACTTTTAGGGAGTTGTTAATGGCAGATCAACTATTAGCTTCCAAAATAATAAATCACTTATCTTCACAATTTATCCTTAATGAATTAAACTTTTTATTTTCTCTCCACCTTATTACTACAATTTATCAATTCTTCATAATCTTTTCCCTATAACTTAAAATTCAAATTTGAATTAATATTTTCTAAGTTTATTTTGGTAAAAAATTGTTGTAGGAAGAATTTTTTAGTATTAAAAATTTAAAGTTTAAATTTAAATTTAATAATTTATTCATAAAAAAAACATTGTAGAAAAAATAATTATTGTAGCATTATCTTTTTGTTTTAAAAATCTTGATAGAAAAAATGGACAAAACAAATAAGTCAAATTTAATTTGTGAAATAAATGCTAAAACATCACTAAACAAATGGGGGCAAGAAATTTTACTTATATATTGAAAAATATTTTATAATTTGATTGAGAGAACAATAAAGTTATTAATAGAAATAATTGTTATATTATTTTCATTTTTTTGTATAAGTTGGAGGAGAAAATAAATGTTATATTAACAAATGATTACTAGATATTAAGCACATCCTTTGCACGAGTATTTGATTAAATTAAGGATTACAACTTAACCCCTTCCAACTCATACATTGGTTGCACTATATCATTCAATGAAATAAATAAGCATTTTGCTCCTTCTAACAAATTTTGCTAATGGCTTTAACAATTAACTACATATTTAAAAATAATTGGACAAGAAAGCCTATACATTAATTTCCCGATAATCCTCACTAATTTCTTTGATAATATTTATTTTATTTTTTATTTATAAAACAAGTGATATAATTTCTTCTCATATTTTTGAATATTTTGGTATTATGGTTATAGAATTTCTATATATAAAATTTTCAATTTCTTTTCACTCATCAATCATTTGAAAAAAAAAACTTCTTGTTTTTATATTTGATAATTGATATATTTGACATTAAATTAAGGATTAAGAACTTCTAGTTTTTATATTTACTATAATGGAATTAAATGTTAAATTATTATTAATATTAAATAAATTAGGAAAGCAATAAGTATGTATGATACCCCAGTCCCACATCGGATATGTATAAAGATGATGACTAAGATTTAAGTGTGAGCCTAGCACTCAAATCCAACTTGGGATATCCATTTTGGCATAGCGAGGACGAGCCAAATTAAGTTGGTTTTGAGTGTGACAGACTCTAGTCGCGTCATGGGCTTGCGTGTGCATGTGGGCCTATGGGTTCACTGGGCTCGCGAGTTCGGGGCATGACAGAATGTATTTCGTTAAAAAAGGGGTTTGAATATTATTATAAAAAAAAAAGAGATACACAAGGTGACTACTATATGCCAAAGAGAGAAACACAAATTTATCAATTATCAATTATCAAATATCAAATATAAAAACAAGAAGTTTATCTTTTTGACTAATGATTGATGAGTGAAATAAGTTGTAAGAATGAATTATATGTAAATCCAGTATTTTAGATTATTAATTATCAGAAATTTTATAAATAGAAATTTCATAACCATAATACAAAAATATTAAAAAATATGAGAAGAAATTATAGCACTTTTTTATAAATAAAAAATAAAATAAATATTATCAAAAAAATTAAAGAGGATTATAGGAAAATTAATGTAGGGGCATTCTTGTCTAAATATCTTTAAATGTGAAATTCTTAAAGCCACTAACCGAATTTGTTAAAGGGGAAAGTGTTTATTTATTTCATTGAGGCGTATGAATTGGAGGGGGTTAAGTGATTTTAACCCTTAAATTAGTATAATTATATGTGTATATGATTAAATTAATACTAGAATTTATTTTTTGATGTTTCATTAAATTTTTAATATGTTATTTAAAAAATAAGAATAATATGTGCACATTGACCTTAAAAAGTTTTTAATATGTTCATTGCCTTTTTTTAAATAACATACTGCAAAACAAACACTTGCATCGCACGTGCCCAATTTCTTGTTAAATTAAAAGTAAAACATCTAAAACAAACACGTGCATTGCACATGTCCAATTTCTAGTTAAATAAAATCAAAACATATAAGTTCATCAAACAACCACAATATTGAAAAATAAAAACAAATACAATATTGAGATACTGCAGTACACAGATCGAGATGCTAGATTATTGGAAATACAAATTTATCGATTTTCAATTATCAAATATAAAAATAAGAAGTATATCATTTTGCCGAATGATTGATGAGTGAAAATAAGTTGTAAGAATGAATTATATATAAAAACAACATTTTAGATTAGTAATTATCAGAAATTTTATAAATAGAAATTTCATAACCATAATACAAAAATATTCAAAAATATGAGAAGAAATTATAGCACTTTTTTATAAATAAAAAAATAAAATAAATATTATGTGAGACCTAGGGTCTTAATCTAACTTATTTTGATGTTTAACAAACAATTATATTTATGCTAATGGTTCAAAAAGTGTTTCAATGTGATAGATATACAAAGAAGCCAAGCATGGAGCATCATCGCATGGAGAAAGAATTGAAAGCGCAAAAGATATGGAAGAATGGTAAATTAGGTCATTTCCCCAACCCTAAAACCTAAACTTTGTAAATAGCTCAAGAAGTTGATTTACTCTTCTAAGGCTCAAGTCAAAATGTTTTCAAAATGTTTTTAGTCTTCAAATGAACTTCAAAAGAAGTAGTAAAAGTAAGAAACACACTTGCACAAAGTCTCACATAGTTGCACAAATGATTTGGAAAACGAAAATTGAAAACAAGTTCAAAACAAATAGGAGCGGACGACTAAGCATACTTTCGGCCGTCCGAAAGATAGGTTCGGACGACCCCTCTTGCTTGAATGATCGTCCAAAATTTTGTGAAAATGAAGCAACTCTGATAAGGTGCAGGGGAATTTTGGCCGTCCGAAACTTAGGTTCGGACAACCACTTAGGGTTTTGGCCGTCTGAAACAGTAGCAATCAAATTAACATGCTTTCAGTTAAACATGTTCGGACGACCCCAAGGGTCCGAAGGAGCGTCCGAAAGTCATTTTCTCAACATAACGGCTAGTTTTTGAACTGTCAAAGATGTGCGTTTTTTTGTCATCTTTTCAGAAAGTTTAAATACAAGCCAAAACATGAACGTTAGACAGGACACTACACTTGATTCCCTGAGCTTCCAATCTGAAAAATACTCTCTAAAACTCTTGCACTTCACTTTGATTTTTACAAGAAACAAAATTTTAAAAGTTCTTGAGCCTTCTTTGAGTTTTCACTTCATTCTTGAGCTATATAGTTTGAGTTGTAACTTTCATTGTAGGAATCATATTGTGAGTCTCAAATTATCTTATTCACCCTAATTGAGGGTTGTTATTTCATTCTCAAACAAACATTGTGAGTGATTATAAAAGGTTTCTCAAGTAAAAGTAAAAACCTAGAACTCATAAGCTTGGGATAACCAGTGAGAAGGTTGAACCTTGGTTGGTTATAAAAGTGGTTCTTTTGATCTCACCACAGAAAAGAGATCAGATTATAGTGAAGAGGTTTGAAATCCTAAGTTGGGAAACTTAGGTAGTGGATGTAGAGCACTCCAAGGGAAAGTCTTGACCCACTGTAAATCGATTGTGTCTTTGCTCTTTACAGCTTTCATTTTACTCTTATCTTTTCTTGTTTAATAGCATAGTTAAGGATTTGGAAAATTTAGGAAAAATCTATCCCTTAGGTGAGCAAAATAGAAAGATCTTAAATTCATTACCTAAGGAATGGGAATCAAAAGCTATAGCCATTGAAGAAGCAAAAAATCTGAGAGAACTACCCATAGATCAACTAATTAGTTCTCTTATGTCATATGAACTGAAAATCAAGTCAAAAACTCAAAAAGAAAAAGACACTAAGGCTAGGAAGAACATAGCCCTTAAGATGTCAAAGAATGAAAATGATGATGAGGAAGATGAGGAAGAAATAAATGAACAAGATGATGATGATCTTGTATTTCTTACTAGAAAACTATCTAGGATAATCCAAAGTAAGAGAAACAAGTTTAACAAAGGAAGAAAGTTTAGAAGCAAATATTGGATGAAAGAAAAGGGAGAAACCTCCAAAATCAACAAATGTTTTGAATGTAACCAACCTGGTCATTTTATTGCAGATTATCCAAGAAGAAAGAAGGAGTTCAAACATGACAAGAAAGGTAAAGGAAGAAGCATCAAAGTCACATGGGATGATGACCAATCCGAAGAGGAAACTGAAGGGGAAGAAGAGGGAGTTACTAACATGTGCTTTATGGGAATTGAAGACCATGAGGTAAGTATTTCTTCTAGTGATGAGATGATGATGATGATAATTGCAATGATCAAGATGAACTTGAGTTGCATATTGCTGAGTTAGTAGACGAGTTAAAGAAAGCCAAAACTCAAAACAAGAAGCTTAAGGCAAAAGTAGAAGAAGTCACCACTTGTAATCAAGAATTGATTATTAAGCATGATTGTGTAGTAAGAGAAAACTGAACACTAAAAGCTGAAAATGAGAGGTTAACAATAGAAAGCAACAAGGTTAAGGAAGAAGTTAAAAAACATGATGAAGTTAAGAAAGAACATATAGAATTGAGAAAGATAATTGAAGACCTTAGTGTCCCACATAATCTGTAAATTCACACACGCTATCATCAAGTCATGTTACACAATTACTCTAGTGAAACCCAAACAAACATGTTCTTAAATCAATATTTTGAAAAAAAAACAAATTTCACTATAGAAGTCACAAATCAATGTAGAGTATATACTCTCAAACAAGAACATCACATAGCATTGTCACAGTTTCATACAATAAATCATCACACTTTTCTTTTCTTTATACCTTCCACTTTCCACCTTCCACCGTTCACATATTCTTTTAAAATTTTCTTATAACCATAGCTTGAGAGACAGAATTAAAAAAATCCTAATCTTAGGTTGATCAGTCCTGACAATTACTAACTCGATTACAAGATTATATTGTATGTGATGATTCTAATGATTTATCTGATGAATTTGTTGTAAATTTTGTTTTATTTACAAATTATGACATAATTGATTTTTAGGATGTTGCTCGTGATGACTATTGGATAAAAGTAATGGGTGAAGAAATTTATGCCATTAACAAGAATGATACTTGGGAACTTACAATCTTCCAAGTGGGAAGAAAGCAATTAAAGTGAAATAGGTTTATAAGATAAAATATAAACCCGATGGAGAAGTGGAGAGATATAAGATGAGACCTGTTGCTAAAGATTACAAACAGAAACCATGCATTGACTATTTTGAGGTATCTTCTCCTGTTGCTAGACTTGATATATTTCGTTTTATAATTTCTTTATCTATACAAAATAATTGGAGAATTTATCAAATGAATGTTAAGTCTGCATTTTTAAATGGTATTCTTGAAGAAGAAGTGTATGTTAAGCAACATGCAGGTTTAATAAAAAAAGGTCAGGAAAATAAAGTTTACATGTTGAAGAGAGCTTCATATGGTTTACAACAATCTCTAAGGGCGTAGTATACACATATTGATTTTTCTTTGTGGATAATGACTATCAAAGTTGTCCAAATGAGCATAATTTTTATGTGAAATTGTCTAGTCGGGGTGATATTTTTTTGATATATTTGTATGGAGATGATTTGATTTTACAGGCAATAATCTAGAGATTATTGCTGAATTCAATGAGGTTATAATTAAACAGTTTGAGATGACTGATTTGGATTTTATGTCTTATTTCCTTGGAATTGAGGTTTTATAATCTGATCAAGACATATTTATCTCTAAGAAAAAACATACAGGAGATATCTTAAAAAAATTCAAGATGGATGGAGTTAAACCAATAACCTCATTGAATTAACAAAGAGGACAATTTGAATTAACAAAATAAGGGACAAGAAGACCTGTAAATCTGACATACTTTTAAAGTACAGTTGGAAGTTTGAGATATTTGACTTCTACAAGATCAGATATTACTTTTAGTGTTGGTTTAATTGACAGGTTTATGGAGAATCCACACCAGTCACATTTACAGGCAACAAAGAGGATTTTGAAGTATATTAAATGTATTCAAAGAGATGGTATTTTTGATTTATATGGTGATTGTGTTGAACTTTTTGGATTCAAAGATAGTAATTGGGTTGGTGACACAGTTCAACAAAAATGTAAACGTGCTCCCAAGTGTTTGATGTTTTCTTCTTTAACACTTAAGCAATCCTTTGTAATGATCTGGAATGAGATGACCTCACTTTTATCTTTTGAATTATGCAGGACACACGTCGCCAATTTAAATGAAGAGAAAACACGCGGTTACCAAGATGTTGCCACGTCAGCTCTAAGGGAGAATTCATGATATAAAAACAAGAAAGGACAATGGATCAGGAGAGCCGGATAAACGGACATCAATCGAATAAGAGAAAAAAATTATGGTTTTTTAGTTTATGCTTGTTTTCTCTATTTTCTCTCTATAACTTTTTCTCTCTAAAACTTCATCAAGGATTGAGAGGTTCTTCATACTGGATTCATCATCATTTGTATTGGGGAAGCTTTTGGAGCTAAAAACTTTAGATTCTATCAGTACATTGTTTTTGTTGAATTCATGGATATTCCTTTGTTCTCATTCCTTGTTGTTGGATTTAGACTGATCATTAATATGATCGGCTAATTTTGTAGTTGTCTTGAGGTGTTAAGAACTTAACTACCTTTGATAAATTGAATTGATGTTTACATGACTTGATTGCATTTTATGGTTGAGTTTGCATGAATTGAGACATGAATTTCTTGAATTAAGCCTAACTTATAGTAACCACTGAAGTGAAGCTAGATCTGGATAGTTCATGGATGAAGTTGTGTGGGCTTAACATGTTAATTGGAATTTGAGTTTCAAACCTTTGCATGTCATATCATTCACATCTCAGAGGTTGCTATGCTGGTAAGAGTGAGCGAGATCTATAGACGAAAGGTGTTGAATTATCTTGAGCAAATGAGTTGAGTTGAAATCTTGATTATCTGCCTTACCAAGGGAGTGATCGGTAGGTTAATTAGGTTCACTAGAAAAAGATAAGATTCCGTGATTTCAACTAGCACCAAGGGTTGTCTTACCAAGAAAGGTTGAGGAGCGAGATAGTTTGGACTAGGAGAGATCGCCATGCTGATCGAAATCCAGCTACCCCATAATTTAGCTCACTTGAGTTCACTAAGAGTCAATGTAGGTGTCAAGGAAATGATCTTAGGTAGCGATTCAATTCAGTACCTTTAGGCAACATTTATCTTCTGTGTTTCTCATTCATTTTTTTGTGTTTCCTACTTTGTATTTACATGTATTTTTAGCTTTTGAGTTGAGAAACCATTAGTTTCAATACCAACTCTTCCCTATGGATACGTTCTCTCTTACCACTACTACATTAGTGTTAGGATAAAATTGATATGTACACGACTGCTTGTTCAATTTTTGGCGCCGCTGCCAGGGAAGGCACGGTTGTTGGAACTTGTTTGTTTTCTTGACTTGTTAGTTTGTGTTTTTGTCATTCTATGTTTGTGGTGTTTTCTTCTTACTTGTGTGTTTGTATTGTGTAGTAGTTAGTTTCATTTATTTTGTTTTCTTGGTCCAGTCTACTGGTTTAGTTTGTGGAATGTGCAGGGATACTCAGAGGTTGATTGAAATTGAACATAGCACACCACAAAAGATTAAGTATGTCTAGGTGGTTTGGGGACTTTTTTGAGCCTTATCATAGTTGCCCACCAAATAGGGTGGTTAACACACGACCAACACCTCGAGTATTTGGCAACTTCTCTCCACCAATATATCATGAACCATGACACAACAACAAAGCACTGAGTTTTATCTCATGCAAGACCAAAAACTATCTATGGAATACATGTTGTCTCAAATTATAGACAGACTTGATAGAAGTGCATATAGTGAAACAAGGTTGGCTCAAATGAAAGAGGAGGTTCAAGGGCAACAATAGAGAATTGATCAAATCAATGCCTTAATTAGCAACATATGGGGAACAAATCGAGACACCAACTCAAGATGCTCAAGGCCACTCACAAGGTACATCTCTCCTTACTAAAACACCAACTCTTGAGGAAAATCATTTTGATATGAATGCAAATGTTTATTGTAGTTTAAAGTGTCCAAGGGAGTTGGAGCCTACAAGTGTTGGGGATGGTGTACATGAGTGCTCTGTTAATGATTATTTTGTACATGAACATTTGAGTTCTTCTTATAAGAATGATGTCTCTTGTGATGAGCTTACTAGTGATGAATTTAGGGCCTTTTGGTTTCTTACTGTCAAAATAGGGGGTGTCTCTAATGCCGAGTCTTATATTAAGTCTATGGGTTTTCATGAGAACAATGATGTTGGTAGACTTACTTTAGATGCTTCTTCCTTTGAATGCCCTGTGAATTGTACAGAGACACCTCTTATTGAACAATGTGTTAGTATGAATGAAACTAATATAGCACTTGCTAAAGAAAATGACAACATGACGATTGAGCACTTTGTCGAGGCACCAACTCCTGAAATTGTGAATGAATCTAAAGATGTTAACAGTGGCCAACAAATAGAGAGCAATGAGATATATTTGTTAAATGTGTATAGTGAACCCTGTTTTGTTAACAAAAGAAAGACATCAAATGATCCCTATGCTAGTTTAGGTGATGAAGACTTGATGCTTTGTAAAGAAATAGCTAACATAGTGGAGAATTTCTTTATTGATGCATCTATCTTTGAAATTACTAATGAGTTTGTTGAGACAATAGATACACAATCCTTGGTTGAGGCTTGCAGGGTTACAGAGCCAAGTATGGTGGAAGAACTTAAAGATGTGCCTTCAATAGAGGAGCCTCAATGGTTCAAAGTAAAATTTGTAGAGGTTACTCCCCATGTGCATGAGCTTATGCATCTCCTTGAAAATATTCATTAAGTGCCCTATGAGAGGAAAATAATTGCTTATGAAAGAGCATTCTTCTAGTACAGAGATGGTTACTCTGAATTTTGAAGAAGAAGTCTTCATAAATAAAGTTTAGGTGGAGACTAAATAAATCTAGAACTACTTACTCTACTTTTCTTGAATAAATAGTTGTTTGAGTTCTTAGTTATTTTTTGTTTTAAGTAGTTAGTGTTGTCTTGTGTGCAGGAGTTTCAAGCAAAAGCCATAAAAATGACTAAGTGTGGGGATATTGTCAGAGTTCTATTAATAGGACACATTATACACTACCAAGACCTAAGGTCATGGTGTGGCACTCACTTGCACATCTCACTCAATCTTTACTCTCTCTGGCACACCACAAGCCACAACTTGCACACACTCACAATATGTTTACGTAGCATCACCACTTTAGTACCAAGTTTCCTCTATGGGAAATACCTTCTTGAACTTCCATTGTCTAATTTTATGTGAATGCTTTCTAGTTGGTTGGTTTTCATGCGTATTATAAAAAAAATGAAGTGGTAACCATGTGTGAAGTTTAAACTTGCCTTGAACATAGTACATTATTGAGAAGCATTTATTGTATTGAGTTCTACTTTAGGATGGAATACATGGTGAGTGTGCTTACATGAATGTATGTTTATTACTTCATATAGTGAGTTGTGTTGTTTTGATACAAGGATTCATGAATTCAAGTGCGGGGTTCTTAAAGTGCAAGGGCTGACCAAAGGAGAGCCAAAGCTATTGAGCATAATGCATATGGAATTTAAAGGACTACATTCATGAACGGGAAAGTTGAGGACAAGGGCGCTCAAACCAGCAAACATTAGGTGTCATTGCCTACAAATATAATGGAGTTCTTGAACCTATTCTTTTACTTTACATTTGGGACAATGTAAATTTGAAGTATGGGGGAGGGAATATTTGCTATGGTTTGTGCCTTTTGGAATTCATATGCTTATTTTCCTTCATGCATTGGAAATTGTTATTATTAGATTAATGTTTAATGAGTTTCAAAAGTTCTCCATGCATAGCGTTAATTACTTTAGTTAATTAAATCCCCCGTAAGTTTAATTAATCTTAGTAGTGCTAATTAATCTCCTATTATTTCACTAGATCTAGTAGATATGACTAATTAGTGGCAAAGCTACTGTCTATGTAGACGGGAATATTAGGCTAATAAACTATGACTGCTGATTCTGATTGTAATTTATTAAAACTGGGGTTCTCTAGTGTTTGATGTTGATAAGACGTTAAATTGGGTATTGGCTAATTCCAACCTGGTTGTGTTTTAGTTAGGGACGTAATTAATTAACCGAATTCTTGTTAATTACCGAATAACTAAGGAGGAATTGGGCTACATCAGAATTGATTCTCAGTAGCCTATAATAGGTTGATTCATGATATTAATTAATCATTGAGTCGATCAACGATGAATAATTAGTTAATGTGAATTTACTGTTGCTGGAGCTTTTAATTAATTTGAACATTTATCTATTGCATAATTTTATGTTATTTTATTTCTTTTCATTAAGTTACTATTTAATCACCTCAAATTTGTTCTCTCAATTAACTAAGAAAGATTGTATTTCCTTTTCTCGTGGGATCAACCTTGCTCTTATTATATTATTTTCTATCCTCTAGAGTAAGTAATTTATTTGGTAGCAAAGATGACACTACCAAAATTGACGCCCTTGCTTGGAAAGGGCAAAATACTTTTGATTTTAGTTAATTAATTTTTTTTTTAATTTTTTTACTTGGTATATTTTCTGGTTTTCTAACCCTTATATATTATTTGACTTAGAATAACGGAGAAAATAAAAATTTGTACATGTTAAGGAAAGAATCAAAGGAAAGATACCAAAAAAAAATTCTGGTTCCGAAGCAGCCGTCATCTGCCCAAACAGATGAACGAGGTAAACATATCATATATGGATGATAAACACGTAATAGTGCTGTTATTGTTTATGATTTTATGTGTTTATTGAGGGAGAATTTGTGCTTAATTGATGTTAATTGTGCAAATTTGGAAGTTTCTGTTGAGGAGCTTGACGTGAAGGTAAAAGTTGATTTAGAGAAGATTTCTAGAAGATTAGAGACTTAGAGATAAAGATGGAGAGATTTGGCAACGAAAGGATTCTTGGCAATTACCAATTGGGTTGTTGAAGTAAATTAGGAAACAGATTTTTATAGCAGCATGTGGCTTAGTAGAATTTGGAAACAAGAAGAACTCAATCTTTTAATTGATTTAGGAAGTTATTCTCTCTCATATATAAGAGAGTAGATTAGTTAGGGTTGAGACATCGTTTTCTTTACAGTTTTTACGATTAGAAGTTTGGATAGCAGATGGGTCTGCAGTTTTGCAGCTGCCCAGAATTTCAGCAGCTCGTCGTTCGACCGAACGACAGGTATCCTGGTTTGAATTTTCAGTTTAATCTTAATTCCTTTTTAATTATTATTCTTGTCTTAATTTAATTATGAATTGTGAGTCTTTTATCTGGCTGTGAGTAATGAAACACTAATCATGCGTGAATTGTGAGACTGAAGTGTTTGAATTAAACTTTCTTTTATTTGATTCTAAGAGTTTTCTAAGCCTAAATTTAATTACCTAATTTAATTAAAGCTTGATCACCTTTAATCTAATTAGGTAGAGCCAATTAATCTCTAGTTAAATCACTGGATTTAAATAGCAAGATTAATTAGTGGCGAATCTACTGTCTCGATAAATGGAAATAATTTGTTAAAAAGTTGTTGCATGCTGATTCATGATATGATTTGTTAGAGTTAGGTTCTTCACTATTTAATGCATTTATAACATTGAATCTGGTGTTCGGCTGATTCCGGCCGAGTTATGTTATGAATAGGGAATTAATTGATTAAGCTGATACTTCTCAATTAACGATTAAGTAAGGAAGGATTGGATTATGTCAGAGCCGATATTCAGTAATCTATAACTAACTGATTAAATAGAGATTGTTATTTTTGAGTCGATGAACAATTAAGAATTGATTAGTGTGGATTTATTGATAGCTGGATATTTTTCCCTTAAATTAGTTAACTTCAGATTTTATTATTTTGTTATTTCATTATTTCGTGAATTATATTTTAGATTTCATAATTTTAATCATTGAATAAATTGTGGTTACTATTGGCAAATTGATTGAATTAGAAAATAGAGCTGTTCCTCGTGGGATCGACCTTACTCGCGCTATACTTAATCTATTATTTGGGAGTAAGTTAATTAATTTGGTACAAAACGACACACCAATGGACAATAGATTAGATGCGTTGACCTCTTTAGTGGAAAAACTACTTGTTGGTTTAGGTGCTGTTCAATATAAAAGGCCATATGGAATATGAAAAAATCATGGCCATCATACAGTTAGGTGTCAAATTGCTCAAGAGTATCCAAAGGCACGATTTAATACAATTGGGAGTTTTCATCCACAATATCATCACAAACCTTATTCCAATACATACAGTTCGGAGTGGTGGAACCATCCAAATTTCAGTTATGGGAAAAAGGTGTAGCAAAAGCCATCACCATGGACATGGCAACAACAACAATAACCGATAGTTTCTTTAGCCCAAAATGATGCAATACCCACTACAAGTTCAGGTATATCTCTTGAGAATTTAGTTGCAAATTTAGCTAATGCGGTTAAAATTATGCAAAAAGATGATGTACAAACCCAAGATGATATGTTGCAACTAGTGATGGTTCATTCATTCCCACACTTGGATGTGATGCAACAAGAAAAAGAAGCAACAATGGCAAGTTTCAAAGAATTGAGTAACCAAATTACTAATTAAATACAAACATTAATAACTTGATAAGTAATCAAGGCAAACTCTCATCCCAAATGCTGGTTAATCCAATGGAAGACATCAATCAAATGATGTTAAGTAGTGGGCAAAAGATTGAGGAACCAGAAGAAAGATCAAAATTCAACATTCCAACCAACTTCAACACCCCAACGGCCAAGAAATAAAGTCTCAATCGCTCAGACGGCAAAATTTCAAAAATTGGAGGTAAAATATATTTTGAATAAACCTATTTCTGAGATTAAAATTTGTCCTCCTTTTCCAGGCAGGTTGACAAGGAATGTGAATTATGATGCTATGAGTGATAATTATGATGCTATGAGTGTTTTATAGAAGAGAAAAATGTTGAACAATGCATATTAGATTTAGGAGATTCAATTAATATCATGCATCTTTGAACATAAGAGATTAAATTTAGGACCACTCTCTGATACTCAAGTCATTATAAAACTTGTTGATAGGTCCTTGATCTACCCAATTGGAATAGTTAAAATGTCTAGGTTAAACTAAGTGAATTCATATGCACAGATGATTTTTATGTGTTGGACATGGGAAATTCTTATGATAAGAATTACGCGGATTCTTATGATAAGAATTACGCTGTATTGTTGTTAGAACAGTCACTCTAAAAAATTGCAAAAACAAAAATTGATGTGGATAAAGACACACTCACATGTGATAAGTTTGGTTTATACCAACTTATATGCTATTATTACTTGAGCCTTTGTGTGAATTTCGTGTGAAAATGATGCTTGATGAATGACTTATGTGCATGAATGTTCATAACTTGATAAGTGTGGAAAGTGGCAAAGTGTTGTGAAAATGTTATATAATTGATATGATATTTGTGTGAATGGGAAAGCAAGCACACACTTAGTCACAACTATCTCAAGCATTACATAAGTCCCAAAGCACCCACCAACACAAACAACTACACGCAAACATTCACATTTCATCACACAAACACACTCATACACAACACACACGGTGCGGGCGCACCTAAGCGCCCGCACCTTGCGCAAACAACACAGGGAGGGGGCCATGATGCGCCCTCTATGCAAACACACAGCATAGGGCGGGCGCCATGGTACGCCTGCCATGCACATAACACACACGGTGCGCGCACACTTGCGCGCGCCCGCACACACTCACGCACTCATTCACTCACACACTCATGCACATTTCCATGCATACACTTGCACACTTGCACGAGCTTCATGCATTGCACTCAACACCTACATGACACTTAGCATGCATGGCAACACAAACTATACAAGCACAAGGCACCAGACTAGGCACACACAGGCAAACAAGCACAAAAACAGTTATTCATTTGATCACTAAGTGTTTGATAGAGTTCAATCTTAATGCTTAAGCTACACTGGACACTTGAGCTCACCACATTTCATATTTTGTTCTTGTAGAGCACGTGGACGCACAACCATGATGAACTTGACACACAACATAAAGGGAAGGCACGTGGAGAAATCTTAATATCCAGCAAAAAATTCCAGCTACCACTATTGTGACGCGACCATCAAGCGAAACTATAAAAGACATAGGAGTCGGGCAATTCAAGAGAGGAGAAGAGGCGGCCGCACACACAATACTTTCAATAAATTAGGGTTCATAGTAGATTAGGATTTTCTCCCTCTTTTCCTTTTCTCACATTTTACTGTCTTGAGGGTTCATTTTGTATAGATCTAAAATCTGTGTTTATTGTTGTTTCCTGTTCCTTACATGTTTAGATTCAATGGCCTTGTATGATTTCATTTAAATCCATGTCTAATCTGCGGTACCCACTGAGATTGGTGTGGATCTTTGAATTGAACATTATATGAATTGAATCAAGAACATTCTTGTGTGAATCTCATGATCTGTTTGCCTTGTGATCTTACTTGTGCGGTACCCACTAACAAATGAGATCAATTTTATGAGAAAAACTTGAGAGTATTCTGGTAGGATAATTTGAACGCTTTCATTAGTTAGCTACCCTACCAAGGGAGATGACTGAGAATTGAACTAGGACTGTCCTCTAGAGTAGGGATCTGGGATTATCATTTGTGCCAGGAACTTGCCGTACCAAGGGAAGTTTGAGGAGTTTTGTGAAATGAATCTGTGAGAACCACCAGGTTAATCAGGTTCATGATACTAGCAGAATAGTCCCCGCACACATGCATCCACACAAGTCGATGATACTAGGAAGAGATCAGAACAAGTTGAAAATCACTCAAGGTGGTTCTTTGCATACTAAGACTTTGCATTCATTCTCACATTGCATTCATTCATATCTAACTTGCATCTAGCTTTGTTTTATTCTTTTCCTGATGAGAATGATGTATTTTGTGATGAGTTTAATGATGAAGAACTTAGGCCCATTTGTTTTCTTACATCCAAAATGGAGGGTGTATCTAATGTTGGGTATTATATCAACTTTATGAA
This sequence comes from Ophiorrhiza pumila, assembly GCA_016586305.1. Taxonomy (NCBI): domain Eukaryota; kingdom Viridiplantae; phylum Streptophyta; class Magnoliopsida; order Gentianales; family Rubiaceae; genus Ophiorrhiza; species Ophiorrhiza pumila. The sequence goes on from BLIW01000011.1 coordinate 15,192,701, forward strand.
TTACCATGAGAATGACATTGTTAAACTTTCCTTAGATACTTCTCCTACCCTTGAATACCCCGTGAAATGTACAGAGACAACTTTCATTGAACCATGTGTGAGCGTGATTGAAAATGATACTGCACTTGGTAATGAAAATGACAACATGATGATTGAAAATTTTGTTGAGGCACCAATTCCTGAAACTGTGCTTGAATCTGAAACTGTGAATGGCGCCTAACAATTAGAGAATGATGAGATACCTTTGTTAGATGTAAAGAGTGAACCAATATTTGTTAACAAAGGAAAGACCCAAAATAGTATCCATGTTAGTCTATGTGATAAGGATTTAATGCTTTGTATGGAAATTTCTAACATGGTAGAGAATTGCTTTGTTGATGCATCCATTTTTGAAATTACTGATGAATTTGTTGCGACTATGGATGCACAATCTATGGTTGAGCCTTGCAGGGTTTTAGAGCCAAAAGTGGTGGAAGAAGTGAAAGAGGTGTTTTCCATGGGGGAACATACATGGTTTGAAATGGAGTTTATTGAGATTGTTCTCCATGTGCATGAGCTCCCACACCTCTTTTCTTAAAACATTTGTCCAGTACCCTACTCGAGAAAAAAAGTGCTTATGAAATAGCATTCTTCTGGTATAGATATCGGTACTCTGAATCTTAAAGGAGGAGGCTTCATGAATAAAGTCTAGTCGGAGACTGAATAAATCCAGAACTACTTAATCTACTTTTCTTGAATAAATTGATGTTTGACTTTTTAGTTACTTTTTGCTCTTGTTTTGTTCATGTAGTTAGTTATCTCTTGTGTGCAGGAGCCTCAAGCAAAGGCATTCAGATACTAACTGTGGGGGTGTCTTCAAAGTGCTAATGACATGATACATTATATACCACAAAACCCAAGGTCATGGATTCATGAGTTCAAGTGTGGGGTTTGCAAGTGCAATGGCTGAACAGAAGATGAGCCAAAACTGTGGAGGATGGTGCATATGGAGTTTAAAAGACTACAGTCATGAAGAAAAAGTTGAGGACAAAAGGCACTCAACCCGGCAAACATTGGACATCATAGTCTACAAATACAAAAGAGTTCCTAAACCTATTCATTTATCTTACATTAGGGACAATGTAAATTTTAAGTGTAGGGGAGGGAATGTTTGCTATGGTTTGTCCCTATTAGAATTCATATGCTTATTTTCCTTCATGAAATTTTTTTTATGATATGTGCTTGTTTGGTTAGCTATGCTGAAGTTGGCTTGTTTGATGTTGTTGTGCTGATTGGAAGTAGTTGTGCTAGGCATGGTATGCCTTTGAACTTAAATTGATGTGTTGCATGTGTATGTGTTAAGGGAAATTGGTGGTGATGTAGTTTATAGTAGTATTCATGTAGGTTGTGTGATTTTGTGTCTAGTATGGAATAAAAAGCAGTGACTAGCACTAGCCTTGTTATGTGCTTTTTATGTCTAGTTGCAATAAATATGAAGTGTCTTTATTGTGTTGTGTGAAAAAAAAAATTATCTCAGTCCATCAATACACTAGCACTCCCAATATCATCATCAAATCCATAAATTGTTTAACCAATTGTTGATGCATGCAAATTTTTTAGTTTACAGACTTTAGTTGATACATGCAAGTTACTGGTTAAAGTGCGGTGTTAAAGTAAGATAGAAACGCCAGCAATCTAATTGACATAGGAGAGAACCTATATATCTCTTAACCTGTATGTGCACTCTACTTGTAAATACTTATTTTTGCATTCTGGATGTATAGTCTATTGAAGACACACATGAACATGGAATGTTTGGGAAGGGATGTGAACAAAAGAAAGAAAAAGCCAGTGGCAAATAAAGGGAAAAAATAGCCATAGAACCCTAGCAGCCAAGCACCAATGTGCGGCATGAATCTGAAAATAAAACATCTTGCACCAAAGTGCATAAGAAAAGGGAACAACCCTACTGAGTATAAAGAAATAACCATCCCCTGTCTTGTAATGAGAAGTGTTTATGTGTGTAGACAAAAGGATTGTAGTGCAAAAACTATTGTTTAAGTGTTTGCTTGAGTACTTTGAATAGACAGGGATAGGGGGCATAAAAAACTCTCAACACACACTTCACCTTGGCGGTTTGGTCTTTTTTCGTTACATCTTAGTCGATAACGAGAATGGTGTAGACTGACTGTAAGCTTGTGCCAATGAATCATTTTTTGCCTGCAAAAAATTTTTGAGAATGGGTAGATAATGATGTTGCGAGTGTTGAATGTGAGAATGGATAAAGGTTTGGTGTTTGCCTTATTTTGCTCGGGACGAGCAAAAGTTCAAGTGTGGGGGGATTGATAAGTCCGGTTTATACCGACTTATATGTTATTATTACTTGAGCCTTTGTGTGAATTTCGTGTGAAAATGATGCTTGATCAATGACTTACGTGCAAGAATGTTCATAACTTGATAAGTGTGGAAAGTGGCAGTGTTGTGAAAATGTTATACAATTGATATGATTTTTGTGTGAATGGGAAAGCAAGCACACAGTTAGTCACAACTCTCTCAAGCATTACACAAGTCCCAAAGCACCCACCAACACAAACAACTACACGCACACATTCATATTTCAGCACACAAATACACTCATACACATCACACACAGTGCACAAACAACACAACACATACAGCACAGTGCGGGCGCCATGGTGCGCCCGCCATGCACACAACACACACGCCCACACCTCGCACACACGCACAACACTGCCACATTGTACTAAAATGACCATAACTTTCTCATATTAGCTCCAAATCAAGTGATTCAAAGTGCTATGTTTAGCTAAGAGGCTTGTATACAATTTTAATGTTTTACATTTTATCAGAATCGACTTGCATCAGGGGTAAATAGGGGAGAAAGATGAAGCATGTGCAGTCGTTTATGCCTAGCTCACACACAATCACACTCATTCATGCACACATTCACTACACATGCACACATGCACTCACTCACTCACTATACATGCACACATGCACTATATTCATGCATTTCACATCCCACTTATTGTACACTTAGCATGCACCGCCATACACAACACACATACACGGCGGGTGCACTAGCGGGCCCGCCCACAACACACACGGCGAGCGAACACTTGCCTGCGCCCGCACACACTCACACACTCATTCACTCACACACTCATGCACATTTCCATGCATACACTTGCACACTTGCACGAGCTTCATGCATTGCACTCCACACCTACATGACACTTAGCATGCATGGCAACACAAACTATACAAGCACAAGGCACAAGACTGGGCACACACAAGCGAACAAGCACAAACACAGTTATTCATTTGATCACCAAGTGTTTGATAGAGTTCAATCTTAATGCTTAAGCTACACTGGACACGTGACCTCACTATATTTCATATTTTGTTCTTGTAGGGCACGTGGACACAAAACCATGATGATCATGACACATTACATGAAGGCAAGGCACGTGGAGAAATCTTAATATCCAGCGAAAACTTCCAGCTACCACGATTGTGATGCGACTATCAAGCGAAACTGTAAAAGACATAGGAGTCGGGCAATTCAAGAGAAGAGAAGAGGCGGCTACACACACAATAGTTTCAATAGATTAGGGTTCATAGTAGATTAGGATTTTCTCCCTCTTTTCCTATTCTCACATTTTACTGTATTGAGGGTTCATTTTGTACAGATCTAACTTAGTTGAGACACTTGAATTGATTCTATCAGTGTTTATTGTTGTTTCCTGTTCCTTACATGTTTAGATTCAATGGCCTTGTATGATTTCGTTTAAATCCATGTCTAATCTGTGGTACCCACTGAGATTGGTGTGGATCTTTGAATTGAACTTTATATGAATTGAATCAGGAACATTCTTGTGTGAGTCTTATGATCTGTTTGCCTTGTGATCTTGCTTGTGCGGTACCCACTGACAAATGAGATCAATTTTATGAGAAAGACTTGAGAGTATTCTGGTAGGATAATTTGAACGCTTGCATTAGTTAGCTACCCTACCAAGAGAGATGACTGAGAATACTAGGATTGTCCTCTAGAGTAGGGATCTGGGATTATCATTTGTTCCAGGAACTTGCCCTACCAAGGGAGGCAAGTCCTTTTGATGAGAATGATGTCTCTTGTGATGAGTTTAGTGATGAAGAATTTAGGGCCATTCATTTCTTACTGCCAAAATGGGGGGTGTAACTAATGATTCTTATATCAACTTTATGAATTACCGTGAGAATGATGACATTGTTAGACTTTCGTTAGATACTTCTCCTGCCTTTGAATGCCCTGTGAAATGTACAGAGACAAGTCTCATTGAACCATGTGTGAGCATAAATGAAAACAATATTGCACTGGTTAAAGAAATAGAAAATATGACTATTGAGCACTTTGTTGAGACACCAAGTCTTGAAATTATGCATGAATCTACAGTTGTGAATGATGACCAACAAATAGAGAACATTGAGATACCTTTGTTAAATGTGCATAATGGCCCCAATTTTGTGAACAAAGGAAAGACTCAGAATGCTACCCATGTTAGTTTGTGTGATAAAGATTTAATGCTTTGTAAGGAAAAAGCTAACATGGTAGAAAATTGCTTTGTTGATGCATCCTATTTTGAAACTACTGATGAATTTGTCGAGACTATGGATGCACAATCTGTGGTTGAGCCTTGCAGGGGTTTAGAGGCAAAGATGGTGGAAGAAGTGAAAGAGGTGTTTCTTATGGGGGAACATACATGGTTTAATGCGGAGTTTATTGAAATTGTTCTCCATGTGCATGAGCTCTAACACCTCTTTCCAAAAAATATTTGTCCAGTTCCATGCTGGAGAAGAAAGAGTGCTATGAAAGAGCATTCTTCTGGTAGAGAGATGGGTACTCTGAATCTTGAATGAGGAAGCTTCAAGAATAAAGTCTAGCTGGAGACTGAATAAATCCAAAACTACTTACTCTACGTTCTTTGAATAAGTTGTTGTTTAAATTCTTAGTTTGCTTTTGTTTCTTGTTTTTTCTTACGTAGAGTGTGTCTCTTGTGTGCAGGAGCCTCAAGCAAAGACCTCTTAAATGCCCAGTGTGGGGTGTTGTCAAAGTGCTAATAACATGACCCATTATACACCACCAAGACCTAATGTCATGGTGTGGCACTCACTTGCACACCATACTTTTTCTTTACTCTTTTGTACAGTACAAGCCACAACTCACACACACATAGTATGTTTATGTAGCACCACCACTTTAGCATCAAGTGTCCAACAATTCACTATTCACTCATATTTGCATAGTATAAGGTATGAGCTCAATCCCGTGTGATTTATTGACTTCTATTCTCTATGGGAAATACCTTATTGAACTCTCATGGTCTTATATGAGATTAATACTATCTGGTTGGTTGGGTTTTCATGCATATTGTAGAAACTGAGAAGTGGTAACCATGTGTGAAAGTTAAACTTGCTATGAACATAATGCATTATTGGGACGCCTTTATTGCATGAAGTTCTACTTTATGATGGAATACATGGTGAGTGTGCTTATATGAATACATGTTTTGTAATTCATACAATGAGTTGTGTTCTTTTGATGCAAGGATTATTGAGTCCAAGTGTGGGGGTCTTCAAGTGCAAGGGCTATACAGAAGAGGAGCCAAAGCTGTTGAGCATGATGTATATGGAGTTTAAAGGACTACAGTCATGAAGGAAAAGTTGAGGACAAAAGGCACTCAAACCAACAAACATTGAATGTTACTGTCTACAAACACATAAGGGAGTTCCTGAACCTATTCTTTTATCTTACATTGGGGACAATGTAAATTTTAAGTGTGGGGGAGGGAATGTTTGCTATGGTTTGTGCCTATTAGAATTCATATGCTTATTTTCCTTCATGAAATTTTTTTGCATTATGTGCTTTCTTGGTTAGCTATGCTGGAGTTGGCGTGGTTGATTTTGTTGTGCCAATTGGAAGTAGCTGTGCTAGGCATGGTATGCCTTTGAACTTAAATTGATGTGTTGCATGTGTATGTATTAAGAGAACTGGTGGTGGTGTAGTTTTTAGTAGTATTCATGTAGGTTTTATGATTTTGTGTTTAGTGTGGAATAAAAGTCAGTGACTAGCACTAGCCTTGTTATGTGCTTTTTATATCCAGTTGCAATAAATGTGAAGTGTTTTTGTTGTGTTGTGTGAAAAAAAAATTATCTCAGTCCATCAATACACTAGCACTCCCAATATCATCATCAAATCCATAAATATTTTACCCAATTGTTGATGCATGCAAATTTTTTAGTTTACAAACTTTAGTTGATACATGCAAGTTGCTAGCTAAAGTGCGGTGTTAAAGTAAGATAGAAACGCCAGCAATCTAATTGACATAGGAGAGAACCTATGTATCTCTTAACCTGTATGTGCACTCTACTTGTAAACACTTGTTTTTTCATTCTGGGTATATAGTCTATTGAAGGCACATATGAACATGGAATGTTTGGAAAGGGATGTGAACAAAAGAAAGAAAAAGCCAGTGGCAAATAAAGGGAAAAAATAGCCATAAAACCCTGGCAGCCAAGCACCAATGTACGGCATGAATCTGAAAAGAAAACATCTTGCACCAAAGTGCATAAGAAAAGGAAACAACTCTACTAAGCGTATAAAGAAATAACCATCCCCTATCTTGTAATGAGAAATGTTTATGTGTGTGGACAAAAGGATTGTAGTGCAAAAACTATTGTTTAAATGTTTGCTTGAGTACTTGCATAGACAGGGATAGGGGGTATAAGAAACTCTCAGCACACACTTCACGTTGGCGGTTTGGTCTTTATTCGTACACCTTAGTCGATAACGAACATGGTGTAGACTAACTGTAAGCTTGTGCCAATGAATCATTTTTTGCATGCGAAAAAATTTTGAGAATGGGTAGATAATGATATTGCGAGTATTGAATGTAAGAATGGATAAAGATTTGGTGTTTGCCTTATTTTTCTCGGGACGAGCAAAAGTTCAAGTGTGGGAGGATTGATAAGTCCGATTTATATCGACTTATATGCTATTATTACTTGAGCCTTTGTGTGAATTTCGTATGAAAATGATGCTTGATGAATGACTTATGTGCATGAATGTTCATAACTTGATAAGTGTGGAAAGTGGCAAAGTGTTGTGAAAATGTTATACAATTGACTTAATTTTTGTATGAATGGGAAAGTAAGCACACAGTTAGTCACAACTATCTCAAGCATTACATACGTCCCAAAGCACCCACCAACACAAACAACTACACGCACACATTCACATTTCAGCACACAAACACACTCATACACATCATACTAGGTGCGCCCGCACCTTGCACAAACAACACATGGAGGGCACCATAGTGCGCCCTCCATGCACACACTGGGCTGGAGCCATGGTGCATCCTCCATGCACACAACACACACGATGCGGGCACACCGGTGGGCCCGCACCTCACATACGCGCACAGCACTGCCACATTTCACTTAAATGACTATAACTTTCTCATCTTAGCTCCAAATCAAGTGATTCAAAGTGCTATGTTTATCTAAGAGTCTTGTATACAATGTTGATGTTTTACAGTTTATCATACTCGACTTGCATCAGTGGCTAAATGGGGAAGAATGATGAAGCATGTGCAGTCGCTCACGCCTAGCTCACACACAATCACGCTCATTCATGCACACACTCACTACACATGCACACATGCACTCACTCACTTACTACACATGCACATGCACTCACTCACTCACTACACATGCACACATGCACTATATTCATGCATTTCACATCCCACTTACTGTACAATTAGCATGTACGGTAAAATACAACACACACACACGGTGGGCACACACACACTTACTCACTCACTCGCACACTTATGCACTTTCATTAGCACACACTTGCACAAATTCATGCACACGTTTGCACACTTGCACAATAGATTCATGCATTCTCACATTGTATCTTTGGCACTAAACGCATGTAACAACACAATCCACTCAAGCACGAAGCATTAACCTTAGAGTCCACAAGTGAAGCACAAAAGCAGTTAAAGATTTGATCACCAAGTGCTTGATAGAGTTCAATCTTAATGCTTAAGCTACACTGGACACGTGACCTCACCACATTTCATATTTTGTTCTTGGAGGGCATGTGGATGCCCAACCATGATGATCATGACACACTACATAAAGGGAAGGCACGTGGAGAAATCTTAATATCTAGCGGAAACTTCCAGCTACCACTATTGTGACTCGTCCATCAAGCGAAACTATAAAAGACACAGGAGTCGGGCAATCTGACAGAAGAAGGGAGGCGGCTGCACACAATAGAATAGATAGTCAATAGATTAGGGTTTATTGTAGATTAGGATTTTCTCTCTTTTTTCCCTTTCTCACATTTTACTGTCTTGAAGGTTCATCTGTATAGTTCTTGACTTAGTTGAGACAATCGCATTGGTTTTATTTGTGTTGTTATTGTTCACTGTTCTTTACTTGTTTGAATTCCATTTTGCATTACTTGCTGAAATCCATGTCAAATCTGCGGTACCAACTGAGATTAGTGTAGATCTACCAAAGGTAATCGAACTCAACATGAATTGAATTGAGAACATGCTTGTGTGAGTCTTAAGATCTGTATGCATTGTGGTGTCAATTGTGCGGTACCCACTGACAGTTGAGACCAATCTCTAGGAAAGACTTAGAATTATTTTTGTTTAATTAATCGAAAGCATGAATTGGTCAGCTGCCCTACCAAGGGAGTTAATCAAGGACTGAATTAGAGTAGTTACGTGAGAATAAGGATCTGGGTTCTAAACTTGTGCCAAAGACTTGCCCTACTAAGGGAAGTTTGCGAAGTTTTGTGGGTTAAAGATAGACCCAAGCTTGCCGATGTTAGAGCTGGTTTGTCTCTGTTCATAAACTTCATCCTCCTTTTGGATTTGTGTTTCTCTTGGTTTCTGCCTGCAATTGGAGCTGGTTTCTTCCTGCACTTGTTCATGCCAGAGCTGGTCTGTCTTTCCTTTGTCTGGATTCTGCCTGCACTTGGGAAAAGAGGAATTTACAAAGCTGTGGAAATGGGGGAAGCCTGAGTGCTGGGACAAACATGGTGTTACTTAAGTTACACGCCAAGGCTGATGGCAGGTCAAGATTACAGCTCAAATTTTGCTAAAAAAACACAGCAACTTTGCAGGAGTTATAGACAAGATTTTCAGGCCTTACTTGGATAGAAATTGTGGTTAAACAGCCAGCAAGAACAAAAATGGCCCAAGTGAACTTCATGTGTTTTGTAAATGTCCTAATGAAAAAGGACCTTTTGTCACTCCTTGTGATAGGAGTCTTTTGCCTAGAAATGTTGGGAATCTTGTAAATGGAGGAAGTCCTCCAAATTTAAATTTCTAATAGCATCTTATTGTTGGATCCATTGGGTGTCCATGGATCTAATCATAAGAGGCTCCTTAAATGTAAGAACGATTTTAGGGTATATCCATCGTTCACCTACTTAATTAATAAAATCTGGAGTGGCGACCACCCTCACGATGAGGTTAGCCAAACAAAAAAAAAAAAAAATCACTAGAATTCATGTTCAAACTAAGGTCGGTGAAAGAAACGGACAAAAAAAGTCTAAATGAACGTGTTTTTGGGATTTCCCAATTTTTTACCAAAAAACCTTAAAAATTGGAGGTTTGGCAAAAACTTTTGGCTTCTTGTTTTTTTACATAAATCACTAGAATTCATGTTCAACTTAAGGTCCGCAAAAGAAACGGACCAAAAAAAGTCAAAATGAACGTGTTTTTTGACTTCCCGTTTTTTACCAAAAAACCCTAAAAATTGGAAGTTTGGCGAAAAATTTTGGGTTGTCGTTTTTTTACATAAATCACTAGAATTTATGTTAAATCGCTACCAGAAAGCTTACCAGAAAGCTTAGCAGATCGCTACCATAAATCACTAGCGTTTTTCTTTCCCCCCATTGCCTACCAGAAAGCTTCCCTCTTCCTTTGACATGTTTAAATCGCAAAAGCTAAGGCCGGAACTTCAACCGAAAGGAGCCTCTAATCAAAACGCTAAAACAAGAACTAAATCCTTTCGTGAAGCGGTCTCTGCTCAATGGTCTAAAGATGTGGATGTCTCCTTCGACTCAGCGACCAGGAGTACTATCTCGATGTACAAAGGGGAGCCGGTACTGTTCATTTCTGATGAGGAAGAGAAACAGTTGGCTGCTCCATTTCAATTCACCTTGGTTGGAAGGTTTGCGAGGGGAAGACCGTCCATGGTGGCCATTAGAAAGCATATCCTAGCTGCTACTTTCCAAGGTGAGTGCAATGTAGGATTGTATGACCAAAGGAATGTCTTATTCAAGTTTGAGATTGAAGCTGATTTTCATAGAATGTGGGTTAAAAAAATCTGGAATTTTGGTGGTTTCCAAGCCAAAATATCAAAATGGACTCCAGATTTCTGCCCAGACAGATAATCCACTATAGCCCCTGTGTGGGTGAAGTTCCCATTTCTTCCAATGCATTTATTCAATAAGGAGAAACTGTTCTCGCTTGGCTCGGCTGTTGGAAGCCCATTGAATTTAGACCTTGCCTCGGCTGCTGCTGGAAAAATTTTACGGCCGAGTGAGGCTCGAGTTTGTGTAGAAGTTGATGTCTTGAAGTCGATCCAGAGTCGTGTTTGGATAGAAAGCAAAGAGAAAGGGAGATGGCAGGTGATTATAGTTGAGGACTTGCCAGAGTATTGCCTGGAATGCAGGAAGATGGGTCACTCAGTGACTGTGTGTAAACCACCACCTCTAAAACCTACTGTCCATAAAACATGGAGACCTGTAGAGTCAATCCCTGATAAAATCGTAGCAGAAGGAGAGGCTGTTCCTTGCACTGCAGGGGAATTCAAAGGCACAACTCAGGAAGTGGAGGCTGTCCCTAGCTGCCGGAATGGGACTCACGATCTACTTCCTGAAGGGCAGCAGGAGTGGGCTCTGGTGGTCTACTCTCCAAAACCAGTGGTTCAAGAGGGAGATTCCTCCTCCAAATCCCCAAAGGCTCATACTTTGGAGGCCATTTCAGATGATAAAGCTAATGCCTCAATAGTAGCAGAACCTAACCATCCAACAGCTGCATTGGCTGTCCTCCCTAAACAAGCTAACAGCAATGTGAGGATCAATGGAGACTTTCTGGACTTGGTGGGCGTTAATCTACCAATGGTGGAGTCAGCTCCCCTCCTGCGGTTACATTGGCTAGACACGGATAAACGAAAGCCTAAACTTACTGATATTGAGGATTATGGTAAGCAGCTTATTGTGGATAATGGTCAAAGGGACAGTACTAAGGCGCAAGTCAAATTTGACGAGCAAGTGTCCTGCCAGAAACTCCAACACCAAACTCCATCTAAACTATGTAGATACAATCTTCGATCTCTTTCCAAAGAGGAAATCTTCGACAAACAAAGCTCAAGGAAAAAGAAAAAGAAAGAAGATAGGAGGAATGCACTCGAGTTTTGGTACTCCGATTCTGAATCAGACAGGCAGTTTCTCACTAGAATTCCAGATTTGGAGGAGCTGAGAACCACGGTCTTTAGCATGAATAAGGACAGTGCCCCAGGGCCAGCTGGATTTCTTGGAATCTTTTATGTGGAAGCTTGGGATATCATAAGCAGGGATTTACTTAGAGCTGTACAATCCTTCTTGAATGGAGCTGAATTGAACAAAGCTACAACTGCAACCTCTATAGTCCTCATCCCTAAGATCCTCAACCCTAGTTCCTTCAAACAGTTTAGACCTATTAGCCTTTGTAACTTTCTTAATAAGGTAATTTCCAAACTGTTAGCTCAAAGATTAGTTCAAGTCCTGCCAAAACTCATCTCAGAAAACCAAAGTGGCTTTGTGGCTGGTAGACAAATCACTGATAATTACCTTTTGGCCAGCGAGATGATAGCTACACTAAATAGGAAAAGCAAGGAAGGGAATGTTGCTATTAATCTTGACATGGAGAAAGCTTATGATAGAGTCCATTGGCCTTATTTGTTACAGATTCTTAGGCTGTTAGATTTTGGTGAGATTTGGATTGACTTGATGTGGAGACTGATCTCTAAGGTCTGGTTTTCAGTCCTTATCAATGGGGCTAGTAAGGGCTGGTTTCCAGCTTCTCAAGGACTGAGGCAAGGAGATCCAATCTCTCCTCTCCTTTTCGTAATTAGCTCAGAATATTTATCTAGGATTCTGGACAGCAATAGAGATAAAAAACTGGATTTTCGTGTTCCTGCTGGATGCCCTAAAATCTCCCATCTAGCCTTTGCAGATGATTTTATTATCTTTTCTTCGACTAGCCCCAAAGCAGTTCAGCTCATTATGGACAAGCTGAAGCACTATGAGAAAGTGTCTGGTCAAAAGATTAATGCTAGCAAAAGTTCCTACTTGGTGCACAATAGGCTAACAGACTCTAGGAAGCATGCAATTGGTAGAATTACTAGGTTTGCTCGAGGCCTTCTCCCTTCCTCTTATCTAGGAGTTCCTATATATTACAAGAGAATCCCTGCCCTATTTCGACCCCCTTGTAGACAAAATTAGCCAAACCATAGGAAGCTGGAGGACCAAATTTCTCACATTAGGTGAAAGAATCACGCTGATTAAAAGTGTCCTATCCTCGATTCCTTTCTACAGCACCATGAGCCTAAACCCACCGAGAAGAGTCATTAATCAGCTGGAATCTATATTATCAAACTTTTTGTGGTCTGCAGTGGACAAAGGCAAGAGAAGGCATTGAATTAGCTGGCAAGACTTGTGCATCCCTCAGGAGGAAGGAGGAGTAGGGTTCAGGGATCTAAATCATATCATGACAACCCAAACTATTAAGTTATGGTGGAGATTCCGGCAACAGGAATCCTTGTGGGCTAAATTCATGTGGGCAAAATACTGTGGTTCCAAGCATCCCTCTACTGTGACAATTCCAATAGGGGACTCCCACATTTGGAAAAGGCTGTGCAAGATGGCCCCACTCGTGGAGGAGCACATTTTCTTCCAGGTAGGGAAAGGGGATTGTAGTTTGCTATATGATTAGTGGTGCATCAGAGGAAAACTAAGTGAGCTCCAGGAATGGAACTGGAATAAAATCAATGCTCTGTTGCCCCAATGCCCTAGAGAGTTCTTCCTGGAAACTCCTATCAGGTTGGAAGGGAAAGATAAAATGATTTGGAAGGCTACCCAGGATGGCAGGTTCAACCTCAGTTCTGCCTACCAGTTAACTCGAACACAGAATGCTCCCCTCTGTCCGTTCACAAAATTTCTTTGGGATCCCTACATTCCTATCAAAATCTCTTTCTTTATGCTCCGACTGCTAAGAAACAAAATCCCCCTGTGTTCTAATTTGTATAAGGTTGGAGTTTTTGGTCCTTTCATGTGTCATTGGTGCAAAGCTAATGGGGAAACTATCAGTCATCTCTTCATTTCCTGTTTATTTTCTCAGAGAGTCCGGAGAATTTTTGCAGCTGAACTAGGGATTCTAGAACAATCACAATGCTTGGAGGGTAGCCTGAACCTCTGGTGGCTGAACAGCTACTCCTCATCGGAATGCAGAAACTTCATAGTCAAAATTTCCCCTTCCTTAATTTGCTGGTGCATGTGGAAGCTTCGTAACAAGATTAACTTTGACAAGGGGTCTCCTACTGTAGAATCCTTGGTGGAGAGAATATTTATTTCCATCAAAGAATTATTGACAACCAAGTTTCATGGCCTGAAATTTATGCATCTTGCATGGCCAGCCTTCTAGGAACAGTGCCAGAACATAAGAAGGTAGATAGTTTTGAAAAGCATAAAATGGAACCCTCCTGATGTCTCTTGCATTAAGATCAATATGGCTGCAGTAAAATCTGAAAATGGCTGGAGGGTGGGGGGCCTCGCAAGGGACCATAGGGGAAGCATGATATTCTCCCTTCCTGTCTGGTTTTTCCCTCCTTCACTCACTAGAATGCAAGTAGAAGCTTTGGCAGCTCACAAATTCATTTCCAGGAGTAGGGAGTGTGGGTTTCTAAACATTTGCCTGGAATCTGATTCCCCTACTCTTATTCATGGACTAAAGCTTGGGGAGATTGGAAGCTCGCAAACATCCTGGATTTTATCAAGGTAAACTCCACTCCAAAGCTGGTTCAGAAAGAAGCCAACCTCCCTGTAAGGCAATTAGCTTTATTACAAAGAGATCAATATATCTCCACTCTTCCCACTTTAATTGAAATGGATAAGGAACAGAGCCCATCTATTATCATTCAATGAACCAATGCTTACTCAGTTCATCCCCAAATTGCTGGCCAGAGGCTTTGGTAAGTCAGGTATGTTTCCAGGCTGCAGTCTGCTGATGTTAGGACTGTTTTGCCATTGTCAAGATCAAATGCTCCAGCTTGCTGATGTTAGAGCTGGTTTGCCTAGCTCCCATAATTTCTATCTCTTACTTTCTGGTTTAACTGCCTCCCCCGAATTCTGGAATGTGTTGTACTGGAGTCTGATGTTGCAGTACAAGGGAAAAACTGTGTCTTCAAGGGGAGGGGACTGGAAGAATTGCCCTGGAGTTAAACTGGCCAAGACTCGAGTTGTCACTGCTAATTAGTATCATTTGTCTGTACTCAATCCTGCTTGTTTACTGCCTGGCTATGTGGCCCTGCTACTCAAGGCTAGCTTAAGAAAAGGAAGGGGAGAGAACAAAAGAAACTGCCTAAAGTCAAGACATGCCTCCAAAAGCTGATGTGAATGCTGTCTTTGGTCCCAGGTGGGGTCAGCAAATGTTATATCAAACCAAGGCCAGCATCATAGTGGAGTACTTGTGGGTGCTGCCTTTCCATTTAAAAGCCCAATTCTCAACTTCTGTAATAGGAAAGGTTATCCGTCGTGTTTAATCCTATATGTCCCAAAATGGGGATTTTTTTCACTCCTTGTGATAAAAGGAGATTTTGTGAACATTTAGGTTTGTTTATTTGTAAATGGAGGAAGTACTCCACATTTAAGCTTTACACCTTTGAATCCATCATCATTAGGTTTGTTAATGGAGCCGGATTCAAATGGTTTCACTTTTGTAAGGGTGGTTTTGGGTATGTCCTCCACCCACCAATTCATAAAATAAATAGGGAGTGGCGCCCCACCTCGTAAGAAAGAGGTTCTGCCAACCAAAAAAAATTAAAAAAAAATCACTAGAATTCATGTTCAAATTAAGGTCCGCGAAAGAAACGGACCAAAAAAAAGTCAAAATGAACGTGTTTTTGGACTTCCCGTTTTTGACCAAAAAACCCTAAAAATTGGAGGTTTGGCGAAAAATTTTGGGTTGTCGTTTTTTTACATAAATCACTAGAATTCAGGTTCTAATTAAGGTCCGTGAAAGAAACAGACAAAAAAAGTCTAAATGAACGTGTTTTTGGGATTTCCCAATTTTTTACCAAAAAACCCTAAAAATTGGAAGTTTGGCGAAAAATTTTGGGTTGTCGTTTTTTTACATAAATCACTAGATTTCATGTTTTGGTACTGCTGGTTCTGAAACGGAACTAAGTGGAAGGCGTTAATGAAGAGGGGACAATTTATATTTTTTTGGGCAAACAATGAATTGTGAATGAGGCACTGTCTTGTGAATGGATTGACTTCTGGCTGCCGCATAGTGTGTCGAAGGATTCGGTGATCTGCTAATAAGCACATAACTCTGTAGATTGTATTTAAGTAGGTAGTTAATACTTATGGTTACACATGTTTTGGAAGTAGTGAAAATAGGGATTGAGATTTTGATCTAATTTGGCTTGGTGCTCAAATTATTCAGAATCTCAATCCACACTTACAATTACGGCTTTGGTCTTCAGAGTTCATGAAAGGATTAAGACTCCATTTTGCTTTTTAAGAAAACCGCATGTAATGGAGTAGTACTCCACTTTAATGGCTTTTATTTTGTAATGGGGTGACGGATATAGCCGGCCCCAATTTTTGCTCAAGGTAATATAAAATCGGTTTTTAGAAAAAAAAGAAAAAAAAATCACTAGATTTCATGTTCAAATTAAGGTCCGCGAAAGAAACTGACGAAAAAAGTCAAAATAAACGCGTTTTTGGAGTTCCCGTTTTTTACCAAAAAACCCTAAAAATTGGAGGTTTGGCGAAAAATTTTGGGTTGTCGTTTTTTTACATAAATCACTAGAATTCATGTTCAAATTAAGGTCCGCGAAAGAAACGGACCAAAAAAAGTCTAAATGAACATGTTTTTCGGATTTCCCAATTTTTTACCAAAAAACCCTAAAAATTGGAGGTTTTGCGACAAATTTTGGGTTGTCATTTTTTACATAAATCACTAGAATTCATGTTCAAATTAAGGTCAGCAAAAGAAACGGACCAAAAATAGTGTAAATGAACGTGTTTTTGGGATTTCCAAAATTTTTACCAAAAAACCCAAAAAAATGGAGGTTTGGCGAAAAAATTTGGGTTGTCGTTTTTTACATAAATCACTAGAATTCATGTTCAAACTAAGGTCCGCGAAAGAAACGGACAAAAAAAGTCAAAATGAACGTGTTTTTGGGATTTCCCAATTTTTTACCAAACAACCCTAAAAATTGGAGGTTTGGCGAAAAATTTTGGGTTGTCCTTTTTTTACATAAATCACTAGAATTCATGTTCAAATTAAGTTCCGCGAAAGAAACGGAGCCAAAAAAGTCTAAATGAACGTGTTTTTGGGATTTCCCAATTTTTTTACCAAAAAACCGTAAAAACTGGAGGTTTGGCGACAAATTTTGGGTTGTCATTTTTTTATATAAATCACTAGAATTCATGTTCAAATTAAGGTCAGCAAAAGAAACGGACCAAAAAAAGTGTAAATGAACGTGTTTTTGGGTTTTCCCAAGTTTTTACCAAAAAACCCTAAAAATTGGAGGTTTGGCGAAAAATTTTTGGTCGTCGTTTTTTTACATAAATCACTAGAATTCATGTTCAAATTAAGGTCCGCGAAAGAAACGTACAAAAAAAGTCTAAATGAACGTGTTTTTGGGATTTCCCAATTTTTTACCAAAAAACCCTAAAAATTGGAGGTTTGGCGAAAAATTTTGGGTTGTTGTTTTTTTACATAAATTACTAGAATTCATGTTCAAATTAAGGTCTGCGAATGAAATGGACCAAAAAAACTTTAAATGAACGTGTTTTTGGGATTTCCCAATTTTTTACCAAAAAACTCTAAACAATGGAGGTTTGGTGAAAAATTTTGGGTTGTCGTTGTTTTACATAAATCACTAGAATTCATGTTCAAATTAAGGTCCGCGAAAGAAACGGACAAAAAAAATTCTAGATAAACGTGTTTTTGGGATTTCCCAATTTTTACCAAAGAACCCTAAAAATTTGAGGTTTGGCGAAAAATTTTGGGTTGTCGTTTTTTTACATAAATCACTAGAATTCATGTTCAAATTAAGGTCCGCGAAAGAAACGGACCAAAAAAAGTGTAAATGAACATGTTTTTCGGATTTCCCAATTTTTTACCAAAAAACCCTAAAAATTGGAGGTTTTGCGACAAATTTTGGGTTGTCATTTTTTACATAAATCACTAGAATTCATGTTCAAATTAAGGTCAGCAAAAGAAACGGACCAAAAATAGTGTAAATGAACGTGTTTTTGGGATTTCCAAAATTTTTACCAAAAAACCCAAAAAAATGGAGGTTTGGCGAAAAAATTTGGGTTGTCGTTTTTTACATAAATCACTAGAATTCATGTTCAAACTAAGGTCCGCGAAAGAAACGGACAAAAAAAGTCAAAATGAACGTGTTTTTGGGATTTCCCAATTTTTTACCAAAAAACCCTAAAAATTGGAGGTTTGGCGAAAAATTTTGGGTTGTCCTTTTTTTACATAAATCACTAGAATTCATGTTCAAATTAAGGTCCGCGAAAGAAACGGAGCCAAAAAAGTCTAAATGAACGTGTTTTTGGGATTTCCCAATTTTTTACCAAAAAACCGTAAAAACTGGAGGTTTGGCGACAAATTTTGGGTTGTCGTTTTTTTATATAAATCACTAGAATTCATGTTCAAATTAAGGTCAGCAAAAGAAACGGACCAAAAAAAGTGTAAATGAACGTGTTTTTGGGTTTTCCCAAGTTTTTACCAAAAAACACTAAAAATTGGAGGTTTGGCGAAAAATTTTTGGTCGTCGCTTTTTTTACATAAATCACTAGAATTCATGTTCAAATTAAGGTCCGCGAAAGAAACGGACAAAAAAAGTCTAAATGAACGTGTTTTTGGGATTTCCCAATTTTTTACCAAAAAACCCTAAAAATTGGATGTTTGGCGAAAAATTTTGGGTTGTTGTTTTTTTACATAAATTACTAGAATTCATGTTCAAATTAAGGTCTGCGAATGAAATGGACCAAAAAAACTTTAAATGAACGTGTTTTTGGGATTTCCCAATTTTTTACCAAAAAACCCTAAACATTGGAGGTTTGGTGAAAAATTTTGGGTTGTCGTTGTTTTACATAAATCACTAGAATTCATGTTCAAATTAAGGTCCGCGAAAGAAACGGACAAAAAAAATTCTAAATGAACGTGTTTTTGGGATTTCCCAATTTTTACCAAAGAACCCTAAAAATTTGAGGTTTGGCGAAAAATTTTGGGTTGTCGTTTTTTTATATAAATCACTAGAATTCATGTTCAAATTAAGGTCAGGAAAAGAAACGGACCAAAAAAAGTGTAAATGAACGTGTTTTTGGGTTTTCCCAAGTTTTTACCAAAAAACCCTAAAAATTGGAGGTTTGGCGAAAAATTTTTGGTCGTCGTTTTTTTTACATAAATCACTAGAATTCATGTTCAAATTAAGGTCCGCGAAAGAAACGGACAAAAAAAATCTAAATGAACGTGTTTTTGGGATTTCCCAATTTTTACCAAAGAACCCTAAAAATTTGAGGTTTGGCGAAAAATTTTGGGTTGTCGTTTTTTTATATAAATCACTAGAATTCATGTTCAAATTAAGGTCAGCAAAAGAAACGGACCGAAAAAAGTGTAAATGAACGTGTTTTTGGGTTTTCCCAAGTTTTTACCAAAAAACCCTAAAAATTGGAGGTTTGGCGAAAAATTTTTGGTCGTCGTTTTTTTTACATAAATCACTAGAATTCATGTTCAAATTAAGGTCCGCGAAAGAAATGGACAAAAAAATTCTAAATGAACGTGTTTTTGGGATTTCCCAATTTTTTTCCAAAAAACCCTAAAAATTGGAGGTTTGGTGAAAAATTTTGGGTTGTTGTTTTTTTACATAAATTACTAGAATTCATGTTCAAATTAAGGTCTGCGAAAGAAACGGACCAAAAAAAGTTTAAATGAACGTGTTTTTGGGATTTCCCAATTTTTTACCAAAAAACCCTAAACATTGGAGGTTTGGTGAAAAATTTTGGGTTGTCGTTGTTTTACATAAATCACTAGAATTCATGTTCAAATTAAGGTCCGCGAAAGAAACGGACAAAAAAAAGTCTAAATGAACGTGTTTTTGGGATCTCCCAATTTTTACCAAAGAACCCTAAAAATTTGAGGTTTGGCGAAAAATTTTGGGTTGTCGTTTTTTTACATAAATCACTAGAATTCATGTGTTCATGTGGCCCTCATCCTTATTTGGCAGCGGAGAGTGGTGGAGAATTGCATCGGGAAAGAAACCAATCAAAGAAGAAGAAAGACCAAAAGGGATGGCGAGGAACATCTCATACGTCACATTCTCTTAGTTCCTCTCTCTGAAACGTCGCCCAAATATTTCCATCGTTGATGTTAGGGATAATCCCAGAATTATGATGGGCACATAAATGGATCACTGTACTTTGCCAGCGATACTTTTCTTGACAAAATTCCCAGTCTTATAGAAACAGCCAAGGGAAAAGATACATTTGTTTTCCATTATGATTCTAGAACGTGGATACAATGGCTATGCAGCATCGGGCGGACCTGTTTGCCGCTGCACTGAAGCACATTGCAAATGAGACAACTAAATTGTTTTCAGTTTAGTAGATGCTTCTTTGCGTACAACTTTTTATTGACCTTGGGAGGGCATTAATACATATTGACTGCTGATATGAACAATGGCATATATATATATTTTAGCTCATCCTGTAAAAACTTTGGATCATTTGAGTAGGAATGTGATTTGTTGCACTTCTTTGCTTAAAAAAAAAATTCACTAGAATTCATGTTACCCGGTGCTATAACCTAGTAAGAGATGCTCTTCATTCTCTCTAGTTTTCAGCTTTAATCCTCCTAAACCTATCTCTATTTTCAGCCACAAAAGCTTCAAAACCCTTAAACCGATCTAGCCTTCTCCCACTACTTACAGTTAGCAAATTCCGAAAACCAATCGGGACAAAGACCATCTAACAATCATCACAATCGGACCCTTTTCAAAGAACTTCCTTTGGCTCCGGCCATTGACTGGAGCCACCATCTGCCGATGAAGATGGGGGATACGATCGATGTAACCCCCAATGACCCACTGTCGACGGCTCCCAAACAAGTAATCAGGACCAACAACAAAGGAGCTATCTCAGATGTGTCCGATTCTTCTCTTCGGTCGCTGACTAACCCAATCCCATGGAAGCAGGCACTTCCAAGGCCGTGTCTCTGCCACCTCCTGCCGGCCCTAAAATTATGACAGCTTTTCAATCCAAAAATGATCTGGCTCTAAGGAAACCTCTTGGTGCAGTGATGAATTTTCCCTGTTATCGGGATTTCAGCTAGCCTCTTCATCTAGATCTTCCCCTAAGATGGCTTTAAATAAAACCTCTCGCTTTGGGAAAGAACCTTTGGTGGAAGACCTGCAGAATGCCACCTCTTTTCTGCCTCTACCCACCAGGAAGCTGCCCCATTCTTTAAACTTGAACAAGGCACAGATGCAGGGGCCAGAACCACAACTGAAAGGAGCTTCTAGCTCTAAACCAGGAACCAAGTCTTTTCGTGAGGCGGTATCTGCTAAGTGGTCCTCTGAGGTTCATGTTTCTTTTCATCCCTCGACCAAGAGCTCATTGACGACGTATAATGGAGAGCCAGCATTACTCATTTCAGAGGATGAGGAAAAGAAACTGGCGGAACCATATCACTTAACCCTCATTGGTCGATTTGATAAAGGCAGGCCGGCAATGGTGGCTATTCGCAAGCATATTCTTGTAGCTTCCTAGCTTCGGCAGCTGCTGAGAAAATTCTGAGACCTAGTGAGGCAAGGGTATGTGTGGAGGTTGATGTGTTGAAGCCAATTCCTAATCGAGTATGGATAGGAAGCACGGATAAAGGTCGTTGGCAACCAATACAAATTGAAAACCTACCAGAATTCTGCCCCCTATGCAAAAGGATGGGTCATGTTGTGGCCACATGCAAACAGAATGTTGTGAAAAGAGAAAATGTTCACAAAATTTGGATGCCTACTGGACCAATTCCAAAGGTGTTAAGCCTGCCAGAAACCTCCATAGCCTGACGAATGGAGAAGGAGCAGCCTGAACCCAGCAAAATACCTCCCAACCCTCAGGACGTTTCTGTTCTGCCAACTCTTATGGGAAATACTGAAATTCAGCCCGTGTTAACAACTGAGGAAAACAACTTGGCACAATTCCTATTGATCATTGATGGAGAAGAAGGCAGTCCACTGGACCCCTCTACTACAGCTTTATGGGCTCTAGAAAGTGAGAAAACAGGGGATGAAATAAGACAACACTCTTCTGCGTCTTGGTGAAGAAAATATTGATTTATTTGTGGCCAACCTTGGTAAACTCCTGGAGCTCTTCAACGAGAATGAAAGAAAAGCTGTTGTTCCTATATCTCCAACCAAACCTTTGGAAAGGGGACAGGTCCATAAGGCTCTTGAAATAGCTCCAAAAGATCCTTCACTTGCAGCTCCGACAGATAGAAGGTGTCTGAATAAGGAGGCAATTAACGTCTCCATTACATGGGAAGAAGGTGAGTTATCAAGCATGTACAAAGGAAAACCTAGGACAGACTTAGACATCCTTAACGACATCCAAACATTCAGATGGGAGGATGGGGTTTTTCATAAAGTAGGATCCACTTCGGTCCTATTAGCTCAGCAAGCAATTCCATCAGACTTTGAATTCCAGGAAGATGGGGAAGACCGTTGGACGGAAAATAGTTTCGAGGAGTCAGAGGATGAGCCGAACAAGTACATTGATAAAATAGAGAGAGGCCGCAAGTCAGCCAAACAAACAAGGACTATGGAAGCATTATTGAGCCCAAAAGCTAACCTTAGTTCAGGGAGAAAGCTTAGGGTTCGAAACCTCTTCATATGCTACTCAGAAAAGAAGCGTGAGAATTTTAGGGGTTGAACAGCTCATGGAGCTCCCTTGATGTGACCTGATATTGTGTTTCTGGAACGTGGGAGTTATATTATCTAGCTGAGTAGTTGCTGAAAATGAGTTCCTAGCTAGAACATGTGATGAGGATTCTTTTGGTGAAGATACACTACATGTGCTGGATCCTGCAGTGTGTGAGGTAATTTGGATATGGGAGCAAATTGTTTGGAGGAATTTGCATTGGGCTGTACTGTTGCAACACGCGAAGCACTCCTTTTGGGCCGGAATTTTGCTTGAGTTGACCTAGAGGCTGGGCTGAACTTTTTGCATCTTGAGATTGCCCTTGTTGGGCTGGATTATTAGGCATGCAGTCTGCCATTGGGTTACAATTACAATTTGGCCGAGTGCAGTATATTTTGGGCTGGACTATTGTGCGGGCCGTATACTTTGGGTTATACTTTTGCTAAGAATGCCGTGGTATGGTGCGTTAGGACATGTTTGTTTGATTAACGTACAGAATTTTTTAGGATACTACAGACTTCTTTTCAGCAACAATCAGATTAGGGCTGTACATTTTGCGGCGAATATAGCCTGTCTACTTTATCTTTTTTAGTAGACTCTCTCTATTTTCCTTTCTTCCTATCATATGGAACACTTATGTAATGGAGTAGTACTCCATGTTTATTGCTTTTACTTTTGTAATTTCTGTAACAGTGTGGTCGGGTATAGCCGGCACTGTATTTTGACTAATCTATGTAAATATATTTTCCAAAAAAAAATCACTAGAATTCATGTTCAAATTAAGGTTCGCGAAAGAAACGGACCAAAAAAAGTCTAAATGAACGTGTTTTTGTGATTTCCCAATTTTTTTACCAAAAAACCCTAAAAATTAGAGGTTTGGCGAAAAATTTTGGTTTGTCGTTTTTTTACATAAATCACTAGAATTCATGTTCAAATTTGGGTCCGCAAAAGAAACGGACAAAAAAAAGTCTAAATGAACGTGGTTTTGGGATTTCCCAATTTTTTACCAAAAAACCCTAAAAATTGGTGGTTTGGCGAAAAATTTTGGGTTGTCGTTTTTTTACATAAATCACTATAATTCATGTTTTTTTTTATCAAAGGTAAAAAATTTCATTGATCGATTTTCTCATTTACACTGTACACCGGGCATTCCCGGGTGGAAAAACATCCAAAGAAACCACAAAATTCCCAAAAAAACATGTTCATTAAATTTTGGACGCAGGATCGGACGGTCAGAGTAGTCCGAAACCAGCGTCCGAAATTCCTGGTAGAAAACTAGGATCCTGAAGTTTAGGTTCGGACGGTCTTCATCGTCCGAAACGACCTTCCAAAACTGCTCCAAAAAAATCATATTCCAGAAGATTAGGTTCGGACGGTGGAGCGCGTCCGAAACAGCCGTCCGAAACCTGTGACAAAAAACTAGGCCCCAGAAGTTTTGGTTCGGATGTTGTTTGCCGTCCGAACCAGCGTCCGAAATTTAGGTTCGGACGCCTTGCCGTCCGAAAGGTGCGTCCGAAACCCACCCAAGTTCAAAACCTCCAAAATCCTAAAATCATAAAAATAAATACAAAATACAAAAGATCTTCTAGTCTAGGATAGAGACATTAGGGTACAATGATGAGCCCACCCTATACACGTGTGTCTTTATCCTCTGTATACTGTCCTGGTGTATAGGAACCGTGTGATCAAGATCAAAATATAACATGTTCCTCGTTAGCCATATGTAGTAGACTGTGCATGCGAATGCTAACCTTTCCTTGTGACTCCTCCAGGTTGTTCCTCGGTTCACTTTTTTTAGCCCTTTCAAGCTAGCAGCCAGGGTCATCATGGTCCTCGTCAAGCCACACCAAACCCGAACTTCATCCCATATACTCTTAGAGAAAGGGTAGGAAAAAATAGGTGCTTGATTGTCTCCTGGGACTCTCCACATAAACCACAGATAGTGTCAATGTCTAGATAGTCTGCCAATCTATCTCGCGTGAGAAGCTTGCCTCTGATCCCTTGCCATAGAGTGAAGGAGTACTTGGGCGGGGTGTAAAAATTCCATATCGTCGAAGCCCAAGGTACCTTCAGTGCCGCTTTCCTGAAATAGTGATATGCAGAGCCAAAGAGTCCCGGTCGCTTCCATTTATCCACAAGAGCCTTTGCCATTTCCACCGATCCCTCTCTCTGTCAAATCTGATCTCTGATAGAAAGGATCTTCCGCAAAAGCGTGGATTGCTCTCTGTGTCGATCGATTGCCCAAATAGAAATAGTGTTGCGGTCCAGATAATAGTGTTGGATCTATCGCGACCACAAGGAAGCCTTCTCGTGGTGTATATTCCAGAGAATCTTGGATAAAAGAGTTAGGTTCCATGCCGTCGGTTCCATAACTCCCAATCCTCCCTCCTCCTTTGGCATAGCCAAATCCTTCCAAGCAACCTTCGCTTGGCTCCCATTCCAGAGGAAATTTTGGCTTAGCCGAATGATCCTGGTGATTACCTCGGATGGGACCGACAGTGCAAAAAGCCAGAAGCATTGGATGCCCTGCACTACCGATCGTATAAGCTCCTGGCGGCCTGCATAAGATAAGGAGGTGTGCCAGAGGCCAATCTCCGTCGTAATCTTCTCCAGAAGAGGAGCAAAATGCGCAACCTGCTTATTCATGTTGAAATTTAGTTCCGCGAAAGAAACAGACCAAAAAAATTCTAAATGAACGTGTTTTTGGGATTTCCCAATTTTTTACGAAAAAACCCTAAAAATTGGGGGTTTGACGAAAAATTTTGGGTTGTCATTTTTTACATAAATCACTAGAATTCGTGTTCAAATTAAGGTCCGCGAAAGAAACAGAAAAAAAAGTCTAAATGAACGTGTTTTTGGGATTTCCCAATTTTTTACCAAAAAACCCAAAAAATTGGAGGTTTGGCGAAAACTTTTGGGTTGTTTTTTTGCATAAATCACTAGAATTCATGTTTTTTTTATCAAAGGTAAAAAATTTTATTGATCGTTTTCTGTTTTCTCATGTACACTGTACACCGGGCAATTCTGGGTGAAAATACATCAAAATAAAGAAGACCGAAAATAACTTTTATAGTCAAAATAGTTTCGGATGGTGGTTCGGACGGTCGGTCGTCCGAAAGTGCCGTCCGAAACTCTGAGCAAAAAGTGCAGGATTATGTATTTTAGGTTCGGACGGTGAGCACAGTCCGAAACTGCCGTCCGAAACTCCAGCCCAAAAAATCAGCCTTCAGTAGTTTAGATTCAGACGCAGAGCAGCGTTCGAAACTCCCGTCCGAAAATCCTTGACAAAAAATTCGGATTAAGTAGATTAGGTTCGGACGCCTGGTACCGTCCGAAGAAGCGTCCGAAATTCCAACTGACAAAATGCATGCTCCAGCAGTTTAGGTTCGGACGCTGATAGGCGTCCGAAACCCCGTCCGAAATGCCCGAAGTCCAAAAACAGCAAAAAACGTAGAAAAAACCCCAACAAAATATCAACCCTATAAAAAAACATATGCAAAACCATGAAAAAGATCCCATCAACCTATTCTAGGATGGAGACACTAGGGTACAATGATATGCCTTCCCTGTACACGTGTGTCTTTATCCTGTGTATGATGTCATGGTGTATAGGGACCGCGCCATCAAAATATAACCTGTTCCCTGTAAGCCATATGTAGTAAACCGTGCATGCAAAAGCTAGCCTACTCTTCCAACTCCTTCATGAGGTTCCTCGGTTCTCTTTCTTGAGCCATTTCAAGACCGTAGCCAGGGTCGTCATGTTCCTCGTCAATCCACACCAAACCCGGACTTCTTCCCATATCATCTTAGAAATTGGACAAGAGAAGTATATATGCTTGATTGTCTCCTGAGAGTCTTCACAGAAACCACAGCTAGTGTCAATATCTAGGTACTTTGCTAATCTGTCTTGCGTGAGAAGCTTGCCTTTGATCCCTAGCCATAGAGTGAAAGCGTACTTGTGCGGGATATAAGAATTCCATATCGTCGAAACCCAAGGTACCGTTGGTGCCGATTTCTTGAAATAGTGTTATGCAAATCCCGAGAGTCCCGGTTGTTTCCATTTGTTTATAAGGGCCTCTGCCTGTGCCACCGACCCCTCTCACTGTAAAATCTGATCCCTGATAGAAAGGATCTTCCTCATGAGCGTGGATTGCTCTCTGTATAGATTGATTACCCAAATGGAAATAGTATTGCCCTCCAGATAATAGTGTTGAATCCATCGCAACCACAATGAGTCCTTCTTGTGGTGTATGTTACAGAGAAACTTGGATAAGAGAGCTAGGTTCCGTGTCGTCGGGTCCATAACTGCCAATCCTTCCTCCTCCTTGGGCGTGGCCAGATGCTTCCAAGAAACCTTCGCCTGGCTCCCATTACAGAGGAAGTTTCGGCTTAGCTGAATGATTCTAGTGATGACCTCAGTAGGGACAGGTAGTGCGAAAAGCCAGAAACAGTGAATGCCCTGCACTACCGATCGTATAAGCTGCAGGCGTCCTGCAAAAGATGAGGAGGAGGAGTGCCAGAGGCATATCTGTGTCATAATCTTTTCCAGAAGTGGAGCAAAATGTGCAACCTGCAGTCCCTGCGCCGCCAATGGAATTCCCAGGTACCTGATGGGAAAAGATCCGCGTTGTATTCCAGTGAGGTTGATGATATCCGTCTGATCCCCAGCTGGAACCGATCCAAAGAAATCATGGGATTTAAGGGTGTTTGCCCTTAATCCCGAGACCTCTCCGAACTGTTGTAAGCAATCCCAGAGTACTCCTATGGAAGCCCTATCCCATTTGCTGAAGAGCATGAGATCATCTGCATATATAAGGTGCGATATCTTATGCACATGACACGAAGGATGATAGGTGAAAGGTAACCTCCTCGTTCTTATGGAAAACAAACGGGAGAGATACTCCATACATATGACGAAAAGATAAGGGGATATGGGATCCCCCTGTCGCAATCCTCTCCGTCCCTAGAAATGGCCATGTATCTCGCCGTTGATACGTATGGAGTATGAGACTGTGGTAACACACTCCATTATCCAGTGCACATAAAGCTCGGGAAAACCCATTACCTCCATAGCTCGTCTCAAGAAATCCCAATCAACCATATCATAAGCCTTCCGAAGATTCACCTTGATAAGGCACCTAGGCAAATTTTGCTTACGGCTGTATCCTCTAATCAGTTATTGGGCCAAATGAATGTTCTCTAACATACTCCTCCCCTCCACAAAGGCCGACTGCGCCTCGCTGATGAGCCTCGGAAGAAGGTCGACGAGTCTATTGGCCAAGATCTTAGAGATGGCCTTATAGAGAACATTACAACTTGATAATGGACGATAGTCCCCAACCGAGTTCGAATGAGAAGATTTAGGGTCTAGGGCAATGATTGTGTGGTTGAATTGCCTGAGGATCCTCCCCTCGTGAAAGAATTCATTAACCGCATTACATACATCCTTTCCCACAATGCTCCAAGATGCCTTAAAAAAACACGATGAAAACCTGTTTGGGCCAGGCGCTTTGTCGTTGCCAATATCAAAAATGGCCCTCCTTACTTCCTCATCTTCCACCGGAAGCATGAGGCGGTCCGCTTCCTCCAGAGATACTAGGGCACCCCGCCTGTACGCTCTAGGATCAAGTGTTGGCCTAGTGTGTGAGAAGCCCAATAGGTCATGGTAATAGGTGATGAATTCTCTAAACATGTCTCCTTTGGAAGTGGTGGTGGTACCGTCTGCTCCGATAACCGCCGGTATGAAGTTCCTCCTACCATTCCTCTTCACTACATCATAAAAGTTCTTGGTGTTCCGGTCACTGTTAATTAGGTACCGACATTTAGCTTTTTGAGCCAGAAAACTTCTTTCCGCCTCACCCATTCTCCAGGCCTCCTTCTTTATCTCTTTTACCTTCCGCTGCAAGTCCTGATCCGTAGGTTAGTCCTGGAGGGCCGAGAAGTGAAGTTTCAGTTCTTCTCTAACCCTGATCACTCTAGAGAAGATGTGCTGGAAATTTAGCCTGTTGAGCTCCCGTAGTGGTTCCTTCATTTCCTTCAACCTTCTAGAAACCATGTATTGCTCCCTTCCATAGCATGGTTGAGACCAAACCCGATGGACCACATCAAGAAAAGAATCATGTTTACCCCACATGTCAAAATAATAGAACATTCCCTTGGCTCGATCCACCTGATCTCCCACAGAAACCACACATGAAGAGTGATCTGATAGGTGCGTCAAAGTGTGAAAGGTGACATGAGCATATATCTCCGAACGGTACCAGTAGTTGTTGACCATTACCCTGTCGATCTTGGACCAAATAGTGCCATTGGACTAAGTGAGGTAACACCCCATAGATGGGACGTCAGAAAGACCTAGAGATAGGGTGAGCTCCAAGAAATCCTGTATCTCATACGCTGTGACCGGGTTGCCATTAATCCTTTCATTTTCAAAGAGGACATTGTTAAAATCCCCAAGAAGTATCCACGGAATATCCACTGGTGCCAAAGACTCCAAAGCATCCCATAAGATCTGTCTTTTTGCAATGGTATTTAGACCATAAACAAATGAGACATGGAAGGTCAATTGAGTTACCTTACATGTGACCTCCAAATGAATGAGTTGTGCTTGTACCGCCAACGTAGTGATATCCACCTTGAGAGGGTTCCATAGTACAATAATACGGCCCGGTTGATGTAGGCCGAAATTTTTACATTGGCGCCATCCCGGGAACCTCACTCGTATCAACGGGTCCACCTTATTCTCATCCATCCTGCATTCTAGAACCCCAAACATATCTAGGCATTGTTTGCCTAGGACAGTAGCAACCTCTTTTTGCTTTAGGGCGTGGTTGAAACCCTTAATGTTCCAGGAGCCTATCTTTATTAAAACCAGTGGCGGCCTAAGCCCGTCCCCTTCCCACGCCCTGTAGCTTTCTTGTCATTCTTCTTCTTTGCGTTGACACTTACCCATTGCTGCACCTCAGTGAGAGGTGTATTTGCAGGAAAAGAGATAGCACTAGTCTCCACATCTGTGTCCCGTATCTCCGGCATAGGTAAGCCAATAACATATGTGTTGGGGGAGGCCGATGTCCCCGCCAACGTAGTGATATCCACCTTGAGAGGGTTCCATAGTACAATAATACGGCCCGGTTGATGTAGGCCGAAATTGTTACATTGGCGCCATCCCGGGAACCTCACTCGTATCAACGGGTCCACCTTATTCTCATCCATCCTGCATTCTAGAACCCCAAACATATCTAGGCATTGTTTGCCTAGGACAGTAGCAACCTCTTTTTGCTTTAGGGCGTGGTTGAAACCCTTAATGTTCCAGGAGCCTATCTTTATTAAAACCAGTGGCGGCCTAAGCCCGTCCCCTTCCCACGCCCTGTAGCTTTATTGTCATTCTTCTTCTTTGTGTTGACACTTACCCATTGCTGCACCTCAGTGAGAGGTGTATTTGCAGGAAAAGAGATAGCACTAGTCTCTACATCTGTGTCCCGTATCTCCGGCATAGGTAAGCCAATAACATATGTGTTGGGGGAGGCCGATGTCCCTGTGGATGATTCATCCATAGTTGCCTCTTCTATCATTGGGGCCCTTTTTTTATTCATGGGGGGGTTTTGCCCTCGTTGGTGGCTGCAGGCAAGACCTCGTGAGTCTCCAAATCCCCCTCCTCCATATCCATGGGGGCTTTGCCTTCTCAATAACGGGCACAGCAGTGGGTTGTTCCTCCTCAGGTTGGGGTACCTCAATTAGGGCCTAGTTGACCTTCTCCATCACCTCAGCTTGGCTCTTGTCCAGTTTGTTGTCGCCTTTTGCCACAACCGGGGGTTTGGGGATACCCCTAGGTTTGGCAACTCCTGAAGGTCCAGCTACATTCATGGATGGGACTAGAGTGGCTTGAGTTGTGGGAGCCTTAGTTCGTCCTCTAGACTTGCTCCTTTTGGGCGTGGCCTTGTCTTCTTTGCCATCATGAGTGCCCTTCACTATCTTTTTTGCGGGATTGTGAACGGCCCCTTGTCTTTGCAATTCGGCCCCTACAGTGGTCAACATCATGCCTCAATATACGGCAAGTAGTGCAAAATCGAGGCTCCCTTTCATATAAAACCCTTTGGGTGTGTTGAACTCCATTCATGAGTGCAAAAGTTATTTCCTTTGGGAGTGGCTTGGTTGCATCCACTTCCACTAAAACTCGAGCAAAAGCAGTACGCTCCATTGTCACCGCACACTCATCAGCAGCAATTGGCACCCCAATGCGTGAAGCTATCTTCCCCAAAGCCACTTCACTCTAATGGTCCAGTGGAAGTCCAGGAAGCCGGATCCAAGTGGGGATAGAGATAAAGCATGTGTCATTGAACACAAAGCATGGTGGCAAGACCTTGAGGAGCCAAGGAATGCCGAATGTGTCATAAGGGCTAGTTTGGAGCACCAAGTCCCGATCTCTCTCATTTTGGAACCGAAAGACCATCCATCTATCGTCATGAATCGTGAACCGGTGTTGCTCTCCCCATTTGCTCCGAACGTCATGAATAGCTTTGAGGCCGGGGAAACGGCTAAGAACGTATCCCACTAAGCTATGGCCAAAGTCTCTTCCATCCCCTTCCATCAAATCACATTCGTTATCTGCCCACTTCTTCAACCTGAAATTTCTGTTAATCTTCTTCCTTTCCATAAATAAGGATGACCAAGACTTTTGAGAGATCATGTTGGCTGCAACCGATTGTGCTCCACTGTTGCCTTCAATTGTGCCTGCTTTGTCAGAATCACCTGCCTGTTTGGCGGCTTGAAGCATGGCCTTGGCCAATTCACCCGCAGTGAGGACCTCTTTTCCAGGAGGTAGAGCTCCACTATCGATGTCCCCACTATTCTCGGAATTGTTGTCACCAAAAATTTGGCCGACGACAGCAAGTCTTTTAAGCCCCGAAGGGCCAAAGGGTTTCAGACGTCCGAAAGTGTCGTTCGGACGGTGTATGGGCGTCCGATCCGTCGTCCGAAACTCTGGCAAAGAAAATCAACTCCCAGAAGTTTTGGTTCGGATGACTAGGAGAGTCTGATAGGTCGTTCGAAACTCTGGAAAATGCGATTTCTGTCTTTAAAGCTTATTCAAAACTCGAAGTTGCCCAATGAAAACCAGCCACGTAAGGAGTGGGACCCACAAGGAGATAAGGTAGCTAGGGTTGTGGTGTTTTGGCGTAGAACTCAAAATTTTAACCCAAACAAAATTTTTGCACTATTCATCATCTTTCTCACCAATCACTTGAAGCAAAATCACATAATAGCTTAAGATTTCCACAATAAAGGTAGAATACCAACATTGTTGCCAAGAAACCACAATAAGAGAGTAAGGTTGGACCTTAATGCTTGGAAATGGTAAGCCACAAAACCACTTAAATTTGTTGAAGGAGAGCACACCCTAGCTGGAAGTATCCATCCCAAAGAGAAATAGGCAGCAATATGTGGGGCGTTTCCCGTAAGAATGGAGCTTCAACCAAGCAAGAAAACCAAATTCTAGTTGAATGTTCTTGACGGGTGAACAGTAAATCCTAAGCTGCCCAAATTGACAATTCGATAAGAAACCCGCCAAATGACAATGGAAAAATCTGTAATTAATCCACGTGAGATATAGAATATATTTCACAAGTCGTTTGGCCCGATCTGTAAGCAAGAACTATTAATAAAAGCTTCCAAAGAAAACCAAAGTCCAAGAAATAATGGTAGTGAATTCCGGCCATAAGAACCGGTCACCACCACATTCGGCATCAATTCGAGCAAGAAACCCAATATTAGCACAAGATTTGTGCAAGAAATCCAAGAAATCCAAGCAAAACTAGCACTAGAATGGAAGCAAACCCAAGGTGGGTTGAGAGTATTTCTTTCTCCCTAACTTCCACTTCACTCACTAGAATTCATGTTTTTTTATCAAATGTAAAAATTTTATTGATCAATTTTCTCATATACACTGTAGACCGGGCATTCCCAGGTGAAAGACATGAAAATAATTCCAAAAAAAACATAATCCCAAAAAACATGTTCCAAAATGTTTCGGACGCTGGTTCGGACGGTGGGTACCATCCGAAAGGGCATCCGAAACTCGTGGTGATGCAGATTCATGAACATATAGGATCGGACGGCCTCCAGCGTCCGAAAAGATCGTCCGAAAGTCCCTCCAAAATTCTCAGTCGCAGAAGTTTAGGTTCGGACGCACCCTGCCGTCCGAAACCAGCATCCGAAAGTCTTGAACCAAATATCAGCTTCCAGATGTATAGGTTCGGATGCTTGTCACCGTCTGAAGAGGCGTCCGAAACTCCTGAGAAAAATTCCACGTCCCAGTAGTTTAGGTTCGGACACGGATAGCCGTTCGAACCGTCGTCCGAAACTCCAAAAAACCCCAAACAACGGCCCAAAAAAGTCATGTATAAAACTATTGAAATATCAACCCTAAACACCAAACATGTGCAAAAGAAAAACTCAACCTAGTTGTTGGGTGAGTTTGTCGTGTAACCCAAACAAACAAATACCCTAACTTTAAATATATAGCACTTGGAAGAAGGGGTCGAATTCCATAGAGAGGGGGGTCTTGTTAAGAGTTCGTGTCTAGTATGTAGAGTAATGAAAAATGCAACTAAGGAAAGAAAACAAGAAAAAATTCAACAAGACTAAACCTACACTAAAGTCAACCTAATTGATCTAGGACTCTAGCTTCAAAGTTAGGGAGTAGAAATCAAGTATATAAGTGTATCATTGGAATTTAGGACTAGGTTTCTTAATCATTTGTAGCATTGGTGATTCATGTGATAGCTTGAAGAATGTGGTTTAATGTTGTCTAGTGGAAATTTGGTGGTTAAGACTATAACCTGACCAAACTCAATCACAATTAATAGATCAATCAAAGCAAATTGATTCTATGTCATTTCAAATCCACAACTTCCAAGCCAAGTCCCCAACTAGGTTGTCATGCTAGTGTTAACTTGGTTTCCACATGCTTAGGGCTAATTCATGGAATAGATTCAATCAACATTATCATGGACAAAGAGGTATCTTCATCACAACATGCAATGGATTAATATTCTACTCACAACATGACCCAATTTTCACTTTCAAGTTAAGGATATTGCACAAGAAATGTGACTGATAAGTCGGTATTTCACCGACTTATTCGCTTGACTTTCTTTATCTTTTACTATGGATTTTGTGTGAAAATGATGCTTGGTGTATTGACGGTATGCTAAATGTGCATGTTTTACAAATTGTTGAGAAAATGCCTAAGTGTTGTAAAACAATTTGAAGTGCTGTGATCTTCGAATATGCAAGACACTTAGTCATGCACACCACTGACCTCCAAGTTTTCATGAAGGTCCACAACTATTCCTACAACACAACACAAGCACACGGCACACAACATCTATACGACCTCACTAACTCACAACTCACAGCACTCACACAACACACTTAGCACTAACACCTCACACACGCGCACAACATGCGACCGCCACACACACGTGCGCCCGCCTCACACACGCACACACACAACACGGCGGGCGCACTATGCGCCCGCTACACACAAGGCGGTTGCACAGTGCGACCGCCACTCACACAGTGGGCGCACCACTCACACAGTGCGACCGCCACACACACCTCACACACATTGCACATTTTGTTCTTTCATGCATTTTTCCTTTGTTATATTTCTAGTTAGGAATTTTCTCATGCATTTCGTATACACTACACTTCACATTTGGTCCAAGCGCACTTAGCAAACACAGCCTCCAATCTGTTTGATATTTTGCTTCTTTACTCTTATTCGTTGAGTACACGTGTCTTCACTAAATTCTTGGCTTATATCCACAGGGACACGCGTCAACATCCAGGGATGAAAAGGGAAACTTACAGGAAGCTCACTTGGCCAAGTCATCTAGGAGAAACTATAAAAGCTGGAGGTTGTTGCTTTGAGGTGGCATGAGAGAAAATTTCGAGAGAGATCAATAGTGAGGAATTAGGGTTTGGAAAGAAAGGGAGAATAGAGTGGAGATTATTCCATTTTATCTTTCTGTTATAGCTATGTTCGATCAGGCTTTGTCAAACTTGTTTTCAAAGCCGATCAACTTGATCGGCTAAACATTAGGTTGTTGCTTTGAGGGATTAAGTGTGATGACTTTAAAACCAATTTGAGACATTCGTATTGCTCATTATGTGTTTGATTTTGGTTCATATCGTTTGATGTTTCATTTCAATGTTTACTCACACACGATTATGCCCTTTATGTGATTTTCGGTACCCACTGAAATCAATTCAGTGCTGATAAAGGAAATTGAAACAACACCACTCGAATATGGAACAAACTTGTATGAGTCCTAATATCTGTGCCTTGTTGTGACTTCAATCGTGCGGTACCCATTGACAATTGAAGTCAATCCCGTGAAAGAGAGGATTATTTGAGTATTAACACTTGAACTTTTATCTAGTGTTTTAATACCAAATAGGGATCTGGAATTAGGAAGCTGGGCCTGAATCTTGCCCTACCAAGGGAAGACACGGGAGTATTGTGAATTACGGTTGTGAGATCTACCAAGAAGATCAGTCCTAAGTTCACTAGAGGTCAATCCCCTCATACATGCTTTTACACAAGTCGAGGATAATTGGTTAAAGTCATTATCACTGGCCTCCCTCAAGGAAACTCCATTTAACTTCTTGATTAATTTAAGTATCTGTTTTGCATTTGTTCTTCGCTTATTCTTAATTTCCAATTCTATCACTAGCACAATTCTTGATTCAATCCTCTTCCTGTTGGATACGATCCCACTTACCACTTCTGCATTCTTTAGTGTTATTGGGTAAAATTGCAAGGTACGACGACTGCCTTTCCAATTTTTGGCGCCGCTGCCGGGGAGAGGCGCAGCGTTGAGAGTTGTTTGTGATAGTTTGACTTTGTTGTTACTTTACGAATTCTTATTTGAAATTGTTGATTTGTTTGTTCTGTTGAAATCGTAATTCATTACTTGTCTCTGTTGATTTTGTTCTACTGATATTTTCTTGTGAGAATTCCCAGTTTATGCAACCTAGAGCAAGGCTACGTGGTGAAGCTCCGGAATTTGCACTTGACTTAGAATTGCAAAGGAGTTTAAGGCAAAGGAGAAGGGCATTGGAAATGGCCGAACAGAATGAGGAGAGGCCTCAGCCCCAACCACCTCGGTTTGGGGACCACTTTGCAGTAAACTTCGAGAGGAGGAACAACCACCAGGGAATAGACGTCGAGAGCTATCAAATCCTGACACAAATCGTGTCCATGATCACTCAAGGGCAGATCTTTCAAGGCTTGAGCAACGAAGACCCTAACGAGTATTTGAATTGGTTTTTGGGACTTTGTAACACTTTCAAGCTGCAAAGAGTCACTCCGGATGATGTGAGAAGAGTTCTATTCCCGCTGTCTCTAAAAGGGAAGGCGAAGCATTGGTTCAAATCAATCGGGTGACCAGCCATAGCCACTTTTGAGGAACTTGAGCGGATGTTTTTAGCCAAGTATTTTTCTCAAGCCAAATTGGAGCGGATGAAGATGGAGAGACATTCAAGGAAGCATGGGATCGTTTTAATGACTTACTCCGCCAATGTCCAAACAATGACCTCGGGGAGGTCAGGGAGCTCAACACTTTCTTCAAAGGTTTATCTCCGGAATCTTCGCTAATGGTTAAAGCTTGTGCTAACGGGGCTTTAAAAGACAAGAGTGTGCCCGAGGTCAGGGAGCTCTTTGACTCAATTACGGATAACGAATATCTGTTTTCGGAAGCTAGGAAGACTCCTATGAGGAAGCAACAAGGTGTGTTGGACTTAGACGAGGAGACTTCCTTGAAAGTAAAAATTGAGGCTCTCACAAGACAAGTTCAGAATCTAAAGGCCGCCAAGGTCGCTCCCGTGTTGATGTGCGGATTGTGTAAGGGAGAACACCACACGGACGAGTGCGAGCTTACCCAAGAATCAGTGCAGTATGTGACTCACTACAACAACCACCAACAATATGGAGGTTATCGAAATCAGTCAAGCCAAGGCAATTGGGGACAGAATAATCAGGGAAATTAGCAAAGACAGTACTACCAGAGTGGGGAGTCAAGCAACAGGGAACAGAAGAAGACAACCGATGATTTGCTCCATGAAATTCTGGGAAAAATGGACATGTATGAGAAGAGGACCTCCACACTCGAAACTCAAGTGAAAACGTGGAGGCCTTCATCAAGAACATTGATATGAAGATGGGACAGTTGGCTAAGGCAAGCCATCAAAGACCTCAGGGCACCCTCCCAAGCGATACAGAGCCGAATCCAAATGGAAAGGAGGTGTGCAATGCTATAACATTGAGGTGTGGAAAGAAGCTTAGTGGAAACAAGTGAAAAGAGGAAGAGAAAGCCTCATGGGAAGAAGTCATAGAGGAAACTACACTAGTGGGAGATGAAGCCCAAGACAAGGACGGGAGTGTGAAGGTTCAAGAGTGTTAAAGGAAGAAGGGGGCTCCAAGCCCATGCGATGACTCACCATATGCACCACCCCCCCATTTTCCCCAACGACTTCGACCTCCACCTAAGAAGGGGGTTCAATTCACAAGGTTCCTGGATATGGTGAAAAATGTAAACGTGAATGTACCTCTGCTGGATTTGGTTACAGCGGTACCGAGGTATGCAAAATTTTTGAAGGACTTGATTGCCAACAAAGAACAGATTCTGCAATTTGAAGTACCGATTCCGCTCACCAAGGAAAGCCAAGCATGGATCAACAATGAATTGCCTCCCAAACGCAAGGACCCTGGTAGCTGTACGGTGCCATGCTCAATTGGTGGAAGATTTTTTAGCAAAGCCCTGTGTGACCTTGGGGCTGGAATAAACCTCATGCCTTTATCCATCGCCGAGAGTATAGGATTGGGAAAACGGATTAAACCTGTGGCAATTATGCTCTAGTTGGTAGATAGATCATTGGTTCAGCCCACGGGAATGGTAGAAGATGTTCTGGTCTCTGTGGATAAATTCATACTGCCAGTGGACTTCATAGTGCTAGATATAGAGGAAGACCCAGAGGTCCCACTCATCTTCGGGAGGCCATTCTTGGCTACGGGGGACGCTCTCATTGGGGTCAAAGGAAAGACTATAACAGTCAGAGTCAATGGTGAGGAGGTCGTATTCAATGTGGACTATGCTATGAAACACCCTCATTCCATAGAACAATGTTGTTTGGCAAGCTTGGTGGAAGGTAATCTCCAACCTTTAAGCTTTGAACATAAGCGTAAGTCCTCCCTTGATTTATATGATTTTTGTGATATTGACATGTGTGAAGATTTTGAGACTGTGCTAGTTGTTAAAGAAACTGATACACTGCATGAATTGAGCTCTTGGGATGCAAAACTTGAAATTGATACATCTGTGAAAGAAATGGACTTTGCATGTGAGTTTGATGAAAATTGTGGAAATGGTGAGAATTTAAGTGAAATGAAAAATGTGCATGAAAATTGTGAAGTGTATGATCACAGTGGAAAGATGGAGTTGAAAATGGAAACTAACAAAAATGATAAGAAATTTACATTTTGTGAAAACTTGACAAATGCCTTTGTTGATACTGATGAAATTGTGAAAGTGGTGCCCACCGAGGTGAGGTCCGGAAAATGTTGACGACAGGGACAATGCCCTAAAGCCTCAGCATAAAAAGCAACTCAAGAGGAAACAGCCACCTCTACTCAGATATCTTAAACGGGTGGTTTGGCGAGAAAAAAAGAAAACCTCAGAAGACCCACCACCCAGAGAGGAGAGAATGGGGACCTCAGACACAAGGTGGAGAGACAAGAGGCCTAAGGCAAAGATCAACCAGTCAGCTTGGAAAAACACGGGACACACACAGTTCCTCGACATTCCACCACTCTGAGAGCAACACTGCTGTGTCTGGCTGAGGACAATAAACCAAGCGCTGTGTTGGGAGGCAACCCAACCTTTTCAAATTCTGTCGTTGTTTGTCTCGTTTCTAATAGTATGTAGTTCCAATAAATGATTGAAACTCATCTCTCGAACGCAGATAGTCGGGATTCCACGCAAGCAGCTGGGATATACATATCCGGATGTCACGAGATGTAACAGGTAAACAGTGAAGAATATTCTCTGCACGAGAATAAAATCCGGGATATACACCTCTGCATGAGAATATTTGATTCTACCAAACGCTTTCAAGTCGAATCTTGATCTGTGCTTGCAACTTCCAAGATAATCTGACATGTTAATTGAGTGTTGAAGGGGAAGACCAAATCTTGGTTAAAAAAAAAAGAAAGAAAAAAAAAATTTTGCATGGTAGAACCGAATGGATCATGACAAGATGGATGCATGAGTGAAGAGATTTGTGCATGCCATGGTGGGCAATCGGTTGAGGCAAGCAATGAATTGGAAAAATGGTGACAAGGTGATGACATGTGGGACCACCAAATTATTTTGTAGTAAAAGTATGCATATGGCCGAAAAATGCAAGGAAAAGTGATGGGATTGGTCAAGCTCTTGTTTGCATTCATTTTGTACCTTAGCAATTTGTTTTTAGTGCATTCACATGTCCATTGCTTTACTTGGATCATGAAACGACCGAATCTCACCATGGCATTTGACAAGACTAGACAAATTTTGTTTGAATGCAATTTTTTGTGGGTAAATGATTTCTCCTTTAGCAAGTCACATGCATTTATTCTCTAGCTTGTTAAGTAGCCGAGTCATGCATAAATTTTTGTCTATAAAAGCCATGAATCATGCATTTGACATTCAGCACTCAAGTTACATACATTATCAATAAATCGATCAAGAGGAATTGAATCCAGAGGAGCCGCTCGTCGACTCTTGAGTTGGGGTTGCACAAACTTTGTTATAATTGCACTTAGCTTTGCTAAACTTCAACCAAGTAAGTGCTAAATCCTTGTTAGCCATAGAGCTTGAATTGAAATGTTGTGATATTGAATACTGAATGTTGTTGACCGGGACATGGAATGATGAAATGCTTGAATGCTTTAATTATTGACGAATCTCGATTGATGGCTTTTCATGAGCAAATTGCGCACTT
The DNA here is from genome assembly GCA_016586305.1 of Ophiorrhiza pumila. NCBI lineage: Eukaryota > Viridiplantae > Streptophyta > Magnoliopsida > Gentianales > Rubiaceae > Ophiorrhiza > Ophiorrhiza pumila. The sequence goes on from BLIW01000011.1 coordinate 15,232,017, forward strand.
TGTGAAATCTTGATCTTATGTGTATAATGTGCAATCTTATCCAATGCATGATTTAGACAGTGAACTTATCGTCGTAAAATGCTCAGTGAAAATATTTTGTGAACATGTTTCTTTGTTGGTATAATGAGCTTGAATGAAACTCCACTCATTGAGGCTGTAATTTTCAGGTGCCTCAATATGCCACCTAAGAAGACGACTCCTGTAACCACTTCAAAGGCACAATCATCAAAAGGAAAAGCCAGGGTCATTGAATGTGAGACATCTGATGAATCGGGATCGGACAAAGAATATTTCCTAGGAGACGAGGAAGTGTATGACACTAACCAAAAGAAACGGAAAATCCCTCAGCAGATTGTCCTTCAGCGATTTTGCAATGCCGATGCCCAGGAAAAATTTTGCGATTTTGCCATTAGACACATTCACGTTGAACGAGCTTTTGGAGTCACAGAGAGCCCCTATGTTGAAATCATCAAACATTACAATTGGCAGAAATTGACAGAGGCACCAGGAAGTTGCAATGTAGCTATTGCAAAGGAGTTCTAAGCCAATGCCACGGGAGCCGAGGCCAAAGAAGTAAATTCAAAAAGTGTCTTCATAAGAGGAAAATATCTTAAACTCACGACTCAGCTGGTGAATAAACAGTATGGGCTCAAGGATTATGCACATGACGAGATTACTGACTTGAGGAAGGCCGGAGACCCAGACACGATCCTGCGTGCACTGAGCCTTCCTGGGACCGATTGGGAAAGAAATCACCATGGCGACCCAAGATTTGTCAATCTCAAGGATTTGACAGCGGAAGCTAAAATGTGGCTACTCTTCATAAATTCCTGCCTGATGCCCACCACCCACAACACATGAATCTCGAAGAACAGGCTCTACCTGGTGTATACCATTAAGAACCGACTCACGGTGGATGTAGGAAAATTCATAATAACCTACATCAACAATGCCTTAGCTGAAGACCATCAATCCATGTATTTCCCCCACTTCCTTTACGAACAAGCGGTGAAACTGGGCGTGAAAGTGTCCGCAGGGGATGAGAGCCGCAACCCAGCACTTCCTATAAAGAATGGCCAAATTAAGCTGTATCAAGCTACCGAAAAGATAGACAGAGAGCAGAGGGAAGAAGAAGCTAGGGAAAGAGAAAGGGCGGAGCAAGAACAAGAAATGGATGATATCGATGAAGATGAGCCCCAAGCCGAATCAGCCCAACCTCAGCATAACCAACAACCGCCTCAGGCACTCGGGAACTTCCACCACATGCAGCACGCATTGGAGGGGCTGCAAACTACAATTCAAAATCAACAAAACTCTCTTATGCAGCATATGGAAGAAATAGAGGGCCGTTGGACTGGGTTGCAGGATTGCATGGGGAATATTGGAACGAGGCTAGATACCATGGTACAAGAACAGACCACTCAATGGACTGTAATGGATAATAAGATCTCTCAATGCCAGACAGAAGTCTATAACCTCAACTTGATGATGGTGCACCACCACCAAACTCGAGGGCCAGACTCACACTTTCCCCCATTAGAAGAAATGGACAGTCATGCACGTATGATCGTAGACACTTCAAGTAGTAGACGAGTGGTCATGCAACAAGGAATAAGTTCCAGCGCGGGACCGCATGCACAAAATTTCAGACCCACACAACCTCCTTTCTCGGGGTTCTCTCACTTCGCCGGACAACCTCCACCAACATAAACTGGGTAGACTCTTTCTTTTTTTTAAGTGTGGAGACCATTGTTGATTTTAAGTGTGGGGGGAGACTTGCATGCTCTAGAGGTCCATGTGTGGTTATCTAGTCTCTGTGTGGCTTTTGCTTATGCTTGTGTTTACGATGCTTAGGGCCTTTGCTGTTTTTCTTAAATGTTATGTTGTGTGTGCTTATGTGTTGCAGGGATCGATTGGAGGTGGTGTGATATTATATTATTAGTAGGGGGTGTATTTCTTTTCATTTTCCTTTTCCTTGTGTTGTTGTGGGAATGAAAAACAAGGTAGTGACTAGCACTGACCTTGTAGTTTGCTTTCTATTCATAGTTGTGATGCAGTGTGCTTTGATTTCCAGTTGTATAAATATAAGAGTTTGATGTTGTGTTGTGCAAAGATTGTCACTGTCCATCTAACACACTTGCACATCCATTACATTCGCACTTCCAATTTCATCAACGAATCCACAAACTGTTCAAAGTATGCAAAAATTTTTATAAGTTTTACGGTATTCATTTGATGCATACAAATTGCTGGGTAAAGTGCGATGTCAAAGTAAGATAGAAACGCCAGCAACAAATTTGACATAGGAGAGAGCTTATGATTCCTTGCTTGTATGTGCTTTCTACTCGTAAACACTTATTCTTGCATTTTGAGCATATAGTCTATTGAAGACACACACGAACACTAATTGTTTGAAAATTGTGCAAAATGTGAAAGAAAAAGCCAGCAGGCGAATAAAGGGAAAAAAGAGCCACAAAACCCTGGCAGCCAAGCACCAATGTGCGGCATGAATTTCAAAAGAAAAAGCAAATAAGCACCAATGTGCAAGTTGAATTCTGTAAAGTTTCGTAATGTTTAAGTGTTCGTGTGTGTGGACAAAAGGATTGTTGTGCAAGAATTTTTGCTAAGTGTCTACTTGAGTACTTTGCATAGACAATGTGAGGGAACATAAGAAACTCTCAGCACACACTGTCATGTTGACGGTTTGGTCTTTAATCGTTGCACCTTACTCGACAATTTGTGTAAGTTAGATGAACTGTAAACTCGCCACTCATATGTTTCCTCTTGCATGCGAAAAGTTTTTGAGGGATAGCTAATGAGGTTGAGAGTGTTGAATGTGGGGTGGATAGTTGGTTTTACTTTGCTCGGGACTAGCAAAGATTTAAGTGTGGGAGATGATAAGTCGGTATTTCACCGACTCAATCCCGTGAAAGAGAGTTAGGATTATTTGAGTATTAACACTTGAACTTTTAGCTAGGGTTATAATACCAAATAGGTATATGGAATTAGGAAGCTGGGCCTGAATCTTGCCCTACCAAGGGAAGACACGGGAGTATTGTGAATTAGGGTTGTGAGATCTACCAGGAAGATCAGTCCTAAGTTCACTAGAGTTCAATCCCCTCATACATGCTTTTACACAAGTCGAGGATAATTGGTTAAAGTCATTATCACTGGCCTCCCTCAAGGCAACTCCATTTCACTTCTTCATTAATTTAAGTATCTGCTTTGCATTTGTTCTTCGCTTATTCTTAATTTCCAATTCTATCACTAGCACAATTCTTGATTCAATCCTCTCCCTGTTGGATACGATCCCACTTACCACTTCTGCATTCTTTAGTGTTATTGGGTAAAATTTCAAGGTACGACGACTGCCTTGCTAGTAACCTTAAAATCAAGCATATGTAACTTATAATCAAGCCCATAACATTTCATCACCATACAAACAAATTATCAAAAGCCCATAGCTTAATTCCAAAGACACCACACAATTTAACCCATCATGGCTAATTAGAGCAAACCCAAATGGTAGATTAAGCAATGAATTAGCAAGAAAGTGCAAGGAAAGAGACAACCCAATATATGTGGTCTTCCCAAATGTTGATTCCAAGCTAAAGGTCCAAGCTTCCTTTTGATTTCCACTCTAATTAGCCAAAAGTTCATAGAATTCTATCCCAAGAAATGAAACACCTAGAACACACACTAAAAGGTGTGTTCTTATGAGCTATTGCTAATTGTATCCTAGATACCTAACTTAGTGTTTAAGAAATCTTATATAGTTAGTAAAATGACTAAAAATCAATAATTACATAAAGTACCCCGCTTATTCTAAAATAGGGGCCGAAATGCAATTTCCGAAAGTGTTGGTCTCGCAGCCACTTTTTCAGGATTTTAGACAGCACACTTTGATGATATTGGGACGTGATTTGGAATGTCTTTCGTGCCGAATTGGGTATTTTGGTCTTCATAAGAATTGTAGCCCTGCCGCCTGGTTTTCTAAGGCATCATGAATCATTGAATTTGGAGGTCTGTAGCTCAAGATATGCTCATTCTACCAAACTGTGGCAAAAGGCTCAACAATGCAAAACTCTAAATCAGCAATCATAAAGATGCCCCCGTTTCTCCTATTTGTACACAGAATTAGAAGAAAGTTAAAACATAAGAAATGAAGTACACGCAAAGAGTTTTCGAGAACATCCAAGATTGCCTCATTTGGATTAGTATTGAAAGCATTACACTCAAATAAAGTTCGACCTACATTCTGCCCAAACCCTAAAACAAGCCTATTAACATGTTAGGGTTTTCTCAATGCATCATTTCCAACCTTTTCCAATTCTTTCCTTGTTCTTGAACTTCAAATACACACTTGACTCATTTGAACATCATTTTTGGTCTTTTTCACTATTTAAACACTTTCAATTTGCAAACCACCTTAATGCCCAAAATTGCACAAAACATCACACATTTGCATAAAACACAAGACAAAAGCTAAGTGATTTAACACATATAAGTTGGTATAAAACCAACTTATCAAATTCCCCCACACTTGAACCTTTGCTTGCCCTCAAGCAAAGACACAGCATTACACTTACACAACTCATGTTAATCACTCACATTTAACCGTTACTCCCTTGTTTACTAAGTCTATCTCTAAGTTCATCAAAACATTTTTCACACAAAAACTCTAAAAGGTTTCCCCGTTCCAAATTTTTAGATTTCAACACATATTGTCAACCAAGGCACAACGAATAAAGACCAAAATGTTATACGTGTAAGTGTGTGCTGAGGAATACTGGTTTAGTGCTCTTCATGTATGCATAACCCTTTAATTCTATCTTACGATTCACTTCATATCAATCTCCTTATCCACACATAGGAACAAATAGCACACAAGATCAACGGCGCACATTGGTGCTTCTCTTAGATCATTTACATTCAAATTGCACTTTGGTGCTTTCTTTTGTCACACACATTGGTGTATGATTGCCTGGGTCTTGTGGCTCTTTTTCCCACTAGCTGCCTGGGTTTTGTGGCTATTTTTTCCCCAATTATGCTTGCCAAGGGTATTTCGGCTTTTCATTCCCAATTGCCAAAGGCTTTTTCTCCATATCCTTTCTTGTGTAACCATTAGTTCGTACATGTCTTTAAGGGACTTTATATTCAAGAACACTAGAATTCCAAGGAAATGCATACCAAAGAACAACTCAAACCGAATTACCTCCTATGTCATTGATTATCTTGCATGGCATATCTATCTTACTTTAACATCATGCCTTGGCCAATAAAACGTGCCAATTTCTTTCAAATTTAGAACCGGAAATGAAAAATATTTTCGCATGCATTAACATAAAAATTTGATGAACCAAAGGTTGAACATAGCAAAACAAAGGAACAAAGGTCAAAATGTAAAGTGATACTTCATCTCATTCAATTCATTGCCCACACTATCACTATACCTCTTTCATTTCATTTCACATGTTACCCTTTATTAGCACACTCACACTCCTAAAACTTAAAAGAACTAACCAACCAAAACAGCAACACTCAACACTTCACACATTCCATGAACAGTCACATTTTGCCACAGATCAACTACACAAAACTTGTGTTCTTAACATCACTTATTCACAAAAAATTTCAAAATTTCCACAAAAAATTTTAAACTTACACAACAATAAAAGACACAACATATAACGGGAAATAATATGCAAACACTCAAATTTAACACAACAAAACTAAAAATTAACATGCTTTGCATCACATAGCACAAAAAACTTCATGAACGAAAGAAAATAAGCATGAAAAGTGCAAAAGGCACAAATCAAAGCAAACATTCCCTCCCCCACACTTAAAACTCACATTGTCCTCAATGTAAGTCAAAGAATAAGGTAAAGAACTCCCTTTTTAGTAGGCAATGAACTCCAATGTTCGCTAAGTTGATTTGGCTTGCTCCTAGCTCCATACTTGTTCAAATGTCCTCCTTTTTTTTCTTCATTCTTTTTGTGGCATACTCTTAGACTCCTTCAAAAGAATTCAACCTAATTCACTACAAAATAAGAAAGTCAACAACTCAAAGGAAAGCAAAAATAACTAAAGTCAAAAGAAAAGAACAAGAGATTAGAAGTAGTTCTAGGTTTATTAGTCCCTAGCTAGACTTTATTGCTATTGTCATGGTTTGTTTCCTTGGAGTTCCTTCTTCCTCTTTGCTTTGTTCATTTTCCTCTCCATGCCAACACTATTACCATTTTCTTGTGATTCACTCATGGCCATCCAAGTTTGCTTTGGCACTTTTCCCTTGTTAGCTCCTCTCCTTCTTTTTCTTTTCCTCTTTCGATGTTTGGGCTTTGGTATGAATGTGCCACTAGTCATTGGATGTATCCCTACCATGAAGCATTGACCTCCTCTATTAGGGTTCATCTCTTCTTCACCAACCTTGAGAGTGATAGCTTGATCTTCAATCTTGAATGTTATTGTTCTACTTTGCACCCCAATAGTTGCATCACCAGTAGCCAAGAATGGTCTCCCAAGTATAATGGGAATATCTCTATCCTCCTCCATGTCCAAAATCACAAAGTCTACTGGGAACACAAATTCATCAACGGTCACATAGACATCTTCAATTTTCCCAATTGGACTTACTACTGATCGATCGGCAAGTTGAAGATTTATCAAGGTATGCCTAATTCTTTCCTTTAGCCCAACAATCAAAGCAGTTGAGAGGGGCATTAAACTAATTCCCGCTCCCAAATCACATAAGGCTTTAGGAAAATACCTTGCACCGATCAACCATGGAATAGTAAAACTAGGATCTTTTAACTTCTTAGGCATCTCTCGTTTGATCAAACAACTACAAATCTCCGTCCAATAGATCACCCCATCACATTGAAGCTTCTCCTTGTTAGCAATGAGTTTCCTAAAGAACTTTGAATATTTTGGTATATTGCTCAAGAGCTCAACAAGGGGCACATTCACATTAATCTTCTCAAGCATTTTCACCCACATAGCAAATTGCGCATCATGCTTAGTTCTTTTCACAAGCCTAGAAGGATATGGAGGATATGGCAAATCATTCTCAAATTCAAGAGAGTTGGGAACTTCCTTCATAGTCTCCATCAATTCCGGTTCAAACTCCAACTCTTCTCCTTTAATGGCCACATCTTCCACATTATCTTTTTCACCACTTTTCCTCTTTCTCTCACTCCTGATTTCAACTTTCTCTCCACTTCTCAAGTAGATGGCATTACATTGATCTACAACATCTTGGCTAGGCAAAGAGTTACTAGTGGTAATCTCTTTTGGTTTACTTTGGGTAACTTGGGCTAATTGCCCCAATTGATCTCGCATACTCCTTACCATATCTTCAAGGTTCATGATGCTTATATCATTTTGATTCAACCTTTGCTCCATTACCTCTATCCTTCTGACAATCTTATCCAAGATGTTACAAAACATTTCCTCAACCATAGGCTTCTTCTCTTCTTGCTTCAAAGGTGGAACCACCTTTTGAGCTTGTCTCTCAAAGTTGCTCCCAAGATGCCTATGATCTCCCGATTCCAAATTTGCCCCATTGAGTGAAATAACATCCCGTTCTATTGCTCCTTGTTCTGTCTTTTGTGGAGAGATTCTAGTCTTTGGCCAATATTCCTCCTCTTCGGCCATGCGTGTCAAGAGCTCTTCAACTCCTTGAATGGACATGGATGATAAAGAGCCCCAGCACTCATTCTCACCTCTCTCATAGTATCATAAGTCAACCCTTTGCAAAACACTTGAAGGTGTCTTCCATTATCAAAACCATGATTTGGGCATCTCCTCAACATCTCTCCAAACCTTTCCCAAGCTTCACCAAGAGATTCTCCTTCATCTTGACAAAACATGAAGATTTCCATCCTCAACTTCTCAACCTTGCTAGGGGGAAAGAATTTCATGATAAACCTCCTTCTTAGCTCATCAAATGTTGCCAAAGAAGAGACTCTCAATGCCTTGTACAACATTTTTGCTTTCCCTTCCAAGGAAAATGGAAAAAGAATTCTTCTCACCGCATCTCGAGAAACTCCTTGTATCATAAATGTGTTGCATATATGGAGAAAATCCTCAATATGGTCATAAGGATCTTCATTCTCAAAACCTTGGAAAACAACCTTCTCTTGAATCAAACATATAAGATCGGGAGGAATGAGGAAGCTTTCAACATCAAGTTCACATAAGTTATTACGATCTACAAATCGAGGCTCATATAGCTCACCAAACGTTCTTGGACGTTGTTCATCATGGGTAGCCATCTTTTCTAAGATTGAACCTTAACGCAAAAATGAATCCTCAAGTGCCTCCAAATTAACCTACAATAGCTACAAAACAATAACAAGTAAAATGCACCAAAGACAAAAGAGAAAGTAAAACACCAAACTATATAATCACAAGATTCAAAAGACCACAAAACCCAAAACGAGTAAAATGGACTAAATGTAAAATAGCAAGTCAAAAACAAAAACAAGATAATAAAAAAAATTCAAGACAACACAAAATGCGAAAACTATGCATAAATGAAAAACACAAAAAAATTATGCAAACTACTCAAAAAACCAAACACTAATCTCAACACAAATAGCCCCTCCCCGGCAAAGGAGCCATTTTGTTGGGTGAGTTTGTCCTGCAACCCAAACAAACAAATACCCTAACTCTAAATATGTAGCACTTGGAAGCAAGGGGTCGAATTCCAAGGAGAGGGGGGTCTTGTTAAGAGTTCGTGTCTAGTATGTAGAGTAATGAAAAATGCAACTAAGGAAAGAAAACAAGAAAAAATGCAACAAGACTAAACCTACACTAAAGTCAACCTAATTGATCTACGACTCTAGATTCAAAGTTAGGGAGTAGAAATCAAGTATATAAGTGTATCATTGGAATTTATGACTAGGTTTCTCAATCATTTGTAGCATTGGTGATTCATGTGATAGCTTGAAGAATGTGGTTTAATGTTGTCTAGTGGAAATTTGGTGGTTAAGACTATAACCGGACCAAACTCAACCACAATTAATAGATCAATCAAAGCAAATTGATTCTATGTCATTTCAAATCCACAACTTCCAAGCCAAGTCCCCAACTAGGTTGTCATGCTAGTGTTAACTTGGTTTCCATATGCTTAGGGCTAATTCATGGAATATATTCAATCAACATTATCATGGACAAAGAGGTCTCTTCATCACAACATGCAATGGATTAATATTCTACTCACAACATGACCCAATTCTCACTTTCAAGTTAAGGATATTGCACAAGAAATGTGACCTTAAAATCAAGCATATGAAACATATAATCAAGCCCATAACATTTCATCACCATACAAACAAATTATCAAAAGCCCATAGCCTAATTCCAAAGACACCACACAATTTAGCCCATCATGGCTAATTAGAGCAAACCCAAATGGTAGATTAAGCAATGAATTAGCAAGAAAGTGCAAGGAAAGAGACAACCCAATATATGTGGTCTTCCCAAATGTTGATTCCAAGCTAAAGGTCCAAGCTTCCTTTTGATTTCCACTCCAATTAGCCAAAAGTTCATAGAATTCTATCCCAAGAAATGAAACACCAAGAACACACACTAAAAGGTGTGTTTTTATGAGCTATTCCTAATTGTATCCTAGATACCTAACTTCGTGTTTAAGAAATCTTATATAGTTAGTAAAATGACTAAAAATCAATAATTACATAAAGTACCCCGCTTATTCTAAAATAGGGGCCGAAATGCAATTTCCGAAAGTGTTGGTCCCGCAACCACTTTTTTAGGATTTCAGACAGCACACTTTGATGATATTGGGACGTGATTTTGAATGTCTTCCGTGCAGGCGTTCTGGTCTTCATAGGAATTGTAGTCCTGCCTCCTGGCTTTCTAATGCTTCAAGAATCATTGAATTTGGAGTTCTGTAGCTCAAGATATGCACATTCTACCAAACTGTGGCAAACGACTCAACAATGCAAAACTCTAAATCAGCAATCATAAATATTCCCCAGTTTCGCCTACTTGCACACAGAATTAGAAGAAAGTTAAAACATAAGAAATGAAGTACACTGAAATAGCTTTCCAGAACATTCAAGATCGCCTCATTTGGATTAGTATTGAAAGAGTTACATTCAAATGACGTTCGACCTACATTCTGCCCAAACCCTAAAACAAGCCTATTAACATGTTAGGGTTTTCTCAATGCATGATTTCCAACCTTTTCCAATTCTTTCCTTGTTCTTGAACTTCAAATACACAGTTGACTCATTCGAACATCATTTTTGGTTTTTTTCACCATTTAAACACTTTCAACTTGCAAACCACCTTAATGCACAAAATTGCACAAAACATCACACATTTACATAAAACACAAGACAAAAGCTATGTGATTTAACACATATAAGTTGGTATAAAACCAACTTATCACTAGTCTAGGATGGAGACACTAAGGTACAATGATATGCCTACCCTGTACACGTGTGTCTTTATCCTGTGTATGATATCACGATGTATGGGAACCGTGCCACCGAAGTATAACCTGTTCCTTGCAAGCCATATGTAGTAAACCGTGCATGGAAAAGCTAGCCTACTCTTCCGACTCCTCCATGAGGTCCTCGGTTCTTTTTCTTGAGCCATTTCAAGCCCGCATCCAGGGTCGTCATTTTCCTCGTCAACCCATACCAAACTCGGACTTCCTCCCATATCCTCTTAGAAATAGGACAAGAGAAATATATGTGCTTGATTGTCTCCTGAGAGTCTCCACAGAAACCACAGCTAGTGTCAATGTCTAGATACTTTGCGAATCTGTCTCGCGTGAGAAACTTGCCTCTAATCCCTAGCCATAGAGTGAAAGCGTACTTGGGCGGGATATAAGAATTCGATATCGTCGAAACCCAAGGTACCTTTGGTGCCAGTTTCCTGAAATAGTGGTATGCAGATCCCGAGAGTCCTGATTGTTTCTATGTGTTCATAAGGGCCTCTGCCCGTGCCACCGACCCCTCTCGATAAAGGATCTTCCTCATGAGCGCGGATTGCTCTCTGTATGAATTGATCACCCAAATGGAAATAGTATTGCCCTCCAGATAATAGTGTTGAATCCATCGCAACCACAAGGAGTCCTTCTTGTGGTGTATGTTCCAGAGAAGCTTGGATAAGAGAGCTAGGTTCCATGCCGTCGGGTCCATAACTCCCAATCCTCCCTCCTCCTTAGGCGTGGCCAAATGCTTCCAAGAAACCTTCGCCTCGCTCCCATTCCAAAGAAAGTTTCGGCTTAGCTGAATGATTCTAGTGATGACCTCAGTAAGGACCGGCAGTGCGAAGAGCCAAAAATAGTGAATGCCCTGCACTACCGATCGTATAAGCTCCAGGCGTGCCAGAGGCATATCTGTGTCATAATCATTTCCAGAAGTGGAGCAAAATGTGCAACTTGCAGTCTCTGCGCCGCCAATGGAATTCCCAGGTACCTGATGGGAAAAGATCCACGTTGTATTCCAGTGAGGTTGATGATATCCGTCTGAACCCCCGCTGGAACCGATCGAAAGAAAACCTGGGATTTAAGGGTGTTTGCCCTTAATCCCGAGACATCTCTAAACTGTTGTAAGCAATCCCAGAGTACTCTTACAGAAGCCCTATCCCCTTTGCTGAAGAGCATGAGATCATCCGCATATATAAGGTGCGATATCTTATGCACATGGCACGAATGATGATAGGTGAAAGGTAACCTCCTCGTCCTCATGGAAAGCAAACGGGAGAGATACTCCATACATATGACGAAAAGATAAGGGGATATGGGATCCCCCTGTAGCAATCCTCTCCGTCCCTAGAAATGGCCATGTATCTCGCCGTTGATGCGTATGGAGTATGAGACTGTGGTAACGCACTCCATTATCCAGTGCACATAAAGCTCGCGGAAACCCATTGCCTCCATAGCTCGTCTCACGAAATCCCAATAAACCATATCCTAAGCCTTCCGAAGATCCACCTTGATAAGGCACCTAGGCGAATTTTGCTTACGACTGTATCCTCTAATCAATTCCTGGGCCAAATGAATGTTCTTTAACACACTCCTTCCCTCCACAATGGCCGACTACGCCTCACTGATGAGCCTCGGAAGAAGGCCGACGAGTCTATTGGCCAAGATCTTAGAGATGGCCTTATAGAGAACATTGCAACATGATATTGGATGATAGTCCCCAACCGAGTTTGAATGAGAGGATTTAGGGACTAGGGCAATGATCGTGTGGTTGAGTTGCCTGAGGATCCTTCCCTCGTGAAAGAATTCCTTGACCGCATTACATACATCCTTTCCCACAATGCTCCAAGATGCCTTAAAAAACACGATGAAAACCCGTTCGGGCCAGGCACTTTGTCGTTGCCAATATCAAAAATGGCCCTCCTTACTTCCTCATCTTCCACCGGAAGCATGAGGCGGTCCGCTTCCTCCCGAGAAACTAGGGCACCCTGCTTGTACACTCTAGGATCAAGTGTTGGCCTAGTGTGTGAAGAGCCCAATAGGTCATGGTAATAGGTGATGAATTCCCTAACCATATCTCCTTTGGAAGTGGTGGTGGTACCGTCTGCTCTGATAATCGCCGGTATGAAGTTCCTCCTACCATTCCTCTTCACTACATCATAAAAGATCCTAGTGTTCCGGTCACTGTTAATTAGGTACCGACATTTAGCTTTTTGAGCCAGAAAACTCCTTTCCGCCTCACCCATTCTCCAGGCCTCCTTCTTTATCTCCTTTACCTTCCACTGCAAGTTCTCATCCGTAAGTGAGTCCTGGAGGGCCGAGAAGTGAAGTTCCAGTTCCTCTCTAACCCTGATCACCCTAGAGGAGATGTGCTGGAAATGTAGCCTGTCGAGCTTCCGTAGTGGTTCCTTTAATTCCTTCAACCTTCTGGAAACCATGTATTGCTCCCTTCCATAGCATGGTTGAGACCAAACCCGATGGACCACATCAAGAAAATAATCATGTTTCCCTCACATGACAAAATAATGGAACATTCCCTTGGCTCGATCCACCTGATCTCCCACAGAAACCACACATGAAGAGTGATCTGATAAGTGCGTCAAAGTGTGAAAGGTGACATAAGCATATATCTCCGAACGGTACCAGTAGTTGTTGACCATTACCCTATCGATCTTGGACCAAATAGTGCCATTGGACCAAGTGAGGTGACTCCCCATAGATGGGACGTCAGAAAGCCCTAGAGATAGGGTGAGCTCCAAGAAATCCTGTATCTCATACGCTGTGACCGGGTTGCCATTAATCATTTCATTTTCAAAAAGGACATTGTTAAAATCCCCAAGAAGCATCCACGGAATATACACCGATGCCAAAGACTCCAAAGCATTCCATAAGATCCGTCTTTCCGCAATGGTATTAAGACCATAAACAAATGAGACATGGAAGGTTAATTGAGTTACCTTACATGTGACCTCCAAATGAATGAGTTGTGCTTGTACCGCTAACGTAGTGATATCCACCTTGAGAGGCATCCACTTCCACTAGAACTCGAGCAAAGGCGGTACGCTCCATTGTCGCCATACACTCATCCGCAGTGATTGGCACCCCAATACGTGAAGCTATCTTCCCTAAAACCACTTCACTCTAATGGTCCAGTGGAAGTCCAGGAAGCCGGATCCAAGTGGGGATAGAGCTAAAGCATGTGTCATTGAACACAAAGCATGGTGGCAAGACCTTGAGTAGCCAAGGAATGCCGAATGTGTCATAAGGGCCATTTTGGAGCACCAAATCCCGATCACTCTCATTTTGGAACCGAAAGGCCATCCATCCATCTTCATGAATCGTGAACCGGTGTTGCACTCCCCATTTGCTCCGAACATCATGAATAGCTTTGAGGCCGGGGAAACGGCCAAGAACGTATCCCACTAAGCTATGACCAAGGTCTCTTCCATCCCCTTGTATCAAATCACATTCGGTATCCACCCATTTCTTCAACCTAAAATTCTTGTTAATCTTCTTTCTTTCCATAAATAAGGATGACCAAGACTTTTGAGAGATCACGTTGGCTGCAACCGATTGTGCTCCACTGTTGGCGTCAATTGTGCCTGCTTTGCCATAATCACCGGCTTGTTTGGCGGCTTCAAGCTTGGCCTTGGCCAATTCGCCCGCGGTGAGGATCTCTTCTAAAGGCGGTAGAGCTCCACTATCGATGTAACCACTATTCCCGGCGTTGTTGTCACCAGAAATTTGGCCAACGACAGCATGCTTTTTAAGGCCTGAATGAGGTTTTTGCATTTTCCCGTCAGCACCAACTTTGGCCATGGGAAACAATAGGTTCGGACAGTCACTGTGGGGTTTAGGACGACCGATAGTGTCGTTCGGACGGTCTTTGTGCGTCCGATCCATCGTCCGAAACTCTGCCAAGAAAATCAGCTCCCAGAAGTTTTGGTTCGGACGGTCTCAGCAGGGTTTCGGACGTCCGATAGAGTCGTTCGGACGGTGTGTGGGCGTCCGATAGGTCGTCCGGAACTCTGGAAAATGTAATTTCTGTCTTTAAAGCTTATTCAAACTCCAAGTTGCCCAATGAAAACCAGCCACGTAGGCAATGGGACCCACAAGGAGATAAGGCAGCTAGGGTTGTGGTGTTTTCGTGTAGAACTCAAAATTTCAACCCAAACAAATTTTTGCACTATTCATCATCTTCCTCAACCAACTCTTCAAACAAATTTACATAATAACTCAATATTTCCACAATGGAGGTAGAATACCAACCTTATTTCCATGAATCCACAATAAGAGTAAGGATGGACCTTAATACTTGGAAATGGTAAGCCACAAAACCACTTAAATTATTGAAGGAGAACACACCATAGCTGCAAGTATCATAAATAGGCAACAATATGTGGGGTGTTTCCCATGAGAATGGAGCTTCAACCAAGCAAGAAGACCAAATTCCAGTTGAGTGTTGTTGACGGGTGAACAGTAAATCCTAAGCTGCCCAAATTGAAAATTCGATAGGAAACCTGCCAAATGACAGTGGAAAAATCCTTGAAATTGATTAATTAATGCACGTGAGATATAGAATATATGTCACAAGTCGTTTGGCCGGATCTGTAAGAAAAAACTATCAATAAAGCTTCGAAAGAAAACCAAAGTCCAAGAAACGATGGTGCTGAATTCCGGCCAAAAGAACCGGTCACCACCACATCCGGCAATCCGAACAAGAAACCCAATATTAACACAAGATTGGTGCAAGAAATCAAAGAGATCCAAGCAAAACTAGCACTAGAATGGAAGCAAACCCAAGGTGGGTTGAGAGCATTTCTTTCTCCCTAACTTCCTTCTTCAATAGAATCACTCCACTAGAATTCGTGTTCAAATTAAGATCCGCGAAAGAAACGGACCAAATAAAATAGTCTAAATGAACGTGTTTTTGGAATTTTCCAATTTTTTACCAAAAAAACCTAAAAAGTGGAGGTTTGGCGACAAATTTTGGGTTGTCATTTTTTTACATAAATCACTAGAATTCATCTTCAAATTATGGTCCGCGAAAGAAACGGACAAAAAAAAGTCTAAATGAATGTGTTTTTGTGATTTCCCAATTTTTGACCAAAAAACCCTAAAAATTGGAGGTTTGGAGAAAAATTTTGGGTTGTTGTTTTTTTACATAAATCACTAGAATTCATGTTCAAATTAAGGTCCGCAAAAGAAACGGACCAAAAAAAGTAAAAATGAACATGTTTTTGGACTTCCCATTTTTTACCAAAAAACCCTAAAAATTGGAGGTTTGGCGAAAAATTTTGGGTTGTCGTTTTTTTACATAAATCACTAGAATTCATGTTACTCAGAAACCAAGCGTGGGAATTTCAGGGGTTGAACTGCTCATGGAGCTCCCTTGCTGTGACCTGATATTGTGTTTCTGGAACGTGGGAGTTATATTATCTAGCAGAGTAGTTGCTGAAAATGAGTTCCTAGCTAAAACATGTGATGAGGATTGTTTTGGTGAAGATACACTCCATGTGTTGGATCCTGCAGTGTGTCAGGTAATTTGGATATGGGAGCAAATAGTTTGGAGGAATTTGCATTCGGCTGTACTGTTGCATTGGACTGTACTGTTGCAGCACGCGAAGCACTTCTTTTGGGCCAGAATTTTGCTGGAGTTGAGCTAGAGGCTGGGCTGAACTTTTCGCATCTTAAGATTTCCCTTGTTGGGCTGGATTATTAGCCATGCAGTCTGCCATTGGGTTACAATTACAATTTGGCCTAGTGCAGTATATTTTGGGCTGGACTATTGTGCGGGCCGTATACTTTGGGTTATACTTTTGCTAAGAATGTCGTGGTATGGTGCGTTAGGACATGTTTGTTTGATAAACGTACAGAATTTTTTAGGATACTACAGACTTCTTTTGTGCAATCATCAGATTAGGGCTGTACTTTTTGCGGCGAATAGAGCCTGTCTACTTTATCTTTTTTAGTAGACTCTCTCTATTTTCCTTTCTTCCTATCATATGGAACACTTATGTAATGGAGTAGTACTCCATGTTTATTGCATTTACTTTTGCAATTTCTGCAACATTGTGGTCGGGTATAGCCGGCACTGCCTTTTGACTAATCTATGTAAATATATTTTCCAAAAAAAAATGTGAAAATTACCATTAAAAAAATCATTAGAATTCATATTCAAATTAAGGTCCGCGATAGAAACGGACCAAAAAAAGTCTAAATGAACGTGTTTTTGAGATTTTCCAATTTTTGACCAAAACACCCAAAAAATTGGAAGTTTGGCGAAAAATTTTAGGTTGTCGTATTTTTACATATATCATTAGATTTCATGTTTAAATTAAGGTCCGCGAAAGAAACGGACCAAAAAAGTCAAAATAAACGCGTTTTTGGACTTCCTGTTGTTTTACCAAAAAACCATAAAAATTGGAGGTTTGGCGAAAAATTTTGGTTTGTCATTTTATTACATAAATAACTAGAATTCATGTTCAAATTAAGGTCCTCGAAAGAAACGGACCAAAAACAATCTAAATGAACGTGTTTCTGGGATTTCAAGATTTTTTACCAAAAAACCCTAAAAACTGAAGGTTTGGCGACAAATTTTGGGTTGTCGTTTTTTTTCATAAATCACTAGAATTCATGTTCAAATTAAGGTCCGCGAAAGAAACGGACCAAAAAAGTCTAAATGAACGTGTTTTTGGGATTTCCCAATTTTTTACCAAAACACCCTAAACATTGGAGTTTTGGCGAAAAATTTTGGGTTGTCGTTGTTTTACATAAATCACTAGAATTCATGTCCATGAAAGAAATGGACAAAAAAAAAAGTCTAAATGAACAGGTTTTTGGGATTTCCCAATTTTTTACCAAAAAACCCTAAAAATTTGAGGTTTGGCGAACAATTTTGGGTTGTCGTTTTTTTTTCATAAATCACTAGAATTCATGTTCAAATTAAGGTCCGCGAAAGAAACGGACCAAAAACAATCTAAATGAACGTGTTTTTGGGATTTCCTAATTTTTTACCAAAAAACCCTAAAAACTGAAGGTTTGGCGACAAATTTTGGGTTGTCGTTTTTTTACATAAATCACTAGAATTCATGTTCAAATTAAGGTCCGCGAAAGAAACGGACCAAAAAAGTCTAAATGAACGTGTATTTGGGATTTCCCCATTTTTTACCAAAAAACCCTAAAAATTGGAGGTTTGGCGAAAAATTTTGGGTTGTCGTTTTTTTACATAAATCACTAGAATTCATGTTCAAATTAAGGTCCGCGAAAGAAACAGACAAAAAAAGTCTAAATGAACGTGGTTTTGGGATTTCCCAATTTTTTACCAAAAAACCCTAAAAATTGGAGGATTGGCGGAAAATATTGGGTTGTCGTTTTTTTACATAAATCACTAGAATTCATGTTTTTTTTATCAAAGGTAAAAAATTTCATTGATCGATTTTCTCATTTACACTGTACACCGGGCATTCCCGGGTGGAAAGACACCCAAAAAAACACCAAAATTCCCAAAAAAACATGTTCATTAAATTTCGGACGCAGGATTGGACGGTCAGAGTCGTCCGAAACCGGCGTCTGAAATTCCTGGTAGAAAACTAGGATCCTGAAGTTTAGGTTCGGATGGTCGTCATCGTCCGAAACGACCGTCCAAAACTGCTCCAAAAAAATCAGCTTCCAGAAGATTAGGTTCGGACGGTGGAGCGTATCTGAAACAGCCGTCCAAAACCTGTAACAAAAAACCAGGCCCCAGAAGTTTTGGTTCGGACGCTGTCTACCGTCCGAACCAGCGTCCGAAATTTAGGTTCTGACGCCGTTGCCGTCCGAAAGGTGCGTCCGAAACCCACCCAAGTTCAAAACCTCAAAAATCCTAAAATCATAAAAATACATACAAAATACAAAAGATCTCCTAGTCTAGGATAGAGACATTAGGGTACAATGATGAGCCCACCCTGTAAACGTGTGTCTTTATCATCTGTATAATGTCCTGGTGTATAGGAACCGTGTGATCAGGATAAAAATATAACATGTTCCTCGTTAGCCATATGTAGTAGACTGTGCATGCGAATGCTAGCCTTCCCTTGCGACTCCTCCAGGTTGTTCCTGGGTTCTCTTTCTTGAGCCATTTCAAGCTAGAAGCCAGGGTCGTCATGGTCCTCGTCAAGCCACACCAAATCCGGACTTCATCCCATATCCTCTTAGGGAAAGGGCAGGAGAAAAATAGGTGCTTGATTGTCTCCTGGGACTCTCAACATAAACCACAGATTGTGTCAATGTCTAGATAGGTCGCCAATCTATCTCGCGTGAAAAGCTTGCCTCTGATCCCTAGCCATAGAGTGAAGGAGTACTTGGGCGGGGTGTAAGAATTCGATATCGTTGAAGCCCAAGGTACCTTCAGTGCCGCTTTCCTGAAATAGTGATATGCATGGCCAACGAGTCCCGGTCGCTTCCATTTATCCAAAAGAGCCTTTGCCATTTCCACCGATCCCTCTCTATGTAAAATCTGATCTCTGATAGAAAGGATCTTCCGCATGAGCGTGGATTGCTCTTTGTATGGATCGATTGCCCAAATAGAAATAGTGTTGCGGTCCAGATAATAGTGTTGGATCCATCGCAACCACAAGGAAGCCTTCTCGTGGTGTATATTCCAGAGAAGCTTGGATAAAAGAGCTAGGTTCCATGCCGTCGGTTCCATAACTCCCAATCCTTCTTCCTCCTTTGGCATAGCCAAATCCTTCCAAGCAACCATCGCTTGGCTCCAATTCCAGAGGAAATTTTGGCTTAGCCAAATGATCCTGGTGATTACCTTGGATGGGACTGGCAGTGCAGAAAGCCAGAAGCATTGGATACCCTGCACTACCGATCGAATAAGCTCCAGGCGGCCTGCAAAAGATAAGGAAGAGGCGTGCCAGAGGCCAATCTGCGTCGTAATCTTCTCCAGAAGAGGAGCAAAATGCGCAACCTGCTTATTGATGTTGAAATTAAGGTCCGCGAAAGAAACGGACCAAAAAAGTCTAAATGAACGTGTATTTGGGATTTCCCCATATTTTACAAAAAACCCAAAAAATTGGAGGTTTGACGAAAAATTTTGGGTTGTCTTTTTTTTACATAAATCATTAGAATTCATGTTCAAATTAAGGTCCGCGTAAGAAACGAAAAAAAAAGTCTAAATGAATGTGTTTTTGGGATTTTCTAATTTTTTATCAAAAAAGCCTAAAAATTGGAGGTTTGGCAAAAAATTTTGGGTTGTTGTTTTTTTACATAAATCACTAGAATTCATTTTCAAATTAAGGTCCGCGAAAGAAACGGACCCAAAAAAGTCTAAATAAACGTGTTTTTGGGATTTCCCATTTTTTTACTAAAAAACCCTAAAAATTAGAGGTTTGGCGAAAAATTTTGGGTTGTCGTTTTTTTACATAAATCACAAGAATTCATGTTCCAATTAAGGTCCGCGAAAGAAACGGACAAAAAAAAGTCTAAATGAACGTGTTTTAGGGATTTCCTAATTTTTTACCAAAAAACCCTAAAAATTGGAGGTTTGGCGAAAAATTTTGGGTTGTCGTTTTTTACATAAATCAGTAGAATTCATGTTCAAATTAAGGTCCGCGAAAGAAACAGACCAAAAAAAGTCAAAATGAACGTATTTTTCGACTTCCCGTTTTTGACCAAATAACCCTAAAAATTGGAGGTTTGGTGAAAAATTTTGGGTTGTCGTTTTTTTACATAAATCACTAGAATTCATGTTCAAATTAAGATCCGCGAAAGAAACGGAACAAAAAAAGTCTAAATGAACGTGTTTTTGGGATTTTCCAATTTTTTACCAAAAAAACCTAAAACTTTGAGGTTTGGCAACAAATTTTGGGTTGTTGTTTTTTTACATAAATCACTAGAATTCATGTACAAATTACGGTCCGCGAAAGAAACGAACAAAAAAAAGTCTAAATGAACGTGTTTTTGTGATTTCCCAATTTTTGACCAAAAAAACCCTAAAAATTGGAGGTTTGGCGAAAAATTTTGGGTTGTCATTTTTTTACATAAATCACTAGAATTCATGTTCAAATTAAGGTTCGTGAAAGAAACTTACAAAAAAACGTCAAAATGAACGTGTTTTTGGACATCCCATTTTGACCAAAAAACCTAAAAATTGGAGGTTTGGCGAAAAATTTTGGGTTGTCGTTTTTTTACATAAATCACTAGAATTTATGTAAAAAAACGACAACCCAAAATTTTTAGCCCTTTCTTCTTCGCTGCCACTGTCACAGCTAACCAAACGGCCCTAATTCGGATCCAAGTACCAAATCGTAACTGAACAGCTTAAAGTCGTATCAGCTCAATTTTACCCTAAACACTAATTTAGTAGGGTAAGTAGGGATCGTATCCACAGGGAAAAGGAGGTATCAAGAATTTGGATTTTGTTCACAAAATGTCACTTAGAAAAGATTAAAAGAAAAACAACAGGCTTAACAACTAAGAGTGACAATTACAACTATGTACCAAACTCTAAATCATACAAAATTAACACAAGAAATGAAACCTGAATGCAATTAATGAATGTGAATGGATATCCTAGGAGTTTTGAGTTCTCAGTGACTTGATGCGATGCAATTGACAAGCAAATATGAACAGAGGAGATCTTAGTTCCCCGAGAACCTAACCTATAGCCGGTATGACGACCGCACTACATGCTAGTTTCCATAACACTTACCTTTCCCATGGCGAGGCCTAGATTAGTGTTATAAACTACAGAATCTCAACTTCTTCTCTAAGTTTCATTTCTTCAAAAAATCCCATGGCGAGGCCAGAATCTCAGAAATGCAATGATCAGTTGAACAAGTGAGAAGACTCAAGAAATCACATTCAACTTCTCATTTCATGTATCCTCACTAAATGATGGTGAAGCTACCTCCAACTTGGCATGGCGACCACAATTGGAGTTCAAATCATCCAAGTCCAGTGCAGAAATATGAAATGTAACAAGTTCAAAGTGTAGATTCATGTGTGATTTCATACTTAGTGAATTAAGTCAATTGCAAGACATCATATAAACTGAATTAAACATTCATCCGTTCAAACCCTAGGATATCACAAGATCTAGCCAGGAAACTCCATTTTCAATTCACGATCATCAAATTGGAAGATTACACAGTTCATTTCATCAATTGGAAAGAGTTTACCAATTAAGATGTCTCAAAGCTTCCAATTCTCAAAAGGATTGTGGAATGCCTTCCCAAATGCTAGGAGATTTACAATAATCGGAAACAATCCTCAATCGGAATCCAAAATGAAGTTCAAAAGCTAGAGAGAGAAACTAGAGAGAGAAAGTAGATCTTGCAAATTTATTCCCGCTCTCTCTAGATCAAAAGTTGGTTACAAATGTGAAAAGTGAATAATGGTCCAGGGATCCCCCTGGATATTAGCTACATTCTCTATATATAGAGTTATGAAAATGTAACTAATACGCAAACGTAAAACATCTAAGATATTACAGGAATGCCCTTAAATGGAAGAACCAAAATCAGCTTAAAATGTGAAAATTCAAAGTTGAAGAATTCCTCCAGCATTCCAGCTCCTTCAGGCTTATGCTCCAGCGCCTTCGTCTTCATCTTCAGCCCACAACGTGCCTTCAAGCCTACAAGCCCGCGTCTTCATCGGCCTCCTCACACCTTCGTGCCAGAGACTCCCACGCCTTCAAACCGCTGCTTCGAATCCCTTGTTGGTCAGCTCCCTCCACGCCTTTACTTCGTGGGCTATCGCGCATTCAAACGTCTAGCACACCTCCAAGCCAACTCCAGCTCCTTTGTGCCATCCAGGACCACGCCTTCTCCGACCCTGCACACACAACACAAGATCTCAACACTTAGCCAAAATTTTGGCATGCAGCTACACAACTTACTCCACGAGATCTCGTGGAGCAAATTTTCACCATTTTTTTTCTTCCACGAGGTCTCGTGGAGTAAATTTCCACCAGTTTTTTTCTTTCACGAGATCTCGTGGAGTAAATTTTGGCACTTTTTCTTTGTCCACGAGATCTCGTGGAGCAATTCTTTCATGGCCGCCCGTTTTGATTCCTATACCGAGGTGTGTGTTTGGTGAAGTTTGTGTTGTGCACGAGTGGTGTGCCAAAACATGTGCAAATGTTGTGCCAAAGAGTACATGGCAAGGTGTTGCCGAGGGTGCATGGCAAGGTGTTGCCTAGGTGCGTGGCAAAGTGTTGTGCATGTGTGCGGCCTGTGTGCACGGCGAGTGGCAAGGTCCGGTTCATGTGTGCATGGCAAAGTGTGGCAAGGTGCATGTATTCGGCAAGGTTGTGGCATGTGTGCGGCAAGGTATGTCAAGGTGTTGGAAAGGTCTTGGCAAGGTGTTGGCAAAGTCTTGGCAAGGTGTTGGCAATGTCTTGGCAAGGTGTTGGCAATGTTTTGGCAAGGTGTTGGCAAGGTGGGCAAGGTGTTGGCAAGGTGTTGGTAAGGTGTTGGCAAGGTGTTGGCAAGGTGTTGGCAAAGTCTTGGCTAGGTGGGCAAGGTGTTGGCAAGGTTGTGTGGTACTTGTGTGCACATATGCCACAATGGGCAAAGCATTGTTCATAACCTATGGCATCAATTTGTGTAAGATAAACAACAAATGAGTTCATCAAATCCAACTCAAGGATGCAAGGAAAACACAAGCATATATACTTGGAACTTTTTACCTCTCAAATTCTGAAAACTTACAAACCGTCACAATCCAACCAAACTTTGGCCATGATGCATTGTGACCTGGGCAAAACCTAAAGCACGAAAGTTGTATCCCAAGGTGTTAGATTTCCACAGCCTTTTGAATCATCCAATTCAGAGTTAATATTAGAGAGTTGTGAACTGGGCAAAACGACATGTCGTGGAGCAAATTTTCCTCTTCAAGAATGGCCTACTACATGTCGTAGGCCATTTTGCGTCCTTCCAAGATTGGCCTACGACATGTCGTAGGCCAAACTTTTGTTCTCAATGTTTGTCCACGACATGTCGTGGGCAAATTTCTTGCTTCAGGAAAACGTCCTTCTTCTATGCAGAATGCGTATGTCTTTGGCTCTGAATCAGACTTCGTTATAAACATAATAGTTTTAGAGCTTTCTCTTGGCTTTCCATTGGTTCAAGAATCAGCATCATTGGAGGTCTGTAACTCAAGATATGTTCATTCTACCAAAATGTGGCAATATGAAATCAAAGATGAAAACCTGGAGTAGCAATTGCGAAGTTGCCCCCGTTGCTCATACTTGCACCCACAATTATAAGAATGTTAAAAATAAGAAATAAAGTACACTCACAGAGATTTCCAGAATATCCAAGATCTCCTAATTTGGATAAGTATTGAAAGAGTTATACACAAAACAAGTTGCACCAGCATTCTGCCCAAACCCTAATTTGGCCAAATAAGCTCATTTCAGTTTTTCTTAAATTCCCACTCACTATTCTCATTGTTTCAAACTCTAAACCTTGTCATTTGACACCAAGCATATATTTTCCTCATTTTAACAACATTTTTGGTCTTTTTTTCACCATTTAAACACTATGAGTTGCAAACAACATAAACACACAATATAACACATTGCACCAAACATTTGCATGAAAATCAAGGCAAAAGCCAAGTGAAATAATACATTTAAGTTGGTATAAAACCAACTTATCAATAACCCTTTCCACAAATAGTCAATCTGATCAACCCTACCCCTAAGTTCCTGATCCTTAGCTAGGATCGAATATCGCATTAATCCCTCAAGAGGCCGGAGCCACCGTGCACCACAGCTCATTTACAACGAAATCCACCATCATTTACTAAAGCTCAAATGTCTTTCTCAGCTAGATCGCTGTTGGCAAAGGGCAAAGCTATCACTTTGAGAGATTTCTTCCAGCCGCAATATTTATTTCCAGCTATGAACAGAAGACCTCCCCCTGTTATCCACACACAATTACCGGCTTTGCACTGGAGAACCCAGAGGACTGTACCTCCCAACCCCTAGTGGAATCCGGCCAAGGTCAATATCTCCCAACAGAATCAGAGGCTTGAATTGGGATCATGTGCCCAGGATACAACATCTAAGGACGCTGATTTCCCACCACTCCCTCACCGGGCAGAGTCTAGGACAGCAAGAGGGGCGGGTTCGTCTGCTCCCCCTCCGACCTCTTCCCCTCAGTCCCCCCCTCTAAATCATTCCAGGAAGCGGTGTCAGCTTCATGGGGACAGTCCATCGATGTATCATTCCCATCGGAATCGGCCTTAGCGATTTCATCCTACATGGGTGAACCAGCTCTGATTATTTCAGAGGAGGATGAACTGAGGTTAGCTAAATCTTTCCAGTTTGCCCTCATTGGCAAATTCACCCGGGGAAGGCCTTCAATGGCCTCAATTCGAAAATCCATCATTGATGCTGGCTTTAAGGGTGAATGTCACATAGGGCTTATCGACTTCAGACATATAGTGTTTCAATTTCAACTGCAAGAGGACTTTCACAGATTTTGGTTGAGGAAGACCTGGTCTGTTGAGGGATTTTCTGCAAAGATTTTCAGGTGGACTCCAGATTTCAGCCCTGAAAAAGAGCCATCCATTGCGCCAGTCTGGATAAACTTTCAACTACTGCCGATTCATCTCTGCAAGAAGGACGTGCTGTACACACTTGGATCGATAGTGGGAACCCCTCTGAAACTGGATTTAGCTACTGCGGCTATGGATAGAGTTCTCCGGCCGAGTGAAGCCACGGTTTGTATTGAGGTAGATCTTCTCAAGCCTTTACCTCACCGGGTGTGGGTTGGAAAGGAAGGCAAAGGTAAATGGCAATCCATACAATATGAAAATCTTCCTGCTTTCTGCACCAAGTGTTCTACGTTGGGACACTCGATTTCTTCTTGTAAGACTCAACATTCAGTTCCCATAACTAAGGTTTGGGTTCCAAAGAGGCCCCCTGCAGGGGAAGTAACTGATCGGGAGGCAAATTCAACTTCTGCAAGCCAGGAGGCGAAGCAGGGTGAGATTCAAGGTGAAAACTGCGCTGGGAAGGATAAGGAGATAAGGGCAGATAAGGAGAAGAATGAGCAGCAAATAAACCAAAGCAGTGGCTCATTGGCCATGGTTGAGTATAATGCAGCAACCATGATGAGGCAAGAAGGCCGGATTGGCGGTAATCAGCAAACCAAGGTTATGACTGAACCTCCCTCCAAGCAAATAGAGAATAATATAGAACAGTTTCTATGTAATCTTGGCCAATTCCTCGACCTCATAAACGCTCAAGACAGGAAAAGCAAGAACAATAATGCTATCCCCCTAACCTTGGATTTCCTCAAAACAGCAACAATTGAAGCAGAGTTGGAGCTTGATAAAGGTGAGAAGCAGGGGGGGATCAATGCAACGATAAACTGGGATGAAGGGGAATCTTCAAACTCGCATCAAGGTGCTATGATGACGAAGAGAGAAATCTTGGCAAACATGCCAACCTACTTGATAGACGAACAGGAAGTATCAAGAATGCTCAGAGAATGCCCTACAACGGACTTGACTTGCTTACGGTCTATCCAAACTGATTATGATCCTGTAGATCAAGAGGGGGAAAGATGGGACCAAGAGGAGGATAAATGGACGGAGAATAGTTTTGAGGAAGAACCGCAAGATATCCTGGATTCCTTCATTGATAAAATGGAGAAAGTCCACAAGCCCCCTAAGCTATCGAAGCAAGTAGACGCTTTGATCAGTCCTAAGGCCAGTATGTCCTCGGGAAGGAAACTAAGGGACCGTAATCCCTTTCTTTGCTATTCCGAAGGCAAAAGATGGAACTTCAGGTAAACAGCTCTTTTAGCCTTTGTTAGACTAATATCGAATTGAAAATTGCTATACTGTTCAGAGTGATAGTAGAAGTGATGGTATTGTTATGTTATAGTGGCCTCAGCCTGTCGATGTTAGGGCTGTTTGCCTCAAGTTCTGTGCTCTTTTAGAAGAATGTGCAGTTTGTTGGTGTGTGGAGGGTTTTTGTGGGGATATGCTGCCAAAAACTATTGGCTTGAGTGGATTCCTGTTATTTCCTGATGATTAGGGAGGGGAGTTTGAATGTTTGATTAAGATACTGAGATACTGCATCTAGTTCATATCTGTTAAGCTGCCTTGGTTAGAGGATTGTTACTCTGTGCTGTCTGCTAGTAATTGTGTTTTGACAAGATGGAAATGGTTTGGTTTGCTGGAATATTAAGGTGGAAATTAAACAATCAAGTGCTGGAATCCTTGATTGTGTTTTGGACTGTGCTTATGCTGGTTGTATCCTTGATAATTTCTTACTACTGTTCTGAGATTGTGTCAAGTTGTGGCTTATCGATACATCTTGATTGCTGATACTACATTTGAAAACTGAATGCTATGCTGGCTGATTGATAATGCTGCATCCAGATATTGCTGGATTGGTATTCTGTTGTTGCAGTTGATTGGGGGCACGGTGTGGCTTGACTATGAAAAGTTGCTAAGGGTTTGGGAGTGTATGTACAGGTGAGTGAAGTGGGAGTGGGTAGGGTTGATTGGTTGGAAGTTTGGGTAACTGCTGAGTTCGTTCGCAAAGGGATTTGGGTCTCTAATATGATCTGTGAAGGGATGTTGTAATCTGGGCGGTCTGACTTTTCTCTTCATATATGGAAGTCGACAATTACCTCCACATGTGACTCATGACCCGATTGGAAAGCGACTTTTTTGATGGGGTGTAGGATAGCTGTTTTAATTACTGCGGGAATGAAGCTGATTCTTGGACTAAAAATCTGTCTATCTTTTCTTTTTCTAGTTTCTTAAGGGAGTTTTGTGATGTAAACTTTTGTTGTAAATGGAGAAATGCTCCACACTTAGTTCTCTATGATTTACAATCTTAGTTAGGAAGATAGAAAGGTATTATTTTTGGATTGGCGAAAATAATGTTTTTGTTTTTTCCTTTACAGATATCACTAGGATTTCATGTAATGGAGGCGGACTCCAATTTCCCCCGCACTTTGTAACGGCTTGCGTGGCTATATCCTGCGCCGTCTTTTGAATTTCTATATATTAAGATCTGTTTTTAAAAAAAAATTAAAAAAATAAAAAAAAATCACTAGAATTCATGTTCAAATTAAGGTCCGCGAAAGAAACGGACAAAAAAAGTCTAAATGAACGTGTTTTTGGGATTTCCCAATTTTTGATCAAAAAACCCTGAAAATTGGAGGTTTGGGGAAAAATTTTGGGTTGTCGTTTTTTTACATAAATCACTAGATTTCATGTTCAAATTAAGGTCCGCGAAAGAAACAGACCAAAAAAGTCAAAATAAACCCGTTTTTGGACTTCCCGTTTTTTACCAAAAAACCCTAAAAGTTTGAGGTTCGGCGAAAAATTTTGGGTTGTCGTTTTTTTACATAAATCGCTAGATTTCATGTTCAAATTAAGGTCCGCGAAAGAAACGGACCAAAAAAGTCAAAATAAACGCGTTTTTGGACTTCCCGTTTTTTACCAAAAAACCCTAAAAATTGGAGGTATGGCGACAAATTTTGGGTTGTCGTTTTTTTACATAAATCACTAGACTTTATGTTAAAATTAAGGTCCGCGAAAGAAACGGACCAAAAAAAGTTTAAATGAACGTGTTTTTGGGATTTCCCAATTTTTTATCAAAAAACCCTAAAAATTGGAGGTTCGGCGAAAAATTTTGGGTTGTCGTTTTTTTACATAAATCACTAGATTTCATGTTCAAATTAATGTCTGCGAAAGAAAAGGACGAAAAAAGTCAAAATAAACCTGTTTTTGGACATCCCGTTTTTTACCAAAAAACCCTAAAAATTGGAGGTTTGTCGAAAAATTTTGGGTTGTCTTTTTTTTTACATAAATCACTAGAATTCCAAAAAATAAATACTAATGAGCTCAAAACTTTTGAAACTTATTTGCTAAGACCTTTATTTGTGAAAGGTATAATCTTGGTAATAAATAATTTGACTTTCTCTCTACAAAAATGCTCTAACTTCTCACTAAAGGACCGTTATCTCCTAACCTTATTACCGTTATTAGCTGTAACGGCTATTTGGCCGTCACAACCACTGCCGCCTATGGCGGAGGGGAGCGGGCCTCCCCTTCCGACGTCCTACGCCGGAATGACCAGATCGGAATTATCAACTAAGGAATCAAGTATCTCATTCTCCTCTATCAAGCACAAGTAACCACTGTCAAGCTACAAGGGTGAACCAGCATTATTCATAACTGAAGAAGAGGAGGATAGCTTGGCACAAGAATTCCAATGGACCCTAATCGGCAAATTCTCTTGGGGTAGACCCAATATGACTCAAATTCGGAAGAAAATCTTAGCAGCTGGCTTCTTAGGGGAATGTAGAGCTGGTTTGTGGGACCAACCACACGTTCTCTTCAAATTTGATAAAGAAGAGGACTTTCAACGATTCTGGACTAAGAAGGTATAGTATTTTCAGGGGTTTCAAGCAAGGATATTCAAATGGTCAAAAAGCTTTGATCAGGCAGTGGAGTCCTCGGTAGTTCCTGTTTGGATTCGATTTCCTTCCCTCCCTGTTCATCTCTGCACCAAGGAAAAATTATATTCTCTGGCATCTGCAGCAGGGGAACCGTTAAAACTGGATGCTGCTACTGGTGCTTCTTCGGAGCTAATCAGGCCTAGTGAGGCCAGAGTGTGTGTGGAAATGGATGTCACCAAGCTGGTTCCTAATTGCATTTGGATAGGAAGCAAAGAAAAAGGTAAATGGCAGAATCTTGAGGTTGAGGAAAGGCCTGAGTACTGCTCTAAGTGTTTGAAATTAGGGCATAATATTAGGGATTGTGATCCTCAAAAAGGACTAAAGAAATTCCAGAAGCCTGCAGTTCCTAAAGATCCTAAGGAAGTAACCCCGGCTGGAAATAATGCCAAGGAATGGACTGTGGTAACCAGGAAATCAACTGATAAAGGAAAGGAAAATGAAGGAGGTATCCTACTTAGGAATGGTAAGGAAGTTGATCCAAATAGTTTACCAATTTTATGCCCTATAATGGAATTCCCAGAAGGATCAGGAGCCTCCAAAGAAGATGAATTTCATGCCAATGTGAGAGTTATGGAAGTCCCCCCCAGGGCCAGAAACTGTGGTATTAGCAACTACTCCATCTCATATTGAAAATAAGTCTTCTGAACCACATAAGATAGATGCTGATACCTCTTCACCTGAGCATAGCAACAGATTCAATGTGCTTGGTGACATTGTGGATTCGGAGGAACAGGAGGTAAGGATCATGACAGAAACTCTTCCAACTGTGATGCAAACCCCAGAGAGAGGTACCCAAGAGAGCCAGCAGGTGTGTCAGTTATCAATAGCTCAGAAAGATGCTGCTATCTGCCAGGAAATACAAGAACAGGTATACTGTGATAAAATTATTCAGTGTTTAACAAATTTTTCTGTCATTTATAGCACAGGCTTCTCAAGCTGATGAAATAATGGAGATCCCAATGGAAAATAGCTCTCTGGGAAGGGAGAAGGATTCTGGAACAGATTGCACTCAAACGGGGAGTAGAAAGCCAAGGTCTTGGGCTAAGTTCGAGTCCTCAAGAAAACTTAGAGATAGGAATGCAGTTACTGGGTCTAGGCAGTCAGTTTCCAATGATTAGTTGTCTTTATTGGAATATTAGGAGCATCAACAAAAAACCAAATTTCAAGAAATTGAAGAAAATTCTAAGCACCCATAAATGTAATTTGCTAGTGTTAGCTGAACCTTTTGTGGACTCCTCTAAACTAGATATGTATAAAGGTAGACTTAAGTTTGACATTGCTTTCTCCAATGTGGCTAGCTCCCTTTGGATTATGATCAGGAAGCCCTTTTCCTGGACTCTTAAAACTGTACATGAGCAACAAATTACCTTAGAAATCTGCCACCCTGAATTGCCCTACCCAATCTTATTTACTAATGTCTATGCTAAGTGTTCTGAAGCACAAAGAGAGCCTCTCTAACAGGATTTAGTTAGAATGCAGGTCCAAGATATGCCTTGGTTGCTTTGGGGGGACTGGAATTGTATTAAGTCTAGGGAGGAGAAAAAGGGAGGGAAGAATTTTCACAATAAGGAGGCTAGAGAGATGCTGGAGCTCATGACTTCACTGGACCTATATGAAGTTCAGGGGACTGGTTCTAGATTCACATGGTGTAATAACCGAGAAGGAAGGGCCAGGATTTCGAAAAAGCTAGATAGGACCTTGATTGACTCTAACCTTCAAAATAATGGACTCCAGATTAGTGTGAGATACCTTACTAAACACCCATCCGACCACTCACCACTGGCATTAAGCATTCAGAAGGGAAAAGGAGGTGCAAAACCTTTTAGGTTTCAGTCCTTTTGGACTACTCACTCAGAATGTATACCTATAATTCAGAAAGCTTGGGATAATGAGATCATAGGTAGCCCTATTAGAATCTTTACTGAAAAGCTTAAACTAGTTAAATTAGCCCTAAGGGACTGGAGTAGAGCCATATTTGGGAACATCTTCACTAGGGCTGAACTGGCTGAGAAGGAAATACATAGATTAGAATTAGAGGATGAAACCCTTCCAGTCCCTAGAACCACCTTGAATAAAGCAGCTGCTGAAGCCAAATATTTCCTTTGTTTGAAGGAAAACTACTGGTCCTAAAAGGCTAATTTAAAGTGGGTTAAGGAAGGAAATAGGAATTCTAGATTCTTTCACTCTTATGTGAAGAATAGACATGCCCGTTCCCACATACATTCAATCCAAAACGAGACTGAATAGTGGGTTGAGGGGGAAGATGAAATTGTAGATGTTGCTGTCCAGTTTTTCTCTGCTTTGTACACTTCAGATCAGGTGAACTCACATGTGGATCCTTCCTTATTACCTGAAGTTCTGACAGAACGGGACAGGCAAGTACTGACTAGAATTCCCGATTTGGAGGAACTCAAAAGGACTGTTTTCAGCATGAGCCAAACCAGTGCAACAGGGCCTGATGGTTTTCCTGGCCTATTTTATGTACTGGCCTGGGAAATCATAAAAATAGACCTTGTTAAGGCAATTCAATCTTACATGAATGGAGCTGAGCTAAATCAGGCCATGACTACTACATCCATTGTATTGATCCCAAAACAGCCTAACCCCCAGTCCTTTAAGCATTTTAGACCTATAAGTCTCTGCAACTTCCTTAACAAAATAGTAACTAAGATGCTAGCTACTAGATTAGCTCCAGTCCTCCCTAGGATAATTTCTGAGAATCAAAGTGGCTTTGTAGCTGGAAGATTAATTACTGATAATTATCTTTTGGCTAGTGAAATGGTCTCTACACTTAATAGGAAAAGTAAGGAAGGCAATGTAGCTCTCAAAATAGACATGGAGAAAGCGTATGATAGGGTACATTGGCCCTATCTGCTCCAGATTCTGAGATTGTTGGGATTTGGAGAAATCTGGATTGACATGGTGTGGAGGTTGATCTCAAACACTTGGTTCTCGATTCTCATTAATGGAACAAGTAAAGGATGGTTTAGAGCCACTAGAGGGCTAAGACAAGGGGATACTATATCCCCTTTACTCTTTGTGATTAGCTTGGAATATCTATCAAGAGTTCTTAATCAAAAGGTAGATAAAAGATGGGATTTTACTATCCCTAGAGGCTATCCTAGAATATCTCATTTAGCTTTTGCTGATGACCTGATAATTTTTTCATCTACACTCCTTCAAGCAGTTAAATCCATTTTCTCTAAACTCCAACACTACGAGTCTACATCGGGACAGAAGATTAATGTGGCCAAAAGTTCCTACCTAGTCCACAATAGGATTACTGAAGCTAGGAAGCACTATATTGGTAGGATTACAAGATATGCTAGGGGCTCCCTCCCTGCTACTTACTTAGGCATTCCTCTCAATTTTAAGAGAATTCCAGCCTCATATTACTCCCCTTTAATAGACAAAATCAGTCACACTATAGGCAGTTGGAGTACCAAGTTTCTTTCACGAGGTGGTAGAATAACCTTAATCAAAAGTGTGCTATCATCAATCCCCATGTATTTGATTATGAGCCTGAACCCCCCCAAGAGGTAAGTCAATCAGATTGAATCTATGCTCTCCAACTTTTTGTGGTCTTCCATGGATAAAGGAGTTAAGAGACACTGGATCAGCTGGATAGAGCTGTGCTTCTCACAAGAAGAAGGAGGAGTAGGATTTCGAGATCTCAACAATATAATATCAGCTCAGAATCTCAAATTGTGGTGGAGGTTCAGAACGAAAAAGTCCCTATGGGCTACCTTCATGTGGTCAAAGTATTGTGACACCAAACACCCTTCCCAAATCAGTCCTCGTAGAGGCGATTCTCAAGCATGGAAAAGGCTACTGGCTGCTGCTCCTAAGGCTGAGGAACATATACAATTCCTGGTAGGGGAAGGGAACATCAGTCTGTTTCATGATAAGTGGAGCTCGGATGGCAAATTAGCAGATTTATTTGAGTGTCAAGGCTCCCAAATGGTTTCTGAAGTCATGGGAATATCAGATTGGGATTGGAACAAAATCAGGCAACTCATTCCTCAATGCCCTAGAAACATATTTAGCTCTGTTCCTTTCAACAGAGAAATGGAGGACATAATGATCTGGACACCCACACTGAATGGACACATTCAACTAAGCTCAGCCTACCAGTTGGCTAAGGGCAGGAATACCCCACTTTGCTCTCACACTTCCTTTATATGGAACTCTATACTTCCCTCGAAGATATCTTTCTTAATGCTGAGATTCATGAGAAATAGAGTCCCATTAGGGCCAAACCTTTATAAAGTAGGCATTGTGGGCCCCTTTACATGTCCTTGGTGCCTAGCTGATGGGGAAACAGTGAATCACCTTCTAGTAGCCTGCCCCTTTGCCAAGAGAATATGGAGAATTTTTGCAGCAGAAGTGGGGATCCAAGAACATTCTAACTGCTTCAATGCTACTCTGAACTTCTGGTGGCAAAATCCCAATCACTCTTCTGAAGTCAAATGGTTTATCTCTACTATATGCCCTTCTCTCATAGTCTGGGGGATGTGGAAGGCGAGAAACACCATTACCTTTGATAAAGGTCCACCAAATGAGGAACTTCTGGTAGGGAAAATATTCAGATCTATTAAGGAACTCATGAACTTAAGGTTCAGAGGTTTACAATTACAGGATCTTCAATGGTCCTCTTTCTTGGATACTTGCCATAAAATAAGGAGAAAATTGACTCTCAAGTATATTAAATGGGAACCTCCAGACCCTTACTTTCTGAAACTTAATTTTGCTGCTGCAAAAGTGGGTGAATATTGGAGAGTGGGGGGCCTGATCAGAGATTACACTGGACAGCTACTAGGGCCCCTACCTATATTACTGTTCCCCTCCTACTTGTCAAGAGTCCAAGTGGAAACTCTAGCAGTTCATAGATTTATCTTCACCACTATGGAACTTTATAGACAAGGTATTATCCTGGAATCTGATTCAGGAATGATTACTCAAGGCAGCAGATCATGGAGAGATAGGCAGCTGACAAGTTTCACTGAATTCATAACCAACAATGCTACCTTGAAAATAGTGCAAAAAGAAGCTAACCTTCCTGCTAGGACCTTGGCAGCACAATAAAGATCTGAAGCACTATATTCCCTTCCTTCACAACTCAAAATGGATAGGCAGCAAGCCCCTTACATCATAGCCCATGAAGTAAAGGAATACACATCTTGATCAGGTGAGTTTCGCTGACCTCAAACAAGTCATGACAGGTAACATGAAGAATGAAGAATCAAATGAAGCCAGATTCCGAATTCAGGCATGGTTAAGGATGGACTGACAACAAAGACTAGAAGACTGTTTCCAGGCAGCCAAAATTCTGAATCCTGCCGTGACAAACAACGCATCCTAGCTGACTAGAGGAGGGCCTATGGGCCCACGACTAGAAGGGAATGGCCCAGCCTTAGCTCCCCTTGGAATGTGGCTACTAGAAATCATCCAAAAGACAACCTATCTTGTGAGATTTTAGATTGTTATTTGAGCTTAAAAGCTATGTTAGGTATGTTAGATCATCCCAATAGGTTGGGATTTTTTGTCACTCCTTCTGATAAACGGAGATTTTGTACTATAGAACCGTATTATTCTTCCATTTAAATGGAGGAAGTACTCCATATTTACTTTTGTACAAACCCTTGAATTTTCTTCTATTAGACCTTTGGGTTGTAAATGGAAGCCAATTCAAGAGGTCAATACATGTAAGGATGGCTTTTGGGTATATCCTCCGTCCACCAAGTTATGATATAAATAGGGAGTGGCGACCCACCTCAAAATGAGGTTATGCCAATGAAAAAAAAAATCACTAGAATTCATGTTTTTTTTTTATCAAAGGTAAAAATTTTATTGATCAATTTTCTCATATACACTGTACACCAGGCATTCCCAGGTGGAAGAACATGAAAATAACTCCCAAAAAAACATAATCCTAAAAAACATGTTCCAAAATATTTTGGACGCTGGTTCGGACTATGCGTATCGTCCGAAAGGGCGTCCGAAACTCGTGGTGATGCAGATTCATGAACATATAGGATCGGACGGCCTCCAGCGTTCGAAAAGATCGATCGAAAGTCCCTCCAAAATTCGCAGTCCCAAAATTTTAGGTTCGGAAGTACCCTGCCGTCCGAAACCTGCGTCCGAAAGTCTTGAACCAAAGATCAGCTTCCAGATAAATAGGTTCGGACGCTTGTGACAGTCCGAAGAGGCGTCCGAAACTCTAGAGAAAAATTCCACGTCCCAGCAGTTTAGGTTCGGACGCTGATAGCCGTCCAGAACTCCAAACATCCCAAAAACGGCCCAAAAAAATCATGTACAAAACTATTGAAATATCAACCCTTAACACCAAACATGTGCAAAAGAACACCTCAACCTAGTATAGGATGGAGACACTAGGGTACAATGATATTCCTACCCTGTACACGTGTGTCTTTATCCTGTGTATGATATCACGGTGTATGGGAACCGTGCCATCGAAATATAACTTGTTCCTTGTAAGCCATATGTAGTAAACCGTGCATACAAAAGCTAGCCTACTCTTCCGACTCCTCCATGAGGTTCCTCGATTCTCTTTTTTGAGCCATTTCAAGCCCGTAGCCAGGGTCGTCATGTTCCTCGTCAACCCACACCAAACCCGGACTTCCTCCCATATCCTATTAGAAATAGGACAAGAGAAATATATGTGCTTGATTGTCTCCTGAGAGTCTCCACAAAAACCATAGCTAGTGTCAATGTCTAGGTACTTTGCTAATATGTCTCGCGTGAGAAGCTTGCCTCTGATCCCTAGCCATAAAGTGAAAGCGTACTTTGGCGGGATATAAGAATTCCATGTCGTCGAAACCGAAGGTATTTTTGGTGACAGTTTCCTAAAATAGTGTTATGCAGATCTCGAGAGTCTCGGTTGTTTCCATGTGCTCATAAGGGCCTCTACCTGTTCCAGCGACCCCTCTCGCTGTAAAATTTGATCCCTGATAGAAAGGATCTTCCTCATGAGCGTGGTTTGCTCTCTGTATGGATTTATTACCCAAATGGAGATAGTATTGCCCTCTAGATAATAGTGTTGAATCCATCGCAACCACAAGGAATCCTTCTTGTGGTGTATGTTCCAGAGAAGCTTGGATAAGAGAGCTAGGTTCCATGCCGTCGGGTCCATAACTCCCAATCCTCCCTTCTCCTTAGGCGTGGCCAAATGCTTCCAAGAAACCTTCGCCTCGCTCCCATTCCAAAGGATGTTTCGGCTTAGCTGAATGATTATAGTGATGACCTCAGCTGGGACCGGCAGTGCGGAAAGCCAGAAATAGTGAATGCCCTGCACTACTGATCGTATAAGCTCTAGGCGTCCTGTATAAGATAAGGAGGAGGCGTGCCAGAAGCCTATCTGTGTCGGAATCTTTTCCAGAAGTGGAGGAAAATGCGCAACCTGCAATCCCTATGCCGCCAATGGAATTCCCAGGTACCTGATGGGAAACGATCCGCGTTGTATTCCAGTGAGGTTGACGATATCAGTCTGAACCCCCGCAGGAACCGATCCAAAGAAAACTTGGGATTTAAGGGTGTTTGCCCTTAATCCCAAGACCTCTCCGAACTGTTGTAAGCAATCCCAGAGTACTCCTACAGAAGCCATGTCCCCTTTGCTGAAGAGAATGAGATCATCCACATATATAAGGTGCGATATCTTATGCACATGGCACGAAGGATGATAGATGAAATGTAACCTCCTCGTCCTCATGGAAAGCAAACGGGAGAGATACTCCATACATATGACGAAAATATAAGGGGATATGGGATCCTCTTGTCGCAATCCTCTCCGTCCCGGGAAATGACCATGTATCTCGCCGTTGATGCGTATGGAGTATGAGACTGTGGTAACGCACTCCATTATCCAGTGCACAAAAAGCTCGGGGAAACCCATTGCCTCCATAGCTCGTCTCAAGAAATCACAATCAACCATATCATAAGCCTTCCAAAGATCCACCTTGATAAGGCACCTAGGCGAATTTTGCTTACGATTGTATCCTCTAATCAATTCCTAGGCCAAATAAATCTTCTCTAACATACTCCTCCCCTCCAAAAAGGCCGACTGCGCCTCGCTGATGAGCCTCGGAAGAAGGCCGACGAGTCTATTGGCCAAGATCTTAGAGATGGACTTATAGAGAACATTGTAATAAGATATTGGACGATAGTTCCCAACCGAGTTCGAATGAGAGGATTTAGGGACTAGGGCAATAATCGTGTGGTTGAGTTGCCTGAGGATCCTCCCCTCGTGAAAGAATTCCTTAACCGCATTACATACATCCTTTCCCACCATGCTCCAAGATGCCTTAAAAAAACCCGATGAAAACCCGTCCGGGGCAGGCGCTTTGTCGTTGCCAATATCAAAAATGGCCCTCATTACTTCCTCATCTTCCACCGGAAGCATGAGGCTGTCCGTTTCCTCCCGAGAAACTAGGGCACCCCTCCTGTACACTCTAGGATTAAGTGTTGGCCTAGTGTGTGAGGAGCCTAATAGGTCATGGTAATAGGTGATGAATTCCATAACCATGTCTCCTTTGGAAGTGGTGGTGGTACCGTCTGCTCTGATAACCGCCCGTATGAAATTCATCCTACCATTCCTCTTCACTACATCACAAAAGATCCGGGTGTTTCGGTCACTGTTAATTAGGTACCGACATTTAGCTTTTTGAGCCAGAAAACTCCTTTCCGCGTTTCCCATTCTCCAGGCCTCCTTCTTTATCTCCTTTACCTTCCACTGCAAGTCCTCATCCGTAGGTGAGTCCTGGAGGGCCGAGAAGTGAAGTTCCAATTCTTCTCTAACCCTGATCACCCTAGAGGAGATGTGCTGGAAATGTAGCCTGTTGAGCTCCCGTAGTGGTTCCTTCAATTCCTTCAACCTTTTGGAAACGATGTATTGCTCCCTTCCATGCCATGGTTGAGACCAAACCCTATGGACCACATCAAAAAAAGAATCATGTTTCCCCCACATATCAA
Source organism: Ophiorrhiza pumila (assembly GCA_016586305.1). Classification (NCBI taxonomy): domain Eukaryota; kingdom Viridiplantae; phylum Streptophyta; class Magnoliopsida; order Gentianales; family Rubiaceae; genus Ophiorrhiza; species Ophiorrhiza pumila. Next base: position 15,269,958 of record BLIW01000011.1, read on the forward strand.
AATAATGGAACATTCCCTTGGCTCGATCACCCTGATCTCCAACAGAAACCACACATGAAGAGTGATCTGATAGGTGCTTCAAAGTGTGAAAGGTGACATGAGCATATATCTTCGAACGGTACCAGTAGTTGTTGACTATTACCCTGTCAATCTTGGACGAAATAGTGCCATTGGACCAAGTGAGGTGACACCCCATAGATTGGACGTCAGAAAGCCCTAGAGATAGGGTGAGCTCCAAGATATCCTGTGTCTCATACGCTGTGACCGAGTTTCCATTAATCCTTTCATTTTCTAAGAGGACATTGTTAAAATCCCCAAGAAGCATCCACGGAATATCCACCGGTGCCAAAGACTCCAAAGCATCCCATAAGATCCGTCTTTCCGCAATGGCATTAAGACCATAAACAAATGAGACATGGAAGGTTAATTGAGTTACCTTACATGTGACCTCCAAGTGAATGAGTTGTGCTTGTACCGCCAACGTAGTGATATCCACCTTGAGAGGGTTCCATAGTACCATAATAAAGACCGGTTGGTGTAGACCGAAATTGTTACATTAGCGCCAACCCGTGACCCTCACTCTCATCAATGAGTCCACCTTTTTGCATTAGGGCGTGGTTGAAACCCTTAATGTTCTGGGAGCCTATATTCATTAAAACCGGTGGCGGCCTAAGCCTATCCCCTTCCCACGCCCTTTAGCTTTCTTGCCCTTATTCTTCTTTGTGTTGACGCGTACCCATTGCTGCACCTCGGTGAGAGGTGTATTCGCAGGGAAAGAGGTAGCACTAGTCTCCTCATCGGTGTCCCGTATCTCTGGCATAGGTAAGCCAATCACATATGTATTGGGGGAGGCCGATGTCTCTGTGGATGATTCATCCAGAGTTGCCTCTTCTATCATTGGGGTATTTTCCTTATTCGTGGGGGTTTTGCCCTCGTCGGTGGCTGCAGGCAAGACCTCATGAGTCTCCAAATCCCCCTCCTCCATCTCCATGGGGGCTTTGCCCTTCTCAATAATGGGCACAGTAGTGGGTTGTTCCTCCTCAGGTTGAGGTACCTCAATTCGGGCCGAGTTGACCTTCTCCATGACCTCAGCTTGGCTCTTGTACATTTTGTTGTTGTCTTTTGCCAAAACCGGGGGTTTAGGGGTACCCCTAGGTTTGGCAACTCCTGAAGGTCCAGCTACATCCATGGACGGGACTAAAGTGGCTTGTGTTGTGGGTGCTTTAGTTCGGCCTCTAGACTTGCTTCTTTTTGGGCGCGGCCTTGTCTTCTTTGCCATCATGAGTGCCATTCACTATCTTTGGGCGGGATTGTGAATGGCCCCTTGACTTTTCCATTTGGCCCCTACAATGGTCAACATCATGCCCCAATATACGGCAAGTAGTGCAAAACCGAGGCTCCCTTTTAATATAAAACCCTTTGGGTGTGTTGAATTCCATTAATGAGTGCAAAAGTTATTTCCTTTGAGAGTGGCTTGGTGGCATCCACTTCCACTAAAACTCGAGCAAAGGCAGTACGCTCCATTGTCGCCGTACACTTATCCGCAGCAATTGGCACACCAATGCGTGAATCTATCTTCCCCAAAGCCACTTCACTCTAATGGTCCAGTGGAAGTCCAGGAAGCCGGATCCAAATGGGGATAGAGCTAAAGCATGTGTCATTGAACACAGCGTATGGTGGCAAGACCATGAGTAGCCAAAGCAATGCCGAATGTGTCATAAGGGCCATTTTGGAGCACCAAATCCCGATCACTCTCATTTTCGAACCGAAAGACCATCCATCCATCGTCATGAATCGTGAACCGGTGTTGCACTCCCCATTTGCTCCGAACGTGAGGAATAGCTTTGAGGCTGGGGAAACGGCCAAAGTCTCTTCCATCCCCTTCCATCATATCACATTCGGTATCCGCCCACTTCTTCAACATGAAATTCTTGTTAATCTTCTTCCTCTCCATAAATAAGGATGACCAAGACTTTTGAGAGATCACGTTGACTGCAACCGATTGTGCTCCATTGTTGGCATCAATTGTGCCTGCTTTGCCAGAATCACCGGCCTGTTTGGCGGCTTGAAGCATGGCATTGGCCAATTCGCCCGCGGTGAGGATTCTCCAGGCAGTAGAGCTCCACTTTCGATGTCCCCACTATTCCCGGCGTTGTTGTCACTAGATATTTGGTCGACGACAGCATGCTTTTTAAGGCCCAAACGTAGTTTTTGCATTTTTCCGTCAGCAGTAACTTTGGCCATGGCAAACAATAGGTTCGGACGGTCTCAGCAGGGTTTCGGTCGTCCGATAGTGTCGTTCGGACGGTGTATGGCCATCCGATCCGTCGTCCGAAACTCTGCCAAAGAAAATCAACTCCCAGAAGGTTTGGTTCGGACAACCAGGATCGTCCGATAGGTCGTCCGAAACACTGGAAAATGCGATTTCCATCTTTAAAGCTTATTCAAAACTTCAAGTTGCCCAATGAAAACCAGGCACGTAGGCAATGGGACCCACAAGGAGATAAGGCAGCTAGGGTTGTGGTGTTTTGGCGTAGAACTCAAAATTTCAACCCAAACAAAATTTTTGCACTATTCATCATCTTCCTCAACCAACTCTTCAAACAAATTCACATAATAATTCAATATTTCCACAATAGAGGTAGAATACCAACCTTATTTCCAAGAATCCACAATAAAAGAGTAAGGTTGGACCTTAATACTTGGGAAATGGAAGCCCCAAAATCGTGAGAACTTGAGGAGAAAATCGCACCCTAGCTGGAAAAAACCACCCTAACTTGTTCCTCGAAGATAGGTAGCAATGCTTGGAATGTTGCCCACAAGAATGCAGCTTCAATCCAATGCAAAAGGCCCGGAATTGAGCTCACTGTTCTTGGCGTGTGAACAGTAAGCACGAGCAGAAATGGAATGAAATACAGCCAAGAATCAGTGGGAGAATCGGTAGAAGATCACCCCACAATCAAGTATTGCAAGAAATTCGATAAGTATTGCAAGAAATTCGATAAGTATTGCAAGAAAACCGATCAAATCCAGTCAAGATTGGAAGCAAACCAAAGGGAAGTTGAGATAATTTTCCATCTCACTAACTTCCGCCACTAGAATTCATGTTGAAATTAAGGTCCGCGAAATAAACGGACCAAAAAATGTCTAAAGGAACGTGTTTTTGGGATTTCCCAACTTTTTACGAAAAAACCCTAAAAATTGGAGGTTTGGCGAAAAATTTTGGGTTTTCGTTTTTTTACATAAATCACTAGAATTCATGTTCAAATTAAGGTTCGAGAAAGAAACGGACTAAAAAAATTCTAAATGAACGTGTTTTTGGGATTTCCCAAGTTTTTACCAAAAAAACCCTAAAAATTGGAGGTTTGGCGAAAAATTTTGGGTTGTCGTTTTTTTACATAAATCACTAGAATTCATGTTCAAATTAAGGTCCGCGAAAGAAACTGACACAAAAAGTCTAAATGAACGTGTTTTTGAGATTTCCCAATTTTTTACCAAAAAACCTTAAAAATTGGAGGTTTGGCGAATAATTTTGGGTTGTCATTTTTTTAAATAAATCACTAGAATTCATGTTCAAATTAAGGTCCGCGAAAGAAACGGACCAAAAAAAGTCTAAATGAACGTGTTTTTGGGATTTCCAAATTTTTTACCCAAAAACCCTAAACATTGGAGGTTTTGCGAAAAATTTTGGGTTGTCATTTTTTTACATAAATCACTAGAATTCAAGTTCAAATTAATGTCTGTGAAATAAACGGACAAAAAAAGTCTAAATGAACGTGTTTCTGGGATTTCCCAATTTTTTACAAAAAACCCTAAAAATCGGAGGTTTAGCGAAAAATTTTGGGTTGTCGTTTTTTTACATAAATTACTAGAATTCATGTTCAAATGAAGGTCCGCGAGAGAAACGGACCAAAAAAGTTTAAATGAACGTTTTTTTGGGATTTCAGAATTTTTTACCAAAAAACCCTAAAAATTGGAGGTTTGGCGAAAAATTTTGGGTTGTCGTTTTTTTACATAAATAACTAGAATTCATGTTTTTCTTGTCAAAGGTAAAAATTTTATTGATCAATTTTCTCATATACACTGTACATCGGGTATCCCCGGGTGGAAGAACATGAAAATAACTCCCAAAAAAACATAATCCTAAAAAACATGTTCCAAAATGTTTCAGACGCTGGTTCGGACGGTGCGAACCGTCCTAATGGGCGTCCGAAACTCGTGGTGATGCAGATTCATGAACATATAGGATCGGACGGCCTCCAGCGTCTGAAAAGATCGTCCGAAAGTCCCTCCAAAATTCGCAGTCCCAGAAGTTTAGGTTCGGACGCACTCTGCCGTCCGAAACCAGCGTCCGAAAGTCTTGAACCAAAGATCAGCATCAAGATGAATAGGTTCGGACGCTTGTGACTGTCTGAAGAGGCGTCCGAAACTCCTGAGAAAAATTCCACGTCCCAGTAGTTTAGGTTCGGAAGCTGATAACCGTCCGAACCGTCGTCCGAAACTCCAAAAACCCCAAAAACGGCCCAAAACAATCATGTACAAAACAATTGAAATATCAACCCTAAACACCAAAAATGTGCAAAGAACACCTCAAACTAGTCTAGGATGGAGACACTAGGGTACAATGATATGCCTACCCTATTCACGTGTGTCTTTATCCTGTGTATGATATCCCGGTGTATGGGAACCGTGCCATCGAAATATAACCTGTTCCTTGTAAGCCATACGTAGTAAACCGTGCATGCAAAAGCTAGCTTACTCTTCTGACTCCTCCATGAGGTTCCTCAGTTCTCTTTCTTGAGCCATTTCAAGCCCACAGCCAGGGTCGTCATGTTCCTCGTCAACCCACACCAAACCTGGACTTCCTCCCAAATCCTCTTAGAAATAGGACAAGAGAAATATATGTGCTTGATTGTCTACTGAGAGTCTCCACAGAAACCACAGCTAGTGTCAATGTCTAGGTACTTTGTTAATCTGTCTCGCGTGAGAAGCTTGCCTCTGATTCCTAGCCATAGAGTGAAAGCGTACTTGGGCGGGATATAATAATTCCATATCGTCGAAACCTAAGGTACCTTTGGTGCTAGTTTCCTGAAATAGTGGTATGCAGATCCCGAGAGTCCCGATTATTTCCATGTGTTCATAAGGGCCTCTGCCTGTGCCACCGACCCCTCTCGCTGTAAAATCTGATCCCTGATAGAAATGACTTCCTCATGAGCGTGGATTGCTCTCTATATGGATTGATTAACCAAATGGAAATAGTATTGCCCTCCAGATAATAGTGTTGAATCCATCGCAACCACAAGGAGTCCTTCTTGTGGTGTATGTTCCAGAGAAGCTTGGATAAGAGAGCTAGGTTCCATGCCGTCGGGTCCATAACTCCCAATCCTCCCTCCTCCTTGGGCGTGGCCAAATACTTCCAAACAACCTTCGCCTAGCTCCCATTCCAAAGGAAGTTTCGGCTTAGCTGAATGATTCTAGTGATGACCTCAACTGGGACCGATAGTGCGGAAAGCCAGAAATAGTGAATGCCCTACACTACCGATCGTATAAGCTCCAGACGTCCTGCATAAGATAAGGAGGAGGCGTGCCAGATGCCTATCTGTGTCGTAATCTTTTCCAAAAGTGGAGCAAAATGCGCAACCTGCAGTCCCTGTGCCGCCAATGGAATTCCCAGGTACCTGATGGGAAAAGATCCATGTTGTATTCCAGTGAGGTTAATAATATCCGTCTGAACCCCCGCTGGAACCGATCCAAAGAAAACCTGGGATTTAAGGGTGATTGCTCTTAATTCTGAGACCTCTCCGAACTGTTGTAAGCAATCCCAGAGTACTCCTATAAAAGCCTTGTCCCCTTTGCTGAAGAGCATGAGATCATCCACATATATAAGGTGCGATATCTTATGCACATGGCACGAAGGATGATAGGTGAAAGGTAACCTCCTCGTCCTTATGGAAAGCAAACGGGAGAGATACTCCATACATATGACGAAAAGATAAGGGGATATGGGATCCCCTTGTCGAGATCCTCTCTGTCCCTGGAAATGGCCATGTATCTCGCCGTTGATGCGTATGGAGTATGAGACTGTGGTAACGCACTCCATTATCCAGTGCATATAAAGCTCGGGGAAACCCATTGCCTCCATAGCTCGTCTCAAGAAATCCCAATCAACCATATCATAAGCCTTCCGAAGATCAACCTTGAAAAGGCGCCTAGGCGAATTTTGCTTACGACTGTATCCTCTAATCAATTCCTGGGCCAAATGAATGTTCTCTAACATACTCCACCCCTCCACAAAGGCGGACTGCGCCTCGCTGATGAGCCTCGAAAGAAGGCCGACGAGTCTACTGGCCAAGATCTTAGAGATGGCCTTATAGAGAACATTGCAACATGATATTGGACGATAGTCCCCAACTAAGTTCGAATGAGAGGATTTAGAGACTAGGGCAATGATCGTGTGGTTGAGTTGCCTGAGGATCCTCCCCTCGTGAAAGAATTTCTTAACCGCATTACATACATCTTTTCCCACAATGCTCCAACATGCCTTAAAAAAATCCGATGAAAACCCGTCCGGGCCAGGTGCTTTGTCATTGCCAATATAAAAAATGGCATTCTTTACTTTCTCATCTTCCACCGGAAGCATGAGGCGGTCCGCTTCCTCCCGAGAAACTATTGCACCCCGCCTGTACACTCTAGGATCAAGTGTTGGCCTAGTGTGTGAGGAGCCCAATAGGTCATGGTAATAGGTGATGAATTCCCTAACCATGTCTCCTTTGGAAGTGGTGGTGGTACCGTCTGCTCTGATAACTGCCAGTATGAAATTCCTCCTACCATTCCTCTTCACAACATCATAAAAGATCCTGGTGTTTCGGTCACTGTTAATTAGGTACCGACATTTAGCTTTTTGAGCCAGAAAACTCCTTCCCGCATCTCCCAATCTCCAGGCCTCCTTCTTTAGCTCCTTTAGCTCCGTAGGTGAGGCCTGGAGGGCCGAGAAGTGAAGTTCCAGTTCTTCTCTAACCCTGATCAACCTAGAGGAGATGTGCTGGAAATGTAGCATGTTGAGCTCCCATAGTGGTTCATTCAATTCCTTCAACTTTCTGGAAACCATGTATTGCTCCCTTCTGTAGCATGGTTGAGACCAAACCCTATGGACCACATCAAGAAAAGAATCATGTTTCCCCTACATGCCAAAATAATGGAACATTTCCTTGGTTCGATCAACCTGATCTCCCACAGAAACCACACATGAAGAGTGATCTGATAGGTGCGTCAAACTGTGAAAGGTGACATGAGTCTCCAAATCCCCCACTTCCATCTCCATGGGGGCTTTGCCCTTCTCAATAATAGGCACAGCAGTGGGTTGTTCCTCCTCAGGTTGAAGCACCTCAATTCGGGCCGAGTTGACCTTCTCCATCACCTCAGCTTGGCTCTTGTCCATTTTGTTGTCGTCTTTTGCCTCAAACGGGGGTTTGGGGGTACCCTTAGGTTTGGCAACTCCTGAAGGTCCAGCTACATCCATGGATCGGACTAGAGTTGCTTGAGTTGAGGGCGCTTTAGTTCGGCCTCTAGACTTGCTCCTTTTGGGCTCGACCTTGTCTTCATTGCCATCATGAGTGCCCTTCACTATCTTTGTGCGGGATTGTAAACGGCCCATTGTCTTTGCCATTTGGCCCCTATAATGGTCAACATCATGCCCCAATATACAGCAAGTAGTGCAAAACTGAGGCTCCCTTTCATATAAAACCCTTTGGGTGTGTTGGACTGCATTCATGAGTGCAAAAGTGATTTCCTTTGGGAGCGGCTTAGTGGCATCTGATGAGTTGGTTTTATACCAACATTTTTGTACTAAATCTCTTGGCTTTTGTCTTGTGAATGACGCAAATATGTGGTGACTTATGTGGTTTTAAGCATATATGTGGTGTGCTAGTTGGTAGTATTGAAATGGTGCAAAACAAAAAGTAAAAATGATGGTAAACAAAGTGATATGTGTCTAGGTTGAGAATTAAGGAACTAGAAGTGTTTATTCGGCTAAATTAGGGTTTTTGGCAGTTTGGATGTTCAATTTGTCTTGTGAATAACTCTTTCAGTTCTAATCCAATTGATATGATTTTGGTTGCTATGGGAAGCTCTTTGTGTGTACTTCATTTGTCATGTTTTAACTTTTCTTCAAATTCTGTATGCAACCATGAAAAATGAGAGCTTCTTTGCCTTGCTTGGATTAGGGTTTTTAGGGATTTTAGGGTTTTTCCTTTAACGTTTCTTCATATCTGGAGCTTCAAGTATCCAATGATGCTGATTCTTGAACCAATGGAAAGCCAATGGATAGGCCTAAAACTTCTATGTTTACCATCAAGTCTAATTCAGGTGTTAAGGCACATGTTATATGGCATGGAAGTTGGGTCTTGTGCTGAAATGCATACTTAGTTATTTTAATGTCTTGCTTTTGCACACGCGCACACTCTTTCACCACATACTAGCATTCACATCTTGCAGCACTGTCGCACACACTCACGCTAGAGCCTCGCACAAACCTTACACAATTCATGCGGCAAGCTCACCTCGCCGCATGAACCACGCACACACAGCATGCGACGAGCTCAGCTCGTCGCATGAACAGTGCACACACATTGTGCGGCGAGGTCACCTCGCCGCACAAGAACCCTCGCACATTCTTATACACTCACATTGCAAGCACACTCTCACCTCATTTCCACATACATACACAAGCTCTCAACTGCAGAAGTACTTATCCACATCAAGCGGTAAGATCACATACTCAAACACATTACCAACATTCATTCATATTTTGCATTCGAATTTCACATATTCATCTTTACACCACTAACTTCACAACATGTCCATCTCATTTCAATTGCACAAGACATTCTTTGTTCACACAAACTCTACAACACTCACACTCACCTTCACACCACAATAGTCATACTCACTTTCACAACACAAACTATCACCCACTCACACATAAGTGGCGAGACCTCGTGGCGAGGTCATGCCCACTAACACATTACAAGTCGAGGTCTCGCCGCGAGACCTCGCCAGCAATTGAAGTACACGGCGAGACCTCGCCACGAGGTCTCGCCATACACATGCACAACACGGCGAGACCTCGCGGCGAGGTCTCGCCGGCAGAATGGTCTTGAGAGTCTCTTTCGTTTTGTCAATAGAAAGAAAATGGTAAAGTGTTAAGTCGCTATTTTCTGGCTTTGATTTCAGGGACAGGAAGGCGTGGGTTAAGAAGGCTCAAAGGCGTGAGGAGTTTGCCATTGGCGTGTGAGCTGTTGCTTGAAGGCGCATGGAAGCTGTTGAAGGCGCGGCAAGCCACAGTAGTAAAAGCGTGATTCGGCTTATGGCAGGAGTTTGGTGAATTGTTGTTCTGTTAAAGGCAGTGGCACTCTTGTAATATTGTAGTTATTTTACGTTTGCGTACTGTTTACAATTCTTGTAACCTCTATATATAGAGGGTTAGTCAACCATTTGGAGAGGGAGGACGAATATTCCAGATAATTGCTAACAATATTTTGAATTTAGGGTGCGGGAGTTCTTATCTCTCATTTTTCTCTCTCTAGATCTATTCTCTCTCTCTAGAGTTTCTTCACCGAATTCAACTCTGATCGCAAAATTGTAGTGGATATTGCATATTGAACTCAATCGAAGCAACATTGGACCTTCCTCTACACTTCAATCGGTGAAATTTCTCAATTTGATGGAATTCAATTGTTTAATGTTGGAATTCAATGCTTACGAGTTGAATATGGAATTTTCTGGCTAAATTAGTGATGTCCTAGGGTTATGATCGCATTACTGTGAATTTGAACAGTGAAAAGCTAAACAATTGACCTAATCCTATACATGATGGACGAATGGAGTTCCCTTGCCTGTTTGTTCTTGTGTGCGATCCGAGATGTGGTCGTCGTGCTAATCGAAGATCGTTGAATCTTTAGAATTAGGTAAAGGAAAACTTCATGAAGCTAGCTTAACTGAAGACACTCAAGTTAGGCCTAGCCATTGGATACTTGAGAAATTGCAAGATTAATAGCTAGAAACATGAAGTTGAGATGTTGCGGTTTGATTTCATTCCGCTTAGGCCTCTACATGGGAAAAGTGGAGTGTTAAGGGGTATAGAAAACATTGTGGTTGTCATGCTAAGTGTTAGCTAGACTCCTAGGCAACAACGATCTCTTCCTAACTGGTATTTCATGAGGTTAATTGCATAGTAAACGGTTTGAACTCTCGGTAGTCTGATTCAGAAGCTCTAGGACATCTGCTTGAATTCCTGTGAATCTTATTTGTGAAACTCATCTGTCATTCTTGCAAGTTAACTTCTGTTTTGAGTGTTGAGTACTGTTTTTACTTTACTAAGTTGATACTGTGAAACTTTTGTTACATTCTGAAGAAACACTTCAAATTCGTGAAGCACTATACCTTCCCTGTGGATACGATCCCTACTTCCACTACTACAGTAGTTTCTAGGGTTAAATTGTGCAAGTACGTGACATACCTGTCAATTTTTGGCGTCGTTGCCGGGGAAGGTAAGGTTCCAAGATTTTGATCAAGTGTTCTTTGAGTTTCATTGTTTCATTGTGTTCCGTTTTGTTCTGTTTAGTGTTTTTTCTTCATTCTCTACTGTTTTATTGTAATTGTTGTTGCTTGTGGTTTTGTTCTTCGTGTGTTGTTTACATTTGAAGATTTTCTTTTTGTGTTCTGTTCTTTGCATTTTCTAATACGTGTTGGGAATTGTGGTTTGTTTCTTTGCTGCACAATTGAAGTTCTTGATTCTTTGCTATTATACTCCGTGACAGTGTGTTGTGTATGCCAAGATCTCGCAGGTCTGCAGGAGAACCGCAATTTCCATTGGATCTTGAATTGGCAAAGACTTTAAGGGCGCAGTTAAGACAACAAAGGGAAATGGCTGCCCAAGGAGTTAGAGTGCCTCGGTTTGGAGACCACTATGCAGTGAACTTCGACAATAGATTTGGACAATAGGACATCGATGTTGAAAGCTACCACATTCCTCCACAGATCGTATCAATGATCACACAGGGCCAATTTTTTCAAGGTTTAGACAACGAGGATCCGAATGACCATTTAGATTGGTTTCTAGGCTTATGTAGCACATTTAAGCTACAAAGGGTGGAGCGAAGTGAGCTGCATAGGATCTTGTTCCGCCTCTCTTTGAGAGGTAAAACGAAGCATTGGTTTAAGACCATTGGGGAGGCAGATGCGAAAGTTTCATTTGAAGAACTTCAGAGGAAATTTTTGGCTAAATACTTTCCACCTGCCAAGCTTGAGAAGAGAAGAATGGAAATTATAAATTTCCAGCAACAAGACAGCGAATCATTTAGGGAAGTCTGGGAGAGATTCATTGACTTAATTCGGCAATGCCCCAATCATGATTTGGGAGAAATCAGGGAGTTAAATACATTCTTCAAAGGTCTTACACCCGAATCCTCCATGATGGTCAAGGCTTGTGCGAATAGGACACTCAAAGACAAGAGTGTGCCTAAAGTGCGTGAATTGTTCAATCAGATTGCTGAGGATGAATATCTCTTCCCTGAAACTCGCAAGCCATATGGTAGAAGACAATGAGGAGTTCTTGATTTAGATGAAGAAACTTCACTCATTGCAAAGTTTGAAGCTCTAGCCAAGAAGATGCATACTCTGAAGGCATCTCAAACAAAAGCCCAGTTCTTTCTTGTGGTTTGTGCAAAAGGGAACATCACACAGACGAATGTGCAATCACAACTGAATCTATTCAGTACGTGAACAACTACAGCAGCAAACCTCAATATGGTGGAAACTATTCTTGAAACAATTACAGTGGAGGTAACAGACCATCTGGTGGGAATCAAGGAAATTGGAGTCAACAACAGAACCAAGGAGGTTAGTACTATCAAGGAAATGATCAAAGAAGGGCAACGAATGCACCTCCTGGTTTTGATCATCATGCTAGTACGTCAAAACAAAGAAAACCATCTGTTGAAGACATGTTTCAAAAGTTGATGGAGAAGATGGACAAAAATGAACAAAGGTTTGGTGGTTTGGAATCTACTGTTAAACATCATGAAGCCACTTTGAAGAATATTGAAATGCAACTTGGACAATTGGCAAATGCTGTGCATCAGAGACCAAAACGAGCACTTTCAAGTGACACAATTCCAAATCCAAAAGGAAGAGAAGCTTGCAATGCCATCACCTTGAGGAGTGGAAAGCTTTTGCCAGGAAACAAACCTTCAGAAGATAAGAGTGATTGCCTAGAGGAAGACCAAAAAGATGAGGCTGAAGAGGTTCTGGAACTTGATAAGGATGGAGAGCAAGAGGCTAGTAAATCTGAAAAGAATGAAGTATCAGCGAGGGCAGGAAATGAGATAACCAAAAATTCCAATCCTTGTAACTTTCCAGATTATGCTCCAAAACCTCCATTCCCAGAGAGAAAGAAACCTCCACCTAAAAAGGGACCTCAATTCAATCGTTTCTTGGATATGATCAAACAAGTGAATGTCAATTTACCTCTGTTGGATTTGGTGACAGCCATGCCTAAGTATGCTAAGTACCTAAAAGATTTCATTTCAAATAAGGAGCAAATCTTGAGGTGTGAAATTCCAATAATGCTATCCAAATGTAGTCAAGCATGGATGGTTCACAAATTACCTCCAAAGTTGAAGGACCCAGGCAGTTGTACCATTCCCTACAAGATTGGAACCAGACATTTTGCAAAAGCACTTTGTGACCTCGGTGCTGGGATCAATCTGATGCCACTCTCCATTGCAATAAATGTGGGCTTGAGAGAAAGGATTCGACCAGTTGCAGTAACACTTCAGTTGGCAGATAGGTCCTTGGTGACTCCTACAGGCTTAGTGGAGGATGTATTGGTGAGTATTGATAAATTTACCTTGCCTGTTGATTTCATTATTCTTGATATGGAGGAAGATCCAGAGGTTCCATTAATTTTTGGTAGGCCTTTTCTAGCTACTGGTGATGCATTGATTGGAGTTAGAAATAAAACAATCACGTTTAGAATTAACAATGAAGAAGTTGTTTTTGATGTGAACTATGCCATGAAGCATCCAGTACATGTTGAATCCTGTTTTTCTATCAATGCTGTAACATGTTCTTCTTTGCATGAATTGAATGTTAAGCATGATTTTTCTGTTATTGATGAATTGCACGTCTGTGAAGATGAAATTGATGAATTTGACTTAGATGATAAGGATAAGAACATTTTGGCTGAGATTGAAAATGATATTGAATGTTGTGTGATTGATGAATCTATTTTTGAAATTCAAAGTGAAATTGTGGAGGTAGCAAATGAATGTGAGTTGAAAGAAATTTTGAATGAAGCATGTTCTGATAATTTAGAAGGAAATGTTGAGTTACAGTTTTTAGCTAATGAATTGAATGCATCCACAGAGGTGAGAAGCAATGAGAATTTTTGCAGGAACGAAAAGCTCATGCTATCTATCTTGGTTCCTCCAAAGCTGGAGTTGAAACCTTTGCCTCCATAGCTCAAATATGCTTTCCTGGAAGAGAATGAGACATTGCCTGTTGTTATATCTTCTAAACTTGAAGTTTGGCAAGAGGAAAAGCTTTTGGAAGTACTGAGGCAACATAAATTGGCTATTGGATGGACAATTGCAGACATAAAAGGCATTAGTCCAGGTTTATGTATGCACAAGATTTTGCTTGAGGAGAATGCTATGCTAGTGAGGGATAGACAGAGAAAACTCAATCCCCAAATGATGGAAGTTGTCAAGAAAGAGGTTATCAAATTGCTTGACTTTGGAATGATTTTTCCCATCTCAGACAGTGAATAGGTTAGCCCTGTTCCGTGTGTTCCAAAGAAAGGGGGTGTGACAGTTGTGAAGAATGATGCAAATGAACTTCTTGCAACAAGAGTGGTTAGTGCTTGGAGGGTTTGTATGGATTACAGGAAACTAAACAAGGCAACAATAAAAGATCACTTCCCTCTTCCTTTTCTGGAGCAACTGCTGGATCGGATTGCTGGTTACTTATTCTATTTGTTTCTTGGATGGTTATTCGGGATATAATCAGATTGCAATCGATCCCAAAGATCAAGATAAGACAACTTTCACCTGTCCCTTTAGCACCTTTGCTTACAAAAGAATGCCTTTTGGCTTATGCAACGCTCCCGCAACTTTCCAGAGGTGTATGATGGTGATCTTTCACGACATGCTGGAATCTATAATAGAGATTTTCATGGATGACTTCCCTGTCTTTGGGATGACCTTTGATGGTGGTTTGGAAAACCTGGCCAAGGTGTTAAGAATGTGTGAAGAGATGAACCTTGTATTGAATTGGGAAAAATGTCAGTTCATGGTTCAAGAAGGAATCGTGTTAGGCCATAAAATTTCTCATGCTGGGATTGAAGTGGATAAAGCAAAGATAGATGTCATTGCCAAACTTCCTCCACCTACCAATGTAAATGGGATCCGAAGCTTTCTTGGATATGCTGGGTTTTATAGAAGATTTATTAAGGATTTTTCAAAGATAGCTAAACCCTTGTGTAGTCTCTTGGAAAAAGATGTCAAGTTTGAGTTTGGAGCTGAATGTGTTGAGGCATTTGAAACTTTAAAGGTTAAATTGGTGGAAGCTCCTGTGATAGTTATTCCTCATTGGGGTGAACCGTTTGAAATTATGTGCGATGCGAGTGACTATGCTTTGGGAGCAGTCCTTGGCCAGAGGAGAGACAAGATTTTTTCATACCATCTATTATGCTAGTACGTTGCTCAATGAGGCTCAGCTGAATTATACAACAACAGAGAAGGAGATGTTGGCTGTGGTCTTCGCGTTTGACAAATTCAGAGCATATTTGTTGGGGTCAAAAGTTATTGTCCACACATATCATGCTGCTTTGAAGTATCTGTTAGCCAAGAAAGTAGCTAAGCCAAGGTTAATTCGATGGGTCTTATTGCTTCAGGAGTTTGATGTTGAGATCAAAGATCGTAAAGGCTTAGAGAATGTGGTTGCTGACCATCTTTCAAGACTGGAATCGGAGGCTCAAGATGATTCAAACATCTTGGTTAAGGAACATTTCCCTGATGAACTAATTTTCATGATGGAAACAAAGGGGTTGCCTTGGTATGCTGAGATTGCCAATTATGTTGTGGCTGGCCAAGTTCCTTCATACTTTTCTAGTGACCAGAAGAAGATATTGAGAAGTGATGCCAAATATTACTTCTGGGAGGACAATGCTTTATATAAAATCTGCAGTGATCAAGTGATATGAAAATGTGTCAAAGAGGAAGAAAAGGAAGACATTTTGAGAGCCTGCCATGAAGGACCATGTGGAGGTCATTTGGCTCAACGAGGACAAGCTTTAAAATTTTGCAATGTGGTTTTTATTGGCCCCATATCTTTATGGATGCAAGAATCTGGGTTGGAAAGTGTGATCATTGTCAAAGAACTGGAAACATTTCTTCCAGAAATGAGATGCCTCTGAACAACATCCTTGAGGTAGAGGTATTTGATGTTTGGGGAATTGATTTCATGGGTCCATTTCCGAAATCAAGAGGAATGGAGTACATTTTGGTGGGCAGTGGATTACGTCTCTAAATGGGTTGAAGCTGTGGCTCTGGCTTATAATGATGCAAAGAGTGTAATTGCTTTCTTAAAGAAACACATCTTCAATAGGTTTGGAGCTCCCAGAGCAATAATAAGTGATGGTGGAACTCATTCCTGTAACAAAATCTTTGAAGCATTATTGGCCAAGTATGGAGTAACTCATAAAGTTTCCATAGCTTACCATCCGCAAACCTATGGCCAAGCTGAGGTTTCAAATCGAGAAATAAAGAGAGTGCTTGAAAAAGTGGTTAATCCAAGAAGGAAAGATTGGTCTATGAAATTAGACGATGCATTATGGGCGTATAGAACAGCCTACAAGTCCCCTATGGGAGCTTCTCCTTTTCGGTTGGTTTTTGGTAAAGAGTGTCACTTGCTAGTGGAACTTGAACATAAAGCTTATTGGGCAATTCAAACATTGAACATGAATCTATCTGAGGCTCAATCAAAAAGACTGTTGGAGTTGAATATACTGGATGAATTCAGATTCAATGCCTATATTAGTTCTAAGCTGTATAAGGAGAAGACTAAAAAACTTCATGATGCAAAAATTTGATCCAAGAGCTTTGCTCCAGGGCAGCTGGTGTTATTGTACAATTCTCGTTTGAGGTTGTTCCCTGGCAAATTGAAGTCTCGATGGAGTGGTCCATTTCGGGTTCTCAAGGTGATGCCATATGGAGTGGTGGAAATCACAAATGAAAGAAATGGTAACGTTTGGCAAGTAAATGGTAACAGACTCAAGCCTTATGTGACAGCTAAAGACAAGAGTACCACAGTTTTGGAAGGAGCTCCACATGAGCTATTCCTCGATGATCTTATAATTTCAAATTGAGCTATGAAGAATAGGCGGACTGAAGACTGTAAACCAAGCGCTACTAGGAGGTAACCCAATGTTTCTTTCCTTGTTTCTTTTGTTTTGTTTTGTTGAGATTACTTTTTGTTGTTAATTTTTAGTTTGTGTCGAATTTAGTGGCAATTTATGGCACAATCTCAGAACATAACTGGTGGTCTTTTGCAGATTCTTCGAAAGATGATGGTCATCGATGATAAAGGCAAGAATTCCCGAGGCTGGTAGAAAAAATGGAAGGCCAGGTTCCTTTATGTTTTGCCTCTTATTTTTTTCTCACGGGGACCGTGTCTTTATCCCCGTGTGGGGAGGAGTTGGACCATTTGAAATTTCCACGTTTATGAATTACTATGGTTATGTTTTGAAAGATGGTGTTGCCATGATGGAGTTTAGTAGTAGTAGTATTGCATTATTATGTTTAGCATGTTACTAGATAGGTTGTAATGTCTTGATGTCATGTTCTGTGTATTTAGTGTTAATGTGAAGATTTTTGTTATTACGTGTTAATGTGAAACTTGTTGTTAATTTTTTCGGTGCAAATTGATGTTATTGTCTTCAGTTTCAATTTGGTACACATGCATTGATGATGTGGATATCTGCTCTTTCTAAACATGAGTAATTGAACTGAAAAGCTGAAAAATTTATTCACAAAACAAGCCAAAAAGGGTTAGTGAAGGAATAGTGAGAGGCCGTGAATATCTAGAAGGGACATTGAATGACATAAGGCTGAAATTTTTAAGTGGTAAATTTTTAAGTGATAGCTAGGAAGGCATCACATGCAATGAAATCACATGGACCCACATATGAATGATATTATTGTTGTTTGTGTTTGAATGACTTGGTTTGACCGAATGGTTAGGAATAGAATCTTTGCTCTATAAATGCATAATATTGTTATATTCCAAGAATATCACAAGTGGAGTGCTTCGAATCAGCATTGTTAAGAACACCATTGATATTATTTTTCATCTTCAAGTTTACTACTTCCTCTTCAAGTAGTCCTTTCTTCATCTTTCCAAGAAACAAAGGTATGTTTCGATTTCTTCAAAACTTTTACTTGGTGCTTTTTCATGTCTTGCACGGTCAAGTTGTTAATGAATGTAAGAACTTGACATGAGTATTGTTCTATGGTGGAAACAAAGAGCATGCAAGTTGTCATGTTGATTTAGCCAAAGACCAAATGCATGATAAGTGTGGGGGGGTGGCGATTCAAAATTTTGATTTTCAATTGTTCCAGCTTTGCCATGTTTATGTGTTTTGAACATAACTTGAGTTTGGGATGTTGAAAATGCATGCTTCTAGTTCCAGAATTTAGCCAATGATCTTCAATGTTTATGTTGTACATTTTTGCTAGTTGCGACTGGAAAATAGGCTAAATTGGCTTAGAATGTGAAGTTCATGCTGAAATCAGAATGTGAAATCCTTGAATCTGCCCAGTTTGTCACCATTCGGAATTCTGGTCATAATTGACTCAATTGTGGTCCAAATAAGGTGATTCCAGTTGGAGATTGTTGCTAAGAGATAGGACTATAATGTTTATGTTGGGCACTTTTGCCAAGTTTTGACTAAAATGTAGTCTTATTTTTGAGACAAGGCTGTGTGCATGTTATTGTGTAGTTTGAAATTTCTGGAATTTGGCCTGTTTGGAGTGCCTCGATTTTTGGCCATAACTTGCTCAACTTTGGTCCGAATGGTGAGTTTCTTGTTCTCTAATCTAGCCAAGGGTGTGTTTTACAAATTTGCAGTAGGAAGTTTTGACTAATTCAAATTGTTTCACTATGTTTGTTTTTGTGCTATTGCATGAAGTGTCAAAACTGAAATTTTGCCAATAGTTTGTTATAATGCAGCTTGGATAGATCTTGTTTACATTGGTTATATCCAACTCTTGAAGTTAGCCAAGTTGTGATTTTGTACATTTGAGGTTTCGCATTCTTGTGGGAGTTTATCTTGATTAACATGTTATAGTATTGGAGGTGTGGAATTGGATAAATTGAGATGTGTTTGTGGAAATGAAAGGATTGTAAATGAGGATATGCAAGTTGTTGTTTGTGCTTTACATTTTGTGGTTGGAATACCTTACATGTTTATGCTTTGTTGGACGTTCATAGTTATAATTTCAATGTCATATTCTTACTGAAGTTGATTGGAAAATAAGTCTTGTCATTTTGAACTATGAAGATTATTTGCCAAGTTGTGCGAGTTGATAGTTCAGGACTGAATTGTTTCTTTGTTGTGGTTGTTCTTACAGTAATGGCACCAAAGAAGGACTCCACTTCAAACAAGGCGTCGACTTCAAAGAAAGGCAAAGGAAAGAAGCAGACACCACTCGTTGATTCTGATTCAAAGTACTTCCCAGATGAAGATTTTCCCTTATTCGAAGATCCCCCTCAATATACCATGCAAGCTCCAACCCCAAAGAAGAGGAAAGGGTCATCTAGTCAAGTTAGTGAACCTTCGGTATTCTTGGACAAACTGGATCAGAAACGATGGGAGGATGGAATTGGTATGAAAAAACTTCATTTGGAGAGGGAATTTGCAGTTGAAGGGGGTCCATTTGCGGAATTGATGGCTTTTCATTATTTTGATAAGAAACTCACCAGTGCACCAGGCTTTTTTAATGCTAGTTTAGCGAGGGAATTTTACGCTAATGCCAAATTTCCGAATAAAGCTGGTGAATTCTACGTGCGAGGGAAAAGGGTACAAATTACAAGTGAAATAATCAACAATAATCTTGGAACACCCAATTTCTCTCATGACCATTTGCCAATTTCAGAGAACGATTATGACTGTGACTTCGCATTAGCAGAAGATCTCGCTCTACCAGGAGCTAAATGGGAGTTGAATGCGAGTGGTGAACGTAAGCATATCCGAGGAGAGTGGTTGCAAAGTGATGTTAAAATATGGCTCATGTTTGTATTGTCTCGGTTGATGCCCAGTTCACAATCCACTGAGGTGCTTCGCAACAGGTTGCATTTGATATCAGCTATCCGAGGGAAGAAACCAATTGATGTGGTGAGAAAAATTCTTTCTATTTTACAATCTAGGATTGAAATGGATAGTGCAGCTTTATCTTTTCCTGTCTTGCTTTAGGAGCTTTGCATGGCTCAGGGAGTGGATACTGAGGCTGGGGAATGGCGAAGGAATCCAGGGCCAATTGGGACATCATTGTACATCAAATACCAGGCACTGGAGAAGGAGATGAGAAAAGCAAGGAAAGCTGGAACTAAGAAATCTAAGAGAAAATCTGGCCCTTCACCTTCTGAGGCGGGAGAAGAACCACAAATGTATGATTTTAGTGCTTTGCAAGGAACAATACAGGAGTTCCAACATTCTGTGGAAAACCATTTTCAGGATTTCCAACAATCTGTTGATCAGCGTTTCTCGAACATGGAGGAGAGGTGGGAACGGATGCATGAAGGTATGGATAATATGCAACACGAGTGGTCAACAGGACCATAAACTGGATGATATGGCCTCAGTGGCACAGCAACAGTTTGAAGTACTATACCATTGACAGATGATAATGCAGCTGGCATTGGATAAATGTAACAAGATGGCAGTTTACTATCATAGTGATTCTGGACCCCCAAAACAAACGCCAACATCTGCGCAATTGGCTGGATATCGTATTCCAAATCTCTCAATGGATGTTGTTAGTGGCGTTATTCATGAGCTGCCAGCGGGGGTGACTGCAATGCCTGTCCTTCCACCATTGCCTACATTTGGAAGAATCCCTACAATGCCTCCAACTCCAGAGATTGTCCCGAACACTGAGTTCATGCCAGCAGCGAGGTTTCCGTTGATAGCATCTGGCCAACCTCTTGAAGGCCCAGTTCATGGTCCTTTCCATTATGTAGCTCAGCCTTTTGGTGTTCCCTCGTTTGCGACAGCAGCTTCTTTGGGGGGTCAATCATTTTCAACGGCAGTCTCATTTGCATCTCCTTCTTCCTTGGCTCCATCTTCATCTTCCCAGGGAGCCCCTCCTCATTAGCCTTTTACATTGCGGACAATGCTTATTTCAAGTGTGGGGGAGTGGAAGATGTGTCAATTGTTGATTTGTTTTTTTTATGATTGGCTTGATGTTGAGGAAATTGCTGTGATTGTTTGATGCTTTGATTGCTGAAAGAGGGGGTTAATTTTTTTTTTTTTTTCGCAGCATGTGGGTGTTTTATATTGTTGAAGGGGGGTTCGAATGCTGGGAGTTGTCTTCAAGATTTCCCGACTATTATATTGATGAGATGCTGTGGATTAGTTCCGAGTTGAAGCTTGTGTGAAGTTTCTTGAAGTTGAAGTATTTCTTGAAGTTCAAGTTTGGAAGTTCTGTGAAGTGAAGCCGAGACATTGTGTAATGTTTTCTTTAGAAGTTGAATTTGAATAATTAGTGTAGTTACTATCTTTCTAGTGTGTGGGTAGTGAATTTAGTAAATGAATGTTGAATAAAAGTTTAGTGGTAGTGTAAGTTGTTGTAAGGTCTAGAACACTTTGTACTAGGCTTTGGCTCCTTTGGACATCTTTGTTCGAAATTTGTGGTTCATCAAAGTCTATTTTCATTTTTGCATGTGAAAATTGTTTTGTTGTCTTTGATTCCAATCTTGATGAAATTAGTACATTTTGTTAATCAATGCATCATGTTAAAGTAAGATAGATATGCCATGAAAATATGTTCCCGGACATAGGAGGAAACTATTTCAATTTGTTCTTGTTGTTATGCATTACTTCGATTGTTTTGAATGCTCTAGCATACATAGTCCTTTAGAGACATTCAGGAACTTTTGGTCACACAAGAAAGGATATGGAGAAAAGGCCTTTGGCAATTGGGAATGAAAAGGTGAAATACCCTTGGCAACCATAAATGGGAAAAATAGCCACAAAACCCAGGCTGCTAAAGGGAAAAAAAGCCAAAAGACCCAGGCAAGCACACCAATGTGTGTAAGAAGCAAAAACATTAAAGTGCAAAAGCAAATGAAAGTTGAAATTAATTCAGAGAAGCACCAATGTGCGACCATTGATCTTGTGTGATTTTGAGTTCTTGTTTGTGGATATTGTGGTTGTGTATGAATAGGGAAAAGTTTTGGAACTAAAGAAATAATGCATGCATAGAGAATGGATGAATCAGAATTCCTCAGAACACACTTGCACGCATGATATTTTGGTCTTTATTCATCGTGCCTTGGTTGATAACTTGTGCTGAAATTTGATGGTTTGGTATTAAAGACATGTTATGAGTTTTATGCATGAAAATTCTGTTTTGACAGAGGAGTGGAGTCTAGTGTTAAGTGGTTGTGAAATGTGAGTTTGCTTGAGGACAAGCAAAAGCTCAAGTGTGGGGGAATTTGATGAGTTGGTTTTATACCAACTATTTTGTGCTAAATCTCTTGGCTTTTGTCTTGTGAATGACGCAAATATGTGGTGACTTATGTGGTTTTATGCATATATGTTGTGTGCTAGTTGGTAGTATTGAAATGGTGCAAAAAAAAAGTAAAAATGATGGTAAACAAAGTGATATGTGTCTAGCTTGAGAATTAAGGAACTAGAAGTGTTTATTCGGCTAAATTAGGGTTTTTGGCAGTTTGGATGTTCAATTTGTCTTGTGAATAACTCTTTCAGTTCTAATCCAACTTATGTGATTTTGGTTGCTATGGGAAGCTCTTTGTGTGTACTTCATTTTTCATGTTTTAACTTTCTTCACATTCTGTATGAAACCATGAAAAATGAGAGCTTCTTTGCCTTGCTTGGATTAGGGTTTTAGGGATTTTAGGGTTTTTCCTTTTTGCCACAGTTTGGTAAAACGTGCATATCTTGAGCTTCATGTATCCAATGATGCTGATTCTTGAACCAATGGAAAGCCAAGAGATAGGTCTAAAACTTCTATGTTTACCACCAAGTCTACTTCAGGTGTTAAGGCACATGTATTTTCGCATGGAAGTTGGGTCTTGTGCTGAAATGCATACTTAGTTATTTTAAAGTCTTGCTTTTGCACACGCGCACACTCTTTCACCACATACTAGCATTCACATCTTGCAGCACTCTCACACACACTCACGATAGAGCCTTGCACAAACCATACACAATTCATGCGGCGAGCTCACCTCGCCGCATGAACCACGCACACACAGCATGCGACGAGCTCAGCTCGTCGCATGAACCGTGCACACACATTGTGCGGCGATGTCACCTCGCCGCACAAGAACCCTCGCACATTCTTACACACACTCACATTGCAAGCACACACTCACCTCATTTCCACATACATACACAAGCTCTCAACTGCATAAGTACTTATCCACATCAAGCGGTAAGATCACATACTCAAACACATTACCAACATTCATTCATATTTTGCATTCGGATTTCACACATTCATCTTTACACCACTAACTTCACAAAATGTCCATCTCATTTCAATTGCACAAGACATTCTTTGTTCACACAAACTCTACAACACTCACAGTCACCTTCACACCACAATAGTCATACTCACTTTCACAACACAAACTATCACCCACTCGCACATAAGTTCCAGTTCTTCTCTAACCCTGTTCACCGTAGAGGAGATGTGCTGGAAATGTAGCCTGTTGAGCTCCCGTAGTGGTTCCTTCAATTCCTTCAACCTTCTGGAAACCATGTATTGCTCCCTTCCATAGCATGGTTGATACCAAACCCTATGGACCACATCAAGAAAAGAATCATGTTTCCCCCACATGTCAGAATACTGGAACATTCCCTTGGCTCGGTCCACCTGATCTCCCACAGAAACCACACATGAAGAGTGATCTGATAGGTGCATCAAAGTGTGAAAGGTGACATGAGCATATATCTCCGAACGGTACCAGTAGTTGTTGACCATTACCCTGGCGATCTTGGACCAAAGAGTGCCATTGGACCAAGTGAGGTGACTCCCCATAGATGGGATGTCAGAAAGCCCTAGAGATAAGGTGAGCTCCAAGAAATCCTGTATCTCATACGCTGTGACCGGGTTGCCATTAATCCTTTCATTTTCAAAGAGGACATTGTTAAAATCTCCAAGAAGCATCCACGGAATATCCACCGGTGCCAAAGACTCCAAACCATCCCATAAGATCTGTCTTTCCGCAATTGTATTAAGACCATAAACAAATGAGACATGGAAGGTTAATTGAGTTACCTTACATGTGACCTCCAAGTGAATGAGTTGTGCTTGTACCGCCAACGTAGTGATATTCACCTTGAGAGGGTTCCATAGTACAATAATACGGCCCGGTTGATGTAGACAGAAATTATTACATTGGCGCCAACCCGGGAACCTCACTCGCATCAACGAGTCTACCTTATTCTCATCCATCCTGCATTCTAGATCCCCAAACATATCTAGGCATTGTTTGCCTAGGACAGTAGCAACCTCTTTTTGCTCTAGGGCGTGGTTGAAACCCTTAATGTTCCAGGAGCCTATCTTCATTAAAACTGGTGGCGGCCTAAGCCTATCCCCTTCCCACGCTCTTTAGCTTTCTTCCCATTCTTCTTCTTTGTGTTGACGCGTACCCACTGCTGCACCTCGGTGAGAGGTGTATTTGTAGGAAAAGAGGTAGCACTAGTCTTCTCATCGGTGTCCCATATCTCCGGCATAGGTAAGCCAATCACATATGTGTTGGGGGAGGCCGATGTCCCTGTGGATGATTCATCCAGAGTTGCCTCTTCTATCATTGGGGCCTTTTCCTTATTCATGGGGGTTTTTCCCTCGTCGGTGGCTGTAGGTAAGACCTCATGAGTCTCCAAATCCCCCTCCTCCATCTCCATGGGGGCTTTGCCCTTGTTGTCGTCTTTTGCCACAACCGGGGGTTTGGGAGTACCCTAAGTTTGGCAACTCTTGAAGGTCCAGCTACATCCATGGATGGGACTAGAGTTGCTTGAGTTGTGGGTGCTTTAGGTCGGCCTCTAGACTTCCTCCTTTTGGGCGCGGCCTTGTCTTCCTTGCCATCATGAGTGCCCTTCACTATCTTTGGGCGGGATTGTGAACGGCCCCTTGTCTTTGCCATTTGGCCCCTACAATGGTCAACATCATGTCCCAATATACGGCAAGTAGTGCAAAACCTAGGCTCCCTTTTATATAAAACCCTTTGGGTGTGTTGAACTCCATTCATGAGTGCAAAAGTTATTTACTTTGGGAGTGGCTTGGTGGCATCCACTTCCACTAAAACTCGAGCAAAGTCTGTAATCTCCATTGTCGCCGTACACTCATCCGCAGCAATTGGCACCCCAATGCGTGAAGCTATCTTCCACAAAGCCACTTCACTCCAATGGTCCAGTGGAAGTCCAGGAAGCCGGATCTAAGTGGGGATAGAGCTAAAGCATGTGTCATTGAACACAAAGCATGGTGGCAAGATCTTGAGGAGCCAAGGAATGCCGAATGTGTCATAAGGGCCATTTTGGAGCACCAAATCCCGATCACTCTCATTTTGGAACCGAAAGACCATCCAACCATCTTCATGAATCGTGAACCGGTGTTGCACCCCCCCCATTTGCTCCGAACGTCATGAATAGCTTTGAGGCCGGGGAAACGGCCAAGAACGTATCCCACTAAGCTATGGCCAAAGTCTCTTCCATCCCCTTCCATCAAATAACATTCGGTATCCGCCCACTTCTTCAACCTAAAATTCTTGTTAATCTTCTTCCTCTCCATAAATAAGGATGACCAAGACTTTTGAGAGATCACGTTGGCTGCAACCGATTGTGCTCTACTGTTGGAGTCAATTGTGCCTGCTTTGCCAGAATCACCGGCCTGTTTGGCGGCTTGAAGCATGGCCTTGGCCAATTCGCCCGCGGTAAGGACCTCTTCTCCAGGTGGTAGAGCTCCACTATCGATTTCCCCACTATTCCCGGCGTTGTTGTCACCAGAAATTTGGCCGACGAAAGCATGCTTTTTAAGGCCCAAATGTGGCTTTTGCATTTTTCCGTCAGCACCAACTTTGGGCATGGAAAATAATAGGTTCGGACGGTCTAAGCAGGATTTCAGACGTCCGATAGTGTCGTTCGGACGGTGTATGAGCGTCCGATCCGTCGTCCGAAACTCTGCCAAAAACAATCAGCTCCCAGAAGTTTTGGTTCCGACGACCGGGAGCGTCCGATAGGTCGTCTGAAACTCTGGAAAAAGCGATTTCTATCTTTAAAGCTTATTCAAAACTCCAAGTTGCCCAATGAAAACCAGTCACGTAGGCAGTGGGACCCACAAGGAGATAAGGCAGCTAGGGTTGTGGTGTTTTGGCTTAGAACTCAAAATTTCAACCCAAACAAAATATTTGCACTATTCATCATCTTCCTCAACCAATTCTTCAAACAAATTCACAAAATAACTCAATATTTCCACAATAGAGGTAGAATACCAACCTTATTTCCAAGAATCCACAATAGAAGAGTAAGGTTGGACCTTCATGGTTGGGAAATGGAAGCCTCAAAACCGTGAGAACATGAGGAGAAAATCGCACCCTAGCTGGAAGAAACCACCCCAACTTGTTCCTAGAAGATAGTTAGTAATGCTTGGAATGTTGCCCACAAGAATGCAGCTTCAATCCAATGCAAAAGGACCGGAATTGAGCTCACTGTTCTTGGCGTGTGAACAGTAACCACGAGCAGAAATGGAATGAAATCCAGCCAAGAATGAGTGGGAGAAACGGACCCAAAAGTCAAAATAAACGCGTTTTTGGACTTCCCGTTTTTTGCCAAGAAACCCTAAAAATTGGAGGTTTGGCGAAAAATTTTGGGTTGTCGTTTTTTTACATAAATCACTAGAATTCATGTTCAAATTAAGGTCCACGAAAGAAACGGACTAAAAAAATTCTAAATGAACGTGTTTTTGGGTTTTCCTAATTTTTTACCAAAAATCCCTAAAAACTGGAGATTTGGCGACAAATTTTGGGTTGTCGTTTTTTAAATAAATCACTAGAATTCATGTTCAAATTAAGGTCAGCAAAAGAAACGGACCAAAAAAAGTGTAAATGAACGTGTTTTTGGGATTTCCCAATTTTTTACCAAAAAACCGTAAAAACTGGAGGTTTGGCGACAAATTTTGTGTTGTCGGTTTTTTACATAAATCACTAGAATTCATGTTCAAATTAAGGTCTGCTAAAGAAACAGACCAAAAAAAGTGTAAATGAACGTATTTTTGGGATTTCCCAATTTTTTACCAAAAAACCCTAAAAATTGGAGGTTTGGCGAAAAATTTTGGGTTGTCGTTTTTTTACATAAATCACTAGAATTCATGTTGAAAATAAGGTCCGCGAAATAAACGGACCGAAAAATGTCTAAAGGAACGTGTTTTTGGGATTTCCCAATTTTTTACGAAAAAACCCTAAAAATTGGAGGTTTGGCGAAAAAATTTTGGTTGTCGTTTTTTTACATAAATCACTAGAATTCATGTTCAAATTAAGGTCCGAAAAGAAACGGACCAAAAAAATTCTAAATGAACGTGTTTTTGGAATTTCCAAAGTTTTTACCAAAAAACCCTAAAAATTGGAGGTTTGGCGAAAAAATTTGGGTTGTCGTTTTTTTACATAAATCACTTGAATTCGTGTTTTTTTTTATCAAAGGTAAAAAATTTCATTAATCGATTTTCTCATTCACACTGTACACCGGGCATTCCCAGGTGGAAAGACATCAAAAAACTCCAAAATTCCCAAAAAACATGTTCATTAAATTTCGGACGCAGGATCGGACGGACAGAGTCGTCCGAAACCAGCGCCTGAAATTCTGGGTAGAAAACTAGCATCATAAAGTTTAGGTTCAGACGGTCGTCGTCGTCCGAAACTACCGTCCGAAACTGCTCCCAAAAAATCAGCTTCCAGAAGATTAGGTTCGGACGGTGGAGCGCGTCCGAAACAGCCGTCCGAAACCTGTGACAAAAAACCAGGCCCCAGAAGTTTGGTTCGGACGCTGTTTGCCGTCCGAACCAGCGTCCAAAATTTAGGTTCGGACGCCCTTGCCGTCCGAAAGCTGCGTCCAAAAGCCCCCCAAGTTCAAAACCTCCAAAATCTTAAAACCATAAAAATACATACAAAATACAAAAGATCTCCTAGTCTAGGATAGAGACATTAGGGTACAATGATGGGCCCACCCTGTACACGTGTGTCTTTATCCTCTGTATAATGTCCTGGTGTATAGGAACCGTGTGATCAGGATCAAAATATAACCTGTTCCTCGTTAGCCATATGTAGTAGACTGTGCATGCAAATGCTAGCCTTCCCTTGCGACTCCTCCAGGTTGTTCCTAGGTTCTCTTTCTTGAGCCATTTCAAGCTAGCAGCCAGGGTCGTCATGGTCCTCGTCAAGCCACACCAAACTCGGACTTCATCCCATATCCTCTTAGAGAAAGGGCAGGAGAAAAATCGGTGTTTGATTGTCTCTCCTGGAACTCTCCACATAAACCACAGACAGTGTCAATATCTAGTTAGGCCGCCAATCTGTCTCGCGTGAGAAGCTTTCCTCTTATCCATAGCCGTAGAGTGAATGAGTACTTGGGCGGGGTGTAAGAATTCCATATCGTCGAAGCCCAAGATACCTTCAGTGCCGCTTTCCTGAAATAGTGATATACAGAGCCAACGAGTCCCGGTCGCTTCCATTTATCCACAAGAGCCTTTGCCATTTCCACCAATCCCCCTCTCTGTAAAATCTGATCTCTGATAGAAAGGATCTTCCGAATAAGCATGGATTGCTCTCTGTGTGGATCGATTGCACAAATAGAAATAGTGTTGCGGTCCAGATAATAGTGTTGGATCCATCGCAACCACAAGGAAGCCTTCTCGTGGTGTATATTCCAGAGAAGCTTGGATAAAAGAGCTATGTTCTATGCTGTCGGTTCCATAACTCCCAATCCTCCCTCCTCCTTAGACATAGCCAAATCCTTCCAAGCAACCTTCACCTGGCTCCCATTCTAGAGGAAATTTCGGCGTAGCCGAATGATCCTGGTGAATACCTCTGCTGGGATCGGCAGTGCGGAGAGCCAGAAGCATTGGATGCCCTGCACTACCGATCGAATAAGCTCCAGGAGGCTTGCATAAGATAAGGAGGAGGCTTGCATAAGATAAGGAGGAGGCGTGCCAGAGGCCAATCTGCATCGTAATCTTCTCCAAAAGAGGAGCAAAATGCGCAACCTATAATCCCTTTGCCGCCAATGGAATTCCCAGGTACCTGATAGGAAAGGATCCATGTTGTATCCCAGTGAGGTTGATGATATTCGTCTGAACCGCCATCGGAACGGAGCCAAAGAAAACTTGGGATTTAAGGATGTTTGCCCTTAATCCTGACACCTCTCCAAACTATTACATGCAATCCCAGAGTATTCCTATAGAAGGCCTGTCCCCTTTGCTGAAGAGCATGAGGTCATCTCCATACATCAGGTGCGTAATTTTATGGTGTTGACACGAAGGATGATAGGTAAAAGGTAATCTCCTCCTCCTTTTGGAAAGCAAACGGGAGAGATACTCCATACATATGACGAAGAGATAAGGGGATATGGGATCGCCCTGTCGCAATCTTCTCTGTCCTTGGAAATGCCCATGTATCTCACCATTGATGCGTATGGAGTATGAGACTGTGGTAACACACTCCATGATCCTGTGCACATATAGTTCAGCGAAACCCATTGCCTCCATAGCTCGTCTCAGGAAATCCCAATCAAGCATATCATATGCCTTCCGAAGATCCACCTTGATAAGGCATCTAGGCGAATTGTGTTTACGACTGTATCCTCTAATCAATTCCTGGGCCAAATGAATGTTCTCTAACATACTCCACCCCTCCACAAAGGCCGACTACACCTCCCTGATGAGTCTCAGAAGAAGACCAACGAGCCTATTAGCCATAATCTTAGAGATGGCCTTATAGAGAACATTACAACAAGATATGGGCCGATAGTACCCAACCGAATTTGAATGAGTAGATTTTGGAACTAGGGCAATGATCGTGTGATTGAGTTGTCTGAGGATCCTCCCCTCCTGAAAGAATTCCTTGACCGCATTACATACATCATTTCCCACGATGCTCCAGGAGGTCTTAAAGAAACTCGAGAAAAACCCGTCCGGGCCAGCGCCTTGTCATTGCTTATATCAAAGATGGCCTGTTTGACTTTATCATCCCCCACTGGAAGTATGAGACTGGCCGCTTCCTCCGTAGTAACTAGGGCACCCCACCTGTACACTCTAGGATCAAGAGTTGGCCTAGATTGTGTGGATCCCAATAGATCATGGTAATAGGTGATGAATTCCCTAACCATTTCTTCTTTGGAGGTGGTAGTGATACCGTTAGCTGTGATTACTGCCGGTATGAAATTCCTCCTACTATTCCTCTTCACTGCATCATAGAAGAACCTAGTGTTCCGTCACTGTTAATTAGGTACCGACACTTAGCTTTTTGGGCCGGAAAACTCCTCTCTGCCTCTCCCATTCGCCATGCCTCCTTCTTCATATCCCTTACCTTCCACTGTAAGTCCTCATCCTTAGGTGAGTCCTGGAGGGCTGAGTAGTGAAGTTCCAGTTCTTCTCTAACCCTGATCACCCTAAAGGAGATATGGTGGAAGTGTAGCCTGTTGAGATCCCGTAGGGAATCCTTCAAACCCTTCAACCTTCTAGATACCTTGTATTGCTCCCTTCCATAGCATTGTTGAGACCAGGCTCTATGGACGACATATCAAAATAATGAAACATGCCTTTGGCTCGGTCCACCTCATCTCCCACAGACACCAAACATAAAGAGTGATCTGATAGGTGTGTCAAAGTGTCAAAGGTGACTTGTACATTTATATCCAAGCGGTACCAGTGCATGTTAACCATTACCCTGTCGAGCTTGGACCAAATAGTGCCATTGGACCAAGTGAGGTGGCTCCCCATAGATAGGACGTCAGAAATCCCTAGAGACATGGTGAAATCCAAGAAATCCTATGTCTCATACACAGTCACCGGGTTGCCGTTAATCCTTTCATTTTCAAAGAGGACATTGTTGAAATCCCAAAGAAGAATCCACGGAGTATCCACCGGTGCTAAAGACTCCAATGCACTCCATAAAATCCGTCTTTCCGCAATTGTATTAAGACCATAAATAAAAGAGACATGAAAGGTTAACTGAGTTACCTTACATGTGACCAGCAAGTGAATGAGTTGTGTGTGTACCTCCAATGTGGAGACATCCACCTTGAGAGGGTTCCATAGTACAATAATACGGCCCGATTGATATAGACCGAAATTGTTACATTGGCGCCAACCTGAGAACTTCACTCGCATCAACGAATCCACCTTATTCTCTTTCATCTTGCACTCAAGAACCCCAAACATATCTAGGCATTGCCTGTCTAGGACAGTAGCAACCTCTTTTTGCTTAAGGGCGTGGTTGAAACCCTTAATCTTCCAAGAAGCTATCTTCATGAGGACCGGTTACGGCCTTCACCAGTCCCCTTACCATGTCCTTTTCCCTTCCTGCCCTTTTCCTTCTTCTTTGTGTAGGCTCGTATCCATTGTTGCACCTCAGTGAGAGGTGTATCCGTAAGGAAAGATGTAGCACTAGCCTCCTCATCAGTGGCCAGTATCTCCTCCATAGGTAGGGCAACCACAATCGTTGTGGGGGAAATCGATGTCCCTGTGGATGATACATCTTGACTCTCCTTTTCCGCCATTGGGGCCTTGCCCCTATCAGTGGGGGCTTTGCCGTCATCAGTGGTCTTTTCTTGGGGTAGTACCTCGTGAGTTTCCAATTCCCCTTTCTCCATGTCCATGGGGGCTTTGCCCTTATCAATAATAGGCAAAGCAGTGGGTTGATCATCAGCGGAGTGTGTTACTTCCATTCGGACCGATTTGACCTTCTCATGATCCATCGTTTCGACTTGGTTCTTATCCAGTTTCTCTCCATCTTGCACCATAACCTTGGGCTTGGGGTCGGTACCCCTAGGTTTTGAACATCCCGAAGGTCCAGCTACATCATTGGATAGGACTAGATTTACAGGGGTTGTGGGCGCTTTACATTGGCCCCTAGACTTGCTCTTTTGTGGCGCAACCTTATCTCCCTTGTCATCATGAGTACCCTTCACTATCTTTGGGCGTGATTGTGAACGGCTCCTTGGTTTCGCCATTTGACCCCTACAATGGTCCACATCATGGCCCAATATACGGCAAGTTGTGCAAAATTGAGGCTCCCTTTCATATTCAACCCTTTGGGTGTGTTGAACGCCATTCATGAGTGCAAAGGTGATTTCCTTTGGGAGTGGTTTGGTAGCATCCACTTCCACCAAAACTCGCGCATAGGCGGTACGCTTCATTGTCGCCGTGCATTCATCCACAGCTATTGGAACCCCTATTCGTGAAGTTATCTTTCCCAGAGCCACTTCACTCCAATGGTCTAATGGAAGTCCAAGCAGCCGGATCCAAGTGGGGATAGAGCTAAAGCATGTGTCATTGAACACAAAACATGGTGGCAAGACCTTGAGGAGCCAAGTGATGCCGAATGTGTCATATGGGCCATTTTGGAGAACCAAATCCCGATGAATCTCATTTTGGAACCGAAAGACCGTCCAGCCATTGTCATGAATTGTGAACCGGTGTTGCCCTCCCCATTTGGTCTGAACATCATGAATAGCTTTGAGGCCGGGGAAACGACCAAGAACGTATCCCACTAAACTATGACCAAAATCTCTTCCATCCCCTTTCATCAAATCACATTCGGTATCCGCCCACTTGTTCAACTTGAAGTTCTTGTTAATCTTCTTCCTCTCCATAAATAAAGATGACCAAGATCTTTGAGAGATCACATTGGCCGCAACCGATTGTGCTCCACTGTTGGCGTCAATTGTGCCTGCTTTGGCAGAACCACCGGCATGTTTGGCGGCTTCAAGTATGGCCTTGGCCTATTCGCCCGAGGTGAGGACCTCTTCTTTAGGTTGTGGAGCTCCATTATCGATGGCCCCACTATTTTCGGCATTTTTGTCAGCAGAAATTTGGCCCGTGATAGTTGTACTTCCCAAGTTATCAGTGACAGAAATACCAGTTAAATCTCCACTTTCCGAAACCGAAATACCAGTTGAGCGCTTGGTCTTCTTCACATCCTTGGGAGTTCCTTGCCTCAAAGATAGTTGAGGGGCAATCTGAGGTTGCATTGTAAGGCCTGAAGGTGGTTTTTGCATTTTCCCAACAACACCAACTTTGGCCATGCTAAGCAATAGGTTCGGACGGTCACAGCAGGGTTTTAGACGTCCGAAAGTGTCGTTCGGACGGTCTTGTTGCGTCCGATCCATCGTCTGAAACTCTGCCAAAGAAAATCAACTCCCAAAAGTTTTGGTTCGGACGACCTAGAGCGTCTGATCGGTCGTCCAAAACCCGAGAAACTTGAAATTTCAGACTTTTAACTAGTTCAATAATCAAGGTGGCCCAATGAATACCAGCCACTTGGCAGTGGGACCCACAAGGAGAGAAGGCAGCTGGGGTTGGGATGTTTTGCCAGAAATCCAATTTTTTCAACCAATTCCAAAATTGCCACTGTTCATCATCTTCCCCAACCAATTTTCCACACAAAAACGATTTATAGCTCAAGATATATACATTAAAGATTAAGAACAACCAACCTTTAGTGCAGAAATCCAATATCAAGAGCTAGGTATATAGTATAAAGAATGGCAGGAGGAAATCGGGTTCAAGAAGATTCCAAGCAAGCTGGCCAATTTGAGTTCAGGCTATAGAAATCTTGATATTTCCCGATAAGAAAGCTGCTTAGAAACCCACAAAGCTACCAAGATTGATTTGTACACTTTGTTGAACTTTGGTGAACAGTAGACCGTGGCTGTCCAGTTTGAGAATTCACCAAAATGGACCATAAAAACTGCTCAAAAATTCCCTAAACCAGAGGACGATGTTCCTTAACAATATTCAAACAAGAAATCTTCAAGAAACCCACAAGAAAACCAATGAACAAAGTGTGTAGTACAAGGAGAAAGCAAAACCCAAGTGTGGGTTTGAGAGCTTATCTCTCTAACTTTCTCTCCCCACTAGAATTCACTAGAATTCATTTTTTTTATCAAAGGTAAAAAATTTCATTTATCGATTTTCTCATTGATCGATAATGAAACATGCCTTTGGCTCGGTCCACCAGATCTCCCACAGACACCACACATAAAGAGTGATCTGGTAGGTGCGTCAAAGTGTCAAATGTGACATATACATATATATCCAAGCGGTACAAGTGCATGTTAACCATTACCCTGTTGAGCTTGGACCAAATAGTGCCATTGGACCAAGTGAGGTGGCTCCCCATAGATGGTACGTTAGAAATCCCTAGAGACATAGTGAAATCCAAGAAATCCTGTGTCTCATACACTGTCAACGGGTTGCCGTTATCCTTTCATTTTCAAAGAGGACATTGTTGAAATCCCCAAGAAGCATCCACGGAGTATCCACCGGTGCTAAAGACTCCAATGCACTCCATAAAATCCGTCTTTCCGCAATTGTATTAAGACCTTAAATAAATGAGACATGAATGGTTAACTGAGTTACCTTACATATGACCACCAAGTGAATGAGTTGTGTGTGTACCGCCAATGTAGAGACATCCAACTTGAGAGGGTTCTATAGTACAATAATACGTCCCAGTTGATATAGACCGAAATTGTTACATTGGCGCCAACCTAGGAACTTCACTCGTATCAACGAATCCACCTTATTCTCTTTTATCTTGCACTCAAGAACCCCAAACATATATAGGCATTGCCTGCCTAGGACAGTCGCAACCTCTTTTTGCTTAAAGGCATGGTTGAAACCCTTAATGTTCTAAGAGGCTATCTTCATGAGGACCGGTTACGGCCTCCACCAGTCCCCTTACCATGTCCTTTTCCCTTCCTGCCCTTTACCTTCTTATTTGTGTGGGCTCGTATCCATTGTTGCACGTCAGTGAGAGGTGTATCTGCATAGAAAGATGTAGCACTAGCCTCCTCATCAGTGGCCAATATCTCCTCCTTAGGTAGGGCAACCACAATCGTTGTGGGGGAAATCGATGTCCCTGTGGATGATATATCTTGACTCTCCTCTTCCGCCATTGGGGCCTTGCCCCTATCAGTGGGGGCTTGCCGTCATTAGTGGTCTTTTATGGACAAGGTCCTTCGCCCAAGTGAAGCTCGACTGTGTATTGAGGTCGATGCTACGAAAAAACTCCCCAAATGATGTGGATTGGCTCCTAGGAAAGAGGCAAGTGGCAGCCCATCCATTATAAGAATCTCCCAGATTATTGCAACATATGTTTTCACTTGGGACATGCCACCTCCTCTTGCAAATCACAAACTAAAGGAACTTCCTCTTCGTCCGAAATCTGGGTTCCTAGGAAGACTTCAGAAGAGCTTGGAAAAAATTCAGAGAAAGAACAGGTTCCTCAATGCCAAAGGGATGATATAATTTCTGTCCCTAAACAGCAGGAAGGAGCCGGTAAAGAGTTCACCAAAAACGAATGCTACAGCGAAGAAGGATTTTGACTCCAGCTTAGAAAATGTAGCTCCTCAAGATGATCCTCATAAGCTGCTGCAGTTTCCCCAATCAGTGTGCAAGTTTCAAGGAGAGGTAATGAATCAAGAAATTAAATTGGAGGGTCAGTTAAGTGGAAAGCCAGTAGAGGCAGAGTTTACTGATCAACCATTGGTAGTTAGGCTTGGGTTTCCTTTGAGTCACAGTGAAGAAAACATTGGTGTATTTTCTGCCAATCTTGGACAACTCTTGGAGCTCATTAACGGGAAAGAAGGGAAAACTGATGCTCCCCTGCCTCCAACAAATTTACCTTTGGACAAGGATCAGGGTCTTGAGTCCCTTGAAGTAGCACCAAAAGATCCTCCATATATAGCTCCGACGGACAGCAACAGTTTGAATGAGAAGGCAATCAATGTCAAGATAAGATGGGAAGAAGGTGAATCATCGAGATCGCACAAAGGAAATCCCAGGACGGATTTAAAAATCATAAAAGCCATCCAAACATTTAGGTGGGATGAAGGGGTGTTTCATAAAGTAGGATCCACTTCAGATTTAGCAGCTCTACAAGTCATTTCATCAGATTTTGAAGCGGAGGAAGATGGGCAAGATGGGGAAGATGGGGAAGACAGCTGGACAGAAAATAGTGTTGAGGAGGAGCCAGAAGACGAGCTGTTCAAGTACATTGATAAAATGGAAAGAGGCCGGAAGTCAGCCAAACCAACAAAGGTCATGGAAGCCTTACTGAGTCCCAAAGCTAGCCTCGGCTCGGGGAGAAAACTTAGGGAACGTAATCCCTTCATATGCTACTCGGAAGGTAAAAGATGGAGTCGCAGGTGAGACAGGTAAGAATTATGTGTCGCGTGATGGCCCCTGGTTACTGGAGTTTACATCAGTTTGCCTGCCTGTTGATATTTAAATATCCCCTATATCACCTTTTATTGATTATCATTTTTTGAAATGTTAACCGTAGGAAAAGTGAAACTGTGTTCCATATACATGTTTATCTGCTTGAACTGTTTTGCTGTTTGGATCGTGTGGAAGAGGAGGATGCTGTGGTGCTTTTTTGGAAGGAATACGCTATTGTGTGGCCATTTTGGGGAGCATTGTTATGCTACCGAGTCTAGAACGAGGGTTTTCTTTTTTAAAGAAACCGGAATCTATATATCACCAAGACCCAAAAAACGATGCTATATACCCGTCGCACCGTTACAAAATAAGACAAGTAAGCGTAGACTTGGAGTACTACTCCATTACATGTGATTTCAAAATAAATGAGATTTAGAGAGCCACTACTAAGGAGTTTCCTAAGTAGCAACGCTCTTTATCCCATATATTGGAGTCAATCTGGACAAAATATCGAAAAGGTATGGAGCATCGTTTCCTAACCTGCATTGCATCAGATAATTATATACATGCTTTAATATATGTCTTTTATATTCCACTATGTATCTTGCCTTTTGAGATTCCACAACTAAATATTATCCTTCAAGGCAGCTAAGGCTAACATACAGCTTAGGCAAAATAGTAAAACTGTGAAACCAGCTCCACTACATCACCAACAATAACCATTTCCAACAGCATAATAATCGTATAAGCACATGAGTTCTCTCCAATCCAAGAGCATCATGCTCACCACATAACCGCAGAAATCCAGTGTCCTCAGCACATCATGATGGACTCCAAGTTTAACTAAACAAAACTGTAAAATTTCAGCCCTCAAATATGCAGCCATGGAGACCCGGCAGCCTAACATAACTGATTCAATACCCCAAAAAAACTAAAAATGTAGGAGTAGCAAACCTAGGGGCAATGATTTGAAATAGGCGTGTATTTGTCAAAACAGTCCACATGGATCACCATTACCACATTCAGCTCTTCTCCATAAGTTACAACCAAACAAAGGCAATTCCCATGGCAGACAAAGCCAATCCATTTCCATGCATATTCCAAGGGAACAAGAATAAATTAGCCACACCAAACTAGTCCATACTTGACATGTAATTTGGCCACACATCAATCAAAACAATCAAGTTCTTTTAACCATTGAACGTTTTCAGCAAATTCCACCATATGACCGATGCCCATTCCCACATCAGGCGGTCCCCAGAAGAACTACAGCCAGGACTCACTCGATCACAAAGCTCACAGCACCAGGAATATTCGATACCAACAAATCAATAAGATTGAATTAAAAGGCTAATATGTTTTCTGGCCAAATGATCTAAACATCAGTAATCATGGGCCTTCACAAGAACCAAACCTGGCTTATCTCTGATTCCAATTTTTTCCTTCAGAGTAACAAATGCGAGGATTACGATCCCTTAGTTTTCTCCCCGAGAAGGCACTGGCTCTGGGACTAACAAGTGCTTCCATGTACTTGGTTTGCTTGAGCGGCTTCCGGCAGTTTTCTATTTTGTCGAGGAACTTGCCAAACATATCTTCGGGATCTTCCTCATAACTATTTTCCGTCCATTGGTCCACTCCATCATCCTCGTCTTCTGATTCTGTTAGGGCAGAATGAAGGGTCGCTATCTCCGATGTTGAGCTAACTTTGTGTAATGTCGAGGATTCCCCTTCTTCCCACACAACCTTAACATTGATAGCCCCTTTACTTATCTCTTTGGTAGGCAGATTTAGCGGCTTCAAATCATAAGGAAGCTCCTTTTCGTCCCACCAAATCGTTGGGATGGCTTGTAGGATTTCTAGCTGTGACTTCCAACTATTGGTCGTCCCTAACTCAGGGAGATTCTAACATTCTTGAAGAGGCTCGATGGCTGCTAAAGGAAGCTCGACATGTTTGTCTACTTCATCAGATTCCCCTTCTTGCTTGTTAATGAGTTCCAGAAATTGGCCAAGGTTGGCCAAGAATTGGCCAAGATTATACTCTTCACGATTCAAATGCAGCACTGGATCATTGGAGACAGCCACAAGGGCCATTTTATCTAAGGCAACTGTTGAATGTGGTCCCTCCATTTCATCCGTACTTGGTTCAGCCTTCTTGGATACCTGGTTTGTATTATTACCTTTTAATATGGGAATCCAAACTTTTTGCTTTCCTTTTCTGATTCTGTCTAGGTTTGCATCCTTTCTGACGTGATGTGGATTGCATTGATTTATTAAATGTCCCATCTTTCGGCAGTTGATGCAGTGAGGAGGAATGGCCTCCATTTGAATGGGCTGCCACTATCCCGTTTCTTGGCTTCCAATCCACACCCGGTTAGGTCGATCCTTTAAAACATCTAGTTCCACTAGGACCCTAACTTCGCTCGGTCTCAACAGCTAATCGGCAGAGGCGGTAGGACGGTCTACTTTGAGTGGTTCACCAACTGTCGAGGCTATTGCAAACAAGGATTCTTTGTTGAAAAATTACAGCTGGAGCTACGGCAGAGACATCCACACCGGAGCCACCGAAGGTTCAAAATCAGGGCTGAATTCTGAAGACCAATGAAAAATTCTCGCCGGGAATCCATAAAAGTACCAGATTCGATGCGTCCACATCCTATAAAATCTTCCTCCTTTTCAAATTTAAATAGAACATGTCGATAATCCAGGAGACCAAGGTATACCTGACCAACAAAGGATGCAGAAAGGATCGCTTTTCGTAGAATGACCATCGACGGTTTCCCACTGCTGAATTTACCCACCAGCCTGAGTTTGAACGGCTAAGCAGAGTCTTTTATTTCTTCTTTGGTTAGCAACAAAGCAGGTTCTCCATTGTGAGAGGACAAATTCCGTGGACTCACTGAGGAGAAAGAGAGGTCAACATATTATTGTGGATGGGTAGCTGAGCTAGTGCCAGTGACAGCCTCCCTAAACGACTTGGCCATTGGAGTTGGTGCTTTCTCTATCGGGCCTTTTGCTGTTTGAGGCTGTACTACTGCAGGCTGAGGGGGAGCGGTCATAGGCTTCTTCCCTTGAGTCACTGTGAAAGAGTGGTTTCTTTTTTGGGTTGTAGGAAACTGGGAGAGGAGAGGCGTGAAAAAGTTGGAAAGAATGAGTGGAGCTGGACATCTTTGAAGCTTGGAGGGAGCTGCAGTTGACC
Source organism: Ophiorrhiza pumila (assembly GCA_016586305.1). NCBI lineage: Eukaryota > Viridiplantae > Streptophyta > Magnoliopsida > Gentianales > Rubiaceae > Ophiorrhiza > Ophiorrhiza pumila. The sequence continues at coordinate 15,308,892 of BLIW01000011.1, forward strand.
TATCCTTCACTGTAGTTGGCGGAGGAGCTGAGGCTGTCTTCCGGCTAACTCCAGCTGTCTGAGTAGCAACAGGTTCGTAAGTCCATGACTTTGTAGATAAGGTAGGAGTAGCCTTCATAGTCACTGAAGAATGAGCCTCTATAGAGGCGTGGGCTTTAGCAGGTGGGAGGGGTGATACTGTAGCAACCATAAACGATTTTGTGGAATGAGCTCCAGGGTTTAGCACTGGAGCTACTGAGGGTACACTTGATCCACCGATTGAAGTTAATGGTGCCATTGGAGCAGCTACCAGCACAGGTCAATGTGAGATCTTGAGGCGCCGGCCCCTTGGGAGCCGTGTCGCTGTCCGATCCAAACGGATGAGGGCCGATCTGTCCGTGGGGAGGAGGATTGATGGTGGAGGCGAGATTTAGAGGAGGAGATGAAAGCCGATTATAAAACAAAGTGTTAGTAGTAGCTGTTGAGGGCTCGGTCAAGAAGAGAGCTGTTACTGTAGCACTTCAGCTTTTAGAGAGAAGGGAGAGCGATTTTTGCTCTATCAAGAAGAGGCAACATAAATTTTTCAGGTTATAGAATGAGGGTGTTTACAGGGGAAATGCTACCCAATTTTTAGCAGATCTGTCTTGCATAATTTTAGATTCAAATTTGAATCTCCACTTCTTTTGGTTTTTTTTGAGAAGGAATTGGATGAAATTGTAATGTGGCGAATAGGGATTGTTTGGCTGGCTGCTGGTGATGTACTGAATTGTGATGGAATGGGAAGCAGTCCAGACTCGATTGTTGTAATTACATTTGGGTTTTGTTACTTCGTACATAGGAGAGGTTGCCAGCTCATAAACGGGCAGTAAATATTCTGGCCCTTACTGGTTAGTATGCAGATATATCGGGGTTAAGAGTTTTTAGAATTTGTATTGCCTTTCATGCACTCAAATTCTTTGGACCCTTAACTCCCACACATACTCCTAGTTTTCAGTTCAATATATATGTATTGGAGCTTTTGGGATTAAAATGTAAGGGAGTAGTTCTCCTCTTTTATGACTTTTCTTTTGTAACGGGGTGTCGGGTATGTCCGGCCTCGTTTTTATTTTGTTTACGTTTTAATAAAATTGGTCCTTTCCCAAAAAAAAAATTCACTAGAATGAACGTGTTTTTGGACTTCCCGTTTTTGACAAAAAATCCCTAAAAATTGGAGGTTTGGCGAAAAATTTTGGGTTGTCATTTTTTTACATAAATCACTAGAATTCATGTTCAAATTAAGGTCCGCGAAAAAAACGGACAAAAAAAAGTCTAAATGAACGTGTTTTTGGGATTTCCCAATTTTTGACTAAAAAAACCCTAAAAATTGGAGGTTTGGTGAAAAATTTTGGGTTGTCGTTTTTTTACATAAATCACTAGAATTCATGTTCAAATTAAGGTGCGCGAAAGAAACGGACCAAAAAAAGTCTAAATGAACGTGTTTTTGGGATTTCCCAATTTTTTACCAAAAAACCCTAAACATTGAAGGTTTGGCGAAAAATTTTGGGTTGTCGTTTTTTTACATAAATCACTAGAATTCATGTTTTTTTATCAGAGGTAAAAATTTTATTGATCATTTTCTGTTTTCTCATGTACACTGTACACCGGGCAAATCCGGGTGAAAATACATCAAAATAAAGAAGACCGAAAATAAACTTTTATAGTCAAAATAGTTTCGGACTGTGGTTCGGACTGTCGGTCGTCCGAAAGTGCCGTCCGAAACTCTGAGCAAAACGTGCAGAATCCTGTATTTTAGGTTCGGAAGGTGGGCACTGTCCGAAAGTGCCGTCCGAAACTCTGGCCCAAAAAATCAGCCTTCAGTAGTTTAGGCTCGGACGCAGGGCAGCGTCCGAAACTCCCGTCCGAAATCCTCGCCAAAAAATCTGGATTCAGTAGATTAGGTTCGGACGCCTGGTACCGTCCGAAGAAGCGTCCGAAACTCCAGAAGACAAAATCCACGCTATAGCAGTTTAGGTTCGGACGCTGATAGGCGTCCGAAACCCCGTACGAAATGCCAGAAATCCCAAAAAACAGCCAAAATGTAGAAAACCCTAACAAAATATAGACCCTATACAAAAACATATACAAAACCATGAAAAAGATCCCATCAACCTAGTCTAGGATGGAGACACTAGGGTACAATGATATGCCTACCCTGTACACGTGTGTCTTTATCCTGTGTATGATGTCATGGTGTATAGGCACCATGCCATCAAAATATAATCTGTTCTTTGTAAGCCATATGTAGTAAACCGTGCATGCAAAAGCTAGCCTACTATTCCGACTCCTCCATGCGGTTCCTCGGTTCTCTTTCTTGAGCCATTTCAAGCCCGCAGCTAGGGTCGTCATGTTTCTCGTCAACCCACACCAACCCCAGACTTCCTCCCATATCCTCGTCGAAATAGGACAAGAGAAGTATATATGCTTGATTGTCTCCTGGGAGTCACCACAGAAACCACAGCTAGTGTTAATGTCTAGGTAATTCGCTAATCTGTCTCGCGTGAGAAGCTTGCCTCTGATCCCTAGCCATAGAATGAAGGCGTACTTGGGCGGGATATAAGAGTTCCATATTGTCGAAAACCAAGGTACCTTTGTTGCCGGTTTCTTGAAATAGTCGTATGCAGATCCCGAGAGTCCAAGCAACCTCGCCTGGCTCCCATTCCAAAGGAAATTTCGGCTTAGCTGAATGATTCTAGTGATGACCTCAGTTGGGACCGGCAGTGCGGAAAGCCGGAAACAGTGAATGCCCTGCACTACCGATTGTATAAGCTCCAGGTGTCCTGCATAAGATAAAGAGGAGGCGTGCCAGAGGCCTATCTGTGTCGTAATCTTTTCCAGAAGTGGAGCAAAATGCGCAACCTGCAGTCCCTGTGCCGCCAATGGAATTCCCAGGTACCTAATGGGAAAATATCCGCGTTGTATTCCAGTGAGGTTAATGATATCCGTCTGAACCCCCGCTGGAACCGATCGAAAGAAAACTTGGGAATAAAGAGTGTTTGCCTTTAATCCCGAGACCTCTCCGAACTGTTGCAAGCAATCCCAGAGTACTCCTATGGAAGCCCTGTCCCCTTTGCTGATGAGCATGAGATCATCCGCATATACAAGGTGCGATATCTTATGCACATGGCACGAAGGTTGATAGGTGAAAGGTAACCTCCTCGTCCTCATGGAAAGTAGACGGGAGAGATTCTCCTTACATATGATGAAAAGATAAGGGGATATGGGATCCCCCTGTCGCAATCTTCTCTGTCCCTGGAAATAGCAATGTATCTCGCCGTTGATACGTATGGAGTATGAGACTGTGGTAACGCACTCCACTATCCAGTTCACATAAAGCTCGGGGAAACCCATTGCCTCCATAGCTCGTCTGAAGAAATTCCAATCAACCATATCATAAGCATTCCGAAGATCCACCTTGATAAGGCACCTAGGAGAATTTTGCTTACGACTGTATCCTCTAATCAATTCCTAGGCCAAATGAATGTTCTCTAACATACTCCATACTCCTCCACTCCACAAAGGCCGACTGCACGTCGCTGATGAGCCTCGAAAGAAGGCCGACGAGTCTATCGGCCAAGATCTTAGAGAAGGCCTTACAGAGAACCTTGCAACATGATATTGGACGATAGTCCCCAACCGAGTTTGAATAATAAGATTTAGGGACTAGGGCAATGATCGTGTGGTTGAGTTGCCTGAGGATCCTTCCCTCGTGAAAGAATTCCTTAACAGCATTACATACATCCTTTCCCACAATGCTCCAAGATGCCTTAAAAAAACCCGATGAAAACCCGTCCGGGCCAAGCGCTTTGTCGTTGCCAATATAAAAAATGGCCCTCCTTACTTTCTCATCTTCCACCAGAAGCATGAGACGGTCCGCTTCCTCCCGAGAAACTAGGGCACCCCGCCTGTACACTCTAGGGTCAAGTGTTGGCCTAGTGTGTGAGGAGCCCAATAGGTCATGGTAATAGGTGATGAATTCCCTAACCATGTCCCCTTTGGAAGTGGTGGTGGTACCGTCTGCTCTGATAACTGCCGGTATGAAGTTCCTCCTAACATTCCTCTTCATTACATCATAAAAGATCTTGGTGTTCTGGTCACTGTTAATTAGGTACCGACATTTAGCTTTTTGATCCAAAAAACTCCTTTCTGCCTCTCCCATTCTGCAGGCCTCCTTCTTTATCTCCTTTACCTTCCATTGTAAGTCCTCATCTGTATGTGAGTCCTGGAGGGCCGAGAAGTGAAATTCGAGTTCTTCTCTAATCCTGATCACCCTAGAGGAGATGTGTTGGAAATGTAGCTTGTTGAGCTCCCGTAGTGCTTCCTTCAATTCCTTCAACCTTCTGGAAACCATGTATTGTTCCCTTCCATAGAATGGTTGAGACCAAACCCTATGGACCACATCAAGAAAAAAAACATGTTTCCCCCACGTGTCAAAATAGTGGAATATTCCCTTGGCTCGATGCACCTGATCTCCCACAGAAACCATACATGAAGAGTGATCTGATAGTTGCATCAATGTGTGGAAGGTGACATGAGCATATATCTCCGAACGGTACCAGTAGTTGTCGACCATTACCCTGTCGATCTTGGACCAAATAGTGTCATTGGACCAAGTGAGATGACTCCCCATAGATGGGACGTCAGAGAGCCCTAGAGAAAGGGTAAGCTCCAAGAAATCCTTTATCTCATACGCTGTGACTGGGTTGCCATTAATCCTTTCATTTTCAAAAAGGACATTGTTAAAATCCCCCAGAAGCATCCACGTAATATCTACCGGTGCCAAAGACTCCAAAGCATCCCATAAGATCGGTCTTTCCGCAATGGTATTAAGACCATAAACAAATGAGACATGGAAGGTTAATTGAGTTACCTTACATGTGACCTCCAAGTGAATGAGTTGTGCTTGTACCGGTTGATGTAGACCGGTTGATATCCACCTTGAGAGGGTTCTATAGTACAATAATACGGCCCGGTTGATGTAGATCGAAATTGTTACATTGGCGCCAACCCGGGAACCTCACTCGCATCAACGAGTCCACCTTATTCTCATCCATTAGAATTCATGTTCAAATTAAGGTCCGCGAAAGAAACAGAAAAAAATATTCTAAATGAACGTCTTTTTGGGATTTCCCAATTTTTTACCAAAAACCCTAAAAATTAGAGGTTTGGCGAAAAATTTTGGGTTGTGGTTTTTTAAATAAATCACTAGATTTCATGTTCAAATTAAGATCCATGAAAGAAACGGACCAAAAAAGTCAAAATAAACGCGTTTTTTGACTTCCCGTTTTTTACCAAAAAACCCTAAAAATTGGAGGTTTGGCGATAAATTTTGGGTCGTCGTTTTTTTACATAAATAATTAGAATTCATGTTCAAATTAAGGTCCGCGAAAGAAACGGACCAAAAAAAGTCTAAATGAACGTGTTTTTGGGATTTCCTAATTTTTTACCAAAAAACCCTAAAAACTGGAGGTTTGGCGACAAATTTTGGGTTGTCATTTTTTTACATAAATCACTAGAATTAATGTTCAAATTAAGGTCAGCAAAAGAAACGGACCAAAAAAGTGTAAATGAGCGTGTTTTTGGGATTTCCCAATTTTTTTACCAAAAAACCCTAAAAACTGGAGGTTTGGCGACAAATTTTGGGTTGTCGTTTTTTTACATAAATCACTAGAATTCATGTAATGCACACTAACTAATGAGCTGAGTTGGATAGGTTATTGGAATCAGTTGTTCTCGCTTCTCTCTAAAAAACATAAAGTCTAAACACCTATCTCTTTACCAAACGGTCAATTTTTTTACCGTTTAACACTGCCTAACGGTAATATCACCCACATTGGGTTCCCCGCTCATGGCGGAGGGGATGGAGGCTCCACCCACAGCCTCCTTTGCCGCCGCAGTGGGTAAATCGGAAATGCCTCCTAAGGAGGCTTCTGTGTCATTTGCATCAGTTCAGAACAAAGTACCTCTTTCTCAGTTCAAGGGGGAGCCTGCCCTTTTTTTGACAGAGGAAGTGGAAGAAGAACTTGCACAGATTTACAAATGGACCCTCATTAGGAAATTTTCATGGGGTCGACCTACGATGACCCAAATCAGGAAAGAAATTCTTGCAGTTGGTTTCCTGGGGGAATGTAAAGTAGGGTTACTGGATAGCAGACACGTCTTGTTCAAGTTTGAGAAGGAATCGGATTTTCAGAGGTTTTGGACTAGGAAAGTATGGCATTTCCAAGGGTTTCAAGCACGCATCTTCTAATGGACGAAGGATTTCGATCCAGCGATTGAGCCCTCAATCACCCAGTCTGGATTAGGTTCCCCAATCTTCCCATCCACCTGTTCAATAAGGAGAAATTTTTCACTCTAGCTACAGTTGCAGGGAAACCACACAAACTTGACAGCACCACTGCAGCAGCATCGGATATTATCCGGCCAAGCGAAGCAAGGATATGTGTTGAATTGGACTTAACAAAAACCATTCCCAACCGTGTCTGGATAGGTAGTAAAGAAAAGGGCAGATGGCAATCATTTGAAATTGAGGAGCGAGAAAGCTTAAAGTCGTATCAGCTCAATTTTACCCTAAGCACTAAAGTAGTAGCGTAAGCAGGGATCGTAATCCACAAGGAAGGCGTAGGTCAAGAAAAAATTGAACAAATTGTTCTAAAATTCCTTGTCACCGAATCTAGTCACGAGAAAGAGGAAAATTCAACACAAAAGAACGAAAACAAAGATGCAAAATGTAGCAACAAGCAGAGGTGAACAGATATCTCAGGATTCTTGCACCAGATGAACACAGACCTAGAAAATTTCTGCTATGCAATCAGTCAACAAGCAAAATTATGGAGACCTAAGTTGCCTAGAAGTTCATGTTATGGTTATCATGGCGACCACACCACTTCCTGTACTTCCTATCACCATCTCCTCCCATGGCGAGGCCCGAGAATGGTGGAATAAGCTCCGCAAAGTCTCAACTCTCCAAGCTAACTACTCTAACATGCAAAGTCCTAAGAACTCCCATGGCGAGGCCCATCATAGGGTTCACATATCTTTGTTGTTAACACAGAAAGCTCCTTTTACACTTTTCCTAATGTTTCAATTCATTAACACTTCCTACGGCGAGGCCTGTGTCTCAGATTGAATTGATTACAGAGAGCAAGTGCAAGGACTTTGATGAATCACTCCTCAATTTAGCATGTCGACCACAATTGAAGCTTGATCCATTCAAAAAATAGCTAGGAATTATGAAATTCAACATATGTCTATGCATAATTCAAATGTGATTTCAATACTCAACAATTAGATTGATTGCATAGCATACAATATACTAAATCACGCATTCATCCATTAAGAATCCTAAGATATCATAGATTTAGCCAGAAAACATCTTTCTCATTTCAAAATCAATAAATTGCAACATTGATAAGCTCATTCTCACTCAATTGGAAGAATTTACCGATTTAATTCGAGAGAATTGTCGATTCCTTTGTCAATTGAGAATAAGCAAGATGAATCCAGTCTAAATTCACAATCGGAGTTTAGATCGGAGAAGAAATATTTAGTGAGAGAAAATAGATCTAGAGAGAGAAAATGAGAGGGAGAAAAGCTCCCGCTAAAATTCAAAAACGATAGTTCTAAAATCTCCCATCCTCCATTACATGTTAGCTACCTTCCCTATATATAGTGTTGGGAAAACGTAACTAATACGCAACATAAAATGTACAAAGTATGACATAAGTGTCTTCCAAAGAGAATGACTAAAAATCAGCCCAAAAAATGAAAATTCAAAGTTTGGAGGAAAGTTCAGCATTCCAGCACCTTCAATGTTCATTTCCAGCACCTTCAGTTGCCCAGTCAATCTTCCAGCGCCTTCCAGCTTCAGCGCCAGCGCCTTCAGCTTCTCAGACTTCCAAGTGAAGAAATCAGGATCAAACCACGCCTTCAACCCGCAACCAATCACGCCTTCAGCATCCTCGCGAGCTTCCAAGCAGAACAGCCTTCAGGAAATCACGCCCTCTTGCCACCGAACTTCACGCCTTCAGCTGCCTGGAAATTCAGAAATTCAAAGATTCAACACTTAGCCATTTTCCAGCAAACTCAACCACAAAAAATTGCATGGCAGCAACTTCCCACCAAGATTTGATCATGATGCACTGAGAATTAAAATAATCTTAAAACACGAAAGTTGTAACCCTTTGTCTTAGCTTTCCATAGCCATTTGAAACACCCAATTCGGACCTAAGACGAAAGAGTTATGAACCAACTAATAAAGTGTGACAAAGCTGAAATTTTCATGGAGCAAACCTTCCAACACTTTGCCATTTAAAACATCATAAAAAAAACAAGTTAAAGCAAGTAGCCTACGACATGTCGTAGGCAAAATGTTCTTGCTCCAAAATTGGCCTACGACATGTCGTAGGCCGAAAATCCTCCTTCCAAGAATTGCCCACGACATGTCGTGGGCAAAAAGTTTTTCCTTCAAGAATGTCGTAAGCCATTTTTTTCCTTCCAAGTTTGGCCTACGACATGTCGTAGGTCAATTTCCTTTCCTATGCCAACTGAAGTCTGTTGAATGTGATAATTTTGAATGTAACAAGTTGTGTACAAGTGGTGCAAATGTTGTGCCAAGAATGCTTGAGTAGTGTGCCAAGAGTTTGTGCTTGCTGATATGCCAAAAATGTGAAAATGGTTTGTGTGTGGTGGCTGCTTAAGTGATGTCCATGTCCTAGCTTGGTAGTATGAAAACAAGTGAAATGAATGTGAAGTAGTTGTGAAGTGATGGTAGTGCCCAAAATGTGTATTGTGATGGTATGCCAAGGTGTATGAATGGCGTGCCAAAAATGTGCATGAGTGTGGCAAAGTGTAGCAAATGCTTGGCATGGTTGTGTTAAAGTTTGTTGGCAAGACTTGGCAAAGTATGTTAGCAATGCTTGGCAAGGTCTTGGCAACGTTGGCTTGGCAAGTCTTGGCATGTTGGTTTGGCAAAGCTTGGCAAAGTGTGTCAAGGTTGGAAAGGTGTTGGCAAAGTGTTGGCAAGATTGGCAAGTTGGCAAAGCTTGGCAAGGTGTTGGCAAAGCTTGGCAAGGTGTTGGCATGGTTATGTTGGCAAGGCTTGGCAAAGTTGTTGTGCCCGACGAGCTCGTGCAAGGATGGCATGCCAAACGATACAATGCAAGACCATGTGTGACTTAGTGTTCATTCCAGCACCAAGCTCCACTTCCATGCCAGATTCATGTGTCTTAGCCTCTGAATTAGACCCAATGGTGCACATAAACGTTCTAGCTAATCCTCTTAGCTTTCCACCAGTTCAAGAATCAGCATCATTGGGTACCTGTAACTCAAGATATACACATTGTGTCAAACTGTGGCAATGAACTTTAACACAGAAATCCTGAACGTAGCAATCTTAAAGAAGCCCCCGTTTCTCATGCTTACACAAAGAATTAGAAATTAGTTAAAACACAAGAAATGTAGTGCACCCAAAGGGCTTTCCAGAACATGCAAGATCTCATCATTCGGACACGAATTGAAAGCGTTATACCCAAAACAAGTTGCACCAACATTCTGCCCAAACCCTAATTTGGCCAAATAAGCTCATTTCGGTTTTTCTTAAATTCCCACTCACCATTCTCATTGTTTCAAACTCTAAACCTTGTCATTTGACACCAAGCATATATTTTCCTCATTTTAACAACATTTTTGGTCTTTTTTCACCATTTAAACACTATGAGTTGCAAACCACATAAACACACAATATAGCACATTGCACCACACATTTGCATGAAAATCAAGGCAAAAGCCAAGTGAAATAATACATTTAAGTTGGTATAAAACCAACTTATCAGAGCAGCTAGATTACTGCTCTAAATGTAAGAAGATGGGTCATGATAGCAAAGTCTGTGATCCCTCAAAAAGACAGTTGAAGCCGCAGCAGATGAATGGGAGGCAAGATCCTCTGCAACCTAACCCAAACACAAAGGCTGGAAACAAGGAATGGATTTTGGTGTCTAAGAAACGAACCAGCCAAACAGAACCTCCTACAAGGGACAACAAGGATAAAGGGAAAGGTCCTATCTCAAATGGCCCATATCCAGAAGTATCGGAATCCTCTGGAGCTGCTGCTTCCCAGGAAACCTCAGATGAAGCTGAGAAAAGACCACACCAGACTAATAAGTTCGCTGCTTTGGAAATTTTGGATGGCAATGATGACCAATCTCTTCCCAGTGATGCAGGAATATCTCAACAGGCGAATAGAGAGCAACAATTTATAGACCATACTATGGAGCCCCTGCCAGAGTCAGGAACAGATACAGCAATTTTATGCCAAGAAAATAAAGAGCAGGTACTAATTGAAGAGAATTTACAATTTGATACTAATATTGATCCTATTGTGAATATGCAAGAGCGGTTGGAGGGGGATACAATCAGGGGAGATGCCAGTTTGCCAGATCCTCATCCATGTCAGCTGGAAGAACGAGAAGGGGTTAAAGGAAGCCAACTGGAGATCCTGCAGAAGGATACACTCCTATGCCAAGAAATCCAATAGAAGGTTTTCTTTGATGAAATTTTAGATGTTCTTATTAAAGCAGTATTTGTTGAGGATTTGCAGGTTCAGGGAACTGAAGATGAGTTGATGGAGGAGGTTTGCCTAATGATGCTGGGCTACCACTGATTCTGACAGAGAGCTTAGAGGAAAGGGTGCAAGAAAGGGTTCTAATAGCCAAAATTAAAATGATTAGCTGCACATATTGGAATATTAGGAGTATTTGTAGGAGACCTAATTATCGAAAACTTAGGAAAATCCTCAGTAAACATAGGAGTAATTTCATAGCCATAGCAGAACCTTTCTCAAACCTAACCAAACTTGACTCATTAAGGAGGAGACTGAAGTTTGATGTGGCTTTCTCTAACCCTAGAAGCTCTTTATGGATAATGGTTAGGAAGCCTTTTGCCTGCTCCATCTTAACCATTACAGACCAACATATCACAGTTGAGCTCACACACCCTGAGCTATATAAGCCCTTTATTTTAACTAGTGTTAATGCTAGATGCACTGAAAGCCGGAGGGAAGAATTATGGAACTCCTTAGAACAATTACAGACTATAGACTATCCTTGGATCCTATGGGGAGACTGGAACGGTATTAAAGCTAGAGAGGAGAAAAGGGGGGGCAAACCTTTCCAGCTTAGAGAGTCTAGAGAACTAGTAAATCTAATGTCAACTATGGACTTGATCGAGGTCCAGTATAGTGGCCCTACTTTTACTTGGTGCAACAATAGAGAGGGAAGAGCTCGAATTTGGAAAAGATTGGATAGAGCCCTAGTAGACTCTCAAGTCCAGAAGAGTAACCTGAAGCTTTATGTTTCCTATTTAGCTAGGTCCCCTTCAGATCATTCTCCCCTCATCCTTCAAATTGAGCAGGGAGCTGCAGCAGAGGCAAAACTCTTTAGATTCCAAAACTTCTGGACAACACATAAGGAATGCCTGCCTGTTATTAGACAAGCTTGGGGTCAAGAAATCATTGGTAGCCCTATTAGGATTTTCAATGAGAAACTCAAGATAGTTAAGCATGCTTTAAGGGAATGGAACAAGTCCACTTTTGGGAATATATTCTCCCAAGCTGAACAGGCTGAAGCTGAACTTGCTCGACTAGAGAAGGAAGATGAGACCAATTCTGTCCCTAGAGAAGTCTTGAGTAGGGCTGCTGCAAAAGCTAAATACCAATTGGGACTAGAGGAAATGTTTTGGAACCAAAAAGCCAATATTAAGTGGACTAAGGAAGGAGATAGGAATTCCAAGTTCTACCATGCATATGTGAAACATAGACAGTCCCAAACCCATATCCATAAGATCCAAGACCAGGATGGTGTTTGGAGGGAAGGGGAAGAACAAGTAGCTGACATAGCCATTAGATACTTTGCTGACCTATACACTGCTGAGACTGTAACAGGCACAATAGATTAATCCCTTCTTCCCCCATCTATTACTGAACTAGAAAGACATGATCTGACTAAAATCCCAGATATGGAAGAGCTGAAACAGACAGTCTTTAACATGAAAAGGGATAGTGCCCCGGGACCTGATGGATTCTCAGGAATCTTCTATACGGCAGCATGGGAAATCATCAAAATTGACCTCCTCAAAGCTGTTCAGTCCTTCTTTAATGGAGCTGCCCTCTCAAAGGCCATGACTACCACTTCTCTTGCCCTTATCCCCAAGAATCCCAGTCCTTCCTCTTTCAAGCAGTTTAGGCCCATCAGTCTTTGTAATGTTTTCAACAAAATTGTCTCCAAGATGTTAGCCACTAGATTAGCTCAAGTCCTTCCCAAGATTATCTCTGAAAACCAGAGTGGTTTTGTAGCTGGTCGAGTCATATCAGATAACTATCTTTTGGCTAATGAACTGATCACTACACTGAATAGAAAGAGCAAAGAAGGAAATGTAGCATTCAAGATTGACATGGAGAAGGCCTATGATCGAGTGAATTGGATGTTCTTACTGCAGATTTTCATATTGTTGGGATTCGGGGAGGTTTGGATTGATCTAATATGGAGACTCATCTCCAACATCTGGTTTTCTGTTATAGTAAATGGAACTAGCAAGGGCTGGTTCAATGCAACTAGGGGATTGAGGCAAGGGAATCCCATATCCCCTTTGCTATTTGTATTAAGCTCTGAATATTTATCTAGCGTGCTGAACAGCAATGAGGATAGGAGTCTGGATTATTGTGTCCCTAAAAACTGCCCTAGAATTTCCCACCTAGCGTATGCTGACAATCTCATCATCTTCACATCAGCAAAGCCACAAGCTGTAAAGGCCATTTTGAAAAAGATAGAGCATTATGAGAAAGTCTCGGGACAGAAGGTTAATGCAGCCAAAAGTTCCTACCTTGTCCATGACAGGTTGTCAGACTCTAGGAAACACCTTATAGACAGGATTACTAGGTTCCCTCGAGGTCCCCTCCCTTCCACATATTTAGGTACATCTCTGTACTTTAAAAGGATCCCGGCCTCCTTCTATGACCCCTTAATCGATAAGATCAGCAAGAAAATAGAAAGCTGGAGGTCCAAGTTCCTAACAGTGGGAGGCAGAATTACCCTTATTAAAAGTGTACTTTCTTCCATGCCTTTATATATATTGACAACTCTCAGTCCTCCCAAAAGAGTTCTGAACCAATTAGATTCCCTATTTTCCAATTTTCTATGGTCATCTATGGATAAAGGTTCAAAACATCATTGGATAAGCTGGAAGGAGCTATGTCTTACACAGGAAGAAGGAGGGGTTGGTTTCAAAGACCTCAATCACGTTGTAGCTGCACAATCTGCAAAGCTGTGGTGGAGGTTCAGAATGAAAAAATCCCTTTGGCCAAAGTTTATGTGGGCAAAATACTGTCTAGAGAAGCACCCTACAGTGGTAAGACCCCGCAGAAGTGATTCACAAACTTGGAAAAGGATGTGTGAGGCAGCACCTTTCGTGGAAGATCACACCCAATTCCAGGTTGGTAATGGAGATTGTAACTTATGCTTGGATGGCTGGGACCCTAGAGGTAAATTTTTCTGAACTTTTTCAGTGCCAATGTAACTATAGAGTTTCAGAAATTCTGGGACCACAGGGTTGGGACTGGCTGAAATTTAACTACCTACTACCCAAAGTTCCTAGAGACTTTTTCTTGACTCTTCCCCCTAAGATAGAGGGCCCTGATCGAATGATTTGGACTCTTACCTCAGCTGGCCTTTTCACCTTGAAATCAGCTTTTGAAGAAATTAGAGGGCATAGCAGTCTATTATGTTCCTTCACTAACACTATTTGGGACTCTGTTATACCTGTTAAAATTTCCTTTTTAATGCTGAGAATCATTAGAAATAAAATTCCCATTGGCCAAAATTTGTTTAAAGTAGGCATTTTGGGACCTTTAATATGCCCTTGGTGCTATGCTAATTGTGAGACATTGAGTCATTTATTTGTATCCTATCAGTTTTCACGAAAGGTTTGGCAGGTCTTTGCTATAGAGTTGGGAGTCACTGATCAATTTCGAGGATTACTGAGTACCCTAACCAATTGGTGGCAGAGACCTACACCGTCCTCCAGTAGCAAGGCTTTCCTCATGAAAATATGCCCATCCCTTATTTGCTGGTGGCTGTGGAAGAGGAGGAATAAGATAACTTTTGACAAGGGTAAGCCTGATATGGGTGAAGCAGTGGACAGAATCTTCAAGCACATCAAAGAATTTATGCAACTGAAGTTCGAGGTACAACTGATGGATTATGACAGGAAATCCTTTTGGGATGGCTACCAAGATATCAGAAGAAGGCCAGTACTGCGATGCATAAAATGGCAACCCCCGGATCCTTGCTGTGCTAAAGTAAACTTTGCTACCATAAGAGGGGCACATTTTTGGAAAGCTGGGGGCATTGTCAGAAATCATAAGGGCCACCTGCTTATCTCCCTTCCTGTTTTTCTTTTCCCACTTTCTCTAACCAGATTGCAGGTGGAAATCTTAGCTGCCCATAGATTCATTGTGAGATGCAGGGAATCTGGGATACAAAGAATTATTCTCGAATCTGATTCCAACATATTACTGCAAGGACTAAAATCGTGGAAGACTTGGCTGCTCCAACATGCTCTGGATAGTATTCTACAATGGTCCACCATACAAGCTGCTCCCAAAGAAGCAAACATTCCAGCCAGGTACATGGTAAGGCAGCTGAACCCTCTGAATCTATCCCTTCTCCCCTCTTTAATCACAATGGACAGGGAGTTCCCCACAGTCACTGTAACAGAAGGAAATGGACATAGCAACCCTTAAAAGAACACAAGCCAAATCCCTCATGCATGCACCGATAACAGTCTATATACTTGGCCTCTGCTGTGGTGAGCTAAAACGTAGAGCCAAAGAGTTTGGGGCTCAGACCATTGACCCTAGATGTTGCTGCTTGGAGGCTGGACCTAATGATCAGCAAGAGATGCTGTATATACAATCTCTACCTAGCCAAAAAAGCATATGTTTCTTCACTTGGAAATTTTTTGTCTACCTTTGGGAGGATGAAAGTATATCGCTGCTGCCACTACATACAATGATATTTGGGGAAATATGCTTCAGATTGGAAGGCACCAACACTGTAGTGAAGATGATGACAAAGCATCCACCATTGTGTTATAAACAGCTTGAGGCCCAAACTTTATGCTCCCACTTTTGTAGTATAATATATGGCTTAAGGAGAACCTCTCCTCTTTTGCTTATCATACGAAGTTTAAATTTTGTAATGTGTATGTATTGCTGCCATACATTATGTAGAAGGAGTAGTACTCCTTTTTTGGGCTGCCCTTTTGATCTCTCCGGCATTAGGCTTGCGCATGTAAATGGTGTTGGGATCAAGAGGGTTTATTTTTGTAAGGGTGATTTTAGGGTATATCCATCACCCAAAACACATATTAATATAAGAGGGAGTGGCACCCCTCGGAAACGATCCGTTGCTTATTAAAAAAAAAATCACTAGAATTCATGTGCAAATTAAGGTCAGCAAAAGAAACAAACCAAAAAAAGTGTAAATGAACGTGTTTTTGGGATTTCCCAATTTTGTACCAAAAAACCCTAAAAATTGGAGGTTTGGGGAAAAATTTTGGGTTGTAGTTTTTTCACATAAATCACTAGAATTCAAGTTAAAATTATGGTCCGCGAAAGAAACGGACTAAAAAAAGTCTAAATGAATGTGTTTTTGTGATTTCTCAAATTATGACAAAAAAAACCCTAAAAATTGGAGGTTTGGCGAAAAATTTTGAGTTGTTGTTTTTTTACATAAATCACTAAAATCCATGTCCAAATTAACGTCCGCAAAAGAAACGGACCAAAAAAAGTCAAAATGAACGTGTTTTTAGACTTCCCGTTTTTGACAAAAAAACCCTAAAAATTGGAGGTTTGGCGAAAAATTTTGAGTTGTCGTTTTTTTACATAAATCACTAGAATTCATGTTCAAATTAAGGTCCGCGGAAGAAACGGACCAAAAAAAGTCTAATTGAACGTGTTTTTGGGATTTTCCAATTTTTGACCAAAAAACCCTAAAAATTGGAGGTTTGGCGAAACTGTTTTGGTAGTCATTTTTTTACATAAATCACTAGAATTCATGTTCAAAAAAATCACTAGAATTCATGTTCAAATTAAGGTCCGCAAAAGAATCAAACAAAAAAAAGTCTAAATGAACGTGTTTTTGGGATTTCCCAATTTTTTGCCAAAAAACCCTAAACATTGGAGGTATGGCGAAAAATTTTGTGTTGTCGTTTTTTACATAAATCACTAGATTTCATGTTCAAATTAAGGTCCGCGAAAGAAACGGACCAAAAAAGTCAAAACAAACGCGTTTTTGGACTTCCCGTTTTTTACCAAAAAACCCTAAAAATTGGAGGTTTGGCGAAAAATTTTGGGTTGTCGTTTTTTTACATAAATCACTAGAATTCATGTTCAAATTAAAATCCGCAAAAGAAACGGACCAAAAAAAGTTTAAATGAACGTGTTTTTGGGATTTCCTAATTTTTTACCAAAAAACCCTAAAAACTGGAGTTTTGGCGACAAATTTTGGGTTGTCGATTTTTTACATAAATCACTAGAACTCATGTTCAAATTAAGGTCAGTAAAGGAAACAGACCAAAAAAAGTGTAAATGAACGTGTTTTTGGGATTTCCCAATTATTTGCCAAAAAACCCTAAAACTGGAGGTTTGGCGACAAATATTGGGTTGTCGTTTTTTTACATAAATCACTAGAATTCATGTTCAAATTAAGGTCAGCAAAAGAAACGAACCAAAAAAGTGTAAATGAACGTGTTTTTGGGATTTCCCAATTTTTTCCCAAAAAACCCTAAAAATTGGAGGTTTGGCGAAAAAATTTGGATTGTCGTTTTTTTACATAAATCACTAGAATTCAAGTTCCAATTAAGGAGTAGTACTCCTTCATTTACATAATGGAGTAGTACTCCACATTTTTTTGCATTTACTGTGTAGCAATGTGGACAGGTATAGCTGGCACTGTCTTTTGCTTTTTACTAGATATGTATATGTCTACTTTTCCCAAAAAAATTACTTAAAAAAATCACTACAATTCATGTAGAAATTAAGGTACGAGAAATAAACGGACGAAAAAATGTCTAAACGAGCGTGTTTTTGGGATTTCCCAATTTTTTACGAAAAAACCTTAAAAATTGGAGGTTTGGCGAAAAATTTTGGGTTGTCGTTTTTTTACATAAATCACTAGAATTCATGTTCAAATTGAGGTCCGCGAAAGAAACGGACAAATAAAAGTCTAAATGAACGTGTTTTTGGGATTTCCCAATTTTTTACCAAAAAACCCTAAAAATTGGAGGTTTGGCGAAAAATTTTGGGTTGTCGTTTTTTTATATAAATCACTAGATTTCATGTTCAAATTAAGGTCCGCGAAAGAAACAGACCTAGAAAAGTTTAAATAAACGTGTTTTTTGGATTACCTAATTTTTTACTAAAAAACCCTAAAAACTGGAGGTTTGGCGACGAATTTTGGGTTCTCATTTTTTTACATAAATCACTAGAATTCATATAAAGAGCTGTGGGAAAAACGGGGAAGAGGCTTTCATCTTCATCATCCGTTTGACATATGTTGGCGCGTGGTGGAGGATAAACACTCTAATCGGGAAGCAGATCTGCAAATATTGAGAAGAAACACTTAAAAATTCAGCAATGTTATATATTGGTTAATAATAATAATTATTATCAGTTGAAAACAATGATCTATCCCAACTGACTAATAATAGCTTCTCTCTACAAGCATATGCTCTGCCTTCTCTCTATATTCAATTTACCAAACCCTAAAACCTTATTTATTTTTAACCACTCAATTTTTACCTAGCAACCGCCAATCAAGATTTCTTACCGATTTACCCATCAAATCAGTAGCACTCCTTCAAATCTTCAATATCTCCCAACCTACACATATAGAATCTCCCCGCTGTTGTTCCTCTTCTGCCGGAGCCACCAACTCTCAGCACTCACCACCGCCGGAATTCAACCTTTACCCCCAACATCAGCTCACGGATCGGGATGGGGGAACTGCTGAATGTTGCCTCCAGGGGGTCACTAGCAAGATCTAGCTCAGATCTGCCACCTCCTTGCTTAGATCGACCCTCTCCTTCTTCATCTAAAACACTAAACCAGCTTGCCCCTAGTCTATCAGCTCAGCACATAGAAAATTTGAGCACAAAGATGAGCTCAAAGGTAGCATCTTCATCATTGCTACAGTACACATCGCCAGCTCAGGCCACAACATTAACTGCTACTGATCCCGGTCCGGCCGTATAGAAGATGTCCGACAATGGAGCCTCAACTTCCCACCAACCTAGCTTCGTTACTCACCATCATCACACTAAGGCTGGTCTCCTCTTCGTCAATCCCCCCCTTGGAGATCTAAATTCAGGGCAGCTGGAATCCACACTTATTGGGAAGCCAGCTGGTCCCTCGCTTTCCTCAGCTGATCAGAGACCCACAAGCTCAAAGATGCAGGGTTCCCTCCCAAAATCGGGGCAGAATGCTGCTGTAGTACCTCAAAGGTCCACACATCACCCAACTTCTCTGTCGGCAGGTTCCACACAGGAGAGGATCTCGGTGGTTCCAGTAGTAGAAGACCCAGCCTTCCCCCCTCTTCCTCGGCAGAAAACAACTAACCTTAGAGCTGGCCAACTGCCTTCACAACCTATCCACCATCCTCTAGACCGGAGACAGT
Organism: Ophiorrhiza pumila; assembly: GCA_016586305.1. NCBI lineage: Eukaryota > Viridiplantae > Streptophyta > Magnoliopsida > Gentianales > Rubiaceae > Ophiorrhiza > Ophiorrhiza pumila. Next base: position 15,327,635 of record BLIW01000011.1, read on the forward strand.
CAAAGAGCTTCCGGGAAGCAGTGTCTGCTGGGTGGTCTAAAGACGTCGATGTTTCGTTCCCAATCCTTCCGGTCTCAGAAATCTCTACATTCAATGGGGAACCAGCACTCTTCATATCTGAAGAGGAAGAGAAACATATAGCTTATCGGTTCAGACATGCTCTCATCGGGAAATTTACACGGGGAAGGCCCTCCATGGCGGTAATCCGTAAGCATATCCTCTCTGCCGGTTTTAATGGCGAATGTCATGTAGGCCTAATTGATCATCATCACATTATATTTCAATTTCAATTACAAGCAGACTTCCACAGATTCTGGTTGAAAAAAATGTGGAATTTTGGCGGATTTTCAGCCAAGATCTTTAGATGGACTCCAGATTTTAGCCTGGAGAAGGAATCTCCAATACTACCAGTTTGGGTTAGATTCCCACATTTGCCGATTCATCTATGCACTAAACAGACTCTATTTGCTCTTGCTTCGACAATGGGAATCCCTCTCAAACTTGACCTTGCCACGGCTGCTATGGAAAAGGTCCTTCGGCCGAGTGAAGCTCGGTTGTGTATTGAGGTGGATGTTACAAAGAAACTCCCTCAAAGGATATGGATTGGCTCCAAGGAAAGAGGAAAGTGGCAGTCCATTTTTTACAAAAATCTTCCACATTATTGTTCCACATGTTTTACTTTGGGTCATGCAACTTCAGCTTGTAAATCACAAGTCAGTGGTATTACTTCAGCGTCCCAAAACTGCAGAGCTAGAAGAAAAATCAGGAAAGGCTCAGTTTGTTCAATGCCGGAAGGAAATCATGACTTCTGGCTCAGAACAACAGCCTTCAGTCATGACCTCACACAATGAAGCCCCTCATGGAGTGGTACAAACTGCCCGTGGTGGCAGTTCTCATGAAGTGGAGCAAGAATGTATTGCGAATGAACAGGTAACAAAGAAGCCAGCTGAAGGAGCTCCTGCTAATCAAGCTTTGGCCGTTAGGGAAGGCTCCCCCCTGAGAGACAAAAATTTGGAATTTTTCTTGAACAACCTTGGACAACTTTTGGAGATCATAAATGGGAAAGAAAGGATACCTGAGCTCCCCTCATCCTCAACCATTGTACCCTGTGCTAAGGGATATTTACCTGAGGCAAATGAAGCTAGCCCTAGGGCCCCTACACATGCCCACCAGCCGGATAGAAATGGTCCAAACGAGGAGGCAGTTAGAGTTGAGATTACATTGGAAGAAGGTGAATCATCGAACCTGAATATGAGGAACTCCAGGACAGACTTAGAAATCATTAAAGCCATGCCAACATTTAGATGGAACGCGGGGGTGTGGCACAAAGTGGGATCCACTTCAGATTTAGCAGCACCACATGCCATTCCTTCAGACTTTGAATCGGAGGAAGATGGAGAAGACCGCTGGATGGAAAACAGTTTCGAAGAGGAGGCGGAAGATGAGTTCGACAATTTCCTAATCAGAATAGAGAAATGCGGGAAACCAGCCAAACAAACAAAGAATATGGAATCCCTATTAAGTCCAAAAGCTAATATTGCTTCAGGGAGAAAACTTAGGGAACGAAATCCATTCATATGCTATTCCGAGGGAAAAAGATGGAATCGCTGATGATAAAGTTGGCCTATGTTGAATGGTTGTTGGAACATACTTGTTTGTTTGCATCGTTTACTTGTGGTGGGAAATGTGGGGAAGTTTTTCTACCTTCATGCTATAGTCGTTTGAACCGATTGATCCACCTTGATAATTTGGGAGATGAAGGATTGGAATGTTGTTTTGGGTGGGATCTCTGCTTCAGATGGTGTTTGGGGGTGCTTTGGTCAGCTCCCGGTTTGTGGAATGTAGCTGCTGCCCAAATTTCGTCAGCCCCTTCGCATAATTTTGGTTCCTTTTATTCATGTGTAAAGATTGAGTGGTTGGGTGCGCACTGTGTTGATCGGTGTGGATGGATGGCTGTTGTTTTGGTGTGTATTAGTAGACAGCCAAGATGCAAATATTTGTGTAAATTGTAATTACTTTGGTGATCTTGTTTTGGCATATAGGCGACATTGCCTTACATTACGGGCAGTAATTATTTAGTGAACAATGTACTAGTTGCTCAAAGAATAGGGTTGAGAGTCTTCACAATTTGATATTTTTCAAATTTAGTGGATTCTTAACCCTCACATAATCTCCTAGGTTGTATTTTCATATTCTGTATAGGAGTTTTTGGGTTTTGAAATGTAAGGGGGTAGTACTCCTTTCTTATTGCTTTCCTTTTGTACCGGGGTGTCGGGTATATCCGGCCTCATTTTGCTTTTTCTATGTTTATAAATTTGGTTTGGTTTAAAAAAAAAAAATCACTAGAATTCATGTTAAAATTAAGGTCAACAAAAGAAACGGACCAAAAAAAGTGTAAATGAACGTGCTTTTGGGATTTCCCAATTTTTTACCAAAAAACCCTAAAAACTGGAGGTTTGGCGACAAATTTTGGGTTGTCGTTTTTTACATAAATCACTAGAATTCATGTTCAAATTAAGGTCAGCAAAAGAAACGGACCGAAAAAAGTGTAAATGAACATGTTTTTGGGATTTCCCAATTTTTTGCCAAAAAACCCTAAAAATTGGAGGTTTGGCGAAAAATTTGGGCTTGTCGTTTTTTTTTACATAAATCACTAGATTTCATGTTCAAGTTAATGTCCGCGAAAGAAACGGACAAATAAAAGTCTAAATGAACGTGTTTTTGGGATTTTCCAATTTTTTACCAAAAAACCCTAAAAATTAAAGGTTTGGCGAAAATTTTTGGGTTGTCGTTTTTTTTTACATAAATCACTAGATTTCATGTAAAAATTGGAGGTTTAGCGAAAAATTTTGAGTTGTCGTTTTTTTACATAAATCACTAGAATTCATGTAAGATTCACTAGAATTCATGTAAATTGTAATTCAAGTATTTTGGTAGCTCTCACTTCTCTCTAGAATTCTTACAATCTTACTTAAGTGCAAAATCAGATTTTCTACCCTAATCTAACCGTTACACTCTCTAACGGTCATAAGACAGCTCATTGAGCCTGCCGCCTATGGCGGAGGGGAGAGAGCCTCCCCAGCCGGTATCTTATGCCGGAGCCAGTAAAGCTGGCGCATCACAAAAAGAAACCAACATATCCTTCAGCGATATCAAGAACAAACGGCCCCTCTCCAGTTTTAAGGGGGAACCAGCCCTATTCCTAACCGACGAAGAAGAGGATGAATTAGCCAAAGTTTACCAATGGACATTGATAGGCAAATTTTCATGGGGAAGGCCATCAATGGTGCAGATTAGAAAGGAAGTCTTGGCTGCTGGCTTTCTGGGCGAGTGCAAGGTAGGGTTAATGGATCAAAGACACATTTTGCTCAAATTTGACAAAGAGGAGGACTTCCAACGACTATGGACTAGGAAGATTTGGCACTTCCAGGGATTCCAAGCGAGAATTTTCAAATGGTCAAAGGATTTTGACCCAGCAATAGAATCTTCGGTTGCTCCAGTTTGGGTTAGATTTCCCAATCTACCAATCCATCTTTTTCAGAAAGAAAAGCTGTTCTCTTTGGCTACAGCAGCAGGCCAACCTCTAAAACTAGATGCAGCCACTGCAGCAGCTACAGACATGATTAGACCAAGTGAGGCTCGAGTGTGTGTTGAAATGGACCTCACAAGGACGATTCCCAATCGAATTTGGATTGGGAGCAAAGAACGAGGTAAATGGCAAATTATTGAGGTTGAAGAACGTCCCCAATATTGCACGAAATGTTGGAAGGTAGGCCACCATAGCAGAGATTGTGAACCTGTCCGAAGCCAAACAATGACTCCAACAATGGAGGGCCTGCAAATTCAAAGGAAGAATGCCGTGAACCCTAAACAAAACTCTAAGGAATGGATCTTGGTGACAAAGAAATCTGGCGTTAACACAAAGCCTTCTGAAAAGGACTTGCAGAAAAATAAGGAGGTGGACGCAAGTAGCCTAACGATCTTATGCCCAATCTCTGAGCAGCCAGAATCTTCAAGGAACCCCCAAAAATCTGCCCCAGAAGTGCAGACTATCCAAGGCCCAGATGAGCAGGAGGCACGGACTTTGATATCAGACACTCAAGCTAATACACAAGATGCCAAGGATGCAGAGGAAGTAGCTGTTGAAAGGCCCCAATCACTAACTCTTGACAAGCAAGAACAAAGACCCAAAAAGTCCCAAGGGGAAACTCCTGACAACAGTAAATCCAATCAAATGCTTCAAGATGGCAACACTTTTGATGTGCTTAATCTATTGGAAGATGAGAACACCACCATGCTAACTGTCCCAGCCAATAATCAGGCAGAGGAAAGATCCAAAACTGATAATCTGCAAGCACATCAAGGCAAATGCTGGCTGTCAGTAGCCCAGAAGGATGCAGCAATTTGTCAAGAGACTCAGGAACAGGTATTCTGTGATGAAATTTTGAGAATCCTTACTAATGAAATCTCCTTTCCTGATGTGCAGGTATCACAAAACAATTATCTGGAGCAGACTCTGCCCACGGAGGTAGATCAGTCAAAGAGCCTACAGCAGTCCAAAATAGGAAGTAAAAAACCAAGATCCTGGGCTAAGTATGATTCAGATAGGGAACTTAGAGAAAGGTCGTCATGTGCTGATCCTAATGGTAGTATGTCCAATGATTAGAGGATTATATTGGAATATTAGGAGTATAGGCAAAAAGCCCAATTTTAAGAAATTGAAGAGGATCCTTAAGAAATATAGTAGCAATTTTCTGGTTATAGCTGAACCTTTTATGGATAGATCTAGAGTAGAAAGAATCAAGCAAAGATTACACTTTGATGCAGCCTTCTCCAATGCTAGGAGTTCACTGTGGGTACTGATTAGGAAGCCCTTCCAAGGTACTATAATAGCAATCTCTGACCAGCACATTACTTTGGAACTCAACCACCCTGAGTTGCAAAGATCTTTACTAGTATCAAACATCTACGCTAGGTGCACAGAAAGGGAAAGGGAGACCTTGTGGCAGGAATTAACTAATCTGCAACCGGTAGATAAACCTTGGGTGCTATGGGGGGATTGGAATTGCATTAAGGCTAGTGAGGAGAAGAAAGGGGGCAAGGCTTATAACATGAGGGAATCTAGGGAACTAATAGAAATTATGTCATCCTTAGGACTAACCGAGATACAGTCAAATGGAGCTATGTTTACATGGTGTAATAATCGAGAGGGGAGAGCAAGAATTTGGAAGAAACTAGATCGAGGACTAGTGGACTCAAACTTTCACAACCAGAACCTAAAAGCTAATATTACTCATCTAGCTAGATCCCCTTCTGATCATGCTCCTCTAATGCTGCAAATTCAGCAGGGTAAGGAAGCTGTGAAGCCCTTTAGGTTCCAAGCCTTCTGGTCTAAGCATCCGGAATATTTAATGATCATCAAGCAGGCATGGGAGAAAGACACCATAGGAAGTCCTATGAGAACCTTTTCTGAAAAACTAAAGATGGTCAAACAGGCCCTAAGGGTCTGGAATAAGAGGACTTTTGGGAACATTTTCATGAAAGCAGAACATGCTGAAGAGGCACTCCTTAGACTTGGAAAAGAGGATGAGCTTAGTCTTGTTCCTAGAGAAATTATGAGCAAAGCTGCTACTGAGGCTAAGTATCAACTGGGATTGGAAGAAGCCTTTTGGGCTCAAAAGGCTAACATCAAATGGGCTAAGGAGGGGGATAGGAACTCCAAGTTCTACCACACTTATGTTAAGTCTAGGCATGCTAAGGTGCACATCCACAAAATCCAAAATCAGGAAGGGGAATGGGTAGAAGGGGAGGACAAAATTGCTGACATTGCTGTCCAATATTTCTTAGAATTGTACTCATCAGAACCTGTTAGCCCACATATAGACCAGTCACTACTGCCTGAAGTCCTAACAGAGAGAGATAGAAATGAGCTAACTAGAATTCCTAATATGGAGGAGCTTAAGGCTACTGTTTTTAGTATGAATTCAGAGAGCTCTCCAGGCCCGGATGGTTTCTCAGGTAGCTTCTATGTTACTGCATGGGAGATTCTGTGTGATGACTTACTCAAAGCAGTCCAAGCCTTTATAAATGGAGATGAAATGAATCAAGCTACAACTGCTACCTCCGTAGTCCTCATACCTAAGATTTCTAATCCTCAATCCTTCAAACATTTTAGACCCATCAGCCTATGTAATTTCTTTAGCAAGATCATCTCCAAACTGTTAGCTAGGAGATTAGCCTTAGTTCTGCCTAAGATAATTTCTGAGAACCAAAGTGGGTTTGTTGCAGGAAGGTTGATCACAGATAATTACCTATTGGCTAGTGAAATGATGACAACCCTAAATAGGAAAAGCAAAGAAGGAAATGTGGCAATAAAGCTTGACATGCAAAAGGCCTATGATAGGGTCAACTGGCTTTATTTGTTGCAGATTTTGAGAAATCTTGGCTTTGGAGAGGTTTGGGTGGATATGGTGTGGAGGCTTATCTCAAATAATTGGTTCTCAGTAATAATCAATGGTGCAAATAAAGGCTGGTTTAAAGCATCTAGAGGTTTAAGGCAAGGAGATCCTATTTCTCCTTTACTATTTGTAATCAGTTCTGAATATTTGTCTAGAACCTTAAATAGCAGCAATGACAGGAAGCTATATTTCTGTGTGCCTAAAGGATGTCCTAGGATTTCCCATTTAGCCTTTGCAGATGACCTCATAATATTCTCCTCAGCAAAGCCTAGGGCAGTCAAGAATGTGATGGATAAACTGAGACACTAAGAAAGTGTATCTGGACAGAAGATCAATGCAGCCAAGAGTTTTTACTTAGTGCACGATAGGCTACCTGACTTCAGAAAACACTCCATTGGTAGGCTAACTGGATTTCCTAAAGGTTCTCTTCCTACTACTTACCTAGGCACACCTTTGCACTACAAGAGAATTCCAGCCTCCTTTTACTCCTCTCTAGTGGACAAAATTAGGCAAACCATAGGAAATTGGGGGTCCAAGTTCTTAACAGTAGGGGGTAGAATCACCTTGATCAAAAGTGTCCTTTCTTCTATGCCTATTTATTGGACTATGAGCCTAGACCCTCCAAAAAAGGTCATAAATCAGAAAGAATCCTTGCTTTCAAATTTCTTGTGGTCAGGTATGGACAAGGGGACTCGTAGGCATTGGATTAGTTGGAAAGAACTTTGCTATAGCCAGGAGGAAGGGGGGCTAGGATTCCGGCAGTGGCATCATATTATCAGAGCTCAAACACTAAAACTTTGTTGGAGGTTTAGGTCTAAAGCTTCTCTGTGGTTTCACTTCATGTGGGCAAAATATTGTGGCCTGAAGCATCCATCTCAGATTACTCCCAAAAGAGGAAACTCTCACACTTGGAAAAGAATATGTGGGGAAGCACACCTGGCAGAGGAGCACATTCATTTCCAATTAGGAAATAGAGAGTGCAATCTCATACATGATAAATGGAATTCTAGTGGCAAAATATCTGAATTGTATAGTTGCCAAGGAAGCTACAAGGTTTCAGAAGTATTAGGGAATCAGGGCTGGGATTGGGCTAAAATCAATATCATCCTACCTCAAGTTCCCAGAAATTTCTTTGTGGAGGTCCCCATTAGTGGCGAAATGAAGGATATAATGATCTGGGAACCTAACCCAAAAGGACAATTTTGCCTAAACTCAGCCTTTCAACTGATCAGGGGCCACAACACTCCTCTTATTCCCCAAGCCAAGGAACTGTGGGATCCTCTAATCCCTGTTAAGGAATCTTTTCTCATGCTAAGATTCATTCGAAACAAAATCCCCCTGGGCTCTAATTTACATAAAATAGGCATCATAGGCCCTTTTACATGCCCTTGGTGCCATGCGAGTGGGGAAACAGTAAATCACTTCCTAGTGTCCTGCCAGTTTGCTAAAAACATATGGAGAATTTTTGCTGCTGAAAATGGAGTACTAGAACATTCTGAAAACTTTGAAGGCACTCTCAACATCTGGTGGAGGCCAAACAATGACATAAATGAAACCAGGAAATTTCTATGGAAAATTTGCCCTTCGATGATCTGCTGGTGGATGTGGAAACTCTGAAACAGAATTACCTTTGACAAAGACAAACCTGAGGAAGGGGCCCTAGTGGGGAACATCTTTAAGTCTATCAAGGAGATTGTGAGTTTAAAATTCAAGGGATTGAAGCTCATAGACTTAGAATGGGCCTCCTTTTGGGATACATGCCAGAAAATCAGAAAAAAGATGGAATTGCAAAGCATAAAATGGCATCCACCGGATTGGGATAGCATAAAGATAAACTATGCAGCCAACAAGGAGGAGAACTACTGGAGGACTGGAGGCCTAGCTAGAAACCATTCAGGTCAGTTGCTTTTTCCTCTTCCTATTCTCCAATTTCCTCCTCTTCTAACAAGGTTGCAGGTGGAAGCCTTAGCTGTACACAGCTACATTACAAGGAGTCAAGAGTTGGGATTTAATGCCATCCTGATTGAATCTGATTCACACACACTGACTCAAGGGCTAAGACAGTGGAGGGATTGGAAAATGAAAGCTATAATGGAGTTTATAAATCGAGCAGCTATTCTGAAGGTAGTACCTAAAGAAGCTAATCTACCTGCAAGGCTCCTGGCCAATCAACAGAGATCAAAGGCTATAGCTACTCTGCCATCGACTATCAGAATGGACAGAAATCAAACTCCTACTTTAATCCTTAAAAAAGGTAAGGGCTATATCATCCAATGACAGAAAGGAACATGACTACAGCTGCAAATCAGCTTGGTGGCACTCAATTCTGTCTGCAAGGTAAGTCTGGTATTTTTAAAGGCCCCAGTCAGTTGATGCTAAGACTGGTTAGCCATAATGTTAAAGATAGACCCCAGCTTGCCGATGTTAGAGCTGGTTTGTCTCTGTTCATAAACTTCATCCTCCTTTTGGATTTGTGTTTCTCTTGGTTTCTGCCTGCAATTGGAGCTGGTTTCTGCCTGCACTTGTTCATGCTAGAGCTGGTCTGTCTTTCCTTTGTCTGGATTCTGCCTGCACTTGGGAAAAGAGAAATTCGCAAAGCTGTGGAAATGGGGGAAGCCTGAGTGCTGGGACAAACATGGTGTTACTTAAGTTACACGCCAAGGCTGATGGCAGGTCAAGATTACAGCTCAAATTTTGCTAAAAAAACACAGCAGCTTTGCAGGAGTAAAATAGACAAGATTTTCAGGCCTTACTTGGACAGAAATTGTGGTTAAACAGCCAGCAAGAACAAAAATGGCCCAAGTGAACTTCATGTGTTTTGTAAATGTCCTAATGAAAAAGGACCTTTTGTCACTCCTTGTGATAGGAGTCTTTTGCCTAGAAATGTTGGGAATCTTGTAAATGGAGGAAGTCCTCCAAATTTAAATTTCTAATAGAATCTTATTGTTGGATCCATGTACAAGGATCTAATCATAAGAGGCTCCTTAAATGTAAGAACGATTTTAGGGTATATCCATCGTTCACCTACTTAATTAATAAAATCTGGAGTGGCGACCACCCTCACGATGAGGTTAGCCAAACTAAAAAAAAAATCACTAGATTTCATGTTCAAATTAAGGTCCGCGAAAGAAACGGAGCAAAAAAGTCAAAATAAACGCGTTATTGGACTTCCCTTATTTACCAAAAAACCCTAAAAATTGGAGGTTTGGCAAAAAATTTTGGGTTGTCGTTTTTTTACATAAATCACTAGAATTCATGTTCAAATTAAGGTTCGCGAAAGAAACAGACCAAAAAAAGTCTAAATAAACATGTTTTTAGGATTTCCTAATTTTTTACTAAAAAACCCTAAAAACTGGAGGTTTGGCGACGAATTTTGGGTTGTCGTTTTTTTACATAAATCACTAGAATTCATGTTCAAATTAAGGTCAGCAAAAGAAACGAACCAAAAAAGTGTAAATGAACGTGTTTTTGGGATTTCCCAATTTTTTCCCAAAAAACCCTAAAAATTGGAGGTTTGGCAAAAAATTTTGGGTTGTCGTTTTTTTACATAAATCACTAGAATTCATGTTGAAATTAAGGTCCGCGAAATAAACGGACCAAAAAAGTCTAAATGAACGTGTTTTTGGGATTTCCCAATTTTTTACCAAAAAACCTTAAAAACTGGAGGTTTGGCGACAAATTTTGGGTTGTCGTTTTTTTACATAAATCACTAGAATTTATGTTCAAATTAAGGTCAGCAAAAGAAACGGACCGAAAAAAGTGTAAATGAACATGTTTTTGGGATTTCCCAATTTTTTGCCAAAAAACCCTAAAAATTGGAGGTTTGGCGAAAAATTTTGGGTTGTCGTTGTTTTACATAAATCACTAGAATTCATGTTCAAGTTAAGGTCCGCGAAAGAAACGGACAAATAAAAGTCTAAATGAACGTGTTTTTGGGATTTCCCAATTTTTTACCAAAAAACCGTAAAAATTGGAGGTTTGGCAAAAAAATTTGGGTTGTCGTTTTTTTACATAAATCACTAGATTTCATGTTCGTCGTTTTTTTACATAAATCACTAGAATTTATGTTATGTTCTCTCTCTAAAATCTGCTCTCACTTCTCTCTAAAATATTTTTAGCCTAAAATAAGTTATTCACCCATTAGACTCTACTTTATTACCGTTACACCCTCTAACGGTTACCTAAAACCTAACAGATAAGCCGCCTATGGCGGAGGGGAGTGTGCCTCCCCCTCCGGCGACTTATGCCGGAGTTACTAAAGCTGATAAAGGAACTAAGGAATCCAACATCTCTTTCTCTTCACTAACACACAAACAACCGTTGTCCAGCTACAAAAGAGAACCAGCCCTTTTCCTAACTGAAGAAGAAGAAGAAGGCTTAGCGCAGAAATTCCAGTGGACCTTAATTTGGAAATTCTCATGGGGCAGGCCAAGCATGATGCAGATTCGCAAGGAAATTTTGGCAGTAGGCTTCCTGGGTGAATGCAAGGCTGGATTGCTAGACCAACGCCAAATCCTCTTCAAATTTGACAAAGAAGAGGATTTTCAGAGACTGTGGACAAGGAAGGTGTGGCATTTCCAAGGCTTCCAGGCTCTAATTTTCAAATGGTTGAGGGACTTTGATCCGGCGGTGGAACCATCGATAGCACTAGTCTGGATTCGCTTCCCCTCCTTACCTCTACACCTTCACACCAAGGAGAAACTCTACTCGCTGGCGACTGTTGCAGGAATACCCTTGAAGTTAGATGCGGCTACAGCAGATGCTGAAGATCTGGTGAGACCAAGCGAGGCCCGATTGTGCGTAGAAATGAACCTCACACAAACCATCCCGGAACAAATTTGGATAGGGAGTAAAGAACGAGGAAAATGGCAGAGGTTGGAAGTTGAAGATCGACCAGCATACAGCTCTAAATGCTGGAAATTGGGACACACAATGATGGATTATGACCCTCAAGGACGGGGAAGGAAAGCCCTGGACAAAGGGGATGGCAAGAACCAGAGAAAAACTGATCTTGGTACTAAAAAGTATCCCAAAGAATGGGTTTTAGTTGCCAAAAAACCAAATGGGAAAGGGGAGGAGGCTAGTAAATTAATGAAAGGGAAGGAGGTGGATCTGAGTAACGTTCCAACCATATGTTCCCCACAAGAGCTGCCAGAAACTTCAGGTCAAACCCAAGGAGTAAATCAGTGTACTCAGTCAAGTCAAAAGCAGGGGCAAATCGTGGAAATCAGGGAAGACACTATAGAAACTGAGGAAGATCAAGTTCCATCTGCCTCCCAGGTTCTGGATGAAATGCCCAAACCAACTGATTAAAGGCTTCAAGTCAAAGAAAGTAATTTAGCAAAAGAGGGAAATCGAGAACCAGTACTGAAATCAGCTGATAAAGTTCAGGAACAAAGGAACAGATTTAACATTCTAAATCTATTGGAGGAAGAGGAAGTTCTAACTACCAGGGAACTAACAGTTTTAGCCAAGGAAGGGGATAGACCATGTCCTGAGGAAAGCAACGAAACACTCCCAAATTGTCAACTCTCAATGGCTCAGCAAGACGTAGCTATCTATCAAGAAACGCAGGAAAAGGTATATTGTGATGAGATACTAAAATTGCTCACTAACTCAGTTCTATCTGATCTGGTGCAGGTGAAGGAGGTAGCAGGAACAGAGATAGGGGAAAACACTAGTCAGTTGCTCATACATGGCAGCCAAAGAGTGTCTAGTCAACCTAATTTAGGAGATCAGAGATAGGCTTCAGATCAGACCAGGGGGAGGAATCGCCAACCCAAATCTTGGGCTAAATATGAGTCAAGTGGAGAACTTAGAAGAAGAAGTTCAAGTACTGGTTCCATTAAAGTAGATCCAATGTTTAGTTGCTTATACTGGAACATTAGAAGCATAGGCAAAAAACCAAACTTCAAGAAATTGAAGAAGATACTCACCAAACACAAATGTGACCTACTAGTCATTACTGAGCCCTTTATGGATTCAATGAAGTTAGAAACTTTTAAGCGTAGACTAAAATTTGAAGTTGCCTATTCCAATGTAGTTAGTTCTATTTGGATCATGGTTAGGCAGCCCTTAGTAGGTACAATCATCAGAATCATTGATCAGAATATCACACTAGAAGTGGACCACCCGGGCTTGCAAAAGCCATTGCTGCTTTCAAGCAATTATGCCAAGTGCACTGAAGCAAAAAGAGAGGATCTGTGGCAGGATTTAGTCCTTTTGCAAAATACAGCACGGCCTTGGGTTTTATGGGGGGATTGGAATTGCATCAAATCTAGGGAGGAAAAAAAGGGGGGCAAGGTCTTTCACATTAAAGAGTCTAGAGAGTTAACAGGTCTTATGTCAGCCCTGGGATTAACTGAGGTTTCATCTACTGGAGCCAAGTTTATGTGGTGTAATAATCGAGAAGGCAAAGCTAGGATATGAAAGAAACTGGATAGAGCTTTAGTAGATTCTAATTTTCAAAACAGCAACCTTCAGGCCTCAATATCCCAACTAGCTAGAGCCCCCTCAGACCACTCACCTTTAGTTCTACAAATACAACCAGAAAAGAAAGTAGCTAGGTCCTTTTGGTTTCAGGAATTATGACTGAGTCATTCAGAGTGTCTGCCTACTATAAGATCAGCTTGGAATAGGGAAATAGGAGGGAGACCAATCAGAATGTTTACTGAAAAATTGAAAAGTGTCAAGGTAGCTCTTAGGGCTTGGAATAAGGCAACCTTTGGGAATATTTTCTCAAAGGCAGAGCAGGCTGAAGAGTTGGTATTAAGACTTGAAAAGGAGGATTAGTTAAACCCCATACCTAGGGAAATCATGAACCAAGTAGTAGCCAAAGCCAAGTACCAGCTGGGCCTAGAAGAAAGATTTTGGTCTCAAAAGGCAAACATTAAATGGGCTAAGGAGGGAGATAGAAACTCTAGATTCTTCCACTCCTATGTGAGAAACAGGCGAGCTAAGGTTCACATACACTCAATCCAGAACCAACAAGGGGAGTGGATAGAAGGGGAGGCTAATATTGCTGAGACGGCAGTTCAGTTTTTCTCATAATTATATTCTGCAGAACTGATCAGTGAACAAATAGACCTTTCTCAATTTCCAGCAGTGCAGACTGAGAGGGATAGAGAGGCCCTCATCAGAATTCCAGACCTTGAAGAATTGAAAGACACTGTTTTTAGGATGAACCAAGAGAGTGCTCCAGGACCTGATTGTTTCCCAGGCTTATTTTATGTGGCAGCTTGGGACATTATATGCATGGATCTTCTCAAAGTTGTCCAATCCTTTGTGAATGGGGATGAAATGAACCAAGCCATGACTGCCACCTCTATTGTACTCATTCCCAAGATTGCAAACCCCCAATCCTTTAAACATTTTAGGCCGATAAGTTTGTGTAATTTCATTAACAAAATTGTCTCCAAAATTCTAGCCCAAAGATTATCTTTACTCCTTCCTAAACTAATCTCTGAAAATTAGAGCGGATTTGTAGTTGGCAGGCAGATTTCAGATAACTATTTACTGGCCAGTGAAATGATGTCTACTTTGAATAGGAAAAGCAAGGAAGGAAATGTAGCTCTTAAGCTAGATATGGAAAAGGCGTAGGATAGAGTACATTGGCCTTACCTTTTGCAGATAATGAGTTTACTAGGCTTTGGGGAGATTTGGATTGATCTGATATGGAGATTGATATCTAATAACCATTTTTCAGTATTAGTCAATGGAGTTAGCCATGGTTGGTTTAAAGCCTCGAGAGCGTTGAGACAAGGAGACCCAATTTCCCCTTTGTTGTTTGTTCTAAGTGCAGAATACCTGTCTAGATTGTTACAGCAGAATTCTGATAGAAAGTGGGATTTTTGTGTGCCTAGAGGCTGCCCTAAAATTTCACATTTAGCCTTTGCGGATGACCTCCTCATATTCTCCTCAGCACACCCTCAAGCTGTTCACAGTGTTATGAGAAAATTGAGTCACTATGAAAGGGTATCAGGCTAGAAAATTAATGCTGCTAAGAGCTCGTACCTAGTCCATGAGAGGTTGCCCCTACTTAGGAAGCATGCCATTGGGAGGATTACTGGATTCACTAGAGGATCTTTACCTTCTTCATATCTGGGTATACCCATCCATTTCAAGAAGATCCCAGCAGTCTATTATGATCCATTGGTAGAGAAAATTAGCCAGACCATAGGAAACTGGAAAACAAAGTTCCTAACATTAGGTGGACGAATAACTTTAGTTAAAAGCGTCCTGTCCTCTATTCCAATCTACGTGACTATGAGCATAAATCCTCCCAAAAGAGTCATACACCAAATAGAATCCATGCTAGCTAATTTTTTGTGGTCTGCAATGGATAAAGGCTCTAAGAGACATTGGATAAGCTGGAAAGAGTTATGCCTCACTCAACAAGAAGGGGGAATAGGATTTAGGGACTTTGACCACATAATTGCAACTCAAACTGCAAAATTATGGTGGAGATTCAGATCGAAGGAATAATTGTGGGCTAAATTCATGTGGGCAAAATATTGTAAATCCAAGCATCTTATGGAAATCAGGAGTAGAAGAGGGGACTCCTCTACCTGGAAAAGGCTATGCATTGCAGCCCCTATGATTGAGGAACACATACAATTTCAGATAGGTCAGGGTGAATGCAGCCTACTGTATGGTAACTGGAGCCCTAGGGGGAAACTAGTTGATATGTATGACTGCCAAGGGCAGTTTAAGGTATCAGATTTTGTTGGGGACCAGGGATGGAACTTGGAATTACTAAGGAGCCTGCTACCAGAAATCCCTATAGGATTTTTCTTGGATAACCGCATTAGATTAGCAGGGCATGACAGGATGATTTGGAATATCTCTTTGGATGGCCAATTCAGCTTGAAATCAGCTTTTCAACTTTTCAGAGGTAGCAACAGTCCTATCTGTACTAACACTGAAAATATTTGGCATCCTATTGTTCCCATTAAGATGTCCTTCCTTATGCTAAGATTTATTAGGAATAAAGTTCCTTTAGGACAAAATCTCCACAAGGTAGGCATCATGTGTCCCTTCATCTGCCCATGGTGCTATGCAAATGGAGAAACAGTGAACCACCTCTTAGTGTCTTGCACTTTGCACAGAAGATTTGGAAATTTTTTGCAGCAGAAAACCAGATTGGGCAGCACTCAAACTGCCTTCAAAGCACCCTAAACATATGGTGGTAGCACCAGACCTCAGTCTCTGAATACAGAAGAACACTCCTCACAATCTGCCCCCTGATCATATGCAGGTGGCTATGGAAACTGAGAAATCAAATCACATTTGATAAAGGAGCCCCTGAGGTAGGTTCACTGGTGGGCAGAATCTTTCAATCTATCAAAGAACTTATGAGTCTAAAATTCAAGGGACTGAAGTTAGTGGAGCTAGAATGGACACCTTTCTGGACGTCTGTCAGAAAATCAGAAAAAAGAAGGTCCTGAAATTCATAAGATGGATCCCTCCTGATCTTCATTATGATAAAATAAACTTTGCAGCAGCAAAGGTGGGTGATAATTGGAAAGTGGGAGGTATAATCCGAAACTCCTATGGCCATTTATTATTTGCTCTCCCTATATATCTGTTTTCTTCCACACTTACAAGGTTGCAGGTAGAGGCTCTAGCAGTCCACAAGTTTATTGCCAGGTGTAGAGAAAAAGGATGCCAGAAGATCATTATAGAATCAGACTCCCCTCTGCTCAAACAAGGAATTAAAGCCTGGAGAGATTGGCAACTTCAAACCACCTTGGATCGCATCAAACTTGGAGCCTCCATAAAGGTAGTTCAAAGAGAAGCTAATCAAGCAGCGCGAGGCTGTTAGTGCATCCAAGAAGATCCAAGGACGGCCTCAACCTGCTAACCCAACTAAAGATGGACAGAGAACAAATCCCCTCCATCATACTTGAGGAAGACAATGCATATACAATCTGTGAAGAACAAGAGAGAAACTAGGCCTACTACAACCGTCAAATTAGGTATGAGTAAAGGCTCCAATCTACTGATGTTAGGATTGGCTTGCCAAGGCAATGTTTTGAGACTCCAGCCTGCCGGTGTTAGGGCTGGCTTGTCCAATGTAACTTCGTACACTGGTCTGGGCCGGTTGCTTGGCCTGGTTATGGCATTGTACACAGTCAGAGAGAAGAAAACAAACTGGGATCAGGATAGCTCAATATGGAATCAAGCAGGAATGATAGAGGAAAGAGGAGAGTTGAAACCTAAGAGGAGAATAAAGCTGATCTTCAGGCGTTCTGAATCAATATTAAGAAGAGAACCATCGATTGATGCCCACTTGAGCAATATGGAGGATAGCCTAAATAACACAGCAAAGAGGAAGCAGGCTCGAAGCAATAATAGGAAGCTACCCAGATATGCTTGGTTACGGGTTAAACAGTGGTATTTCCCTTCCCTTAAGGGGGATATTAATGCCAAATCTTGGGATCTAAGGAGCTTTTTGTACCATAGAATATATACAAGTCTAGATGTAATTGGAGGAAGTGCTCCACATGTAATTAATATTTGTATCTTTTGCTTAAATTGTGTGGATAACGTACATAAACTATGTCAAAGGAGTAGTACTCCTCTTTTGTGCTATCCCCTTGATCTATTCACCATTAGGCTTTTGCTTGTAAATGGGGACGGATCAAGTTGGGCTTCTTTTGTAAGGGTGATTTTAGGGTAAATCCGTCACCCAAAAAGATATTAATATAAGAGGGAGTGACGCCCCTCGATAAAGGTTCGTGGCCAAAAAAAAAAAATTCACTAGATTTCATGTTCAAATTAAGGTCCGCGAAAGAAACGGACCAAAAAAGTCAAAATAAACGCGTTTTTGGACTTCCCTTATTTACCAAAAAACCCTAAAAATTGGAGGTTTGGCGAAAAATTTTGGGTTGTCATTTTTTTTACATAAATCACTAGAATTCATGTTCAAATTAAGGTCCGCGATAGAAACAGACAAAAAAAAGTCTAAATAAACGTGTTTTTAGGATTTCCTAATTTTTTACTAAAAAACCCTAAAAACTGGAGGTTTGGCGACGAATTTTGGGTTGTCGTTTTTTTACATAAATCACTAGAATTCATGTTGAAATTAAGGTCAGCAAAAGAAACGGACCAAAAAAAGTGTAAATGAACGTGTTTTTGGGATTTCCCAATTTTTTACCAAAAAACCCTAAAAACTGTAGGTTTGGTGACAAATTTTGGGTTGTCGTTTTTTTACATAAATCACTAGAATTCATGTTCAAATTAAGGTCAGCAAAAGAAACGGACCGAAAAAAGTGTAAATGAACATGTTTTTGGGATTTCCCAATTTTTTGCCAAAAAACCCTAAAACTTGGAGGTTTGGCGAAAAATTTCGGTTGTTGTTTTTTTACATAAAACACTAGAATTCATGTTCAAATTTAGGAGTAGTACTCCTTAATTTACATAATGGAGTAGTACACCACATTTTTTTGCATTTACTTTGTAACAGTGTGGACAGGTATAGCCGGCACTGTATTTTGCCTTTTACTAGCTATGTATATATCTACTTTTCCCCAAAAAAAAATACTTAAAAAAAATCACTAGAATTCATGTTGAAATTAAGGTACGCGAAATAAACGGACGAAAAAATGTCTAAAGGAACGTGTTTTTGGGATTTCCCAATTTTTTACGAAAAAACCATAAAAATTGGAGGTTTGGCAAAAAATTTTGGGTTGTCGTTTTTTTACATAAATCACTAGAATTCATGTTCAAATTGAGGTCCGCGAAAGAAACGGACAAATAAAAGTCTAAATGAACGTGTTTTGGGGATTTCCCAATTTTTTACCAAAAAACCCTAAAATTGGAGGTTTGGCGAAAAATTTTGGGTTGTCATTTTTTTACATAAATCACTAGATTTCATGTTCAAATTAAGGTCTGCGAAAGAAACGGACCAAAAAAGTCAAAATAAACGCGTTTTTGGACTTCCCTTTTTTACCAAAAAACCCTAAAAATTGGAGGTTTGGCAAAAAATTTTGGGTTGTCGTTTTTTTACATAAATCACTAGAATTCATGTTCAAATTATGGTCCGCGAAAGAAACAGACCAAAAAAAGTCTAAAAAAAAACGTGTTTTTAGAATTTCCTAAATTTTTTACTAAAAAACCCTAAAAACTGGAGGTTTGGCGACGAATTTTGGATTGTCGTTTTTTTTCATAAATCACTAGAATTCATGTTCAAATTAAGGTCAGCAAAAGAAACGGACCAAAAAAAGTGTAAATGGACGTGTTTTTGGGATTTCCCAATTTTTTACCAAAAAACCATAAAAACTGGAGGTTTGGCGACAAATTTTGGGTTGTCGTTTTTTTTACATAAATCACTAGAATTCATGTTCAAATTAAGGTCAGCAAAAGAAACGGACCGAAAAAAGTGTAAATGAACATGTTTTTGGGATTTCCCAATTTTTTGCCAAAAAACCCTAAAAATTGGAGGTTTGGCGAAAAAATTTGGGTTGTCGTTTTTTTACATAAATCACTATAATTCATGTTCAAATTAAGGAGTAGTACTCCGTAGATATTGGTATCAGAGCCAGAGGGGGAAGTGGGCTGTAACATGTTGTTTCATGGTAAATAAGTATATCGGCTGGAAACCAGATCTGTCAGAAGAAAGGAGATTTTTATCTCCGTAGATCTGGTGTAAACAACGCCACGTACTTATTTTCTTCATTTAGATCTTGCAGATCTGCTAACTTGCAGGGTGAATTTGAGCTTAAAACTTGGTGCCTGTTGTTTACCAACACAGATCCGAAGTCATATTGAGATTGAAAGGTGAAAAGGATTGTGTTGAGGGTACCAGATCTGATCTGGTATGGTAACAAGTAAAAGTATGAAATTCACACTGTGACTTACCAGATCCGCAAAATCTCTATCCAGAAACTATGAAACACCAGGTTAGATCTCATGGATCCCAATGGTGATGTGCCAAGCGGAGGGATTTTACAACTGATTTATTAAAAGCTTTTATTTGGTTATCTTTCGATCTTAGTTTATATCTCTGTTTAATTTTTATCTATATTTAAATATGTCTATTTTTAGATCTTTTTCCAAAGGATCCTCAAGTTCATCCTCGAACTCTCCAAACAACGTTCTTCTAAAAGAAGAAATAAATCTAGAAAATATTGAGCAATCAATTGACAATTGGAAAATTCCTAAAAAACCATCAAATGAAGTTTATAAAGATAAATGGAATTTGAGGTCAGATTATACTGTTAAAACAGTAGAACAAGCCATTAATCTAAACAATGATTATGAAAACATTAAATTATTGTCTAGAAAGACAATTGAAAAACACCGTCAAAAATACAGTTATTTGCATTTTGGATTAGTTCAAGTTGCTGCAAAACCTTTAAATAGAGAAGGTTTAGATACATCTTTACTTATTTGTCTTAGAGATTGTAGATTTCTGAATTTTGATGACTCTTTGCTTGGCATGATTGAAACTAGCCTATGTGAAGGACCTGTTTATTTTGATTGTTTTCCAAACTTTACTGTTTCTTTACAAGATAGAAACATACTTGATGCCTTAACCTTAAATGTTAAAGTTGCAAACTTTAAAGCAAAAACTGGAACACTTCCTGTTACAATCTTGTTTAGAATTCAGTATAAAGCCATGAATTCAGCCTTCAACACGGGAGCAGTAAGTGCTTCTAAAAAAGGTGAAACGGTTATGTTCCAAACAGATTTGGCTAAGTCTAGGCTATCCATTCCTAGAAATATAAAATGGAGTCAGGTAACCCTGCCTGAAAATTGGTTTTTGCCAGAAGCAAACCCACCGATACCAGTCCAAAATACAGCGGTATCAAAGAACCAAGAATGTTTGTTTGCCTTATTCTGTGTAGAAAAAGCATTGAACCATGCCTATCTATAATCCCAGTATGTAAAACCTGGGGGTGAGAAAGCTTCAGAAAAAGGTTTGGGAGTATTGAGGTCAGTGCCCCAATCAGAAGGTCTTAGGATTTTCAGGATTTGAGCAGTTGAGTGTGTTATCAAACTTCTATCCTTTTGATCAATATATTGCTTGAGTGCAATAGACTTTGTATCTACAAGGATAAATTCATAGAACTGTTGGGTTATATTTGGTGTTGGAGGGATAAAATTGGTAGGTTTTGGTAATATTTTTTCTGCAATCTCATTGGGATTGTTAATAAAAATATCTGGTTCTATCTGGCAGATCAAAACAAAGCTTTGATTCTTGAAATATTCATGGTTTGTAGATGTTTTTCTGAAAACATTTGTTTGGGTTGAAATTTGTTTTGTGGAGCTGGATGCCACCACGTTTGAATAATTCGTAGGGTTTGCAACCACTACTGAAGTTTGAGAATTTTTAAAATTAGTAGGGCCTGAAGCCACTACTGAAGTTTGAGAATTTTTAAAATTAGTAGGGCTTGAAGCCACTTCTTAAGTTTGAGGAGATTTCACCAGCTGAAATCATGCTGATGCCGCCCATTTTTGGATAGTCTCTAATTCGGCCTTTTCATCTTCTTCTACCATTTCGGCCCAAACTTTTGGGTTAATGATTGAAATGGGTAATTTTGATGTTTCTGTTTTTATGGCTTCTAATTGGATTGGGCTCAAAGCATAATCTTTGGGCTGTTTGCCTGCTAATATTTGTGCAGAAGTTTGTTTTGAAGATGAAGCTTCAATTTGTTTGGTCTGGAGGGTTTGAACAATGCGTTTGGGAATTGGGGGTGGTTCCTCCTCTTTCTTCTTTCTTGGCGGCATATTATCGACCCTGCAAAAATTCACGAGTCAAAAAGTCAGGCAAAGAATTTGCTTCTCCTTTAATATAATCAATATCAAAATCAAAAACAGATAAAATAGTTTGCCATCTTCCAAAAATTTGTTTAGAAGCAAGATTTTTAACATCTTTTTTCAAAATGTCTTTTGCCGATTTACAATCTACTCTAACAAGAAATTTCTGGTTAAGTAAATCAGATTGAAATTTTGAAATACACAAAACAATAGCTAGCATTTCTTTCTTAATTGTGGAATAGTTTTGTTGAGCACTATTCCAATGTTTAGAAGTAAAGGCAACAATTATTTCTTTATTGTCTTGTACTTGTTTAAGTATCCCACCATAACCCAGATCAGATGCATCAGTTTCAATGATCTTTGGAAGACTTGGGTTTGGCAGAATCAAGCAAGGCAGGGCCTTGACTTGGGCTTTCACCCTTCTTACCGCCTCTGCATGGACATCAGTCCATGGTGGAGGAGACTTCTTCAACCTGTCATGCAAAGGTTTAATAATATTAGCTAATTCAGGAATAAAATCAGCTATATAGTTTAAACATCCTAGAAACCTTTGCAGTTGCTGTTTTTCTAGAATTTGACCAGGGAACCTATCTGCAAACTGGATAGATCTTTCTATAGGAATAATTGTTCCTAAGTGGTTGTAATGTCCTAAAAACCGAATTCTAGTCTGGAATAGACTAATCTTCTTTCTTGATACAACTAAACCATTTTCTTTAACAGCTTGTAAGAAGATGTTTAGATGTTTAAAATGTTGATCTATGTTGTTAGAAAAAACTAGAACATCATCTATATAAACAATAGTAAAACTTGAGTAAGGATTAAAGATGTCGTTCATAATCCTTTGAAATTCTGATGGAGCGTTTTTTAAGCCAAAAGGCATAAATTTCCATTCATAGTGCCCAAATGGTACTGTAAAAGCTGTTTTGTACCTGTCAGCTGGGTTAATCTGAATTTGCCAAAATCCAGATTTCATCTCAAATTTAGAGAATACCTTTGCTGTATTAAGCCTTTGCAAAAGATCTCTTTTATTTGGAATTGGATACCTGATCCATTGAAGAGCTTCGTTTAGAGCTTTATAGTTTATTACCAATCTTGGTACTCCTCTTTCAATTTCAGAACTTTTGTTCACATAGAATGCTGGGCAACTCCATGGAGATTGACTAGGCCTGATAATATGTTTCTTCAGAAGATCATTAATTTCTGACTTACAGTGCTCCAGAAGCTCCTGATTCATCTGAATAGGTCTAGCTTTTGTTGGGATGTTTATCTCCTTAAAGTCCTTTTCATAGGGAAGATAGGCAGTATGTTGCTTTCTTTTCCAAAAAGCAGTTGGTATTTCAACACAAACTTGCTGCTCAATTTTCTCTTGCAGTACCTTGATTCTGTTCTGAATCAGTGGTTGAGCCAATTGTGCCTCGATCCTTTTATACTCAATTTCTTCCTTCAAGAAATTAATCTGCCTGATCTTGTTAGACAAAGGATTCAGTTCCTTGTGTACTGGAGGCTTGGTAAAAGGAAGAAGAACATTTTTTCCCAGAGTTTGTGGCAAAATTCCCTCGAATGTTGTCATATAAGGCATCAATTGTATAATAAATTCCGTACCCAAAATAACTGGATGAGTAAGATTTTTGGCCAATAGAAATGATACCTTAACTGCTGCCGAAGAAAACTTTACCTCAACATCAGTAAGCTTATAGGATATATTAAGCTTAGACCCATTTGCTGAACGAAGTCCTTCTTTGGTTTTCTCAAAGAATTTTGATGGAATGATTCCTTCATCAATACAGCTAAGATCAGCTCTTATATCCCATAATGCTGCTGTTTCTAGTACAAAATTATTTTGTACCACCAATTTAATCCGGACATCATGTCTCCTAAAAGTGATAGCAGACAGAATTTTTGGAGTTTCCGAGTTTAAGGGTTCAAGGAATTGTTCAACTTCTACTTCTTCTTCCTTGGATTTACCCTTATCTGTTTGTGCTAACTGTTCTGTCAGGTTTTGCAAAACCAATTGATCTAGCTCCTGTCGAGCTTTGATCTCTCTAACTTCCATTTTGAGTTTTACAACTTCAGTTTCCAAGTCTTGTACTGTTATCCGTTTGGAGGCTTTTTGAGGAAATTTGTTCAAGATATTTGTAAGGTTATAGGTGTTGAGTACCTTTGGGTGATTTGCCGGATCGTCGCTTCTGAATTTAGAAGTAGATGTTTGATCACTGTCTGCTTTTTTGAACTGGCTGAGATAGTATTTTTTCTGTTCTGGATCTTCCAGATTGTCAATCATTTCCAGGAGTAAATCCTGTTCTTTGGTTAAGACATTAACAATTGGGCCTTCTGGATTTGAATCATCACTGGAAGAAGAGCTGTTAATATCATCATCTTCCATCTAGTTGATATGATTGTCTTCACTCTATCCTGATTCCTCATCCTCAGTTTCAGCAAGAAGGTTTGATATTTGATTCAAAATATTATCATCTATTTCCAGATTCTGAATTCTTCGTCTGAGACGACAATATTTTGCTATATGTCCTGGTTTATGACATTTATGACAAATGATGTTAGGCAAGGCTAGTCTTGGAGGTTGGTATGGTTTAGGTTGTGGATTAATTAGTTGCGGTAAAGGTTTTGGTTGTCTATATGGAAGTCTTCGTTTGGGGAAATGTTTGGCATATCTGGGTTTGGATATGTGTTTATGATGTTTAGGTTTTTGGGTTTGGCTACAGCTGGGAAGTCCAAACTGTTCACAGAAAGAACCATGATCCTTTCTCCTTTGGGCCCTGTCTTTTGCCAGTTGCCGAAGCATTTTATCTTGCCTGCAGATTCGCAAGGCAACCTGTTGGATTTGTGTTGTTAGCTGTCCATATGTAATCTGTTCATATGGAACCACTCCATTATATGTGTTTCTGAGTTCTTCTTGAACCATATCCCTTAAAGACTTTGGAAGCCCATCAAGGAATTTCTCCTTCCAATAAGCTTGATTACCATCAGGTCTGGCATATATTCTGGTGAAAAATGTATCTTTATACCATCGAAAATCCGATAAGTTTTTGCACTTCAAATTGTTCAATAACTCTGATGGTCTGTCTCTGAAAATACCTGGATCACCAATAAAAGTTTTGGCAATAGTAAATATCAAAGTAGATACAGCATCAGAAATAGTATCACCGTCTTGTAGGATTGGTTCTCCTTGATCATCAATCTTAACTGAGTGCATGATACTTTGTCTGTCATCTTCAGTGAGATGCTCGTCCCACCATCCTTTTAATTGCCCTGTAAAACCGTCAACTAAAATATGTGCTGCCAATTGGTCTGTACAAGCCTAAGATGTTCTGTATGAGGTTGCCACCATTGTCATCTGTTGGAGAATAGTCATCATACTGTACTCTGTTTGCCCATCTATGTTCCACTCATAGATATTATTGGCATTGTAGCTAT
Organism: Ophiorrhiza pumila; assembly: GCA_016586305.1. Taxonomy (NCBI): domain Eukaryota; kingdom Viridiplantae; phylum Streptophyta; class Magnoliopsida; order Gentianales; family Rubiaceae; genus Ophiorrhiza; species Ophiorrhiza pumila. The sequence continues at coordinate 15,352,288 of BLIW01000011.1, forward strand.
TTTGGAGAATATTGGGTCTTTCTTCCAACACCATGTCTGGGTATGTTGCCCTGGGATAGTACAACTTCTGAGGCCTTTTCCAGTTTGACAGTTCTTTGTCAATATCTTAGTTTAGCAATCTCTGCTACTGGAGATTCTGATTGCGATTGTTCATCTTCAGACATTTCTCTTTTGTCCAAGACACACATAGCTTGATTTACCGAAGCAGATGCTGAAGCAGGGTCACTTGATTTTTGCTTCGATTTTGGGGTAGTAAAGGTTTCTTCAATCTTTGCTATCCTTTTTTCTAACTCGGTTAGAGGTCTGTTTGCTAACTGGTTAGCTATCTTGGGGGGTATTTCATGTGGTTTGAAAAGAGGTTTATTTGGGAAAGTGTTTGATACATGCGAAGATGTAGATGTAGTTTGGATAGGCTTGGTAAGGAGATGTTCTCCAATAGCTTGAAGATATTTGTTGGTGTAGTTGTTTTGTTCGTAAATACTCTGAATTTCTCTTGCACTTACTGGACCTGTATCTTTTGCTTCCTTTTGTTTAAAAGGAATTGCCTTGATTTCTACTGTCTTGTAAGAAGTAGTGAATGATGATGGTGGCGGAAGTTCTGACCTTACTGTCTCACCATCAATAACCTGCCAAGTCTTTGTAACACAGATCTCTTTTTCATTTGAAAAAGGATAATCTATACAGTTGTTAGTTGCATAATGTTCAAACCATGCAAAAAATGCTAAATGCAACACGTTTATTTTCAAGAAATCATAATATTTTTCTTGTATTTCTTTTTTATTTTCATTTTTATAGTTTGCAAAAAACCATTTTCTTTTATCTTGGTTTTCTTCACTATAAAATTCTTTTCTGAGTATTTCTTTATTTATTATAAAGTCTTGTTTGAGCATCCTTAATTCTCCTACATTATCTGTCATAGTAGAATATGTAGGTGATCTAGGAAGGCTATTACTTTCACTTTGTTCAGGGGAATCTGTTTGAGATTCTACTGTATATCTGGCTTGTGGTATCCTAGATGAATTATCTAAACCATGGATACGTGTATCAACAGAAGATGTTGAAGCTCTTGCCGGTTGTCTAGAAGATTGGGCTTCAAAAGACCTTCTAGAACTTTGGCTACTAATGTTTCCTGTGATCCTAAGACTTTGGGTCCTATCAAATGTGATCTGGACACCTCCACTAGGAAATTGTTTAATGTTTGATACCGCTGTATTTTGGACTGGTACCGGTGGGTTTGCTTCTGGCAAAAACCAATTTTCAGGCAGGGTTACCTGACTCCATTTTATATTTCTAGGAATGGATAGCCTAGACTTAGCCAAATCTGTTTGGAACATAACCGTTTCACCTTTTTCAGAAGCACTTACTGCTCCCGTGTTGAAGGATGAATTCATGGCTTTATACTGAATTCTAAACAAGATTGTAACAGGAAGTGTTCCAGTTTTTGCTTTAAAGTTTGCAATTTTAACATTTAAGGTTAAGGCATCAAGTATGTTTCTATCTTGTAAAGAAACAGTAAAGTTTGGAAAACAATCAAAATAAACAGGTCCGTCACATAGGCTAGTTTCAATCATGCCAAGCAAAGAGTCATCAAAATTCAGAAATCTACAATCTCTAAGACAAAGAAGTAAAGATGTATCTAAACCATCTCTATTTAGAGGTTTTGCAGTAACTTGAACTAATCCAAAATGCAAATAATTGTATTTTAGACGGTGTTTTTCAATTGTCTTTCTAGAGAATAATTTAATGTTTTCATAATCATTGTTTAGATTAATGGCTTGTTCTACTGTTTTAACTGTATAATCTGACCTCAAATTCCATTTATCTTTATAAACTTCATTTGATGGTTTTTTAGGAATTTTCCAATTGTCAATTGATTGCTCAATATTTTCTAGATTTATTTATTCTTTTAGAAGAACGTTGTTTGGAGAGTTCGAGGATGAACTTGAGGATCCTTTGGAAAAAGATCTAAAAATAGACATATTTAAATATAGATAAAAATTAAACAGAGATATAAACAAAGATCGAAAGATAACCAAATAAAAGCTTTTAATAAATCAGTTGTAAAATCCCTCCGGTTGGCACATCACCGTTGGGATCCATGAGATCTAACCTGGTGTTTCATAGTTTCTGGATAGAGATTTTGCGGATCTGATAAGTCACAGTGTGAATTTCATACTTTTACTTGTTACCATACCAGATCAGATCTGGTACCCTCAACACAATCCTTTTCACCTTTCAATCTCAATATGGCTTCGGATCTGTGTTGGTAAACAACAGGCACCAAGTTTTAAGCTCAAATTCACCCTGCAAGTTAGCAGATATGCAAGATCTAAATACAGAAAATAAGTACGTGGCGTTGTTTACACCAGATCTACGGAGATAAAAATCTCCTTTCTTCTGACAGATCTGGTTTCCAGCCGATATAATTATTTACCATGAAACAACATGTTACAGCCCACTTCCCCCTCTGGCTCTGATACCAAGAAGGGAGAGTTAAGCTCCGAGGGAGGAAATTAAAGATAAAATTGCAGAAAAGAAAGTGGGTCGCAGACGGACTGCCACTGAATTAGATCAGTTAGATAAGTTAGATTGCATAAATTAAATGACTGAAAGTAAATAACATAAAATTAAAAGTTAGAAGTTAGAAAGTTAGATCAAAACAAACAAGATATGAACACAAAATATGAAATTAAAATTCATAATAAAAGTACATGAAAGGAATTACAACAAGTTCATAAGATTAAGGTCCTTACACAAGTTTGGTTCTTAATCACTCCAAATTGTTCTTAAGCAAGGGATCCTAGCAAAGTTATGATCCAAGCAAAGGTATCCAAGCTTAGGAATTACAAGGAAAAGATGAAAATAAGAGAAGAAGAAACGAAAAGATAAGAAGGAAAGAAAGGAATAAGAGAGAAAATGAGAGAAAGTTTGCTAAGGGAGAGAAGAGAGAAAATTTCTATGCTTTGGTCTCCAAAGTCTGCCTTGTTTGCTGAAAATGGGAGTACTTATAGAATTTTTCCCGTTTCTTTTTTTTAATTTTACTATGCTATTACAGTCAAAATAGGTACAGTCAAAGTCTTCTTTTTATGGTATTTGAGAAAAAATACCATGACAGTCATCTTCATTTTGATACTGGTCAAATAACAAGTCCTCCTCGTCTGTTGGACTTTTTTGTTCTGGGTCAGTCTTGGACGTACTGGGCTCTTCTTGTTTAACCTATTTGAATTGGGCTAACAAGTTTTCGAGTTGTTGCACATAGTCTTCTTTGTTTGAAATGGATGCCAATTTTGAAGCAGTAAGCGACTTTTGTTGTAAAAACTGGCATACGTTTGGATCTGTTGCAGGCAGATATTGTGGATTCTTCTGGAACCATGCTGGCAAGGCTGTCGTCGTACCTTGCAATTTTACCCAATATTACCAAAACAAGTAGTAGTGGCAAGCGGGGATCGTATCCAACTGGGAGAGGATTGAATTAAGAATTGTACAACTGATAGAATTGAAAGAGTTCAATAAAGCAGACAGCAAGTATAAGCAAATACGTAAATCAATCAAGAAGTGAATTGGTGTTGCCTTGCGGGAGGTCAGTGTAACGACTCTATTTGATTATCCTAGACTAGTGTAAGAACATGAATGAGGGGGTCGTTCTTCTAGTGAGCTTAGGGTTGATCTCCTTATAAGACTCACAATCCTAATTCACCATGCTCCTCTCATCTTCCCTTGGTAGGGCAAGACCTAGGTTCGGCTTCCTAATTCCCGATCCCTACCTAACACTAGAACCCCAACTTCCTTGGACAAGACAGTCAACCAAAGTCCGAGTTCCAATGTTCAAATAATCCTAAGTCTTTCTATTACATTAACTTCAGTTGTCATTGGTAATGCACAACTGACGTTGCATCCTTACTCAGATCATAGGACTCATTCAAGTTGTTCCCTATTCTAGTGATGTTATTTCAATTTCCATTGATAGCACTAGATTGACCTCAGGGGTACTGCAAGTCATATGAAGGGCCTAGGCATGAGTGAGAAAGCATTGAAATAAAGCATCAACAAGATATAAGAAACAATATCAAACACGTGATATGCAAAACAAATGTCTCAAATTAATTTAGAGTCATCACACTTAATCCCTCAAAGCAACAACCTAATATTTAGCCAATCATGTTGATCGGCTTTGAAAACAAGTTTGACAAAGCCAGATCAAACATAGCTATTACAGAAAGATAAAATGGAATGATCTCCACTCTGATCTCTTTTTTTCCTTGAAACCCTAACTCTCTTGATTGATCTCTGTTCTTCGATCCTCCCCCGCTCTCTCCGTCTCTGGCTTTTATAGTTTTCTCTTCATGTCCTAGCCAAATGAGCTTCCTGGAAGTTTCCTTGCTATGCCTGGATGTTGACACGTGCTCCTGTAAACATAAGCCAAGAATTTGGTGAAGACACGTGTACTTAACAAATAAGAGTGACGAGGCAAAATATTAAACATATTGGATGCGGTGTTTGCTGAATTTGCTTGGACCAGAGGTGGAGTCTAATGTATACGAAATGTATGACAAAATTCCTAAGTAAAAATCTAACAATGGAAAGATACAAAAAATACACAAGGAATAAAATGTGCATAGTGCATGTGTGAGAAGTGAGGCGGGCGTGTGATGCTCCCGCCGTGAGGGTGGCGGTCGCATCGTGAGGGTGGCGGGGCCGTGTTGTGTGTGTGCGTGTGTGAGGCGGGCGTGTGGTGCGCCTGCCGTGTGTGTGGCGGTCGCCTAGTGCGACCGTCTTGTGTGAAGCGGGCACTTAGTGCGCCCGCCATGTGCTGTGCATGTGTGCGAATGTTTGTGCAAAGTATTGTGCGTTGTGGGGGTCAAGCGTGTAAGTGTGGTGAGGTTAACGGTGTAAGTGAGTGTGCTGTGCAGGTGTGAGTGGTTTGTGGACTTTCGTGAAGGCTTGGAGGTCGGTGGTGTGCAGGACAGCTTGGAGGTCGGTGGTGTGCCTGACCAAGTGTTGTGCACATTTCATACATCAAAGCATTTCACGTTGTTTTACAACACTTAGCCATTTTCACACAAATCTCCAAAACATGCAGTTCTAGCACACGGTTAACATGCCAAGCATCATTTCCGCACAAAGTCGATAGAAAAAGATAAGGAAATTCACACAAATAAGTCGGCAAAATACCGACTTATCATCCCCCCACACTTAAATCTTTGCTAGTCCCGAGCAAAGTATAACCAACTGTGCACCCTCACATTCAACACTCTCAACATCATCAGCTCTCCACTTAAAATTTTCGCATGCAAAGGAAAACATTTGATCAAGTTTACAGTTTATTCGACCTCATACAAGTTATCAAGTAAGGTGCAGTGAATAAAGACCAAACCGTCAGCGTGCAAGTGTGTGCTGAGAGATGCATATTTCCCCTTAGTCTGTCTATGCAAAGTACTCAAGTAGGCACTTTAGTTAAGAATTCTTGCACTACAGTCTTTTGTCCACACACACGAACACTTCATACTAAAATGAAAGACAAGAACTTAACTAAGCTTACAGGGGATTTCCCCTTATTCAATGCACATTGGTGCTTATTGCTTTCTTTTCGAAACTCGTGCCGCACACTGGTGCTTGGCTGCCAGGGTTTTGTGGCTATTTTTTCCCTTTATTCGTCGCAATCCAAGTTCGTGTGTGTCTTCAAGAGACTATATATATAAATGAAAGAAAAAGTGCATACGAGTAGAAAACACATACAAACAAAGAAACATAAGCTCCCTCCTATGTCAAATTTTGTGCTGGCATTTCTATCTTACATTAACACAGCACTTTACTCATCAACATCGTATGCAATCGAATGAATACCGTAAAAATTAAAAAAAATTTCGCATACATTGAACAGTTTGTGTATTGGTGGATTTTGCTGATAAAATTGGAAGTGCAAATGTAAAGGATGTGCAAGTGTGTTAGATGGACAGTGGCAATCTTTGCACAACACAACATCAAACTCTTATATTCATAACAACTGGAAATCAAAGCACACTGCATCACAACTTTTGAAATGGAAAGCACACTACAAGGTCAGTGCTAGTCACTGCCTTGTTTTTCATTCCCACAACAACACAAAGAAAAGAAGAAAATAAAACGAAATAAAAACACCTCCTACTACTAATATAATCACACCACCTCCGATCCCTGCAATACATAACAAACACACAAACAATTCAAGGCAATTCAAAGCAAAGGCGCCAAGCCTTTCAGATACAAGCATCAACTAAGGATTAGATAACCACACATCACACATGGACCTCCGCATGCAAGTCTCCCCCCCCACACTTAGAATTAACAATGGTCCCCATTGTGTGAAAAGGAAAGAGTCTACCCAGTCTAGGTGTCACATCGGGCCCGTTCTTGTTGCTCCGCTTCCTGATACATCTCCCATTGTTGATTTCCTATAGTTCCCAGAGAGTGTTGGGATGTTTCTGTGGGAGATGCATCAATCCCTTGATTTTTCGCCATCTGTGCCATAGGTATGGGAAGAATATTGGTGTGCCAGTGCACGTTTGTTCTCGCGCAATGGATTCCATGATCAGCCTTCCTACATCGATCGTCATCCAGTGTTGGATGGCATAAATCAGAAGTACTCTGTTTCTGGTTGCCTTGTTGTTGCGGTTCGTGGGTATGAGCTTGGAGTTTATGAATATCAACCACATGTGGGCTTCCACCGTCAAGTTATTGGTTTGCACGTAAACCGCTTCGGACTGATTGTTACGTACCCACACTGCACCTGGTAGCCCAACGGATTTGATCAAGAAATCGACATTGGTTGCCCCCCACAATTGTTCAAATTCGTTTTCTGGGCAATCTGGCAGTTGATAATGAGCATTGATGGTTTGGCTTGTCACTTTGAGATAAGTTCCCCGGAGGTAAACCCCATTATGGTTGCTTTCATTTGTGTAGCTTGCATGGGAGTTGGCGTAGAATTCCCTGGCCAACTCCTCGTTGGTCTCAGCTGGGGCGAAGGCTAGGGCTTCCCAGTTGTAAAAACGGATAGTCTCGTCAAACATGGGTGCCGGAGCGACAAAATTCCGTTCCATGAGGATGTGTCTATGGATAGATCTCTCGAACCGCCTTGTTGCTCTTTCATTGACAAACCGTGGGGGTGATTCAGGAGTATATTCCTCTTCGCCTTCAGAATCCAAGTCCGGTGGTTCTTGAATGCCCAGTACCCCCCGAAGGAACACCCTATAGTCGTTATCATCGTATGCCATGTGCCTTTGTTTCCCGTGTTCACGGGCTTGCTTACCAAAATCTCACGCTTCTCGTGCTCCAGAAATGTACCTTCCAGTGCCCACTGTTGTGCTTTCTATGCTCGCCGCATTGACTTCCTGCGTAGAGTAGAGTTGGGAGAATTTAGATTCACTGGTTATTGCAAACTTAATACCAAAAGAAAAACGAAATGACAAAATAAAAGAAATTAGACTGTCAGGTTGCCTCCCGACGAGCGCTTGGTTTAGTGTCCCCAGCCAGACATGGAAATGTTTTACTGAGGTGGTGGGAGGTCGAGGCGTTGAGCTTGCCCATTGTCGTCGACTACGGGGGGGTTGAAGACCTTCACCCTGTGCCCATTGACCTTCCAACTCTCTCCTGAGGCCTCATTGTAGACCTCGAGGGTTCCATAAGGGGAGACTTTCGTGATGACCATAGGTCCAACCCACCTAGTCCTTAATTTGCCCGGAAAAAGCTTAAGCTTAGCGTCGTACACAAGCACTTGCTGCCCCACCTCAAATTCTTTTACTTTAATCTTAGCATCATGCCATTTCTTTGTCCTTTCCTTGTAAAGACTCGCGTTGATGTATGAGTTCCATCTGAATTCATCCAGCTCATTCAACATCATCATGCGGGCTTCCTGAGCCAAGTCGAGGTCCATGTTCAACTTTTGTATCGCTCAATATGCCCTGTGCTCTAATTCGACTGGGAGATGGCATTCTTTCCCAAACACTAGTCTAAAGGGTGAGGCTCCAATCGGGGTCTTATATGTCGTCCTGTATGCCCAGAGTGCATCGTCTAATTTGAGGGCCCAATCATTTCTTCCCGGATTCACGACCTTTTCCAGGATGCCTTTGATCTCTCTCTTGGACACTTCAACCTGTCCATTTGCTTGGGGGTGGTAGGGCGTGGAGACCCTATGCTGGACTCCATATCTTGCTAAGAGTGCATTGAAGACTTTGTTGCAAAAATGGCTCCCTCCATCGCTGATGATAGCCCGTGGGGTTCCAAATCTGTTAAAAATGTTCTTCTTAACAAATCCCATTACACTCCTGCTGTCATTATGGGGTAGTGCCACTGCTTCTACCCACTTTGATACATTGTCGACTCCTACCAGTATGTACTCATTTCCACATGATCTCGGGAAGGGTCCCATGAAGTCCAGCCCCCAGACATCAAATAAGTCCACCTCCAGTATGTTGTTGCGAGGCATCTCATCTCTGCTGGATATATTCCCTACTCGTTGGCACTTATCGCATCGACTCACCCAAAGCTTGGAGTCCTTAAATACATGTGGCCAGTAGAACCCTGTTTGTAAGATCTTGTGCCCAGTCCTTGCCACCCCAAAGTGACCTCCAAATGGTGATTCATGGCAAGCCCTGAGAATGTCCTCTATCTCCTCATCCGGTATACACCTTCTAACAAGTTGGTCGCTACACCTTTTGTATAGACATCCACTTTCACAGAAATAATACTGAGCATCGTGCTTGAGCCTCTTCCGTTGGTCACTCGAAAGATGTTGCGGCATTTGACCAGTGACCACATAGTTGGCGATGTTTGAGTACCAAGGCAACTCCCGCGGGTGGACCTTGAAGATCTGCTCATCTGGGAAACTCTCCTTGATCCATAACTGTAGTTGTTCCTCGCTGAGTCCCCCAAGCTCAAGTCTTGTCAAGTGGTCTGCCACCACATTCTCACATCCTTTCCTATCTTTTATCTCAACATCGAACTCCTGTAACAAGAGCACCCATCTGATGAGCCTCGGCTTGGCTTCCTTCTTTGCCATGAGATACTTGAGGGCTGCGTGGTCAGTGTGAACTACCACCTTGGACCCCAAGATGTATGCCCTGAACTTGTCGAAGGCAAAGACCACGGCCAACATCTCCTTCTCTGTTGTGGTATAATTCAATTGCGTTCCACTCAGTAATTTACTTGCGTAATAGATTGCACGAAAAATGTTGTCCTTCTTTTGCCCCAGCACCGCTCCTACCGCAAAGTCACTGGCATCGCACATGATCTCAAAGGGTTGCCCCCACTCTGGGGTGACGATGATGGGTGCCTCCATAAGCCTTTGTCTCAAAATTTCAAACGCCTCATTGCATTTCTGGTCAAAGACGAACGGGGTGTCTTTCTCCAGTAAGGAGCACAGTGGCTTGGCTATCTTTGAAAAGTCCTTGATGAACCTTCTGTAGAACCCTGTGTGGCCCATGAAGCTCCTCACCCCCTTACATTGGTGGGCACCGGCAGCTTGGCTATCACTTCGACTTTGGCCTTATAGACCTCTAGGCCCTCCTTCGAAATTTTGTGACCGAGCACAATGCCCTCATTGACCATGAACTGACACTTTTCCCAGTTTAGGACTAAATTGGTCTCTATACATCTTTGCAGCACCAAAGCCAGATTTTCCAAGCAACTATCGAAGGTCATCCCAAACACCGAAAAGTCATCCCTGAAGATTTCTATAATGTGTTCCACCATGTCCTGGAAGATGGCAATCATGCAGCGCTGGAATGTTGCTGGCACGTTGCACAGCCCAAAATGCATTCTTTTATAAGCGTACGTGCCAAAAGGGCAGGTGAACGTGGTCTTCTCTTGGTCTCTGGGGTTAATTGCTATTTGGTTGTAACCCGAATAACCATCTAGGAAGCAATAAAAAAGAAACCCGGCGATTCTATCCAGAAGCTGTTCCAAGAAGGGCAGGGGGAAGTGGTCTTTCCGAGTGGCCTTGTTCAGCTTTCGGTAATCCATGCACACTCTCCATGCGTTGATAATTCTGGTGGCTAACAGTTCATTGGCTTCATTAGTCACCACCGTTACACCTCCTTTCTTCGGCACACACTGTACCGGGCTGACCCATTCGCTGTCGGAGATGGGGAATATCATCCCAAAATCCAGCAACTTGATCATCTCCCTTTTTACCACCTCCATCATTGCTGGGTTTAGCCTCCTCTGTCTCTCCCGCGTAGGAACAGCCCCATCTTCCAGCAGTATTTTGTGCATGCACACACTGGGGCTGATCCCCTTAATGTCTGCGATGGTCCATCCCATGGCCTCCTTATATTTTCTCAAAACCTCCAGGAGTTTTTCCTCTTGCCACCCTTCCAATTTAGAGGATATCACAACGGGTAAGGTCTCGCCCTCTCCCAAGTACGCATACTTTAGATGGGGTGGCAAGGGCTTCATTTCTAATTTGGGTGGCCACAGAGTGGAGGGCATGAGCTTTTCGTTCCTGCATTCAATGATCTCCAGCCTCACCTCAGTGGGCACCACTTTTACCTTCTCATCAGTAGCAACATTGGCATATGTCAAATTTTTACAACATGCAATTTTCACAATTTTCATGAAATTCACATGCAAAGTCCATTTCTTTCACAGATGAATTAATTCCAAGTTTTTCATCACAACAGCTCAATTCATGCAGTGTATCAGTTTCCTCAACAATTAACACAGTCTCAAAATTTTCACACATGTCATCATCAAAAGAATCATATAAATTAGGGGAAGACTTACGTTTATGTTCAAAGCTTACGGGTTGGAGATCACATTCCACCAAGCTTGCTGACAACATTGTTCGATGGAATGAGGGTGTTTCATAGCATAGTCCACATTGAATACGACCTCCTCACCATTGACTCTGAATGTGATGGTCTTACCCTTGACTCCAATGAGAGCGTCCCCCGTAGCCAAGAATGGCCTTCCAAAGATGAGGGGGACCTCGGGGTCTTCTTCCATGTCTAATACTATGAAGTCCACGGGCAGTACAAATTTATCCACAGAGACCAGAACATCCTTCACCATCCCGGTTGGCTGAACCAATGATCTATCTGCTAATTTGAGCATCACTGCCACAGGCTTAATCTGTTTTCCCAATCCTATACTCTCGGCAATGGATAAAGGCATGAGGTTGATCCCAGCCCCAAGGTCACGCAAGGCTTTGCTAAAAAATCTTCCACCGATTGAGCATGGTACCGTACAGCTACCAGGGTCCTTGAGCTTGGGAGGTAGTTCATTGTTGATCCATGCTTGACTTTCCTTGGTGAGCGGAATTGGTACTTCACATCTCAGAATCTGCTCCTTGTTGGCAATCAAGTCCTTCAAAAATTTTGCATACCTCGGTACCGCCGTAACCAAATCCAGCAGAGGTACATTCACGTTTACATTTTTCACCATATCCAGGAACCTTGTGAATTGAACCCCTTCTTAGGTGGAGGTCGAAGTCGTTGGGGAAATGGAGGGGGTGGTGCATGACCAAGTGTTGTGCACATTTCATACATCAAAGCATTTCACGTTGTTTTACAACACTTAGCCATTTTCACACAAATCTCCAAAACATGCAGTTCTAGCACACGATCAACATGCTAAACATCATTTCCGCACAAAGTCGATAGCAAAAGATAAGGAAATTCACACAAATAAGTCGGCAAAATACCGACTTATCATCCCCCACACTTAAATCTTTGCTAGTCCCTAGCAAAGTATAACCAACTGTGCACCCTCACATTCAACACTCTCAACATCATCAGCTCTCCATTTAAAATTTTCGCATGCAAAGGAAAATATTTGATCAAGTTTACAGTTTATTCGACCTCATACAAGTTATCAAGCAATGTGTAGTGAATAAAGACCAAACCGTCAGCGTGCAAGTGTGTGCTGAGAGATGCATATTTCCCCTTAGTCTGTCTATGTAAAGTACTCAAGTAGGCACTTTAGTTAAGAATTCTTGCACTACAGTCTTTTGTCCACACACACGAACACTTCATACTAAAATGAAAGACAAGAACTTAACTAAGCTTACTGGGGATTTCCCCTCATTCAATGCACATTGGTGCTTATTGGTGCTTAACTAAGTGTGGGGGGATGATAAGTCGTTGGGGAAATGGAGGGGGTGGTGCATATGGGGAGTCATCGCATAGGCTTGGAGCTCCATTCTTTCTTTTACTCTCCTGAGCCTTCACACTCCTGTCCTTGCCTTGGGTTTCATCTCCCACCAGTGTGGTCTCCTCACTGACCTCTTCCTCTGAGACTTCCTCTCCCTCTTTTCTCTTGTTACCACTAAGCTCCTTTCCAGATCTCAACGTGATGGCATTGCAGACCTCTGGTCCTTTTCCTTTTGGATTCACCTCGGTATCACTCGGGAGGGTGCCTTGTGGTCTTTGATGGCTTGCCTTAGCCAACTGTCCCATCTGCATATCAATGTTCTTGATAGAAGCCTCCACGTTTTTCACTTGAGTTTTCAGTGTGGAGGTCCTCTTCTCATAAATGTCCATTTTTCCCATAATTTCATGGAGCAAATCCTCGGTTGATTTTCTCTGTTCCCGGTTGCTTGACTCCCCACTCTGGTAGTACTGCCTTTGCTGATTATTCTGTCCCCAGTTGCCTTGGCCTGACTGATTTCGATAACCACCTCCGTACTGCTGCTGGCGGTTGTTGTAATTGGCGACATACTGGACTGATTTTTGTGTGAGCTCGCACTCGTCCGTGTGGTGATCTCCCTTACACAGCCCGCACGTCAACACGGGAGTGACCTTGGCAGCCTTTAGGTTCTGGATTTGTCTTGTGAGGGCCTCAACTTTTGCTTCCAAGGATGCCTCCTCATCCAGCTCTAGTACTCCCCGTTGCTTACGCGTAGGCATCTTTCTAGTTTCAGGAAACAGGAATTCATCGTCTGCAATTGAGTCAAAAAGTTCCCTGACCTCGGGAATGCTTTTATCTTTCAAAGCTCCATTGACGCTGGTCTTAACCATTAGTGAGGACTCCGGTGATAGACCTTTAAAGAATATGTTGAGCTCCCTGACCTCTCCAAGGTCATTTTTCGGGCATTGGCGGAGCAAATCGTTGAATCGATCCCAGGCCTCCTTGAAGGTCTCGCCATCTTGCTGCTGAAAGTTACGGATTTCCAACCTCATTCTCTCCAATTTTGCAGGAGGAATATACTTAGCTAAAAACTTTCGCTCAAGTTCCTCAAATGTAGATATAGCTGGGCCCCCGATTGAGTTAAACCAATGTTTGGCCTTCCCTTTCAAGGACAGTGGGAACAGCACTCTCCTCACATCATCTGGAGTCACTCTTTGCAGCTTGAATGTGTTGCATAGCCCCAGAAACCAGTCGAGGTGCTCAATAGGGTCCTCGTTGCTCAAGCCTTGAAAGATCTGCCCTTGAGTGATCATGGACACAATTTGTGTTGGGATTTGATAGCTCTCGATATCTATTCCTTGGTGATTGTTCCTCCGCTCAAAATTTACTACGAAATGGTCCCCAAACCGAGGTGGTTGGGGCTGAGGTCTCTCCTCATTGTGTTCGGCCATTTCAATAACCCTTCTCCTTTGCCTCAAAATCCTTTGCAATTCTAAGTCAAGTGCAAATTCCGGAGCTTCCCCTCGTAGCCTTGCTCTAGGTAGCATAAACTGTGATATCTCACAAGAAAAAGAAACAGCACTTGAACAAAAAATCAGTAGAACAAAATTAACAGAGACAAGTAGTGAATTAAGAGTTCAACAAAACAACAAATCAACAATTTTAAATAAGAATTCGTAAAGTAACAAACAAAGTAAAACTATCACAAACAACTCTCAACGCTGTGCCTCTCCCCGGCAGCGGCGCCAAAAATTGGCAAGGCTGTCGTCGTACCTTGCAATTTTACCCAATATTACCAAAACAAGTAGTAGTGGCAAGCGGGGATCGTATCCAATAGGGAGAGGATTGAATTAAGAATTGTACAAGTGATAGAATTGAAAGAGTTCAATAAAGCAGACAGCAAGTATGAGCAAATACGTAAATCAATCAAGAAGTGAATTGGTGTTGCCTTGAGAGAGGTCAGTGTAACGACTCTATTTGATTATCCTAGACTAGTGTAAGAACATGAATGAGGGGGTCGTTCTTCTAGTGAGCTTAGGGTTGATCTCCTTATAAGACTCACAATCCTAATTCACCATGCTCCTCTCATCTTCCCTTGGTAGGGCAAGACCTAAGTTCGGCTTCCTAATTCTCGATCCCTACCTGACACTAAAACCCCAACTTCCTTGGACAAGACAGTCAACCAAAGTCCGAGTTCCAATGTTCAAATAATCCTAAGTCTTTCCATTATATTAACTTCAGTTGTCATTGGTAATGCACAACTAACGTTGCATCCTTACTCAGATCATAGGACTCATTCAAGTTGTTCCCTATTCTAGTGATGTTATTTAAATTTCCATTGATAACACTAGATTGACCTCAGGGGTACTGCAAGTCATATGAAGGGCCTAGGCGTGAGTGAGAAAGCATTGAAATAAAGCATCAACAAGATATAAGAAACAATATCGAACACGTGATATGCAAAACAAATGTCTCAAATTAATTTAGAGTCATCACACTTAATCCCTCAAAGCAACAACCTAATATTTAGCCAATCATGTTGATCGGCTTTGAAAACAAGTTTGACAAAGCCAGATCAAACATAGCTATTACAGAAAGATAAAATGGAATGATCTCCACTCTGATCTCCTTTTTTCCGTCAAACCCTAACTCTCTTGATTGATCTTTGTTCTTCGATCCTCCCCCGCTCTCTCCGTCTCTGGCTTTTATAGTTTCTCTTCATGTCCTAGCCAAGTGAGCTTCCTGGAAGTTTCCTTGCTATGCCCGGATGTTGACACGTGCTCCTGTAAACATAAGCCAAGAATTTGGTAAAGACACGTGTACTTAACAAATAAGAGTGACGAGGCAAAATATTAAACATATTGGATGCGGTGTTTGCTGAATGTGATTGGACCAGAGGTGGAGTCTAATGTATACGAAATGTATGACAAAATTCCTAAGTAAAAATCTAACAAAGGAAAGATACAAAAAATACACAAGGAATAAAATGTGCAGAGTGCATGTGTGTGAAGTGAGGCGGGCGCGTGATGCGCCCGCCGTGAGGGTGGCGGTCGCACCATACCGTGAGGGTGGCGGGCGCACATGGCGCCCGCCTTGTTATGTGTGTGCGTGTGTGAGGCGGGCGAGTGGTGCGCCCGCCGTGTGTGTTGCGGTCGCCTAGTGCGACCGTCGTGTGTGAGGCGGGCGCTTAGTGTGCCCGCCATGTGCTGTGCATGTGTGCGAATGTTTGTGCAAAGTGTTGTGCGTTGTGGGGGTCAAGCGTGTAAGTGTGGTGAGGTTAAAGGTGTAAGTGAGTGTGCTGTGCAGGTGTGAGTGGTTTGTGGACTTTCGTGAAGGCTTGGAGGTCGGTGGTGTGCAGGACAGCTTGGAGGTCGGTGGTGTGCCTGACCAAGTGTTGTGCACATTTCATACATCAAAGCATTTCACGTTGTTTTACAACAGTTAGCCATTTTCACACAAATCTCCAAAACATGCAGTTCTAGCACACGGTCAACATGCCAAGCATCATTTCCACACAAAGTCGATAGCAAAAGATAAGGAAATTCACACAAATAAGTCGGCAAAATACCCGACTTATCACATGCGTCAATCTGCTTAGGATGGATGCATCCAATATCAAATTCCTTCCACCACTTTGTATATCCTTGACGGACCAATTGTGGAGGGATCTTAGCTTCCTGCTTAGCAAATTCAAATTTCCAAGCATAGATCCAAGATAGATAAAAGATTGAATAGAAGTAATACAGGTATATACACTTCTGTGGTTGTGAACTTTTTTGAAAAAATTTCTAAACCCAGTTGAACATCTGCTGGTAAGATTTGTTGATTAGGTCCAAAACAGTTCCACCATTGGACAAACCAGATTGGAAAATTATACTTAGTTCCTCTTTTAAAATAAAAGAACCAAGAATGTTTGTTTGCCTTATTCTGTGTAGAAAAAGCATTGAACCATGCCTTTCTATAATCCCAGTATGTAAAACCTGGGGGTGAGAAAGCTTCAGAAAAAGGTTTGGGAGTATTGAGGTCAGTGCCCCAATCAGAAGGTCTTAGGATTTTCAGGATTTGAGCAGTTGAGTGTGTTATCAAACTTCTATCCTTTTGATCAATATATTGCTTGAGTGCAATAGACTTTGCATCTACAAGGATAAATTCATAGAACTGTTGGGTTATATTTGGTGTTGGAGGGATAAAATTGGTAGGTTTTGGTAATATTTTTTCTGCAATCTCATTGGGATTATTGATAAAAATATCTGGTTCTATCTGGCAGATCAAAACAAAGCTTTGATTCTTGAAATATTCATGGTTTGTAGATGTTTTTCTGAAAACATTTGTTTGGGTAGAAATTTGTTTTGTGGAGCTGGATGCCACCGCGTTTGAATAATTCGTAGGGCTTGCAACCACTACTGAAGTTTGAGAATTTTTAAAATTAGTAGGGCCTGAAGCCACGACTGAAGTTTGAGAATTTTTAAAATTAGTAGGGCTTGAAGCCACTACTGAAGTTTGAGGAGATTTCACCTGCTGAAATCCTGCTGATGCCGCCCATTTTTGGATAGTCTCTAATTCGGCCTTTTCATCTTCTTCTACCATTTCGGCCCAAACTTTTGGGTTAATGATTGAAATGGGTAATTTTGATGTTTCTATTTTTATGGCTTCTAATTGGATTGGGCTCAAAGTATAATCTTTAGGCTGTTTGCCTGCTAATATTTGTGCAGAAGTTTGTTTTGAAGATGAAGCTTCAATTTGTTTGGTCTGGAGGGTTTGAACAATGCGTTTGGGCATTGGGAGTGGTTCCTCCTCTTTCTTCTTTCTTGGCGGCATATTATCGACCCTGCAAAAATTCACGAGTCAAAAGGTCAGGCAAAGAATTTGCTTCTCCTTTAATATAATCAGTATCAAAATCAAAAACATATAAAATAGCTTGCCATCTTGCAAAAATTTGTTTAGAAGCAAGATTTTTAACATCTTTTTTCAAAATGTCTTTTGCCGATTTACAATCTACTCTAACAAGAAATTTCTGGTTAAGTAAATCAGATTGAAATTTTGAAATACACAAAACAGTAGCTAGCATTTCTTTCTTAATTGTGGAATAGTTTTGTTGAGCACTATTCCAATGTTTAGAAGTAAAGGCAACAATTCTTTCTTTGTTGTCTTGTACTTGTTTAAGTATCCCACCATAACCCAGATCAGATGCATCAGTTTCAATGATCTTTGGAAGACTTGGGTTTGGCAGAATCAAGCAAGGCAGGGCCTTGACTTGCGCATTCACTCTTCTTATCGCCTCTGTATGGACATCAGTCCATGGTGGAGGAGACTTCTTCAACCTGTCATGCAAAGATTTAATAATATTAGCTAATTCAGGAATAAAATCAGCTATATAGTTTAAACATCCTAGAAACCTTTGCAGTTGCTGTTTTTCTAGAATTTGATCAGGGAACCTATCTGCAAACTGGATAGATCTTTCTATAGGAATAATTGTTCCTAAGTGGATGTAATGTCCTAAAAATCGAATTCTAGTCTGGAATAGACTAATCTTCTTTCTTGATACAACTAAACCATTTTTTTTAACAGCTCGTAAGAAGATGTTTAGATGTTTAAAATGTTGATCTATGTTGTTAGAAAAAACTAGAACATCATCTATATAAACAATAGTAAAACTTGAGTAAGGATTAAAGATGTCGTTCATAATCCTTTGAAATTCTGATGGAGCGTTTTTTAAGCCAAAAGGCATAACGTTCCATTCATAGTGCCTAAATGGTACTGTAAAAGCTATTTTGTACCTGTCAGCTGGGTTCATCTGAATTTGCCAAAATCCAGATTTCATGTCAAATTTAGAGAATACCTTTGCTGTATTAAGCATTTGCAAAAGATCTCTTTTATTTGGAATTGGATACCTGATCCATTGAAGAGCTTCGTTTAGAGCTTTATAGTTTATTACCAATCTTAGTACTCCTCTTTCAATTTCTGAACTTTTGTTCACATAGAATGCTGGGCAACTCCATGGAGATTGACTAGGCCTGATAATATGTTTCTTCAGAAGATCATTAATTTCTGACTTACAGTGCTCCAGAAGCTCCTGATTCATCTGAATAGGTCTAGCTTTTGTTGGGATGTTTATCTCCTTAAAGTCCTTTTCATAGGGAAGATAGACAGTATGTTGCTTTCTTTTCCAAAAAGCAGTTGGTATTTCAGCACAAACTTGCTGCTCAATTTTCTCTTGCAGTACCTTTTATACTCAATTTCTTCCTTCAAGAAATTAATCTGCCTGATCTTGTTAGACAAAGGATTCAGTTCCTTGTGTACTGGAGGCCTGGTAAAAGGAAGAAGAACACTTTTTCCCAGAGTTTGTTGCAAAATTCCCTCGAATGTTGTCATATAAGGCATCAATTGTATAATAAAATCCGTACCCAAAATAACTGGATGAGTAAGATTTTTGGCCAATAGAAATGATACCTTAACTGCTGCCGAAGTAAACTTTACCTCAACATCAGTAAGCTTATAGGATATATTAAGCTTAGACCCATTTGCTGAACGAAGTCCTTCCTTGGTTTTCTCAAAGAATTTTGATGGAATGATTCCTTCATCAATACAGCTAAGATCAGCTCCTGTATCCCATAATGCTGCTGTTTCTAATAAAAAATTATTTTGTACCACCAATTTAATCCGGACATCATGTCTCCTAAAAGTGATAGCAGACAGAATTTTTGGAGTTTCCGAGTTTAAGGGTTCAAGGAATTGTTCAACTTCTACTTCTTCTTCCTTGGCTTTACCCTTATCTATTTGTGCTAACTGTTCTGTCAGGTTTTGCAAAACCAATTGATCTAGCTCCTGTCGAGCTTTGATCTCTCTAATTTCCATTTTGAGTTTTACAACTTCAGTTTCCAAGTCTTGTACTGTTATCTGTTTGGAGGCTTTTTGAGGAAATTTGTTCAAGATATTTGTAAGGTTATAGGTGTTGAGTACCTTTGGGTGATTTGCCGGATGGTCGCTTCTGAATTTAGAAGTAGATGGTTGATCACTGTCTGCTTTTTTGAACTGGCTGAGATAGTATTTTTTCTGTTCTGGATCTTCCAGATTGTCAATCATTTCCAGGAGTAAATCCTGTTCTTTGGTTAAGACATTAACAATTGGGCCTTCTGGATTTGAATCATCACTGGAAGAAGAGCTGTTAATATCATCATCTTCCATCTGGTTGATATAATTGTCTTCACTATATCCTGATTCCTCATCCTCAGTTTCAGCAAGAAGGTTTGATATTTGATTCAGAATATTATCATCTATTTCCAGATTCTGAATTCTTCGTCTGAGACGACAATATTTTGCTATATGTCCTGGTTTATGACATTTAGGACAAATGATGTTAGGCAAGGCTAGTCTTGGAGGTTGGTATGGTTTAGGTTGTGGATTAATTGGTTGCGGTAAAGGTTTTGGTTGTCTATATGGAATTCTTCGTTTGGGGAAATCTTTGGCATATCTGGGTTTGGATATGTGTTTATGATGTTTAGGTTTTTGGGTTTGGCTACAGCTGGGAAGTCCAAACTGTTCACAGAAATAACCAAGATCCTTTCTCCTTTGTGCCCTGTCTTTTGCCAGTTGCAGGAGCATTTTATCTTGCCTGTAGATTCGCAAGGCAACCTGTTGGATTTGTGTTGTTAGCTGTCCATATGTAATCTGTTCATATGGAACCACTCCATTATATGTGTTTCTGAGTTCTTCTTGAACCATATCCCTTAAAGACTTTGGAAGCCCATCAAGGAATTTCTCCTTCCAATAAGCTTGATTACTATCAGGTCTGGCATATGGTGAAAAATGTATCTTTATACCATCGAAAATCCGATAAGTTTTTGCACTTCAAATTGTTCAATAACTCTGATGATCTGTCTCTGAAAATACCTGGATCACCAATAAAAGTTTTGGCAATAGTAAATATCAAAGTAGATACAGCATCAGAAATAGTATCACCGTCTTGTATGATTGGTTCTCCTTGATCATCAATCTTAACTGAGTGCATGATACTTTGTCTGTCATCTTCAGTGAGATGCTCGTCCCACCATACTTTTAATTGCCCTGTAAAACCGGCAACTAAAATATGTGCTGCCAATTGGTCTGTACAAGCCTGAGATGTTCTGTATGAGGTTGCCACCATTGTCATCTGTTGGAGAATAGTCATGATACTGTACTCTGTTTGCCCATCTATGTTCCACTCATAGATATTATTGGCATTGTAGCTATTTTGGAGAATGTTGGGTCTTTCTTCCAACACCATGTCTGGGTATGTTGCCCTGGGATAGTACAACTTCTGAGGCCTTTTCCAGTTTGACAGTTGTTTGTCACCAACTGAACTTCGATATCTTAGTTTAGCAATCTCTGCTACTAGAGATTCTGATTGCGATTGTTCATCTTCAGACATTTCTCTTTTGTCCAAGACACACATAGCTTGATTTACCGAAACAGATGCTGAAGCAGGGTCACTTGATTTTTGCTTCGATTTTGGGGTAGTAAAGGTTTCTTCAATCTTTGCTATCCTTTTTTCTAACTCGGTTAGAGGTCTGTTTGCTAACTGGTTAGCTATCTTGGGGGGTATTTCATGTGGTTTGAAAAGAGGTTTATTTGGGAAAGTGTTTGATACATGCGAAGATGTAGATGTAGTTTGGATAGGCTTGGTAAGGAGATGTTCTCCAATAGCTTGAAGATATTTGTTGGTGTAGTTGTTTTGTTCGTAAATACTCTGAATATCTCTTGCTCTTACTGGACCTGTATCTTTTGCTTCCTTTTGTTTAAAAGGAATTGCCTTGATTTCTACTGTCTTGTAAGAAGTAGTGAATGATGATGGTGGCGGAAGTTCTGACCTTACTGTCTCACCATCAATAACCTGCCAAGTCTTTGTAACACAGATCTCTTTTTCATTTGAAAAAGGATAATCTATACAGTTGTTAGTTGCATAATGTTCAAACCATGCAAAAAATGCTAAATGCAACTCGTTTATTTTCAAGAAATCATAATATTTTTCTTGTATTTCTTTTTTATTTTCATTTTTATAGTTTGCAAAAAACCATTTTCTTTTATCTTGGTTTTCTTCACTATAAAATTCTTTTCTGAGTATTTCTTTATCTATTATAAAGTCTAGTTTGAGCATCCTTGATTCTCCTACATTATCTGTCATAGTAGAATATGTAGGTGATCTAGGAAGGCTATTACTTTCACTTTAATATAATCATGGTTCCGTTGCCGGGACATGAACCCGGGTCTCTCGGGTGAGAGCCGAGTATCCTAACCAACTAGACTACAACGGAACTGGTATCAGAGCCGAGTATCCTAAATCAGTTGTAAAATCCCTCCGGTTGGCACATCACCGTTGGGATCCATGAGATCTAACCTGGTGTTTCATAGTTTCTGGATAGAGATTTTGCGGATCTGGTAAGTCACAGTGTGAATTTCATACTTTTACTTGTTACCATACCAGATCAGATCTGGTACCCTCAACACAATCCTTTTCACCTTTCAATCTCAATATGGCTTCGGATCTGTGTTGGTAAACAACAGGCACCAAGTTTTAAGCTCAAATTCACCCTGCAAGTTAGCAGATCTGCAAGATCTAAATACAGAAAATAAGTACGTGGCGTTGTTTACACCAGATCTACGGAGATAAAAATCTCCTTTCTTCTGACAGATCTAGTTTCCAGCCGATATACTTATTTACCATGAAACAACATGTTACAGCCCACTTCCCCCTCTGGCTCTGATACCATGAAAATATGTGTAGTGTGTGTAAAATATGTGTGTGTGAAAAAATGTGTAGTGTGTGAAAATGTGTGTACTATGTGTAAAATATGTGTAGTGTGTGAAAATGTGTGTAGTGTGTGTAAAATATGTGTAGTGTGTGAAAAAATATGTAGTGTGTGTAAAATATGTGTAGTGTGTGAAAATGTGTGTACTATGTGTAAAATATGTGTAGTGTGTGAAAAAATATGTAGTGTGTGAAAATGTATGTAGTGTGTGAAAAATATGTGTGTGAAAATGTGTGTACTATGTGTAAAATATGTGTAGTGTGTGAAAATGTGTGTAGTGTGTGTAAAATATGTGTAGTGTGTGAAAAAATATGTAGTGTGTGCAAAATATGTGTAGTGTGTGAAAATGTGTAGTGTGTGTAAAATATGTGTAGTGTGTGAAAATGTGTGTACTATATGTAAAATATGTGTAGTGTGTGAAAATGTGTGTACTATGTGTAAAATGTGTGTACTATGTGTAAAATATGTGTAGTGTGTGAAAATATGTGTACTATGTGTAGCATATGTGTAGTGTGTGAAAAAATGTGTACTATGTGTAAAATGTGTGTAGTGTGTGTAAAATATGTGTAGTGTGTGAAAAAATGTGTAGTGTGTGTAAAATATGTGTAGTGTGTGAAAATGTGTGTACTATGTGTAAAATATGTGTAGTGTGTGAAAATGTGTGTACTATGTGTAAAATATGTGTAGTGTGTGAAAATGTGTGTACTATGTGTAAAATGTGTGTAGTGTGTGAAAATGTGTGTACTACGTGTAGCATATGTGTAGTGTGTGAAAAAATGTGTACTATGTGTAAAATATGTGTAGTGTGTGAAAATGTGTGTACTTTGTGTAAAATAAGTGTAGTGTGTGAAAATGTGTGTAGCGTGTGTGTACTATGTGTAAAAATTGTGCAGTGCTGTGTTGGGTTGGACTCGCGGGTACCTCACTACGGGTACCCGCAACTACCCGCAAACTACCCGTGAATTACCCTGTAACTACCCATAATTTACTAAATTAGGGTACCCGCGGGTACCCACAAATTTATTATTACCCGCCCAAACACGCCCATCGACAAAATAGGATAGGAGCGGGTAGTGGTCTCTTTTCTCAATTCCCGCTCACTATCTGCCCAAACCCGCCCGTTTGCCACCCATGATCTAACCCGATCTCTCAATACACCAGTCGTGACTAGACATGGCCACGGTTTCGATTTTGGCCCGAAACTGGAATCGGCCCTGGCCAGGCCTGAACGTAACTGGCCTAGGCGGGTCGGTTAAAGTTTACATTTTTCTCGAACTGTGAACTGACGGTTCCGAACTGCTAGTTAAAAAAAAGAGTTTTTTAAATATATTCCATTCATTTCCACACAATATTTTCTTAATTTTCTAAATCTTAAAATTCACATACTCTACTCTAACCAACTTGAATTGACTAATGCAATGATTTAAGTTTAATCTCATCACAGATTAAACTTATCGTAAATATTTTTATTGTCTAACTAGTACTATAAATTATGAACCATAATCGTTACACCGATGTGTTAAGGCTTACATGAAAAAAAAAAACTTTATTTTTCTATAAAACATATAACTTTATTTAATAGTTAGTAAATTTGAATATAATTTGTTTCATTTTGTTATATTTTGTACGTTCATGATAATTAATATTTATGCCAAAATTTTCTATATATCTCTAATAAATGAGTTACTTTCCAATTATGTTAAATTTGTATATATTGTGCTTATTTTTTTCAAAATTTTATTTTAAAAAAATTCGAACCGTTTAAAAATCGAAACCGTGACAGAATCGGAACCGTGATCGAACTATGACCGACGGTTTAAAAAATGATAATCGTAATCGTAAAGTCAAGGGCCGGTTCTAGTTCCACCATTTGTAGAACTGTAACAAGCGGTACACGATTCGGAACTGACGGTTAGTGAACCGTGGTCATGTCTAGCGTGAATTCTAAATTCTTAATACAAAATTGAAACAAAGAAAGGCGGGAATCGGGAATCATTCCACTGATACCATTATTTTTCAACCCATGGCTTGATCATTGGATGCTCCTTGTTGTCTCTGTTAGTGAGAGACTGAGAGGGTATTTGTAGAAAATGTAAGCCCAACTAAACAGAGAATTACAGAATGCCCAACACCCTTGGGATCAAACGAATAAAAGCCCATGTATTAAATTATAGTTGGGCTCTCCATATTTTGACCCAATAATTAAACACATTATTTGCAAAGTAAAGTTATTTGAAATTATAATTTTTAAGAATTTGATTATCTAGAAAATAAATATATTATTGTCTTTGAATAGATTATGGAATGTTAATAAGTAAAGTTACTAGAATTCATTTTCCACTATTTTGTTTAGATTGATGAACCAAAGAATGGAATTCATATTTGGTTCAATTACATTATATAATCTCTATAGTATAAATATTTATATTATTGTTGATCTTCACATTGTTGGCATTTCATTGGTACTAAACAATTATTATACAAAAAAAAAATTCATGTAAGATAATATAAAAAAAAAAGCCTTACCATATTGTTTAAATATTATGCTAAACAAATTAAATAAAAACAACCAAAAATATTAACAATTATAAATCAAACTAAATACATGAATTTAAATTATGATTAATAAATTAATATATTTCTAATAAATCAAACTAAATATATGAATTTAAATTATGATTAATAAATTCATATATTTCTAAATATCAAACTAAAAATAATACAAAAGCTAAATAAATATATATAAATAAATTTTACTTTCTAGTTGACTTGATAATATAAATAAGAGCACACAAAATATAAAATACATAATACATATTTAATACTATGAACACACAATGTGGTCATAAAAATACAAAGATTATAAAAATAAGCAAATCATGAAGAACATAATATAATATATATTTAAATTAGTGTATTTCAATAGTATATATATATATAATAAGAATGAATTAATTATATGGTATAAGTTCAATGAGTATAGAGGAAGGGTTGCAGTGAAAGATTAATAAGGAAGAACTAGAATTACTATAGATTTAACGAGAGAGTTAAGGTTAAAAGAGAAGTGCAGTTGGGGTGAGAGTTAAGGTAAAATTGAAGTTTGATGGAAGTTTTAAGCTGTCCAAACTTAAAAGAAAATTCTTTATGGCTTTCAAAATCTAAATTTGTTTACTTATATCAATTCAAAATCTAAAAGAGAATTCCTTTACCCTTCTAACTCCGCAACCAAAAATTCTCAATTTTATTAAATTTTTTATCAATAAAATTAAAGAATCTATTTTCTTACTAATACAAAATTGTTTACCTTTTTCATAACATTGCATACTGGTCCTTTTAATACAAAATTGTTTCCTCTCTAAATACTTCCATCAAACAAGAATATAGAGAACAATAAATTCATGTTGTGAATAAAAAAGAATATGAAAGAAATGATAAAAAAAGGGTTAATTATATTTATCACCCCCGAGGTTTGATGAAAGTATCAAACGAATTCTATGGTTTCAGAAAATTATTGTCACCCCCTTGCTGAGCAAACGTTTAACAAATCAACAATTCCCGCCAAAAAATATGTGTGTATTGCCTAAATGCCCTTAAAACTTTGTCTATAATAATTATATTGTCTTAGTTAACTAAATACATATGTTAAATATTAAAATAAAAGCAAAGAAAATTTTTCTTTTACACAAACAAAAAAGCTCAAAAAGAGAAAATCTTCTTTCTTAATTAATCAAACTAATTATTTTATTCTCCAAAAATAATCCTTTTTTTCCTAAAATGTAAAATTTATATAGAAAAAAATTCTTGATTAAAGTTTGATTAATTTGATAAACCCATTTGTAATAACGAATACGAAATTGATAATTTATAACAAAGAATTAAAAAGTAAAAAAGTATTTATTATCCTTTCATATTTACTCATATATTTTTGTTATTTTTTTTAACAAAAGAAGTTATGGCATTTTAGCCTTTTCATCAATTTTATTAATCAACTTTAACAGTAGGAGGTGACCGTAATTTTCTGAAACCACAGGGTTCGTTTGGTACGTTTACCAAATCTCGAGTGTGGTAAATGTAATTACCCCTAAAAAAAGATATCATATGCTTATGGTTTAATATGAACATATGGTACATTTATTTGAACCAAAATTTCAGATCCAAAGTTACGTTACCATAACTGCTAGTAATCCCCCCCCGAAAGGAGGCTTAGCCTTCCATGGCTCTGATACCAAATTTACACCAGGAATTAAACATTAAAATTAAATAAACAAAAATAAAATAGTAAGGGACTTACTACTTATTTTCTCTAATCTTGAAGAATTTATCTTCAAGCTTTATGTGCAAAACTTGAAAGTAATTTACAACAGGAGGGAAGAACTTAAAAGAACTTCTTAACTCCTTAGCATAAATCTGTAAAATATAAAAACTTAAAGAAGAAAGAAGAAGAGAAGCTTGCATGAAGAAAAGAAGAGAAAGTTTTGAAACCAAGAAATTTCTATTGCATAAGAACTCTTGATTACAAAAGAGAATTACAAAGAGAGCTAGAGAGCTTTCTTCAAAGATTGAAAGATGTAGTAATGAAAAGGTCTCCATTACAATCCATTTGGATTCTATTTATAGACCACCCAAGGACTTTGAAATAAAATACAAAAAAGTAAGGACTAATAACAAAATAAAAAAGTAAAAGACAATAATACAAAAGACAACCATTCAAAAGTGATGTGACATTTTTCTAACTTCACTTTTCTTTGTCTCCATGATGTCTCCTACTTGATTGATGTCCCCACTTGCTTGGAATTTTCCTTCCCACTTGATATCATTTATTTGAATTTTTCTTTTTTGCAACCTTTTGTGAACTGATTTTTCCAGCTTCATCCGATGAAGATTTTCTTGAAGGAGTATTTGCTCTGGATTTTTCTGAACAACTGGAATCCAACAATTTTAATACATAGTCTTTATTTTTATACAGATTATGTATTAATTGTTCGAATTCATTTTTCTCTTTTTCTGTCATTTGCAATTGTTCACCATCAGAATTGGTACTTGAATTTTCATCTGAAGAATTTTGCAAATCCTCTTATGTTGAAGGTTCATCATCAGTGAATTTGATCAAATTTTTATCAAAAGAGAATCTTGAAATGGATGTTCTTTTTTCTTTTTTCTTTTTTCTTTTCTCACTTTCTTTTTTCTTTTCTATTTTTTCCTTTTCTTTTCCTTTTATCATTTTTTCTTCTTTTTCTTTTTCAGGAGAAGAAACAGCTTTCACTTTTTTCAATTCATTTTGCAATTTTGCAATCAAGTCATTTTTCTCATTTAATTATTTCTGAGAAAAATTATCAATTTCTTGTGTCACTTTTTCTTTTTCAAGAGAACTTTTTGCATTAACAAGTGACTTCTCAATTTCAATGTACTCTACTTGACATTTTGGCCACCATTTAGTGTACCCAACTCTTGTGAGCTGTAAAATTCCATCAGTATTGTATCCAGTTTCATATTTCCAAGCATATAACCATGGAATTTGAAATTTTATTAAAAAGAGTAAAAATGATTGTTTTGGAAATTTTGAATGCTGAAATTTTTCAGAATAAACATTTTTAAACTGAATAAACAAATTTTTCAATTTTTCAGGTAAGAAAGTTTCTTCTTTTGGTCCATGAATTTTAAACCAATTAAGAAACCAACTTGGAATAATTTTATTGAAATTGGCTTCATCAATACGAATCCACCAAGTATGCTTGTAAGAAGAATTTTGATATAAGTGGACATTGTGAAAACTTTCCACCATATCTGTGTACGTAAATGCATATTAAAAATTGTTATATCTTGAAATAAAATTTTGAGTTTGAATTAAAGAAGAATTCCAGTCAGAATAAGATGGTATTTTATAAATATACATCTGAGACAAAGCAATTTCATTGTCTTCAGTTGTCGGAAACCAATTTTGGTGACGACTGGTTCTGGGTCTGTCATTTATATCAGCAATTTTGGTAAAATTTAAAAAATCAGCATAAGTATGCCGAGTTTTTAGAGGAAGTGGTCCTCTTAAACTGAAATGAGAATTAGAAGGATTATTGAAATATTTATGAATAATCGCATACAAATCTAATTTGAGATCTGTTTCAGAAATGAAAATTGAATGTGCGATTATTCCATTTTTAATATAATCATGGTCCTGATTTGAGGATTCATCAAGAAGGACATTTTTGGCTGTGGGTATATGACCCAATGGAACAAGAGAATTGTTTATGGAATTTGATTGATTTAAAGAAGACTGACCTCTCATTTGAGATGACCAGTATAGTGGAGGATATTGGGAATTGTAATGGCTAACATAACCAAAATCCATTTGAGGTTTATGACCTCTTCCACCTCTACCTTGCATTTCCTGCAAAAAATTTTAAAATAAAAAGATTTTAAATAATAATAGCAATTTCTTTTCTAAAATTTTCAAGACGATTCTATAAAAATTGATTTATTATTGGATGTCTTCTAGATTTATTTATGTGATATGAAATCAACATTTGGTAGTATTGCATTTGATGTAAAAATACTTGTTGTTTTATTGATAAAACATTTACATTTTCTACATGATAAACATGAGGAAATTCAGAATCTTGTCGAACCCTTTCTTTTAATGAATAAATTTTTCTAATTTTCTTAATTGTAGCTAGATTTTCAATATAATCTTTTAACCATTGTAATTTAAAATTTTCTTCCATTCTTTGATTTTTTTAAACAAAATATATTTTCTTTCCAAAAGATTTTATAAATCTATAATAAGCTTCTTTATTTGGTGAATTTCTTTACTCTTACCATTCTGTAATATTGTACTTGATGAATAAAAATTTGATCCTTTAAGGATTTTGTATTATAATTTCTTATTCTAATTTCTTTTTTAGAAAATTTTTGAAGATAATCTTTTAAATAATTTTCTTTTAAAATTTCAATTTCTTCTTCAGTTTGTTGTTTAATAACCTGCAAAAAATTTTATCCTTGTAAGAATTCTCTAGTAAGAAAATCAAGTAAAGAATTTAATTCACCTTTAATATAGACAATTTTAAAGTCAAATACAGATAAAATAGCTTGCCATCTAGCAAATATTTGTTTAGATGCAATATTTTTTACATCTTTCTGTAAAACTTCTTTTGCAGCACTACAGTCAACTCTAAGTAAAAATTCTTGATTTAATAAATCATCTTGGAATTTAGAAATACAAAGAACTATACTAAGAATTTCTTTTTTTATTGTAGAATAATTTATTTGAGCATTTTTCCATGTTCCAGAATAGTATCTAACTAATTCTTCTTTATTAGTTTGTGGATTCTTTTGTTTTAAAATTCCTCCATAACCAATATCAGAAGCATCAGTTTCAACAATTTTAAACCAATCAGGATTTACTAAACTTAAACATGGTAAAAATTTTACTTTTTGTTTAATTAATTTTACTGCATTTGTATGAATTTCAGACCATGCAAGAGGATTTTTCTTTAATCTATCATATAAAGGTTTACTATCAATTGCTAAATTTTTATAATATTCACCAATATAATTTAAACTTCCTAAAAATCTTTGTAATTGTTTTTTATCTATTAATTCATCAGGAAATTTATTTGCAAATTCAATACTTCTAGCAATTGGAGTAATTTGACCATTTTCTAATTCATATCCTAAGAATCTAATTTTAGATTTGAATAATTTTAATTTTTTAGCAGAAACAACTAAACCATTTTTAACAACTATTTTAATAAAAATATTCAAATGTTTAAAATGTTGTTCAATATTTTGTGAAAAAATTAAAATATCATCAATATAAACCATTATAAATGAATATGATGAAAAAATATCATTCATTATATGTTGAAATTCAGAAGGAGCATTTTTGAGACCAAAAGGCATTACATTCCATTCATAATGACCAAATGGAACTGTAAATGCAGTTTTATATTTATCTTTTTCAGCAATTTGTATTTGCCAAAATTCAGATTTTAAATCAAATTTAGAATATATCATTGCTCCAAAAGTCCTATTTAATAAATCTTTTTTATTTGGAATTGGATATCTAATCCATTGTAAGACTGTATTTAATGGTTTATAATTAATAACTAATCTTGGAACACCTCTTTCTATTTCTGAATTTTTATTAACATAAAATGCAGAACAACTCCAAGGAGAGTAACTTTTTCTAATTATTTTCTTTTTTAACAAATCATCAATTTCTTTTTTACAATATTCAACCATTTCTTTATTCATTTGAGATGGTCTTGCTTTTGTTGTTATTTTTTGTTAATCAAAATCTTTTTCATATGGTAATTCAACAATATGTTGTTTTCTTTCCCAAAAAGCATTTGGCAATTCACTACAAGTTTTTGTAGTAATTTCTTGCGTAATATTTTTAATTTGATTTTGTAATTTTGGAGATTTTAATTGTTCTTCTATTTTTAAAGATAAAATCTCATTTGAAAGAAAATCAATTTGATTATTTTTTAATTTTATATTTTCTTGTAAAGATGACAAATTTAAAGAACAAAGATCTCTAGTTTTTGGAAAAGTAATAAATTTAAATGATAAATCAGAATCAATTTTTGATAATGTTTTACCATCACATTTATATGGATGCATTAAATTTAGGAAAGGAGTTCCCAATATTATATGTTGGTTAATTGTTTTAGCTAAAACAAATGGACAACAAACATAATTATTTTCTTTAGAAAATATACACACATTTGATAATTTATAATTTACTTGTATTTTTCCCCCTTGTGCAGCATTTAATATGACTTGAGTTTTTTCAAAATATTTAGAAGGTATTATTCCTTCTCTAATACAATTTAAATCTGCACCTGAATCTACCATTGCTATTGATTTAATTTTATATTCTTTATTTATTATAAGAGTTGCAAAAATGTAATATTTTTGAGAAGTAATTAAAGTATTTAATTGAGAATTTTGATCAAAATTTTTTTCTAATTTATTAAGTTCTTTTTCTTCTAAAGTCTTATTTTTTAATATTTTAATTTCTGTTTTTAACTCATTAATTTTTTGTTTTAGGATAGGTGAAGTAATTTTATCTTCTTTTAAGGAAGTGTCTACTTTATCTATTTGTTTTATATTTAAAGAATTATTGTTTTGAAAAGAATTTTCATTAGATGGAAAAGAATAATTTTGTAAAGAATTATTTTGAAAATATATTTCAAAATATTGATTTCTTTTTATAGGATTTTTAATTTCATTAATTAAATTTATCATCATTTTATGATTTTCAGATAATGTAAAAATTTCTAACTGATTTAATTTTCTATTTTTAACAATTTTAGTTTTATCAGTTTCACTTACCTTATCAATATTTTTATTATTTTCAATATTTTCATCTAAATTATTATTAACTATTTCTATTTCAAAATTACAATTTTCATCAATATTTTTAGATTTAATAATTTTAACTTTTGAATTATTATCTTCTATATTATATAATTTATTAATATTTTTAGAACTATTTTCTTCTATGTCACTTTTATGCAAATTTACTTCAATTTTATGTAATTCTTCTTGTTCTATTATTTCATTTTTATTAACAAAAGAATCATTATTATGTTCAATTACTTCAATTTTCTTATTTTCAGCATAAAAGAGATTATTATTTTGAATTATATCAATTTCTTTATTTTGAACATAAGAGTAATTCATAATTTCTTCTTTATGTTTTTGCAAAATATAAATTGATTTTAGTAATTTATTATTTGGTAATTTCCAAATTTGATAAGACTTATCTATGATAATTAAACTAGATAATTCATGCATGTAATTTACTCTTTTTTCATTATAAAACCATGCAATAAAAGAAATAATAATTTCATTATTTTTAATAAAATCATAATATTCATTTTGAATATATTTTTGTTGATTAGAATCATGAGTTCTAAAGAACCAAGTTCTAAATAATGTATAATAAGGAAGATTAAAATCTTCAACGCATATTTTACTTATTTCTTTTAAATCTAATTTAATTATTTGTTTATTTTCCATAGAAAAATAAAAAATAATACTATCAGATAATAAAATTAAAACAATTCAAAAGAGCAATTTAAGAAAATTAAAATGAGCTTCGGGTAGGATTACTAACAGAATTTATGGTAGTATACACATAACTTAGTTTCTTTCATATGGAATCACGTATTGAATATCTTAGATTTCTCCACACTTGATAACTTATTGTGCTAATGAAACTTAGCAAAACTTTGGTTTATATATCAATCTTTTGACCATTTAAAAGATAGAACATATCTCATTTTTATTATGGATGATCTTGCTCGACTGTCAACGACATATTACCGGCTAAAAAGAGGACTTAAAACATCATCAACCGCCTCATAAAACGCCGAACGCGACTTGGGTGTCGACCCACAAGATCATACATAAGAAATTTGAAACCGTTCATTCTTTTAAGAGTCATTAGATTTAACATATAAAATAAGTTTCAACTAAGAAACAACGCCTTATTGTTATCAATATGAATAGATCTAAAACTTCATATTGTGAAGTCAAACTGAATAGATCTAAAACTTCTTGCTGTGAAACCATATGTTCAGATCCAAAGTTACGTTACCATAACTGCTAGTAATCCCCCCCCCCTCCGAAAGGAGGCTTAGCCTTCCATGGCTCTGATACCAAATTTACACCAAGAATATTAGTTGTAACAGGAATTGGAGCAAAACTAAATATATTGGTGGATTAATTCCTTCAAAATATTTTGAAAATACTCATGTAGAATTACATGCAACACAAGGTACACAAATAAATATAAAATATAAAATATCAGAAGTTTGCATATTTTCTGAAGAAAATAATTACATTTGTTCTCCATTGTAATAACTATGCAATTGGGGCAACATGTAATATTAGGGAAATCCTTTTTTAAATTTTAATGCATCCTATCAATGTGATGTAAAAAATTATCAAAAATAAGATTTCTAATTTATCATTTCAATTTGTAACTCTCCTAATTAACAAATAATTAATACACAGAATGAAGAACAAATAGAAGAAATTTGAAACGAAAATAATTTTCTTCAAATAAATACCTTTGTCACTTCTCAATAAATATTATACTTTCTATTAAGCATTAATATAAATAGAGAATATAAAATTCAAACAATGCATAATGGTTGATTCAGGTGCAGATTTAAATTGTATAAAAGAAGGATTAATTCTTCAAAATATTTTGAAAATACTCATGAGAATTACATGCAGCACAAGGTACACAAATAATATAAAATATAAAATATCACATGGTTTGCATATTTTCTGAAGAAAATAATTACCATTTGTTCTCCATTTGTAATAACTAATGGCAATTGGTCAACATGTAATATTAGGAAATCCTTTTTTAAATTTAATGCATCCTTATCAAGTGATGGTAAAAAAATTTCCAAAAAATAAATTCTAATTTATCATTTCAATTTGTAACTCTTCCTAAAAATTAGAGATCTTTAAAATACTTACCTGAATTATCTTAAAATCTCACAATATTGTTTTTGCAGGTTTTAGTTATGATAAGGGAGGAAAAGATTTGGTTCCCTACAATATATATTTCTTTTTTTGCAGGGAAATGAGAGGCAGAGGGCCGTCAATCCCAAAATAAATTTTGGTTATAATATAAAATCAAATAAGTCAAAGTAGACCTTCCTAATTCCTCTTCTCATGGTCCATCTCAAATAAGAGGACAAATTTACTTAGTCAGAAATTTACTACACCCTTCTATAGGTTTAATCCCAATGTTAAAAGAAATATTTTAGAAGGAACATCCTCAAATCAGGATTATGATTACATTCCAAATGGAGGTACAAGTACATGCTTAACTAATCGACAAGTTGATCTTAAATAGATCCTTATGATGTAGCAATAAATATTTTTAATCATCCTTCTAGTCTCAATTTGGTATGGTTTTTCAAAAATGGAATCATCATGGCGTATCCACCAAGTGGTCTACACAAGAATTTTTGATATAAGAGATACTTTGGAGAAACTATCCCACCATTTCATAATAGGTAAATTGATATTCAATTTTATTGTAATTTGAAATGAATTTTAAGCTTGGGTAGATGGTATTTTCCAATCTGAAAATGAAGGAATTTGTGGATATATATTTGAGAAAGGGCTATTTCACTATCCTCATAAGTAGGAGACCATTTTGATTTTCATTTAGGATAATGATCCCCACCAACCACTGTATTCTTTACAAAATTATTCTTTTCCATCTAATGAAAATTCTTTTCAAACAAGTATTCTTTTAAATATAAACCAAATAGATAAAGTAGGCACTTCCTTAAAAGAAGATAAAATTACTTCACCTATATTAAAACAAGAAAATTAATGAGTTAAAAACAGAAATTAAATATAAAAAATAAGACTTAGAAGAAAAAGAACAAATTGTCCATGAAATATGAAGACAGTGGGAAGACGTTGCAAGGAAAATTACAAGAAATATCAAGAAGTGGAAGATAAAGACAGTAAAGGATAAAGTGAGTTAGAAAAATGTCACATCACTTTGAATTGTTGTCTTTTTGACTTATTGTCTTTTACTTTTTTATTTGGTTTTTAGTGTTTAAAAAGTCTATAAATAAAACCCAAAATGGGTTGTAAGACACCTTTTCATTACTACATCTTTCAATCTTTGAAGAAAGCTCTCTAGCTCTTTTTGTAATTCCAAACTTTCTCTTCTTTTCTTCAAGCAAGCTTCTCTTCTTCTTTCTTCTTTAAGTTTTTATATTTTACAGGTTTATGCTAAGGAGTTAAGAAGTTCTTTTAAGTTCTTCCCTCCTGTTGTAAATTACTTTCAAGTTTTGCACATAAAGCTTGAAGATAAATGCTTCAAGATTAGAGAAAATAAGTAGTAAGTCCCTTACTATTTACATTATATGGTGGATAGTTTCTCCAAAGTATTCTTATATCAAAATTCCTTGTGTAGACACACTTGGTGGATACGCATTGATGATTCCATTTTTGAAAAACCCATACTGATTTTCTTACTAGAAAATTCTTACAAGGATAAAATTTTTTGTAGGTTATGAAACAACAAACTGAAGAAGAAATTGATGATTTGTTAAAAAAGAAAATAATTAGAAAAAGTTACTCTCCTTGAAAGCCATGGAAGGCTAAGCCTCCAAATTTGCACCAATTCCTGTTACAACTAGGTATTTGTAATTTTGATCTTTTTAAATTAGTTTCCATTAATAATGTACTTTTTCCATTATCTGTTATTCTTGCTCCTGGACTTCTAGTATTCATTAATTTATAATAAAGTCTATATGTCAAATTAATATTTTCAGATCCAGGTTTCATATCATAACCTTTAGTTTGTAAATTGACAGTTAGTACATCATATAAATTTCTATCAGTTAAAGATACAGAAAAATTTGGATACGTATTAAAATAAATTGGACCATTGCAAAGACTAGACTCAATTAAGCCTAATAAAGAATCATGAAATTTATTATGTCTACAATCTCTTAAAGCAACTAAAATTGTAGTTTCTAATCCTTGTCTATTTAATAAGGTGTACAGCAGATTGTATAAGACCAATATAATAATTATATCCTTGTTGTCTAATTTGAGACAAATAATCTAATCTCAGTAAATTGTATTTCTCAAATTGATTTGTATAGAAATTGTTTTTTTCTACATTTTTATGGCTCTTTTAGTTTTTTGATCAAAAGTTCCATATTTATAATTTTTTATGTTCAATTTTGGTGAATATTCCAATTTTGTATTTTTTGTTCAATTTCAGAAATTTCAAAACTAATTCAAATTTTAGTATTTTTTATTTGAAGATGAAGCAGTGTAGAATACTTCTAGACAATATAGATGTCATAATAATGATGAAGAGCTTCGGGTAGGATTACTAACAGAATTTTATAGTATATACACATAACTAGTTTCTTTCATATGGAACACGTATTGAATATCTTAATTTCTCCAAACTTGATATCACTTATTGAATATTTAGATTTCTCTCAACACTGATAACTTATTGTGCAAATGAAACTTAGCAAACTTTGATTTATATATCAATCTTTTGACCATTTAAAAGATAGAACATGTCTCATTTTTATTATGGATGATCTTGCTCGACTGTCAACGACATATTACCGGCTAAAAAGAGGACTTACAACATCATCAACCGCCTCATGAAACGGTCCGAACGCGACTGGGTGTTGACCCACAAGATCACATATAAGAAATTTGAAACCGTTCATTCTTTAAGAGTCATTAGATTTAACATATAAAATAAGTTTCAACTAAGAAACAACCGCCTTATTTGTATCAATATGAATAGATCTAAAAGTTCATATTGTGAAGTCAACTGAATAGATCTAAAACTTCTTGTTGTGAAACCATATTGTTCAGATCCAAAGTTACGTTACCATAACTGCTAGTAATCTCCCCCCGAAAGGAGGCTTAGCCTTCCATGGCTTCTTGATACCAATTTACACCAGGAATAACATTAAAATTAAATAAACAAAAATAAAATAGTAAGGGGACTTACTACTTATTGATTTCTCTAATCTTGAAGCATTTATCTCAAGCTTTATGTGCAAAAACTTGAAAGTAATTTACAACAGGAGGGAAGAACTTAAAAGAACTTCTTAACTCCTTAGCATAAACCTGTAAAATATACAAAACTTAAGAAGAAAGAAGAAGAGAGCCTTGCTTGAAGAAAGAAGAGAAAGTTTTGAGACAGAAGAAATTCTATGCATAAGAACTTTGATACAAAAGAGAATTACAAATGAGAGCTAGAGAGCTTTCTTCAAGATTGAAAGTGGATAGTATGAAAGGTGTTTTACAACCCATTTTGGGCTTTTATTTATAGACTTTTTAAAACACTAAAAACCAAATAAAAAGTAAAAGACAATAATTCAAAAGACAACAATTCAAGTGATGTGACAATTTTCTAACTCCACTTTATCTCTTACTTGCTTTATCTTCCACTTGTCTTGATATTTCTTGTAATTTTCCTTGCAAAGTCTTCCACTTGTCTTATATTTTCTTGAATTTTGTATTTTTAGTTTTTTGATTGCTTCTTTCTTGCAGATCTTCTTATCGGCATTTTATCATCTTCAATTTCTTCAGATGAGAATGTCTTTTGAGTAGATACTGGAGATACTGCTCTGGATTTATCAGAATTAGAATCTAAAACTTTTAATACATAATCTTTATTTTTATAAAGATCATATATTAATTGTTCAAAGTTATATTTTTCTTTTTCTGTCATCTCAGGATAAGGATCATGATTTTGATATACAGATGTATCAAATTCTTCTTCATCATTAAGATTTATTAA
This sequence comes from Ophiorrhiza pumila, assembly GCA_016586305.1. Classification (NCBI taxonomy): domain Eukaryota; kingdom Viridiplantae; phylum Streptophyta; class Magnoliopsida; order Gentianales; family Rubiaceae; genus Ophiorrhiza; species Ophiorrhiza pumila. Next base: position 15,389,509 of record BLIW01000011.1, read on the forward strand.
ATCCTCATTTGATATATAAGATGTTGAGGAATTTATTTTTTCTTTTCCTTTCTATTTTTCCTCTTTTTCAATTTTTTCTTTTTCAATTTTTTCTTTTTTCAATTTTTTTTCTTTTTCAACTTTTTTCCTTTTCTTTTTCTTTTGCTAATTTTTCCTCTTTCTCCTAAGTGGAGTAGAGACCAGCCAAAAATTCTATCAATTTCTTTTTCGTTTTTCTCAATCCATTTCTTATTTTTCTATTTCAACAAAATTGTCTCTTTTGAAAGGAGATACATGAAAGAACATCTAATATTTTCCCTTTTGCTAGAAGAACATTTCCTTGTGCCAAGACTTTTGAATTGAATCATAATCAACTTGACACTTTGGCCACCATTTGTGTATAATATTCTTCTGAGCTGTGAATCGCCATCAATTGCATATCCTACTTCATATTCCATGCAAATAACCATGTATTTGAATTTTATTAAGATAAAGGAAAGGATTCTCCAAAGATTTTCAGGATTTTTGGATATTTGAGGAATAATATATTGGAATTGGCTAAAAAATGGTTGTAATTTTTCAGGTAAAAAATTTTCTTGTTTTGGTCCCATATTTTTGAACCATTCAATAAACCAATTTGATATGGGTTTTTCAAAAATGGAATCAACAATGCGTATCCACCAAGTGTGTCTACACAAGGAATTTTGATATAAGAATACTTTGGAGAAACTATCCACCATATCATAATAGGTAAATTGATATTCAATTTTATTGTAATTTGAAATGAATTTTAAGGCTTGGGTAGATGGTATTTTCCAATCTGAAAATGAAGGAATTTGGTGGATATATATTTGAGAAAGGGCTATTTCACTATCCTCATAAGTAGGAGACCATTCTTGAGGATGATTTGTTTTTGGTTTGTCTTTAACATCTGCAAATTTTGTGAAATTTAAAAAATCTGCATATGTATGACGGGTTTTTAAGGGTAAAGGTCCTTTTAAACCAAATTGAGAACTAGAAGGATGATTAAAATATTTATTTGCTACATCATAAGGATCTAATTTAAGATCATTGTAGATATAGTTAAAGCATGTACTTGTACCCATTTGGAATGTAATCATAATCCTGATTTGAGGATGTTCCTTCTAAAATATTTCTTTTAACATTGGGGATTAAACTATAGAAGGTGTAGTAATTTTCTGACTAAGGAAATTTGTCCTCTCATTTGAGATGACCATTGAGAAGAGGAATTAGGAGTCTATTTTGACTTATTTGATTTATATTATAACCCAACTTATTTTGGAATTGACGGCCCTCTGGCTCTCCATTTTCCTGCAAAAAAGAAAATATATTGTAGAGAAACCAATCTTTTCCCTCCTTCATCATAACTAAAACCTGCCAAAAACAATATTGTGAGATTTTAAGATAAATTAAGGTAAGTATTTTAAATCTCTAATTTTAGGAAGAGTTACAAAATTCCGAAATGAATAATTAGAATTTATTTTTGTTAATTTTTTACCCATCACCTTAGATAGGATGCATTAAATTTAAAAAAGGATTTCCTAATATTACATGTTGACCAATTGCATTAGTTATTACAAATGGAGAACAAATGTAATTATTTTCTTCAGAAAATATGCAAACATCTGATATTTTATATTTTATATTTATTTGTGTACCTTGTGCTGCATGTAATTCTACATGAGTATTTTCAAAATATTTTGAAGGAATTAATCCTTCTTTTATACAATTTAAATCTGCACCTGAATCAACCATTGCAATTGTTTGAATTTTATATTCTCTATTTATTATTAATGTAATAGAAATATAATATTTATGAGAAGTGACTAAGGTATTTATTTGAAAAAAATTATTTTGTTCAGAAATTTCTTCTATTTGTTCTTCATTCTGTGTATTTAATATATTTGTTAAATTTAATTATTCTAAAATTAAAATTCTTTCTTTTAATTTTTGAATTTCTATTTTTAATTCATTAACTTCTTCTTTTAAAATTGGTAAAGTAATTTGTTTAGGATTTTGATTTTGTAAATGATCTATTACATCTTGCATTGTAAATGAAGTATTTATTCTATCTAATTTTCTTTTTATTTGAGAATTTTCATAAGAAGTAGATGGAGAATGATTTAAAGAATTTTTATTGTCTTCTTCTAATTGTAAATATTTTTCTAAATATTGTCTTTTTCTTATTTGGTCTTGAATTTCCTCAACTAAATCAAGCATCATTTTATGTTTTTCAGATAATGTGAATATTCCTATTTCATTTAATCCATTAGCTTCAATTATTTCTTTGTAATAATCTGATTTCGAATTACAATTTTCACAAATTTCATCAGTATCATCTGAACTTATATTATTTATTTCTACAGATTCTTCACTATCTGATGAATCGGTTTTGTAAATTTTATTTTCTATTGTTTGTATTAAATATTCTTTTAATTCTTTATCTAAATTTATATCTTCTAATTTTTCCAAAAGAATTTCATTAATATTTGTCCTAGAAGTACATTTATTAGCATAATGTCATTTTTTACCACATTTTCTACATGTTATATTTTCTTCTATCCATTTCTTTCTAGATTTTTTCTTTCTTTTAATTCTTTCTTCAGAATTTTCAGATCTTTCAGATGATCTTTCATATTTTTTATGTTTTTTCTTTAATTTTTTTTCTATTTTTCTAAGAGGTGATTTTAATTCATGTGGATTATAAGCAAATTGATGACAAAAATCTCCTAATTCTGCTTTTTGAGTTTCTCTTTTTATTTGTGCTTTTAATTTTATATCATTGCATAATTTTAAGCCTTCTTCAGTACGTACACTGATTAATTCTCCATAAGTAATTTGAGAAAATGGGATATTTATTCCATCAAAACAATTTCTTAGATTTCCTCTAACTTTTTCAGCAAATAATTTTGGTAAACCAGAAAGAAATTTTTCTTTCCAAAAATCTGCTTGAGAATCAGATCTTGAGTATAATTTTGACAAGAAAACATCTTTATACCATCTAAAATGAGATAGTGTAGGACATTTTAAATTCATTAATAATTCTTTATGAGAATTTGTTAAGTAATTATTTCCAACAAAATGTTTAATTATTGCACATACAAGATTAAAAGCAGCATATGGAACATTAGTTGTAACAGTTATTTCTTGTGGTTGATTATTTTCTGGTTTTGGAAATATGGGTGTGGTTGTAGTTATTTGTTTAGTAGCTTTTATAATTTCACCTCTTTGATTTTCATTTAGATAATGATCCCACCAACCACGTAATTGTCTAGTAAAACCTTGAGTACAAGCTCTTACGGCTTGTTCTTCAGTAATATTTTCCATTTTTAAAATATTAATATACATTGATATTTTATGACACATATTAGCAATTTGATAAGGTGTAAACCCATCAAGATTCCATTCATATATAGCATTATTTTGATAACAATTTTGCCAATCACCATGTTCTTCAATTAAAAGATCTTGAGGAGTTGGTCTAGGATAATAAAATTGAGTTTGTGGATATTTTGATCTAAATTTTGAGTTAGGTTTCTTTATTTTATTTATTTCCAATTGATTTGAATCTTCATCTATGTATAAATTATTAAACATTTCTTCTAATTGATCTATTTGTAAATTATTATTAATTATTTCTTCTTTTTCAGAACTTAATACATTGAGTCTTAATTTATTAAATTCTGAATTTAATTTTTCTAATTTTTCTTTTGTAAAACCTGAAGGTAAAGACTTTAACATATTTAAAGGTAAATCAGGCATAGGTTTAAATGAAAATGGTTGAGTTTTACTAGACCCTAATTTTATATTTTCTAAAGGAAAAATAGTTTTTGGGTTTTGAAGATTAATTTTATCTTCAATACGACATAATTGTTTAGAAATGGTATTTAAATTAAGATTTGTAAAATTATTTTGTTTGGCTATTTTTGCTAATTCAACATTACTAACATCAATATAAGGACAAGCCTCAGTTGAAGTATTTGCAGCTTCTATTTTTATTAACTGTGAAGGAGGATGAATTGCTTTTAATAATTTATCATCAGATAATTTCCAAGTCTGATGAGCTTCTTCAAGAACATTTAGACTATATTGATCATCAATGTATTTTGCTTTTTGTTCAGTATTAAACCATGATATGAATGAAATTATAACACCAGTGACTTTAATAAAATTATAATACTGATCTTGAAATTGTTTTTGTTGTTTAGTATTATAAGTTTTAAAAAACCAATTTCTAAATGGTGTATATTGTGGAAGATTAAAATCTTTAACACATATTTTACTTATTTCTTTTAGATTAATTTTATTTTCTTGAGAAATTGTATTTATTTCAAAATTTATTTTATTTTTTTGAGTATTTGTATTTATTTCAAAATTCATTTCTGATCCAAGGCTTATATCATCTTGTGATTTTTGTGTGTATATTGGTCTTGGAATTTGATTATCTGTTTCTCTAATTCCTTCAAAGTTAAACCTATCAGATCTAGATGCAGAAGAGTATGGAAATGAGGAGTATGAATTTCTTCTAGGAACATGTGTTTCAAATATTATTTCTACATTTCCTTCGTTATCTTCATGAATTTGAGCATCCTTAGATTTTAAAGGAATTGTTGGTCTACTTATTTTTTCTAAGACCCAATTTGATGGCAAAGATATTTCATCCCAATTTATTAATCTAGGTATTTGTAATTTTGATCTTTTTAAATTAGTTTCCATTAATAATGTACTTTTTCCATTATCTGTTATTCTTGCTCCTGGACTTATAGTATTCATTAATTTATAATAAAGTCTATATGTCAAATTAATATTTTCAGATCCAGGTTTCATATCATAACCTTTAGTTTGTAAATTGACAGTTAGTACATCATATAAATTTCTATCAGTTAAAGATACAGAAAAATTTGGATACGTATTAAAATAAATTGGACCATTGCAAAGACTAGACTCAATTAAGCCTAATAAAGAATCATGAAATTTATTATGTCTACAATCTCTTAAAGCAACTAAAATTGTAGTTTCTAATCCTTGTCTATTTAAAGGTTGTAAAGCAATTTGTATAAGACCAATATGTAGATAATTATATCATTGTTGTCTAATTTGAGACAAATAATCTAAATATAGTAAATGTATTTCTTCAAATTGATTTTGTATAGAAATTGTTTTTTCTACATTTTTTATGGCTCTTTTAGTTTTTTGATCAAAAGTTCCATATTTATAAATTTTTTTATGTTCAATTTTTGGAATATGCCAATTTTGTATTTTTTGTTCAATTTCAGAAAATTCAACTAATTCAGAATTTTTAGTATTTTTATTTGAAGATGAAGCAGTAGAATTACTTCTAGACAATATAGATGTCATAATAATTGATAAGAGCTTCGGGTAGGATTACTAACAGAATTTATGGTAGTATACACATAACTTAGTTTCTTTCATATGGAATCACGTATTGAATATCTTAGATTTTCTCCAAACTTGATATCACTTATTGAATTTTTTAGATTTCTCCACACTTGATAACTTATTGTGCTAATGAAACTTAGCAAAACTTTGGTTTATATATCAATCTTTTTACCATTTAAAAGATAGAACATGTCTCATTTTTATTATGGATGATCTTGCTCGACTGTCAACGACATATTACCGGCTAAAAAGATGACTTACAACATCATCAACCGCCTCATGAAACGCCGAACGCGACTTGGGTGTCGACCCACAAGATCATACCATAAGAAATTTGAAACCGTTCATTCTTTTAAGAGTCATTAGATTTAACATATAAAATAAGTTTCAACTAAGAAACAACGCCTTATTGTTATCAATATGAATAGATCTAAAACTTCATATTGTGAAGTCAAACTGAATAGATCTAAAACTTCTTGTTGTGAAACCATATATTCAGATCCAAAGTTACGTTACCATAACTGCTAGTAATCCCCCCCCGAAAGGAGGCTTAGCCTTCCATGGCTCTGATACCAAATTTACACCAGGAATTAAACATTAAAATTAAATAAACAAAAAGTAAATAGTAAGGGACTTGCTACTTATTTTCTCTAAACTTGAAGCATTTATCTTCAAGCTTTATGTGCAAAACTTGAAAGTAATTTACAACAGGAGGGAAGAACTTAAAAGAACTTCTTAACTCCTTAGCATAAACTACTTATTTTCTCTAATCTTGAAGCATTTATCTTCAAGCTTTATGTGCAAAACTTGAAAGTAATTTACAACAGGAGGGAAGAACTTAAAAGAACTTCTTAACTCCTTAGCATAAACCTGTAAAATATAAAAACTTAAAGAAGAAAGAAGAAGGGAAGCTTGCTTGAAGAAAAGAAGAGAAAGTTTTGAAACCAAGAAATTTCTATTGCATAAGAACTCTTGATTACAAAAGAGAATTACAAAGAGAGCTAGAGAGCTTTCTTCAAAGATTGAAAGATGTAGTAATGAAAAGGTGTCCATTACAATCCATTTGGATTCTATTTATAGACCAGCTAAGGACTTTGAAATAAAATACAAAAAAGTAAGGACTAATAACAAAATAAAAAAGTAAAAAACAATAATACAAAAGACAACCATTCAAAAGTGATGTGACATTTTTCTAACTTCACTTTTCTTTGTCTCCATGATGTCTCCTACTTGATTGATGTCCCCACTTGCTTGGAATTTTCCTTCCCACTTGATATCATTTCTTTGAATTTTTCTTTTTTGCAACCTTTTGTGAACTGATTTTTCCAGCTTCATCCGATGAAGATTTTCTTGAAGGAGTATTTGCTCTGGATTTTTCTGAACAACTGGAATCTAACAATTTTAATACATAGTCTTTATTTTTATACAGATTATGTATTAATTGTTCGAATTCATTTTTCTCTTTTTCTGTCATTTGCAATTGTTCACCATCAGAATTGGTACTTGAATTTTCATCTGAAGAATTTTGCAAATCCTCTTCTGTTGAAGGTTCATCATCAGTGAATTTGATCAAATTTTTATCAAAAGAGAATCTTGAAATGGATGTTCCTTTTTCTTTTTTCTTTTTTCTTTTCTCACTTTCTTTTTTCTTTTCTATTTTTTCTTTTTCAATTTTTTCCTTTTCTTTTCCTTTTATCATTTTTTCTTCTTTTTCTTTTTCAGGAGAAGAAACAGCTTTCACTTTTTTCAATTCATTTTGCAATTTTGCAATCAAGTCATTTTTCTCATTTAATTCTTTCTGAGAAAAATTATCAATTTCTTGTGTCACTTTTTCTTTTTCAAGAGAACTTTTTGCATTAACAAGTGACTTCTCAATTTCAATGTAATCTACTTGACATTTTGGCCACCATTTAGTGTACCCAACTCTTGTGAGCTGTAAAATTCCATGAGTATTGTATCCAGTTTCATATTTCCAAGCATATAACCATGGAATTTGAAATTTTATTAAAAAGAGTAAAAATGATTGTTTTGGAAATTTTGAATGCTGAAATTTTTCAGAATAAACATTTTTAAACTGAATAAACAAATTTTTCAATTTTTCAGGTAAGAAAGTTTCTTCTTTTGGTCCATGAATTTTAAACCAATTAAGAAACCAACCTGGAATAATTTTATTGAAATTGGCTTCATCAATACGAATCCACCAAGTATGCTTGTAAGAAGAATTTTGATATAAGTGGACATTGTGAAAACTTTCCACCATATCTGTGTACGTAAATGCATATTCAAAGTTGTTATATCTTGAAATAAAATTTTGAGTTTGAATTAGAGAAGAATTCCAGTCAGAATAAGATGGTATTTTATGAATATACATCTGAGACAAAGCAATTTCATTGTCTTCAGTTGTAGGAAACCAATTGTGGTGACGACTTGTTCTGGGTCTGTCATTTATATCAGCAATTTTGGTAAAATTTAAAAAATCAGCATAAGTATGCCGAGTTTTTAGAGGAAGTGGTCCTCTTAAACTGAAATGAGAATTAGAAGGATTATTGAAATATTTATGAATAATCGCATACAAATCTAATTTGAGATCTGTTTCAGAAATGAAAATTGAATGTGCGATTATTCCATTTTTAATATAATCATGGTCCTGATTTGAGGATTCATCAAGAAGGACATTTTTGGCTGTGGGTATATGACCCAATGGAACAAGAGAATTATTTTTGGAATTTGATTGATTTAAAGAAGACTGACCTCTCATTTGAGATGACCAGTATAGTGGAGGATATTGGGAATTGTAATGGCTAACATAACCAAAATCCATTTGAGGTTTATGACCTCTTCCACCTCTACCTTGCATTTCCTGCAAAAAATTTTAAAATAAAAATATTTTAAATAATAATAGCAATTTCTTTTCTAAAATTTTCAAGACGATTCCATAAAAATTGATTTATTATTGGATGTCTTCTAGATTTATTTATGTGATATGAAATCAACATTTGGTAGTATTGCATTTGATGTAAAAATACTTGTTGTTTTATTGATAAAACATTTACATTTTTCTATATGATAAACATAAGGAAATTCAGAATCTTGTCGAACCCTTTCTTTTAATGAATAAATTTTTCTAATTTTCTTAATTGTAGCTGGATTTTCAATACAATCTTTTAACCATTTAATTTAAAATTTTCTTCCATTCTTTGATTTTTTTAAACAAAATATATTTTCTTTCCAAAAGATTTTATAAATCTATAATAAGCTTCTTTATTTGGTGAATCTGATTTTTGTATGAATTTCTTTACTCTTACCATTCTGTAATATTGTACTTGATGAATAAAAATTTGATCCTTTAAGGATTTTGTATTATAATTTCTTATTCTAATTTCTTTTTTAGAAAATTTTTGAAGATAATCTTTTAAATAATTTTCTTTTAAAATTTCAATTTCTTTTTCAGTTTGTTGTTTCATAACCTGCAAAATTTTTTATCCTTGTAAGAATTCTCTAGTAAGAAAATCAGGTAAAGAATTTAATTCACCTTTAATATAGACAATTTTAAAGTCAAATACAGATAAAATAGCTTGCCATCTAGCAAATATTTGTTTAGATGCAATATTTTTTACATCTTTCTGTAAAACTTCTTTTGCAGCACTACAGTCAACTCTAAGTAAAAATTCTTGATTTAATAAATCATCTTGGAATTTAGAAATACAAAGAACTATACTAAGAATTTCTTTTTTTTACTGTAGAATAATTTATTTGAGCATTTTTCCATGTTCCAGAATAGTATCTAACTAATTCTTCTTTATTAGTTTGTGGATTCTTTTGTTTTAAAATTCCTCCATAACCAATATCAGAAGCATTAGTTTCAACAATTTTAAACCAATCAGGATTTACTAAACTTAAACATGGTAAAAATTTTACTTTTTGTTTAATTAATTTTACTGCATTTGTATGAATTTCAGACCATGCAAGAGGATTTTTCTTTAATCTATCATATAAAGGTTTACTATCAATTGCTAAATTTTTATAATATTCACCAATATAATTTAAACTTCCTAAAAATCTTTGTAATTGCTTTTTATCTATTAATTCATCAGGAAATTTATTTGCAAATTCAATACTTCTAGCAATTGGAGTAATTTGACCATTTTCTAATTCATATCCTAAGAATCTAATTTTAGATTGGAATAATTTTAATTTTTTAGCAGAAACAACTAAACCATTTTTAACAACTATTTTAATAAAAATATTCAAATGTTTAAAATGTTGTTCAATATTTTGTGAAAAAATTAAAATATCATCAATATAAACAATTATAAATGAATATGATGAAAAAATATTATTCATTATATGTTGAAATTCAGAAGGAGCATTTTTGAGACCAAAAGGCATTACATTAATTTGATTTTGTAATTTTGGGATTTTAATTGTTCTTCTATTTTTAAAGATAAAATCTCATTTGAAAGAAAATCAATTTGATTATTTTTTAATTTTATATTTTCTTGTAAAGATGACAAATTTAAAGAACAAAGATCTCTAGTTTTTGGAGAAGTAATAAATTTAAATGATAAATCAGAATCAATTTTTGATAATGTTTTATCATCACATTTATATGGATGCATTAAATTTAGGAAAGGAGTTCCCAATATTATATGTTGGTTAATTGTTTTAGCTAAAACAAATGGACAACAAACATAATTATTTTCTTCAGAAAATATACACACATTTGATAATTTATAATTTACTTGTATTTTTCCCCCTTGTGCAGCATTTAATATGACTTGAGTTTTTCAAAATATTTAGAAGGTATTATTCCTTCTCTAATACAATTTAAATCTGCACCTGAATCTACCATTGCTATTGATTTAATTTTATATTCTTTATTTATTATAAGAGTTGCAAAAATGTAATATTTTTTAGAAGTAATTAAAGTATTTAATTGAGAATTTTGATCAAATTTTTTTTCTATTTTATTAAGTTCCTTTTCTTCTAAAGTCTTATTTTTAATATTTTAATTTCTAGTTTTAACTCATTAATTTTTTGTTTTAATATAGGTGAAGTAATTTTATCTTCTTTTAAGGAATGTCTACTTTATCTATTTGTTTTATATTTAAAGAATTATTGTTTTGAAAAGAATTTTCATTAGATGGAAAAGAATAATTTTGTAAAGAATTATTTTGAAATATATTTTCAAAATATTGATTTCTTTTTATAGGATTTTTAATTTCATTAATTAAATTTAACATCATTTTATGATTTTCAGATAACGTAAAAATTTCTAACTGATTTAATTTTCTATTTTTAACAATTTTAGTTTTATCAGTTTCACTTACCTTATCAATATTTTTATTATTTCAATATTTTCATCTAAATTATTATTAACTATTTCTATTTCAAAATTACAATTTTCATCAATATTTTAGATTTAATAATTTTAACTTTTGAATTATTATCTTCTATATATATAATTTATTAATATTTTTAGAACTATTTTCTTCTATGTCACTTTTATGCAAATTTACTTCATTTTATGTAATTCTTCTTGTTCTATTATTTCATTTTTATTAACAAAAGAATCATTATTATGTTTAATTACTTCAATTTTCTTATTTTCAACATAAAAGAGATTATTATTTTTGAATTATATCAATTTCTTTATTTTGAACATAGAGTAATTCATAATTATCTTCTTTATGTTTTTGCAAAATATAATTGATTTTAGTAATTTATTATTTGGTAATTTCCAAATTTGATAAGACTTATCTATGATAATTAAACTATATAATTCATGCATTTAATTTACTCTTTTTTCATTATAAAACCATGCAATAAAAGAAATAATAATTTCATTATTTTTAATAAAATCATAATATTCATTTTGAATATATTTTGTTGATTAGAATCATGAGTTCTAAAGAACCAAGTTCTAAATAATGTATAATAAGGAAGATTAAAATCTTAAACGCATATTTTACTTATTTCTTTTAAATCTAATTTAATTATTTGTTTATTTTCCATAGAAAAATAAAAAATAATACTATCAGATAATAAAATTAAAACAATTCAAAAGAGCAATTTAAGAAAATTAAAATGAGCTTCGGGTAGGATTACTAACAGAATTTATGGTAGTATACACATAACTTAGTTTCTTTCATATGGAATCACGTATTGAATATCTTAGATTTTCTCCAAACTTGATATCACTTATTGAATATTTTAGATTTCTCCACACTTGATAACTTATTGTGCTAATGAAACTTAGCAAAACTTTGGTTTATATATCAATCTTTTTACCATTTAAAAGATCGAACATGTCTCATTTTTATTATGGATGATCTTGCTCGACTGTCAACGACATATTACCGGCTAAAAAGAGGACTTACAACATCATCAACCGCCTCATGAAACGCCAAACGCGACTTGGGTGTCGACCCACAAGATCATACCATAAGAAATTTGAAACCGTTCATTCTTTTAAGAGTCATTAGATTTAACATATAAAATAAGTTTCAACTAAGAAACAACGCCTTATTGTTATCAATATGAATAGATCTAAAACTTCATATTGTGAAGTCAAACTGAATAGATCTAAAACTTCTTGTTGTGAAACCATATGTTCAGATCCAAAGTTACGTCCCCATAACTGCTAGTAATCCCCCCCCGAAAGAAGGCTTAGCCTTCCATGGCTTTGATACCAAATTTACACCAGGAATTAAACATTAAAATTAAATAAACAAAAGATTAAATAAACTAAATAAACTTATTTTTAGGATTTCCTAATTTTTTACTAAAAAACCGTAAAAACTGGAGGTTTGGCGACGAATTTTGGGTTGTCGTTTTTTGACATAAATCACTAGAATTCATGTTCAAATTAAGGAGTAGTACTCCTTAATTTACATAATGGAGTAGTACTCCACATTTTTTTGCATTTACTGTGTAACAGTGTGGACAGGTATAGCCGGCACTGTATTTTGCTTTTTACTAGCTATGTATATATCTACTTTTCCCAAAAAAAAATTACTTAAAAACAAATCACTAGAATTCATGTTGAAATTAAGGTACGTGAAATAAACGGACGAAAAAATGTCTAAAGGAACGTGTTTTTGGGATTTTCCAATTTTTTACGAAAAAACCCTAAAAATTGGAGGTTTTGCGAAAAATTTTGGGTTGCCGTTTTTTTACATAAATCACTAGAATTCATGTTCAAATTAAGGGCCGAGAAAGAAACTGACCAAAAAAATTCTAAATGAACGTGTTTTTGGGATTTCCCAAGTTTTTACCAAAAAACCCTAAAAATTGGAGGTTTGGCGAAAAACTTTGGGTTGTCGTTTTTTTACATAAATCTCTAGAATTCATGTTCAAATTAAGGTCCGCGAAAGAAACGGACAAAAAAAAGTCTAAATGAACGTGTTTTTGGGATTTTCCAATTTTTTACCAAAAAACCCTAAAAATTGGAAGTTTGGCGAAAAATTTTGGGTTGTCGTTTTTTTACATAAATCACTAGAATTCATGTCCAAATTAAGGTCCGCGAAAGAAACGGACCAAAAAAAGTGTAAATGAACTTGTTTTGGAGATTTCCCAAATTTTTTACCAAAAAACCCTAAACTTTGAAGGTTTGGCGAAAAATTTTGGGTTGTCGTTTTTTTACATAAATCACTAGAATTCATGTTCAAATTAAGGTCCGCGAAAGAAACGGACAAATAAAAGTCTAAATGAACGTGTTTTTGGGATTTCCCAATTTTTTTACCAAAAAACCCTAAAAATTGGAGGTTTGGCGAAATATTTTGGGTTGTCGTTTTTTTACATAAATCACTAGATTTCATGTTCAAATTAAGGTCCGCGAAAGAAACGGACCCAAAAAGTCAAAATAAACTCGTTTTTGGACTTCCCGTTTTTTACCAAAACCCCTAAAAATTGGAGGTTTGGCGAAAAACTTTGGGTTGTCGTTTTTTTACATAAATCACTAGAATTCATGTTCAAATTAAGGTCCGCAAAAGAAACGGACAAAAAAAAGTCTAAATGAACGTGTTTTTGGGATTTCCCAATTTTTTACCAAAAAACCCTAAAAACTGGAGGTTTGGCGACAAATTTTGGGTTGTCGTTTTTTTACATAAATCACTAGAATTCATGTTCAAATTAAGGTCAGCAAAAGAAACGGACCAAAAAAAGTGCAAATGAACGTGTTTTTGGGATTTCCCAATTTTTTACCAAAAAACCCTAAAAACTGGAGGTTTGGCGACAAATTTTGGTGACTCGAGCTGTCGTGGGCTCGTCAATTTAACCCAAACTCAATAACTTGTAGAAGCAGTGAGTGGGATCGTATCCTCAGGGAGTGGTGTGTGTCTAAATTTTGAAACGTGATAGTAAACACCAAGGGGAATAGAATGACAAAGACAAGAATTGGATGTAAGGAATTGAAAGGTCAACTACACAAAATGTAATCAAAGACAAGGAAATTAAAGACAACAACTAAGTTCAAATGTAATCAAGAGAGACTAAGCGTATTCCCTTGAGGGAGATTCACTCAATATGGATCTATACTTGCCATCATCGATGTGTGTGGTTATGTGAGGAGACTTAGCTGCTAGTGATCAAGATATCGATCTATCGGGCGGTTCTCACGATTTCCCTTTCACAAACCCTCGAGCTTCCCTTGGTAGGGTAAGCCTTCGGTACTGACTAAATTCCCAGATCTCTATTATGTGATTTAACCTAGTCCCTATCACTCAAATCCCTCCTTGGTAGAGCAGTTGTTCAATTCAAGTATTCAGATCTCATCACAATACATCTAAGTCTTCCATAAATGGATTTCTCAATTGCCATTTGGTTAATGCACAAATAAAATCACACAATAAGCAGACATTGAGACTCACATAAATTCAACTCCTGATTCGATTCATGTTATACCCAATCATCGTTGGTAAATCCACACCGGTCTCAGTGGGTACCGCAGATCGTGTATGGGTTTGGGTGAGTTTGTAAAAGCTCATCGAATTAAGCATGAAGGAACAGACATTGAATAAATTCACAGATAAAACATTACAAATATCTCAGACAAATTTAGATCCACATCTATGACGTCCTCAAGGCAATACTATGAAATTAGCCGATCATGTTGATCGGCTTAAACCCACAATTTACAAATAGTAGAATAGATATTAGTTCTATGGTGATCTCTCTCATCTCTGCAATTGTGGCTTTTTCTCTATTGTTCTTGTTCACAAACCCTCCTGATCCAAAAAAATTCTTCCTTCTTTTAGGGTTGCTTCCTTTTCCCTTTTATACTTTCTCCTTCTCCTGTAGCTTGATCATGACCATCAGCTCTTTTCTCTATTCTTTGATTCCTCCACGTGTCCCTGAAAATGGTGTTCAGATAATAAGTGAGGCACGTGTCCTACCCATGACTTAAGCTTTAAGATTTAGTAATGCAAAACATCAAACATGTGGTGTTCATGACTAAGATGTAACATTTGTGCTTTGTGTGCGCTGAAGCTAATGTGTGAGTGTGGAAACAAGAAAATTGCATGAAAGTGAAAATGTGTGTGTTGGTTGGACGGCCGTCCGTGTGTGTGCAAGTGAGTTGGACGGCCGTCCGTGTGTGTGTTGGACAGCCGTCCGTGTGTGTGCAAGTGAGTTGGACGGCCGTCCGTGTGTGTGTTGGACGGCCGTCAGTGTGTGTGTGTTGTGAGTTGGACGGCCGTCCGTGTGTGTGTTGGACGGCCGTCCGTGTGTGTGCAAGTGAGTTGGACGGCCGTCCGTGTGTGTTTTGGACGGCCGTCCGTGTGTGTGCAAGTGAGTGGGTGAAGTAGTGAAATACAATTTGCATGCAATTGTGGATGTTTTGTGTGGTGTGTTCAAGGGTGTTCCATTTTCAAGAAAATCAAACACATTACATGTTTTTCATAATACTTGAACACAACTAAACAATTTCCATTTCGTGAACATTATTACATACAAATTGTTCATCAAGCACTATTTTCATACAAAAATCTATACAAACGTTTAAGTAAAATGAAGCAATAAGTCGGTGAAACCAAGACTTATCAACCCCCCACACTTAGACCTTTGCTAGTCCCGAGCAAAGAATTCAATTACACACACTCATTCATTTTCACACTCAACACTTCCAATATCATCATTCCTCCATTCCATGAAATTTTAGCATACAGAATTAAAAGAACCGAGTACCATAATTTCACCATCTATTAAGTCACATCAATTAGCAAATAAGATGCAACGAATAAAGACCAAATCGCCAACGTGCCGTGTGTGTTGAGAGTTTCTCATGTCCCTTTATCGCATCTATGCAGAGTACTCAAGTAGACACTTAATAAAGAACTTTTTGCACTACAATCTTGTTGTCCACACACACAAACACTTCAACATAAGAGCTACTATTTGGCTAAGCTAAGCTTACTGGGGTTTCCCCCTGGGGTTTCCCCCTTATTCAATGCACATTGGTGCTTATTATTGATGCCGCACTTTGGTGCTTGGCTGCCAGGGTTTTGTGGCTATTTTTTTCCCTTTATTCGCCATTTGGCTTTTCTTTCTGTTTCCATCTCAATTCTCAAACATTTTCATGTTCGTGTGTGTCTTCAAATAGACTATATATTCAAAATGCAAAAAGAAGTGTTTACGAATAGAAGGCACATACACGTCCAAAGATTCATGAGTTCTCTCCTATGTCAATCAAAATGTTGGCGTTTCTATCTTACCTTGACATCGCATTTTATTCAACAACTGATATGAATAGTGTGGAGTATGGAGCAGAAAAATTTTCACATGCATAAAATAAATAAATAACGTCCTTGAATGATGATATTTGGAGTGCAAGTGTATTGGATGGTGAGTATGGCAACTTTTCCACAACACAACATCATCTCACATTCATTATAATTGAAAATGAACCATAGCTACAACCATGACTAGGCCACTGCCTTTTCTACTTTCTCACTAACAACACTAAATCACACCAATTACATGATATCAGAAATTTTCTCTAACCTCTCAACCCACAAGAAACACACTAGAATAATTTCACACAACATCACACAGTTTCACAGACCCTTACCTCACACTTCTTCCATTGTAATTTTAAAGCACACAGTACATCACACTTCCAATATCATGATTCACACACACACAAACATTAAGGACTTACATAACCTCAGCATCAACTCAAAATAAACTTAGCTTACAACCTCAATAACTCAGACAATGAACGGCCTCAGTAGTCCAGAACACAAACAACATCTATGACTCAGAGAATTCACAACCCAAAAATTAGAAAGCATCAATAACCCAGAAATTAGAAAGCATCAACAACCCAGACATTAGAAAGCATCAACAACCCAGAAATTACCCCCACACTCTTCTCACTCCCTTTTCCCCCACACTTGTATTATGCAATGACATCAATTTGGGGTTAAAGGAAAGACACTGCCCTGTTTAGGTGCCTGGTGGAGGTGGTGGAGTGCAAAACTGAGAAAATCCAGAAAATGGAGCATTCATGTTTCTGAGGTTGGGATTGTTGTTGTAGTTGGATGTGTTGCTCCTCGTTGGCATATTGAAGTTGGAGGTGCTAGTCCCTGGAAGCCCACTGCTTCCACTCGGGTGCATATTAAAGTTGGAGGAGCTACCTCCTGAATGCACATTTACTCCATGCATCACTACTCTCCTCGAGGTGTCCACAACCATCCTCTGTGTTTCCAACTCCTCCATTGACGGGAAATATGAATTAGGACCTCTTGATTGGTGATGATACACCATCATCAAATTCAGATTATGAGCTCCTATTTGGCATTGGTTTAGTCTATCCTCCATTTCTGTCCATTGACTGTGATGCTCCTGCACCATCGAATCTAGCCGAGTCTCCACACTCGTCTGAAAGGTGCCCCACCTGTCGTCCATGGCATCTAAATGGCGGATTACTGAGTTGTGTTGTGCTGTCATGGATGTCTGAAAGTCCGCCAGGGCCTTTTGCGTGGGTGTGAAATTAGTGAAAGCTTGGGTTGGTGGCATGCTGGGTGCTTGTTGTTCTTCCTCCTCTTCTATCTCCTCAATTTCTGGGTTTCCTCATTGGGCCTCTCTTGCTTCTTCTTCTCTTTTTTATCTTTCGACCTTTTCCATTTGTTGATAGTTTCTTAGGTGGCCATCCTTGATTGGACCCATCGATGCTCTGCAATCCTCACTTGGGGCTATTCGTATTCCCTGCTTCACAGCATACTCATACAGAAAATGAGGGAAAAACATAGCTTGGTTGTCGTCTGCTATGGCTTGATTAATGTGACCTATGATAAACTTCCCAAAGTCTACTGTAAGCTTGTTCTTTATGGCATAGATCAGATACACCCTGTCCCTGGCAATCTTTAAGTTGTGAGTCATTGGCATGATTCGAGAATTAATGAACAGAAGCCACGTTTTTGCTTCGGCAGTCAAATTTTTCAGCACAACATGTTTTGGGTGACCATGATGATTTCTCACCCACTCGGATCCAGGAAGTGTCACTGCTTTTAGCACTGTGTCTGGGTTTCCCAACTCGCTCAGGTCACTCAATTCATCTCTCTGGTAGTCCTTGAGTTCATAATGATTGTTCACAATCTGACTCGACAGCTTAAAATACTTGCCCCGCACATACACACCTTTTGCCTTGATTTCTTTCGCATCCATTCTAGCAGCGTTAGCATAAAATTCTCTTGCAATTGCCACATTGCAATTCTGAGGAGCCACTGTCAACATCTGCCAACCATAACTTATGATCGTGTCGGTGTATGGCTTTTCTGTGATCGAGCATGGTCTTTCAATGTGGATGGGCCGTACAGCAAAATCACAATACTTATCTTGAGCTGCCTCATTCACAAACCGCGGTACAGGCAAAGTTCTCCTTTTTTTTCTGTTTAGGGTCCAGCTCTTGCTCCTCTTCTCCTTCGATTTCGTCTGGGATATACTCCTCATCAGAGGAGCTAGATTCATCCATCAGCTGCGGCGGACGACAATTTTTTCCTTTCTCTTTTTGCCTCTCTGAGCTGATGTTGAGGTTTGACCAACTTTCCTTGGAGGCATGGTACCTACAAATATTATCCCCTATCAATCGTTGGCATAAACATTTCATTTCTCCTCAGATACAATTTGGGAACATTCACATATGATCAATTCAATTCAATAAAGTTCACATTTCATGTATACTTGAAATACACCATCACACCATGTCTATCAATATCACACATAACTACAATCCACACGTGTACTAACATTCCCACATTACGACATATTGGAGCTACCACTCAAAACAGAATTTTTCAGCTTCATGTCACTACAAAAATGCTTGAGAAATTTTGCAAAGCAGGGGGAATCAGTCAAAACTTAAAACATCAAAGTTCAAGAACATGATCCGAGCTAAATTTGGGGACAAGAATCACCTGATTTGGATTAAAATGGAGCAAGTTATGGCCAAAAAAGCGTGAGGTGTCAAACTGGGTTATTCAGTACTCATCACATTAACAACTCCAAAGCAGCCCGACTTTCCTCTCCTCATTAGTCTATGTTCCAGTCACAATTGGTAAAAGTGTTCAACATAAACATTTTAGGTTATCATGTTATCGAAATTTTGCAACTGGAATCATGCATTTTCGACCTTCTAAACTCAAGTTATGCACAAAACTCAAAGATATGGCAGTGCTTAAACAATCCAGAATTTCAACCAACTTATCCCCTCACTTATCATACTACTACAATCGAAACCACCACCAAGCATGCAAAGGTCAAGAAACTTTTCAACATGAATTCAAAGAGTGTATAAAGGTGGATGACTTACTGGTTTGACGATTAATCCACTACAATGCAAAGAAAAAGGAATGAAGCTTGTGTAGCTCTTTGGTCTCTAAAATGAATTTCGCCCACTTCCTCTTGTTTGGCCGAATTCCACTTGAAGTGTATGCGGGAGATGATGAATGTGTTCATGCATGAGTGTGGCATTTATAGAAGAAATCTTGTGCTTGAGTCGGCTATCCAAGTGTTAATTGACACAAATATTGCAAACAAAACAAGTAAAAACAATTGGCATGTGATTGCATAAGAATCCAACTTGCTAAATGACAAAAAGAGTGCAAACAAAAGTTTGTTCAATCAAATCACACAACAGCCTTCCTTTCTTGCTAAAATCGGCCACTTGAACATGTTCCACTACCAAACAATTTCGTGGGCCCTAGCAAGTTGCTCTCATTATGGCCGATTCTTGCTATCATCACATCACCCATGCATTAATCTTTTCATGCTTTCATTTGGCTACATGACATCTTCCATACTAAACGAATATCATCATTTCACAAGATCATTGCATGCACTATCCAACTCTTTTACACAATCTCAGTGAAAGCTTTCAACATGCAGGTGTAAACATGGTGTGATGTGATGAAGGTATGCATGAATTTCTTTCCTATTTTATGTAACTGTTCCTCCTTGAATGATTTGATTGTTCACTGCAATGATCAGAAAAATTAGTCAGTATGATAACTTGAATCAAGAAGTAAAAGATATCAGCTTAAAGATTTGAAGCTCAGAAGAATCGAATATTTCCCCCTTTTTTTAGATGACGCATCTTGGATTTTGTTCTTGTACCCGGATGAAATATTTTTAGCTTCCTTGGGGAATTTGCCTTCCTCGTGTATGAACTGTTCAGAGATAAGAGGAGAGATTCAACCATTTATTTGACTAAAGTAACTACTGAAAATAACAAAACAGAAGCAAGAATTGAAATGATTGGGTTGCCTCCCAACACAGCGCTTGGTTTATTGTCCTCAGCCAGACATGGAGTAGTTGCGGTCAAGATGAGAGGTCATCAAGGAACTGGGCGTGTCCCTTGTCCTCCACAGCAGATCTAAAGATTTTCACCCGATATCCATTCACCTTCCAACATGCAACAGTTGTCCCGTTCTGTACTTCTAGAGTCCCATAAGGGAAAATCTTTGTGATGGTGAAGGGTCCAACCCACCTAGATTTTAACTTACCAGGGAACAATCTCAATCTAGAATCATACACCAGTACTTGTTGCCCCACTTCAAATTCTTTCACTTTAATCCTTGCATCATGCCACCTTTTTGTTCTTTCTTTATAAAGGCTAGCACTGATGTAAGAATTTCATCTGAACTCATCTAACTCATTTAGCATCATCATCCTTGCCTCTTGAGCCACACCTAAGTCCAAGTTCAGCTTCTGTACTTCCCAATAAGCCCTGTGCTCTAATTCAACTGGGAGATGACATTCCTTCCCAAATACAAGCCTAAATGGTGAAGCTCCAATTGGGTCTTGTAGGCTGTTCTATAAGCCCACAATGCATCATCAAGCTTGAATGCCCAATCTTTTCTTCCAGGGTTTACTACCTTCTCCAAGATCCTCTTGATTTCTCTATTAGAGACCTCAGCCTGTCCATTTGATTGGGGGTGGTACGCTATAGAAACCTTCTGTTGTACCCCGTATTTTTCCAAGAGAGTGTCAAAGACTTTGTTACAAAAATGGGTTCCCCCATCACTGATGATGGCTCTTGGGGTTCCAAACCTATTGAAAATATTTCTTTTAACAAATTTCAGTACACTTCGACTGTCATTGTGTGGCATTGCGGCAGCTTCTACCCACTTAGACACGTAGTCAACAGCAACCAATATGTATTCATTCCCACAAGATCGTGGGAATGGCCCCATGAAGTCCAAGCCCCAAACATCAAACAAGTCCACTTCCAATATGTTGTTGCGAGGCATCTCATCTCTACTGGATATGTTTCCCACGCGCTGGCATCTGTCACACTGGCTCACCAAAGCTTCGAATCCTTGAATATGTGTGGCCAATAGAACCCTGTCTGCAAGATCTTGTACCCAGTCCTTGTTCCTCCAAAATGCCCTCCAAAGGGTGATTCATGGCAAGCCCTAAGAATTCCTTCTTTCTCTTCTTCGGGGACACATCTTCTAATCACCTGATCACTACACCTCTTATACAGGTTACCACTTTCCCAAAAATAATATTGAGCATCATGCTTGAGCCTCTTCTTTTGGTCACTAGAGTAGTGTGGTGGTACTTGCCCCGCGACAACATAATTGGCCAACTCCGCAAACCATGGTGGTACCCGGGTGTGAACCTTGAAGATTTGCTCGTCTGGGAAATTTTCCTTGATCCACGCTTGTAGTTGGTCCTCTCTCATGGCTCCCACTTCCAATCTAGATAAGTGGTCTGCCACCACATTCTCACAACCTTTTCTATCTCTGATCTCAACATCAAATTCCTGCAGTAATAACACCCAACGAATCAGACTGGGTTTTGCTTCCTTCTTCGCCATAAGGTACTTAAGTGCTGCATGATCCGTATGGACAATGACCTTTGAACCCAGGAGGTAAGCTCTGAACTTATCGAATGCATACACCACAGCCAACATCTCATTCTCGGTGGTGGTGTAATTTAGTTGCGCCCCATTCAGCAGCTTGCTTGCATAATAGATCGCATGAAAGATTTTTCCTCTCTTTTGGCCTAGGACAGCTCTTACCGCGTAGTCACTGGCATCACATATCACTTCGAAGGGCTCTCCCCACACTGCTGTGACTATCACAGGTGCTTCTACCAGTTTGGTTTTCAACAACTCAAAGGCCTCTTTGCACTTCTCATCAAAAACAAAGGGAGTGTCCTTCTCTAGCAACGTACACAATGGTTTGGCCACCTTTGAGAAATCCTTGATGAACCTCCTATAAAACCCAGCATGTCCCATGAAACTCTTTACCCCTCTCACATTGGTTGGGTTTGGGAGTTTTGCTATCACCTCCACCTTGGTTTATCCACTTCCAATCCAGCTTGTGAAATTTTGTGTCCCAGCACGACCCCCTCATTCACCATAAACTGACACTTTTCCCAGTTCAACACTAAGTTGGTGTCCACACACCTCTTAAGTACAAGTGACAAATTTTCCAAGCAACCCTCGAATGTCATTCCAAACACTGAAAAGTCATCCATAAAGATCTCTATAATATTTTCCACCATGTCTTGGAAGATTGCCATCATGCAGCGCTGAAAGGTGGCTGGTGCATTACAGAGTCCAAAAGGCATTCTTTTGTAAGCGTAAGTTCCAAAGGGGCAGGTAAAGGTTGTTTTCTCCTGATCTTTTGGGTCAATGGCAATCTGATTATATCCGGAGTAGCCATCAAGAAAGCAGTAATTGAGAAACCCAGCTATGCGATCCAGAAGTTGCTCAAGAAAAGGCAGAGGGTAATGATTCTTCCTGGTAGCTTTATTCAACTTCCTATAGTCCATGCATATTCTCCATGCGATAATGACCCTGGTAGCTAACATCTCATTTGCTTCATTAGTCACCATAGTCACCCCTCCTTTTTTGGGTACACATTATACCGGGCTAACCCACTCACTATCTGATATAGGAAATATCATCCCAAAATCAAGCAACTTGGTGATTTCCTTTTTCACCACTTTCATCATTTGTGGGTTCAACCTTCTTTGCCTTTCTCTTGTTGGAATAGCCCCTTCTTCCAGTAAGATCTTGTGCATACAAACACTGGGGCTTATTCCCTTGATATCTGCTATAGTCCAGCCTATGGCTTCCTTGTGCATCCTTAGAACTTCCAACAGTTTCTCTTCTTGACACTTCTCCAATGTAGATGATATAACTACAGGGAGAGATTCATTTTCCCCAAGAAATGCATACTTCAGATGCGAAGGCAGAGGTTTCAGCTCTAACTTGGGTGGTCTCACAATGGATGGTAGCAACTTCTCATTCCTGCACTCAAAAGTTTCTTGCCTCACCTCAGTGGGCTTCAATTCAACATATTCATCAGTTTCAATAACCGAATTTGTTGGTATTTCACATATTGCATTACTTTCAACGTTTTCATCAAAAAGAACTTTCAAGACCCAATTCTACAACAGATTCATCTATTACACAACATTCAACCAAGTTTGACAATTCATGCAGTATCTCACTATCTTCATCATTCAAAGAGACTTCATTTGATTCATCATTGTCTTGGCATGAGGATTCAAGTAAAGCAAGAGAAAATTTATGTTTATGTTCGTGTTCAAGGAGATGAAGATTACCTTCCATGAGGTGTGCAGAGTAGCACTGTTCCACTGACTTAGGGTATTTCATCGCGTAGTCTACATTGAAGACCACTTGATCTCTATTCACTCTGAATGTGATGGTCTTACTCTTGACCCCTATGAGAGCATCTCCTGTTGCTAGGAAAGGTCTCCCAAAAATTAGAGTCACCTCTGGGTCCTCTTCCATATCCAAAATAATGAAATCAACTGGGAGTACAAACTTGTCAATTGATACCAACACATCTTCTACCATCCCTGTTGGTTGTACAAGGGATTTATCAACCAATTGAAGGAGTACAACCACTATTTTTATCTTACTACCAAGTCCCACATCCTCTGCAATAGATAAGGGCATTAAATTGATACCCGATCCTAGATCACATAGGGCCTTGTTGAAGAATCAAGTCCCAATTGTACATGGTATTGTACAGCTTTCAGGATCTTTGAGCTTTGGAGGTAGCTCATTGTTCATCCACGCTTGACTCTCCCCCGTGAGTGGAACTGGGACGTCACACTGTAAGATTTGTTCCTTGTTGGCAATCAGGTCTTTCAATAATTTTGCATATCTGGGCATAGCTGTCACCAAGTCTAATAGTGGCACATTCACGTTCACATTTCTTACCATATCAAAGAACCTTGTGAATTGGGCTCCTTTCTTGGCTTGAGGTTGAACTCTTTGAGGGTATGGGGGTAATGGTGCATACTCTGGGTAATTGTAGGGACTGGGGGGTCCCTTCTTATTTTTAGTCTCTGGTGCTTTTCCACTTTCCTTCACAATTTCCTTCTCTGGTTCATCCCCTTCGAGGTTTTCCACGTTGGTCTCTTCCATGGCTTCATCTACTGGACCCTCCTCAGTATGGTCTCTCTTGTTTCCCTTGAGTTCCTTTCCACATCGTAGAGTTATTGCATTACAAACTTCCCTTTCTTTTCCTTTTGGATTTGGTTCAGTATCGCTTGGGAGAGCTCCATGTGGTCTCTGATGTACTGCCTTGGCCATCTGGTCCATTTGCATTTCGAGGTTCTTTATAGCCACTTCACAGTTTTTCACTTGAGACTTAGTATCCGATTATTCCTTTTCATACATGTCCATCTTGTCCGAAATCTTTTGAAGCATAATCTCCTCATTAGTTTTCCTCGGTTCCCTGTTGCTGTTGCTTCATTCCCCACCTTGGAAGTACTGCCTCTGCTGACTTCCTTGATTGTTCTGTCCCCAAGTACCTTGGCCTGACTGGTTTCTATAGCCTCCATATTGCTGTCTGTTGTTATAATTCTTAACATACTGAACAGACTCTTGTGTGAGCTCACATTCATCGGTATGGTGTTCACCTTTACATAAACCACATGATAGCATTGGGGCTGTCTTTGCTGCTTTCAAGGTCTGAACTTGTCTTGTTAGAGCTTCTATCTTAGCTTCCGATGAAGTCTCCTCGTCCAAATCTAATACCCCTCGTTGCTTCCTCATGGGTGTCTTTCTAGCATCTGGGAACAAATATTCGTCGTCTGCAATTGAGTCGAAGAGCTCCCTAATCTCGGGCACACTTTTGTCTTTCAAGGCCCCATTGGCACATGCCTTAACCATCAGTAAGGCTTCTGGTGACAGACCCTTGAAGAAGGTGTTGAGCTCTCTGACCTCCCCAAGGTCATTGTTTGGACACTGCCTGAGTAAATCATTGAACCTATCCCACGCTTCCTTAAACGTCTCGCTATCTTGCCGTTGAAAGCTGCGAATTTCCATCCTCATCCGTTCTAATTTGGCTGGAGGGAAGTACTTGGCCAAAAACTTTTTTCCAGTTCCTCAAAAGTGGCTATGGATTGTCCCCCGATTGAATTGAACCAGTGTTTCGCCTTCCCTTTGAGGGACAGTAGGAACAAAACTCTTCTCACATCATCAGGCGTGACTCTCTGCAACTGAAAATGTTACAAAGTCCCAAGAACCAATCTAAATGCTCATTCGGATCTTCATTGTTCAGGCCTTGAAAGATCTGCCCTTGAGTAATCATGGAGACGATTTGGGTTGGTATTTGATAGCTCTCTACGTCTATTCCTTGGCGATTATTCCTTCTCTCAAAGCTTACTGCGAAATGGTCCCCAAACCTTGGAGGTTGGGGTCGAGGTCTCTCCTCACCCTGTTGAGGTCTAACTCTCTCTTCACCCTGATCGGCCATTTCTAATACCCTTCTCCTTTGCCTCAAAGTCCTCTGTAATTCCAAGTCGAGTTCAAACTCTGGACATTCTCCCCTAAGTCTTGCACCAGGTTGCATAAACTAAGGTTTGTCTGCAAAAGTTCAAAATCCTACAAAAGTAGAGTAGATAGAGCAATAGCACCAAAGTTGACAACAATTTGCACGTAAGGGAACAACTCAACAACTTAAAATCAAGACTCAACAAAAACTAAAACAGTCAAACCACATATACTCCAACACAAAGTAAACTCACAGTAACGAAAAACACAAAACTATCACAGTCAATCTCTAGCACTTAGCCTCTCTCCGGCAGCGGCGCCAAAAATTGACACGAGCTGTCGTGGGCTCGTCAATTTAACCCAAACTCAATAACTTGTAGAAGCAGTGAGTGGGATCGTATCCTCAGGGAGTGGTGTGTGTCTAAATTTTGAAACGTGATAGTAAACACCAAGGGGAATAGAATGACAAAGACAAGAATTGGATGTAAGGAATTGAAAGGTCAACTACACAAAATGTAATCAAAGACAAGGAAATTAAAGACAACAACTAAGTTCAAATGTAATCAAGAGAGACTAAGCGTATTCCCTTGAGGGAGATTCACTCAATATGGATCTATACTTGCCATCATCGATGTGTGTTGTTATGTGAGGAGACTTAGCTGCTAGTGATCAAGATATCGATCTACCGGGCGGTTCTCACGATTTCCCTTTCACAAACCCTCGAGCTTCCCTTGGTAGGGTAAGCCTTCGGTACTGACTTAAATTCCCAGATCTCTATTATGTGATTTAACCCTAGTCCTATCCTCAAATCCCTCCCTTGGTAGAGCAGTTGTTCAATTCAAGTATTCAGATCTCATCACAATACATCTCAAGTCTTTCCATTAAATTGATTTCTCATGCCATTTGGTTAATGCACAAATAAAATCACACAATAAGCAGACATTGAGACTCACATAAATTCAACTCCTGATTCGATTCATGTTATACCCAATCATCGTTGGTAAATCCACACCGGTCTCAGTGGGTACCGCAGATCGTGTATGGGTTTGGGTGAGTTTGTAAAAGCTTATCAAATTAAGCATGAAGGAACAGACATTGAATAAATTCACAGATAAAACATTACAAATATCTCAGACAAATTTAGATCCACATCTATGACGTCCTCAAGGCAATACTATGAAATTAGCCGATCATGTTGATCGGCTTAAACCCACAATTTACAAATAGTAGAATAGATATTAGTTCTATGGTGAACTCTCTCCTCTCTGCAATTGTGGCTTTTTCTCTATTGTTCTTGTTCACAAACTCTCCTGATCCAAAAAAATTCTTCCTTCTTTTAGGGTTGCTTCCTTTTCCCTTTTATACTTTCTCCTTCTCCTGTAGCTTGATCGTGACCACTCAGCTTCTTTTCTCATTCTTTGATTCCTCCACGTGTCCCTGAAAAATGGTGTTCAGATAATAAGTGAGGCACGTGTCCTACCCATGACTTAAGCTTTAAGATTTAGTAATGCAAAACATCAAACATGTGGTGTTCATGACAAAGATGTAACATTTGTGCTTTGTGTGCGCTGAAGCTAATGTGTGAGTGTGGAAACAAGAAAATTGCATGAAAGTGAAAATGTGTGTGTTGGTTGGACGGCCGTCCGTGTGTGTTGGACGGCAGTCCGTGTGTGTGTGTTGTGAGTTGGACGGCCGTCCGTGTGTGTGCAAGTGAGTTGGACGGCCGTCCGTGTGTTTGTTGGACGGCCATCCGTGTGTGTGCAAGTGAGTGGGTGAAGTAGTGAAATACAATTTGCATGCAATTGTGGATGTTTTGTGTGGTGTGTTCAAGGGTGTTCCATTTTCAAGAAAATCAAACACATTATATGTTTTTCATAATACTTGAACACAACTAAAAAATTTCCATTTCGTGAACATTATTACATACAAATTGTTCATCAAGCACTACTTTCATCAAAAAATCTATACAAACGTTTAAGTAAAATGAAGCAATAAATCGGTGTGATAAGTCGGTATTTCAACGACTTATTCGCTTGACTTTCTTTATCTTTTGCTATGGATTTTGTGCGAAAATGATGCTTGGTGTGTTGACAGTATGCTAGAACGTGCATGTTTTGGAGATTGTTGTGAAAATGCCTAAGTGTTGTAAAACAATGTGAAAGTACTGTGATCTTCGAAATATGCAAACACTTAGTCATGCACACCACTGACCTCTTCATGGAGGTCAATGAATATTCACACAACACAAGCATATAGCATGCACAAACATTTCACACACGTGCACAACACTAGTCTTCATGAAGGTCAACACACTGACCTCCAAGTTTTCATGAAAGTCCACAATTCACTATGCACAAGTCCATGAATTGCAAGTCCACCACTTCACTTACGCAGCACTCGCACTTGCTCTTGAGCTCACCACTCTTGACCTCCACAACGCACACAACATAACACTCACACAACACACTTAGCACAAACACATCACACACACGCACAACACATAGCGGTCGCACTGTGCGACCTCCACACACACGGTGCGCCCGCCTCACACACGCACACACACAACACGGCGGGCGGACTAGGCGTCCGACACTCACACGGCGGTCGCATAGTGTGACCGCCACTCACACGGCGGGCGCACCACGCGCCCGACTCACCTCACATACTCACCTTGCACATTTTGCACATTTTATTCTTTCGTGCATTTTTCCTTTGTTATATTTTTTCTTAGGAATTTTCTCATGCATTTCATATACACTACACTTCACATTTGGTCCAAGCGCACTTAGCAAACATAGCATCCAATCTGTTTGATATTTTGCCTCACCACTCTTATTCGTTAAGTACACGTGTCTTCACTAAATTCTTGGCTTATATTCACAGGGACACGTGTCGACATCTGGGCATAGAGGGGGAAACTTCCAGGAAGCTCACTTGGCCAGGACATGGAGAGAAAACTATAAAAGCCAGAGAGATCAGCGGACTTAAGGGAGATAGAAGGAGAGAGAGATGGAGATCAATCAAGAGAGCTAGGGTTTCAACGAAAAAGGAGATCAGAGTGGAGATCACTCCACTTTATATTTTTGTAATAGCTATGTTTGATCAGGCTTTGTCAAACTTGTTTTCAAAGCCGATCAACATGATCGGCTAAACATTAGGTTGTTGCTTGAGGGATTAAGTGTGATGACTCTAAATTGATTTGAGACATTCGTATTGCTCATTATGTGTTTTATATTGTTTCATATATCTGTCTGATGTTTTATTTCAATACTTACTCACTCACGCTTAGGCCCTTCATGTGATTTGCAGTACCACTGAAATCAATTTTAGTGCTATTAATGGAAATTGGAATAACATCACAAGAATAGGGAACAACTTGGATGAGTCCTATGATCTGTGTATGGTTGCGACTTCAATTGTGCAGTACCACTGACAATTGAACTCAATGTAATAGAAAAGACTTAGGATTATTTGAACATTAGAACTCGAACCTTGGTTGACTGTCTTGTCTAGAGGAGCTAGAGTTCTAGTGTCAAATAGGGATCAGGAGTTAGGAAGCCGAGCCTATGTCTTGCTCTACCAAGGGAAAACGGATGAGTATGGTGAATTAGGATTGTGAGACCCAGAAGGAGATCAACCCTAAGCTCACTAGAAGGTCAACCCCCTCATTCATGCTCATACACTAGTCAAGGATAATCAAATAGAGTTGTTACCACTGTCCTCCCTCAAGGCAACACCAATTCACTTCTTGATTGATTTAAGTCTTTGTTTCATACTCTTTGCTCGTTCTTTGCCAATTTACTATTCTATCACTTGTACAATTCTTGGTTCAATCCTCTCCCTGTTGGATACGATCCCACTTGCCACTTCTACTTGTTTTGGTGATACTGGGTAAAATTGCAAGGCACGACGACGGCTTTGCCAATTTTTGGCGCCGTTGCCGGGGAGAGGCGCAGCGTTGAGAGTTGTTTGTGATAGTTTTACTTTGTTGTTACTTTACGAATTCTTATTTGAAATTGTTGATTTGTTTGTTTTGTTGAAATCTTAATTCATTACTTGTCTCTGTTGATTTTTGTTCTACTAATATTTCCTTGTGAGAATTCCCAGTTTATGCAACCTAGAGCAAGATTACGTGGTGAAGCTCCAGAATTTGCACTCGACTTAGAATTGCAAAGGACTTTAAGGCAAAGGAGAAGGGTCATAGAAATGGCGGAACAGAATAAGGAAAGGCCTCAGCCCCAACCACCTCGGTTTGGAGACCATTTCGCAGTTAATTTCGAGAGGAGAAACAATCACCAGGGAATAGACGTCGAGAGCTATCAAATCCCGACACAAATCGTGTCCATGATCACTCAAGGGCAGATCTTTCAAGGCTTGAGCAATGAGGACCCTAACGAGCATTTGGACTGGTTTTTGGGACTTTGTAACACTTTCAAGCTCCAAAGACTGACTCCGAATGACGTGAGGAGAGTTCTATACCCACTGTCTCTGAAAGGGAAGGCGAAGCATTGGTTCAACTCAATTGGTGGACCAGCCATATCCACTTTTGAGGAAATTGAGCGAAACGTTTTAGCCAAGTATTTCCCTCCAGCCAAGTTAGAGCGGATGAGGATGGAGATCTGCAGCTTCCAGCAGCAAGATGGAGAGACATTCAAGGAAGCCTGGGATCGTTTCAACGACTTACTCCGCGAATGTCCGAACAATGTCCTCGGTGAGGTCAGGGAACTCAACACATTCTTAAAAGGTCTATCTCCGGAGTCGTCGCTAATGGTTAAAGCGTGTGCTAATGGGGCTTTAAAAGACAAGAGCGTGCCCGAGGTCATGAAGCTCTTTGATTCCATAGCTGACGACGAGTATCTGTTTTCAGAAGCTAGGAAGACTCCTATGAGGAAGCAACGAGGTGTGTTGGACTTAGACGAGGAGACTTCCTTGGAAGCAAAACTTGAGGCTCTCACAAGACAAGTCCAAGGTCTAAAGGCTGCCAAGGTCGCCCCCGTGTTGATGTGCGGTCTGTGCAAAGGAGAGCACCACACGGATGAGTGCGAGCTCACCCAGGAATCAGTGCAGTATGTGACTAACTACAACAACCGCCAACAATATGGAGGATATCGAAATCAGTCAAGCCAAGGCAATTGGGGACGAAATAATCAGGGAACTCAGCAAAGGCAGTACTATCAGAGTGGGGAGTCAAGCAACCGGGAACAGAGAAAGTCAACCGAGGATTTACTCCATGAAATTCTGGGAAAAATGGACATGTTTGAGAAGAGGACCTCCACACTGGAAGCTCAAGTGAAAAACGTCGAGGCTTCCATCAAGAACATTGATATGCAGATGGGATAATTGGTTAAGGCAAACCATCAAAGACCACAAGGCACCCTACCGAGTGATACCGAGTTAAATCCAAAAGAAAAAGGACCAGAGATCTGCAATGCTATAACGTTGAGATGTGGAAAGGAGCTTAGTGGTAACAAGAGAAAAGAGGGAGAGGAAGTCCCAGAGGAAGAGGTCAATGAGGAGACCACACTGGTGGGAGATGAAGCCCAAGGCAAGGACGGGAGTGTGAAGGCTCAGGAGAGTAAAAGGAAGAAGGGAGCTCCAAGCCTATGCGACGACTCCTCATATGCACCACCCCCTCCATTTCCCCAACGACTTCGACCTCCACCTAAGAAGGGGGTCCAATTCACAAGGTTCCTGGATATGGTGAAAAATGTCAACGTGAATGTTCCTCTGTTAGATTTGGTTACAGCGGTACCGAGGTATGCAAAATTTTTGAAGGACTTGATTGCCAACAAAGAACAGATTCTGCGATGTGAAGTACCAATTTCGCTCACCAAGGAAAGCCAAGCATGGATCAACAATGAATTGCCTCCCAAGCTCAAGGACACTGGTAGCTGTACGGTGCCATGCTCAATTGGTGGAAAAATTTTTAGCAAAGCCCTGTGTGACCTTAGGGCTGGAATCAACCTCATGCCTTTATCCATTGCCGAGAGTATAGGATTGGGAAAACGGATTAAGCCTGTGGGAGTAATGCTCCAGTTAGCGGATAGATCATTGGTTCAGCCAACAGGGATGGTGGAGGATGTTCTGGTCTCTGTGGATAAATTCGTGCTCCCGGTGGACTTCATAGTGTTGCACATGGAAGAGGACCCCGAGGTCCCACTCATTTTTGGGAGGCCATTCTTAGCTACAGGGGACGCTCTCATTGGAGTCAAGGGTAAGACCATCACATTCAGAGTCAATGGTGAGGAGGTCGTATTCAATGTGGACTATGCTATGAAACACCCTCATTTCATAGAACAATGTTGTTTGGCAAGCTTGGTGGAAGGTGATCTCCAACCTTTAAGCTTTAAACATAAACGTAAGCCTTCCCCTGATTTATATGATTCTTTTGATGATGACATGTGTGAAGATTTTGAGACTGTGTTAGTTGTTGAAGAAATTGACACACTGCATGAATTGAGCTCTTGTGATGAAAAACTTGGAATTAATTCATCTGTGAAATAAATGGACTTTGCATGTAAAATCGATGAAAATTGTGAAAACAGCGAGAATTTAAGTGAAATGAAAAATGTGCATGAAAATCGTGAGATGTATGATCACAGTAGAAAAATGGAGTTGAAAATGGAAATTGAAAAGAATGATGAAAAAATTGCATGTTGTGAAAATTTGACAAATGCCAATGTTGTTGATACTGATGATGTGGTAAAAGTGGTGCCCACCGAGGTAAGGTCCGGAAATGTTGATAACAGGAACAATGCCTGGGAACCTCGAAATAAAAAGCAACCTAAGAAGAAACAGCCGCCCTTACTCAGATATCTCAAACGGGTGGTTTGGCGAGAGAAAAAGAAAACCCCAGAAGACCCACCATCCAGAGAGGTGAGAATGGGGGCCTCAGACGCAAGGTGGAAAGACAAGGGGCCTAAGGCAAAGATCACCCAGTCAGCTTGGAAAGACACGGGACATACACAGTACCTCGACCTTCCACCACTCTGAGAGCAACACTGCTGTGTCTGGCTGAGGACAATAAACCAAGCGCTGTGTTGGGAGGCAACCCAACCTTTTCAATTTCTGTCGTTGTTTGTCTCGTTTTTAGTAGTAAGTTAGTTCCAATAAATGATTGAAACTCATCTCTTGAACGCATATAATCGGGATTCCACGCCAGCAGCTGGGATATGCATATTCATATGTCATGCGATGTAACAAGTAAACAGTCAAGAATATTCTCTGCACGAGAATAAAATCTGAGATATACACCCAAAGGTAATGCGAGAAGATTTGATTCCACCAAAAGCTTTCAAGACGATTCTTACTCTGTATTTTCAACTCCCAAGATAATCTGACATGATTAATTGAGTGTTGCAGGGAAAGACCGAACTCATTATGTGCTCATTGGCGTATTGCTCATGTTCCAAAAAAAAAATAAAAATAAAAAAATAAATAAAATTGCATGGTAGAACCGAATTGTGCATGAGTGAAGAGATGTGTGTGCATGACATGGTGGAGAATCGGGTGAAGCAAAATAATGAAAAAATGATGACATGTGGGACTACTAAAATTTTTGGGTAGTAAAAGTGTGCACATGGCCGAAAAAAATGCAAGGAAAAGTTGATTGGATTGGTCAAGCTCTTGTTTGCATTCATTTTGTACTTTAGCAATTTGTTTTTAATGCATTCACATGTCCATTGCTTGCTTGGAGCAGGAGGTGGCCGAATCTCACTATGGCATTTGACAATACTGGACAAAGTTTGTTTGAATGCCATTTTCTTGCTTTTTTTTTTCCTTCTCGTGAGTGAATGAAATGTCTTCCAGTTAAATCACATGCATTTGTTCTCTAGCCTATCTAGTAGCCGAACCATGCACGAAGTTTTGTCTATAAAAGCCATGAGTCATGCATTTTACCTTCAGCACTCCAGTTACATGCATTATCAATAAAACCAGAAGAGCCGTTCGTCGACTTTTGAGTTGGGGCTGCACATACTTTGTTATAATTGCTCATTAGCTTTGCTAAACTTCAACCAAGTAAGTGCTAAATTCCTGTTAGCCATAGAGCTTGATTTGAAATGTTGTGATATTGAATGTGAATACTGCTGACCAGAACATGGAATGATGAAATGCTTGAATGCTTTAATTATTAACAAATCTCGATTCATGTTTTTAAATATCTGAATTGAGCTTACAAGTTAAACGGAAGGCATGCTATATGTGTATTTCCATTTTCTTGAAGCCTACGAGGATAAAATGAAAAATTTGAATTCCTAGGAAGAGACTAAATGTGTTGCGATATATGTACGAACATTAAACCGTGGCATGTTGGTGAGGATGAGTTAGAACCTAGTGATGATTTTAACTTGAACATTCGGATGATTAGATATATGAGTTTTGGTGGAATATTTGTTTGGCATCGCAAATAAAATGTTGTGTCAAATGCATGATTTTGATTGGGAATTTTATCGTCATGCGATGCCTAATGATAATGCTTTGTAACCACCAAGTGCCCACGCATGGACCTCCTCATGAAACTCCACTCACTGAGGCTGTACTTTTCAGGTGCCTAAATATGCCGCCAAAGAAGACGACTCCTGCTACCCCCTCAAAAGGTCAAGCATCAAAAGGAAAGGCCAAGGTCATTGAATATGAAACATCTGATGACTCGGGATCAGACGAAGAATATTTTCCGAGAGACGAGGAAGTGTACGACAACAACCAAAAGAAACGGAAAATCCCCCAGCAGGTTGTTCTTCAGCGTTTCTGCAACGCCGACGCTCAGGAAAAGTTTTGCGATTTTGCCATCAGGCCTATTCACGTTGAGCGAGCATTTGGAGTCACCGAAAATCCCTATATTGAAATCATCAACCACTACAATTGGCAGAAATTGACAGAGGCACCAGTAAGTTGCAATGTGGCTATTGCGAAGGAGTTCTATGCCAATCCGCAGGAGCCGAGGCCAAGGAAGTGAATGCAAAAGGTGTTTTCATAAGGGGAAAATATTTGAAACTCACGACTGAGCTGGTGAATAAACATTATGGGCTCAAAAATTATGCACATGACGAGATTACTGACTTGAGGAAAACCGGAGACCCAGACACAATCCTGCACGCACTGACCTTCATGGAACCGATTGGGTAAGAACTCACCATGGCGAACCAAGATTTGTCAACCTCAAGGATCTGACAGCGGAAACTAAAATGTGGCTACTCTTCATAAATTCCCTCCTGATGCCCACCACCCACAACACGCGAATTTCGAAGAACGGGCTCTACCTGGTCTATGCCATTAAGAACCGAATGACGGTGGATGTGGGAAAGTTCATAATAACCTACATCAACAATGCCTTAGCTGAAGAACATCAAGCCATGTATTTCCCCCACTTCCTTTATGAACAAGCGCTAAAGCTGGGTGTAAAAGTGTCCAGTGGAGATGAGAGCCGAACCCCAGCACTTCCTTTAAAGAATGTTCAAATTAAGCTATATCAAGCCACCGAAAAGGCGGACAGAGAGCAGCGGGAAGAGGATGCAAGGGAAAGGGAAAGAGCAGAGTTAATGGACGATATCGATGAAGATGAACCTCAAGCCCAACCTCCTCTTAACCAACAACCACTTCAAGCACTCGGGAACTTCCACCACATGCAGCACGCATTGGAGGGGCTGCAAACTTCGATTCAAAATCAACAAAACTCCCTCATGCGGCATATGGAAGAAATGGAGGGGCGATGGACAGGACTGCAGGATTGCATGGGAATCATTGGAACAAGGCTAGAGACCATGGCACAGGAACAGACCACTCAATGGACCGTAATGGATAATAAGATCTCCCAATGCCAGACAGAAGTCCATAACCTCAACTTGATGATGGTGCACCACCACCAAACCCGAGGGCCAGACTCATACTTTCCCCCAATAGAAGAAATGGACAGCCATGCACGTATGATCTTAGACACTTCAAGTAGCAGATGAGTGGTTATACAACAAGGGATAAGTTCCAACGCGGGACAGCATGCACAAAATTTCAGACCCGCACAAACTCATTTCCCTGGGTTCTCTCATTTCGCCGGACAAACTCCACCTCCTAATACTGGGTAGCCTCTTTCCTTTACCTACAATGGGGACCATTGTTGATCTTAAGTGTAGGGGGGAGATATGCTTATGCTTTGGAGGTCCATGTGTGGTTGTCCTTATGTGGCTTCGGCTTATGCTTGTGTTTGTAAGGCTGAGGGCCTTTGCTTGATTTTCTTAAATGTTATGCTATGTGTGCTTATGTGTTGTAGGGATCAGGGATGTGATCTTATTGCAGGGATCAGTGGTGTGATATTATATTAGTAGTAGGGGGTGTATCTTTTTTTTCTTTTATTTTATTTTCCGTTTCCTTGTGTTGTGTGGGAATGAAAAACAAGGCAGTTACTAGCACTGACCTTGGAGTGTGCTTTCCATTCAAGTTGTGATGCAGTGTGCTTTGATTTCCAGTTGTTATGAATGTAAGAGTTTGATGTTGTGTTGTGCAAAGATTGCCACTGTCCATCTAACACACTTGCACATCCACTACATTCGCACTTCCAATTTCATCAACGAATCCACAAACTGTTCAATGCATGCGAAAATTTTTTGAGTTTTACAGTATACATTTGATGCATACAAATTGCTGGGTAAAGTGCGATGTCAAAGTAAGATAGAAACGCCAGCAACAAATTTGACATAGGAGAGAGCTTATGATTCTTTGCTTGTATGTGCCTTCTACTCGTAAATACTTATTCTTGCATTTTGAGTATATAGTCTATTGAAGACACACACGAACACAAACTGTTTGAAATTGTGCAAATGCGAAAGAAAAAGCCAGTGGGCGAATAAAGGGAAAAAAGAGCCACAAAATCCTGGCAGCCAAGCACCAATGTGCGGCATGAATTTCAAAAGAAAAAGCAAATAAGCACCAATGCGCAAGTTAATTTCTGTTGAATTGTAATGTTTAAGTGTTCGTGTGTGTAGACAAAAGGATTGTAGTGCAAGAATTTTTGCTAAGTGTATACTTGAGTACTTTGCATAGACGTTGTGCGGGAACATAGGAAACTCTCAGCACACACTTGCACGCTAACGGTTTGGTCTTTATTCGTTACACCTTACTCGACAATTTGTGTAAGTTAGATGAACTGTAAACTCACTACTCAGATCTTTCTTACTGCGTGCGAAAATTTTGAAAATGGACTGTCGATGAGGTTGTGAGTGTTTGAATGTGGGATGGACAAGAGCTTAGTTATTTCTTTACTTTGCTCAGGACTAGCAAAGATTTAAGTGTGGGGGATGATAAGTCGGTATTTCACCGACTTATTCGCTTGACTTTCTTTATCTTTTGCTATGGATTTTGTGCGAAAATGACGCTTGGAGTGTCGACAGTATGCTAGAACGTGCATGTTTTGGAGATTGTTGTGAAAATGCCTAAGTGTTGTAAAACAATGTGAAAGTACTGTGATCTTCGAAATATGCAAACACTTATTCATGCACACCACTGACCTCTTCATGGAGGTCAATGACTATTCACACAACACAAGCATATAGCATGCACAAACATTTCACACACGCGCACAACACTGGTCTTCATGAAGGTCCACACACTGACCTCCAAGTTTTCATGAAAGTCCACAATTCACTATGCACAAGTCCATGAATTGCCAGTCCACCACTTCACTTACGCAACACTCGCACTTGCTCTTGAGCTCACCACTCTTGACCTCCACAACGCACACAACATAACACTCACACAACACACTTAGCACAAACACATCACACACAAGCACAACACATGGCGGTCGCACTGCGCGACCGCCACACACACGGCGGGCGCACCAAGCGCCCGCCTCACACACGCACACACACAACATGGCGGGCGCACTAGGCGCCCGACACACACACGGCAGTCGCACAGTGCGACCGCCACTCACACGGCGGGCGCACCACGCGCCCGCCTCACCTCACACACTCACCTTGCACATTTTGCACATTTTATTCTTTCGTGCATTTTTCCTTTGTTATATTTTTACTTAGGAATTTTCTCATGCATTTCATATACACTACACTTCACATTTGGTACAAGTGCACTTAGCAAACATAGCATCCAATCTGTTTGATATTTTGCCTCACCACTCTTATTCGTTAAGTACACGTGTCTTCACTAAATTCTTGGCTTATATTCACAGGGACACGTGTCGACATCTGGGCATAGAGGAGGAAACTTCCAGGAAGCTCACTTGGCCAGGACATGGAGAGAAAACTATAAAAGCCAGAGATATCAGCGGACTTAAGGGAGATAGAAGGAGAGAGAGATGGAGATCAATCAAGAGAGCTAGGGTTTCAACGAAAAATGAGATCAGAGTGGAGATCACTCCATTTTATCTTTTCGTAATAGCTATGTTTGACCAGGCTTTGTCAAACTTGTTTTAAAAGCCGATCAACATGATCGGCTAAACATTAGGTTGTTGCTTGAGTGATTAAGTGTGATGACTCTAAATTAATTTGAGACATTCGTATTGCTCATTATGTGTTTGATATTGTTTCATATATCTGTCTGATGTTTTATTTCAATACTTACTCACTCACGCTTAGGCCCTTCATGTGATTTCAGTACCACTGAAATCAATTTAGTGCTATTAATGGAAATTGGAATAACATCACCAGAATAGGGAACAACTTGGATGAGTCCTATGATCTGTGTATGGTTGCGACTTCAATTGTGCAGTACCACTGAAAATTGAAGTCAATGTAATGGAAAAGACTTAGGATTATTTGAAGATTAGAACTCGAACCTTGGTTGACTGTCTTGTCTAGAGGAGCTAGGGTTCTAGTGTCAGATAGGGATCGGGAGTTAGGAAGCCGAGCCTAGGTCTTGCCCTACCAAGGGAAGACGGAGGAGTATGGTGAATTAGGATTGTGAGACCCAGAAGAAGATCAACCCTAAGCTCACTAGAAGGTCGACCCCCTCATTCATGCTCATACACTAGTCAAGGATAATCAAATAGAGTTGTTACCACAGACCTCCCTCAAGGCAACACCATTTCACTTCTTGATTGATTTAAGTCTTTGCTTCATACTCTTTGCTCGTTCTTTGCCAATTTACTATTCTATCACTTGTACAATTCTTGGTTCAATCCTCTCCCTGTTGGATACGATCCCACTTGCCACTTCTACTTGTTTTGGTGATACTGGGTAAACTTGCAAGGCCCGACGACGGCCTTGCCACGGTGAAACCAAGACTTATCGTTTGGGTTGTCATTTTTTTACATAAATCACTAGAATTCATGTTCAAATTAAGGCCAGCAAAAGAAACGGACCGAAAAAAGTGTAAATGAACGTGTTTTTGGGATTTCCCAATTTTTTACCAAAAAAGCCTAAAAATTGGAGGTTTGGCAAAAAAATTTGGGTTGTTGTTTTTTAACATAAATCACTAGAATTCATGTTCAAATTAAGGAGTACTACTCTTTAATTTACATAATGGAGTAGTACTCCACATTTTTTTGCATTGACTTTGTAACAGTGTGGACAGGTCTAGCCGACACTCTATTTTGCTTTTTACTAGCTATGTATATATCTACTTTTCCCAAAAAAAAATTACTTAAAAAAAATCACTATAATTCATGTTGAAATTAAGGTACGCGAAATAAACGGACGAAAAATGTCTAAAGGAACGTGTTTTTGGGATTTCCCAATTTTTTACGAAAAAACCCTAAAAATTGGAGGTTTGGCGAAAAATTTTGGGTTGCCGTTTTTTTTACATAAATCACTAGAATTCATGTTCAAATTAAGGTCCGAGAAAGAAACAGACCAAAAAAATTCTAAATGAACGTGTTTTTGGGATTTCCAAAGATTTTACCAAAAAACCCTAAAAATTGGAGGTTTGGCGAAAAACTTTGGGTTGTCCTTTTTTTACATAAATCACTAGAATTCATGTTCAAATTAGGGTCCGCGAAAGAAACGGACAAAAAAAGTCTAAATGAACGTGGTTTTGGGATTTCCCAATTTTTTTTCCAAAAAACCTTAAAAATTGGAGGTTTCGCGAAAAATTTTGGGTTGTCGTTTTTTTACATAAATCACTAGATTTCAAGTTCAAATTAAGGTCCGCGAAAGAAATGGACCAAAAAAGTTAAAATAAACGCGTTTTTGGACTTCCCGTTTTTTACCAAAAAACCCTAAACATTGGAGGTTTAGCGAAAAATTTTGGGTTGACGTTTTTTTTACATAAATCACTAGAATTCATGTTCAAATTAAGGTCCGCGAAAGAAACGGACAAATAAAAGGCTAAGTGAAAGTGTTTTTGGGATTTCCTAATTTTATTACCAAAAAACCCTAAAAATTGGAGGTTTGGCGAAAAATTTTGAGTTGTCGTTTTTTTACATAAATCACTAGATTTCAAGTTCAAATTAAGGTCCGCGAAAGAAACGGACCAAAAAAGTCAAAATAAACGCGTTTTTGGACTTCCGGTTTTTTACCAAAAAACCCTAAAAATTGGAGGTTTGGCGAAAAATTTTGGGTTGTCATTTTTTTACATAAATCACTAGAATTCATGTTCAAATTAAGGTCCGCGAAAGAAACAGACCAAAAAAAGTCTAAATAAACGTGATTTTAGGATTTCCTAATTTATTACTAAAAAACCCTAAAATCAAGAGGTTTGGCGACGAATTTTGGGTTGTCGTTTTTTTACATAAATCACTAGAATTCATGTTCAAATTAAGGTCAGCAAAAGAAACGGACCAAAAAAAGTGTAAATGAACGTGTTTTTGGGATTTCCCAATTTTTTACCAAAAAACCTTAAAAACGGGAGGTTTGGCGACAAATTTTGGGTTGTCGTTTTTTTACATAAATCACTAGAATTCATGTTCAAATTAAGGTCAGCAAAAGAAACGGACCAAAAAAAGTGTAAATGAACGTGTTTTTTGGGATTTCCCAATTTTTTGCCAAAAAACCCTAAAAATTGGAGGTTTGGCTACAAATTTTGGGTTGTCATTTTTTACATAAATCACTAGAATTCATGTTCAAATTAAGGTCAGCAAAAGAAACGGACCGAAAAAAGTGTAAATGAACGTGTTTTTGGGATTTCCCAAGTTTTTGCCAAAAAACCCTAAAAATTGGAGGTTTGGCGAAAAATTTTGGGTTGTCGTTTTTTTACAAAAATCACTAGAATTCATGTTCAAATTAAGGAGTAGTACTCCTTAATTTACATAATGGAGTAGTACTCCATATTTTTTTGCATTTACTGTGTAACAGTGTGGACAGGTATAGCCGACACTGTATTTTGCTTTTTACTAGCTATGTATATATCTACTTTTCCCAAAAAAAAATTACTTAAAAAAAATCACTAGAATTCATGTTCAAATTAAGGTACGCGAAATAAATGGACGAAAAAATGTCTAAAGGAACGTGTTTTTGGGATTTCCCAATTTTTTACGAAAAACCCCTAAAAATTGGAGGTTTGGCGAAAAATTTTGGGTTGCCGTTTTTTTACATAAATCACTAGAATTCATGTTCAAATTAAGGTCCGAGAAAGAAACGGACCAAAAAAATTCCAAATGAACGTGTTTTTGGGATTTCCAAGGTTTTTACCAAAAAACCCTAAAAATTGGAGGTTTGGCGAAAAACTTTGGGTTGTCGTGTTTTACATATATCACTAGAATTCATGTTCAAATTAAGGTCCGCGAAAGAAACGGACAAAAAAAAAGTCTAAATGAACGTGTTTTTGGGATTTCCGAATTTTTTACCAAAAAATCTTAAAAATTGGAGGTTTGGCGAAAAATTTTGGGTTGTCGTTTTTTTACATAAATCACTAGAATTCATGTCCAAATTTTTCCCAATTTTTTTACCAAAAAACCCTAAAAATTGGAGGTTTGGCGAAAAATTTTGGGTTGTCGTTTTTTAACATAAATCACTAGATTTCAAGTTCAAATTAAGGTCCGCGAAAGAAACGGACAAAAAAAGTCAAAATAAACACGTTTTTGGACTTCCCGTTTTTTACCAAAAAACCCTAAAAATTGGAGGTTTGGCGAAATAATTTTGGGTTGTCGTTTTTTAACATAAATCACTAGATTTCAAGTTCAAATTAAGGTCCGCGAAAGAAACGGACCAAAAAAGTCAAAATAAACGCGTTTTTGGACTTCCCGTTTTTTACCAAAAAACCCTAAAAATTAGAGGTTTGGCGAAAAAATTTGGGTTGTCGTTTTTTTACATAAATCACTAGAATTCATGTACAAATTAAGGTCCGCGAAAGAAACAGACCAAAAAATGTCTAAATAAACGTGTTTTTAGGATTTCCTAATTTTTTACTAAAAAAGCCTAAAATCAAGAGGTTTGGAGACGAATTTTGGGTTGTCGTTTTTTTACATAAATCACTAGAATTCATGTTCAAATTAAGGTCAGCAAAAGAAACGGACCAAAAAAAGTGTAAATGGACGTGTTTTTGGGATTTCCCAATTTTTTACCAAAAAACCCTAAAAACTGGAGGTTTGGCGACAAATTTTGGGTTGTCGTTTTTTTACATAAATCACTAGAATTCATGTTCAAATTAAGGTCAGCAAAAGAAATGGACCGAAAAAAGTGTAAATGAACGTGTTTTTGGGATTTCCCAATTTTTTGCCAAAAAACCCTAAAAATTGGAGGTTTGGCGAAAAATTTTGGGTTGTCGTTTTTTTACATAAATCACTGGAATTCATGTTAACATTCACTAGAATGTTAGTTCTCAGTTCTCTCTTCCTTCTCTCTAGCTCTCAGTTCTAACTTTCCAAAACCTAGCCCTAATTTCCAGTCGTAAAACCATCAAATCCCCTAAACTGATCTAGCCCCTTCCACCTGCCTATAGGTTAGTAACTTGTCAAATTAATCGGGACCTATTCCGTTAACAAATACCACAACCAGAGCCATCCCAAGGTACCGCCTTTGGCTCCGGCCTCGGGCCGGAGCCACCAGAAGATGGGTGTCACGATAGCTGAACATCCCGTCGACCCACCGTCGCTGGCTTCCAAAAAAGTATCCAAGTCCTTCAACAAAGGAGCTAGCTTGAATGTGAACGAATCTTCCTCTCAACCACAGATTAACCCTAAGCCAATGGAAATAGTCACTCCTCAGGCCATGACTCTGCCAACAAAGAAGCACCCTACTGCCGGAACAAAAACTATGACAGCTCCTCCTTCTAAAGATGGTTGGGCACCAAGGAAATCTAGGGGTGCAGTGATGAATTTTCCCCTCATGTCGGGTTTCCAGCTAGCCTATTCAGTCCATGAGAAGGCTGTGGGTAAAACCTCTCGACCTGGGAAAGAACCTATGGTGGAAAACCTGCAGAATACCACCTCCTTTCCGCCTCTACCCACTAGGAAATTGCCCCCTTCTTTCAACTTAAACAAAGATCAGAAACAGGGCCCGGAACCACAACTGAACGGAGCCTCTAACTCCACACCAGGAGCCAAATCCTTTCGTGAGGCGGTTTCTGCCAAGTGGGCCTCGGAGATTGATGTTTCTTTCCATCCCTCCACCAAGAGCTCTTTAACGACGCATAATGGAGAGCCAGCATTACTCATATCAGAAGATGAGGAAAAGGAACTGGCGGAACCATATCAATTCACCCTCATTGGCCGATTTGATAGAGGTAGGCCGGCAATGGTGGCAATTCGCAAGCATATTCTGGCAGCTGCTTTTCAGGGTGAGTGCTTGGTGGGCTTAATTGATAATAGAAATGTGTTATTCAAGTTTGAAGAAGAGATAGATTTCCATAGGATGTGGCTAAAGAAAACCTGGATGTTTAATGGATTTAAAGCTACAATCTCAAAATGGTTTCCAGAATTTAGCCCGAATACTGATTCCTCATTTGCTCCGGTTTGGGTGAAATTCCCTACCCTCCCAATCCACTATTTTAACAAGGAGAAGCTTTTTTCTTTGGGATCGGCTGTGGGAATTCCTTTGAAGCTTGACCTAGCCTCGGCAGCTGCTCATAAAATTTTGCGACCTAGTGAGGCTAGGGTATGTGTGGAGGTTGACGTGTTGAAACCAATTCCTAGCCGAGTGTGGATAGGCAGTAAGGATAAGGGTCGATGGCAACCAATACAAATAGAAGACCTACAAGAATTCTGCTCCATATGCAAAAGGATGGGACATGTTGTGGCATCATGCAAACAGAATGTTATGAAAAGACAAAATGTGCAGAAGATTTGGATGCCTACTGGAACAACCTCAAAGCCGTTAAGACTGCCAGAAACCTCCAATGATAGTGAAGTGGAGAAGGAGCAGTCTGAACCCAGGCCTAAGAATGCCGAAGATCTACCAAATCCAATGGGTAATACTGAAACACAGGACGTGTCAACAACTGAGGAAAATAACTTGGCACAATTCTTGAGGATCATTGACGAAGAAGAAGGGAGCTCATTGGTTCCTTCAAATCTTGTTCTTTCGGCCAAAGAAGGTGAGAAATCAGGGGATGAATCAACAAGAGGGCAGGAAGGCGTCAAGGAGGTGAACAAAAACTATTCTACCCTGAGTCTTGGAGAAGAAAGCACTGCTTTTTTTGTGGACAATCTTGGCAAACTACTGGAGCTCTACAATGAGAACGAAGGAAAAGCGATTGTTCCTTTGACT
This sequence comes from Ophiorrhiza pumila, assembly GCA_016586305.1. Classification (NCBI taxonomy): domain Eukaryota; kingdom Viridiplantae; phylum Streptophyta; class Magnoliopsida; order Gentianales; family Rubiaceae; genus Ophiorrhiza; species Ophiorrhiza pumila. Next base: position 15,433,768 of record BLIW01000011.1, read on the forward strand.
CCAACCATCTTGGAAAGGGTCCAAGAGATTCCTGGAATAAACCCAAAAGGGCCTTCACCTGGTGTTTTGACAGACAGCAAGAGCCTCAATAAAGAGGCAATTAACGTCCACATCACATGGGAAGAAGGTGAATCATCAAGCTTGTACAAAGGAAAACCTAGGACAGAACTAGAAATCCTCAACGATATCCAAACATTCAGATGGGAGGATAGGGCTTTCCATAAAGTAGAATCCACCTCTGACCTAGCAGCCCTGCAAACAATCCCTTCAGATTTTGAATTGGAGGATTATGGGGGAGACTGTTGGACAGAAAACAGCCTCGAGGAAGACTCGGAGGATGAGCTGAACAAGTACATTGAGAAAATGGAGAGAGGATGCAAATCAGGCAAACAAACAAGGACTATGGAAGCATTACTCAGTCAAAAAACTACCTTTGGATCAGGGAGAAAGCTCAGGGATAGAAATCCCTTCATATGCTACTCGGAAAACAAACGGTGGAAGTTCAGATAAGCCAGGTATGAATTGTGTAATGGCCCCTGACTACTGATGTTAATGTCAGTTGGCCGTCATGCTTTGGTACCTCTTAATGCTATTAATTTCTGGAATCCTTACAAGTTGAAGGTGATGTAATGTATGGTAGTTGCCCCCTACTTTCTGATTTGGGTGAGAAAATGAGTTTTTGGATGCCTGTTCTATATAGCTATGATAGGGCATGGACTGAAGAGGGATATTGCCCCATCTCACTGTCCCTTACACTCTGCTGGTTGTTTAGATGAAGTGGTAACAAGTTACTTTGATGAGCTGTGTATGCACTAATTCCATGAGGTGGAAGATGCCACAGATTCTAGTTTTGTCTAAGGTAGACTTGGCTGGTGTTTATTGGCCATATAGGCAATGCTGCTACTGGATTTGGCGAAAAACTTTGGGTTGTCGTGTTTTACATATATCACTAGAATTCATGTTCAAATTAAGGTCCGCGAAAGAAACGGACAAAAAAAAAGTCTAAATGAACGTGTTTTTGGAATTTCCGAATTTTTTACCAAAAAATCTTAAAAATTGGAGGTTTGGCGAAAAATTTTGGGTTCTCGTTTTTTTACATAAATCACTAGAATTCATGTCCAAATTTTTCCCAATTTTTTTACCAAAAAACCCTAAAAATTGGAGGTTTGGCGAAAAATTTTGGGTTGTCGTTTTTTAACATAAATCACTAGATTTCAAGTTCAAATTAAGGTCCGCGAAAGAAACGGACCAAAAAAGTCAAAATAAACACGTTTTTGGACTTCCCGTTTTTTACCAAAAAACCCTAAAAATTGGAGGTTTGGCGAAATAATTTTGGGTTGTCGTTTTTTAACATAAATCACTAGATTTCAAGTTCAAATTAAGGTCCGCGAAAGAAACGGACCAAAAAAGTCAAAATAAACGCGTTTTTGGACTTCCCGTTTTTTACCAAAAAACCCTAAAAATTAGAGGTTTGGCGAAAAAATTTGGGTTTTCGTTTTTTTACATAAATCACTAGAATTCATGTACAAATTAAGGTCCGCGAAAGAAACAGACCAAAAAATGTCTAAATAAACGTGTTTTTAGGATTTCCTAATTTTTTACTAAAAAAGCCTAAAATCAAGAGGTTTGGAGACGAATTTTGGGTTGTCGTTTTTTTACATAAATCACTAGAATTCATGTTCAAATTAAGGTCAGCAAAAGAAACGGACCAAAAAAAGTGTAAATGAACGTGTTTTTGGGATTTCCCAATTTTTTACCAAAAAACCCTAAAACTGGAGGTTTGGCGACAAATTTTGGGTTGTCGTTTTTTTACATAAATCACTAGAATTCATGTTCAAATTAAGGTCAGCAAAAGAAATGGACCGAAAAAAGTGTAAATGAACGTGTTTTTGGGATTTCCCAATTTTTTGCCAAAAAACCCTAAAAATTGGAGGTTTGGCGAAAAATTTTGGGTTGTCGTTTTTTTACATAAATCACTGGAATTCATGTTAACATTCACTAGAATGTTAGTTCTCAGTTCTCTCTTCCTTCTCTCTAGCTCTCAGTTCTAACTTTCCAAAACCTAGCCCTAATTTCCAGTCGTAAAACCATCAAATCCCCTAAACTGATCTAGCCCCTTCCACCTGCCTATAGGTTAGTAACTTGTCAAATTAATCGGGACCTATTCCGTTAACAAATACCACAACCAGAGCCATCCCAAGGTACCGCCTTTGGCTCCGGCCTCGGGCCGGAGCCACCAGAAGATGGGTGTCACGATAGCTGAACATCCCGTCGACCCACAGTCGCTGGCTTCCAAAAAAGTATCCAAGTCCTTCAACAAAGGAGCTAGCTTGAATGTGAACGAATCTTCCTCTCAACCACAGATTAACCCTAAGCCAATGGAAATAGTCACTCCTCAGGCCATGACTCTGCCAACAGTGCAGCACCCTACTGCCGGAACAAAAACTATGACAGCTCCTCCTTCTAAAGATGGTTGGGCACCAAGGAAATCTAGGGGTGCAGTGATGAATTTTCCCCTCATGTCGGGTTTCCAGCTAGCCTATTCAGTCCATGAGAAGGCTGTGGGTAAAACCTCTCGACCTGGGAAAGAACCTATGGTGGAAAACCTGCAGAATACCACCTCCTTTCCGCCTCTACCCACTAGGAAATTGCCCCCTTCTTTCAACTTAAACAAAGATCAGAAACAGGGCCCGGAACCACAACTGAACGGAGCCTCTAACTCCACACCAGGAGCCAAATCCTTTCGTGAGGCGGTTTCTGCCAAGTGGGCCTCGGAGATTGATGTTTCTTTCCATCCCTCCACCAAGAGCTCTTTAACGACGCATAATGGAGAGCCAGCATTACTCATATCAGAAGATGAGGAAAAGGAACTGGCGGAACCATATCAATTCACCCTCATTGGCCGATTTGATAGAGGTAGGCCGGCAATGGTGGCAATTCGCAAGCATATTCTGGCAGCTGCTTTTCAGGGTGAGTGCTTGGTGGGCTTAATTGATAATAGGAATATGTTATTCAAGTTTGAAGAAGAGATAGATTTCCATAGGATGTGGCTAAAGAAAACCTGGATGTTTAATGGATTTAAAGCTACAATCTCAAAATGGTTTCCAGAATTTAGCCCGAATACTGATTCCTCATTTGCTCCGGTTTGGGTGAAATTCCCTGCCCTCCCAATCCACTATTTTAACAAGGAGAAGCTTTTTTCTTTGGGATCGGCTGTGGGAATTCCTTTGAAGCTTGACCTAGCCTCGGCAGCTGCTCATAAAATTTTGCGACCTAGTGAGGCTAGGGTATGTGTGGAGGTTGACGTGTTGAAACCAATTCCTAGCCGAGTGTGGATAGGCAGTAAGGATAAGGGTCGATGGCAACCAATACAAATAGAAGACCTACCAGAATTCTGCTCCATATGCAAAAGGATGGGACATGTTGTGGCATCATGCAAACAGAATGTTATGAAAAGACAAAATGTGCAGAAGATTTGGATGCCTACTGGAACAACCTCAAAGCCGTTAAGACTGCCAGAAACCTCCAATGATAGTGAAGTGGAGAAGGAGCAGTCTGAACCCAGGCCTAAGAATGCCGAAGATCTACCAAATCCAATGGGTAATACTGAAACACAGGACGTGTCAACAACTGAGGAAAATAACTTGGCACAATTCTTGAGGATCATTGACGAAGAAGAAGGGAGCTCATTGGTTCCTTCAAATCTTGTTCTTTCGGCCAAAGAAGGTGAGAAATCAGGGGATGAATCAACAAGAGGGCAGGAAGGCGTCAAGGAGGTGAACAAAAACTATTCTACCCTGAGTCTTGGAGAAGAAAGCACTGCTTTTTTTGTGGACAATCTTGGCAAACTACTGGAGCTCTACAATGAGAACGAAGGAAAAGCGATTGTTCCTTTGACTCCAACCATCTTGGAAAGGGTCCAAGAGATTCCTGGAATAAACCCAAAAGGGCCTTCACCTGGTGTTTTGACAGACAGCAAGAGCCTCAATAAAGAGGCAATTAACGTCCACATCACATGGGAAGAAGGTGAATCATCAAGCTTGTACAAAGGAAAACCTAGGACAGAACTAGAAATCCTCAACGATATCCAAACATTCAGATGGGAGGATAGGGTTTTCCATAAAGTAGAATCCACCACTGACCTAGCAGCCCTGCAAACAATCCCTTCAGATTTTGAATTGGAGGATTATGGGGGAGACTGTTGGACAGAAAACAGCCTCGAGGAAGACTCGGAGGATGAGCTGAACAAGTACATTGAGAAAATGGAGAGAGGATGCAAATCAGGCAAACAAACAAGGACTATGGAAGCATTACTCAGTCCAAAAACTACCTTTGGATCAGGGAGAAAGCTCAGGGATAGAAATCCCTTCATATGCTACTCGGAAAACAAACGGTGGAAGTTCAGATAAGCCAGGTATGAATTGTGTAATGGCCCCTGACTACTGATGTTAATGTCAGTTGGCCGTCATGCTTTGGTACCTCTTAATGCTATTAATTTCTGGAATCCTTACAAGTTGAAGGTGATGTAATGTATGGTAGTTGCCCCCTACTTTCTGATTTGGGTGAGAAAATGAGTTTTTGGATGCCTGTTCTATATAGCTATGATAGGGCATGGACTGAAGAGGGATATTGCCCCATCTCACTGTCCCTTACACTCTGCTGGTTGTTTAGATGAAGTGGTAACAAGTTACTTTGATGAGCTGTGTATGCACTAATTCCATGAGGTGGAAGATGCCACAGATTCTAGTTTTGTCTAAGGTAGACTTGGCTGGTGTTTATTGGCCATATAGGCAATGCTGCTACTGGATTTGGCGAAAAACTTTGGGTTGTCGTGTTTTACATATATCACTAGAATTCATGTTCAAATTAAGGTCCGCGAAAGAAACGGACAAAAAAAAAGTCTAAATGAACGTGTTTTTGGAATTTCCGAATTTTTTACCAAAAAATCTTAAAAATGGGAGGTTTGGCGAAAAATTTTGGGTTGTCGTTTTTTTACATAAATCACTAGAATTCATGTCCAAATTTTTCCCAATTTTTTTACCAAAAAACCCTAAAAATTGGAGGTTTGGCGAAAAATTTTGGGTTGTCGTTTTTTAACATAAATCACTAGATTTCAAGTTCAAATTAAGGTCCGCGAAAGAAACGGACCAAAAAAGTCAAAATAAACTCGTTTTTGGACTTCCCGTCTTTTACCAAAAAACCCTAAAAATTGGAGGTTTGGCGAAATAATTTTGGGTTGTCGTTTTTTAACATAAATCACTAGATTTCAAGTTCAAATTAAGGTCCGCGAAAGAAACGGACCAAAAAAGTCAAAATAAACGCGTTTTTGGACTTCCCGTTTTTTACCAAAAAACCCTAAAAATTAGAGGTTTGGCGAAAAAATTTGGGTTGTCGTTTTTTTACATAAATCACTAGAATTCATGTACAAATTAAGGTCCGCGAAAGAAACAGACCAAAAAATGTCTAAATAAACGTGTTTTTAGGATTTCCTAATTTTTTACTAAAAAAGCCTAAAATCAAGAGGTTTGGAGACGAATTTTGGGTTGTCGTTTTTTTACATAAATCACTAGAATTCATGTTCAAATTAAGGTCAGCAAAAGAAACGGACCAAAAAAAGTGTAAATGAACGTGTTTTTGGGATTTCCCAATTTTTTACCAAAAAACCCTAAAACTGGAGGGTTGGCGACAAATTTTGGGTTGTCGTTTTTTTACATAAATCACTAGAATTCATGTTCAAATTAAGGTCAGCAAAAGAAATGGACCGAAAAAAGTGTAAATGAACGTGTTTTTGGGATTTCCCAATTTTTTGCCAAAAAACCCTAAAAATTGGAGGTTTGGCGAAAAATTTTGGGTTGTCGTTTTTTTACATAAATCACTGGAATTCATGTTAATATTCACTAGAATGTTAGTTCTCAGTTCTCTCTTCCTTCTCTCTAGCTCTCAGTTCTAACTTTCCAAAACCTAGCCCTAATTTCCAGTCGTAAAACCATCAAATCCCCTAAACTGATCTAGCCCCTTCCACCTGCCTATAGGTTAGTAACTTGTCAAATTAATCGGGACCTATTCCGTTAACAAATACCACAACCAGAGCCATCCCAAGGTACCGCCTTTGGCTCCGGCCTCGGGCCGGAGCCACCAGAAGATGGGTGTCACGATAGCTGAACATCCCGTCGACCCACCGTCGCTGGCTTCCAAAAAAGTATCCAAGTCCTTCAACAAAGGAGCTAGCTTGAATGTGAACGAATCTTCCTCTCAACCACAGATTAACCCTAAGCCAATGGAAATAGTCACTCCTCAGGCCAAGACTCTGCCAACAGTGCAGCACCCTACTGCCGGAACAAAAACTATGACAGCTCCTCCTTCTAAAGATGGTTGGGCACCAAGGAAATCTAGGGGTGCAGTGATGAATTTTCCCCTCATGTCGGGTTTCCAGCTAGCCTATTCAGTCCATGAGAAGGCTGTGGGTAAAACCTCTCGACCTGGGAAAGAACCTATGGTGGAAAACCTGCAGAATACCACCTCCTTTCCGCCTCTACCCACTAGGAAATTGCCCCCTTCTTTCAACTTAAACAAAGATCAGAAACAGGGCCCGGAACCACAACTGAACGGAGCCTCTAACTCCACACCAGGAGCCAAATCCTTTCGTGAGGCGGTTTCTGCCAAGTGGGCCTCGGAGATTGATGTTTCTTTCCATCCCTCCACCAAGAGCTCTTTAACGACGCATAATGGAGAGCCAGCATTACTCATATCAGAAGATGAGGAAAAGGAACTGGCGGAACCATATCAATTCACCCTCATTGGCCGATTTGATAGAGGTAGGCCGGCAATGGTGGCAATTCGCAAGCATATTCTGGCAGCTGCTTTTCAGGGTGAGTGCTTGGTGGGCTTAATTGATAATAGGAATGTGTTATTCAAGTTTGAAGAAGAGATAGATTTCCATAGGATGTGGCTAAAGAAAACCTGGATGTTTAATGGATTTAAAGCTACAATCTCAAAATGGTTTCCAGAATTTAGCCCGAATACTGATTCCTCATTTGCTCCGGTTTGGGTGAAATTCCCTGCCCTCCCAATCCACTATTTTAACAAGGAGAAGCTTTTTTCTTTGGGATCGGCTGTGGGAATTCCTTTGAAGCTTGACCTAGCCTCGGCAGCTGCTCATAAAATTTTGCGACCTAGTGAGGCTAGGGTATGTGTGGAGGTTGACGTGTTGAAACCAATTCCTAGCCGAGTGTGGATAGGCAGTAAGGATAAGGGTCGATGGCAACCAATACAAATAGAAGACCTACCAGAATTCTGCTCCATATGCAAAAGGATGGGACATGTTGTGTCATCATGCAAACAGAATGTTATGAAAAGACAAAATGTGCAGAAGATTTGGATGCCTACTGGAACAACCTCAAAGCCGTTAAGACTGCCAGAAACCTCCAATGATAGTGAAGTGGAGAAGGAGCAGTCTGAACCCAGGCCTAAGAATGCCGAAGATCTACCAAATCCAATGGGTAATACTGAAACACAGGACGTGTCAACAACTGAGGAAAATAACTTGGCACAATTCTTGAGGATCATTGACGAAGAAGAAGGGAGCTCATTGGTTCCTTCAAATCTTGTTCTGTCGGCCAAAGAAGGTGAGAAATCAGGGGATGAATCAACAAGAGGGCAGGAAGGCGTCAAGGAGGTGAACAAAAACTATTCTACCCTGAGTCTTGGAGAAGAAAGCACTGCTTTTTTTGTGGACAATCTTGGCAAACTACTGGAGCTCTACAATGAGAACGAAGGAAAAGCGATTGTTCCTTTGACTCCAACCATCTTGGAAAGGGTCCAAGAGATTCCTGGAATAAACCCAAAAGGGCCTTCACCTGGTGTTTTGACAGACAGCAAGAGCCTCAATAAAGAGGCAATTAACGTCCCACATCACATGGGGAAGAAGGTGAATCATCAAGCTTGTACAAAGGAAAACCTAGGACAGAACTAGAAATCCTCAACGATATCCAAACATTCAGATGGGAGGATAGGGTTTTCCATAAAGTAGAATCCACCTCTGACCTAGCAGCCCTGCAAACAATCCCTTCAGATTTTGAATTGGAGGATTATGGGGGAGACTGTTGGACAGAAAACAGCCTCGAGGAAGACTCGGAGGATGAGCTGAACAAGTACATTGAGAAAATGGAGAGAGGATGCAAATCAGGCAAACAAACAAGGACTATGGAAGCATTACTCAGTCCAAAAACTACCTTTGGATCAGGGAGAAAGCTCAGGGATAGAAATCCCTTCATATGCTACTCGGAAAACAAACGGTGGAAGTTCAGATAAGCCAGGTATGAATTGTGTAATGGCCCCTGACTACTGATGTTAATGTCAGTTGGCCGTCATGCTTTGGTACCTCTTAATGCTATTAATTTCTGGAATCCTTACAAGTTGAAGGTGATGTAATGTATGGTAGTTGCCCCCTACTTTCTGATTTTGGTGAGAAAATGAGTTTTTGGATGCCTGTTCTATATAGCTATGATAGGGCATGGACTGAAGAGGGATATTGCCCCATCTCACTGTCCCTTACACTCTGCTGGTTGTTTAGATGAAGTGGTAACAAGTTACTTTGATGAGCTGTGTATGCACTAATTCCATGAGGTGGAAGATGCCACAGATTCTAGTTTTGTCTAAGGTAGACTTGGCTGGTGTTTATTGGCCATATATGCAAACACTTATTCATGCACACCACTGACCTCTTCATGGAGGTCAATGACTATTCACACAACACAAGCATATAGCATGCACAAACATTTCACACACGCGCACAACACTGGTCTTCATGAAGGTCCACACACTGACCTCCAAGTTTTCATGAAAGTCCACAATTCACTATGCACAAGTCCATGAATTGCCAGTCCACCACTTCACTTACGCAACACTCGCACTTGCTCTTGAGCTCACCACTCTTGACCTCCACAACGCACACAACATAACACTCACACAACACACTTAGCACAAACACATCACACACAAGCACAACACATGGCGGTCGCACTGCGCGACCGCCACACACACGGCGGGCGCACCAAGCGCCCGCCTCACACACGCACACACACAACATGGCGGGCGCACTAGGCGCCCGACACACACACGGCAGTCGCACAGTGCGATCGCCACTCACACGGCGGGCGCACCACGCGCCCGCCTCACCTCACACACTCACCTTGCACATTTTGCACATTTTATTCTTTCGTGCATTTTTCCTTTGTTATATTTTTCCTTAGGAATTTTCTCATGCATTTCATATACACTACACTTCACATTTGGTCCAAGCGCACTTAGCAAACATAGCATCCAATCTGTTTGATATTTTGCCTCACCACTCTTATTCGTTAAGTACACGTGTCTTCACTAAATTCTTGGCTTATATTCACAGGGACACGTGTCGACATCTGGGCATAGAGGAGGAAACTTCCAGGAAGCTCACTTGGCCAGGACATGGAGAGAAAACTATAAAAGCCAGAGAGATCAGCGGACTTAAGGGAGATAGAAGGAGAGAGAGATGGAGATCAATCAAGAGAGCTAGGGTTTCAACGAAAAATGAGATCAGAGTGGAGATCACTCCATTTTATCTTTTCGTAATAGCTATGTTTGACCAGGCTTGTCAAACTTGTTTTCAAAGCGATCAACATGATCGGCTAAACATTAGGTTGTTGCTTGAGTGATTAAGTGGTGAGGACTCTAAATTAATTTGAGACATTCGTATTGCTCATTATGTGTTTGATATTGTTTCATATATTGTCTTGATGTTTATTTCAATACTTACTCACTCACGCTTAGGCCCTTCATGTGATTTCAGTACCACTGAAATCAATTTAGTGCTATTAATGGAAATTGGAATAACATCACCAGAATAGGAACAACTTGGATGAGTCCTATGATCTGTGTATGGTTGCGACTTCAATTGTGCCAGTACCACTGACAATTGAAGTCAATGTAATGGAAAAGACTTAGGAGTATTTGAAGATTAGTACTCGAACCTTGGTTTGACTGTCTTGTCTAGAGGAGCTTAGGGTTCTAGTGTCAGATAGGATCGGGAGTTAGGAAAGCCGAGCCTAGGTCTTGCCCTACCAAGGGAAGACGGAGGAGTATGGTGAATTAGGATTGTGGAGACCCAGAAGGAGATCAACCCTAAGCTCACTAGAAGGTCACCCCCTCATTCATGCTCATACACTAGTCAAGGATAATCAAATAGAGTTGTTACCACAGACCTCCCTCAAGGCAACACCATTTCACTTCTTGATTGATTTAAGTCTTTGCTTCATACTCTTTTGCTCGTCCTTTGCCAAATTTACTATTCTAACTCACTTGTACAATTCTTGGTTCAATCCTCTCCCTGTTGGATTACGATCCCACTTGCCACTTCTACTTGTTTTGGTGATACTGGGGTAAAATTGCAAGGCACGACGACGGCCTTGCCACGGTGAAACCAAGACTTATCGTTTGGGTTGTCGTTTTTTTACATAAATCACTAGAATTCATGTTCAAATTAAGGCCAGCAAAAAGAAACGGACCGAAAAAGTGTAAATGAACGTGTTTTTGGGATTTCCCAATTTTTACCAAAAAAGCCTAAAAATTGGAGGTTTGGCCAAAAAAATTTGGGTTGTTGTTTTTAACATAAATCACTAGAATTCATGTTCAAATTAAGGAGTAGTACTCCTTAATTTACATAATGGAGTAGTACTCCACATTTTTTTGCATTGACTGTGTAACAGTGTGGACAGGTCTAGCCGACACTCTATTTTGCTTTTTACTAGCTATGTATATATCTACTTCTCCCAAAAAAAATTACTTAAAAAAAATCACTATAATTCATGTTGAAATTAAGGTACGGAAATAAACGGACGAAAAAATGTCTAAAGGAACGTGTTTTTGGGATTTCCCAATTTTTTACGAAAAAAACCCTAAAAATTGGAGTTTGGCGAAAAATTTTGGTGCCGTTTTTTTTACATAATCACTAGAATTCATGTTCAAATTAAGGTCCGAGAAAGAATTGGGCCAAAAAAATTCTAAAATGAACGTGTTTTTGGGATTTCCAAAGTTTTTACCAAAAAACCCTAAAAATTGGAGGTTTGGCGAAAAACTTTGGGTTGTCGTTTTTTTACATAAATCACTAGAATTCATGTTCAAATTAGGGTCCGCGAAAGAAACGGACAAAAAAGTCTAAATGAAAACGTGGTTTTGGATTCCCAATTTTTTACCAAAAAACCTAAAAATTGGAGGTTTCGCGAAAAATTTTGGGTTGTCGTTTTTTTACATAAATCACTAGATTTCAAGTTCAAATTAAGGTCCGCGAAAGAAATGGACCAAAAAAGTTAAAATAAACACGTTTTGGACTTCCCGTTTTTTACAAAAAACCCTAAACATGGAGGTTTAGCGAAAAATTTTGGTTGACGTTTTTTTTACATAAATCACTAGAATTCATGTCAAATTAAGGTCCGCGAAAGAAACGGACAAATAAAAGGCTAAATTGAAAGTGTTTTTGGGATTTCCTAATTTTATTACCAAAAAACCCTAAAATTGGAGGTTTGGCGAAAAATTTTTGAGTTGTCGTTTTTTTACATAAATCACTAGATTCAAGTTCAAATTAAGGTTCCGCGAAAGAAACGGACCAAAAAAGTCAAAATAAACGCGTTTTTGGACTTCCGGTTTTTTACCAAAAAACCCTAAAAATTGGAGGTTTGGCGAAAAATTTTGGGTTGTCATTTTTTTACATTAAATCACTAGAATTCATGTTCAAATTAAGGTCCGCGAAAAAAAACAGACCAAAAAAAGTCTAAATAAACGTGATTTTAGGATTTCCTAATTTATTACTAAAAACCCTAAAATCAAGTGTTTGGCGACGAATTTTGGGTTGTCGTTTTTTTACATAAATCACTAGAATTCATGTTCAAATTAAGGTCAGCAAAAGAAACGGACCAAAAAAGTGTAAATGAACGTGTTTTTGGGATTTCCCAATTTTTTACCAAAAAAACCCTAAAAACTGGAGGTTTGGCGACAAATTTTGGGTTGTCGTTTTTTTACATAAATCACTAGAATTCATGTTCAAATTAAGGTCAGCAAAAGAAACGGACCAAAAAAGTGTAAATGAACGTGTTTTTTGGGATTTCCCAATTTTTTGCCAAAAAACCCTAAAAATTGGAGGTTTTGGCTACAAATTTGGGTTGTCATTTTTTACATAATCACTAGAATTCATGTTCAAATTAAGGTCAGCAAAAAGAAACGGACCCGAAAAAAGTGTAAATGAACGTGTTTTTGGATTTCCCAAGTTTTTTGCCAAAAAACCCTAAAATTGGAGGGTTTGGCGAAAAATTTTGGTTGTCGTTTTTTTACAAAATCTCTAGAATTCATGTTCAAATTAAGGTAGTACTCCTTAATTTACATAATGGAGTAGTACTCCATATTTTTTTGCATTTACTGTGTAACAGTGTGGACAGGTATGCCGACACTGTATTTTGCTTTTTACTAGCTATGTATATATCTACTTTTCCCAAAAAAATTACTTAAAAAAAATCACTAGAATTCATGTTCAAATTAAGTTACGCGAAATAAACGGACGAAAAAATTTCTAAAGGAACGTGTTTTGGGATTTCCCAATTTTTTACGGAAAAACCCCTAAAAATTGGAGGTTTGGCGAAAAATTTTGGGTTGCCGTTTTTTTTACATAAATCACTAGAATCATGTTCAAATTAAGGTCCGAGAAAGAAACGGCCAAAAAATTCCCAAATGAACGTGTTTGGATTCCAAGGTTTTTACCCAAAAACCCTAAAATTGGAGGTTGCGAAAACTTTGGTTGTCGTGTTTACATATATCACTAGAATTCATGTTCAAATTAAGGTCCGCGGAAAGAAACGGACAAAAAAAAGTCTAAATGAACGTGTTTTTGGGATTTCCGAATTTTTTTTCCAAAAAATTCTAAAATTGGAGGTTTGGCGAAAAGATTGTTGGGTTTGTCGTTTTTTGTATCATAAATCACTAGAATTCTGTCCAAGATTTCCACAAAAACCTAAATTGGATGGTTGGCGAAGATTTTTGGGTTGTCGTTTTTTAAACATAAATCTCTAGACTTTCAAGTTCAAATTAAGGTCCGCGAAAGAAACGGACCAAAAAAGTCAAAATAAACACGTTTTTGGACTTCCCGTTTTTTACCAAAAAACCCTAAAAATTGGAGGTTTGGCGAAATAATTTTGGGTTGTCGTTTTTTAACATAAATCACTAGATTTCAAGTTCAAATTAAGGTCCGCGAAAGAAACGGACCAAAAAAGTCAAAATAAACGCGTTTTTGGACTTCCCGTTTTTTACCAACAAACCCTAAAAATTAGAGGTTTGGCGAAAAAATTTGGGTTGTCGTTTTTTTTACATAAATCACTAGAATTCATGTACAAATTAAGGTCCGCGAAAGAAACAGACCAAAAAATGTCTAAATAAACGTGTTTTTAGGATTTCCTAATTTTTTACTAAAAAAGCCTAAAATCAAGAGGTTTGGAGACGAATTTTGGGTTGTCGTTTTTTTACATAAATCACTAGAATTCATGTTCAATTAAGGTCAGCAAAAGAACGGACCAAAAAAGTGTAAATGAACGTGTTTTTGGGAATTCCCAATTTTTTACCAAAAAATCTAAAAACTGGAGGTTTGCGACAAATTTTGGGTTGTCGTTTGTTTACATAAATCACTAGAATTCATGTTTCAAATTAAGGTCAGCAAAAAGAAATGGACCGAAAAAAGTGTAAATGAACGTGTTTTTGGGATTTCCCAATTTTTTGCCAAAAAACCCCTAAAAATTGGAGGTTTGGCGAAAAATTTTGGGTTGTCGTTTTTTTACATAAATCACTAGAATTCATGTTAACATTCACTAGAATGTTAGTTCTCAGTTCTCTCTTCCTTCTCTCTAGCTCTCAGTTCTAACTTTCCAAAACCGTAGCCCTAATTTCCAGTCGTAAAACCATCAAATCCCCTAAACTGATCTAGCCCCTTCCACCTGCCTATAGGTTAGTAACTTGTCAAATTAATCGGGACTATTCCGTTAACAATACACAAACCAGAGCCATCCAAGGTACCGCCTTTGGCTCCGCCTCGGGCCGGAGCCACCAGAAGATGGGTGTCACGATAGCTGAACATCCCGTCGACCCACCGTCGCTGGCTTCCAAAAAAGTATCCAAGTCCTTCAACAAAGGAGCTAGCTTGAATGTGAACGAATCTTCCTCTCAACCACAGATTAACCCTAAGCCAATGGAAATAGTCACTCCTCAGGCCATGACTCTGCCAACAGTGCAGCACCCTACTGCCGGAACAAAAACTATGACAGCTCCTCCTTCTAAAGATGGTTGGGCACCAAGGAAATCTAGGGGTGCAGTGATGAATTTTCCCCTCATGTCGGGTTTCCAGCTAGCCTATTCAGTCCATGAGAAGGCTGTGGGTAAACCTCTCGACCCTGGGAAAGAACCTTATGGTGGAAAACCTGCAGAATACCACCTCCTTTCCGCCTCTACCCACTAGGAAATTGCCCCTTCTTTCAACTTAAACAAAGATCAAGAACAGGGCCCGGAACCACAACTGAACGGCAGCCTCTAACTCCAACAGGAGCCAAATCCTTTCGTGAGCGGTTCTGCCAAGTGGGCCTCGGAGATTGATGTTTCTTTCCATCCTCCACAAGAGCTCTTTAACGACGCATAATGGAGGAGCCAGCATTACTCATATCAGAAGATGAGGAAAAGGAACTGGCGGAACCATATCAATTCACCCTCATTGGCCGATTTGATAGAGGTAGGCCGGCAATGGTGGCAATTCGCAAGCATATTCTGGCAGCTGCTTTTCAGGGTGAGTGCTTGGTGGGCTTAATTGATAATAGGAATGTGTTATTCAAGTTTGAAGAAGAGATAGATTTCCATAGGATGTGGCTAAAGAAAACCTGGATGTTTAATGGATTTAAAGCTACAATCTCAAAATGGTTTCCAGAATTTAGCCCGAATACTGATTCCTCATTTGCTCCGGTTTGGGTGAAATTCCCTGCCCTCCCAATCCACTATTTTAACAAGGAGAAGCTTTTTTCTTTGGGATCGGCTGTGGGAATTCCTTTGAAGCTTGACCTAGCCTCGGTAGCTGCTCATAAAATTTTGCGACCTAGTGAGGCTAGGGTATGTGTGGAGGTTGACGTGTTGAAACCAATTCCTAGCCGAGTGTGGATAGGCAGTAAGGATAAGGGTCGATGGCAACCAATACAAATAGAAGACCTACCAGAATTCTGCTCCATATGCAAAAGGATGGGACATGTTGTGGCATCATGCAAACAGAATGTTATGAAAAGACAAAATGTGCAGAAGATTTGGATGCCTACTGGAACAACCTCAAAGCCGTTAAGACTGCCAGAAACCTCCAATGATAGTGAAGTGGAGAAGGAGCAGTCTGAACCCAGGCCTAAGAATGCCGAAGATCTACCAAATCCAATGGGTAATACTGAAACACAGGACGTGTCAACAACTGAGGAAAATAACTTGGCACAATTCTTGAGGATCATTGACGAAGAAGAAGGGAGCTCATTGGTTCCTTCAAATCTTGTTCTTTCGGCCAAAGAAGGTGAGAAATCAGGGGATGAATCAACAAGAGGGCAGGAAGGCGTCAAGGAGGTGAACAAAAACTATTCTACCCTGAGTCTTGGAGAAGAAAGCACTGCTTTTTTTGTGGACAATCTTGGCAAACTACTGGAGCTCTACAATGAGAACGAAGGAAAAGCGATTGTTCCTTTGACTCCAACCATCTTGGAAAGGGTCCAAGAGATTCCTGGAATAAACCCAAAAGGGCCTTCACCTGGTGTTTTGACAGACAGCAAGAGCCTCAATAAAGAGGCAATTAACGTCCACATCACATGGGAAGAAGGTGAATCATCAAGCTTGTACAAAGGAAAACCTAGGACAGAACTAGAAATCCTCAACGATATCCAAACATTCAGATGGGAGGATAGGGTTTTCCATAAAGTAGAATCCACCTCTGACCTAGCAGCCCTGCAAACAATCCCTTCAGATTTTGAATTGGAGGATTATGGGGGATACTGTTGGACAGAAAACAGCCTCGAGAAAGACTCGGAGGATGAGCTGAACAAGTACATTGAGAAAATGGAGAGAGGATGCAAATCAGGCAAACAAACAAGGACTATGGAAGCATTACTCAGTCCAAAAACTACCTTTGGATCAGGGAGAAAGCTCAGGGATAGAAATCCCTTCATATGCTACTCGGAAAACAAACGGTGGAAGTTCAGATAAGCCAGGTATGAATTGTGTAATGGCCCCTGACTACTGATGTTAATGTCAGTTGGCCGTCATGCTTTGGTACCTCTTAATGCTATTAATTTCTGGAATCCTTACAAGTTGAAGGTGATGTAATGTATGGTAGTTGCCCCCTACTTTCTGTTTTGGGTGAGAAAATGAGTTTTTGGATGCCTGTTCTATATAGCTATGATAGGGCATGGACTGAAGAGGGATATTGCCCCATCTCACTGTCCCTTACACTCTGCTGGTTGTTTAGATGAAGTGGTAACAAGTTACTTTGATGAGCTGTGTATGCACTAATTCCATGAGGTGGAAGATGCCACAGATTCTAGTTTTGTCTAAGGTAGACTTGGCTGGTGTTTATTGGCCATATAGGCAATGCTGCTACTGGTCGCGTATTTGCACTACTGGTGTTGTGATCTTGATTGCGGGCAATAGGCATTGGTGCATATGATCGTGACTGGACCTGTTTTGTTTGTACTGCTTGCACGTTGGACTGTAATGATCTGCGGGTAATGGCTGGTTTCTTTTTAACGAAGTTTGGAATTTGAAGTTGCTGCCCTGTTTTGAACCTGTGACCAAGCATTGGCATGCATTGGATTGTTTAGGAAATAATGGCTTGGCTGGGATGTGGTGTTGAATTATTTTGGTCAGACTTTGGGTTGCCTTTGATTTGGGTGTCCATACTGCCTAGGCTGGAATTTGGACCCATCAATTAAACTGGATTATTGCATGGCTGGTATGACCTTTTTGGACCCTTAGATTACTGAACCTGTCCTTCTTGGACTAATTTGCAAAATGCACAGATTCCTCCTACAAAATTGGAAAAGTTCATGTTAATGCACATTTTGGGTAGGAGACACTTACTACAGGATTGAGAGTTTCCACAATTTGATATGCCTTATGGCTATCAAATTTTTTGGACTTTCCATCCTCACTCACTCTCCTAGTTTAGTTTATTACTCAAATATAGGAGCTATTGACTTATGAATATAGAGTAGTTCTCCTCTTTATGATTTTGGCTTTTGTAATGGGGTGTCGGGCATATCCGGCCCCATCTTATTTTGCTTTTCCGTAATAAAGGCATGTTTTATTTAAAAAAAAAAAAAAAATCACTAGAATTCATGTTCAAATTAAGGAGTAGTACTCCTTAATTTACATAATGGAGTAGTACTCCACATTTTTTTGCATTTACTGTGTAACAGTGTGGACAGGTATAGCCGACACTGTATTTTGCCTTTTACTAGCTATGTATATATCTACTTTTCCCAAAAAAAAAATTACTTAAAAAAAATCACTAGAATTCATGTTCAAATTAAGGTACGCGAAATAAACGGACGAAAAAATGTCTAAAGGAACGTGTTTTTGGGATTTCCCAATTTTTTCCGAAAAAACCCTAAAAATTGGAGGTTTGGCGAAAAAATTTGGGTTGCCGTTTTTTTACATAAATCACTAGAATTCATGTTCAAATTTAGGTCCGAGAAAGAAACGGACCAAAAAAATTCCAAATGATCGTGTTTTTGGGATTTCCCAAGTTTTTACCAAAAAACCCTAAAAATTGGAGGTTTGGCGAAAAACTTTGGGTTGTCGTTTTTTACATAAATCACTAGAATTCATGTTCAAATTAAGTTCCGCGAAAGAAACGACCAAAAAAAAGTCTAAATGAACGTGTTTTTGAGATTTCCCAATTTTTTACCAAAAACCCTTAATAATTGGAGGTTTGGCGAAAAATTTTGGGTTGTCGTTTTTTTACATAAATCACTAGAATTCATGTCCAAATTTTTCCCAATTTTTTTACCAAAAAACCCTAAAAATTGGAGGTTTGGCGAAAAATTTTGGGTTGTCGTTTTTTAACATAAATCACTAGATTTCAAGTTCAAATTAAGGTCCGCGAAAGAAACGGACCAAAAAAATCAAAATAAACGCGTTTTTGGACTTCCTGTTTTTTACCAAAAAACCCTAAAAATTAGAGGTTTGGCGAAAAATTTTGGGTTGTCGTTTTTTTACATAAATCACTAGAATTCATGTTCAAATTAAGGTCCGCGAAAAAAACAGAACAAAAAAAGTCTAAATAAACGTGTTTTTAGGATTTCCTAATTTTTTACTAAAAAACCCTAAAATCAAGAGGTTTGGCGACGAATTTTGGGTTGTCGTTTTTTTACATAAATCACTAGAATTCATGTTCAAATTAAGGTCAGCAAAAGAAACGGACCAAAAAAAGTGTAAATGAACGTGTTTTTGGGATTTCCCAATTTTTTACCAAAAAACCCTAAAAACTGGAGGTTTGGCGACAAATTTAGGGTTGTCGTTATTTTACATAAATCACTAGAATTCATGTTCAAATTAAGGTCAGCAAAAGAAACGGACCGAAAAAAGTGTAAATGAACGTGTTTTTTGGGATTTCCCAATTTTTTGCCAAAAAACCCTAAAAATTGGAGGTTTGGCGACAAATTTTGGGTTGTCATTTTTTTACATAAATCACTAGAATTCATGTTCAAATTAAGGTCCGCAAAAGAAACGGACCGAAAAAAGTGTAAATGAACGTGTTTTTGGGATTTCCCAATTTTTTGCCAAAAAAGCTTAAAAATTGGAGGTTTGGCGAAAAATTTTGGGTTGTCGTTTTTTTACATAAATCACTAGAATTTATGTTCAAATTAAGGAGTAGTACTCCTTAATTTACATAATGGAGTAGTACTCCACATTTTTTTTGCATTTACTGTGTAACAGTGTGGACAGGTATAGCCGGCACTGTATTTTGCTTTTTACTAGCTATGTATATATCTACTTTTCCCAAAAAAAAATTACTTAAAAAAAATCACTAATATTCATGTTCAAATTAAGGTACGCGAAATAAACGGACGAAAAAATGTATAAAGGAATGTGTTTTTGGGATTTCCCAATTTTTTACGAAAAAACCCTAAAAATTGGAGGTTTGGCAAAAAATTTTGGGTTGTCGTTTTTTTACATAAATCACTAGAATTCATGTTCAAATTAAAGTCCGAGAAAGAAACGGACTGAAAAAATTCTAAATGAACGTATTTTTGGGATTTCCCAAGTTTTTACCAAAAAACCCTAAAAATTGGAGGTTTGGCGAAAAACTTTGGGTTGTCGTTTTTTACATAAATCACTAGAATTCATGTTCAAATTAAGGTCCGCGAAAGAAACGGACAAAAAAAAGTCTAAATGAACGTGTTTTTGGGATTTCCCAATTTTTTACCAAAAAACCTTAAAAATTGGAGGTTTGGCGAAAAATTTTGGGTTGTCGTTTTTTTACATAAATCACTATAATTCATGTCCAAATTAAGGTCCGCGAAAGAAACGGACCAAAAAAAGTGTAAATGAACGTGTTTTGGGGATTTCCCAATTTTTTTACCAAAAAACCCTAAACATTGGAGGTTTGGCGAAAAATTTTGGGTTGTCATTTTGTTACATAAATCACTAGAATTCATGTTCAAATTAAGGTCCGCGAAAGAAACGGACAAATAAAAGTCTAAATGAACGTGTTTTTGGGATTTCCCAATTTTTTAACAAAAAACCCTAAAAATTGGAGGTTTGGCGAAAAACTTTGGGTTGTCATTTTTTTTACATAAATCACTAGAATTCATGTTCAAATTAAGGTCCGCGAAAGAAACGGACAAATAAAAGTTTAAATGAACTTGTTTTTGGGATTTCCCAATTTTTTAACAAAAAACCCTAAAAATTAGAGATTTGGCGAAAAACTTTGGGTTGTCGTTTTTTTACATAAATCACTAGAATTCATGTTCAAATTATGGTCCGCGAAAGAAACGGAAAAAAAAAATTGTAAATGAACGTGTTTTGTGGATTTCCCAATTTTTTAACCAAAAAACCCAAAACATTGGAGGTTTGGCGAAAAATTTTGGGTTGTCATTTTTTTACATAAATCACTAGAATTCATGTTCAAATTAAGGTCCGCGAAAGAAACGGACAAATAAAAGTCTAAATGAACGTGTTTTTGGGATTTCTCAATTTTTTAACAAAAAACCCTAAAAATTGGAAGTTAGGCGAAAAACTTTGGGTTGTCGTTTTTTTACATAAATCACTAGAATTCATGTTCAAATTAAGGTCCGCGAAAGAAACGGACCAAAAAAAGTGTAAATAAACGCGTTTTGGGGATTACCCAATTTTTTTACCAAAAAACCCTAAACATTGGAGGTTTGGCGAAAAATTTTGGGTTGTCATTTTTTTACATAAATCACTAGAATTCATGTTCAAATTAAGGTCCGCGAAAGAAACGGACAAATAAAATTCTAAATGAACCTGTTTTTGGGATTTTCCAATTTTTTAACAAAAAACCCTAAAAATTGGAGGTTTGGCGAAAAACTTTGGGTTGTCGTTTTTTTACATAAATCACTAGAATTCATGTACAAATTAAGGTCCGCGAAAGAAACGGACAAAAAAAAGTCTAAATGAACGTGTTTTTGGGATTTCTCAATTTTTTACAAAAAAACCTTAAAAATTGGAAGTTTGGCGAAAAATTTTGGGTTGTCGATTTTTTACATAAATCACTAGAATTAAGGTTCAAATTAAGGTCCGCGAAAGAAACGGACAAATAAAAGTCTAAATGAACGTGTTTTTGGGATTTCTCAATTTTTTAACAAAAAATCCTAAAAATTGGAGGTTTGGCGAAAAATTTTGGGCTGTCGTTTTTATACATAAATCACTCGAATTCATGTTCAAATTAAGGTCCGCGAAAGAAACAGACAAATAAAAGTCTAAATGAACGTGTTTTGGGGATTTCCCAATTTTTTTACCAAAAAACCCTAAACATTGGAGGTTTGGCGAAAAATTTTGGGTTGTCATTTTTTTACATAAATCACTAGAATTCATGTTCAAATTAAGGTCCGCGAAAGAAACGGACAAATTAAAGTCTAAATGAACGTGTTTTTGGGATTTCCCAATTTTTTAACAAAAAACCCTAAAAATTGGAGGTTTGGCGAAAAATTTGGGTTGTCGTTTTTTTACATAAATCACTATAATTCATGTCCAACTTAAGGTCCGCGAAAGAAACGGACCAAAAAAAGTGTAAATGAACGTGTTTTGGGGATTTCCCAATTTTTTTACCAAAAAACCCTAAACATTGGAGGTTTGGCGAAAAATTTTGGGTTGTCATTTTGTTACATAAATCACTAGAATTCATGTTCAAATTAAGGTCCGCGAAAGAAACGGACAAATAAAAGTCTAAATGAACGTGTTTTTGGGATTTCCCAATTTTTTAACAAAAAACCCTAAAAATTGGAGGTTTGGCGAAAAACTTTGGGTTGTCATTTTTTTTACATAAATCACTAGAATTCATGTTCAAATTAAGGTCCGCGAAAGAAACGGACAAATAAAAGTCTAAATGAACGTGTTTTTGGGATTTCCCAATTTTTTAACAAAAAACCCTAAAAATTGGAGGTTTGGCGAAAAATTTGGGTTGTCGTTTTTTTACATAAATCACAAAAATTCATGTACAAATTAAGGTCCGCGAAAGAAACGGACAAAAAAAAGTGTAAATGAACGTGTTTTGTGGATTTCCCAATTTTTTTACCAAAAAACCCTAAACATTGGAGGTTTGGCAAAAAATTTTGGGTTGTCATTTTTTTACATAAATCACTAGAATTCACGTTCAAATTAAGGTCCGCGAAAGAAACGGACAAATAAAAGTCTAAATGAACGTGTTTTTGGGATTTCTCAATTTTTTAACAAAAAATCCTAAAAATTGAAAGTTTGGCGAAAAACTTTGGGTTGTCGTTTTTTTACATAAATCACTAGAATTCATGTTCAAATTAAGGTCCGCGAAAAAAACGGACCAAAAAAAGTGTAAATAAACGCGTTTTGGGGATTTCCCAATTTTTTTACCAAAAAACCCTAAACATTGGAGGTTTGGCGAAAAATTTTGGGTTGTCGTTTTTTTACTTAAATCACTAGAATTCATGTTCAAATTAAGGTCCGCGAAAGAAACGGACAAATAAAAGTCTAAATGAACGTGTTTTTGGGATTTCCCAATTTTTTACAAAAAAACCTTAAAAATTGGAGGTTTGGCGAAAAATTTTGGGTTGTCGTTTTTTTACATAAATCACTAGAATTCATGTACAAATTAAGGTCCGCGAAAGAAACGGACAAAAAAAAGTCTAAATGAACGTGTTTTTGGGATTTCTCAATTTTTTACGTAAAAACCTTAAAAATTGGAAGTTTGGCAAAAAATTTTGGGTTGTCGTTTTTTTACATAAATCACTAGAATTCATGTCCAAATTGAGGTCCGCGAAAGAAACGGACCAAAAAAAGTGTAAATAAACGCTTTTTGGGGATTTCCCAATTTTTTAACAAAAAACCCTAAAAATTGGAGGTTTGGCGAAAAATTTTGGGCTGTCGTTTTTATACATAAATCACTAGAATTCATGTTCAAATTAAGGTCCGCGAAAGAAACAGACAAATAAAAGTCTAAATGAACGTGTTTTGGGGATTTCCCAATTTTTTTACCAAAAAACCCTAAACATTGGAGGTTTGGCGAAAAATTTTGGGTTGTCATTTTTTTACATAAATCACTAGAATTCATGTTCAAATTAAGGTCCGCGAAAGAAACGGACAAATTAAAGTCTAAATGAACGTGTTTTTGGGATTTCCCAATTTTTTTAACAAAAAACCCTAAAAATTGGAGGTTTGGCGAAAAACTTTGGGTTGTCGTTTTTTTACATAAATCACTAGAATTCATGTTCAAATTAAGGTACGCGAAATAAACAGACGAAAAAATGTCTAAAGGAACGTGTTTTTGGGATTTCCCAATTTTTTACGAAAAAACCCTAAAAATTGGAGGTTTGGCGAAAAATTTTGGGTTGCCTTTTTTTTAGATAAATCACTAGAATTCATGTTGAAATTAAGGTCCGAGAATGAAACGGACCAAAAAAATTCTAAATGAAAGTGTTTTTGGGATTTCCCAAGTTTTTACCAAAAAACCCTAAAAATTGGAGGTTTGGCGAAAAACTTTGGGTTGTCGTTTTTTACATAAATCACTAGAATTCATGTTCAAATTAAGGTCCGCGAAAGAAACGGACAAATAAAAAGTCTAAATGAACGTGTTTTTGGGATTTCCCAATTTTTTACAAAAAAACCTTAAAAATTGGAGGTTTGGCGAAAAATTTTGGGTTGTCGTTTTTTTACATAAATCACTAGAATTCATGTCCAAATTAAGGTCCGCGAAAGAAAAGGACCAAAAAACGTTTCAATGAACGTGTTTTGGGGATTTCCCAATTTTTTTACCAAAAAACCCTAAACATTGGAGGTTTGGCGAAAAATTTTGGGTTGTCATTTTTTTACATAAATCACTAGAATTCATGTTCAAATTAAGGTCCGCGAAAGAAACGGACAAATAAAAGTCTAAATGAACGTGTTTTTGGGATTTCCGAATTTTTTAACAAAAAACCCTAAAAATTGGAGGTTTGGCGAAAAATTTTGGGTTGTCATTTTTTTACATAAATCACTAGAATTCATGTTCAAATTGAGGTCCGCGAAAGAAACGGACAAATAAAAGTCTAAATGAACGTGTTTTTGGGATTTCCCAATTTTTTAACAAAAAACCCTAAAAATTGGAGGTTTGGCGAAAAACTTTGGGTTGTCGTTTTTTTACATAAATCACTAGAATTCATGTTCAAATTAAGGTCCGCGAAAGAAACGGACAAAAAAAAGTGTAAATGAACGTGTTTTTGGGATTTCCCAATTTTTACCAAAAAACCTTAAAAATTGGAAGTTTGGCGAAAAATTTTGGGTTGTCGTTTTTTTACATAAATCACTAGAATTAATGTTCAAATTAAGCTCCGCGAATAAAACGGACCAAAAAAAGTGTAAATGAACGTGTTTTGAGGATTTCCCAATTTTTTAACAAAAAACCCTAAAAATTGGAGGTTTGGCGAAAAACATTGGGTTGTCGTTTTTTTACATAAATCACTAGTATTCATATTCGAATTAAGGTACGCGAAATAAACGGACGAAAAAATGTCTAAAGGAACGTGTTTTTCGGATTTCCCAATTTTTTACGAAAAAACCCTAAAAATTGGAGGTTTGGCGAAAAATTTTGGGTCGCCGTTTTTTTACATAAATCACTAGAATTCATGTTCAAATTAAGGTCCGAGAAAAAAACGGACCAAAAAAATTCTAAATGAAAGTGTTTTTGGGATTTCCCAAGTTTTTACCAAAAAACCCTAAAAATTGGAGGTTTGGCGAAAAACTTTGGGTTGTCGTTTTTTACATAAATCACTAGAATTCATGTTCAAATTAAGGTCCGCGAAAGAAACGGACAAAAAAAAGTCTAAATGAACGTGTTTTTGGGATTTCCCAATTTTTTACCAAAAAACCTTAAAAATTGGAAGTTTGGCGAAAAATTTTGGGTTGTCGTTTTTTTACATAAATCACTAGAATTCATGTCCAAATTAAGTTCCGCGAAAGAAACGGACCAAAAAAAGTGGAAAGTGTTTTGGGGATTTCCCAATTTTTTTACCAAAAAACCCTAAACATTGGAGGTTTGGCGAAAAATTTTGGGTTGTCATTTTTTTACATAAATCACTAGAATTCATGTTCAAATTAAGGTCCGCGAAAGAAACGGACAAATAAAAGTCTAAATGAACGTGTTTTTGGGATTTCCCAATTTTTTAACAAAAAACCCTAAAAATTGGAGGTTTGGCGAAAAACTTTGGGTTGTCATTTTTTTATATAAATCACTAGAATTCATGTCCAAATTAAGGTCCACGAAAGAAACGGACCAAAAAAAGTGTAAATGAACGTGTTTTGGGGATTTCCCAATTTTTTTATCAAAAAACCCTAAACATTGGAGGTTTGGCGAAAAATTTTGGGTTGTCGTTTCTTTACATAAATCACTAGAATTCATTTTCAAATTAAGGTCAGCAAAAGAAACGGACCAAAAAAAGTGTAAATGAACGTGTTTTTGGGATTTCCCAATTTCTTACCAAAAAACTATAAAAACTGGAGGTTTTGCGACAAGTTTTGCGTTGTCGTTTTTTTACATAAATCACTAGAATTCATGTTCAAATTAAGGTCAACAAAAGAAACGGACCGAAAAAAGTGTAAATGAATGTGTTTTTGGGATTTCCCAATTTTTTGCCAAAAAACCCTAAAAATTGGAGGTTTGGCGACAAATTTTGGGTTGTCGTTTTTTTACATAAATCAGTAGAATTCATGTTCAAATTAAGGTCAGCAAAAGAAACAGACCGAAAAAAGTGTAAATGAACGTGTTATTGGGATTTCCCAATTTTTTGCCAAAAAACCCTAAAAATTGGAGGTTTGGCGAAAAATTTTGTTTGTCATTTTTTTACATAAATCACTAGAATTCATGTTATGTTCGGGGCATGTTGTGTTTTTGCTCTAACTTCTCTCTACAAAAGTAAGCTGAGGTAAAATACTAATGGACCGTTATCTTCTAACCTTATTACCGTTATTAGATGTAACGGCTATTTGGCCCTCACAACCACTGCCGCCTATGGCGGAGGGGAGCGGGCCTCCCCCTCCGACGTCCTACACCGAAGTGACCAGATCGGAATTATCAACTAAGGAATCAAGTATCTCATTCTCCTCTATCAAGCACAAGCAACCACTGTCAAGCTACAAGGGCGAACCAACATTATTCATAACTGAAGAAGAGGAGGATAGCTTGGCACAAGAATTCCAATGGACCCTAATCGGCAAATTCTCTTGGGGCAGACCCAATATGAATCAAATTCGGAAGGAAATCTTAGCAGCTGGCTTCTTAGGGGAATGTAGAGCTGGTTTGTGGGACCAACGACACGTTCTCTTCAAATTTGATAAAGAAGAGGACTTTCAGCGATTCTGGACTAAGAAGGTCTGGTATTTTCAGGGGTTTCAAGCAAGGATATTCAAATGGTCAAAAAGCTTTGATCCGGCAGTGGAGTCCTCGTTAGTTCCTGTTTGGATTCAATTTCCTTCCCTCCCTGTTCATCTCTGCACCAAGGAAAAATTATATTCTCTGGCATCTGCAGCAGGGGAACCGTTAAAACTGGATGCTGCTACTGGTGCTTCTTCGGAGCTAATCAGGCCTAGTGAGGCCAGAGTGTGTGTGGAAATGGATGCCACCAAGCCGGTTCCTAATCGAATTTGGATAGGAAGCAAAGAAAAGGGTAAATGGCAGAATCTTGAGGTTGAGGAAAGGCCTGAGTACTGCTATAAGTGTTCGAAATTAGGGCATAATATTAGGGATTGTGAACCTCAAAAAGGACAAAAGAAATTCCAGAAGCCTACAGGTTCTAAAGATCCTAAGAAAGTAATCCCAGATGGAAAAACTACCAAGGAATGGACTGTGGTAACCAGGAAATCAACTGATAAAGGAAAGGAAAAGGAAGGAGGTATCCTACTTAGGAAAGGTAAGGAAGTTGATCCAAATAGTTTACCAATTTTTTGCCCTACAATGGAATTCCCAGAAGGATCAGGGGCCTTCAAAGAAGATGAACTTCATGCCAATGTGAGAGTTATGGAAGCCCCCCAGGGCCAGAAACTGTGGTATTAGCAGGTGTTCATCCTATGGCAACTACTCCATCTCATATTGAAAATAAGTCTTCTGAACCACATAAGGTAGATGCTGATACCTCTTCACCTGAGCATAGCCTTAAGCCTTGTAGCAACAGATTCAATGTGCTTGGTGACATTGTGGATTCGGAGGAACAGGAGGTAAGGATCATGACAGAAACTCTTCCAACTGTGATGCAAACCCCAGAGAGAGGTACCCAAGAGAGCCAGCAGGTGTGTCAGTTATCAATAGCTCAGAAAGATGCTGCTATCTGCCAGGAGATACAAGAACAGGTATACTGTGATGAAATTATTCAGTGCTTAACAAATTTTTCTGTCATTGATATAGCACAGGCTTCTCAAGCTGATGAAATAATGGAGATCCCAATGGAAAATAGCTCTCTGGGAGGGGAGAATGATTCTGGAACAGATTGCACTCAAATGGGGAGTAGAAAGCCAAGGTCTTGGGCTAAGTTCGAGTCCTCAAGAGAACTTAGAGATAGAAATGCACTTACTGGGTCTAGGCAGTCAGTTTCCAATGATTAGTTGTCTTTATTGGAATATTAGAAGCATCAACAAAAAACCAAATTTCAAGAAATTGAAGAAAATTCTAAGCACTCATAAATGTAATTTGCTAGTGTTAGCTGAAACTTTTGTGGACTCCTCTAAACTAGATATGTATAAAGGTAGACTTAAGTTTGACATTGCCTTCTCCAATGTGGCTAGCTCCCTTTGGATTATGATCAGGAAACCCTTTTCCTGGACTCTTAGAATTGTACATGAGCAACACATTACCTTAGAAATCTGCCACCCTGAATTGCCCTACCCAATCTTATTTACTAATGTCTATGCTAAGTGTTCTGAAGCACAAAGAGAGCCTCTTTGGCAGGATTTAGCTAGAATGCAGGTCCAAGACATGCCTTGGTTGCTTTGGGGGGACTGTAATTGTATTAAGTCTAGGGAGGAGAAAAAGGGAGGGAAGAATTTTCACAATAAGGAGGCTAGAGAGATGCTAGAGCTCATGACTTCACTGGACCTATATGAAGTTCAGGGGACTGGTTCTAGGTTCACATGGTGTAATAACCGAGAAGGAAGGGCCAGGATTTGGAAAAAGCTAGATAGGACCTTGATTGACTCTAACCTTCAGAATAGTGGACTCCAAATTAGTGTGAGACACCTTGCTAAACACCCATCCGACCACTCACCACTGGCCTTAAGCATTCAGAAGGGAAAAGAGGGTGCAAAACCTTTTAGGTTTCAGTCCTTTTGGACTACTCACTCAGAATGTATTCCTACAATTCAGAAAGCTTGGGATAATGAGATCATAGGTAGCCCTATTAGAATCTTTACTGAAAAGCTTAAACTAGTTAAATTAGCCCTAAGGGACTGGAGTAAAGCCACATTTAGGAACATCTTCACTAGGGCTGAACTGGCTGAGAAGGAACTACATAGATTAGAATTAGAGGATGAAACCCTTCCAGTCCCTAGAGCCACCCTGAATAAAGCAGCTGTTGAAGCCAAATATTTCCTTAGTTTGGGTCGCCACTCACTGAATTCATAACCAACAATGCTACCTTGAAAATAGTGCAAAAAGAAGCTAACCTCCCTGCTAGGACCTTGGCAGCATAACAAAGAGCTGAAGCACTATCTTCCCTTCCTTCACAACTCAAAATGGATAGACAGCAAGCCCCTTACATCATAGCCCATGAAGCAAAGGAATACACATCTTGATCAGGTGAGTTTCGCTGACCTCAAACAAGTCATGACAGGTAATTTTTATGCCTCAGTCTGCTGAAGTTAGGACTGATTGCCATTGCTAATCGAGACCCCAGCCTGCTAAAATTAGGGCTGTTTTGTCTCCTGTCTTTCAATTTTTCTGTCCATTGCTTTGTTTGGGTATTTGCTGGTGATATTGTAGGTAACATGAAGAATGAAGAACCAAATGAAGCCAGATTCCGAATTCAGGCATGGTTAAGGATGGACTTACAGCAGAGACTAGAAGACTATTTCCAGGCAGCCAAAATTCTGAATCCTGACCGCGACAAACAATGCATACTAGCTGACTACAGGAGGGCCTATGGGCCCACGGCTAGAAGGGAATGGCCCAGCCTTAACTCCCCTTGGAATGTGGCTACTAGAAATCTTCCAAAAGACCACCTATCTTGTGAGAGTTTAGATTGTTATTTCAGCTTAAAAGCTATGTTAGGTATGTTAGATCATCCAAATAGGTTGGGATTTTTTGTCACTCCTTGTGATAAAAGGAGATTTTGTACTATAGAACCGTATTATGCTTCCATGTAAATGGAGGAAGTACTCCATATTTACTTTTGTACAAACCCTTGAATTTTCTTCTATTAGACCTTTGGGTTGTAAATGGAAGCCAATTCAAGAGGTCAATACATGTAAGGATGGCTTTTAGGTATATCCTCCGTCCACCAAGTTATGATATAAATAGGGAGTGGCGACCCACCTCAAAATGAGGTTATGCTTAAAAAAAAATCACTAGAATTCATGTTCAAATTAAGGAGTAGTACTCCTTAATTTAAATAATGGAGTAGTACTCCACATTTTTTTGCATTTACTGTGTAACAGTGTAGATAGGTATAGCCGGCATTGTATTTTGCTTTTTACTAGCTATGTATATATCTACTTTTCCCAAAAAAAAATTGCTTAAAAAAAATCACTAGAATTCATGTTCAAATTAAGGTACGCGAAATAAACGGACGAAAAAATGTCTAAAAGTACTTGTTTTTGGGATTTCCCAATTTTTTACGAAAAAACCCTAAAAATTGGAGGTTTGGCGAAAAATTTTGGGTTGCCGTTTTTTTACATAAATCACTAGAATTCATGTTCAAATTAAGGTCCGAGAAAGAAACGGACCAAAAAAATTCTAAATGAACGTGTTTTTGGGATTTCCCATGTTTTTACCAAAAAACCCTAAAAATTGGAGGTTTGGCGAAAAACTTTGGGTTGTCGTTTTTTACATAAATCACTAGAATTCATGTTCAAATTAAGGTCCGCGAAAGAAACAGACAAAAAAAGTCTAAACGAACGTGTTTTTGGGATTTCCCAATTTTTTACCAAAAAACCTTAAAAATTGGAGGTTTGGCGAAAAATTTTGGGTTGTCGTTTTTTTTTCATAAATCACTAGAATTCATGTCAGAATTCATGTTAGAATGAGGGATCTCTCTCTCTAAAAATTTTCTCTCTGACTTCTGACTAGAAGATGTAAACCCTAATGTTATCATCAATGCCACAACCGATTTTCAATCCAAAACCTCCCGACAAAACATTCAAAGAAGCTGTATCAGCTCAATGGAAAGGAAAAATTGATGTCACTTTTTGATCAATTAGCCAAACAACGCTCTCCACTTTCAAAGGAGAGCCAGCCCTTATCTTGACGGATGAAGAGGAGGAATAACTTGCTCTCCCATTTCGCTTTACACTCATTGCAAAATTCTCCAATGGCAGACCCCCAATGGTATCTCTTAGGAAAGAGATGGTGGCAGCTTCCTTCGATGGAGAGTGCCATTTGGGGCTCCTGGACCACCGCCACATCCTACTCAAATTCGAGCTAGAATTGGACTTCCTTCGTATGTGGCTTCGCAGATCCTGGATATTCAATGGATTACAAGCCAGTATATTCAAATGGACAAGAGACTTTAGCCCTGAGAGTGATTCTTCCATTGCTCCAGTGTGGGTGAACTTGCCTATGCTTCCTCTCCATTTATTTGACAAAGAGAAATTATATTCCATTGCCTCAGCTGTCGGCCACCCATTGAAGGTGGATAAAGCTACAGCAGCTGCTTCTAAGGTTCTGAGACCCAGTGAAGCCCGAATTTGCGTCGAAATGGACGTGCTCAAAGAGAGGCCACACCGGATCTGGATTGGATCTAGAGAAAAAGGTAGATGGCAGCCTATAATGGTGGAAGACCTACCTGATTATTGCTCCAATTGCCACAAAATGGGACACCTTACTGATCGATGCAGCCCCCTCCCTCTGCCAAAGAATGATGAGGAAATAAGGAAAAGCAAGAAAAAGATCTGGATCCCGATCTTGAACAGTAACCAAGCAGCAGTGGAAGAGTGAATGAATAGTACCAAAGCTGTTGGAGAAGCTTCTGGCAGCAAGGACGGTGCTGAGCTAAACAGATCTATGGGTGAGCTGGAGGCCATGGGAGATGGACACTTGGAGGAAGCCCTTCAAGCTGTGGACGGTACTGTACGAGCTTCAGTGGTCAGCCCCCCATCTCACCCATCGAATCAATACAACTTCTAAGCGGAAGAGGGGCTGGATGCCACTGTACAAGCTATAGGGATCAGCTCCCCTTCTCACACACCTGGTCGCAATACCCTCTCGGAGGCTAGCCTGAAGTCAACTTCTGAAATCCCTAATGCTACCGACCCTTCGCCTGAGGTTACAGCTAGTCAGGGCCTAGCTCTGTCGTTGGAGCAGGAAGGTGAAGGGGAGCAAGCTTCAATGCAGCTGGATAGAGAGAAGCTCCTCCCAAACTCTGAACCCAAGGGACAAGTGAAAGAACACATAGAAGGGCCTGATGAAGGGTCAAAGGAATCTGCTTTGCCGGCTAATTACTCCCCATCCAATTTAGCCCAGCTGCAATGCACCCCCACTGGATCAGAGGTTCACACTGATATGGATTCTCAAAAAAAGATTTTCAGCAAGGAGGAGGATGTCCACACTCAAACCCCAAAGTGCTGGATGAAGCAAATAAACTGACCCTAGAGCGGGCAGAAGCTTCCCCACTCATTTCTCCACATTTGCTACAGCTGTGGATACGCAACTGCCTTAATCGAGACGGTGTAACGGGAGGAATGAAGCTAAGGGAGAAGAACCCCGACATTTGCTACTCAGAAGGTAAAAAAAGAAACCCTGGATAAAATCTTGGCCCCTGATTCTGATGTTAATATCAGTTTGGCCGTTTCCGTTTACTATAATTTGGCCCCTGATTACCGATGTTTACATCAGTTTGGCCTATGCTTTGGATACTATGGATGCTTATTGGATGTTAAGGATCGTGTTTTGATGGTCTGGTGCGGCTTGAAGTCTCTTATCTTGTGAGATTGTGAAATTCTGAGTTTTGCTAGCTTTGATGAAAAATGCTGAATGGTTAGTCATGGATTAGGGGTGCTAGCATTTGGGATAATTTACTGGGAAGTTGACTGGGATTCAAGGAGCAATGCTGGTATGTGATTAGTAGATTTAGTTGATAAAGACAGGTATAATAGATGTCTGGTAGTTCCTGAGGCTTTGGTGATTTATGTTGAAGAGTTCGAAATTGGTGCTTCTTAAATGCTTTATTAGACTGCAGGAATGGCTTGCATTATCTGTTGAGCTTTATTTGCTATGTTTTACTGATTCGGAGAGGAATTTATTTGATGTGATTATAGTAATATTGATAAGGGTAGGGGGAATTTAAATGATATTTGTACTGGCTGTTTTGTCTGAACCTTGTACCTTGAGGAGCCGTACCATATGTTGCTTGAATGGCTGGCTGTCTTCTGTTGGAACTTGAAAAGCGGAACACCACTTTTTGAACAGTGGTGCTTTTGATCAGTGGATGCCTGTTTGAACCTGGTGCTATCCTGCAATGATGTTATCTGGAAGGAACTTGTTATGTGGTGGAGGTGCGGTTCAGTGAGTACATAGTTTGTGAAGCCTGATTTTGGTGGGCAGCTTCTACTTTTGTTCTATAGCTCCGAGTGAAAACTCTACACATGATTAGAGAGCTTATGAAGTAGGGATTGAGAGTTTGTTATAATTTGATTGGTTATGATGATCAAATTATAGAGACTCTCAATCCCCATATATATATATATATGTCTAGCTTTTTCTAGATTTCATGTAAAGGAATTTTATTCCATTTCGTCTCTCTAAGGAAATTGCATGTAATGGAGTAGTACTCCAACTTTATGGCTTTCTCGTTTTGTAACGGTGCGACGGGTACATCCGGCACCACTTTTTGCTCACGATGGTATATATTTTCGTTTAAAAAAAAAATCACTAGAATTCATGTCCAAATTAAGGTCCGCGAAAGAAACGGACCAAAAAAAGTGTAAATGAACGTGTTTTGGGGATATTCCAATTTTTTTACCAAAAAACCCTAAACATTGGAGGTTTGGCGAAAAATTTTGGGTTGTCATTTTTTTACATAAATCACTAGAATTCATGTTCAAATTAAGGTTCGCGAAAGAAACAGACAAATAAAAGCCTAAATGAACGTGTTTTTGGGATTTCCCAATTTTTTAACAAAAAACCCTAAAAATTGGAGGTTTGGCGAAAAATTTTGGATTGTCATTTTTTTACATAAATCACTAGATTTCATGTTCAAATTAAGGTCCGCGAAAGAAACGGACCAAAAAAGTCAAAATAAACGCGTTTTTGGACTTCCCGTTTTTTACCAAAAAATCCTAAAAATTGGAGGTTTAGCGAAAAATTTTGGGTTGTCGTTTTTTTTACATAAATCACTAGCATTCATGTTCAAATTAAGGTCCGCGAAAGAAACAGACCAAAAAAAGTTTAAATAAACGTGTTTTTAGGATTTCCTAATTTTTTACTAAAAACCCTAAAAACTGGAGGTTAGGCGACGAATTCTGGGTTGTCATTTTTTTACATAAATCACTAGAATTCATGTTCAAATTAAGGTACGCGAAATAAACGGACCAAAAAAAGTTTAAATGAACGTGTTTTGGGGATTTTCCAATTTTTTACGAAAAAACCCTAAAAATCGGAGGTTTGGCGAAAAATTTTGGGTTGCCGTTTTTTACATAAATCACTAGAATTCATGTTCAAATTAAGGTCCGAGAAAGAAACGGACCAAAAAAATTCTAAATGATCGTGTTTTTTGGATTTCCCAAGTTTTTACCAAAAAACCCTAAAATTGGAGGTTTGGCGAAAAACTTTGGGTTGTCGTTTTTTACATAAATCACTAGAATTCATGCTTGGTTATGGGTAAAACATTGGTATTTATATCTCCTTAAGGGGGATCCTTTTGCCACTCCTTGGGATCTAAGGAGGTTTTTTGTATCATAGAATATATATAGGAATGAATGTAAATGGAGGAAGTACTCCACATTTAATTACAACTTGTATTTTTTGCTTAAATTGTGTTGATAAAGTTCGGAAAGTATGTCAAAGGAGTAGTACTCCTCTTTTGTGCTATCCCCTTGATCTATTCACCATTAGGCTTTTGCATGCAAACGGCGGATGGATAAAGGTGGACTCCTTTTGAACGGGTGGGTTTAGGGTAAATCCATCACCCAAAAATGATATTAATATAAGAGGGAGTGGCGACCCTCGAAAAAGGTCCGTTGCCAAATAAAAAAAAAATTGACGAGAATTCATGTTCAAATTAAGGTCCGCGAAAGAAACAGACAAAAAAAAGTTTAAATGAACGTGTTTTTGGGATTTCCCAATTTTTTACCAAAAAACTTTAAAAATTGGAAGTTTGGGAAAAAATTTTGGGTTGTCGTTTTTTTACATAAATCACTAGAATTCATGTCCAAATTAAGGTCCGCGAAAGAAACGGACCAAAAGAAGTGTAAATGAACGTGTTTTGGGGATTTCCCAATTTTTTTACCAAAAAATCCTAAACATTGGAGGTTTGGCGAAAAATTTTGGATTGTCGTTTTTTTACATAAATCACTAGAATTCATATTCAAATTAAGGTCAGCAAAAGAAACGGGCCAAAAAAAGTGTAAATGAACGTGTTTTTGGGATTTCCCAATTTTTTACCAAAAAACACTAAAAACTGGAGGTTTGGCGACAAATTTTGGGTTGTCGTTTTTTTACATAAATAACTAGAATTCATGTTCAAATTAAGGTCAACAAAAGAAACGGACCGAAAAAAGTGTAAATGAACGTGTTTTTGGGATTTCCCAATTTTTTGCCAAAAAACCCTAAAAATTGGAGGTTTGGCGAAAAATTTTGGGTTGTCGTTTTTTTACATAAATCACTAGAATTCATGTTCAAATTAAGGTCCGCGAAAGAAACGGACCAAAAAAGTCAAACTAAACGCGTTTTTGGACTTCCCAGTTTTTCCCAAAAAACCCTAAAAATTGGAGGTTTGGCGAAAAATTTTGGGTTGTCGTTTTTTTACATAAATCACTAGAATTCATGTTCAAATTAAGGTCCGCGAAAGAAACAGACCAAAAAAAGTCTAAATAAACGTGTTTTTAGGATTTCCTAATTTTTTTACTAAAAAACCCTAAAAACAAGAAGTTTGGCGACGAATTTTGGGTTGTCGTTTTTTTACATAAATCACTAGAATTCATGTTTGGAATATATCACAATGTAAGTTCTAAGAAGGGTATGGACCTTCTCAAAGCCCTATAATTTGATACCGAAGTGGAGGATGATGGAGAGGAGTGCTGGACGGAGAATAGTTTCGAGGAGGGGGACCAAGATAAGCTAGATGATTTCCTTGATAAGATGGACAGAAGAACTAAGCCTCCCAAACAGACGCAGACTATTGAGGCTTTACTGAGTCCTAAAGCACGTGCCTACTCGGGAAGAAAACTGAGGGATCGCAATCCCTCAGTGTCCTACTCAGAAAGGAAAAGATCGAACCAAAGGTGAGTATTCTGAATTTAACTGGAAAGGCCATAGCTACTGATGTTAAAATCATTTGGCCATAGTACATATTAGCCACTGTAATGTTAAAGATTTTGTGAGGCTGTTTTGAGAGTGGGATTGCTTTTGGTTATATGGTGTATGGCTGCCTGCCACTTCTGTTCATACGCAAAGTGGGAGTCTTGGAATTTCCGAATCAGTTTGGTATTGTTGATGAGGAACTGTTGTTTGTGTTTTATTAACAGTTAAGAAGTTGAGGTGAATGTGGACAAACAGGGGAAATGCTGCCCAATTTTTTTAAACATCACCTGATCCTTTTGCTCCTTGTAATGTTGATAAAACATGGAATAGAAATAGGTGTAGATTAGAAGTCGAGGTTGTTATAACAATTAATCTGTAGATAGTTAGTGTTGTTTCAGGAAGGTTAACACGGACAGATATATTGCATTTATTTGTAAGAGACTAAGAGCAGG
This sequence comes from Ophiorrhiza pumila, assembly GCA_016586305.1. Taxonomy (NCBI): domain Eukaryota; kingdom Viridiplantae; phylum Streptophyta; class Magnoliopsida; order Gentianales; family Rubiaceae; genus Ophiorrhiza; species Ophiorrhiza pumila. The sequence continues at coordinate 15,469,648 of BLIW01000011.1, forward strand.
GCTACTTTCCCAAAAGTAGTTTTCCTCTTAGCCTCATGATTAAGGATTTAATTATCTCATGTATTGGAGTGGTACTCCATCTTTTGTTTCATTGGTTGTAACGGTGTGTACTGGTATATCCGACACCGTCTTTTGTTCATGTGGTATATAACTTTCTTTTCTGTAAAAAAAAAAAAATCACTAGAATTCATGTTCAAATTAAGGTCAGCAAAAGAAACGGACCAAAAAAAGTGTAAATGAACGTGTTTTTGGGATTTCCCAATTTTTTACCAAAAAACCCAAAAAACTGGAGGTTTGGCGACAAATTTTGGGTTGTCGTTTTTTTACATAAATAACTAGAATTCATATTCAAATTAAGGTCAGCAAAAGAAACGGACTGAAAAAAGTGTAAATGAACTTGTTTTTGGGGTTTCCCAAGTTTTTGCCCAAAAACCCTAAAAATTGGAGGTTTGGCGAAAAATTTTGGGTTGTCGTTTTTTTACATAAATCACTAGAATTCATGTTCAAATTAAGGAGTAGTACTCCTTAATTTACATAATGGAGTAGTACTCCACATTTTTTTGCATTGACTGTGTAACAGTGTGGACAGGTATAGCCGACACTGTATTTTGCTTTTTACTAGCTATGTATATATCTACTTTTCCCCAAAAAAAAATTACTTAAAAAAAATAACTAGAATTCATGTTGAAATTAAGGTACGCGAAATAAACGGACGAAAAAATGTCTAAAGGAACGTGTTTTTAGGATTTCTCAATTTTTTACGAAAAAACCCTAAAAATTGGAGGTTTGGCGAAAAATTTTGGGTTGCCGTTTTTTTACATAAATCACTAGAATTCATGTTCAAATTAAGGTCCGAGAAAGAAACGGACCAAAAAAATTCTAAATGAACGTGTTTTTGGGATTTCACAAGTTTTTACCAAAAAACCCTAAAAATTGGAGGTTCGGAGAAAAACTTTGGGTTGTCGTTTTTTTTTACATAAATCACTAGAATTCATGTTCAATTTAAGGTCCGCGAAAGAAACGGACAATAAAAAGTCTAAATGAACGTGTTTTTGGGATTTCCCATTTTTTTACCAAAAAACCTTAAAAATTGAAGGTTTGGCGAAAAATTTTGGGTTGTCGTTTTTTTACATAAATCACTAGAATTCATGTCCAAATTAAGGTCCGCGAAAGAAATGGACCAAAAAAGGTGTAAATGAACGTGTTTTGGGGATTTCCGAACTTTTTTACCAAAAAACCCTAAACATTGGAGGTTTGGCGAAAAATTTTGTGTTGTCGTTTTTTTACATAAATCACTAGAATTCATGTTCAAATTAAGGTCCGCGAAAGAAACAGACAAATAAAAGTCTAAATGAATGTGTTTTTCGGATTTCCCAATTTTTTTACCAAAAAACCCTAAAAATTGGAGGTTTGGCGAAAAATTTTGGGTTGTCGTTCTTTTACATAAATCACTAGATTTCATGTTCAAATTAAGGTCCGCGAAAGAAACGGACCAAAAAAGTCAAAATAAACGTGTTTTTGGACTTCCCGTTTTTTACCAAAAAACCCTAAAAATTGGATGTTTGGCGAAAAATTTTGGGTTGTCGTTTTTTAACATAAATCACTAGAAATCATGTTCAAATTAAGGCCCGCGAAAGAAACAGACCAAAAAAAGTCAAAATAAACGTGTTTTTAGGATTTCCTAATATTTTACTAAAAAACCCTAAAAACAAGAAGTTTGGTGACGAATTTTGGGTTGTCGTTTTTTTACATAAATCACTAGAATTCAGGTTCAAATTAAGGTCAGCAAAAGAAACGGACCAAAAAAAGTGTAAATGAACGTGTTTTTGGGATTTCCCAATTTTTTACCAAAAAACCCTAAAAACTGGAGGTTTGGCGACAAATTTTGGGCTGTCGTTTTTTACATAAATCACTAGAATTCATGTTCAAATTAAGGTCAGCAAAAGAAACGGAACTGAAAAAGTGTAAATGAATGTGTTTTTGGGATTTCCCAATTTTTTGCCAAAAAACCCTAAAAATTGGAGGTTTGGAGACAAATTTTGGGTTGTCGTTTTTTTACATAAATCACTAGAATTCATGTTCAAATTAAGGTCTGCAAAAGAAACGGACCGAAAAAAGTGTAAATGAACGTGTTTTTGGGATTTCCAAATTTTTTGCCAAAAAACCCTAAAAATTGGAGGTTTTGCGAAAAAATTTGGGTTGCCGTTTTTTTACATAAATCACTAGAATTCATGTTCAAATTAAGGAGTAGTACTCCACATTTTTTTTGCATTTACTGTGTAACAGTGTGGACAGGTATAGCCGGCACTGTATTTTGCTTTTTACTAGCTATGTATATATCTACTTTACCCAAAAAAAAATTACTTAAAAAAAAATCACTAGAATTCATGTTGAAATTAAGGTACGCGAAATAAACGGACGAAAATATGTCTAAAGGAACGAGTTTTTGGGATTTCCCAATTTTTTATGAAAAAACCCTAAAAATTGGAGGTTTGGCGAAAAATTTTGGGTTGCCGTTTTTTTACATAAATCACTAGAATTCATGTTCAAATTAAGGTCCGAGAAAGAAACGGACCAAAAAAATTCTAAATGAACGTGTTTTTGGGATTTCCCAAGTTTTTACCAAAAAACCATAAAAATTGAGGTTTGGCGAAAAACTTTGGGTTGTCGTTTTTTTACTTAAATCACTAGAATTCATGTTCAAATTAAGCTTCGCGAAAGAAACGGACAAAAAAAAGTCTACATGAACGTGTTTTTGTGATTTCCCAATTATTTACCAAAAAACCTTAAAAATTGGAGGTTTGGCGAAAAATTTTGGGTTGTCGTTTTTTTACATAAATAACTAGAATTCATGTCCAAATTAAGGTCCGCGAAAGAAACGGACCAAAAAAAGTCTAAATGAACGTGTTTTGGGGATTTCCCAATTTTTTTACCAAAAAACCCTAAACATTGGAGGTTTGGCGAAAAATTTTGGGTTGCCGTTTTTTTATATAAATCACTAGAATTCATGTTCAAATTAATGTTCGAGAAAGAAACGGACCAAAAAAATTTTAAACGAACGTGTTTTTGGGATTTAACAAGTTTTTACCAAAAAACCCTAAAAATTGGAGGTTCGGAGAAAAACTTTGGGTTGTCGTTTTTTTACATAAATCACTAGAATTCATGTTCAATTTAAGGTCCGCGAAAGAAACGGACAAGAAAAAGTCTAAATGAACGTGTTTTTGGGATTTCCCATTTTTTTACCAAAAAACCTTAAAAATTGGATGTTTGGCGAAAAATTTTGGGTTGTCGTTTTTTTACATAAATCACTAGAATTCATGTCCAAATTAAGGTCCGCGAAAGAAACGGACCAAAAAAGGTGTAAATGAACGTGTTTTGGGGATTTCCCAATTTTTTTACCAAAAAACCCTAAACATTGGAGGTTTGGCGCAAAATTTTGGGTTGTCGTTTTTTTACATAAATCACTAGAATTCATGTTCAAATTAAGGTCCGCGAAAGAAACAGACAAATAAAAGTCTAAATGAACGTGTTTTTCGGATTTCCCAATTTTTTTACCAAAAAACCCTAAAAATTGGAGGTTTGGCGAAAAATTTTGGGTTGTCGTTCTTTTACATAAATCACTAGATTTCATGTTCAAATTAAGGTCCGCGAAAGAAACGGACCAAAAAAGTCAAAATAAACGTGTTTTTGGACTTCCCGTTTTTTACCAAAAAACCCTAAAAATTGGATGTTTGGCGAAAAATTTTGGGTTGTCGTTTTTTAACATAAATCACTAGAAATCATGTTCAAATTAAGGCCCGCGAAAGAAACAGACCAAAAAAAGTCAAAATAAACGTGTTTTTAGGATTTCCTAATATTTTACTAAAAAACCCTAAAAACAAGAAGTTTGGTGACGAATTTTGGGTTGTCGATTTTTTACATAAATCACTAGAATTCAGGTTCAAATTAAGGTCAGCAAAAGAAACGGACCAAAAAAAGTGTAAATGAACGTGTTTTTGGGATTTCCCAATTTTTTACCAAAAAACCCTAAAAACTGGAGGTTTGGCGACAAATTTTGGGCTGTCGTTTTTTTACATAAATCACTAGAATTCATGTTCAAATTAAGGTCAGCAAAAGAAACGGAACTGAAAAAGTGTAAATGAATGTGTTTTTGGGATTTCCCAATTTTTTGCCAAAAAACCCTAAAAATTGGAGGTTTGGAGACAAATTTTGGGTTGTCGTTTTTTTACATAAATCACTAGAATTCATGTTCAAATTAAGGTCTGCAAAAGAAACGGACCGAAAAAAGTGTAAATGAACGTGTTTTTGGGATTTCCAAATTTTTTGCCAAAAAACCCTAGAAATTGGAGGTTTTGCGAAAAAATTTGGGTTGCCGTTTTTTTACATAAATCACTAGAATTCATGTTCAAATTAAGGAGTAGTACTCCACATTTTTTTTGCATTTACTGTGTAACAGTGTGGACAGGTATAGCCGGCACTGTATTTTGCTTTTTACTAGCTATGTATATATCTACTTTTCCCAAAAAAAAAATTACTTAAAAAAAAATCACTAGAATTCATGTTGAAATTAAGGTACGCGAAATAAACGGACGAAAATATGTCTAAAGGAACGAGTTTTTGGGATTTCCCAATTTTTTATGAAAAAACCCTAAAAATTGGAGGTTTGGCGAAAAATTTTGGGTTGCCGTTTTTTTACATAAATCACTAGAATTCATGTTCAAATTAAGGTCCGAGAAAGAAACGGATCAAAAAAATTCTAAATGAACGTGTTTTTGGGATTTCCAAATTTTTTGCCAAAAAACCCTAAAAATTGGAGGTTTTGCGAAAAAATTTGGGTTGCCGTTTTTTTATATAAATCACTAGAATTCATGTTCAAATTAAGGAGTAGTACTCCACATTTTTTTTGCATTTACTGTGTAACAGTGTGGACAGGTATAGCCGGCACTGTATTTTGCTTTTTACTAGCTATGTATATATCTACTTTACCCAAAAAAAAAATTACTTAAAAAAAAATCACTAGAATTCATGTTGAAATTAAGGTACGCGAAATAAACGGACGAAAATATGTCTAAAGGAACGAGTTTTTGGGATTTCCCAATTTTTTATGAAAAAACCCTAAAAATTGGAGGTTTGGCGAAAAATTTTGGGTTGCCGTTTTTTTACATAAATCACTAGAATTCATGTTCAAATTAAGGTCCGAGAAAGAAACGGACCAAAAAAATTCTAAATGAACGTGTTTTTGGGATTTCCCAAGTTTTTACCAAAAAACCATAAAAATTGAGGTTTGGCGAAAAACTTTGGGTTGTCGTTTTTTTACTTAAATCACTAGAATTCATGTTCAAATTAAGCTTCGCGAAAGAAACGGACAAAAAAAAGTCTACATGAACGTGTTTTTGTGATTTCCCAATTATTTACCAAAAAACCTTAAAAATTGGAGGTTTGGCGAAAAATTTTGGGTTGTCGTTTTTTTACATAAATCACTAGAATTCATGTCCAAATTAAGGTCCGCGAAAGAAACGGACCAAAAAAAGTCTAAATGAACGTGTTTTGGGGATTTCCCAATTTTTTTACCAAAAAACCCTAAACATTGGAGGTTTGGCGAAAAATTTTGGGTTGTCGTTTTTTTACATAAATCACTAGATTTCATGTTCAAATTAAGGTCCGCGAAAGAATCGGACCAAAAAAGTCAAAATAAACGCGTTTTTGGACTTCCCGTTTTTTACCAAAAAACCCTAAAAATTGGAGGTTCGGAGAACAAACTTTGGGTTGTCGTTTTTTACATAAATCACCTAGAATTCATGTTCAATTTAAGGTCCGCGAAAAGAAACGGACCAAGAAAAAGTCTAAATGAACGTGTTTTTGGATTTCCCATTTTTTTACCAAAAAACCTTAAAAATTGGAGGTTTGGCGAAAAATTTTGGGTTGTCGTTTTTTTACATAAATCACTAGAATTCATGTCCAAATTAAGGTCCGCGAAAGAAACGGACCAAAAATGGTGTAAATGAACGTGTTTTGGGGATTTCCCAATTTTTTTACCAAAAAACCCTAAACATTGGAGGTTTGGCGAAAAATTTTGGGTTGTCGTTTTTTTACATAAATCACTAGAATTCATGTTCAAATTAAGGTCCGCGAAAGAAACAGACAAATAAAAGTCTAAATGAACGTGTTTTTCGGATTTCCCAATTTTTTTACCAAAAAACCCTAAAAATTGGAGGTTTGGCAAAAAATTTTGGGTTGTCGTTCTTTTACATAAATCACTAGATTTCATGTTCAAATTAAGGTCCGCGAAAGAAACGGACCAAAAATGTCAAAATAAACGTGTTTTTGGACTTCCCGTTTTTTACCAAAAAACCCTAAAAATTGGATGTTTGGCGAAAAATTTTGGGTTGTCGTTTTTTAACATAAATCACTAGAAATCATGTTCAAATTAAGGCCCGCGAAAGAAACAGACCAAAAAAAGTCAAAATAAACGTGTTACCAAAAAACCCTAAAAACAAGAAGTTTGGTGACGAATTTTGGGTTGTCGTTTTTTTACATAAATCACTAGAATTCAGGTTCAAATTAAGGTCAGCAAAAGAAACGGACCAAAAAAAGTGTAAATGAACGTGTTTTTGGGATTTCCCAATTTTTTACCAAAAAACCCAAAAAACTGGAGGTTTGGCGACAAATTTTGGGTTGTCGTTTTTTTACATAAATCACTAGAATTCATGTTCAAATTAAGGTCAGCAAAAGAAACGGAACTAAAAAAGTGTAAATGAATGTGTTTTTGGGATTTCCCAATTTTTTGCCAAAAAACCCTAAAAATTGGAGGTTTGGAGACAAATTTTGGGTTGTCATTTTTTTACATAAATCACTAGAATTCATGTTCAAATTAAGGTCTGCAAAAGAAACGGACCGAAAAAAGTGTAAATGAACGTGTTTTTGGGATTTCCAAATTTTTTGCCAAAAAACCCTAAAAATTGGAGGTTTTGCGAAAAAATTTGGGTTGCCGTTTTTTTACATAAATCACTAGAATTCATGTTCAAATTAAGGAGTAGTACTCCACATTTTTTTTGCATTTACTGTGTAACAGTGTGGACAGGTATAGCCGGCACTGTATTTTGCTTTTTACTAGCTATGTATATATCTACTTTTCCCAAAAAAAAAAATTACTTAAAAAAAAATCACTAGAATTCATGTTGAAATTAAGGTACGCGAAATAAACGGACAAAAATATGTCTAAAGGAACGAGTTTTTGGGATTTCCCAATTTTTTATGAAAAAACCCTAAAAATTGGAGGTTTGGCGAAAAATTTTGGGTTGCCGTTTTTTTACATAAATCACTAGAATTCATGTTCAAATTAAGGTCCGAGAAAGAAACGGATCAAAAAAATTCTAAATGAACGTGTTTTTGGGATTTCCCAAGTTTTTACCAAAAAACCATAAAAATTGAGGTTTGGCGAAAAACTTTGGGTTGTCGTTTTTTTACTTAAATCACTAGAATTCATGTTCAAATTAAGCTTCGCGAAAGAAACGGACAAAAAAAAGTCTACATGAACGTGTTTTTGTGATTTCCCAATTATTTACCAAAAAACCTTAAAAATTGGAGGTTTGGCGAAAAATTTTGGGTTGTCGTTTTTTTACATAAATCACTAGAATTCATGTCCAAATTAAGGTCCGCGAAAGAAACGGACCAAAAAAAGTCTAAATGAACGTGTTTTGGGGATTTCCCAATTTTTTTACCAAAAAACCCTAAACATTGGAGGTTTGGCGAAAAATTTTGGGTTGTCGTTTTTTTACATAAATCACTAGATTTCATGTTCAAATTAAGGTCCGCGAAAGAATCGGACCAAAAAAGTCAAAATAAACGCGTTTTTGGACTTCCCGTTTTTTACCAAAAAACCCTAAAAATTGGAGGTTCGGAGAAAAACTTTGGGTTGTCGTTTTTTTACATAAATCACTAGAATTCATGTTCAATTTAAGGTCCGTGAAAGAAACGGACAAGAAAAAGTCTAAATGAACGTGTTTTTGGGATTTCCCATTTTTTTACCAAAAAACCTTAAAAATTGGAGGTTTGGCGAAAAATTTTGGGTTGTCGTTTTTTTACATAAATCACTAGAATTCATGTCCAAATTAAGGTCCGCGAAAGAAACGGACCAAAAATGGTGTAAATGAACGTGTTTTGGGGATTTCCCAATTTTTTTACCAAAAAACCCTAAACATTGGAGGTTTGGCGAAAAATTTGGGTTGTCGTTTTTTTACATAAATCACTAGAATTCATGTTCAAATTAAGGTCCGCGAAAGAAACAGACAAATAAAAGTCTAAATGAACGTGTTTTTCGGATTTCCCAATTTTTTTACCAAAAAACCCTAAAAATTGGAGGTTTGGCAAAAAATTTTGGGTTGTCGTTCTTTTACATAAATCACTAGATTTCATGTTCAAATTAAGGTCCGCGAAAGAAACGGACCAAAAAAGTCAAAATAAACGTGTTTTTGGACTTCCCGTTTTTTACCAAAAAACCCTAAAAATTGGATGTTTGGCGAAAAATTTTGGGTTGTCGTTTTTTAACATAAATCACTAGAAATCATGTTCAAATTAAGGCCCGCGAAAGAAACAGACCAAAAAAAGTCAAAATAAACGTGTTTTTAGGATTTCCTAATATTTTACTAAAAAACCCTAAAAACAAGAAGTTTGGTGACGAATTTTGGGTTGTCGTTTTTTTACATAAATCACTAGAATTCAGGTTCAAATTAAGGTCAGCAAAAGAAACGGACCAAAAAAAGTGTAAATGAACGTGTTTTTGGGATTTCCCAATTTTTTACCAAAAAACCCTAAAAACTGGAGGTTTGGCGACAAATTTTGGGCTGTCGTTTTTTTACATAAATCACTAGACTTCATGTTCAAATTAAGGTCAGCAAAAGAAACGGAACTGAAAAAGTGTAAATGAATGTGTTTTTGGGATTTCCCAATTTTTTGCCAAAAAACCCTAAAAATTGGAGGTTTGGAGACAAATTTTGGGTTGTCATTTTTTTACATAAATCACTAGAATTCATGTTCAAATTAAGGTCTGCAAAAGAAACGGACCGAAAAAAGTGTAAATGAACGTGTTTTTGGGATTTCCAAATTTTTTGCCAAAAAACCCTAAAAATTGGAGGTTTTGCGAAAAAATTTGGGTTGCCGTTTTTTTACATAAATCACTAGAATTCATGTTCAAATTAAGGAGTAGTACTACACATTTTTTTTTCATTTACTGTGTAACAGTGTGGACAGGTATAGCCGGCACTGTATTTTGCTTTTTACTAGCTATGTATATATCTACTTTTCCCAAAAAAAAAAATTACTTAAAAAAAAATCACTAGAATTCATGTTGAAATTAAGGTACGCGAAATAAACGGACAAAAATATGTCTAAAGGAACGAGTTTTTGGGATTTCCCAATTTTTTATGAAAAAACCCTAAAAATTGGAGGTTTGGCGAAAAATTTTGGGTTGCCGTTTTTTTACATAAATCACTAGAATTCATGTTCAAATTAAGGTCCGAGAAAGAAACGGATCAAAAAAATTCTAAATGAACGTGTTTTTGGGATTTCCCAAGTTTTTACCAAAAAACCATAAAAATTGAGGTTTGGCGAAAAACTTTGGGTTGTCGTTTTTTTACTTAAATCACTAGAATTCATTTTCAAATTAAGCTTCGCGAAAGAAACGGACAAAAAAAAGTCTACATGAACGTGTTTTTGTGATTTCCCAATTATTTACCAAAAAACCTTAAAAATTGGAGGTTTGGCGAAAAATTTTGGGTTGTCGGTTTTTTACATAAATCACTAGAATTCATGTCCAAATTAAGGTCCGCGAAAGAAACGGACCAAAAAAAGTCTAAATGAACGTGTTTTGGGGATTTCCCAATTTTTTTACCAAAAGACCCTAAACATTGGAGGTTTGGCGAAAAATTTTGGGTTGTCGTTTTTTTACATAAATCACTAGATTTCATGTTCAAATTAAGGTCCGCGAAAGAATCGGACCAAAAAAGTCAAAATAAACGCGTTTTTGGACTTCCCGTTTTTTACCAAAAAACCCTAAAAATTGGAGGTTTGCCAAAAAATTTTGTGTTGTCGTTTTTTAGATAAATCACTAGAATTCATGTCAAATTAAGGTACGCGAAAGAAACAGACCAAAAAAAGTCAAAATAAACGTGTTTTTAGGATTTCCTAATTTTTTACTAAAAAACCCTAAAAACAAGAAGTTTGGTGACGAATTTTGGGTTGTCGTTTTTTTACATAAATCACTAGAATTCAGGTTCAAATTAAGGTCAGCAAAAGAAACGGACCAAAAAAAGTGTAAATGAACGTGTTTTTGGGATTTCCCAATTTTTTACCAAAAAACCCTAAAAACTGGAGGTTTGGCGACAAATTTTGGGTTGTCGTTTTTTTACATAAATCACTAGAATTCATGTTCAAATTAAGGTCAGCAAAAGAAACGGAACTAAAAAAGTGTAAATGAATGTGTTTTTGGGATTTCCCAATTTTTTGCCAAAAAACCCTAAAAATTGGAGGTTTGGAGACAAATTTTGGGTTGTCATTTTTTTACATAAATCACTAGAATTCATGTTCAAATTAAGGTCTGCAAAAGAAACGGACCGAAAAAAGTGTAAATGAACGTGTTTTTGGGATTTCCAAATTTTTTGCCAAAAAACCCTAAAAATTGGAGGTTTTGCGAAAAAATTTGGGTTGCCGTTTTTTTACATAAATCACTAGAATTCATGTTCAAATTAAGGAGTAGTACTCCACATTTTTTTTGCATTTACTGTGTAACAGTGTGGACAGGTATAGCCGGCACTGTATTTTGCTTTTTACTAGCTATGTATATATCTACTTTTCCCAAAAAAAAAATTACTTAAAAAAAAATCACTAGAATTCATGTTGAAATTAAGGTACGCGAAATAAACGGACAAAAATATGTCTAAAGGAACGAGTTTTTGGGATTTCCCAATTTTTTATGAAAAAACCCTAAAAATTGGAGGTTTGGCGAAAAATTTTGGGTTGCCGTTTTTTTACATAAATCACTAGAATTCATGTTCAAATTAAGGTCCGAGAAAGAAACGGATCAAAAAAATTCTAAATGAACGTGTTTTTGGGATTTCCCAAGTTTTTACCAAAAAACCATAAAAATTGAGGTTTGGCGAAAAACTTTGGGTTGTCGTTTTTTTACTTAAATCACTAGAATTCATGTTCAAATTAAGCTTCGCGAAAGAAACGGACAAAAAAAAGTCTACATGAACGTGTTTTTGTGATTTCCCAATTATTTACCAAAAAACCTTAAAAATTGGAGGTTTGGCGAAAAATTTTGGGTTGTCGTTTTTTTACATAAATCACTAGAATTCATGTCCAAATTAAGGTCCGCGAAAGAAACGGACCAAAAAAAGTCTAAATGAACGTGTTTTGGGGATTTCCCAATTTTTTTACCAAAAAACCCTAAACATTGGAGGTTTGGCGAAAAATTTTGGGTTGTCGTTTTTTTACATAAATCACTAGATTTCATGTTCAAATTAAGGTCCGCGAAAGAATCGGACCAAAAAAGTCAAAATAAACGCGTTTTTGGACTTCCCGTTTTTTACCAAAAAACCCTAAAAATTGGAGGTTCGGAGAAAAACTTTGGGTTGTCGTTTTTTACATAAATCACTAGAATTCATGTTCAATTTAAGGTCCGCGAAAGAAACGGACAAGAAAAAGTCTAAATGAACGTGTTTTTGGGATTTCCCATTTTTTTACCAAAAAACCTTAAAAATTGGAGGTTTGGCGAAAAATTTTGGGTTGTCGTTTTTTTACATAAATCACTAGAATTCATGTCCAAATTAAGGTCCGCGAAAGAAACGGACCAAAAATGGTGTAAATGAACGTGTTTTGGGGATTTCCCAATTTTTTTACCAAAAAAACCCTAAACATTGGAGGTTTGGCGAAAAATTTTGGGTTGTCGTTTTTTTACATAAATCACTAGAATTCATGTTCAAATTAAGGTCCGCGAAAGAAACAGACAAATAAAAGTCTAAATGAACGTGTTTTTCGGATTTCCCAATTTTTTTACCAAAAAACCTTAAAAATTGGAGGTTTGGCAAAAAATTTTGGGTTGTCGTTCTTTTACATAAATCACTAGATTTCATGTTCAAATTAAGGTCCGCGAAAGAAACGGGCCAAAAAAGTCAAAATAAACGTGTTTTTGGACTTCCCGTTTTTTACCAAAAAACCCTAAAAATTGGATGTTTGGCGAAAAATTTTGGGTTGTCGTTTTTTAACATAAATCACTAGAAATCATGTTCAAATTAAGGCCCGCGAAAGAAACAGACCAAAAAAAGTCAAAATAAACGTGTTTTTAGGATTTCCTAATATTTTACTAAAAAACCCTAAAAACAAGAAGTTTGGTGACGAATTTTGGGTTGTCGTTTTTTTACATAAATCACTAGAATTCAGGTTCAAATTAAGGTCAGCAAAAGAAACGGACCAAAAAAAGTGTAAATGAACGTGTTTTTGGGATTTCCCAATTTTTTACCAAAAAACCCTAAAAACTGGAGGTTTGGCGACAAATTTTGGGCTGTCGTTTTTTTACATAAATCACTAGAATTCATGTTCAAATTAAGGTCAGCAAAAGAAACGGAACTGAAAAAGTGTAAATGAATGTGTTTTTGGGATTTCCCAATTTTTTGCCAAAAAACCCTAAAAATTGGAGGTTTGGAGACAAATTTTGGGTTGTCATTTTTTTACATAAATCACTAGAATTCATGTTCAAATTAAGGTCTGCAAAAGAAACGGACCGAAAAAAGTGTAAATGAACGTGTTTTTGGGATTTCCAAATTTTTTGCCAAAAAACCCTAAAAATTGGAGGTTTTGCGAAAAAATTTGGATTGCCGTTTTTTTACATAAATCACTAGAATTCATGTTCAAATTAAGGAGTAGTACTACACATTTTTTTTTCATTTACTGTGTAACAGTGTGGACAGGTATAGCCGGCACTGTATTTTGCTTTTTACTAGCTATGTATATATCTACTTTTCCCAAAAAAAAAAATTACTTAAAAAAAATCACTAGAATTCATGTTGAAATTAAGGTACGCGAAATAAACGGACAAAAATATGTCTAAAGGAACGAGTTTTTGGGATTTCCCAATTTTTTATGAAAAAACCCTAAAAATTGGAGGTTTGGCGAAAAATTTTGGGTTGCCGTTTTTTTACATAAATCACTAGAATTCATGTTCAAATTAAGGTCCGAGAAAGAAACGGATCAAAAAAATTCTAAATGAACGTGTTTTTGGGATTTCCCAAGTTTTTACCAAAAAACCATAAAAATTGAGGTTTGGCGAAAAATTTTGGGTTGTCGTTTTTTTACTTAAATCACTAGAATTCATGTTCAAATTAAGCTTCGCGAAAGAAACGGACAAAAAAAAGTCTACATGAACGTGTTTTTGTGATTTCCCAATTATTTACCAAAAAACCTTAAAAATTGGAGGTTTGGCGAAAAATTTTGGGTTGTCGGTTTTTTACATAAATCACTAGAATTCATGTCCAAATTAAGGTCCGCGAAAGAAACGGACCAAAAAAAGTCTAAATGAACGTGTTTTGGGGATTTCCCAATTTTTTTACCAAAAAACCCTAAACATTGGAGGTTTGGCGAAAAATTTTGGGTCGTCGTTTTTTTACATAAATCACTAGATTTCATGTTCAAATTAAGGTCCGCGAAAGAATCGGACCAAAAAAGTCAAAATAAACGCGTTTTTGGACTTCCCGTTTTTTACCAAAAAACCCTAAAAATTGGAGGTTTGGCAAAAAATTTTGTGTTGTCGTTTTTAGATAAATCACTAGAATTCATGTCAAATTAAGGTACGCGAAAGAAACAGACCAAAAAAAGTCAAAATAAACGTGTTTTTAGGATTTCCTAATTTTTTACTAAAAAACCCTAAAAACAAGAAGTTTGGTGACGAATTTTGGGTTGTCGTTTTTTTACATAAATCACTAGAATTCATGTTCAAATTAAGGTCTGCAAAAGAAACGGACCGAAAAAAGTGTAAATGAACGTGTTTTTGGGATTTCCCAATTTTTTACCAAAAAACCCTAAAAACTGGAGGTTTGGCGACAAATTTTGGGTTGTCGTTTTTTTACATAAATCACTAGAATTCATGTTCAAATTAAGGTCAGCAAAAGAAACGGAACTAAAAAAGTGTAAATGAATGTGTTTTTGGGATTTCCCAATTTTTTGCCAAAAAACCCTAAAAATTGGAGGTTTGGAGACAAATTTTGGGTTGTCATTTTTTTACTTAAATCACTAGAATTCATGTTCAAATTAAGCTTCGCGAAAGAAACGGACAAAAAAAAGTCTACATGAACGTGTTTTTGTGATTTCCCAATTATTTACCAAAAAACCTTAAAAATTGGAGGTTTGGCGAAAAATTTTGGGTCGTCGGTTTTTTACATAAATCACTAGAATTCATGTCCAAATTAAGGTCCGCGAAAGAAACGGACCAAAAAAAGTCTAAATGAACGTGTTTTGGGGATTTCCCAATTTTTTTACCAAAAAACCCTAAACATTGGAGGTTTGGCGAAAAATTTTGGGTCGTCGTTTTTTTACATAAATCACTAGATTTCATGTTCAAATTAAGGTCCGCGAAAGAATCGGACCAAAAAAGTCAAAATAAACGCGTTTTTGGACTTCCCGTTTTTTACCAAAAAACCCTAAAAATTGGAGGTTTGGCAAAAAATTTTGTGTTGTCGTTTTTTAGATAAATCACTAGAATTCATGTCAAATTAAGGTACGCGAAAGAAACAGACCAAAAAAAGTCAAAATAAACGTGTTTTTAAGATTTCCTAATTTTTTACTAAAAAACCCTAAAAACAAGAGGTTTGGAGACAAATTTTGGGTTGTCATTTTTTTACATAAATCACTAGAATTCATGTTCAAATTAAGGTCTGCAAAAGAAACGGACCGAAAAAAGTGTAAATGAACGTGTTTTTGGGATTTCCAAATTTTTTGCCAAAAAACCCTAAAAATTGGAGGTTTTGCGAAAAAATTTGGGTTGCCGTTTTTTTACATAAATCACTAGAATTCATGTTCAAATTAAGGAGTAGTACTACACATTTTTTTTTCATTTACTGTGTAACAGTGTGGACAGGTATAGCCGGCACTGTATTTTGCTTTTTACTAGCTATGTATATATCTACTTTTCCCAAAAAAAAAAATTACTTAAAAAAAAATCACTAGAATTCATGTTGAAATTAAGGTACGCGAAATAAACGGACAAAAATATGTCTAAAGGAACGAGTTTTTGGGATTTCCCAATTTTTTATGAAAAAACCCTAAAAATTGGAGGTTTGGCGAAAAATTTTGGGTTGCCGTTTTTTTACATAAATCACTAGAATTCATGTTCAAATTAAGGTCCGAGAAAGAAACGGATCAAAAAAATTCTAAATGAACGTGTTTTTGGGATTTCCCAAGTTTTTACCAAAAAACCATAAAAATTGAGGTTTGGCGAAAAACTTTGGGTTGTCGTTTTTTTACTTAAATCACTAGAATTCATTTTCAAATTAAGCTTCGCGAAAGAAACGGACAAAAAAAAGTCTACATGAACGTGTTTTTGTGATTTCCCAATTATTTACCAAAAAACCTTAAAAATTGGAGGTTTGGCGAAAAATTTTGGGTTGTCGGTTTTTTACATAAATCACTAGAATTCATGTCCAAATTAAGGTCCGCGAAAGAAACGGACCAAAAAAAGTCTAAATGAACGTGTTTTGGGGATTTCCCAATTTTTTTACCAAAAGACCCTAAACATTGGAGGTTTGGCGAAAAATTTTGGGTTGTCGTTTTTTTACATAAATCACTAGATTTCATGTTCAAATTAAGGTCCGCGAAAGAATCGGACCAAAAAAGTCAAAATAAACGCGTTTTTGGACTTCCCGTTTTTTACCAAAAAACCCTAAAAATTGGAGGTTTGCCAAAAAAATTTGTGTTGTCGTTTTTTAGATAAATCACTAGAATTCATGTCAAATTAAGGTACGCGAAAGAAACAGACCAAAAAAAGTCAAAATAAACGTGTTTTTAGGATTTCCTAATTTTTTACTAAAAAACCCTAAAAACAAGAAGTTTGGTGACGAATTTTGGGTTGTCGTTTTTTTACATAAATCACTAGAATTCAGGTTCAAATTAAGGTCAGCAAAAGAAACGGACCAAAAAAAGTGTAAATGAACGTGTTTTTGGGATTTCCCAATTTTTTACCAAAAAACCCTAAAAACTGGAGGTTTGGCGACAAATTTTGGGTTGTCGTTTTTTTACATAAATCACTAGAATTCATGTTCAAATTAAGGTCAGCAAAAGAAACGGAACTAAAAAAGTGTAAATGAATGTGTTTTTGGGATTTCCCAATTTTTTGCCAAAAAACCCTAAAAATTGGAGGTTTGGAGACAAATTTTGGGTTGTCATTTTTTTACATAAATCACTAGAATTCATGTTCAAATTAAGGTCTGCAAAAGAAACGGACCGAAAAAAGTGTAAATGAACGTGTTTTTGGGATTTCCAAATTTTTTGCCAAAAAACCCTAAAAATTGGAGGTTTTTCGAAAAAATTTGGGTTGCCGTTTTTTTACATAAATCACTAGAATTCATGTTCAAATTAAGGAGTAGTACTCCACATTTTTTTTGCATTTACTGTGTAACAGTGTGGACAGGTATAGCCGGCACTGTATTTTGCTTTTTACTAGCTATGTATATATCTACTTTTCCCAAAAAAAAAATTACTTAAAAAAAAATCACTAGAATTCATGTTGAAATTAAGGTACGCGAAATAAACGGACAAAAATATGTCTAAAGGAACGAGTTTTTGGGATTTCCCAATTTTTTATGAAAAAACCCTAAAAATTGGAGGTTTGGCGAAAAATTTTGGGTTGCCGTTTTTTTACATAAATCACTAGAATTCATGTTCAAATTAAGGTCCGAGAAAGAAACGGATCAAAAAAATTCTAAATGAACGTGTTTTTGGGATTTCCCAAGTTTTTACCAAAAAACCATAAAAATTGAGGTTTGGCGAAAAACTTTGGGTTGTCGTTTTTTTACTTAAATCACTAGAATTCATGTTCAAATTAAGCTTCGCGAAAGAAACGGACAAAAAAAAGTCTACATGAACGTGTTTTTGTGATTTCCCAATTATTTACCAAAAAACCTTAAAAATTGGAGGTTTGGCGAAAAATTTTGGGTTGTCGTTTTTTTACATAAATCACTAGAATTCATGTCCAAATTAAGGTCCGCGAAAGAAACGGACCAAAAAAAGTCTAAATGAACGTGTTTTGGGGATTTCCCAATTTTTTTACCAAAAAACCCTAAACATTGGAGGTTTGGCGAAAAATTTTGGGTTGTCGTTTTTTTACATAAATCACTAGATTTCATGTTCAAATTAAGGTCCGCGAAAGAATCGGACCAAAAAAGTCAAAATAAACGCGTTTTTGGACTTCCCGTTTTTTACCAAAAAACCCTAAAAATTGGAGGTTCGGAGAAAAACTTTGGGTTGTCGTTTTTTACATAAATCACTAGAATTCATGTTCAATTTAAGGTCCGCGAAAAAAACGGACAAGAAAAAGTCTAAATGAACGTGTTTTTGGGATTTCCCATTTTTTTACCAAAAAACCTTAAAAATTGGAGGTTTGGCGAAAAATTTTGGGTTGTCGTTTTTTTACATAAATCACTAGAATTCATGTCCAAATTAAGGTCCGCGAAAGAAACGGACCAAAAATGGTGTAAATGAACGTGTTTTGGGGATTTCCCAATTTTTTTACCAAAAAAACCCTAAACATTGGAGGTTTGGCGAAAAATTTTGGGTTGTCGTTTTTTTACATAAATCACTAGAATTCATGTTCAAATTAAGGTCCGCGAAAGAAACAGACAAATAAAAGTCTAAATGAACGTGTTTTTCGGATTTCCCAATTTTTTTACCAAAAAACCCTAAAAATTGGAGGTTTGGCAAAAAATTTTGGGTTGTCGTTCTTTTACATAAATCACTAGATTTCATGTTCAAATTAAGGTCCGCGAAAGAAACGGGCCAAAAAAGTCAAAATAAACGTGTTTTTGGACTTCCCGTTTTTTACCAAAAAACCCTAAAAATTGGATGTTTGGCGAAAAATTTTGGGTTGTCGTTTTTTAACATAAATCACTAGAAATCATGTTCAAATTAAGGCCCGCGAAAGAAACAGACCAAAAAAAGTCAAAATAAACGTGTTTTTAGGATTTCCTAATATTTTACTAAAAAACCCTAAAAACAAGAAGTTTGGTGACGAATTTTGGGTTGTCGTTTTTTTACATAAATCACTAGAATTCAGGTTCAAATTAAGGTCAGCAAAAGAAACGGACCAAAAAAAGTGTAAATGAACGTGTTTTTGGGATTTCCCAATTTTTTACCAAAAAACCCTAAAAACTGGAGGTTTGGCGACAAATTTTGGGCTGTCGTTTTTTTACATAAATCACTAGAATTCATGTTCAAATTAAGGTCAGCAAAAGAAACGGAACTGAAAAAGTGTAAATGAATGTGTTTTTGGGATTTCCCAATTTTTTGCCAAAAAACCCTAAAAATTGGAGGTTTGGAGACAAATTTTGGGTTGGTCATTTTTTTAGCATAAATCACTAGAATCATGTCAAATTAAGGTCTGCAAAAGAAACGGACCGAAAAAAGTGTAAATGAACGTGTTTTTGGGATTTCCAAATTTTTTGCCAAAAAACCCTAAAAATTGGAGGTTTTGCGAAAAAATTTGGATTGCCGTTTTCTTTACATAAATCACTAGAATTCATGTTCAATTAAGGAGTAGTACTACACATTTTTTTTTCATTTACTGTGTAACAGTGTGGACAGGTATAGCCGGCACTGTAATTTTGCTTTTTACTAGCTATGTATATATCTACTTTTCCCCAAAAAAAAAAATTACTTAAAAAAAATCACTAGAATTCATGGTTGAAAATTTTCAAAGGTACGCGAAATAAACGGACAAAAATATGTCTAAGGAACGAGTTTTTGGATTTCCCAATTTTTTATGAAGAAAACCCTAAAAATTGGAGGTTTGGCGAAAAATTTTGGGTTGGCCGTTTTTTTACATAAATCACTAGAATTCATGTTCAAATTAAGGTCCGAGAAAGAAACGGATCAAAAAAATTCTAAATGAACGTGTTTTTGGGATTTCCCAAGTTTTTACCAAAAAACCATAAAAATTGAGGTTTGGCGAAAAATTTTGGGTTGTCGGTTTTTTTACTTAAATCACTAGAATTCATGTTCAAATTAAGCTTCGCGAAAGAAACGGACAAAAAAAGTCTACATGAACGTGTTTTTGTGATTTCCCAATTATTTACCAAAAAACCCTTAAAATTGGAGGTTTGGCGAAAATTTTGGGTTGTCGGTTTTTTACATAAATCACTAGAATTCATGTCCAAATTAAGGTCCGCGAAGAAACGGACAAAAAAAGTCTAAATGAACGTGTTTTGGGGATTCCCAATTTTTTTACCAAAAAACCCTAAACTTGGAGGTTTTGTGCGAAAAATTTTGGGTCGTCGTTTTTTTACATAAATCACTAGATTTCATGTTCAATTAAGGTCCGCGAAAGAATCGGACCAAAAAAGTCAAAATAAACGCGTTTTTGGACTTCCCGTTTTTTACCAAAAACCCTAAAAATTCGGAGGTTTGCGCAAAAAATTTTGTGTTGTCGTTTTTTAGATAAATCACTAGAATTCATGTCAAATTAAGGTACGCGAAAGAAACAGACCAAAAAAAGTCAAAATAAACGTGTTTTTAGGATTTCCTAATTTTTTACTAAAAAACCCTAAAAACAAGAAGTTTGGTGACGAATTTTGGGTTGTCGTTTTTTTACATAAATCACTAGAATTCAGGTTCAAATTAAGGTCAGCAAAAGAAACGGACCAAAAAAAGTGTAAATGAACGTGTTTTTGGGATTTCCCAATTTTTTACCAAAAAACCCTAAAAACTGGAGGTTTGGCGACAAATTTTGGGTTGTCGTTTTTTTACATAAATCACTAGAATTCATGTTCAAATTAAGGTCAGCAAAAGAAACGGAACTAAAAAAGTGTAAATGAATGTGTTTTTGGGATTTCCCAATTTTTTGCCAAAAAACCCTAAAAATTGGAGGTTTGGAGACAAATTTTGGGTTGTCATTTTTTTACATAAATCACTAGAATTCATGTTCAAATTAAGGTCTGCAAAAGAAACGGACCGAAAAAAGTGTAAATGAACGTGTTTTTGGGATTTCCAAATTTTTTGCCAAAAAACCCTAAAAATTGGAGGTTTTGCGAAAAAATTTGGGTTGCCGTTTTTTTACATAAATCACTAGAATTCATGTTCAAATTAAGGAGTAGTACTCCACATTTTTTTTGCATTTACTGTGTAACAGTGTGGACAGGTATAGCCGGCACTGTATTTTGCTTTTTACTAGCTATGTATATATCTACTTTTCCCAAAAAAAAAATTACTTAAAAAAAAATCACTAGAATTCATGTTGAAATTAAGGTACGCGAAATAAACGGACAAAAATATGTCTAAAGGAACGAGTTTTTGGGATTTCCCAATTTTTTATGAAAAAACCCTAAAAATTGGAGGTTTGGCGAAAAATTTTGGGTTGCCGTTTTTTTACATAAATCACTAGAATTCATGTTCAAATTAAGGTCCGAGAAAGAAACGGATCAAAAAAATTCTAAATGAACGTGTTTTTGGGATTTCCCAAGTTTTTACCAAAAAACCATAAAAATTGAGGTTTGGCGAAAAACTTTGGGTTGTCGTTTTTTTACTTAAATCACTAGAATTCATGTTCAAATTAAGCTTCGCGAAAGAAACGGACAAAAAAAAGTCTACATGAACGTGTTTTTGTGATTTCCCAATTATTTACCAAAAAACCTTAAAAATTGGAGGTTTGGCGAAAAATTTTGGGTTGTCGTTTTTTTACATAAATCACTAGAATTCATGTCCAAATTAAGGTCCGCGAAAGAAACGGACCAAAAAAAGTCTAAATGAACGTGTTTTGGGGATTTCCCAATTTTTTTACCAAAAAACCCTAAACATTGGAGGTAGTTTTGGCGAAAAATTTTTGGGTTGTCGTTTTTTTTACATCAATCACTAGATTTCATGTTTCAAATAAGGTCCGCGAAAGAATTTCGGACCAAAAAAGTCAAAATAAAACGCGTTTTTGGACTTCCCGTTTTTTACCCCAAAAAAACCCTAAAAAATTGGAGGTCTTGGCAAAAAAATTTTGGGTTGTCGTTTTTTACATAAATCACTAGAATTCATGTCAAATTAAGGTACGCGAAAGAAACAGACCAAAAAAAGTCAAAATAAACGTGTTTTTAGGATTATCCTAATTTTTTACTAAAAAACCCTAAAAAACAAGAAGTTGGTGACGAATTATTGCGGTTGTCCGTTTTTTACATAAATCACTAGAATTCAGGTTCAAATTAAGGTCAGCAAAAGAAACGGACCAAAAAAAGTGTAAATGAACGTGTTTTTGGGATTCCCAAATTTTTTACCAAAAAAAACCCTAAAAACTGGAGGTTTGGACGACAAATTTTGGGCTGTTCGTTTTTTACCATAAATCACTAGAATTCATGTTCAAATTAAGGTCAGCAAAAGAAACGGAACTGAAAAGTGTAAATGAATGTGTTTTTGGGATTTCCCAATTTTTTGCCAAACAAAACCCTAAAAAATTGGAGGTTGGGAGACAAATTTGGGTTGTCATTTTTTTACATAAATCACTAGAATTCATGTTCAAATTAAGGTCTGCAAAAGAAACGGACCGAAAAAAGTGTAAATGAACGTGTTTTTGGGATTTCCAAATTTTTTGCCAAAAAACTCTAAAAATTGGAGGTTTGGCGAATGATAAGTCGATGTTTAGTCGACTTATTTGCTCTGCTTTCCTTATTCTTTGTTGTGAATTATGAGTGAAAATAATGGTTGGTGTGTCAATGGTATGCAAAATGTGCAGTATTTGGAAACATTGATAAATGGCTAAGTATCGTGTGATAATGTGAATATTTTGTGAGTTTGTGCAAAAATACTTAGTCATGTATGCCACTGACCTCCAACTCTTTTTGGAAGTCCACAACTATTCACACTACACAAACTCTCAACACAAGCACACAAACGCACAACTCATTCAGCACACACAAAAGACACACACACGGCGGTCGCACGATGCGACCGCCACACACACACGGTGGTCGCACGATGCGACCGCCACACACACACGGCGGTCGCACGACGCGACCACCCACACACACACACAAGCACGGCGGCCGCATCGTGCGGCTGCCACCCCTCACGGCGGCCGCATCGTGCGGCCGCCCTCTCACACACACACACACGGCGGCCGCATCGTGCGGCCGCCACCCCACTTGCATCACTTGCACTCCAATTGCATTTTTCCTTTGCTGTTTTTAGCCTATTTTACTGATTGTCATGTTTTAAGTTATGAAGTATTTCATGCGTTGTTATTTCGTCATTTTAGTTAGTCATTTCCTCATGCATTTCGTAGACACCAACTCCGCATTCTGTGTAACTTATTTAGCAAACTTAGTAATTAAGGTTTCCAATATTGTGTACTGATTGTTGTCATTTCTTAAGTACACGCGTCTTCACCAAATAATCTGTTGTAAATGCAGGAGCACGTGTCAACATCTGGCTACACAAAGGAAATTTCCAGGAAGCTCACCAAGCTAAGTCGGCAATGAAAAACTATAAAAGCTGGAGAGATTGATCAAAGAAGGGGATTTTTTCAGACGGGGGGAATCAAGAGAGAGGAGTTCTGAGAATCTAGGGTTTTAGAGATTAGAGTAGAGATCATTCAACTCTATCCGTTTGTAATAGCAATGTTTGATCTGGCTTTGTTAAACTCATTTTCAAAGCCGATCAACATGATCGGCTAGATTTTCAGTGCTGCTTTGAGGGATTAAGTGTAATGACTTAATATCGTTTTGAGACATTTGAATTGCATATTTAGTGTTTGGTTAAAGTTCCATGTCAGTTAGTGTTCCATTTCAATATTTATTCACTCACGATTATGCCTTTATATGATTTGCGGTATCCACTGAAATCAATTCAGTGCAATAAAAGGAAATTGGAATGAAACCACAGAATATAGAACAACCTATGTATGAGTCCTAAGATCTGGGTGAGGAAGCGATTTTCTACTGTGCGGTATCCACTGACAGTGGAAGTCAAGGAATGAAAAGACTTAGGATCATTTGCACACTAGTGCTTGTCTTAGTGTAGTGTCAGATAGGGATCAGGAATTAGGAAGCGAGCCTAAATCTTGCCCTAGCAAGGGAAGATAGAGGAGCATGGTGGGTTAGGATTGTGAGACCTATCAAGGAGATCAATCTTAAATTCACTAGAAAACCGACCCCCTCATACATGTGTCAACACTAGGTCAAGGATAAACGATTGAAGTCATTACCATTGGCCTCCCTCAAGGCAGCACACCTTTCTCCTTTTGGTTGATTTCTCGTTTGTTTTCTATTTTAGTCTACACATCGCTTAATTGCTTATTCTATCACTGTACAACTCTTAATTCTACCCTTTCCCTGAGGATTCGATCCCACTTACCGCTTGCTTCTAGTTAGTTGTTTTGGGTAAAATTGCGAGGGAGACGACACTCTCGCCAATTTTTGGCGCCGTTGCCGGGGAAAGGCATAGCGTTGAGAGTTGATTTTGTGATAGTTTTACTTAGTGTTACTGTACGAATTCTTGTTTGAAATTGTTGTTTGCCTTTTTGTTAAAATTCTAGTTCATTATTAGTTTCTGTTGATTTTGTTCTACTAATCTGTTGTTCCAGTGGTGTTTTCTTCCTTGTGATAATTCACAGTTTATGCTACCTAGAGCAAGGCTACGTGGTGAAGCTCCAGAGTTTGCACTTGACTTAGAATTGCACAGAACTTTAAGGCAGAGAAGAAGGGAAATTGAAATGGCAGAACAAAATGAAGAGAGACCTCAGCCCCAACCAGCTCGGTTTGGGGACCATTTTGCGGTAAATTTCGAGAGAAGAAATAATCATCAGGGAATTGACGTTGAGAGCTATCAAATTCCGACACAAATTGTGTCCATGATCACCCAAGGGCAGATCTTTCAAGGCTTAAGCAACGAAGACCCTAATGAGCATTTGGATTGGTTTCTAGGACTCTGTAATACCTTCAAGCTGCAGGGAGTGACCCCTGATGATGTGAGAAGGGTGCTCTTCCCACTGTCCTTCAAAGGGAAGGCCAAGCACTGGTTTAACTCAATTGGTGGTCCAGCTATATCTACATTTGAGGAACTTGAGCGGAAGTTTTTAGCCAAGTATTTTCCTCCAGCAAAGTTGGAGCGAATGAGGTTGGAGATCCGAAACTTCCAACAGCAAGATGGCGAGACCTTCAAGGAAGCATGGGATCGATTCAACGATTTGCTCCACCAATGCCCAAACAATGACCTTGGAGAGGTCAGGGAACTCAACATTTTCTTCAAAGGGCTATCACCTGAATCCTCACTGATGGTCAAGGCCAGCGCAAATGGGGCCTTGAAGGATAAAAGTATCCCTGAGGTCAGAGAACTCTTTGATTCGATAGCAGACGACGAATACCTCTTTCCAGAAACTAGGAAGATGCCGGTGCGGAAGCAGCGAGGAGTGCTAGAGCTGGATGAAGAGACATCCTTGGAAGCAAAACTTGAGGCTCTCACAAAGCAAGTTCAAAACCTAAAGACTGCTAAGGTGGCACCTGTATTGATGTGCGGATTATGTAAAGGGGAGCACCACACGGATGAGTGTGAGATCACCCAAGAGTCAGTGCAGTATGTGGCCAACTACAACAACCGACAGCAGTATGGAGGCTACCGAAATCAGTCGGGCCAATGAAACTGGGGACAGAATAATCAGGGAAATCAGCAAAGGCAGTACTACCAAAGTGGGGAGTAAAGCAATAGGGAACAGAAAAAGTCCACGGATGATTTACTCTATGAAATTCTGGGTAGAATGGACATGTTTGAGAAAAGAACCTCCACTGTGGAAGCTCAAGCGAAAAGCACGGAGGCCGCCATCAAAAACCTCGAGATGCAAGTGGGCCAGCTGGCTAAAGCCAACCACCAAAGACCTCAAGGTGCCCTTCCCAGTGATACGAAGCCAAATCCCAAAGGAAAGGAAAGGGAGATGTGCAATGCCATAACGTTGAGGTGTGGAAAGGAGCTTAGTGGAACCAAGAGACAAGAGGAAGAGAAAGTTTCACATGAAGAACAAAAAGATGAGCCTAAAAAGGAAGTCTTGGACGAAGAAATCATTATAGAAGAGAAGATCCTGGAAGGGAACAAAAGGGAGTGTGTGAAGGTCCCAGAAGGTAAAAGGAAGAGGGGAGATCAACATCCATGCGATGAGTCGCCATATGCACCACCCCCTCCTTTCCCCCAGAGACTTCGACCTCCACCAAAGAAGGGGGTCCAATTTACAAGATTTTTGGACATGGTGAAAAATGTAACTGTGAATGTCCCATTGCTGGATTTGGTCACAGCCGTGCCAAGATATGCGAAATTCTTAAAGGACCTAATCGCCAACAAGGAGCAGATTTTTGCGCTATGAATTACCAATTCCACTCACTAAGGAGAGCCAAGCATGGATCAACAATGAGCTGCCACCCAAACTCAAGGACCCTGGAAGCTGTACAGTTCCATGCTCCATTGGTGAGAGATTTTTCAGCAAGGCCTTGTGTGACCTTGGAGCAGGCATCAACCTCATGCCTTTAACCACAGCAGAGAGCATAGGATTGGGATCACGAATTAAACCGGTAGCAATCATGCTCCAATTAGCGGATAGATCATTAGTTCAACCAACTGGGATGGTGGAGGATGTTCTGGTATCTATGGATAAATTTGTACTCCCCATGGACTTCATAGTGTTGGACATGGAAGAAGACCCTGAAGTGCCACTCATCTTCGGAAGGCAATTCTTAGCTACAGGTGATGCTCTCATTGGAGTAAAGGGAAAGACCATAACCTTTAGGGTCAATGGTGAGGAGGTCATCTTCAATGTCGACTATGCCATGAAACACCCTCATTCCATAGAACAATGTTGCCTAGCGAGCTTGGTAGAAGGTAATCCTCAACCCCTAAAGTTTGAGCATAAACGTAAATCTTCTCTTGCTGAAAATGATTTTTGGGATGATGACCCATGTGAAAATTTTGAAACTGTTTTGGTCATTGAAGAGTCTGATACATTGCATGAATTGAACCCTTGGGGTGAAAAAGTTGAAAGTGATTCGTCTGCTACAGAAATGTATCTTGCATGTGATTTTGATGAAAGTCATGAAAATGGTGAAAGTTTGAATAAAATGGCAAATGTGCATGAAATTCAAGAAATGCAAAATTTCGGAGAAAAGTTGAAGTTAAGTGTTGAAAATGATAAAAGCGAAGAAAAATTTGCATTATGTGACAAATTATCTGATGCCATTGATGAGACTGACGAAAAGACGAAAGTTGTGCCCACTGAGGTGAGGCTTAAAAATCTTGAGTGCAGGAATGAGAAGCTCATGCCCTCCATCTTGAGAGCACCCAAGGTGGAGATGAAGCCCTTGCCGCCCCATCTAAAATATGCCTATTTGGGGGAAAATGAGACCCTACCTGTTGTGGTATCATCTAGATTGGAGAGGTGGCAAGAAGATAAACTTTTGGATGTTTTAAGGACATATAAGGAGGCTATTGGATGGAAAATAGCCGACATAAAAGGGATCAGCCCCAGCGTGTGCATGCACAAAATCTTGCTGGAAGAAGGAGCAGTTCCTATGCGGGAGAGACAAAGGAGACTGAACCCGCAAATGATGGAGGTAGTAAAAAAAGAGGTCATCAAGTTGCTGGATTTTGGGATGATCTTCCCCATCTCGGACAGTGAATGGGTCAGCACGGTACAGTGTGTGCCGAAAAAGGGAGGCGTGGCGGTGGTAACAAAGAAGCCAATGAGTTGTTAGCAACCAGAATTATCAACGCTTGGAGAGTGTGTATGGATTATAGAAAGCTGAACAAGGCCACTCGCAAGGACCATTTCCCCCTGCCGTTCTTGGAGCAACTCCTGGATAGAATAGCGGGGTTTCTATTTTACTGTTTCTTGGACGGGTATTCCGGTTATAATCAGATAGCCATCGACCCCAAGGACCAAGAGAAGACAACCTTCATCTGTCCTTTTGGCACTTATGCTTACAGAAGAATGCCCTTCGGGTTGTGTAACGCACCGGCCATTTTCCAACGTTGTATGATGCCCATTTTCCAAGACATGGTGGAGCACATTATAGAGGTTTTCATGGACAATTTCTCGGTATTTGGGATGACCTTTGAAAGCTGTTTGGAAAACTTGTCCCTTGTGTTAAAGAGATGTGTGGAGACCAATTTGGTCTTGAATTGGGAGAAGTGTCAGTTCATGGTAAGTGAAGGCATTGTGCTCGGCCACAAAATCTCAAAGGAAGGCTTGGAGGTGGATAAGGCCAAGGTGGAGGTGATAGCCAAGCTGCCTTTGCCCAACAATGTAAAGGGAGTGAGAAGCTTCATGGGTCACGCCGGGTTTTACCGGAGATTCATTAAGGATTTTTCAAAGATAGCAAAACCACTATGTTCTCTGTTAGAAAAGGACACCCCATTCGTCTTCGATGAGAAATGTGAGGAAGCATTTGAAAGCTTGAGGACAAGGCTTATGGAGGCCCCAGTCATCATCGCACCAATGTGGGGGGAACCCTTTGAAATCATGTGTGACGCAAGCGACTATGCGGTAGGAGCGGTACTGGAGCAGAAAAAGGATAACATATTCCATGCGATATACTACGCTAGCAAGTTACTGAATGGGGCGCAAGTGAATTATACCACCACGGAAAAAGAGATGCTGGCAGTAGTCTTTGCCTTTGACAAATTCAGGGCCTATGTTCTGGGATCCAAGGTCATAGTTCACACCGATCACGCGGCCCTCAAATACCTGATGGCGAAAAAAGAAGCTAAGCCAAGGCTCATCAGATGGGTACTCCTGCTACAGGAATTTGACGTTGAGATCAAGGACCGGAAAGGATGCGAGAATGTGGTGGCCGACCACTTATCAAGGCTAGAGCTGGGGTCACTTAGTGAAGAGCAATTGCAATTGTGGATCAAGGAGAGCTTCCCTGATGAGCAAATTTTCAAGATCCACGCGCAACACTTACAATGGTACTCGGACATCGCCAACTATGTGGTCACAGGGCAATTGCCACAACGCCTATCTAGTGATCAGAGGAAAAGACTCAAGCATGATGCCCAATTTTATTTTTGGGATAATGGATGTCTATATAAAAGGTGTAGCGACCAGATCATCAGGAGGTGCATACCAGACGAAGAAGTGGAGAGCATCATCAAGGCGTGTCATGAGTCACCATTTGGCGGGCATTTTGGAGTAGCGAGAACTGGGCACAAGGTCCTTCAAACAGGATTCTACTGGCCACATATATTCAAAGACTCTAAGCTTTGGGTAAGCCAATGTGATAGGTGCCAACGGGTTGGCAACATCTCCGCTAGAGATGAAATGCCTCGCAACAACATATTGGAGGTAGACTTGTTTGATGTTTGGGGTTTGGATTTTATGGGGCCATTCCCGAGGTCATGCGGAAAAGAGTACATACTGGTTGGGGTCGATTACGTATCAAAATGGGTTGAAGCCGTGGCATTTCCACACGATGACAGTAGAAGAGTTATGGGGTTTGTTAAGAGAAATATTTTTAACCGTTTTGGGACCCCGAGGGCCATTATCAGTGATGGGGGAAGCCATTTTTGCAACAAGATTTTCAACACACTCTTGGCTCGGTATGGAGTTCAGCACAAGACCTCCACACCGTATCACCTACAAGCAAATGGACAGGGGGAGGTATCCAATAGAGAGATCAAAAGTATACTGGAAAAGGTTGTGAACCCGGGGAGAAAGCACTGGGCACTTAAGTTGGATGACGCACTGTGGGCATACAGGACAGCATACAAAACTCCGATTGGAGCATCACCATTTAGACTGGTGTTCGGGAAGGAATGTCATCTCCCAGTCGAGTTGGAGCATAGAGCTTACTGGGCTGTACAAAAGTTGAACATGGACCTCAACTTAGCTCAAGAAAAAAGAATGATGATGCTCAACGAATTGGATGAATTCAGGTGGAACTCATACATCAGTGCAAGTCTTTACAAGGAACGGACAAAGAGATGGCACGATGCTAAGATTAAGGTAAAGGAGTTTGAGGTGGGACAACGAGTGTTGGTGTATGACGCAAGGATGAGGCTTTTTCCTGGGAAATTGAAATCGAGATGGGTTGGGCCCCATGTCATCACAAAAGTCTTGCCATATGGAACTCTTGAGGTATACAATGAGGCATCAGGGAAAAGTTGGAAGGTAAATGGGCACAGGGTGAAAGTTTTCAATTCTTCCACAACCAGCAAGGGGCACGCCCAGCGCCTTGATGATCCCTCCACCTGATAAGAGAAAAGGCTATTCTTTCTGGCTGAGGACAATAAACCAAGCGCTGTGTTGGGAGGCAACCCACCAATTTAAATTTAGCTGTTTCGCTTTATATAATAATTAGATTTCACCAGCCCAATAATGGTACTCTCTTTTCTCAGGAATCCTCATGGTACGCACAGAGAATCAAAAGCGAAATTTGCATATCGAGGAGTCACGGGCGGAGGAAGTACACAGATCTAAAGACATCTCTACATTATCATGAGTGAGACACACGCGATTCCGGATCAGGCCTGAGCTGATATCACAAGTGTGTGGTTGGGGTGTAAGTGACAACCCAAATGCATGCAATAGGGGACCCATTGCTAGAGTGTCGCCCAGCTGCATTATTTTCAAAAAGTGATGCATTGATACATCATGTTAAGATAGACTCCTCACAGACTTTGTTTGCACCTGCTCGGTTATTGTGCATGTTGTCCCCTAGTGAATTCAAGTCCCTATAAATACCATTCCTCTTGCATGATGTAGTGGCACACCGAGTCTTCAAGACAAAAGTCCTTTACTGAGTTATAGCTTCATACACCTTGCATTAAACATCAATCCACATTTGTACTGCAAATCATCGTCCAGTGCAGATGGCGAACGACGACAGTGACTACAGACTATTCCTCCGGGGGATGATGGGCACCCCAGAACCCGACGACGTGGACTTTGACGACGATGAGGAGTATACCCCGAACACACCCCCACGGTTTGTGAATGAGAGGGCAGAGAGGCATTTCCATGCATCCAACCACAGACATGTTATAGTAGAACGAAACTTCGACGCCCCTGCTCGCGTGTTCGACGAAGCCATTCGGTTCTATAAATGGGAATCTCTCGCCTTTGCGCCAGAAATGTCCTATGTGGGGGTTTGCTAGGGAATTTTATGCCAACTCCAACGCAAGCTATAGACAAAGCAATGATGAAGGGGTTTACCTCCGCGGGACCAATCTCAAGGTGACAAGCCAAACTATCAATGCCCATTATCAGCTGCCAGACTACCCAGAAGATGAGTATGAACAATTGGTAGGAGCTCCCAACGTAGATTTCTTGATTGAATCCGCTGGACTACCAGGAGCCACTTGGATACGTAATGGCCGATCTGAAGCTGTATATGTTAAAGTCGACGATTTGACGGCGGAAGCTCGTATGTGGCTGATGTTCATAAACGCCAAGCTCATACCCACAAACAGCCACGCAAAAAGCGACCAGGGAAAAAGTACTGCTGATTTATGTCATACAACATCGGATGACAATCGACGTAGGAAAGGTGATCATGAAATCCATAACACGAGCACAAAATTGCACAGGCGCCCTCATATATTTCCCTTTCCTATTATCACAAATGGCCATGAGTCAAGGAATTGGAATATTGCCTGCTGAAGAATCCGAAGAATCTCTTGGCACCATAGGAAGATCACAATGGGAAATATATCAGGAGATAGAACATAACCAACGAGCTCTGCGCGACGCTTGATATTGGGTAGACTCTTTCCTTTCTCACAATGGGGACCATTACTTCATTTTAAGTGTGGGGGGAGAGTTTTGGTTTATGGTGGTGGCTGTGAATTATGTTTGTGTGAGCTTGATGGTTTATGCTTGTGTGAATGATGCTTGCTTCCTATTATGCTGATGTTTGTGAGGCCTAGGGCCTTTGAAAAATTTCGATCTTTATGCTGTGATTGCTAAGTTGCAGGGGATCTGAGGTGGTGTGTACTATATTAGTAATAGGTGGTGTGAATTATTATTTTCCTTTTCTTTTATCTTACTTCCTTTCACGTGGTGTGGTGTTGGAATCAAATCAAGGCAGTGATTAGCACTGACCTTGAAATGTGGTGTTGTGATTTTTCCATTCCAAATGTGATGTATTGTGCGGCTTTATGTATGAATGTGAAAGTTGATGTTATGATTGTGCAAGAGGTCCACCACTATTCATTTAACAAACGCACTTCCAATTTCATCAACAATCTACCAAGTGTTCGACGTTTGATGCATGCGAAAAATTTTCTTTCACAAGTTCACGGTATTCAGTCGATGCATACAGAGTGCTAAGTAAAGTATAACGTTAAAGTAAGATAGAAGTGCCAGCAACATCTTTGACATAGGAGAATGATTATGCTTCATAACTTGTATGTGCACTCTACTTGTACATACTTGTTCTTGCATTTTTAATATATAGTCCATTGAAGACACGCACGAACACGAATGATTGAGTTATGATGTTTATGCTGAGAAAAGCCAAATAGGCAAATAAAGGGAAAAAATAGCCACAAAACCCTGGCAGCCAAGCACAAAAGTGCGGCACACGAATAAGCACCAATGTGCATATTAAGTTTTATGTTTGTTAAATTCACAAAGTGTTCGTGTGTGTGGACAAAGGGACTGTAGTGCAAGAATTTTTGTTAAGTGTCTGCTTGAGTACTTTGCATAGACAACATTGTAGGCATAAGGAATTCTCAGCACACACTTCACGCGGGCGCCTTGGTCTTTATCCGTAATACCTTACTTGGCAACTTTGTGTAACTCGAATAAACTGTGTATTTGCGTATTAAAACGATGTTATGCATGCGAAAGTTTTACAATAGATGGTTGATGAGGTTGAGAGAGTTATTCGTGAAGTTGGTAGTTGGATTTACTTTGCTCGGGACTAGCAAAGACTTAAGTGTGGGGGGATGATAAGTCGATGTTTAGTCGACTTATTTGCTCTGCTTTCCTTATTCTTTGTTGTGAATTATGAGTGAAAATGATGGTTGGTGTGTCAATGGTATGCAAAATGTGCAGTATTTGGAAACATTGATAAATGGCTAAGTATCGTGTGATAATGTGAATATTTTGTGAGTTTGTGCAAAAATACTTAGTCATGTATGCCACTGACCTCCAACTCTTTTTGGAAGTCCACAACTATTCACACTGCACAAACTCTCAACACAAGCACACAAACGCACAACTCATTCAGCACACACAAAAGACACACACACGGCGGTCGCACGATACGACCGCCACACACACACGGCGGTCGCACGATGCGACCGCCCACACACACACACAAGCACGGCGGCCGTATCGTGCGGTCGCCAACCCTCACGGCGGCCGCATCGTGCAGCCGCCCTCTCACACACACACACACGGCGGCCGCATCGTGCGGCCGCCACCCCACTTGCATCACTTGCACTCCAATTGCATTTTTCCTTTGCTGTTTTTAGCCTATTTTACTGATTGTCATGTTTTAAGTTATGAAGTATTTCATGCGTTGTTATTTCGTCATTTTAGTTAGTCATTTCCTCATGCATTTCGTAGACACCAACTCCGCATTCTGTGTAACTTATTTAGCAAACTTAGTAATTAAGGTTTCCAATATTGTGTACTGATTGTTGTCATTTCTTAAGTACACGCGTCTTCACCAAATGATCTGTTGTAAATGCAGGAGCACGTGTCAACGTCTGGCTACACAAAGGAAATTTCCAGGAAGCTCACCAAGCTAAGTCGGCAATGAAAAACTATAAAAGCTGGAGAGATTGATCAAAGAAGGGGATTTTTTCAGACGGGGGGAATCAAGAGAGAGGAGTTCTGAGAATCTAGGGTTTTAGAGATTAGAGTAGAGATCATTCAACTCTATCCGTTTGTAATAGCAATGTTTGATCTGGCTTTGTTAAACTCATTTTCAAAGCCGATCAACATGATCGGCTAGATTTTCAGTGCTGCTTTGAGGGATTAAGTGTAATGACTTAATATCGTTTTGAGACATTTGAATTGCATATTTTGTGTTTGGTTAAAGTTCCATGTCAGTTAGTGTTCCATTTCAATATTTATTCACTCACGATTATGCCTTTATATGATTTGCGGTATCCACTGAAATCAATTCAGTGCAATAAAAGGAAATTGGAATGAAACCACAGAATATAGAACAACCTATGTATGAGTCCTAAGATCTGGGTGAGGAAGCGATTTTCTACTGTGCGGTATCCACTGACAGTGGAAGTCAATGAATGAAAAGACTTAGGATTATTTGCACACTAGTGCTTGTCTTAGTGTAGTGTCAGATAGGGATCAGGAATTAGGAAGCGAGCCTAAATCTTGCCCTAGCAAGGGAAGATAGAGGAGCATGGTGGGTTAGGATTGTGAGACCTATCAAGGAGATCAATCTTAAATTCACTAGAAAACCGATCCCCTCATACATGTGTCAACACTAGGTCAAGGATAAACGATTGAAGTCATTACCACTGGCCTCCCACAAGGCAGCACACCTTTCTCCTTTTGGTTGATTTCTCGTTTGTTTTCTATTTTAGTTTACACATCGCTTAATTGCTTATTCTATCACTGTACAACTCTTAATTCTACCCTTTCCCTGAGGATTCGATCCCACTTACCGCTTGCTTCTAGTTAGTTGTTTTGGGTAAAATTGCGAGGGAGACGACACTCTCTCCAGCGAAAAATTTTCGGTTGTCGTTTTTTTGCATAAATCACTAGAATTCATGTTCAAATTAAGGAGTAGTACATAATGGAGTAGTACTCCACATTTTTTTTGCATTTACTGTGTAACAGTGTGGACAGGTATAGCCGGCACTGTATTTTGCTTTTTACTAGCTATGTATATATCTACTTTTCCCAAAAAAAAAATTACTTAAAAAAAAATCACTAGAATTCATGTTGAAATTAAGGTACGCGAAATAAACGGACGAAAATATGTCTAAAGGAACGTGTTTTTGGGATTTCCAAATTTTTTATGAAAAAACCCTAAAAATTGGAGGTTTGGCGAAAAATTTTGGGTTGCCGTTTTTTTACATAAATCACTAGAATTCATGTTCAAATTAAGGTCCGAGAAAGAAACGGACCAAAAAAATTCTAAATGAACGTGTTTTTGGGATTTCCCAAGTTTTTACCAAAAAACCATAAAAATTGAGGTTTGGCGAAAAACTTTGGGTTGTCGTTTTTTTACATAAATCACTAGAATTCATGTTCAAATTAAGCTCCGCGAAAGAAACGGACAAAAAAAAGTCTACTTGAACGTGTTTTTGGGATTTCCCAATTTTTTACCAAAAAACCTTAAAAATTGGAAGTTTGGCGAAAAATTTTGGGTTGTCGTTTTTTTACATAAATCACTAGAATTCATGTCCAAATTAAGGTCCGCGAAAGAAACGGACCAAAAAAAGTCTAAATAAACGTGTTTTGGGGATTTTCCAATTTTTTTACCAAAAAACCCTAAACATTGGAGGTTTGGCGAAAAATTTTGGGTTGTCGTTTTTTACATAAATCACTAGAATTCATGTTCAAATTAAGGTCTGCGAAAGAAACGGACAAATAAAAGTCTAAATGAACGTGTTTTTGGGATTTCCCAATTTTTTACCAAAAAATCCAAAAAATTGGAGGTTTGGCGAAAAATTTCGGGTTGTCGTTTTTTTACATAAATCACTAGATTTCAAGTTCAAATTAAGGTCCGCGAAAGAATCGGACCAAAAAAGTCAAAATAAACGCGTTTTTGGACTTCCCGTTTTTTACCAAAAAACCCTAAAAATTGGAGGTTTGGCGAAAAATTTTGGGTTGTCGTTTTTTTATATAAATCACTAGAATTCATGTCAAATTAAGGTCCGCGAAAGAAATAGACCAAAAAAAGTCTAAATAAACGTGTTTTTAGGATTTTATAATTTTTTACTAAAAAACCCTAAAAACTGAAGGTTTGGCGACGAATTTTGGGTTGTTGTTTTTTTTACATAAATCACTAGAATTCATGTTCAAATTAAGGTCAGCAAAAGAAACGGACCAAAAAAAGTGTAAATGAACGTGTTTTTGGGATTTCCCAAATTTTTACCAAAAAACCCTAAAAACTGGAGGTTTGGCGACAAATTTTGGGTTGTCGTTTTTTTACATAAATCACTAGAATTCATGTTCAAATTAAGGTCAGCAAAAGAAACGGACCGAAGAAAGTGTAAATGAACGTGTTTTTGGGATTTCCCAATTTTTTGGCAAAAAACCCTAAAAATTGGAGGTTTGGCGAAAAATTTTGGGTTGTCGTTTTTTTACATAAATCACTAGAATTCATGTTTTTTTTATCAAAGGTAAAAAATTTTATTGATTGATTTTCTGTTTTCTCATGTACACTATACACCAGGCATTCCGGTTGAAAAAACATCAAAATAAAAAGCCCTAAAATGGTATAGTCATAAAGTTTCGGATTGGGGTTCGGACGGACGGTAGTCCGAAAGTGGCGTCCGAAACTCCATCCAAAAATGCAGCACCCTGAAGTTTTGGTTCGGACGCTCTTCATCGTCCGAAAAGAGCGTCCGAAAAACCATGCAAAAATTCATCAACCTGTAGTTTAGGTTCGGACGCTTGGCACCGTCCGAAACTCCAGCCAAAAAATCTGCATTCTGTAGATTAGGTTCGGACGCTTGGCACCGTCCGAAGAAGTGTCTGAAACTCCTGGCAAAAATTTCTCTACCCAGCCGTTTGTGTTCGGACGCTGATTGCCATCCGAACCATCGTCCGAAATGCCAAAAACCAAAAAAATCCCACAAAACATGTACAAATCCATAGAGACATCAACCCTAAACAACAACATATGCAAAACCATAGGGAAGAAATATCAACCTAGTCTAGGATAGAGACACTAGGGGACAATGATATGCCTACTATGTACACGTGTGTCTTTATACTGTGTATGATATCGTGGTGGATAGGAACCGTGGCATCGAAATATAACCTGTTCCTCGTAAGCCATATGTAGTAAACCGTGCATGCAAAAGCTAGCCTACTCTTTCGACTCCTCCAAGAGGTTCCTCGGTTCTCTGTTTTTTGAGCCATTTCAATCCAGCAGCCAGGGTCGTCATATTCCTTGTCAAGCCACACCAAAACTGGACTTCATCCAATATCATCTTGGAAATAGGACAAGAGAAATATATGTTCTTAATTGTCTCCTGAGGCTCTCCACAGAAACCACAGCTAGTGTTAATGTCCAGGTACTTCGCTAATCTGTCTCGCGTGAGAATCTTGCCTCTGATCCCTAGCCATAGAGTGAAGGCGTACTTGGGCGGGATATAAGAATTCCATATCGTCGGCACCCAAGTTACCTTCGGTGCTGCTTTCCTGAAATAGTGGTATGCAGATCCCGAGAGACCCGGTGGCTTCCACATGTCCATTAGAGCCTGTGCCTGTGCCACCGATCCCTCTCGCTGTAAAATCTGCTCTTTGATAGAAAGGATCTTCCTCATGAGTGTGGATTGCTCTCTGTATGGATTGATTATCCAGATGGAAATAGTATTGCCCTCTAGATGATAGTGTTGAATCCATCGCAAGCACAACGAGTACTTCTTATGGTGAATGTTCCATAGAAGCTTGGATAAGAGAGCTAGGTTCCATGCCGTCGGTTCCATAACTCCCAACCCTCCCTCTTCCCTGGGATTGGCCAAACGCTTCCAAGCAACCTTCGCTTGGCTCCCATTCCAGAGGAAGTTTCGGCTTAGCCGAATGATTCTAGTGATAACTTCGGCTGGGACCGGCAGTGCGGAGAGCCAGAAGTAGTGAATGCCCTATACTACCGATCGTATAAGCTCCAAGTGTCCTGCATAAGATAAGGAGGAGGCGTGCCAGAGGCCTATCTATGTCGTAATCTTTTCCAGAAGTGGAGCAAATTGCGCGACCTGCAACCCATGCGCCGCCAATGGAATTCCCAGGTACCTGATAGGAAAGGATCCACGTCGTATCCCAGTTAGGTTGATGATGTCCGTTTGAACCTCCACCGGAACCGAGCCAAAGAAAACCTGGGATTTAAGGAGGTTTGCCCTTAATCCCGAGACCTCTCGAAACTGTTGTAAGCAATCCCAGAGTATTCCTATAGAAAGCCTGTCCCCTTTGCTAAAGAGCATGAGGTCTTCCCCATACATCAAGTGTGATATATTATGCTCATAGCACGAAGGATGATAGGCAAAAGGGAATCTTCTCGTTCTCTCGGAAAGCAAACAGGAGAGATATTCCATACATATGACCAAGAGATAGGGGGATATAGGGTCACCCTGTCGCAATCCTCTCCGTCCCTGGAAATGCCCATGTATCTCACCGTTGATGCGTATGGAGTATTAAAATGTCGTGACACACTCCATTTGGTGTGCTGAGAAATAGCTATGCTTGTGCATTGTGTGGGTGCCGACATTGTGCCTTGTGCTAGATTAAGTTGTGTTGCTATGTGCACTGCATTTTGAGTGAATGGGAGGTGATATTCATGAGAAGAGTGAAAGTGTGCTTGTGTATGCATGAATGTGGTGTAAGTGTGCAAGTGTATGCATGAGAAAGTGCATGAGAATGCGAGTAATTGCACAGGCTTCATCTTTATCCCACATTTAGCCCCTGATTCATGCCGATTCTGAACAATTGTAAAACAGCAATGTTGTAGCCAAGACTTTTAGCTAAACATGGCTTTTTGAATCACTCAATTCGGAGCTAAAATAAGAAAGTTATGATCGTTTCACTAAATCCTGGCAATGCTGAGAAACAGTGCTGGAGCCTTGTTCGGGCGCACATGTGTGTGTGTGCATGGTGGCGCACAAGGTGTGACCGTGTGTGTGTGTGTGGTGTTAATGTAGTGTCTGCAAGTGTTGTGAAGTGTGCTGGGTGAGTTGTGTGCTGGGTGAGTTGTGAGCAAGTGTGAGTTGTGTGCTGGGTGAGTTGTGTGCTGGGAATTTGCATGAATTGTGACTTCAGTGAATAGTGATTTGTGACTTGAGTGAATAGTGATTTGTGACTTGAAAGCACTAATGGCTGAGTGTGTGTCGTGCCTCTTGTATACAAATGCAACACTTTACCACTAAATTCAACAACTCAAGCCAATCTCCTCAACACGCAATTGTAATCAATTTAGCACATAAGTCACATAATCAAGTTATCGATTCACAAGTTATTCCAGGCAAAAGACTAAGAAATCAGAGCATTTAAATCGGTACAAGACCGACTTATCAGTATCCCACTAAGCTATGACCAAAATCTCTTCCATCCCCTTGCTTCAAGTCACATTCAGTATCCTCCCATTTCTTCAATCTAAAATTCTTGTTAATCTTCTTCCTTTCCATGAATAAAGATGACCAAGGAGAGGTGGTGGTTGGCCCTTAGGAGATCACATTTGCCGCAACTGATTGTGCTCCACTATTGGCGTTAGTTGCAGCTGTAGGAACACCGGCAGCAGCACCAGCCTAGTTGACGGCTTCAAAAATGGCCTTGGCCAAGTCAACGGTGGTAAGGACCTCTTCTTCAGGCGGTGGAATGCCCTCAGTATTTTCGGCAGTTTTGGCACCAGAAATGAGGCCGGCAACAGCTGAGCACTTGGTCTTCTTCACATCTTTGGGTGTTCCTGGCCTCAGAGATAGTTGAGGCCAATTTCAGGTTGTGTTTGAAGGCCCGAAGGTGGTTTTTGCATTTTCCCATCAGCACCAACTTTGGCCACTGCAAGTTGTAGTTTCGACGGTCACAGGGCAGTTTCAGACGTCTGAAATTGTCGTTCGGACGGTCTTGGGCGTTCGATCCATCGTCCGAAACTCAGTTTCGCAAAATCAACTCTCTGAAGTTTAGGTTCGGACGACCTGGAGCGTCTGATCGGTCGTCCGAAACTCTGGAAACTTGCAATTTTTGACCTTCAACTTATTCAACAATCCAAGTAGCCCAATGAAAACCAGCCACGTGGCAATGGGACCCGCAAAGAGATAAGGCAGCTAGGGGTTGTATTTTTTGGCGAAAATCCAAATTTTCAACCAATTCCAAAATTGTCACTGTTCATCATCTTCCCCAAACAATTTCCACCCAAAAACTAACTAAATAGCTCAAGATATATACAATAAAGGTTAAAGACAGCCAACTTTTAGTGCAGAAATCCAATATCAAGAGCTAGGCATGTAGTATAAAGCTGCTAAGAGAAAACCCAGTTCAAGAAGGTCCAAGCAAGCGAGCCAAATCGGGAAATTCAGCCCTTAGAAACCCTTGAATAATGCTGATAAGAGAGCTTCCAAGAGACGAACCAAACCTGCCAAGAATCGATAGACCCAAGAGCGTGGCTGCCCAAGTAGTGACCGCCCAACTCGATTCACCAAAGTGGACCAAAATGTGGCAAAGAATTCCCAAAACCTGCAGTCCAAATGATCCTTAAACAATATCAAAGCAAGAAGTCTTCAAGAAATCAACAAGAGATCCCAAGAACAAGGTGTGTAGTACAAGGGGAAAGCAAAACCCAGGTGTGGGTTTGAGAGCTTATCTCTCTAACTTTCTCTCAATTACACTCACTAGAATTCTTGTTCAAATTATGGTCCGCGAAAGAAACGAACAAAAAAAGTCTAAATGAATGTGTTTTTGTGATTTCCCAATTTTTGACCAAAAAACCCTAAAAATTGGAGGTTTGGCGAAAAATTTTGGGTTGTCGTCTTTATACATAAATCACTAGAATTCATGTTCAAATTAAGGTCCGCGAAAGAAACGGACCAAAAAAGTCAAAATGAACGTGTTTTTGGACTTCCCGTTTTTGACAAAAAAACCCTAAAAATTGGAGGTTTGGCGAAAAATTTTGGTTTGTCGTTTTTTTACATAAATCCCTAGAATTCATGTTCAAATTAAGGTCCGCGAAAGAAACGGACCAAAAAAAGTCTAAATGAACGTGCTTTTGGTATTTCCCAATTTTTGACCAAAAAACCCTAAAATTGGAGGTTTGGCGAAAAATTTTGGGTTGTCGTTTTTTTACATAAATCACTAGAATTCATGTTCAAATAAAGGTCCGCGAAAGAAACGGACGAAAAAAAGTCTAAATGAACGTGTTTTTGGGATTTCCCAATTTTTTACCAAAAAACCCTAAACATTAGAGGTTTGGCGAAAAATTTTGGGTTGTCGTTTTTTACATAAATCACTAGAATTCAAGTTCAAATTAAGGTCCGCGAAAGAAACGGACAAAAAAAAAGTCTAAATGAACGTGTTTTTGGGATTTCCCAATTTTTTACCAAAAAACCCTAAAAATTGGAGGTTTGGCGAAAAATTTTGGGTTGTCGTTTTTTTACATAAATCACTAGATTTCATGTTCAAATTAAGATCCGCGAAAGAAATGGACCAAAAAAGTCAAAATAAACGCGTTTTTGGACTTCCCATTTTTTACCAAAAAACCCTAAAAATTGGAGGTTTGGCGAAAAATTATGGGTTGTTGTTTTTTTTACATTAATCACTAGAATTCATGTAAACGTCAATAATCATGGGCCATTCCAGAGACAAAAAGAGATTACCTTTGACTCCAATTCTTGCCTTCAGAGCAGCATATGTGAGGGTTGTGATCCCTTAGTTTTCTCCCTGAGAAGGCATTAGCTTTTGGACTGAGAAGAGCTTCCATGTACTTGGATTTCTTGATCGGCTTCCTGCAGTTTTCCATTTTTTCAAGGAAGCTACTGAGCACATCTTCTGGTTCTCCCTCATAACTGTGTTCTGTCCATTGATCCTCGCCATCCTCATCTTCTTCATCTTCAGATGGAATGGATTGGAGGGTCGCTGCATCCGGTGTTGAATTAACTCTATGTTAATAAAGTTGGTTGTTTTCTAAAAAAAAAATCACTAGAATTCATGTTCAAATTAAGGTCCGCGAAAGAAACGGACCAAAAAAAGTCTACATGAACGTGTTTTTGGAATTTTTGAAGCTATTCGTAACTCTTTCCTTGATTATTAATTCAAATACACATTTGGCTCATCTGATCAACATTTTTGGCATTTTTCTTCATTTTAGCACCTCAAAGTGTGAACCACATAAATGCACAACAAGACACAAAACGCTACACAATTGTATGAAAAACAAGGCAAAAGCTAAGTGAAATAACATATATAAGTTGGAATAAAACCAACTTATCAATTTCCCCCACACTTGAACTCTTGCTTGCCCTCAAGCAGGGACACAACAATCTCACTTACACAACTCAAACTTCTCATGTTAATCACCCGCATTCAATCCATTACTCCCTTGTTTACTAAGTCCATCTCCAAGTTCATCAAAACAATTTTCACATAAAAACTCTAAGAAGGATCCCCATTCCAAATTCTTAGATTTCAATAGACATGGTCAACCAAGGCACAATGAATAAAGACCAAAATGTCATACGTGCAAGTGTGTGCATTT
This sequence comes from Ophiorrhiza pumila, assembly GCA_016586305.1. Lineage (NCBI taxonomy): Eukaryota > Viridiplantae > Streptophyta > Magnoliopsida > Gentianales > Rubiaceae > Ophiorrhiza > Ophiorrhiza pumila. The sequence goes on from BLIW01000011.1 coordinate 15,511,251, forward strand.
ACATTGCACTGCATATCAATGTATGCATAACCTTTTTATTCTACCTTATGATTCACTGCATATCAATCTCCTTATCCACACATAGGAACAAATGGCACTCAAGATCAATGGCGCACATTGGTGCTTCTCTTAGATCATTTACATTGCACTTTGGTGCTTTCTTTTGTCACACATATTGGTGTATAATTGCCTGGGTCTTGTGGCTCTTTTTCCCACTTTTCGCATGGGTTTTATGGCTGTTTTTTCCCATAATTGCTTGCCCAGAGTATTTTGGCTTTTCATTCCCAATTGCCAAAGGCTTTTTCTCCATATCCTTTCTTGTGTAACCACTAGTTCGTATATGTCTTTAAGGGACTATATATGCAAGAACACTCAAATTACAAGGAGATGCATAACAAAGAACAACTCAAACCAAATTTCCTCCTGTGTCATTGAATAGTTTACATGGCATATCTATCTTACTTTAACATCATGCCTTGGCCAACAAAAATGTGCCAATTTCTTTTAAATTTGGAACCAGAAATGAAAATTTTTTCCGCATACATTAACATAAAAATTTGATGAACTAGAGGTTGAACATAGCCAAACAAAAGAACAAAGGTCCAAATGCAAAGTGATACTTCATTTCATTCATTTCATTGCCCACACTATTACTACAGCTCTTTTCATTTCATTTCACATATTTCATTCTATTTGGACACAATCACACTCCTAAAAAACTTAAAAGCACTAAACAACCAACACAGCAACACTTAACACTTCAAACATTCCATGGACAGACACGTTTTCCCACATAAATGTCAACTACGGATACTTGTTATTCATGAAAATTCAAAATGTCACCAAAATTTAAATTTTGCACAACAAATGAAAAACACGCATATATGATGAAAAACACACATATATGAGTTATAAGCTCAAAATTATACAACAAAACTAAAATAACATGCTTTGCATCACATAGCACAAAAAAAACCTTCATTCAAGAAAGAAAGTAAGCATATAAAGTACAAAAGACACAAACCAAAGCAAACATTCACTCCCGCACACTTAAAACTTACATTGTCCTCAATGTAAAGGAAAGATAGGTATAGGAGCTCCCTGATATTGCATGAATTTCAATGTTTGCTTGGTGAAGTGTCTGTAGCCATAGTTTCCTCTTGCATGAAAAAGTTCCTGCACATGGTGAAACCAAACTTATTAGAAATCACTCACACTAATACACTACATATTGGTGCAAGATAGACATGACATGGAAGTAGCATGCAAACGGAGTGTCGCACCAGCACCATGACTAAGAGTCATGGTGGTGTAAAAATATACAACTAGCAATACTAAATGGCGCATGCACAATCCATGCTTGAAATGTAAAACAAAATGATTATGTGCAGCATGGACGTGGTTCATGGCACTACTCCCCCACACTTGGCCTCATGTGTGCAAGGCCTATTCCCCCTTGCCACTTCTTCCATGTGCATGCCCCTATAACATGAGTGACCTTAGTAAGCATAAGAAAATAATAAAAAACATAAAGACTAGTTTAACCAAAACACTTTATTTAAGGCAAAATGAAGAAGAAGTAGTTCTGGATTTCATTAGTCTCCGGCTAGACTTTATTGTTTAAGCCTTCTCTTCAAGATTCAAAATATACATCTTTGTACCAGAAGAATGCTCTTTCATAAGAACTCTTCTTCCTCCTATAATGCACTTGTGAAATATTTTCAAGGAGGTTCTTAAGCTCATGCACATGGGGAACCACCTCTACAAATTCTACTTTGAACCATTGGGGCTTCCCCATGAGAGGCACCTCATTTAATTCCTCAACCGTTGGAGGCACATCATTCACCTATTTCACCATACTAGGCCCATCGTTAACTATTTCCACAACACTAGGCACTTTAATCCTGCAAGGCTCAACCAATGGTTGTATATCCATAGTCTCAAAAAACTCATTAGTAAGCTCAAAAATGGATACATCAATAAAGCAATTCTCCACCATGTTAGCAATGTCATTCAAAATTCGCATGTCTTCATCATCTACACTAACATAGGGAATTCCTTGAGTTTTTTCTTTGTTAACAGCAGAAAAATCATTATCATCAATTAACAAGAGTATCTCATTTTGCACTTCTTGTGAGTCACCATTTAGACATTTAGTTTCAATCACCATCTCAAGAGTTGGTGCCTCAACAAGAGTTTCAAGCAATGTGTAGACATTCTCATTAGCCAATGCAATATTATCCTCATTCATGATATCACAATGATCATCAAGAAGTGTCTCTGTACAATTCATAAAGCTATCAAAAGGAGAAGACTCTAATGACTGGTTGTCAACATCATCTGACTCATGGAATTCCATAAAATTAATGCAAGACTCAGAATTTGACACATTTCCCATATTTTCACTGAGAAAGCATATGGCCCTAAATGCATCAATATCAAACTCATCATCAGAGACCTCATCCTCACTAGAAAAGCTAAAATTTGACTCATGGCAGAAAGGTTTTTCAACAGTGCATTTTTGTGAGACAACCTCAACATTTGTAGATTCCACATCCCAAGGATAATTTTATCCACGTTCAACATTAGCTTGCATTTCAAAATGATATTTCTCAGGAGTTGGTATTCTAGAAATTAGAGGTGTACCTTGTGGATAACATGGTTCATATTGACTTGGTAGCTCACTTTGTTCTCCCACATTGCTCCATAATGCATCTAGTTGAGTACTCCTCTGTTGTCCTATTGAAAACTCTTCTTGAGAAAATCTCAATTCTTCCTTTTGTGAGTTTTTATCAAGTCTTTCCAAAAATTGAGAAAGCATGTCATACAACTTATTGCTTTGTGCTAGATTATGCCATTGTTCCTCATATGGTGGTGGAGAGAAGTCCCCAAATGTTCTAGGTGTTGGTCGCGTGTCATCCATCCAATCTGGTGGGTAATCATAACGAGGCTCTATAAAGTCCCCACACCACCTAGACATCTCGGGTACTTGTGGTGTTCAATATTCTTTTTCAATTGAGTTCAAGTATCCTACACTGGCCACAAATACACCACAGTAGACAGAACAAAACACAAAAACAAAAACAACAATGAAACATAACAAAACTACTAAGCTACACAAAGGAAAAGAAAACAAAATAGAGCAAATCCAAATTCAAGAAACAGTGCCTTCCCTGGCAACGGCGCCAAAAATTGACAAGCGTTTTGCGTACCTTGCAATTTTAACCCTAAAATAATGTGGTAGCAATGAGTAGGGTATCATATCCACAGGGAAGGGAATGGTTCAAGAAACATGAGTAAAGTTACTCTATTTGTGACCAGATCAGAAGAAAAATTAAATACGAGTAGAAAATCCAGGAGCTAGTAAAAAAATGTAACGCAAATGCAACAAAATAACAACACAACAAAAGAGTGAAAGTCACGAGGTTAAAACAGATGTCCCAGGGTTCAATTATCAGATGATCGCTCATTAAACCGCTATGCTATGCTCTTGACTCCATGCAAAACACACCAAGAGGAGATATTAGTTGCCTAGGAGTCCAGAGAATACTCGGTATGTCGACCACAATATTCTCTATTCTCCCTTACATCTTAACTTTCCCATGGCGAGGCCTAGGCAAGAAGATTAGAATACCGCAACGACTCGACTATCCGACACCGGCTAGTAATCAAACATAATCTTATGTCTCCCATGGTGAGTCCCGACCTAAGTTCCTATACTCTAACTAGCATCAAATAATCTTTCTTTACTTGATTCTTATGACTCAATGACCTTTAACTGGCATGGCGACAACATATCTGATCACGAACAAAAACAAATAAGCAAAGGAACTCCACACTCGTATATCTAATCCCCGTTTATGTGATTTACACTTCAAATGAGAAATCAAACCTCAATCTAGTATGGCGACCTCCATTATGGTTCAATACCCCCAGTAAAAGCATAAATTTCACAAATTTGATAGAATTAAGCATTTACGAACATATACGATATCTGTCATGAAAGATGAGTCAATAGCATAACATTCACAGTTTAATTACACAATCATCTGTATCAAACCCTAGGACATCTCACGATCTATCCAGAAATCTCCATTTCAAGTTCGCGATCAACAATTCTCAACATTAAGCAATTCATATTCAATAATTGAAAAGATTATACCGATTAAATTGCTTCAAAAGATTCAATTCACAAGTGGATTATAATGTTCGGATCAAATTCTCAATCGGAACTGAAATTGGAGATCAATCGGAGAAGAGAGATTCTAGTGAGAGAAAGTGAATGTAGAGAGAGAAAATTCCATCTTACAAAATCAAAAGTTCGGTTCTAAATTCCAAAAAACCCCTCCTTAAATTTGTTAACTAATCATCTATATATAGAGGTTACAAAACGTAAATAATACGCAAACGTAAAATGACTAAGATATTACAAAAATGCCACTATGAATACCATCAAGTTCAACGCTAGCTCTTGCACTCATCCAATCACGCTTTTAAGCCTTGGTCGCGGCACCTTCATCTTTAGCAACACGCCTTTGAGCCTGGACCATTAAGCATTCACGAACCTGCACACAAAGAGCACGTTAAACACTTAGCCAAAATTTTTGCACTTGGAACATTGGATTACAACAGCGGTGCATCGCAAGCCATACTTATGTGAAACTTGCGATGCGTCGCAAGCCAACATTTCGCACGCCTGCGATGCATCGCAAGCCAATTTCCATGCATGCCTGCGATGTATCGCAAGCCAATTTCATGCATGCTTGCGATGCGTCGCAGGCCATTTTCCCACAAAGCTTGCGATGCGTCGCAAGCTAATTTTCTTATTCTTCTGCATAACATGTTAATGTTCTTGTGCATATCATGTTCAAAGATTTCCATGAGTGATGAATTATGCTAAAAAATAGACACCAGAATATAACACACAAAGTGAGTGCTAAGAATGGCGTGCGGAATGAGCTGTATAATGCATTGAGTGTGCAAGAGTGTTGCTGTGACGTGCCTGTGTGTGTGCATGAAGAACTGTGATGTGTAAAAATAGTGCATGTAATGTGCTGTGAAGTGCATGAAATGCGAGCATGAAGTGCACAAGTGGTGTCCAAGTATGCAGCAAGAGTTATGCACAAGTGTGTAAATGGTGGTGCTATGACTTGTCCCATGTGCATATTGTTATGTGCATGAGTGAATGCATGTGTGCGCATGATTGTGTAGCTAATGTACAGCAAGTGTAGTGTTGTGTAGTGCATGTGGTGTGCATAAGTCATGCTGTGAAGTGCCCAAATATGTGTATCAGGTGTGCTGTGAAATGCCTAAGTGTGTAGCAAATGTGTGTTGTGACGTGCATGTGTGTGCACAAGTGATGCTGTAAAGTGCCTATGAAGTGTTGCATACATGTGCACAATCGTGCAAGTGGTGTGCAAGTGAACAACAAGAGTTGTGCACAAGTGTGCAAGTGTGTGCTGTGTAGTGCATGTAGTGCACTTGAGCTATGTATTATGGTGCAAGTGTGTAGCAAGTGTTACGCATACATGTGCGCAACAAGTATGCAGCAAGTGTGGCATCAAATTGTGTAATATAAGCAACAAATTTGTGCAACAAATTCAGCTAAAAGATGCAAGGAAAACACAAGCAAAGATACTTGGAACTTTTTACCTCTCAAATTCTGAAAACTTACAAATCGTCACCTTGGAACCCAATTCTGGCCATGATCCATTGTGAATTTGGAAAACTCTAAAACATGAATGTTGTAGCCCCAGGGCTTAGCTTTCCACCACCATTTGAATCACCCAAATTAAAGCTAGGATGAGAGCATTATCGCCAAACTACTGAAGTGTGGCGAGAGGAAGATTTTCATGGTGAAGCGTCGCAAGCCAACTTTCTCACAATGCTGCAAGGTCTCGCAGGCCATTTTTTCACAAGCCTGCGAGGTCTCGCAGACCATTTTCCATACATTCCTGTGATGCTTCGTAAGCCAATTTCATGCATGCTTGCGATGCATCGCAGGCCATTTTCTTGCAAGCTTGCGAGGTCTCGAAGGCCATTTTTTCCTTCTGCACAACGTTCTACTTCTATTCAATATTCGTGTATCTTCGGCTCTGAATTGGACTTGGTGGTAAACATAAAAGTTTTAGATCTTTCTCTTATTTTTAGATTGGTTTAAGAATCAGCATCATTAAATATTTGGAGCTCATGTTATACCCATTCTGCCAAACTGTGGCAATGAGCCCAATAATGGAAACCCTGGAAGTAGCAATCATAAAGAAGCCCCCATTTCTGATACCTGCACATAAATTAGATGAAAGTTAAAACATAAGATATGGAGTACACTCACAGATCTTTCCAGAACATCCAAGAACTTCTCGTTTGAACTAGTCTTGAGAGATTTGCACTAAAAACAAGTTACACTACCAGTTCTGTCCAAAAACCAAACGAAGCAAGATAGGCATGTTTAAGTTTTCCTCAAATTCTTCAAACATCATTTAAGCTCTTCGTAACTCTTTGCTTGATTATTACTTCAAATACACATTTGGCTCATCTGATCAACATTTTTGGCATTTTTCTTCATTTTAGCACCTCAAAGTGTGAACCATATAAATGCACAACAAGACACAAAACGCTACACAATTGTATGAAAAACAAGGCAAAAGCTAAGTGAAATAACATATATAAGTTGGAATAAAAACAACTTATCAGATTACTCTAATTTTTGCACGGTATTTGGTTAGAGTGTGAAAGAAAGTACAAAATATTAAGGTGGCTTTGATCGCTTGGAATAAATCTAATGTTTGGAATATTTTCTCTACAGTTATAGAAGTGGAGAAGAAGGCTCAATAGGCTGAGACAGTGTTTGAAAATAATGATAATGATAATTATCTTTCTCAAAGCTATCTCAGCCAAGTACAAGCAGAGCTTCATCTCACGTTATGTGAGGAAGAGAGGTTTTGGCAGTAGAAATCACATATCAAATGACTTAAGGAGACCACAACACAATTCTTTTATTCCGCAATAAAACCAAAGCAGTCAAGAGTATGGATACAAAATATTCAGATTGAAAATAGATCTCGGGCAAGGGATTCGAAGGGATAAGAACTTTTATTGTGGATGTTTCCTCCAATTTGTTAAATAGGATTTTAAATCGGGTCGATAGTTCAAAGCTTGAGATTGTGCCCTTAATTCTTACAGATCAGGATTACATTGTTCTTTAGTATGAGCGAACGCAAGAGAAACTTTGGCTAGTATTATTTGAGATTGATAAAAAAAGCGCACCAAGTCTTGATAGGTTTTCTAGCCAGTTTTTCAAAACAACATGGGTGATTGTAAAAAATTATCTGTTTTAAGTTGTGATGGATTTCTTTTCTGGTAGAGAACCTCTGAGGTGTATAACATCTACTTTATTGGTGCTTATACCTAAATGTGATAACCCTCAGGGTTTTGGTGAGTTTAGGCCAATTAGTCTTTGTAATGTTATTAATAAAATCATTATAAAGATCTTGGCAAATAGGCTAGACAATTTCCTTTCTGGCCTGATCTCGAGTCATCAGAGTGCTTTGTAAAGAGGAATATAATTACAAATAATATTCTTCTAGCACATGATTTGATTGGTTAAATAAATATAAAATCTCATCAAGGGAATGTGATCATTGAGCTAGACATAATGAAGACTTATAACAGCGTTTCATGGATATTTCTATATTAGATGATGCAACAGTTTGGTTTTAGAGAGCGATAGATTGATATGACACAAATATGTATATCAAACTATTGTTTTGTAGTTCTAGTGAATGGTTGCTCGTCTGATTTTTTTCACTCTACGAAAAGAATAAGATAGGGAGACCCACTTTTAGTACCGTTATTTATTCTAATAGCTGAATTTTCACGAGATAATTAAACAATCCATTGAATGATTTTGTATGCCATTTCGTGGTTCAAGATATTTGATGCAAGCCACTCATCTAGTATATGCAAACGATATTCTTATAATTTTTGTTGGTGATATGGATTCCTTATCTGATGTGAGTATAGTAATACAAGATTATGAATGATTTCTAGACAACGGGTGAACCTAACGAAGAGTTACTTTTATGTGGGGTTTAATTCCTCAATGGTCATTAGGAGGTGTGCTGCCAGTATTTGGGATATTCTCAAGCATCCCTGCCTTTTACTTACCTAGGTTATCATATCTATTGTGGCAAAAGAGATGTTTGCTATATCAGGCTTATCTTTCAAAAATCCAAAGAAAAATCTCGGGATGGTAGTTCAAGTTTTTATCATTTAGAGGTATGATGGTGTTGGTGAAACATGTGTTAGATTCCCTTCATGTTCATATTTTAGTGGGTTCTCAGCCTCCTAACGATACTTTTGCAATAGATGACTCGTTTGTTTGCAAAACATTTCTAGGCTGGTTAAGGGATAGATAGAACGCAATATTAGATCATTTAGAGGACTCTGTGTAGGCCATTGGATGAGGGCAGTGTAGGATTTTGGGATCTACATTACGCGACTAATGCTTTGCGATGAAGCTATGGTGGTATTTTAGAAAGAAGAAATCTCTTTGGGCTGAATACATGCATGCAAAATATTGTCACACGAAACATCCTGTTGTCGTCTCCACTTTGAGGCTTTCATCTCATGTTTGGAGATGAATGATCCAGGCACAAGATTTGTGTCAACAAGAGATATATTGGTCTATTGAGAATGGCTCCGTGGATCTTCTTCATTATAATTAGAGGAAAGTGGGGGGTTTTATCCTACCTGACGCAGGGAAATGGTTTCACCAGAATTAGTTCTTTGCACTGGGACGACATGTGGGATTTGTCTAGATATGCACTGTCTCTTGACGTTAGGGACTCTATTCATCATATTCGATTCAATTATCAAGCTGCTAGACCGATTTGGATGTGTGCTTCAGATAAGAGGTTTACAATTTCTTTGGCATTTGAATTGGTTTGACCTAAGTTCTATTCATTGTAGTTCTATAAAAAGATATGGCAAGCTAAACTTCCATATAAGATGTCATTCATGTTGCTTCAACTTAACCGTGGTAGGGTTCCATTTGATAGATAGATGTTATGTTGGGGCTTTAATTGATCTTTTCCTTGTGTATGCTACACAATGCCTGAGGAGGAATCACTAGAGCATGTTTTTGGATTTGGATCATTTGCTGACAAGGTTTGGAATTCTTTTAGGGATATGATGGGTATTCCATAGAATCAATTAACATGGAGGTCAAGATGTATAGCCGAGTGGAAACTAAGAGGAAACATGTACAATAACTTACTTTTTCACCGGATCCCATGTCTGATAATTTGGCATTTATGGATTCGACGAAATTTTGAGTTTTTTTAAGGTAAAGGGAAGGCTTGGAGACTGGTGCTGTTATATATACGGTCACTAAGATTTCTAAATATCCACTTACATAGCTAGTGGGGTGGTATTCTTGATTTGGAGTAGTCATTTTCCTTATTTTTCCTTTTACCTTTATTGTAAATTCATAAATACCCTCACCGTTTTCATTATTTTCACACATTTTTTAATTCTTGCCCTACAAATTCTCAAATGACAAACTTAAAAACTCTATATAAGTCGATTCTAATTAATATTTCAATTATAATTGCTAGTTGAATTATTCTTTTTTCATATTATTCTTTCAGTTCCTTATTCTTGTTTATATATTTGTAAATAATATTATATTATGAGTAGATTTAGTTCAAGTTAATTCCAACCAATTAATATTGGCGATCAAAATAAAAATATATTCCCATCAACACCATCAAGTCCGTATTCACCAACTACTCTAAGATTCGATATGCTTCTGAAATATTTCACAAAAAATTTTAATGCTGATTGTGTTTTTGAGAGAGTAAAATGCAATTTTATTGAAAAATTCTATACATCAAGATATGAGGTAGATATGGGATACTGATTAATCATTTGGAGAAAATACATCCTCAAGATCGACTTTCATAAGTCACAAAGCACAATTAACACAAGCACTTTGTTAGCCTAGAGATTTTTTGGTGATAAGGAGTGGCATTGTGGCAGAGGTCAAAACGAACACAAAAAATCAATGTGAGAAAAAGCTAAACTTTTGGGACGGATTTCTAGGAGAAATTTTACACTGGTCCCAAGTTAAGCCGATCGAAACTTCTCAATTTTGAATAATTAATCCTAATGGAGATAAGCACAATTGGTAGTCAGGTTTTAAAAGGAGAGAGTTTTAAAGTAGTGGGGATCAAATGAAAACCTAGATGTCAACTTTGCAAGTTTGAAGATGGATAAGTGCACAAAATATCTATTTCTGTGGCCTTATTTGGTTAGATTTATGCTTGTCTTTGACCATTTGGTCGTTATTTATGTAGTGTTCATATGTATTTGTAGAAATGGGAGATTAAGGTGCTTGAAAGGATAAATCCATGTTTGAGGTGGAAAAATAGGCAAAAGAACCAAAAAACGTAACTTGGATGGACATGGGCATGAAGGTATAAAAGGAGCAAAATAGGAATGCAAGGCAAATTGGGCAGATCAAACTTCAAACGTGTGTATATCTGCTTCTGTTCAATGAAATGGAGAAATTCAAGATGTTTTGGAAATCTCTTTGAGAATAATAAAATTCTCGTGTTTAGAGTTTTTCCCAAATAAGCTATCATCAAGGTCTAATTTGAGTTTCAATTGAACATATAACTGTGAATGCTAGAAAAATAGAAGCCATTAACACAGTTTGGGAGAATCAGCATAACTTGAACTCCACGACTCCAAATTTAATGCTTCTTATTGCATTGCAAAGTCAGGAGGAAGCTATAATGCTTACAAAGACCATAAAGCCCAGTTCGGCCAGGAAGACATTAAAAAAGATAGAGGACATTGTACCATAAATACTGCCTGATCACAAAGATTTTGCCTACGGAAAATGTGGCTTAGAGTGACTAACAATCATGTTATGCCATGAAACGTTTATACAACGAGACTAGGAGCAATTGTATCTTTTTGTTAATTACGTTTCAACCCCAAGTTTTCAACAAACAAGATAACACTTGTAATTATTGATTTCTAACTATTCGACTTAGTATTTAAGACCTTCTAAAGACCATTTTAGGTATAAAATAGTATCTAGAGTAAGAAGTAGCTTAGAATAGAATTTACATTAGTCTTTCAAGACACACACACACACACACTAACTGTGTGTTCTTAGTGTTTTTGCATTCTTAAAGAGGAATTCCTTTAAACTCTTGACTTTAATAGCTTGATTTGAAAGGAAAACTAATACCTTTTGCCTTGGGATTTCAAAGGGCAGTACTTCTCTTTATTTTTCATTAGTTGATCTATTGCAATATTTGATATTTGTGATGTTCTTAGTTACAGTCTCAGAACAAGACAAAGTTGGGGAATTGAATGTGATAAAGCAAGTACCGTCACTATATTTTCCCTGAAATGAGAGGATATGGAATGCTCTAAAATAAGGGCAAAGCTAAAGCTTGGCCCTATGCCAGCTATCATAAGTAAGTAAGGGTAGCCTAATCTAATAATAACGTGAAAGAAGCATTTTCCAGCTCGAAAGTTATTAGGCAGCTAGGAAGGAAGTCCTGTGCCCAAAACCGATTTCCATCCAGTTCTGCAAGCCATTCAATAAAGTATGTGCTCAACGAGAAGCATGCTCTTTATTTGACTTTCTTTGCTTCTTTCTTCTATGTATAGCCTCAAACTCATGCGCTTGTCAATGATAGGTATAAGACTTACTTCTTATTATGCTCGTGCTTCTCACCCGAGGGTTGCCCCAGACAAACTCTTTTCTTCTCTTAGGACTCTAAGCATAAGTCCTTTATTTATTATTAGCAGCTAAAAGAAGTATGCTTTATTTTTATTGAGATAGTAGAGTTAGACTAATCTTGCTGAAATGCTAAGTACCACTTCTGGTAGATATATGGTTTACAAAAAGATATGAGATGCTGGCTTACCTTCTAAATGTTGAGAATATTGAAAGGCAAGTTGCCTTTGGATATAATATTGTATAGATATCAAGGGCCCCTCAAAATGCTTTTGTTCTGTGGAGTCGAATGAGGAGACCTTGAGTCATGTTTTTTCAAGAGGTGATGTGGCATTTAAGTTGTGGGAGTATTTTGAAGGCCCCATTGGAGTTAGCTTTAGGGGGAATTCTGTACGAAGAAGATGCAGGGCATGGTACTGGTTGGTGGTATTAGATAAGCTCTCAGGGAATAATCTATTTCTTATTAATTCCTTGCTTTCTCATGATGACTAGGAATAGGCAAATAAAAAATTTCACTTCGAATTTCGAACCTCAACATCCTGCTTCTTATGGTGTTTCGACGAGAATGATGAAACTAAATTTTATGACAAATCTGATTCGATATGTCGGTTGTTTCTATATATTTTGAAGTTCTATAAGTCTCGTAGCAATCTTTATAGGTCAAGTATCAGAAGGAAGAATCATCGAGGGTCTAAATCTATTTCATTTTGTAACACTTATTTTATGCTTGATATTTTTATTTTGTGTTTATTCTTGTCATTTGCAAAAAATGTACGGTCTTCTACTTGTATTATCCCCGTATATGTTGATTCTATTTAGCATAACTTTCTTTTGCTATTTGATCTGGGTCTACTTTTTTTCTCACTTGGACTTCGATTTGATTTCTTTCTTCCTTATAATCTAAACTATAGAAGGAGTTCCTCTACCATCACTATCCAGTGAGTCCTCGTATAGGAACGATTCCTTTAGGTTATAGGTTCTATTGGAATCTTCCTATGAAAGAGGAACTGGGGACTCCTCGGTGAATCAGGCCCGTGCTAATCCAGCAGTTTCCCCATAGGAGGCAGCGAGTCTGCCACCCTATGTCCCCTCTCTGTATCAACCAGATGAAATTAAAGGAGGTGACTCGATCTATCCGATCGAACGGCGGCTCTTAGATGCAAAGAGGTTTCCTTCAGATGACGCTAAAATCCTATTCGAGGTCAAGGTCGAGATTCTCAAGGTCATGTCTGGCCTTGATCTCGAAGGAGATTAGCTGGGACGAGGAGCCCAGGCTCTCGACAATCCCCGCACTTCCACAGGGGAGCAATCCCTCGAGAAACTAAACGCCCTTCTTTCGGGTCTCCAAAGTGAGGGAATCAATTCCGATTCCTTTAAGGGCCTGAAAGAAAAGGTTTTTCTTCGGGATGGGGATGCTGACGAAACTCTGCCACATAGCGGGGGGGTTTTCCTGACGTACTGGAGTTATAACATTTGAATTTCTCAACCATTCTACGTTCCCGAAATGGATCCTATCAATATTTTAGCATTTTCTATGATCATCTCTATTTCAGGTATTCGGGAATCCTCCTTAATAGACGAAAATATTCCTATTATGTCAATGCCAATTGAATCAATGTTATTAGCTGTGAATTCGAACTTTTTGGTATTTTCCGTTTCTTTGGATGATATGATGGGTCAATCATTTGCTTTATTGGTTCCAACGGTGGCAGCTGCGGAATCTGCTATTGGGTTAGCAATTTTCGTTATTACTTTCGCGAGTCCGAGGGACTATTGCTGTAAGAATTTCTTAATAGTATTCAAGGTTAAAGCATGACTCCTTAGAGAGTTAACAAAATACGAAAGTTCTCTTCTCTTTTCGTTCTCTTCTTTTCTTTTTTTCTTTTGATTTGGTTGGCAGGGTCAGGGGCCTTTCTTGCTGGGAGAGCGCATCTTATTGAATAAAAAGTTCTTTCCTAAACAACTTCCCGTTCATTTGCCAAAAGATAGAGAGATAAGGCTTTCTAAATGACATTGAGTTCCACGAATATGCAAGCTAGAAAGATGCTATTTGCTGCTATTTTATCTATTTGTGCATCAAGTTTGAAGAAGATCTCAATCTATAATGAAGAAATAATAGTAGCTGTTTGTTTTATAGGCTTTATCATATTCAGTCGGAAGAGTTTAGGTAAGACTTTCAAAGTGACTCTCGACGGGAGAATCTAGGATATTCAGGAAGAATCACAGCAATTCCCCAATCCTAACAAAGTAGTCCTTTCGGAATCCAATGAACAACAACAATTACTTAGGATCAGCTTGCAAATTTGTGGCACTGTAGTTTAATCATAACAAATAGCACGTTATGCGCCTAAGTGCGAAAAGACAGTGCAAGCTTTGTTATGCTAAAACATAAATGTTAAGTCAGCAACACTTCTAAATGCCACCTCTTCCCATCGTATCCTTCTTTAGGACGATTTAGTCATGGGTTTTCACTTCTCAGTGAGGGAAAGATTTGAACTCAGGTCTACGTTGAAAACTTCTATAGTAGAACTCATTCGAAAGGGCTTAGCAGTCTTAAGAATGGTTCGGGTAGTTGGTTGTTCTAAAATAACGTGAAAATGCCATCTCTATGGACCATTCTATGTTATCTATTTTATCCTAAAAAATTCATATATAGAATTAAAAAAAATCGTTGGCTCTTTAAGTCACTAGGAAAAGCTCTTCAGGATTGTGAGGAGGACCCTCTTCCTAGAGATTTGTTAGCGCGAGGTGTGTGGTATGCGAAACATCTTTATGCTAAGTATTTATTGTACCACTTAATGATGGATAGTTATGATGTTCCGAAAAAGGAGAGAGGGTTCTCTTAATAATAAATATGACGAATAGACTATAATTCATGTTCATGCTAAGAGAATAGCGGATCCAATACCAAGATGACTTCTTTCTCAGGAAGTGCAGCAAGTACTTGAGGAATTTTGGCCCCACAAGTGAGTTGTCGATTGCCCTATAAGAGAGGCAGTCTACCACAAGATCGAGTTGGAGCCTAGAGCCAAGCCCCTTTTTACTTAAACTGGGGCAGGGTTTAGCATATAGCCCCCCAACTAGCATCTATTAGTTAGGGGTTTGGCTGAGCTTGAGAATTCATTGAGGTCTATTTATATTCTAGCCTCCAAGGAAATTTTTCCCTCTCTTGCTGGGTTGTTTTATTTAATCCAAAAGAAGTGGTAGCCTTGTGCATTGATTATTGGGCGCTCAAATAGGTAACCTAACCATCAAGAACAAGTATCCACTTTGATTACAGACTTCTTCGCCTTAATCAATAAGCACGAGACACTTCTCAATGTTGGATCTACAGGTGGGCTACTTACCAAGTGCATATCGCAGAAGGAGACGAGCCAAAGACGGCCTGTGTGAAAAGCAATCAACCTTACTAATGAAGGAGTATTTGATTTGATTATGCCTTTTGGACTCACCAATGCCCCTGCCACGTTCTGCACCCTCCACAATGAGCTAATCCATCCGTACTTAGACAACTGGTCGTATAATTTGATTGTGTACTATAGCTATCCATTAAATGACTACGTTAGCCACCTTTGGACCTTAAGGTATTAAGGAAGAATCACCTCTATATAAAGAAAGGGAAATGCTCATTTAAACAGATCGAGATACTATTCCTAGGGCATTGGATGGGTATTAGAGCCATCGAGAAGTGAAGAACACCTACAAAAGTGAGTGAGCTAAGATCATTTCTAGGGCTCATAAACTATTACCGAAGATATATCGTAAGTTACTCAAAGAGGGCTGCTAAACCCAAAATCTCCTAAAGAAGGACGAACGGACCGATCATGGCACTGTAGTGATCGAAAGAGTGTCAAAGAACTTTTGAGGGCCTAAAGCGGGCAGTAATTGATGACCTTGTATTGTAGTTGCCAAATCACACTAAGACATTTGAAGTACATATGGATGTGTCAGATTATGTCATAGGCGGTGTGCTAGTATAATAAGGTAACCCAGTAACATATGAGAGTTGAAAGCTCAATGAGACCGAAAGGTGTGGTCCAAGAGAAGGAGATGATAGCAATAGAGCACTACTTGAGAACTAGGAGGTGGGTCATGATTTGTAGTTAAGCAAGATGGATAATGTGGCAACGAGTGACTTCCTAACCCATAGGAAACTCACACAAAATAGGGATGATGACAAGCAAGACAAACTTGCCAAGATTGATTGATATAGTGCTAGAGTATAAGCTTGGATGAACCGACCAGGTCACGAATGTCTTAAGTAGAAAGACAGAGCTGGCGGTATTTAAGTGTGAGGCAGTGGCAGCCACCAACAGGGTCACAAGTACCCAACCACATTGTATTCGAGAGAGGCTTGCAAAAGGACCCGCGAGAAGCCTTTTGCACCAAGCTAAGCAATGCAAAACTTAGCTTAGAACAAGGATGGGCTCTTGATCACAAAAGGGAATAGAATTGACTTTTCATGCTTAATGGAGATTTGAGAAAGTAACTCCAAAAAGAGTGCCACGACACAATGACTACTACAGGGAGCTGGTCACCCGGGAACACACAGCACAATGGCCTTGAAAGGCTACTATTGGCCAAGGATGATATATGTCGAAGAATAAAATATGTAAAGACTTGCCAACAAGATAAGGTTGAGAGAGCAAAAGCCATCGGATTACTCAATCCTCTACCGGTCACGGATAGGCCATGGTCCAACGTGTCCATAGGCTAAATATTGAGCTTACCAAAGGTGGGGAAGTTAGGGTCCAGTTGTGGTAGATAGTTTATAAAAGTATTCTATCTTTACCAACCAATTGGACGGTAGAGGGCTCGATTCTTTGTCAAGCGTGTGGTTAAGTATTTGGTATACCTTGCCATCGTCAGTGATAGAGACCCATTATAGAATCGTGATGCTTAATGACTGAACTCGTTGGTTAACAGGAATATTCTAGATAGAAGTATTCAATTAGTTATTTGATCTAGGGGGTCCTGAACTTCTCCACAAGTCTTTATACATAGCCTAAGGACATCTAAAAGCCGAAAGGAGCTATACGTTATTGGAGGAGTACCTGAGGCACTCGCAGGCAGCTACTGGACGTAGCACAATTTAGCTTAAATTGGCAAAAAAAGCTCTGCATTCGTCTGTTCGAGTTAGCTATAGACCAGCAACTTCTGGCTCTCCACATGGTTGTTGCTGGCTACACGAGATCATCACATGATATTTCTTTAGAAACTACTCCTAAAAATCCACAATAGCGATGAAATAAAATCGCATCTGGAATATAAAATGGGGCCAAGGAACGACACTGATTTTATTGGTTGTGTCTCAATTGGAAACTTCTCACCGGGGATACATGGCCCATTCGTCCAATGTGCAATCGGGCAGAATATATTTAAAATTAATTTTTTAACCTGTTAATTAAGTGTAGTACCTCGTGACCTTATTCGATAAATTTTAGAGGCATGAAGCTTAAGGAGAAGCGGCCAAGATCTCTCCCATCAGACAAACAGATGCAATGGTTAGAGATTCAAGATTTTCGATTGGACTGATTCAAGCGATTGAAAGAGAAAAGACCGATTATAACAAAGAACGGTAAATAAGCAAAGGACAGACCAATCAATGAGTACATGTGACACCAACTTTTTCATCTCTACGCCTCTCATTTCCACCTTTGATGATAATTGTATCATCCCTGCCTTTCAGCTTAATTTGTATAGCACATAATTTGTAGTCCGATCGTATTACATATCTAGTCCAATCAGTCAGTTGGTAAGTAGGGCATTGGCTAGGCGATTGCTTATATATAATAGCATCACGCCTTTCACCAAGCCGAACCTCAATTTGGATGAAGTTGTTTATTTTGCATTGACTTCTGTCCGATGATATGTACATCTACATAAAAAAGATTTAGTGAGAATTAGATCTACCATTTTCTTATATATGCATCCATCGGTGCCATTTTTAGGGGTCAATCAAGGAAGGCAGACCTCTGAGCAATACAAGATAAGGTTCGTTAGACATTATCATTCCTCTGGATCAGAGGGAATTTTGAGACGTAGCTACGCCTATCTTCCATGAGAGTAGGTATACTAGAAGCCAAGAAGCTTGTGAACACACGCCATCTTAGTCTTCAATGTGATTGCTCCAAGAATACTCTTCAAGGTGGAATTTCTTCAAGCTCCAATGAAGAACTCTTAGAAACATCTTCATGATGAATTGTAATTGAAGAGATATTCCAAATAGCTTCTTCTTGAGATGTAAATACCGTATGAACTTATTCAAGATTGTCCAAGTCTCCACAATGTGTCAACAATAATGTTTGCAAGGCGGCTTTCATTCTCTTGCTCCTTGATCTTGTCATTAGACCATCAAGATTCTCCAAAGGATCATGTGAAGTCGGCCTTGGAACCATGGACATGGATGGATTGCTATCTGCCCCTCCCTCTTCGAAAGGATTCGTCCTCGAATCACCTACATCATAAAAAGATAAATCAGAAACATTAAATGTAGATGAGACATTGCCATTCTCACTCGGAAGTTCAATCTTATAAGTATTATCTTCAATCCTTTCCAATACTCGAAAAGGACCATATCCTCTTAGATAAAGCTTAGATTTCCTTTTCTCGAGAAACCTCTCTTTCCTTAAGTGAATCCAAACCTAATCACCCGGTTTAAATATCACTTGCCTTTTTACCCTTATTGACTTGTTTAGCATATTGTTCATCATGCCTTTGAATATTATTTCGAACTTTCGCATGTAACTGCTTCACAAAATCTGCTTTCTTTTTACCTTCGACATTAACAAACTCATTAGTAGGACGTTACTTTCTTAAAAAAATTACTTTTTGTTATTATGCAAGATAATTGGGTCAAGTAATTACTTATTAATAACGAAATATTAAGCCCAAATTAACGTTTTCTTGGACTTAATTTATTACAAAATAAATCCTATAAATTACTTAAGGATGGCGTGATCCATAAATGGAAAAGGCCAAGCATGCCATCTTTATCTTCAATGGGATTGCTCCAAGAATACTCTTCAAGGTGGACTTTCTTCAAGATCCAATGAAAAACTCTTAGAAACATCTTCATGATGAATTGTAATTGAAGAAATATTCCAAATAGCTCCTTTTTGAGATCTAAATGTCGTATGAACTTCTTCAAGATTGTCCAAATCTCCACAATGTGTCGACAATAATATTTGCAAGGCGGCATTCATCCTCTTGCTTTTTGATCTTGTTATTAGACCATCAAGATTCTCCAAAGGATCATATGAAGTTGACCTTGGCACCATGGACATGGATGGATCACTATCATGTAGAATAATCACTGTGAACCATCTGCTTCATAAAGATAGTTGGTTGAAATGAGATTGTCTCATTCAGCATGGTATGGCCTACGCTTTGATGAGCAAGATGCAGTTCACCTTACAGCCACTTTTGTGTCCTAGTTCATTTTCTTTCTCTAATGACTAAGCTAAGAGAATAAGCAAAGGTACCTTAAGCGATAGCGAAATGGCAATAGGCATGCATTCCTATTCCCTCGCTCTATGACTACAACTGAAGAAAAGAAGGCTTATACTTATTGAGCTGATTCTAAATTTTTTTACTTTATGGGATGGGGCGGCTTGCCTACATAGAGGTTTCGGCTAAACTGAGACCAAATAAAGCTCCATCTAGTTCTATAAGTTGTTAGTATATGAGTGTGATAATGTCTAACTAGCATCCTAAACCTTTCATAGCATAAGACCCACAATCCATTTATCTGAATCCCACGCTATGGCCAAACGAACGAGACTCTAAAAATGGATAAAAAAATAGGTCACCGTAGAAAGAAAGGGATTGGATAAAATGCGATCACCCTTACTGGTCATCGTGGAAAGAAAGGGATTGGATAAAAGAGGACCCATCATTTCACTCATACACTCTTAATTTTTTCTCGACTCTCCTACAGCGGCAAGGAGATTACTTAGCACATTGACTGATTCAATTTAGACTAGCCTATTCCAAAAATAAAAGCTCCTTAGCACCCCAAGACGGGAGTGGGAGACGACCCTACGTACAACAGCAGCACCGACTTTACAAAGTCATAATAAAATCTTTCTTTTTTCTTTTTCCCAATTCATTTGTGAATAAGAATTGAAGGGCGTGAAGCGAATGCTTCTAGTTTCTTTCCCTTCTTCTTATTATTATGGCAGCTACATTTTTGTGACGGAAATAAACAAAAAGCGATATGAACGTGATATTTTCAAATCGATTAATAGATAGCCTGATCTGTTCTGATAGATCAGAATAGATAGAGAGGGAATCTATCAAGATAAGGAGAAATCTCTTATTTCTATCTATTGATGAGACAACTATCTATTCTTGATCCATTAGAAAGAAATCATATGTATCTGATGTAGTCTACATCGCACGTAAAGCACCCGAGTGCTTTTTAGGCCAGCTCAATTCTCTTATCCATTGGTCCAATACATTGGGCTCATTTTATGAAGGGAAAAGTAAGTTTATCTTGTTCACCACCTAACGTATTCCCCTCTCTCCCTAGTATTATCCCACATAGAAAAAAAGAGCGTGGAGCCCCTGCTTGGCCTGCAGGTCTACTAACTTAAAACAAGGAGTTTTGCCTGAACTAGCAAATCAAAGTCTCTTTCAGCACCGTACTTCCTATAGCTAACATGTATCCAGTCCCACGAGAATGGGCAGCGCAAAGGAACTTGTGCTGCTATATCGAATCCCCATTTGGCTATTGAGAATCGAGTGGTAAGCCATGATCTCCAGGAAAAAATATAACTCATCTTCCATTGGTGATAGGTGCACGAATGACAACTCCAAACGTCACACATCTGCCACCTACCTACCGTTTAGGTGACACCAGTTAGATCCAGCTAAGGTAAGGAACTTCGTGTCACGGCTCCTCCCCCCTGTTATGGTCTCATGAAGTAAACTTCGTTGCCTTCTATCCCGTAATGCAGATAGACACTGTGCCATGGGCAAGATTTGGGGCAGAGAGCTGCAAAGAGACCAAAATAATGATTCATTTGGATTAACGAGCTTTTTTTGAGCACAAAAACTAAGAATCAATGGAATGTCTGTCTATCCGTGAACATCTATTCTATCTATATATCTAGGGGATCTCTCTCTATATATATATATATAAGTTTTTTATTGCATAATATGATCACCTAACCGTAGTTGCATATCAGCTATGCTTAATATACGGGATAGGATTTCTGTATGATCAGATCCTTTGGACCTGGCGTAAAAAACTCAAAGCCTTTAGGCAAGAAAGCAAAGTAGAAGTAGAAGCTTTGCCAGAAGCAAGACAAGAAAGCAGAGTTGTCTATGAAGCTGTAGCTTTCTCTGACAGACTAAAATACAAGAGTCACGACCTATTTTGATTCAAAAGAAAGGCAAAGGGTTTGCAACAAGCAAATGGCTTTCTATCATAGTTTCATGCGAGGGTTCCAAAACTTAATTAAGTACCAAAGACTACTTTCGACTAGTTTCATAAGAGGGTTGTTCATTACAAGCTATCAGCACTGTATTAGATTGAAGGTCAACTTATCTTATTGCCATTTAATCTCTAAGTTGGGTTTCTGCTAAGAACGAAATAATGTTCATGTCCAAAGGTGAACAAAGCCCTAACTTTTAGAGTTCGTTGCTTTTCCCAGGCCGGAGAAGTGTTTATACAGCTTTCCTTTGTTTGATATGTTTATTCAGTACCAATAGAAACTAAAACTACACCAAAATAAAAAGGCCACTATATAATGTAGAAGTAGCTAGCCTATTGTAGTCGGCCTAACCAAAACATCATGACAACATAAAATTAGCCTTATGAATTAAATCTTAAGTAGGGGGCTAAACCCGCCTACTAATCAAAGAGGCTGAGAGTAAGTGTAAGCTCACTCATAAGCTCTTTGAGCTTCCTTTTATTTGCTTTTCGGGAGCCACACAGTACAAAGATGGAAGTCAGAGGGCCCACACTACATGCTTAATCTGTTTCTTTGAGGGACCATAAATTGGAAAGCGCCTTTTAACCACCCCATTCATTCAAAAAAAAAGGGAAGAGGCCTATGTATTTACATGACCCTTGCAGATTTAACCCTATCTACACCCGAAGCCACTCCCATAGCGGTCCTACCACAATGTTGTAAAATGGCAGCTCGTGTGGAACCTTTTATTTTTGTCGTAACGGTGGTAAAATGTAACAAAATATTACGGCCGCCTTATATAGGGGCCAAAGATATGGTAAATTGGGCCAAAATATGACACTCGAAGGCCCCAGCATACATAATCCTATCCTATTCGAGTCTGAGTTTACCCTTTGTATTTTGGACAGCCGTCTATAGTAGCATCATAAGGAGAACCTCCCTTTCAAGGCCGCTAGGGAAAGAGTATGGTATATAGGAAGTTGGTTTTTCTCAACTTGGTGTATAGAACGAAAAACCTTTTGATACAAGATAGGGCTGTTCATATAAAAGAAAAAAGTTTCCTATATTTTCTTATTTATCTTTCCCAAGAGGGAAAGAGAATGAGGCTCTTATGGGGAGGGGAAAGGCTTGGGCTTACCAATGACCCTATAAAAAACGGAAGCTGTTGAGAGGTTCCCTATTGCCGAGACGAAGGACAACACTTCTGTACATGATTGTAGTATGTCAGGTCGTCTTGTCCTCGCTACATCAAAGAGTACCTATGCACTATGTTCCGGTTCACTAATAAGGAAGATAGATTTGAGTTGGGGGTCTACGATATGATACTCAATTATGACCCGGGGAGATAATGATAACTATGGGTAGAAAGCACGAACCATTTTGTAATAAATTATGGGAGGGGTTACAGATCTGTCATATTACCATCGATTGACAGAGCGAAACGACCAGAAAAAAAGTGAAGTTAGAAAGTTGTATGATAGGTGGTAACTATCTTGTACAGTTTGGAGGGTAATCGGAGTAATCCAATCAGTGAGGGGATCTTTGGCTCTATCAAACATACAGGGAATTGGAGGTAGCATTCTACCGATATCAAGTCATGGACTGGTTTCTTCAGCTCTTTTTCTATGTGTTGTTGTTCTATATGACCGACATATTACTTCATTTATTAGATATTATGGAAGTTCAGTAAGCACCATGCAGAATCTTCCTGCCATTGTTTTATCTTCCACTTTGGCTAATATAAGTTCA
Source organism: Ophiorrhiza pumila (assembly GCA_016586305.1). Taxonomy (NCBI): domain Eukaryota; kingdom Viridiplantae; phylum Streptophyta; class Magnoliopsida; order Gentianales; family Rubiaceae; genus Ophiorrhiza; species Ophiorrhiza pumila. Next base: position 15,534,180 of record BLIW01000011.1, read on the forward strand.
CCTGGTACTAGCAGCTTTATCAGGGAATTTCTCATTTTAGTAGGAGCTTTCCAAAAAAATAGCTTAGTATCTATAATAGTAGCGATTGGGATGATTTTAGGCACGACCTATTCCTTTTGGCTATATAATCGTGCAATTTTTGGGAATTTAAAACCTGATTTCTTCCTTAAATTCTCCAATCTAAATGGCATAGAAGTTTCTATATTTTAACTTTTTTGTTGGAGGGGCGACCGTTCATTAAACTACCAAAGAAAAAGGGTAAACCAATGTGATCATGACATTATAGGTGCTTGTAATATGACAGATGTGACTTCCCTTAGTTGGTTTGGGTGGCATAGCCCGTTATAGAAGTCCCCCCTTTTTTATCTATTTCTTTAGTCTTTAGGGAGCCGACTTTACTTAACTAAAAAAAGGGCTTGCGCTAGGCGCTTACCTTTTTTGGTTGAGCCCTATTGTATCTTGCTGGGTGGGACCGATAGAAAGAAAAGACGAGGGGCAACCATGCATGGTACTTCTCGACCCTATCTCTGAGGGACAGTTGAACGAGCAACTCATGAATGCTGCCAGGTCAGACAAGCCAATAACTTGAACTCGTTTTGTCTATTTTTTGAGCAAGAATCACAGCTTTACTTAATCTTCACCATGATACAGACACCAAGTTCTTATGGAAGAGCAGAAGGAGATTTTTCATCAATATAAAAAATATGATGATAGGAATGGAAACCAGAAGCACGACTGGGGTTTTCGTGTTCCAAGATAATCAAACTATCAATAACAGTAATGTAAGCATGAGGCCTTTTGGTAGTACTGGTAAACCAAATGGCCACAGCAACAAAATCTGGGACGGAGGACTTGTAGTATCTCTCTTGATCTGGCAAAAGTGAAAGAAACCCTAGCATAATTCGAATGGAGGTTGACCTCTATTTTTATTGATTCAATACAATAGTGGAAAATATCATATAGTTCCCTACTAATACAAACTTTCTTGGTTTAGGGGCTTTTTGGCCCTGATCAATCTTTTTCATAGTTGAGAAAGGGGTCTAAATCAATGAACATTAATGAACCATCATTGATGGACATTGCACGTGACATGATCAATTCGACTCAAGGTCCGACGCTAACAGAAGTTACTTACTTTCCTATTAGCGAAGAAAAAGGGCAGGGCTTTTTTTATATTAATAGTGGGAAGGTATCATGAGATCTGAGAGGCTAAATAGCTAGTGTCCTGATTGTGGGTTGTTGAATTTTTGTGTTATTATGTGGTATTATACTATAGGTTTGAGGAATTGTGATTTATATTCTTAATAATGAATTACTTTAGTTCAAATGCTAGATTCTTAATGTATGATGAGTTATGTGCATAAATGTGTGATTATTCTTATTTGTCCTTGAGCATGCGTTAAACTAACCTAATTCATGTACTAATAGAAAAGAGGGTTGCTTAAGTGAAAGAATTTGGTTTGGAATGGGTAGGTAAAAGTGGGAACATAAGCAAACCTTGACCACCAACATTCCTCGGTCCTATTTAAATTATCCAAACTTGACAAAAGAGGAAGCTTTAGTTGAGTTTATGTATCATCACACTTTGAAGGCTATTAAATCGATAAGGGATGTGTGACTAAGACAACCAAAATGGAAAACTTGAGTGAGTGTTAGAAATAATTGGCACTTGGATACTAAAGAAGCAAGCCATAAAGGTAGCAAAAAATGACACTTGAACTTAATTCATGAGATTTATGAGCTTAGGTAAAACAACTCCAAGGGTACAAAAAAACGTATACTGAAAAAAATAAAAAATACTTCATATTTACCTCTAATAAGGCGTACAAAAAATTGATTTATCGCATTATAGTTTAGAGGAGTTCACATTAAGAATTTATTCAAATTTATAAAAAAAGCTAATCAAAATAACTAAGAAATGATAATTATCCATTAATCAAAACAAGATATCCACACCCAAACTCCAATAAAATTAAGCATAAAGAACTTAAAAAAAACATGAAATGAGTAATATAAATTTCATCGCCACCACAGTTAGAATACACATTGTCCTGTGAGAAAAGGAAAGAATTCACCTATTTATCCATGTCAACCCAATAGTCTTGTTGTGCAGGTGAGGCCCAAGCAATGTCTCAATTAACATTCTTTTTTATTCAAAATAACAACTAAAAATAAAAACATAAGAAAAATACATTAATGAAAAAGACTCGGAGTACCTATCCATTTACCAAAAGAATGCTATTTCACAAACATTTATTCTTCTAGTATATGGCTTCTTTTGTAATCATTTGAGGAGGAACTTGAGCTCATGCACTTGAGGAGGAAGTTCAATGGACTCAACTATGTACCAATCTTGCTCCTCCAAAGTAGGTTTCTCATTTTTTTTCTTTCACAATTAACTTTGGGATTTCAAATGGTTCATCATCCTTCCATGTCACCTTTTCTTCCATCTTGTTTGACCTATAAGATTCCATCAAGGGCTTTTCCTCCATAGTCTCAATGAAATCATCAATAATTTCAAAATATGCATTCATCAATAAAACCATTCTCTACCATATTAGCTATTCCACAAAAAATATACAAGTCTTCTTCATATGAGCTAATATGGTATTCTATTTTAGGCACCTCCACATCATCAACACATTGAACAATATTATTATCTAATGAGGGTGTATTAGTTCACATACATTTTAATAACATCTACCATATAATCTAAATCATAAAAATTCATGTAAGATATCAAAATGACATAAGAAATCACTATGTCAGCTATTTTATTACATATAGGCACGTCGTCATCACATAAACCAACATATGGGTGATAAACACAAAATATAAAATTTATTTTATGGTCCTTTGTGGTCGAAAGTTGGATGGACATTAAATTTAATTGTAAATATCTTACAGGTTTTGGATGATGGAAGTTGGAAAGTAGTAAAGAGATGAAAAGATCACTTTGTGGACTTTTGGACCGTTTTAGCGTGATAAGAGCAAGACTTGGAAAAGAAGATATCTTTTTTTGTAAATTTGGAAGCAGTCAAGACTTTTGGAGAATAAAGAACTCATTTCCTTTGCGAATTTGGAAGAAGAGTTATATTAGGAAAGAGTTAATTAGGAAACAGGCTTGCATGCCTAAAAATCTTGGCAGCATGTGACGCATCTTTTTGGAAACAAAATATTTATTTCTTTAAGTTGTTTTGAGAAGTCTTTAGTCAATAGGATTACTTCCTTAGAAAGTTACGTATCTGTTCCTATAAAAGGAGATCAAGGTAGCTAGGTTAAATATTCATCTCCTCCGCTTCTCGTGATCACTAGTTTTTGTTTGTGAACCTATTGCAGTTTTTGCTACCGTACGCTCGTACGGAGGTTAATTATAGACAACATATTTTCCATTAATTCTTATTTTCTTATATCTTTTATTTAATTGCTTTTAATTATGTGTAGTTAGTAGTTTACTTTTTTGGGTAAATATTTAAGGAGACACTAATTGATTAAGAATCGTGAGACTAAATATGATTGTCATTTGAAGATATTGGAGCAGATAAAGTAGGAGATGTTAAAGAAAAGTTGTAGGCTTTCTCAAGAAAGTGAGGATGCTTTTTGTATACATGTTTGCAAATGGAGTTCCATTTTGTGCATAGATCTCTAATCTTGTCAAATTCCTGATAAATGAAGAATACGACAAAACAATGATCAAAAAATGAAATTTTAAAAACTTCACATTAATTCAAACTATAAGTTGCAATTGACTTGGTCAAGAAATAACTGATTATTATATGTTTCTCTTCTTTTCTTATCCTTGTATTGCTAGAGATATAAAAACTACCAGTTCAAACATTTGAGTTAGGATTTTGAAGGCTAATGTGAGTATATCTCATTTTAATTACTACCTTGACATAGCTGAACACAATCTTGAATGAAATTTTATTCTAAGAAGTCTTTATTTTTGGTGTCATGAATTTGGGTTAAAATTTGAAATGATGTTTGTATTCTATGCCATCTAGGATTGGGTAATCTGCGATTTTTACACTAAACTAGACTTTTTAAGAGATACAAAATCCTTTTTTTTTCTAGGCTGGGCAGTTTCCTTTCTCGCTTGATCTCGAGTCCGCTGAGTGCCTTTGTTAAAAGCCGTATGATTATGAATAATATTATTCTAGCACATAATTTTATTGGTTAAATAAATATGAAATCTCGTCAATGGAATGTGATAATTATGCTAGATATAATGAAGGCTTATAATAGAGTTTTGTGGATATTTCTATGTTAGATGAAGTGATATTTTGGTTTGGAGAGCAATAGATTGACATGATACAAAGATATATCTCGAACTGTTGGTTTTTGGTTCTAGTGAATGGTTGCCCGTCTATTTTCTTTCACTCTACGTGAGGAATAAGATAGGAAGACCCATTTTCCCTTGTATGAGACGGTTAAACAATCCGTTGAATAATTCTTTTATATCAGATCATGGTTAAAGACATTTTATGCCAGTCACTCATCTGGTACATGCAGACGATATTCTTTTGTTTTTGTTGGTGATATGGATTCCTTACCTGATGTGAGGTGGGTAATACAGGATTATAAAATTATTTCTGGACAACAGGTGAACCCAACGAAGAGTTTTTTATGTGGGTTGTAATTCCTCAGTGGTTGTTAGGAGGCATGTTGCCAGAATTTTGGGATATTCTCAAGCGTACCTACCTTTTACTTACCTAGGTTGTCAGATCTATTGTGGGCGAATGAGGAGTTCCCTCTATCAGTGTTAGTGAAACATGTGTTAGATTCCCTTCATGTTCATATTTTAGCGGTTTCTCACCTATCCCCCAAAGATCCTTTTGAAATAGATGACACGTTTGTTTACAAAACATTTCCAGGCTGATTAGGGGATAGATAGAATGCAACATTGGATCACTTGGAGGACTTTATGTAGGCCATTGGATAAGGGTAGTGTGGGAATTTTGGATCTACATGACTTGGCTAATGCTTTGCGATAAAGCTATAGTGGTATTTTAGAAAGAAGGAATCTCTTTGGGCCAAATACATTCATGCAAAATATTGTCACTTAGAATATCCTATTGTTGTCTCCACTTTGAGGCTTTCATCTCACGTTTGGAGACGAATGATCAAGCACGAGATTAGTGTCAACAAGAGATATATTGGTCTGTTGAGAATGGCTCGGTGGATCTTTTTCATGATAATTGGAACAAAGTGGGAGTTATATCCCACCTAGCGTAGGGAAATGGTTTCACCAGAATCTGTTCTTTGCTCTATGACAGCTTGTGGGATTTGTTTTGATATACATTGTCTCTTTACGTTAGGGACTCCATTTATCATCTTTGTTTGAATTCTCAAGCTGCTAGATCGGTTTAGATGTGTGCTTCAGATAAGAGGTTTACAATTCTTCAGTGTTTAAATTGGTTTGAACTAAGTTCTATTTATCATAGTTCAATAAGAAGTTATGGCAAGCTGAAATTCTATATAAGATGCCATTCCTGTTGCTTCAACTTAACCTTGGTAGGGTTTCGTTTGATAGATGGATGTTACATTAGGAGTTTAATGGACCTTTTCCTTGTGTTTGATATACAAGGCCTTAGGAGGAATCACTAAAGCAGGTTTTTGGGTTTGGTTCATTTGCTGCTAGGGTCTAGAATTTGTTTGGGGATATGCTAGGTATTTCCCAAAATCAATTGAGCTGGAGGTCAAGATGTATAGCCTGGTGGAAACTAAGAGGAAACATGTACAGTAAGTTACATTTTTGCTGGATCCCGTGTCTGATAATTTGGCAGTTATGGATACGACAAAATTCTGAGTTTTTTGAGCGTAAAGGGATGGCTTGGAGACTGGTACACCTTTGTATTCTTCTGGTGCTATCATATATATGGTCACTAAAATTCCAAAATATCCACTTACATAGCTAGTGGTGTAGTATTTTTTATTTGGAAGAGTCATTTTCCTTATTGTTCTTTTTACATTTATTGTAAATTCATAAATTCCCTCACCATTTTTCATTATTTTCACACAATTTTTAATTCTTTTCCTACAAATTCTCAAACAACAAACCTAAAAACTCTATATAATCAATTCTAATTAATATTTCAATTTTAATTGTTAGTTCAATTATTATTTTTTTCATATTATTCTTTCAATTCCTTATTCTTGTTTATATATTTATAAATAAAATTAATTATGCATAGATTTGTTCAAGTTAATTCCAACCAATTAATATTGGTGATCAAAATAAAATTATATCTCCATCAACACCATCAAGTCGGTATTCACCAACTACTCTAAGATTCGATATGCTTCTAAAATATTTCACAAAATATTTTAATGCCAATTGGGTTTTTGTGAGAGTAAAATGCAATTTTTATGAAAATTCCTACACTTCAAGCTATGGGGGTGGATATGGAATACTAATTAAGCATTTCTAGAAAACACAACCTCAAGATTGGTTTTCATAAGTCAAAAAACGCAACTAACACAAGCACTTTGTTGGCTTAGAGATTTTTTGGCGTTGAGGAGTGACATTCTGGAGGAGGTCGAGACGAACACAGAAAAAGCAATGTGAGAAATAGCTAACTTTTTGGACGAATTTCTAGGAGGAATTTTACACTGGTCCCAAGTTAAGCCAATCCAAACTTCTCAATTTTTGAATAATCTATCCTAATGGAGATGAGCACAAATTGTAGTCGGGTTTTAAAAGGAGAGAGTTTTAGAGTACTGGGGATCAAATGAAAATCCTAGATGTCAACTTTACAAGTTTGAAGATTCATTAGTGCACAAAATATCTATTTCTACGCCCTCATTTGCTTAGATTTATGCTTGTCTTCGACCATTTTGTTATTATTTATGTAGTGTTCATATGTACTTGTAGAAATGGGAGCTTAAGGTTCTTAAAAGGATAAATCCATGGTTGAGGTGGAAAAATAGGCAAAAGAACGCAAAAAAAAATCTTAACTTTGAGTAATAAGAACTAGAATGTATAAAATGAGCAAAATAGGAAGGCAAGGCAAATTGGGCAGTGCACAAGTCAAACTTCAAACATGTTATCTGCTTCTATTCAATGAAATAAGGAGAATCAAGATGTTTTGGAAAGCTCTTTAAGAGTAATAAAACTCTCATGTTTACAGTCTCGCCCAAATAAGCTATCATCAATGTTTAATTTTAGTTTCAATTGAACATATGACTATGAATGCTAGAAAAATAGAGGCTATTAACACAGTTTGGGAGAATTAGCATAACTGGAACTCCACGACTCCAAATTCAATGATTCTTATTGCATTGCAAAGTCAGGAGGAAGCTAAAACGATTTATGAAGACCATAAAGCCCGGTTCGGTGAGGAAGACATTAAAAAAGACCTAAAGGTATGACAAGTTAGATGTAGAAATGTGTGATTATTCTTGTTTGTCCTTGAGCGTGCGTCAAACTAACCTAATTCATGTACTAATAGAAAAGTGGGTTAGTTAAGTGAAAGAATATTGTTCGGAAGAGGTAGGTAAAAGTGGGAACAGAAGCCAACCTGGACCACTAATATTCCTTGGTCCCGTTTAAATTATCCAAACTTGACAAAAGAAGAAACTTTAGTAGAGTTTATCTATCTTCACTCTTTGAAAGCTATTAAATCGACGAGGGAAGTGTGACTAAGACAAGCAAAAGTGAAAACTTGAGTGAGTGTTAGAAACAATTGACACATGCATACTAAAGAAGCAAGCCATGAAGGTAGCAAAAAAGGACACTTGAACTTAATTCATGAGAGTTGTGAGCTTAGTAGATGGTGAAGGTGAAATAAAGACATTTAATTCACTTCCTAATAATACTCAACCCTAATATATCCCGCATATAAAACTATCTGTAGGTAAAACCAACTCCAAGGGTACACTTCCTTACAAGATTTCTCATTCTTGATACAATCATTCATTCTTTCCATTCCTTTTTTTTTGGATAGCTTAGTTTACTTTCATTCCTGGTTTATCTTTGCAATAACTGCTTCACACACATTGCACTATTTCCTTGGCTTCAAAACACTCATTGTGGGATCAACCCCTGCTTTCTATTGCTATGAATTTTTTTTATTGGATTAACCTCTATTGCGAGGTGGGTCGCCACTCCCTATTTTATACCATAACTTTTTGGGTACTGGATTTACCCTAATACCACCCTTACAAAATATAATCATTGGTACCCTACCTATTTAAATGCCCAATAGCCTAATGGGGAGGGACTCAGATGATTTTGCAGAAAGTAAATGTGGAGGACTTCCTCTATCTACAACTCAGCCATATCACAATCCACGGCAACTATCAACTAGTATAATTTCACAGTGATATGCAAAACACCCCAACATGAGGCCAGATTACTAGTAACACCGATACCCATAATACAGAGGGGAGGCATGCTCTATTTTTAAAAGGCAGCAAATGTCCTCAAGAGTGATCTGATACAAAAGACAATTGTAGATACAAAGCCTCTATTACAGCAGCCCAGACTTTCAGCAAGCAGTTCGTATATATGGTGCTAATAAACTATACATTTCATTTACCTTCATTAATACTTCTCTCTTGATTCTTTGAGGATCGGGAACTCTGTTTTGTCTCGCTAAAGTATCTTCTTAAAGGCTTCCACATTCGTTGACTGAGGTCCCATTTCAGCAAACCAATCAGTAGCTCTATTTTCTTCCACAGGACTAAGATATAGTGCACAGCTATCTTGAATCTGTATTGCTTTTCACCAGTGATTGGTCACAGTCCAGTGAAGCTCATTTTTGTCCTTGATAGCATTATAAAGGCCCAAATGGCTAGTTTCCAGGGCTACAGTGTTCCATTCCTTATTCCGCACCATTGGAGACCTTGATAAGCTATGTCTAGACTTCCATTAATGGCTGCGTATACCTACAAGGATTTATCCATTGTACTGATTAAAATAAGAATTTTAAGATCTACCTCTATGGTCCTCGGATTATGCCAGCGTAGCAAGCGAGTTATTTATTTCTTATAGGAGCATTAATTTTCACTCTAGTGACATAGGCTTCTTCCAATGAAGAATCTGAATTTGGACCTGACTCCTGTATTTGCTAACTGTTTCCCAAAAAAGTCCACAATTGGATGGATCCCATAGAATGTGAGAGAAGCAAATTTTGAGGATACTTGAGGCCTGGACAAGGCTCTGATGGGTTATCTTCAAGGGGTCCACAGGGCATTCCTTAAACACTGCTGTAACCCTGCATTTCCAGATTTCCCAACAAATTATCGAAGGAAAAACAGTTAGCAAGAATTTATGTGGATCATTTTTGGGAGAAGTCTGCCACCATCTCTTGCACACAGATTCTATTGAATTAGAGGAACAGATCGCTACTATTTCTGCAGCCAGTATTCTTCATACCTGTCTCACTATTGAACAACTTGCAAATGTATGGTTAATTCCTTCATCATTATTGTAGCAAAGAAAGCATATAGAAGGGCCAATGAAGCAAAACCTATGAAGAGAATCACCGAGAGGAATTCTCCTTGCAAGCATACAGTACATAAAAAAGGAGATTTTTAATAGAAGTCTAGAATTCCAGATCTCATTACAGGCACCGTCTGATCCTCTCCTCTGTCTGACTTGGTGATACGCAGATGCCAAAGTAAATTTACCTGTCTCATTGAGGCACCATTTCAGTTCATCAGCCCTTGTGAGTGATGGAGCAGGGATTGATAGTAATACAGCCTAATTGCATTCCCCAACCTTGATGACCTCTTAGAGAGTCTGATTTTCAGGTAGACTAGATATATACAAATCTAGTGGGCCACTACCCATCCAATTATCAAACTAGAAATCACATTTTCCATATTCAGCTTTGATCATTATGTACTTCTCCGCAATGTGAGCATACTTTAACATTCTCCTCCAAGTATGGGTCTCCCCTGTAGTGTGCAATCTGAGAAGATTGTAGGGGACTGCCAAGTATTCTGATTCATAAACTTGGGTCCATATGGATCCCCATTTCTGAAACTCCACCATAGTTTCAAACTTTGGGCAGCAACAACATCTTCTAAGGATCTGAACCCTGCCCCCCCTCAAAAGTAGGAAAGCATAAATCTTTCCATTTTATCCAATGGTATGATTTCTTCTCCCCTTTTTGCCACAGAAATCTAGCAAAGATCTTCTCCAGTTGATCCAGTTACCATTTAGGATGACTGAGGGCCATAGTGGAATAAATGGGGATAGTAGTCAGTACACTCTTTATTAAGGTGATCTTGCAATTCAGGTCGCAAAACGGCACCATATGTGGCCATTTCATCCATCTTTCACACTGTTCACTGTTTTAGTACTCAAAATGGTGTTTTTTTTTTGAAGCAAAAGATACGTTCTCCATCTTAAAGTTAACCTAATATGGTGTTATTTTTTCAAAAATCTTGTGTTACCTTGAAAATAGCATTTTGAAGCAAAAGAAATGTTTTCCGATTAAAAATGAGAAAATTCAAAAAAAAATGTGCCATTAAGTGAGATTTTAGTCCCGTATTTTGTAAAATAGTTGTTTTCAGTTTAAAACTGAATTTTTTTTTTGGTTTGCAGACCATCCATTCGAGGTGACGTGCCACTCCCAATTTATTGAATCTTTTTCGGGTGATGGACATACCCTAAAATTATCTTTACACAAAATGTCCTTCATGAACAAGATCCCATTTACAAGTCAAGGCCTAATCAGAGCTCGTTCATTAGGATTAAGGAAAATAAAAGTGGAGTACTGCCTCCATTTATATTCTCAATAACCTACCAGCTATTACATTACAACAAAAGTGGAGTTTTGCTCCATTCACAACTTGTCTGAGTAAATCTTCAATCATAACATTGGTATACTTTGTACAAAATTAACAACATGACATATTATTATCAAATATTTCAGCCTTGACTGTAGTATTCCAATATGGGAATAATAGTCTTACTTCATTAATATGCAATGTTATATCAAAATCACTAGAGGTGAACCAAACTTGTTAACAGTTTAAGCATATAAAAGATGGATCATCAAGACAACTAGATAAATATGTAACTTGATTTTCAACAGTTTAAACATATGTCCAACGGTTTATTCATTTAATTGAGAAGTTATACCCAGGGCAACTATGCAACTTATGTTAATTGAAGCTTCGGTTAAAGGATTCTCAATTACCACTATCATAACAACAACTAACCTACCTCAGTGCTGCCATTTCTATTTTGTATAGTTAAGTTTAGATAACTAGCAAACCTTGAGGAAAAGCTAGAATAACATTGGCAACTGGCCTCCTTAACAATAATTTAAATCAATTTAGGATCACAAGAGGGATAATCCAGCCTAACATTAACAACTAAAGTCCTTTACCTACTTGTCACTAGAATTCTCTTCATGTAGGAGAATCTTGATTTATCTTATGAAATAATTTGCTGAACTTCCTTTGAAAGGTTTCCTTTTCCTACAGTTTGATCTTTTGATGCTAGTCCTCTAGCCAATTGATTTGCTTCTTTAGGAATCCTAGTAAATTTGGTTGTCTCCCTTATCAACTTTAGTTTTTGTTGCAAGTTAGAGTATCTCCAAAGAATTTCTTCTTCTTTTTGAATTAGATGTTTTAGTGTTGCTGAGTCTGCTTCTAGTTTAATGTTTACCATCAATTCTGCAGTGCACTATTTATAGCTTTCACAGCAGCTAAAATATCCACTTGTCATTTGGAAGTGATCACGAATTCATTAAAGTAATAGTTATAACAATTAATAATATCCCCACATTCATTCGTTATCATGATACTTGCTTGAATTTTGTCCTTTTTACAAAAGCTGCTTCATAGTATTTTAGGATTTTCATAGTGTATTTTATTGATATAGGGTGGGCTTTAGTGAAAAGTATTAAATCATATGCATATGATAGGTGTGTAATTTTATTACAGCCCCTATGCACAAAAAATTGGGGAATTGTAGTTTGTAGATTTTGGTTTAATAGTCTAAACAAGTACTGTGCCCCCAAAACAAATAGTGAAGGAGAGATGAGATCTCCTTGTCTTAAACCTCTAGTTGATTTAAACTAACCACATTGAGAGCCATTAATTATGACTGAAAACCAAATGTTTGAGATAAGTCTACATATAATGTCTATCTAACATTCACCAAATCCCATTTTTCTCATAATTTGTAACAACAATGTCCAACAAACTCAATCATAGGCATTTTACATGTCCAGTTTTATTGCACTATATTTTCTATTTTGTATTTATTTGGTAAGGAAGTCATCAATTCAGATGCAAGAAGATTGTTATCAACTATATTCCTTCTTTTAACAAGGCCTCTACGAATTGGACTAATCAAATGATCTAAAACTTTTGCCAATCTCATTGCAACTAATTTAGATATGAACTTGCTAATGAAATTAGATAAGCTGATTGGCCTAAACTGTGTAAAGTTTGAGGGATTTGGAACTTTAGAAATTAAGCATATTGAGGTAGCAGTCATTGCTTTCATCAACAATCCTCCATTAATAAAATAACCTATGGAATTTAGTAGGTTTGTTTTGATAATCTCCCATGATTTTTGATAAAATGTTCCATTAAATCCATCTGGACTAGGTACACTAGTTGCACTCAAAGAGAACACAACTTCCATGACCTCTAACATTAAAGGAATCTCATTTAATTATCCTTCTCAGTTTTAGGCATTTTAATGAAGTCAAATATTAGACTACAAAACTGAATGAGATGTTGAAGCTGTAATCAGGTTCTAAATATGTATTTCAACTTCTAGCATATGTCCTTTTGGTTATCTATCCATTCCTCATTGTGATTTTTAATCCTATGGATGTAGTTAGCCATATGTCTCCGTCTCACAGAAGCATGGAAAAGGGAGGTATTTCTATCCCCTTCATTAAACCATTTCACTTTGGCTTTTTGTGCCCAAATATTTCTTCAAGGTTGAGAGCTAGAGTGTATTTTGCAGCAGCCTCATTCATCAGTGTTATATCTATTGGATTTCTCTCATCTTCTGATTCTAATATTCTTAATTCCTTTTCGGCATCCTCAACTTTGCTAAAAATGTTACCAAATTATATTTTATTCTAGGTCCTTAGTGTATATTTAACAATTTTAAGCTTTTTAGTAAATATTCTAAGTGTGTTTCCTTCAACTTTAGTGGCCCAAGCCTTGTGGATGGCATAAAAAAAAGATTCATGACTGGTCCAAAAATCATGGAATCCAAAGTTTTTTACTTTTCTATTTTCTCTATTTTCCATTTCCAATAGTAGTAGGGAATGATCTGCAGGGCTCCTAGGATTCTGAATTATGAAGGACTGGCAGTTTGAATTTAGGAATTGACAATTAACAAATGCTCTATCTAACCTTTTCAAAATTCTAGCCTTACCTAATCTATTGTTGCACTATGTAAACCTTGATCTTGTAAAACTCAACTCACATAATTCTTCCTCATTAGCTAGATTTATGAGCTCCAGTCTTTTAATTACAAAAAAATGGCTTTCCCACTCTTTTTCCTTCTTTTACATTATGCAATTCCAATCTCCCCAAAGTATCCAGGGAATGTTGAAGTTTCTATATTTTGATAAGTCTTACCATAATTCTTTTTTTCTGCCACAATGCATTTAGCATATACTGTAGTTATAGGAAAATGCAGTGACATTGGGGAAGTTCAATATACATAGTGACATATTGCACGTTAGTTTCTACCAACCTGCATTTAAAGATGTGTCTAGCCAGAATTCAGATTGTGCTTTCATTATTTGAAAAACTAAATTCAAATTTAAATTTCAACCTAATGTCTTTCATTACTTTCTAATCATGCAATGGTTCTCCAATTGCTATTAGATTTAATTTTTCTGTTCTCATTAATTGTTTAAGCCTAATGAAGTTTGGTTTTTCCGTCACACTCCTTATATTCCAATATAACATTCTAATCATCAAAATTAATTTCAATTGTACCTTTATCTCTTATTTTTTTCCTCAGCTGTCTATCTGAAGTAGTGTTTTGGCCTTATTCTCATGCTATTTTCTGCAATTTTACTTTACTTTGCCTTTTGCCTTTTGGTTCCTTTCGACTCTACTTCCGTGAAATCCACTTCCTATTTATGAAATATGGTATATTTTCAACCATCACCCTCTAACTTTGTAGCATCTTGAGAAGTTACAGGGAGATCAGCATTAGTTTGGCTCTCTAATCCTGCCATGTCTGACTCCCTAACTGTGGTAATCAGACTTTGTAGTTCATCATCCAAAATAGTTATCTTTTCTTTTAAGTTCTGACTCATGTTCTCAACATTGTTAGGCAGCTCTTGATCTCCGGAGCTCTCTTTCAATTTCTCTTCTACTGCAGTCTTTTGAGCATTGGGTATCACTATTTTATTGGCATCCATAGGATCCTCCATCACGGGGGATTTTTTGAGCATTTTAGTACCTCTGCATTTTTTTCCATAGTCATAACCATCACCTCTTTACCTTTTTCCTTCACTATTGGTTTTTTTGCCATGCATTCCTGATGGTGATTCACCTTTTTGTTGCTACCCATTCCTACTATTGGAGTAGGCATTTTCACCTATTTTTTTTGAAGAGGATTATACCTCTTTTCATTATGTCATATCTTACAACATTTGATACAATCTGGGCTTATTTTCTATCTCATTATCTTGCCACTTGTCATCCTCGTTACTTCCAATACATAATCTTGAGGGAGAAGGCTATAAAACATCAATCTCTACACATGCTCTAGCCTCACTTGTCATGAGTAAAACATCCATTGAAGCAGTTACAAGATCTATCTTGAGATGGAGTCCTAATGTTGTTGCCAATGGATACAACTATGAGGTTCAAACATGTGAAGAGGTAACAACGGGAATCTGATCCAAACTGGAGCAACAAATAGTTTCTTCTCGGGATCAAATTCTTTGTTCCATGTGAAGATGCGTGCTTGGAATCCTACAAAGATCCACGTTTTTCTTAGCCACATATGCTTTAAATCCTCCACTAGGTCAAATTTGAATAATATATGTCTTGGATCCAATAAGCCTATGTTACATTCCACTTTAAATGCAGTAGCCATGACTTTTTTTCTCAAGACATTCATTTGTGGATGGCCCTAAGAGAATTTTGCCGCCAATGTGAGCTTAAACCTTTGAGCCAGGTCTTTTTCTTCATCGTCTGATAGAATTAGTGCTAGTTCACCCTAGAAATTCTGAAATGGTTTTATATTCTTATAAATCTCTAAGAATGAGACTGACACCCCCTTCTGTCTTTGGGGTTTTGGTCCGATAACTTCTCTATAGCTCTTTATTGGAGGAGCCAGAGCAGGGAAGTCTTCCACTTTGTGGTTTTTTTTCAAGATGGTTTAATGTACACAATCAAAGCCTCAATCATATTAGTTCCTTTAGATAAACAGATGTGGATTATGTGGATTTACAATATGGTAATGGCTGTTAATTTAGGGAAAGTGTTATATCTAAGGGGTTGCAGAGATAAATGTGTACAGATCTAGATCATAATTAGCCCTTAGTTTAGATATAGGAGAGAATATTTGATTATAGAGAGATGATAAGTCAGTTTTATACTGACTTGTAAATGCTAGCTGTACTTGACTTTTGTTATGTTTTAGTGCATCTTGTGCAAAATTGTGTGTTGATTAGTAAGTTTATTTTGATGAATTGTGCGTAGTGCTACTCAGTGAAAGAAATGTCTTAATAGTGCACTAGTGTGCATACAAATGTTTGCATGTAGATGCAAGTGAGTGCATGAAGACATAACACTACGCACAAACTTTGCACACTCTTGCAGCACTTACCGCACACACTCGTCGCACAACTCACACACACTCGCCGTACTCACTGAACATCACTCGCATAACACCCTCGCATGCAGTACGTATAGCGCGTGCAGCAACTTGTACATAGCCCACGCGCATGCGACTAGGCACGTACACATGCTGCAAGCTCACCGCTGGCAGCCGTTGCAAATACTTCTATACACACTCTTGCCGCACTCACTGCACAATGATAAGTCAGTTTTGTACTGACTCGTAAATGCTAGCTTTACTTTGCTTTTGTTGTGCTTTAGTGCATCTTGTGCAAAATTGTGTGTCGATTGGTAAGTTTATGTGATGAATTATGTGTAGTGCTACTCGGTGAAAAAGAAGGGCCTTATTGGTGCACTAGTGTAAATACAAAAGTTTGCATGTAGATGCAAGTGACTGCATAAAGACACAACACTAAGTACACACATTGTACACCCTTGTCGCACTCACCACACACTCATTGCACAACACCCTAACAAGCTGCGCGCACAGCGTGTGCAGCTATTCATACACATCCCATGCACATGTGTGTGGGCGCGCACACACGTTGCTTGCGCACTGTGCATAGCCCTAGCACACGCTGCTATGCACGCTCTTGTCGTACTCACTGCACACACCCTCACACACTGCGTGCACAGTGCGCACAGCCACTTGCACACAGCCTACTCGCATGTGCGCAAGCATGCACACAAGCTACGCTTGTACCGCGCAAAGCCCTCGCACACGCTGCTGCGCGCATGACATATCAGCAGGCACCAGCCACACCCATATGCGTGCAGCAGCTTAGCACTCATAGTACAGCCTGCGCACGCTGTTGCGTAGGGCAACACTTCTATGCACGAATGTGACACATAGCACTTTCATTTGATGCACACTCTTGCTACTCTTGTGCACACTCTTAGCACACTACGTGCACTACTTGTTGTACACTAAGGCACATTACATGCATCACTTGTTTGCAAGGCAACTCATGTATGCACACCATGGTGCATGAATCCAGCTTACACTATATGCATTACTTGTTGCACATCACATCCATCACAAGAATCATAACACCACACACAGTTTATCCACAACATTTGCATATATGCACCAACACTAACTTGCACACTTGCACATACAACTACACACCTGTGCACAAGTTTACAGGGCGGCCGCCCCATGAAAAACAATTTTATTTGGCGACCACCCCATGAAAACATTATCCGAGAGGCGGCTGCCCTATGTATTTGTACATTTTTCTCTCTTGGACAATTTTCTAAGTGCTGAGATGTTAGTTTTTCTTGTGGAAATTGTGAAAGCGTGCGACGGTGTGGCTTGGGAGCGTAGAGTGCTAACTGAAGACGTGAAGCGTGATGGCTCAAAGGCACATGACTCTCGGGTGATTGTTGAGGTGGAGCATACTGCGCGTGCATATTTTAGACAGGTTATTCCACCCAGTGGCATTTTTGTAATTAAGTGCTTAGTTTATGTTGCGTGAAGATTAAGTTTTAGACCTCTATAAATAGAGGAATTTGTCATTATTTTGAGGATTAGGTTTTTGATCTGGAGATTATTTTAGAAACTTTTGAGCGAGAAATTCTATCTCTAACTTTCTCTCTCTAGAATTTGCTCTCCGATTTCGATTCCATTTAAATTTTTGAAATGATTGCTTGAATTCTCTTGTCAATTAAGGAAGCATTCAACAAGTCTCTTGTGATTTGAAGCTTTTGAAGCAATTTAACCTATAAATTCTTCCCATTTAATAGAGATGAGTTGTTTAATGTTGCACTTTGACGATTATGAGATAAGAATGGATTTTTTCGGCAAAACTTGTGAAGTTCTAGGTTTTCGATGAATGAATGCTTAATTAAGACAACTCAATGCTTTGCAATTAGTGTAATCTATGAAAAAATGAAATCATGCTCTGTTTTACTATATGAATTCTGTTAAATTTCTCGAATTTTCACCGATATTGTTAAATTCAATTTAGTTAGGGTTGACATGCTGAATTGAAGCTTAACTTGCCAATGTTTGTTATGATTTGTGAAATGTGAACGGGAGTTTGAATTAATGACTCTTTGCACTTGTTTCTATTGTTCGCTTTCTGAGATGCTATCACATGCTGATTTTATTTCATGGAATTCTTTAGATCAAAGTGTAAGGAGATCCTCTGGTACTAATGAAGACCTAACAACCTAAAGTTAGGCCTTGCCATGGGAAGTCGTTAGGAGTTAATTGTTAGAGTAGTTAGAACTAGGGAATTGAGAACTTGCGGTGTGAATACATTATTCTTAGGCCTCGCCATGGGAAAGAACTATGAAATGAAGCCTAGGTTATAGTGCGATCGACATGTTGACTATAGGTTAGGTTTCTAGGCAACAAGTTCTTCACTAAAATTTTGCACGCACGTTAATTGCATTGCATGAGCTTTCTAGGCAAGCATTCATCCAATAAAGGAACTTACGAGAATCCTTTCCTCTATATTTGTGTTTACTGTTAATCTCTGTTCTTATAGTTTTATTCCTGTGACAATGTTTAGAGCAGCTCTCAAAATCTCTTGAAACCACTCTCTTCTTTATGGAACAAAGCTCTATTACCACTACTATAGTTAAATAGGGATAAATTTGTGAGCACGCGATAGCTCGCATCAACTTTTTGGCACCGCTGTTGAGGAAGACACGGTTTCTTGAATTTTCTTGTTTTGTTCTATTTTTGTTCTGTTTACTTTTGTTTACATTTGCAATTCTTGTTACTCTACTTGTTTGTGCTTCTCTACTATTAGATTTTATTCTTGATGTGTGTCTTGTATGCCCAGATCTCATAAGTTTTCAGGAGAACCACAATATCACCTTGATCTCGAGTTAGAGAGAACTTTAAGGATTCAACAGAGAGATAAAAGAATGGCTAACCAGGAAGTAAGACGACCGAGATTTGGTGACCATTATGCCATTAACTTTGAGAATGGATTCGACTAGCAAGACATCGATATGGAGAGTTATTATATTCCCACTCAGATTGTGTCTATAATCACTCAAGGACAATTCTTTCAAGGATTGGACAATGAGGATCCAAATGAGCAACTGGACTAGTTTTTGGGATTATGCAGTACCTTCAAACTTCAACGAGTGCCTAGGAGTGATGTGCATATAATTCTTTTCCCTTTGTCTCTCAGAGGTAAGGCCAAACATTTATTCAAGTTTATTGGAGACACAAATACTGTGACATTCTTTGAGGAGCTTCAGAATAAATTCTTGGCTAAATACTTTCCACCACCTAAGCTAGAGAAAATGAGGATGGATATCATGAACTTCCAACAACATGAAGGGGAGACATTTCATGAATCCTAGGAGCGCTTTAATGACTTGATTAGACAATGTCCAAACCATGACCTTGGTGAAATCAAAGAGTTGAATACTTTCTTCGAGGGACTTTCTGCAGAGTCTTCATTGATGGTTAAGGATTGTGCAAATGGAGCCTTGAAAAAAAAAGTGTTCCAAAAATGAGGGAGCTATTTGAAAAAATTGTTGAAGATGAATATCTCTTTCTTGAGTCATGAAAGCCACATGGGGGAAAGCAAAGAGGCATCTTGAAACTTGATGATGAAACGTCTCTAGGAGCTAAATTTGAAGCTCTTGCAAAACAAGTGTAAATATTTAAGGCCGCACAAGCAAAAACTCCTGTGTTATCTTGTTGCTTGTGCAAAGGAGATCACTACATAGATGAGTGTACTATTACCATAGAGTCACTACAATATGTTAACAACTACAACAAACCATACTCTGGCAATTACTCAAGTAACAGGCTATATGGTAGTGGTCCAAGTAATTGGGGACAGCAGGATCAAGGGGGTCAATATGGACAATAGAATCAGGGAGGCCAATATTTCCAATGCAATGATCAAAGAAGGTCTTCAAACCCATCTCCAGGGTTTGATCATCAAAATAATGTGCAAGAGCCAAGGAAGCATTCCATGGAAGATATGTTCCACTGTAACATGGATAAGCTGGACAAGAGTGAATAAAGGTTTGCTGGGTTGGAGACAAATATTTAAACACTATGATGCATCAATCAAAAACATTAAAATGCAATTGGGGCAACTAGCCAATGGAGTGCATCATAGGCCTAGCGGATCTCTTCGGAGTGACACCGTCTCCAATCCTAAGGGCAAGAAAGGAGTGGGAAACAACTGCAAGGAACCACTACTAAATGTGGCATAGACCAAAATGAAGTTGTAGCTGAAACTAAGAAAGATTGTGCACAAGAGGCCTTGAAACCTGAAAAAGTAGGAGGGGAATGATAATAAAGGAAAGGAGGTGACTAAAACGGTTAGAGGATGACCAATTCCTTACAATTATCCAGAGTATGTTCCTCGGCCTCCATTTCTAGAAAGGGTGAAACCACTACCAAAGAGAGGACCACAGTTTGATCATTTTTTGAATATGGTGAAACAAGTCAATATGAGCGTACCTTTGCTGGACTTGGTGAGTATTGTGCCAAAGTATGCAAAATTCCTTAAAGATCTCATTTCCAACAAAGAGAAAATTCTTCAGTGTGAAGCTATAATGATGCTCACCGAATGCAGTCAAGCATGAGTGGTGCATAATCTACCTCCCAAATTGAAAGATCCAGGTAGTTGCACCATACCTTGCAGGATAGGCACAAGATACTTTAAAAAAGCACTATGTGACCTTTGTGCTGGAATCAACTTGATGCCCCTCTCTATTGCTGTAAATGTGGGTCTTGGTGGAAGGATACGTTCTATGGCTGTGACACTACAACTTGCTGATAGATCTTTGGTGAAGCCAATAGGCATGGTAGAGGATGTGCTTGTGATGGTTGATAAATTCACGCTTGTAGTGGATTTCATTGTGCTTGACATGGAGGAAGATGCTTTGATAGGACTGAGAAGCAAAATGGTAACATTTAGAATCAATAATGAACAAGTTGTTTTTTATGTCAATTATTCTATGAAGCATTCCATGCATGTAGAATATTGTTTTGCAATTAGAACCATAGCATGGAACATGCATATGATTGATGAATATGTGAAACGTGATTATATTTCTGTTGAAGAATTGATTGCATGCGATGAGGAAATTGATAATATAGAGTTAGATGATGAAGATTGCATGATTATTTTTGAAATTGCAAACCTCATAGAATATTGTGTTTTAGATGAGTAAATCTTTGAAATACAAGATGAAGTTTTTGAAATGAAAGATGAAGTGTTAGTAGAACATACATTACAGGGAGCATGTGCGAAGGATTTTCAAAATGATAGTGATTGCCATGCTATTTCTAATGATGTTGGTGCACCCACTGAGGTAAGGTATGAAGTAGTTTTGTGCAAAAATGAGAAGCTAATGCCATCTATCATGGTGCTACCCAAGTTAGAGCTAAAACCCTTGCACTTTATTTGAAATATGCTTTCCTGGGTGAGAATGAAACCTTGCCCATAGTAATCTCTTCAAAGTTGGAAGGTGGGCAAGAAAAAAAGTTGTTGGGAGTGTTGAGAAGGTTCAAACAAGCTATAGGATGGACAATTACAAACATTAAAGGGATTAGTCTTGTTGAAGGACAATGCCATTCTAGTAAGAGAAAGACAAAGAAGGCTAAATCCCCAAATGATGTTGGTGGTTAAGAGAGAAGTAATCAAGCTTTTGGATTTCGTCATGATCTTCCCAATTTCGAACAGTGTGTGGGTGAGCCCCGTGCAATGTGTGCCCAAGAAGGATGGAGTCACAGTGGTGAAGAATGAGTCTAACGAGCTGATACGGATGTCGAAGCTTATGATCCTAGACACACGATACTCACAACCTTTGGACCGTTGTTGGCATAAAATTCACAAACAAGAACAATGATAAGCTGCGGAAAAAATAATAAATAACACAAAATATTGCGGAAGTGAAATCTAAGGAAGACTAGAAGATTGGATATAAGCCAATCAAACTCCCACATCTAAAGCAAACAATTAACTTAGCCTATGTAAATCAAGAGACTAAATTAAAAGATTTGATGTGTTCTTGAAATCAAGAACAAGTTGGCTCGCCTAAAGGTCTTAGCTTCTAGGTTTGCAGTTTCAATGAAGTTCAACTAAACTTAAGTGACGATTCAAGGTTTTGACAACTTTTGAAGGCTGCAATATTCTTAGCAAAAGCTAAAATTCTTCTCTTATTCAATGTGTAAAAAAACAATAATGACCTTTCCTTTTTATAAGGAGTAATTCGGCCATAAAAAGAAAAGGAAACAAGAAACCCTAGAAGAAGCCAAGTACAACTTTACTTCTTGACTCGCCAATCCAATTTTAGGAAACTTCCCAATTAGAGTTGATAACTAACTAACTAACTAGTTTCCTAATCCAATAACACAAGCAAAACACGTTTTGCTTAGCTAGAAGAAACACGCCAAAAGCTCCTAAAATGTAGGAGATTACTTTCCTAAAGTTTCCTAAAAAGTAGGAGATTATTTCCTAATTATCATGAAAGATAATTGGGCCGAGTAATTACTACTTCAGTTTGTCCATCAATTTGTGTATGTGAAACAGTAGAAAACAACAATTTAGTGCCTAACTCATTCCATAAAGTATGCCAAAAATGAGACAAGAATTTAACATCACTATCACTAACAATACTTTGTAGAATGCCATGCAATCTAACAACTTCCTTAAAGAATAAATCAGCAATATGAGTAGCATAGTTAGATTTAGAAATGCAATGAAGTGCGCCATTTTACTAAATCTATCAAATACAACAAATATGCTATCATGACCATTGCGTGACCTAGGTAATCCAAGTACAAAGTCCATAGAAATATCAATCCAAGGATGACTAGAAACAGGTAAAGGCGTATACAAACCATGAGGCATTACTTTCGATTTTGATTGTTTACACACAATGCATTTATCACAAACACTTTTAACATCTTTAATCATGCTAGACCAATAAAAGTGTTCATTTAAAACAGCAAGTGTTTTTGCAATTCCAAAGTGCCCCATTAACCCTCCCCCATGGGTTTTTTTAACAAGTAAATCACGAATGGAACATAGGGGTGTGCATAATTTATCTTTTTTAAAATAAAAATCCATCATGCACATAAAATTCACCTTTCGGCTTTGAAGAACATTGATCATAGGTGGGGTTAAAAGCATTATCAACTTTGTACAAATCTTTATTCAAATCGAAACCATGTAACTTAGCATGCAAATAGGTAAATATTGTGTATCTCCTAGATAATGCATCAGCTACAACATTTTCTTTACCATATTTGTATTTGATCACATATGCAAAAGATTAAATAAATTCTAACCATTTAGCATGCCTCTTATTTAATTTAGCTTGAGATTTCAAGAATTTAAGGTTTTCATGATCAGAATGAATAATAAACTCTTTAGGCCATAGATAGTGTTGCCAAACCTGTAATGATCTTACCAAAGCATACAACTCCTTGTCATAATTTGCATACTTCATGGCTGCCCCATTAAGCTTTTCACTAAAGTAAGCCACCATTTTGTTGAGTGAGTTTGTCGTGCAACCCAAACAAACAAATACCCTAACTCTAAATATGTAGCACTTGGAAGCAAGGGGTCAAATTTCACGAAGATGGGGGTCTTGTTAAGAGTTCATGTCTAGTATGTAGAGTAATGAAAAATGCAACTAAGGAAAGAAAATAAGAAAAAATTCAACAAGACTAAACCTAAACTAAAGTCAACCTAATTGATCTAGGACTTTAGCTTCAAAATTAGGGAGTAGAAATCAAGTATATAAGTGTATCATTGGAATTTAGGACTAGGTTTCTCAATCATTTGTAGCCTTGGTGATTCATGTGATAGCTTGAAGAATGTGGTTTAATGTTGTCTAGTGGAAATTTGGTGGTTAAGACTATAACCGGACCAAACTCAACCACAATTAATAGAAATGAGAAATTTCCTACAGATGGTGAAACCAAACTTATTAGAAATCACTCACTCAAAAACACTACATGTTGGTGCAAGATAATGCAAGATAGACATGACATAGATGTAGCATCCAAGCAAAGTGTCGCACATTGACTAGGAGTCATGGTGGCGGAAAAGTATGCAACTAGTAACATTAAGCAGTATATGCATAACTCATGCTTGAAATGTAAAATAAGTAATTGTGTGCAACATGGGAGAGGTCCATGGCACCACTCACCCACACTTAGCCTCATGTGTGCACTGCCTACTTCCTTTGCAACTTCTTTCATGTGCCTGTCTCTACAACATGAGTAGCCTCGTGAGTATCACAAAAAAATACAAGAAAACACAAAGACTAGTCTAACCAACATGCTTTATTTAAGCTAAGGGGAAAAGAAGTAGTTCTGGGTTTTGTAAGTTTCCAGCTAGACTATCCTTATCAATCTTTCTTCTTCAAAATTCATAATATCCCTCTCTACAGAATTCGGAGTAACCATCTCTGTACCACAAAGATGAAATTTCATAAGCACTCTTCTTTCTCTTATAGGGAAATTGAGGAGTATCTTCAAGGAGATGCTTAAGATCATGCACATGGGGAGCAGTCTCTTTAAATTTCACTTTAAACCACTTAGGCTCCCCCATTACAGGCACTTCCGTTACTTCTTGTACCATACAAAACCCTATAACCCTGGAAAGCTCAACCTAGAGTTGTACATCCATGGTCTCAACAAACACATCAATAAGTTAAAAAATGGATGCATCAATGAAGCAATTCTCCACCATATTAGCAATATCATTACAAATTTGGACATCTTCATCATCTAGACAAACATGGGAAATTTCTTGAGTCTCATTTTTATCTACAACACAAAAAGCATTATCATCAATTAACAAAGCTATCCTACTGTGCACTACTTGTGAGTCATCATTTAGACACTCACATTCATTCATCATTTCACGAATTGGTTCCTCCACAATGATTGCCTTTAATGTGTTAACATTCTCACTAACAATTGAAACATCATTTTGGTTCATGCTATCACAATGTTCATCAAGATGTGTCTCTGTACAATGTACCAAACAGTCAAGAAGAGAAACATCTAATGTATGACTAACAACATCGTTAGATAAAGAATAACAATCACTATCATTTTGAGAATTCATAACACATACTTCATCTAAGATACAGTACACTAGCAATTCATCATGCATTTCAATAACTTCATTTGACATTTCGAAGATTGACTCATCTAAAAAACAACATTCAACTATGTTTTCAATCTCATACAAAATCACTTTTTCTTCAACATCTAACTCTTCATGTTCAGTTTCTTCATAACAAGTATTCAATTCATCGACACAAGTCAGATCATGCTCAACATTTTCATCAACTACATGCATAGTAGAACACGAGTAGCTCTAATTGCAAAAGAAGATTCAAGATGCATGGGCTGTTTCTTGGCATAATTCACATCAGAGACAACTTGTTCATTGCTAACGCGAAATGTTACCATTTTGCTTCTTACTCCAATAAGAGCATCACCAGTAGCAAGAAATGGTCAGCTTTTGCCATAGAGAGAAACTATTGTTTGGGAACAAAAGTCTTAGACCTTAGAATAGGAAAAAAAACTATAATAAGGATCAAATTGAAGAGAAATGAGCTTAGATCTGGGCTTCTTTTATAAAACCTTTGCTCAATGATAATCTTTATAGAAGAAAAGCTTGGACATTTCATTGATTTTTTGAAATCTAAGAGTGATGCGTTATTTTTGGATGGATTATCATTTGAGTTTCTTTCCTTTTGCTTTATCTTGTGTTTATTTGATTTTTGTGGATCTAGATCTAGCCGTGGAAGGCTAGATCCCTTTTGGTGTTCTTAGATTAATGTTGTGCATTATTAAGTCTAAGTGAAATAGTAGTTCTATGTTTAAAATAATGATGATTGATCTATTTATGTGTTCTTGAGTGAAATGGAATTGTGGATGCTAGGTTCATTGATTCCAAATCTTTGACTTTGAGAGTTTTAATTCAAGGAATTTATATTTGTTATGTATTTGTTTAATTGTAAAATTAGCTAACATGTGACTGAAAGATGAATTTTTATAGTGAATTACTCACTTAAAGCATAGACCACAATAAATGGATTAATTTTACATGCTAGAAATAAACTTTTCACTTGGGTGTTTGTGAAGCTTAGGAACTTTATGTAAATCAATGATCATTAGCACATGCTTCCTGTAACGTATGATCTACCAAAGTTTGGCTTGACAATTCAAAGCTTGACTCTTTTATTGGACAAATTGAATAACATTCTACCACAGATGCATTGTCAGGTAAAATCATGCAATCTTCTAAATCATGCTCTTCGAAATAATATAGTCATGCTTAACACCCTCATCAACGAAAGTAGGAGAACATTCAACAACTTGAATGGAACACAAAGACTCTGTGTACACGGGTTGTTTCATGGCATAGTTCACATCAAAAACTACTTCCTCATTATTAATCCTAAATGTGACCATTTTGTTTCGAACACCAATTAATGCATCACCAGTGGCTAAGAAGGGACGACCAAAAATGAGAGGTACCTCAGGGTCCTCTTCCATATCAAGTATAATGAAATCAACAGGCAAAGTGAATTTATCAATACTTACCAGAATGTCTTCTACCAAACCTGTGGGAGTCACTAATGATCTGTCTGCTAATTGGAGTGTGACTGCAACTGGGCGAATCCTACTTTCCAATCCAACATTAATGGCAATGGACAATGGCATTAAGTTTATTCCAGCTCCCAAATCACACAAAGCCTTTGCAAAATGCCTCATGCCTATTTTGCATGGGATAGTGCAGCTTCCTGGATCCTTAAGCTTTGGGGGAAGATCATGAACCATCCATGCTTGAGTGCACTCAGAAACCATCATGGGAACATCACATCTTAAGATTTGTTCTTTGTTTAAGATGAGATCTTTGAGATACTTAGCATACTTTGGCATTGATGTTACTAAATCCATCAGAGGAAGATTCACATTCACCTGCTTGAGTACCTCCAGGAATCTTTTGAACAGAGGGCCTTGCTTTGGAGGTGGTTTCTTTCTCTCTGGAAATGGAGGTTTTGGAGCATACTCATGGTAGTTATAAGGATTAGAGTTCTTGGTGATCTCATTTCCTACCCTAGCTGGTATTTCCTTCTTCACAGTTTTTGTATCTGATTGTTCACCATTTTTCTCAGATGCTAGAGCTTCCTGTTCAACATCCTCCACATCCTCATTGATACTATCTTTCTCCATTTGATCACCTTCCTCCTCAATAACACATTCCTCGTTCTTCTCAGGCTTAGATGACTTCTGAACTTCCTTACCACTTCTCAGCACAATGGCATTACACCCAACCTTGTTCTTAGGATTCGGCACCGTATCACTAGGAAGAGCTCCACTAGGCCTATGATGTATATCATTAGCAAGTTGCCCCAATTGCGTCTCAATGTTTTTGAATGTGGCAACATGATGTCCTACAGTTGTCTCCAAAGCAACAAATCTGTCCTCATTCTTATCCATCTTTTCTATAAGACTTTGGAACATATCCTCCATAGACGGTTTCATTTGTTCTGAGGTGCTGGCTTGGTGATCAAAACCTGGAGATGCAGTGGTTGTTTTCCTTTGATCATTCCCTTGTTAATAGTTTCCTCCTTGGTTCTGCTGATTACTCCAACTTCCTTGGTTGCCACCATATGATCTATTGCCTCCATCGTAGTTGTTGCCAGAATAGTTCCCACCATATTGAGGTTTATTGCCAGAGTTGCTCACATACTGAATGGATTCAGTAGTGACGCATTCATCCGTGTGGTGATCTCCTTTGCATAGTCCACAAGACAACACAGGTGTCTTGGCTTGAGTTGCCTTTAGAGTTTGCACTTGCTTGGCCAATGCTTCGAACTTTGCACTAAGAGAAGTCTCCTCATCTACATCAAGTACTCCTCTTTGTCTTCTGGCATGTGGCTTTCGGATCTCTGGGAAGATATACTCATCCTCAGCAATTTGATTAAATAGCTCCCGTACTTCAGGCACAGACTTGTCTTTGAGTGTCCCGTTAGCACATGCCTTAACCATCAAAGAGGATTCAGGAGTTAAGCCTTTGAAGAAAGTATTTAGTTCCCTAATCTCTCCTAAGTCATGATTGGGACATTGTCTGATCAAGTCATTGAATCTCTCCCAAGCTTCCCTAAATGTCTCACCTTCTTGTTGCTGAAAGTTTATAATTTCCAACCTTCTCTTTTCAAGCTTAGCTGGAGGGAAGTATTTGGATAAGAACCTTTTCTGTAGATCATCAAATGACATTCCAGCATTTGTTCCCCCGATGCTCTGGAACCAATGTTTAGCCTTTCCACGCAAAGATAAAGGAAACAAAATCCTGTGAACTTCACCCCTGTCAACCCTTGGTAACTTGAAAGTGCTACATAGGCCGAGAAACCAATCGAGATGATCGTTAGGATCCTCGTTGTCAAGACCTTGGAAGAATTGGCCCTGGGTGATCATGGAAACAATTTGTGGAGGAATGTGGTAGCTTTCCACATCGATGTCCTGATGACCAAATCGATTATCGAAGTTTACTGCATAGTGGTCTCCAAACCGAGGTGCTTGTGCTCCTTGGGCTGCCATTTCTCTCTGTTGCTTCAACTGTGCTCTCAAAGTTTTCTCCAACTCAAGATCCAATAGGAATTGTGGTTCTCCTGCAAACCTGCTAGACCTTGGCGTATCAACACACAGTTGTGGAGTATAATAACAAAGAAACAAGAACTTCAAATATGCAACAAAGAAATAGACCACAAATCTCAACACGTACTCAAAACAATGCACAGAACAAAACATACACCAAAATGAAAGCTAAAGTAAATGTCACACACAAAAACACAGAGTAGAACAAGTAAAAATCAAGAACAATTTAACAAATTCCAGAACCGTTTGCCTTCCCCGACAACGGCGCCAAAAATTGATATCGAATGTCGCAGCATAAGTAGGGATCGTAATCCACAGGGAAGGCGTAGGTCAAGAATATTGAGCAAATTGTTCTTAAAGTCTTGTCACAGAATCTAAGTACTGGAAAGAGGAAAATTCAACACAGAAGAACGAAAACAAATATGCAAAATATAGCAACAAGCAAGGATGAACAGATATCTCAGGATTCTTGTATTGGATGAACACAGGCTTAGTAAATCTATGCTATGCAATCAAATAGCAATTAAACGCATTGGAGACCTAAATTGCCTCGAAGTTCAGGCTGTGGTTAGCATAGCAACCACACCACCTCCTGTATCCCCAATCACCATTCTCTCCCATGGCGAGGCCTGAGAATGGTGGTATAAGCTCCGCAAAGTCTCAACTTTCCTAGCTAACTACTCTAACATGCAAAGTCCTAAGAACTCCTATGGCGAGGCCCATCCTAGGGTTCACATATCATCGTTGTTAACACAGAAAGCTCCTTTAACACTTTTCCTAATGTTTCAATTCATTAACACTTCCTATGGCGAGGCCTGAGTCTCAGAATTGATATTAATTACAGAAATCAAGTGCAAAGACTTAAACAATCACAATTTAGTTCTCGATTCATGCAACTTCGCTAACTTTGATGAATCACTCCTCAATTTAGCATGTCGACCACAATTGAAGCTTGATCCATTCAAAAATAGCTAGGAATTATGAAATTCAACATATGTTTATGCTCAATTCAAATGTGATTTCAATTCTCAACAATTAGATCAATTGCATAGCATACAATCTACTAAAACACGTATTCATCCATTAAGAATCCTAAGATATCGTAGATTTAGCCAGAAAACATCTGTCTCATTTCAAAATCAACAAATTCCAACATTGATAAGCTCATTCTCACTTAATTGGAAGAATTTACCGATTAAATCGAGAGAATTTTCGATTCCTTTGTCAATTGAGAATAAGAAAGAAGAATCCAGTCCAAATTCACAATCAGAGTTGAGATTGGAGAAGAAATGTTTAGTGAGAGAAAGTAGATCTAGAGAGAGAAAATGAGAATTCCCGCTCTAATTCAAAGATAGTTCTAAAATCTAGAATAATAATCTCCCCTCTCTTACATTAGCTACATCTCCTATATATAGAGGAGTAGAAATGTAACCAATACGCTAACTAAAAATATCTAAAGATATTACAAAAGTGTCCTTGAAAGGAAGAACCAAAATCAGCCCAAAAATGTGAAAATTCGAAGTTGAAGAATTCCTCCAGCATTCCAGCGCTTTTGGTGTTGATTTCCTGCACCTTCGTTAACTCCAGCCACAAGCAACACGCCTCCAGGCTTAAGATGTAGCGCTTTCATTGCCCAGACTTCCAAGTGAAGAAATCAGAGTCGAACCGCGCCATCACGCCTGGACTCTTCACGCCTTCAGCGACTCCGCGAACTTCCAAGCAGATCAGCCTTTAAAGATTCACGCCTTCTTGCCACAGATAACCACTCCTTCAGCTGCCTAGAATTTCAGAAATCAGAGATTTCAACACTTAGCCAATTTTCTGAAAACTCAAACACAAACACTTTATGGCAACAACTTCCCTCCCAGATTTGATCATGATACACTATGAATTAGGGAAAACTTAGAACATGAAATTCGTAACCCTGTGCCTCAACTTTCCATAGCTGTTTGAATCACCCAGTTTGGAGCTAAAACAAGAAAGTTACGACCAAATCAATGTAGTGCAACAAAACTGAAAAACTTCATAGAACAAGCCTTCAACACTTTACCATTTTCAGCTCCCATTTTACACTTAGCCTACGACATGTCGTAGGCTAAATATTTTTGCTTCAAAATTGGCCTACGACATGTCGTAGGCCAAACGTTTTCCTCCAACAATTTGCCCACGACATGTCGTGGGCAAAAATCTTCATTCCAAGAATGGCCTACGACATGTCGTAGGCCATTTTCTGTTTTCTCAAGATTGGCCTACGACATGTCGTAGGCCAATTTTTCTGTTCTCAAATGGGCCAAAATGCACTTGACTACCTAGTTCTTTCCTATGCCAATGTGAGTGAAAACGTGTTTAGAGTGTGCAAATGTTATGCCAAGAATACTTGAGTAGTGTGATAAGATTGGGTGTTGAAATGGTGTGCTAAGGTAAGTGCATATTGGTGCTTGGAAAAGTGTTTCGGCCAGGCTTGGCATGGTTCGGCAAGGTGTGGTGCCAAGTGTGGCAAAGTTGTGTGCATGTGTGGTGTGCCAAGGTGCAAATGTTTAGGCAAGAGTGGCATGTGATGTTGTGCACAAGTGGTGTGCCAAGGATGTGCAAGTGTCGTGCCAAAGTGTGCCAATGGTGTGTCAATGGTACGCCACGGATGTGTGGTAAGTGCTTGGCAAGGTTGGTTAGCCGAATGCAAAGTTGGCTTGGCAGAGCTTGGCAAGGTCAGTTGACCGAATTGGCAAAGTATTCATTCAAGCCAAATACCTTACTTTCATGCCAAATAAGTGTGTCTTAGCCTCTGATTTAGACCCGGTGGTAAACATAAAAGTTCTAGCTAATCCTCTTAGCTTTCCACCAGTTCAAGAATCAGCATCATTGGGTCCCTGAAACTCAAAATATCATCAACACACCAAACTGTGGCAGGCAGATAAAACCCTAGAAAACCCTAAAACCCTAATGAATGGTATTCCGCAAAGAAACTCACATTTCATAATCTTGCACACACAATTAGAAACTAGTTACAACATAATAAATGTAGTACATTCAAAGAGCTTTTCAGAACACCAAAGAACACACCAATTGGATTAATATCAAGAAAGTTATGCCCAAAACAAATTCACACTCAAAGCTGCCAAAACCCTAAAATAACCAATTGTGCATTTTCGGTTCCTCCACTTTTCCTTAACACTTTTAACTCCATTTTCCACCATTTTTACTCTCTTTTCACCATTTCAACATTACCAATTAACACAACACATATATGCATAGAAACACCTAAAACACCACACATTTGCACTAACACAAGACAAAGTCCAAGAATTTAAGCACAAAATAGTTGGTATAAAACCAACTCATCATAAATCAGGTTACTAAAGTTGATGTTTCAGTATGTAGTAGCAAAGACCGCACAATTTTGATGCCTTTCATGACGGTTGTATTTTCGTTTCTTCCGTCTTCATGTTATTTAGGTAGCACTTTCAGCCTGCTAGTTTCAATCCTCAGTTGTGAAGAAACGAAATACTTTATAAAGTCTTATTTTTCATGTTGCACCTATCAAGAGGATGGTTGTCGATTGATGACTGGTTGTATAGATTCGGGATCATGGAGACTTTGCCTTACATGTGTTGTTCACCTCTTTGTGAGGAATCGGTGGAACATGTATTTGGGATAGGATCATTTGCTTTTGAAGAATGGAATAGTTTTGGAAGTTTTTGTTGCTTAAGGAGTGGAAACTAAGGATGGTAGTGGATGACTTTAAACTAGTGGAAAATGAAGGTTCCAAAAATGCCAAGTTAATATTTCAATTTTTTGCAAGCTTTGTTTTTTACAATTTATGAAAAATTCATAATTCGCTTTTCCTTAAGGACAGTTCTAGTTTGTTTACAACTTGTTATCAAGGATATCAGAGATTTTTTTCAAATCGTCTACCCCATGATTAAGATTCCATTTTGGTGGCACGATATTGTTCAATGGGTGAAGGAAAGTAAACTATCATGGACAATTCGTAAGGTCACTTTGATTTATTTAGAGATTGGAATGAAGCATAATGTAAACAGATGTTCTAAAGACAATCCAGGGGCTGATGGAGTAGGCATTGCTGTTCATGATCATCTAGGCATATTTGTCGCTGGAATAACAATTGGTTTCCAGTTGGTTATAAACATGGAAGCAGAAACTTTTGCCTTGCTGGAAGATTTAAAGTAGTGTGTAAATCTTGGTTTTGATAGAGTGGAGATTGAAGTTGATTCTCTCACTTTGGTGTTTATGGTTAAAAGGGAATTAGGAGTACCGTGGAAGCTTGATATATGGATTGCACAAATCAAGGCTTTGATACGTCCTAATTTTACAATCACGCATGTGCTCAGTGAAGCAAATAAGCCAATAGAGATTCATATATGACACTTTTCTTGAATTCTCAACACATGTGAGAGGTTCTATTAATTTTGACATATTACAGGTACCTTCATTTTGTCTTAGAAAATCTATAGTTTAATACTTTGTAGGGATTTAATGTATTTTGTAATGGAGTAGTACTCCTCATTCACAACTTTTTTGGTACCTAGAGGTTCGCCATTATTTAGCCCTCTAATTCTTATAAATTAATAACAATATGGGCTGGCATCCCCACCCCGCAATAGGGTATTGCCATAAAGAACACGCATAAAAATACACTAAAACATAACATATGATATTAGAAGTTGAACACTTGGAAAATAAACATTCCCATCAATTTTAAGTGCATTTTACATTGTCACTAGATGTGTGTGTTTCTTATTTTAAACTTCAAAACTCCTGTGATAAGGATATATTCAATGCTTCATGGCAATTATCAAAGTCAATCAATACTCATTTACAACTTTGACATAGTTGTGTCTGGTGTGCAATGAGTTCTATAGAGTTTAGGTTCGCTTTTGATCAATACAATAATAGTCTCTCTTCAATTCAATTCATTACATTATTGCTTACTCTCTTAGCTAGTGATCACCTTGTCCACACTCGTTTCTTACCTCTCTTTCCCCCAAATTGTCATTCTTTTGTGCTTTATCTACATTTTCATATGACATTATTACATTGGGGGTACTTCCTTAAGTTTTTAAGCAATTTCCTTGGGTTTTATGACTTTTTATTTCCCTCCTCATACAAGTTCTCTGATATGCACACTTTAGTGTTGTAGAGTAGTTTCACATTGGAGTGGTTCAAATCTTTGTCCTGTTAAGAAATATTTTGTGAACTTAGCACTAAACACTTGCAACTTTAACTGACAAGAAATAATAATATTTTCCATATCTTCTCCTCCAGAACTACATGTTTGTGTGCGTCTTCAAATGACTACTAGTATAAGGTGAAGCTTATTCATTCTTTTAAATTCCATTTAAGATACTTCATGTCATGTATTTTTCAATTGTTCACTTGTCCACTATGAATCCTCACATAGTATTTGAAAACAACTGTATCAAAGTTCAAACTTTCCAGACTAAGTTTTAACTCCCACCACTTAACATTGAATTATCCTCATCACTAAGCTTATTTCATTCAAATTTTCTTGTGTTACAAACATCCAACTCCAATACTAACACACTTTCCACAAATAGATAAGTTCTTTAATCAAATTGCAAACTCACAAAACCTTGTGCTAAAAAAAACCACTTATTCACAAAAATACTTCAAATTCCACAAAAATTTTAAAATTATCACAAAAAATGAAAAACGCAAAGCATACAAGATACAAAATGTAACAACTCAAAACTCAAATAAAAACTGGGATACATTGTATCAACACTTTCATTAAACCCTATCCAACAAAAAATATTATCATTTCAAACTAAGCAAGCATAAACTCAAGTAAACATTCTCTACCCCAAACTTAAATCCTTACATTGTCAACAATGTAAGTCAAAAAAGAGGGTAAAGGACTCCTTTTTTTAGTAGACCATGACTCTAATGTTTGCTTAATTGATTTGGCTTGCTATCTAGCTCCACCTTTATTTGAATGCACTCATGTGGCTGATAACAACACCAATAAAATTATTAAAAGTTTTATTGAAAAAATTAGAAAAGAACATGTCTACAAAACTTCCAAGAAAAAATGCAATTCCACATTGTTATCCAAAGTATCTCAACTTACACAATGGCATGAATACAACTTCTCAATCATGTGCACATAATTCACATGGTATTTAAGCATGAAGTAAAACATAGTGTATATAAAGGCATCCAAGAATGCACTAGGTTTTCGGAAGTATTTAATCCTTCACATGGTGCTCAATTCACAATTATGGTAGTATGCACACAAATAACCCAACTAGCACTCATTCATGTCAAATTAATCAATGTAAAAGCTCAAGAAGATATTTTTTCCTTAGAAAAAGATATTCAATGAGTAACTAGGTAATGAGCTCATACCTTGTAATCAATGCAAAATTATTGAGTAAAACCTTGAGCCACAAGATGTACTCAACAGATATGTCAAAATAGAATTTAATTTTAAACACCCGTCGACTACAAACTGCATGTTTTTCCTTTAGGAAGGGGTATTTTACTCCAAGTATTATTCTCCTCAAGTTCTGTCAACTCTTCAAGTATAATAATCTTCCATATAGTTTGAGATTTAGCCTCTTGAAAATTCTTAAGCTCGTGAATATTGCTAATAGCTATAAGAAAAGTAGCGTGCAAAGGAGACAGTCTTTGATAATTTAACAATTTAGTGAGAGGATACCTAATAGTATGAGCCTCATAATATTGCAGTTTGATGGAAGGATAATGATCCCAAGAAGGATTACGCCAAGAAAAATCATCTTATGCATTTAATTCTATCTCACTTGCATTTTCTTGGGATATGTCATCTATATTAAAGCAATCGTTAGCAGCACGTGTAGTAGGAGAAGAATTATTTTTTGAACATCGGGTTGAAGAATTATGTTCTATAACCATATTGGCAAAGCTCAACATTCAGTAATGGAAACAAATCCTTTAGCATCTCCCCTAAATTAAGAGTCTTAAAAAATGGTTTTGTTTCGAGGAAATGAACATCTCTACTTATAATACTTGTAACTTTCCTTTGTTTATGAATAACCAAGAAATACACTTTTGACTACTCATGGGTCAAGTTTGTCATGATGATATGCTAATATATACACAAAACATTTGCCACTAAATATCTTTAAATGAGATAAATTTGGCTTTTTCCTACAACAACTCAAAAGGACATTTAAAATCTAATACTTGACTAAGTAAGTGATTGCAAGATAAGTAGTAATGAAAACTCCATAAGACAAACGATTTTAGAACATTTATTGGAATTATTATTGCTCGTGTTTTCTCTAACAAATCACAATTCTTACGTTCAACTACCCCATTCTGTTGGGGTGTATTAACACAACTAATCTAATACATTATGCCATTACAAATTAAATAATTTTTCATGTCATGAGATGTATATTCTATGTCATTATCATATCAAAGATTTTTAATATGAGTTGAGAATTGAGTAGCAACCATGATGTGAAAATCCTTGAAACAACTTAATACTTCACATTTTTATTTAAAAAAATAACGTTTAAAAAATCATCAATAAAAGTTACAAAATATTTAAAGCCATTAATATAAATAGAAAACGGCCACTAGAAAGCATGAAATTAAAATAAATTATGTGGTTAATTTTCTTCACAATCCTATCTACTCAAAGTCCTATAACCACAGACTACATGATAGTATAGCAAGGATCGAACCCACGTAGAGAATCTTGGCGTTGAAATTAAGAAAAGTATAATTTGTTTTTAAAGGAATTAAAACAGGTAAAATAAAGAAATAAATCAGAAAATAATAAACAAGATCAACAATTATTAATCTGAAAAGAACAGTAAGCGTAAACACACTCGCAATATTATTGATAGGGTTCTATAAAGATTTATAGGTAAATTTTATCTACGAATTATGCTTACTAAGGGTAAATTAAGCTAATAGATTTAGATCTCTATACCGAGTACCAAATTCTACTAGTAACCTTAGCTTATGTGATAAGAGATAAGCAATGCCATAAGTGTCAACTTATTGAAAATCAACAGGTAATTAAACTCTCCTATGTGGTAAGAGGCAATGTCTAATTTCCTAACTTAGAGCCCAATGTAAACTACCAACCAACAACCCTCTAGTTCTACTTCTCATATGTGGTAACAAACCAATCACTCTAATGAAAACCTAATCTACCCAACTCCCCATAAAAGATTTTAAATACTCTACCCAAACCTTTCTGTATAGTAAAAGGCAAGATTAAAAATATAATACCACCAACAAATTACTCACATAAAATTATATATATTCATCATACAAAATAATTATAAATCATCATGCATAATTAATCACAAACATCAAAAGTAAAACTCAATAAGCATAATCCATAAAATAAAACCTAAACTTGTCAATTGAATCACATTAAACCATATTAAAAACTTTGGGAATACAAACAATCTATCCAAGCATGGCTAGAGCACACGTCATGATATAAAAATTAAATAACACAAATGAAGCCATGAATTTGAAAAAGAAAGAAAACACCTCGAATATAAAAATTCACGGAAGAATTCTTTGTCCACAACCTATAAAACTCTAAATAATAATGGAACCATAATATAATATGCTCAAAGCTCTCAAAACTATTGCAAATATCTCCCTATAATAACCAAAGTGAGAAACCCTAGCTATTACAAAGAAAGAAGAGGCGAAATATGATATCTTGATCTTGTAAAAGCTCCAAACCTTCTAACAACATAGAACCCTAGACCTATTTATATGGATCTTTAATAGTATGACATAATAAGTTCTTCTTGGAGTCCTCGTCAAACACTAAGTCTTGAGGAAGTCAAAAATGCAAAATAGAAAAATTAATTACATTAAATCAACATACACCAGCATTGTGACATGCGTGTTCATACATCATAATGCAGACCCTTCCAATCATAAAGTGCAATCTTATTACGTCGTGATGGTGATTTTGAAAACAATATATGAACTTTTGATTTTCTTCTACGTTGCAATGCACATACTCTCTTTATCATGAGATAAGCCCATGTTGCAATGAACACACCTCCTACGTCGCGATGCCACTCACTGGTGAGTTATTCCACAAAATTCTTCCAAAAATAATTCTTTTAAGTCAGCTTAACTTCTAAATCACGACATACAAGACTCCAGCGTAGCAATGTAGAGCATTTTTGGCTCTACATCACTCTTGATTCGCCTTCTTTTGGTTTCTCACTTATTTTCAACTTCCATGCTCGAATACCTACAATAAAACACTAACAATGAATCAAATGTACACAAGACAACTCAAAGTGAAAGCAAAATAATGAAATTTAGGGTGAATTCAGTCCTCATATATCTGAATGAACAAGTTCAAATGGCTGAGTAGATCTAGAAAGAGATGAAGTAAAAGAAAGTCTAATAGAATTAGAGTAATGACAAATCTCACAATCATAAGTTCCTTCATTTACCCCCAAATTTATTTTGGATAAAATAAATTTTGATGGATGTACTAGACAATGATGCCATAAGAGATGTTCATTGATAGGTGATGAAATTGCTTGTAAGTTCGTTTTGAGCCTAAAAATTAGGCACAAAAAAATAGAGCCCATTCAAATAAAATCCCTAACCAACCGTTTTCTTGTTGATGGGGTCCTGAAAGACAACCTTGTAAGGAGTAAATATAATTTCATAATTAAGAGAGAATGCGAGTTTTTAATAGAAAGCAATTGAAAAAAAAAGAGAGAATGTAAAGAATATCATATTCTATAGTATTTGAGACAAGTTTGATTTTTCCCTAACCCTTAACAAGAGCACTTTTCCTATTAGCTATAGAAATGAAGGAAGAAATTGGACATAAGTCATGAATATTAGTTAATTTATTTGACATATGATCGGTGGCACTAGAATCAACAACCCATAATTCATACAAAATATTAATTTATAATGCAGTTATAAAGGAATAAGAATACCTTAATTATTTTAGAGTTTGCATTAGTAAAAAGACTAGCAAATTTGTTGAGGAGTGCAGATAGTATAGCTAGCCCATCATACCCTTGATTTACAATTCCATCTTGGATTGATACTTGATGATGTATTTTTTTTATAAACAGCTGGAAAAATCATTAAGCAAGGTAATAGGATTAGAGAAAACAGATTCAATAGTATGCCACATGAGCCTTATAGTTAGTGGCTGGTTTTTAATTCCTCCATTCTTGTCCTTTATAGCTTTATGTTTTATCTCTAGATAAAAACTCCAACATTGATCCATTGTATGTCCAAGGGAATTGCAATTATCACACTTCAGGTCTCAACGCTTGCCATTGAAGGTTTTTTGTTCAGAAGATTGATGACCAATGTAGGCACGTACTTCTAGAGTATTGTTTGTGGTATGCAATACATAATATTTGGCAAACCTCTTCACATTCAATTGATGCACAAACATCCTTTAAGGATGGCAATTCAAAAGTCATCAAAATCTGTCAAAGAGTTTTTTTTCGTAAAACAAGTCGATCAATGGAATGAGGTATATACATTTTCAACTCATTTCAAAAGCCTTTTAATCTCTACAAAAAAATTAACAAAATATTTTCCATCTTGAAGTAGATTAGTGATATGTTGTTATATCTGAAAGATAAGAGTAGAGTTATTTTGATTACTATACATTTCGTGAACAACTTCCCACATATTCGAGGAAGATTCAGGATAGCTAAATATTTCAGCAATACTATGTTTCATGTAGTTGAGAATCCATGACAACCATTTGGTCATTTGCCAACCAAGCCCATATTGCTATGACTCAATTGGTGGGGTTTTTTCTTTGTTATTGATAAATCCCAACATTGATTTCTCATCTATAGCAATAGTCACCGCTCTTGACCAAGGTAGATAATTGAATTTATTCAATAGAATTATAGATAATTTTTGAAAAGTGTTGACATCACTTTCAATAGTTGTAATTGTAGAGGAGGAAATAGACACCTCCTTTGAAGATATAATTGCACCACTACTTCCTTTTCCGGTTATGATCAAAGATAATATAGTAAATAAAAAAACATAGGATCATCGCTCTAATATCATATAGAAAATAGATGTTTGGAATAGAAGAAAACAAATGTTATTCATGTCTAACTTGTATAGAATATGCATGTATATATAGCAAGGTCTAGTCTTGAATAATAAAACAGTCACGCTAATGTAGTTTAAATATATATATTTACAACTGTAAACTCCTTGCCTTATGCCTAAACTTATGACTATACAATATTATTAAAGTAGGAAACATATATACATAGAATATCTTTCAATACTAATTTCTAATTAAAATGTCAAAGGAAAAAAATATAATTTTATTTGATTGCTATTTCGAAACACTCAAACACGAGTATTTGATTACAATTCTGATTTCAAGTGTTTAATCAAACATTAGTATTGGAATTTCGTTTCTGTTCTCATTCTTGATAATTTTGTTTTTGTTTTGGACTGTCAAACTAAAGGCAACTTAAATCTTTAACATTACATGTACATAACAAAGAAAATTATGGTTAAGTACAGGCTTCACACCATTATTAGTAAGGAGGGTATAGGAGGGTATAAATTTAAAGTATTTATTATTAAACATGTAGAAATAAGTTAATTATTTTATATAATAATTAGTAAATGACTTCATTATTGCTTAGTAATTGTCTTTTAAAAAAATTGCTAATTCTTTCTCCTTCATCCTTCCATGCTCAACTCGTACATTAATTCAACACAAAAACTCCTATGCGACCACATTACCTACTCGCCACCACGCACATGTATAATTCACTTAACGTATAAATTAACATGGTTTGGCGTATAAGATATCAATGAGTAGTAAAATAATTATTTGCATATAATTTATCAACAGTTAGCGTATTATTGTATAAACTGCAATTATATTAGCTTTTTAATAGCTTTACAATTAACGTATATAGTATGAATAATTCGTGTAACGCCCAGCCATAATTTACATTAAAATAATATTAAGGTAATATACATATTACCATATCATTCCAAAATTCCTTCATAAAAAAAATACACAAATGGCCTCATTACCATAATTATTATCTGAATTAAGACAATTAAAAATTCTGAACTTCTATTCAACCATCTATTTCTTTAAGTATGTAAACCAAAATCCTGTCGACCAACTAATCCATCTTGAATCACTGAAAAATATAATTTACAGAAGGGTGAGCTTAAAATAACTCAGTGGGTGGGGATAGTGGCTTCATTATTGAAAAATTAATTTTCAACGAAATACTGTTCCAAGAACAAATTCTAATGCACAAACCATGTACCAACAAATTCACCTTGGATATCAATTAAACATTGGGCATATATTTAGTACTTGTAACGATATACCATTTTAATACACATAACCATGTATCGCAAAACCTTAACATGAATGTCATGTCAAACATTAATCATATAATCGGTACCTGTCTCGATCGGCCACGCTGACCTTTACCAACCTTATCTCCC
This sequence comes from Ophiorrhiza pumila, assembly GCA_016586305.1. Classification (NCBI taxonomy): domain Eukaryota; kingdom Viridiplantae; phylum Streptophyta; class Magnoliopsida; order Gentianales; family Rubiaceae; genus Ophiorrhiza; species Ophiorrhiza pumila. The sequence goes on from BLIW01000011.1 coordinate 15,575,110, forward strand.
CTAGCAATTTGTTGTTTCGTGCACGACTTAAGAAGCTACCTTATCCTTCCTCGTGGTCAGTGACCACTACGGCCCCGCAGGCCTAACGTGGCATCCGGATTTGCCACTCCGACTCCCGTCAACAGAATTAAAAACTCCTTAATCCTGTGACGGGGCTCACCGGTGTGGTTTTGGCGTAATCGTCGGCCCGATGCCGTCTCGATTACTCTCCAACACCTACTAGGGCCCATGCAATCAAATACAATACAAATATGAAACGCTCACAAAATCTGAAAAATTATATGACAATTACTTTTCACGAAGTACATTCCAATTATTCACCAATCGCTGCTAACGTTGAACTCTAGAGGTGGCTCGTACGGACTCTAGAGGTGGCTCGCGCCTTTAAAGTGGGTTAGCACTTAGCTCCGCACAGCACTTAGTTCCAACGTACCAAGTTTATCAATACATCAATTATGGATGTGAAGTCCCACATATACACCGACATATCAATTACAACATATGTGAATGGGAAAATGTCGAGAAAAACTCATTTATCAAAAAGTGAACTCTTTAATATGCAGGACAAGAGAGTCCACAATTCAAACAATGCCCTTCAATTATCAATTGACACAGAAATAAAACTATCTCAATATGAAAGGCTTTCTGTAATTACCGAAATCTTGTTACATATTTCATTCCTGGCATAGTAATTTTAAATGGTCATAGTATATGCATAAAAAGTAACTTGGAGAAGTGATTTCAACTAAATTGCATTGATGAACATGGTTATTGTTTCTCTTCATGTAATTATCTAAAGATTTCAAGAAAATTAAATTACTCATGACAAGACTATTAATATTAAAGCTCTAACCACTTTTAATTGAGTTATTTCATTTTTCCTCCAAAGCCCATATAAACACGTGAACCCTTAAAGAAATTAACAATGTTGAACTTTAATATTTTACACAACCTGGAGTCCACAAACTCAAGGCTTCTAGAATCTTATATGGCTTGGTGTAAATCCTAATATGTTAAATAATCTTGAATCTTCCCAGTGCAACAATTGGTCTTCATCTTTAACATCATCCATATGAAATGCAACTCTATGATAACCCAGTGAAATTGGGCATAAATAATGAAACCCTTATTTCACCTCAACAACTCTTACCTACACAACAGTCCCAAACTTCAACAATTATTTCATTTTACAGTTTAAAGCATGGATTGAAGGAGAAACGAGTAGAATCATAGACTATTTACCTCAAAAACTAATGGACTGGAATTATAATATCGCAATTTTCAAATTCATGTAAAAGGTCATCAATTTTCAAAATAAATGGCCATCAATTTCTACTAATCACATACGTAATTTTATTGGAATGAAGCTCAACATATACAAACTTAAAAATGTTCTTTTGGTAATGTAAGCATGTCTCTCCAAATCACAAACTTAACTCTTTCAGTCATTTCGTCAAACATTTTCAATACCTCATTTGACGCACCGAATTTCAAACAACAATGACCGATGCACCAATATCAAACTCCAACCAATGAATCTTCTTGACAAATATAAACTGCTTTAATCACACAAGATGAAAACAGATTGGGATTCAACCCAACTATCAAACAAGCAAAACATAAACCAACCAACCGACGAACAAACTCATCTTTTCATAGAACCACTCACAAGCTAAAACAATTTATACCACAAGACACATACAAGGAAATGGATTCCTTGTTAATAATCCAAAATTTTACAAACTGATGATCAACACAAAGCTTCAGTGATATTTCCCTTTTTTTTCCAATAATTCAAATGAAATTCTGAAACACAGTTTAACCCACCTATTAAAAGCTTTAAAAACTTCAATGGATTGATTAAGTTGTTGCTCCTTTTCTTTTCCTCTTCTTTCTTCCTTTTTCTTTCTCTACTTCCCAGTTTTTTTTCTTCTTCTCTGTAAATTCTTTTCCATTTTTTTGTTTCTTCCGCTTTAACATTGGGGGTGGTAATTTTTAAGCCTAAGGGCTTACGTGTTTATTGCCTTCTTTTTTCTTTTTTTTTAATTTTATTTTCCTTATTTGCAAATTGGCCCTTGAATATTTATAAGAACGAACAAGAACCAAAATTCATTTAAAATATGCAATTAAATCTCTTATAATCTTATAAAATTTATAATTAAAATTCTAAAATTATCAATTAACTAAAATTCTTAGTCGTATGATTTTAATTCTCACACAACACTTACCAAAGATGCGGTATTTTAACTTTAAGATTAAAATCACTTGCATATATTTAATATTAATAATATTATTAATATGTTAAAATTTTGGGGTCTCACAATTCGTGTGTCATTGATTGTTGTATAACGTATGCATCGGTAGCGAATTGCTGTATAAACCGCCATTAGAGTATTATTTAAATAGCTTTAAGACTAACGCACAAAGTATAATGTTTATTGTCATATCGAGTATAAATAATTCACGTATCATAAAACAGTGTATAACATATCAATGAATAGTAATTATTATTATTAGTGTATAACGTATGAATAGTTAGTAGATTGACATATAAATTGAAATTATATTAGTTGTTGAATGGCTTTATGTTTGATGTATAAATGGCGTATTAAGTTTTAATAATTTTCGTATGAAGTGCCAAAGTTAGCATTGAAATAGCTTTGCCATTCATGTATAAAGTGTAAGTTTGTTTGGCGTAGAATGTATCACTAATTTGCATATGAAATTTAAGGTTAGAGTTTAACAGTTATAAATTTGGTTTTGATTGGCGTATAATTTTATGAAGTATGAAGATATTATCATTTGCTTATTACATATAAAATGTCATGTAATCCCATATAAAGTATCAATATTTCAAATATTTCATTGATACAAATGTGATTTCAATAGTTTTTGTATGTACAGTATTAAGATATTCACAATGCTAATAATAAGAAATAAGAATCTGAAATGAACAAAAAGCACTTACATTGTTTTGAAATGTGTTCCTATTCTTGATTCTTTTAATTCTTTTTGAATGTTCTTGCTCCTAATGTTGTTTTTGCTCATGTTGGTTTTTTTGCTCCTGTTATTTTTGTTGTTGTTGATCCTATTGCTGTTGTTTTTCAGCCTATGCATATATTTTTTTCATGATTTCAAGCCTGCCAATAATGTATTGCTTGATATCCTTCAATATCTCTTTTCTTTTTTTGTTAGAGTTGCTCAAAATCATCCTTGTACAATATTTTAATCTTAATAATCTTTTATATTTTATCTGCATGAAGTCATAAACATAAATTTGCTTAATATAAAATTATGAATAATTGTATAAAAAGAAAAAAAAACAGTTGAAGATATATTATGTTTGAATCATGTGATTTACACCTTTCCTTTCAAGTGTTTAAAATTGTGCATGATGTAAATCCCACAATCAACTCTTTTTGTAGTTTTTTTCTTCCAAGAAAATCGTACATTATGAAACTTGAAAATCGTACATTATAATAATATTTAAAATAAGCACGTGTTTGCTATGGAGTTTTTCTCACCAAATTATTTGTTGGTTTGACATAGTCTGTTTCTATTTTGTGAAATAGATTATCCAACTAATGGATCTTTTTTTCCTTATAGTCCAATACAATTTCAAAATAGTGTTCATACAGGTGAACTGATAAGTAAATCTGCATATGTAATTGATGTACAATTAGAGTATCAAATTGTTAGACTATTATTAAAATTATATAGTATTTGAGATTTGATACTAGATCCATCAGAGTTGTAGTCTTGTCAGATTCTTTCAACCACTCATTCTAACTATCAATTATTGTCTGCTTGTGTTTTTTGCATTATCATTTCTAGAGTTAACTTTCTTCAATGCAATCTTTCATAAATGCAAAAAAGAATCAGTTTATTTGGTAATTAAAAACAAAGAACAAAAAATAAGATATGCTTACATTATTTAGTATAGGAAGATAGAAGCTTTTTGACTCATCTTATTATTTCGTGTGTTGTTCAAGTGCATATACTATGAATCAATGATAGTGTTGTAAATCATTTGATTTTAGACGAGCAGTAATCTCTTTCTTATCAATGTTGAAAAAAATCAGTATTCCAAAAATAAAACTTACTCAAAATAACAAATAATATTTAATTTGAAGATGTAGATAAATTATATATAGAAGTTGTAAGAACAACAATATACTGTTAAAGTTTGTCGCTGTTTTGAACACTAAATGGGATAAATATGTGCATAAGTATGTGCTCGTGGTTGCTATTTACCCCTAATCAAAGATAAGCTAAACAACCCCCGTAAAGGTGATACTATAGCGAGTTCGTTCCCAAAGAGAAAGGACTGTGTTGAAACTTTAAGAAAATATTTTTGGGTTCTTATATTTATTAAATTAAAAATAAGAAAGCAAATAATAAATAACTAAAACAAAGACGGTGATTTGATTTGAACTTTGAATTAAGCAAGTGTACTAGCAAGATTATATTTTAGGGTTATATAAAAAGCACACACATACATTTTATCTATGGTCATGCAAAACAAGGGTAAATAACATAATTCACACCCTCCTATGTGGTAAGAGGCAAGGTATGATTTAGGCACTTACCTATTTAGATATTAACTAATTCGTTAAACCCTCCTATGTGATAAGAGGCAAGGTTTACTTTCTTAATTAACCCGGAATCTAGTGCAACTACCAACTCAACCTAACTCTCAAGTTCAACTGCTCCTATGTGTTAAGAGGCAACGCTCGAACCATTCACGCTAATGCTAAAGTAATCCCCCTAACTCCTCCTATGGTAAAAGGCAAGAGCTAAGGTAAAATTAATCTAACAAATTCACAACCAACCCATAAAAGATTCCAAACAACCCGCTCTAATCATCCTATGTGGTAAGAGGCAAGATTAAAGCAAGTTATCTCTAAGTAATTTACTGCACTTTAAGAAGATATTCATCATACATAATACTCACAATATATCATGTATAATTATGAAGAACACAATAAAACTCATTCCACAAAAACCAAAAGATAGAACATAGCATGTAAATTAAGCACAAAAACCCTTATTCATAATCCTGGGGGTATAACAGATTTAGCCAAGCATGGCTAAACTGAACATGATAGATTTAACAAGAAAGCACGTTATTGAAAACATAGTCTTAAAAAGAAAGATAAATGAAACGAAATTGAAATCGAAATCATGTGTCAAGTTTGAGGAATCCAAAGTGCTCATTCCAGTTGTAGAAGACGAGTCCTTCATTTGGAGACCTAGAATTGAAGAAACGACGGGTGTAGTAATTCACGTCGTGACGCACATCGCGACGTCCATCTTCACACGTCGCGACTTCCATCCACGTCCCGACGTCCTTCATTGCTCGTCGCGACGTCCATTGGCAACGTGATTTTTATTTTTAGGTTTTTCTTCCAGACGTCGCGACGTCGGCTATCCCCACGTCGCGACGTGCGGGAATATTTGGCGTTAATTAATTTATATTTTTGGTAATTTAGGATTTAAGTTATTTTAAAGTTTCCTTTTATAGTATAATTTGTCTAGGGTTTATTGTTGGCCTATAAATAGGTGTTTTTTCAGTTGTAATGGGGCGAAGAATTTTGAGATAATTTTAATAAGACTTCAGCGATTGATTTCTTACGTGTGAATTTGTATTCCTGCGAAGGGTTTACTTGTTTACATTAATTGAGAACAGTTAGTTTGTGCGAAGCGGACTAAATTGTTGGTTCTTTAATTTCCAACTCACGAATTGTTGGGTTGTTCTTGTTTATCGATTTTTATTCGAAGGTCCTGCGATTGCTTCCGTGACATACAAGCCAAGGTTTGGAGCGAATCGATCCGGGTTTCATATCAAGTGGTATCAGAGAACAGTTCTTGGAACAAAAATTAGGTTTTCAATTTTTCTTTAAAAAATTGAAATCAAATTGTTTGATATTCGTCAGCCTGTCATAAATTTTGTTTTGTGATTGGTGTCAAGCAGTTATATCTTTTATTTTGTTGGTTTTAATTTTTGGTGGAAAAAAAAGTTTAAAGAAAATTTGGATCTTTATTGTTCACATCAAGTGGTATTATTGGTGTTCTTCTTTACTGCTAATCATGAGTAATCAAGGAGATTCAAGTATGAATCAAAGGCTCGCAAGGTTGATGGCAGCCATAGGGGATCAGATAAGCCAAATATCTGCTACCCAACAGCAAATTGAGAGAAAAATTGCACAACTTGGGATGGGTTCAGAATCTATGGTGCCCAAACCATGTGTAATCCGATGTGCTATATTTTATGGGTATGGTCATCAAGAACGTGATTGTGCTAATATTTTTGTTGACAGAAAGATTCGGATGCCTACCCTAGAGTTCATGCTAGGAAGTGTTTGAGATGTATGGCTATAGGTCATAATGCTATTAGTTATCCAAGATGGTATGATTTGTATGTTGAACCTCCAAAGGAAGACCCAGCTATCAAAGTTGTTACTATATCATTGTTGGAATGTGTTGAAGATCATGGGGAAGAGGTTGATCAAGTTACTACTCTTGAAGAAGCATCCTGTGCAGATTTAATTCCTTTTATTGCTTTAAATGATTGTAATTTAATTGTTGTTAATGATGTTTTTCATGTGAAGCAAGAAAAAGAATTGAGTAATGATTTGAATGACAAAAGCCTTGAGGTGAGGGTTGTAGAAAAAGGCAAAAAGGAGAAAAATAATGAGTGTGAATCTTCATATATTTTGTCTTTTTGTCTTGATGATTTTACAGATTTTGCGCCGGTTTTCCTTGTTACCAATTAATGAGATTTGAGGTCAAATCTTTTTCAAGTGGAAGGGAATGATACGAAATCAAAATCATGTGTCAAGTTTGAGGAATCCAAAGTGCTCATTCCAGTTGTAGAAGACGAGTCCTTCATTTGGAGACCTGGAATTGAAGAAACGACGTGTGTAGCAATTCACGTCGCGACGCACATTGCGACGTCCATCTTCACACATCGTGACGTCTATCCACATCGCGATGTCCAACATCACTCGTCGCGACGTCCAGCGGCTACGTGATTTTTATATTTAGGTTTTGTTTCCTGACGTCGCGACGTACGTCACAACGTGAATTCTACACACGTCGTTTCTTCAATTCCAGGTCTCCAAATGAAGGACTCAACTTCGCGACGTGTGGGAATATTTGGCGTTAATTAATTTCTTTTTTTGGTAATTTAGGATTTAAGTTATTTTAAAGTTTCCTTTTATAGTATAATTCGTCTAGGGTTTATTGTAGGCCTATAAATAGGCGTTTCTTTCAGCTATAATGGGGGGAAGAATTTTGAGATAATTTTAATAAGATTTCAGCGATTGATTTCTTACGTGTGAATTTGTATTCCTGCGAAGGGTTTACTTGTTTACATTAATTGAGAACAGTTAGTTTGTGCCAAGCGGACTAAATTGTTGGTTCTTTAATTTCCAACTCACGAATTGTTGGGTTGTTCTTGTTCATCAATTTTTATTCAAAGGTCCTGCGATTGCTTCCGTGACATACAAGCCAGTGTTTGGAGCGAATCGATCCGGGTTTCGTATCATAAAACCTTGAATTAGAAATTCTCAGAAAAGATCTTTAACTCAAAACAAATTAATTGAATAACATATGTTCCAATTCTATCAAGTTGTAACTCTCTGTACAATAGCCAAAGAAGAAACCCTAGCTATGAGAAAGAGAAATCCTTGCTTAATGCTCTCAAAATTGTCACCACCCTAAAGCTATATGAAACTCTCAGAAAGAAAGAAAGAAAGAAACCCTAATCTATTCTAAAATATGAACCCCCTATTCCCCCTATTCTTCTATGATCTCCTCCTATGAAAATTACATAATCGATGGCCTTATACACGAAACAACTTGAAATACTACTACAAAATGAGGCTGTAGCATCACTTTGAGAGCAACACTTTAAAAATATTGCATTTGAGCTGAATTTTTAGAAAATTTGCTACACTTTCAAATAAGTGTTGCATATATAAGTTAAATACAACACTTGTCTATAAGTGTTACAATTATTATAGGAATATGTAATACATTTAAAAAGTATTGCCTTTATTGGGTATTTAATGTAATACTTATATAATATATGCAACACTTTATATAATATGCAATACTTTATAAAATGTTATATATTTATATATATATATATATATATAAAAGAAGCTAATGTTTTTGTATATAATTATAACAAATTGATTATTTATCTTTATATAAAAAATAATTGTTAAATAAATATTGTTTAAAATAGATAATTATTAATTTATTAAAATATAACAAATACCCACAAAAAATTGTCAAACGACGTCATTTTGACCCTTGTTTTAACTTAAGATATTCTCAGTTTCTCAGCTCCTACACACTTCACACTTCACAAACGTTAACCTTTCAGCTCCTACACCATACGCCCTAAGCCCTTATGCCATGCCCTTTCGCCCTAAGCCCTTTCTTCAATCTGCTTAGAAAGTTTCAATCTTCTACACCCTAAACCCCCAAAATTTCTAAAGTTTCAATCGCGGTGTTGTAAAGAGCACTAAATTATTATTATTCTTTTTGTTAAAAAAAATGAAAGAAAGGGTGCACGGATTTCATCAAATTATAAATTGGCGCACAGAGTTTTGAAGCAATTATGCTTATATCCCGTCCAATACCTTTCTTTTTTCAAAACGAAAAACGACACCGTACTCTGTACTCTTTTCCCTACTACTAAAGTGTAGTGCAATCCTCTGCTGCACATTTCCCGCCTCCTCTGAATAGAACCCAAAAAAAGTCGTACTCCTGCACGATGGCGGACCAGAAAAAGCGTCGTCATACCGGTGGCCCAGGATCTGACTCAGTTCCATTCAAATCTAAACTCAAACCCGGTTCCTTCATACTGCAAAACCTCAAAACACTAGCCGGCGAACACAGCACCTCCAGCTCCGAGGCTGCCCCCTCTCCGAAACATGCCATGATGTCAGTGACCTACCACTTTCCTCCATCCAATCGGTAATCGAATCCCTAGTTCTCAGCCTCACACACTCAATACTATCCGGCCAGAGCACTAAATTTATTAATTTTTGTTTCTTCGGTGGGTTTTTTTTGGCTATTGCAAAATTGAGCACTTTGACGAAGGGGATTTTATGCTTAGGAAGTCTTTGAACAGTTTTTGTTCAGTTACATTTATATTTCATGTTGGAATCTCAAAAACTGTACTTGTAGAGGCAAAAAGATGTGATTTTTATGAGTATATTTCTGTATCAAGATTGTTTTTTTTTTGAAAATGCTAAGATTGATTCAAGTGATAATGTCATACGATGAACTAAAACTATAAACTTTTATGAAAGCATACTTATGTTTCGTAGAGGATTTAGTATTCGGGTTTTTGTGAGTTGTTGTTTGTTTTTGTCTGGGCATATTTTTAAGTGTTCAATTCTAGGAAAGGGAAAGGGTGCAACAATACTTACAACTTGCTAGCATTTCTTCATAATGTTCTTATGCCAAATGATTTATAGGGCAATCATTCAAAGAGGATATTTTCTTTGTTATGCTCAGTACAACTACCCTTTTCAATCTCTAATGGAGCTTTACTGGAGATCGTTGTAAGAAGAATCTATTACACATGTGGATGAACATTGTCCCCGTACATGTCTGGGAAGAAATTCTAGATTTACCACAGATTTTCTTGGCCAGTTGACCATCCATTTCGAAATAATCATGTCATTTAGAAGTTCTTAAGCGTCTGTCATGGTGCTTTTTTTTTGTTTGAAAGGCTAGTTCAGATGTTACCTCTCTTATTTCCCTTTCAAGTTTATGGAGAAAAGGTTGCTGTGTGTAGCCTTGTTGATTTGCACTCTGCAATTGTGATCCCTACCCTTTTCTTGAAATTTTACATTCAATAGTCCTGTGATCTTTCTCGGCTCTGCTGCCTTGTACATAAAATTAACTATTGTCAATTTTGAACTCTGTGATTTATGCCTTTTTACCTTCCAAATGAAATTTGCAAGTGGCATAAAAGTGTATAAGATTGTGAAGGAAGGACTAAAGGATCAACCTAATTCACAACCTTCTAATGTGTTTAAGAAATAAGACCTTATGGTAGCAATGGAGGAGATGCAAGCAAAAATGGAGAAAATGCAAGAAGATGTGAACATACTAAAGCATCAAAACGAGACTTGTACCGATTATTCAAAGGGATTACAGCCTTTGAAAGAGTTCCCCAATGAGCCTACGGAGAATAAGTCCACTTATTGCACCCTTTCCTTCCTTTTTTTTAACAAAAAGAATAATAATAATTTAGTTTCAATCGCGGTGTTGTAGAAGTAGTCGGCAATATACATGTTTGTGCTTTTGCTTTTAGTTCTGAATTTTTTGTCAATCATTTGTTCTATAATGGCTGTCAAGGTTTGATAAATGAGGTTGATGAGTTGTGATTAGTTTTGAATAGTATTGCTGCATGTTGAAATTTACTAATGATGATGAGCTTAGGGTGCATGCCATTACTTTACACTTAGAAATGCTCACAATAAATGGTCAATGGCTGCTGATGTTAGGCCATTTTACCAATATTTGAGTCCATAGGTTGTTGATGTTAGGTCTATTTGTCATAATTTTTTGTTTATAAATGTGTGACAGCCCTGTTGTGTCGTTTCAACTATATTATAGTAAGTAAAAATTAGAAAAGGCCAATGGTTGCTGATGTTAGGCCATTTAGCCATGCACATAGCCATACACATAGCCATGCACATATGTATTAAATTACTGATTTAAATATCTGTTATATCTGGGAAATTATAGCATTCACTATTCCCTAAAGTTAGTCACAAATAAAAGGATATGATGAAGCTGAATGAAATGACAAATAAAGATTAATTATATCCTATTTTTGAATTTTAAAGCCGCTATATTACTGTAGTAGTTTTACAGCAGTTCTCTGAGTTAAACAATTGTGGTCATCCAGTTAGTATTAATCCCTGAAATCAATCTTTGTATGAATACAATAGTGAAGTTTTGATCCTAGTAATGGCATATTATTTTTTCAAGTTTGTTTCATTCTTCTTTTCTGTTACATGTTTCAGCCATGTCAATTTAGTACGTATTTGCAATTTGCAATTTGTCACTCATGCTTTTATGTTTTACTACAGTTTTTGTAATTTTAGATAGGCATCTCGCTTTGGCATTTAGAGTATCTTTTCTTGCTTCCATCTCCAGAATCCTGGAAGTGTTGCTTCTGTAAACTCGAAGCTTTCTCCCTTCCTCATGAGCCTACTGCAACCATTGATATTCCACTTGATAGTGCTAAGGTATATTAACTCCTTATACTTGTGTAATTGTGTTATTTATATGTTCTTAGTTTGGTTTGACTAATGCATTTCTTCTGTGCTGATTTAGGATTTGAAAAAGTTGGAGAAGGAACTGAAAGCTAAAGAGGCTGAATTGAAGAAAAAGGAGCAGGTAGTATGGTTTTAAATCTTGCTGTAGCTTCTAAATGATGTTTCTTTGAGATAGAAATAGACAACTGGAAGAATTTACATTGATTTCTGCAAACGTATTTTCCCTATTGCAAATTAAATTGGCATCTTCTACCAGAAAGGGAACCTTTTCTTTAGAAATTTTTTTATGTTGCTTGTTCTATGGTTTGACATCAATTTCTAATTAAAGAAATGAAGTGGCATCTACATGTACTCAAAGAAATGTAAAATATTGAGGCAGGCCAAGTGGCAATAAGAAATAACTTTTTTACATTGTGTATGGTTTAATCTTGGTATCTTGAGGTTTGTTTATTAGTTGACATTATTACAACCAGTTTCAAATAAGAATAGCCCTGTGGAGATTTTGTTTTGTTTTATTTTTTTATTGTGCTCACGCTTATATATTCAACTTGTTTAAATAACTTTTTTTTATTTTTTTTCTTTCTTACACAGGAAATCATAAACCGTTTGGGGAAAGACGTTTATTGCTATGTAAAGATACTTTTGTGGATATTCAACGACAACGTCACATCTATAGTACAAATATCGATAATAATTTTTTGAAGGTGCCATTAGTTGGACTAAATTTTGTAAATTCCTTGTGGGGATATTATTTGGTATAACTTCATCTATTACTTTTGTATTTGACACTAGAGGTACTTTTGTAATACGAATATTATTTTGGATTATATATTTTATGTTATTACTTTAAAGAAGTTCAATATATGTAAAAGTGATACATTTGATAGGAACAAGTGTTGCATTATTGGGTTAATTTCAAATTAAGTAGAAGCACAGAAATGAGATATCAGATCTTCCAGTGTGTCCTAGGGTTTCTCTCCGGATGATCATGTAAATCAACTACTTTGCTGCAATGCATTTGACACACTGGAAGATCAAAAGGAGATCAAACTGCCTGAGAACCTAGATTATGACTGGCATGGTGACCGCTTCATTTTCTATGTTCTCTGACTCCACAATTTCCCATGGCGAGGCCTAGAGTGAAGAGTTAAACCCGCAGAGTCCCAACCTCCCGAGATTCACTACTATCGCATGCAAAATCAAAGGTTTTCCTATGGCGAGGCCTAACCTAGTTCCGATTGTCTTCACGAAGCTCGGAAAATCTCTTCTCACTTAGTTCTAAAATCTCAATGAACTTCCATCGGCATGATGACCGCATCTCAGTTCATGATCAAACAATTTAAGTAAGAAGACTCATTTACCATACTGTATGTTCTCAATTCAAGCATTATTACTCATATTGAAGAATTAAACCCCAACCTAGCATGGCGACCACAATCGAAGGATGATTAAATCAACAAGAGCTCAAATGAGTGAAATTTAACAAGATTTAAGCATTATTTTACAGTATGAGTTCATTCTTAATGAAATAATTCAATCGCAAAGCATTACGTAGTCTAATTACACTGCATCCAGTTCAAAACCCTAGATCATAGTAAGTTTAGCCATTGAGTTTCATTTCCAGTCCACGATCCTCAAAATACAAAAAATAGCAAATCATGTTTATCAATTGGGAAGAATTTACCAAATGCATAGCTTCAATTGCTTCCAATTCAGAAAGAATCCGTAAAATCTTCCTTGATTGAGAGTAGAATTACAATTATCGGAGCAATTCCTCGATCAGAATTGAAAATGGCGCTAAACTGTTAGAGAGAGAAAGTAAAACTAGAGAGATAAAGGTGAGAGAAAAAATTCCCGCTCACTAAAATCAAAAGTCTGGTATTGAAATCTAGAATGTTCGTCCTTTGTAAAAGCTAACTAATCCTCTATATATAGAGGTTACAAAACGTAAATTATAAGCGAACGTAAAATGAGTATACTATTACAAAAATGCCATCACAAAGAATAGACAACATCCATGTATGTATGAGTCTTTGCTAAAAACCCAGCTCGAAGTCCACGACTTTATGCTTAGTCATATCACGCCTTCTGCTGCTTCGCCGCGCCTTCAATCTTATGAGAATCACGCCACCAAGCCTTCAGTTCACAGTCCAATTGTGCCCAGCAATCTTCTGCGCCTTTGAGCTTCCCTCCCTCATGCTTCCATTGGCCTCCACCACGCCACCGAGCCTGTGGCCATCACGCCTTCTCCATTCCCTGCACTAGAACAAACGGCCCAACACTTAGCCAATTTTTTCATTCTTCAAAATCCTCACACACCGACGATGCATCGCCACGATGCATCCCTGACAAACACTCTTTTCACCAAGATGCATCGTGGCGATGCATCGTGGTGTTAGCACCTAGCACGACGATGAATCGCTACGATGCATCGTCGGCTGCACACACTAAGGCAACGATGCATCGTGGCGATGCATCGTCGGCCAAATTGGATTTCACCACGATGCATCGTGGTGGTGATGCGTGTGTGTGTGTGATGTTCGTGAGTGAATGTGCAAGGAGTGTAGGAACAAGAAGTGAATGTTGAAAAGTGAAGTGATTCCAACTTTAGTGCAAGAATGCTCTACCCTAAACATAAGACAGTGAATGAGAAATCATGGTTCTCAGGCAGTTTGAAATTAACGAGTCTACAGCAAAGTAGTTGATTTACAGACTTCCACTTACAATCATTGGATGAGTGTCCAAGTTTTGTATAGGAAAGACAGAAAGCTGGAACCTTTTAGTATGTAACCTGTTGCCAGAAGCCTTCATAGGATTCTTGAATCCATATTCGATTTATCAAAGGATGTCGTAGGTTTACCTCCACACAGAGATGGGCACATGAGGGTCTGGCCAGCGACAATGTGGCATTAACAATGGAGATTGGGTCTCCGAACTTGCGAGCAATGGAAAGTAGAAACTCAGCATCAAAAAATTGAATTGGGAGATTTGGTAATTCTACCCAGATTGGAGTTGTGGTAGTCTCCTGACACTGCCAATATTCTATCTAGTAGATAGAGACTCTCACTCTACATCCATCAATTCATTGATGGATATAGGATTGATCTTTAACAATTAGAATTAACACCTTGAATATCTTGTGAAACATGGAACCAGATTCTTTGTGACAAAAGGCACCTTTTTGACCTAAACCACATCTTTCTTGATCTTTCTCAATGTTTTCCTCTTATTTTGTCCTCCAACATTAATAACCTACAAAACACACTAAAAACACATTAAATAGCACAAAGATGATGCAAAGCATAAGTGAAAATAGCATATACAAGGCAAACATATTTTGCCTTATCAAACATTTTTGTGTTTTATGAAGCAATAGTCGACTATATCTTGATCTTGGATCAACTTCATAGTGTGTTGTTAATGCTAAAGATTGTTTTGGCATTAATTTTTTGGCAAATAAAGAAAGGTTGCGATTGTTTGCAGTTATCAACTGAATCAATCTATACAAGAAAGGTTAATTTTGGAGATTATGCTATCTTGGTATTCTTGGTAATTATCTTGGTATTTATCTTTGGAGGTTTATCTTAAAGATTGTGGTGTTATTTGATGGATTGTGATAAGGTAAGATATCACAGCATTTTTGGGATTTGTTATCTATCTAGATTTTGGTGGCATGCGATTTCGTTCTTTCTGTGTGAATTGTTTGGAGATAATATTGGAGTTAAACACAGAAAAATTTAGTGTGCATTATAAGTTCTTTCCTCTCTCACGATTTTGGATATGCGAGAATTGATCATTCATTTGGTCTGTGAGAGACTATGAACACACTTTGTTTTGGTTGAAATTATTTATTTAGTGTGTTGGCTGATCGCATCTGAATACGAAAGAGTTGAAGGTGCATTCCTTGCGATCTTTGTTAAAGCTCAGTCTCAAGAAAAGGCTGCCAGGAACTCAGAAGGAGTTCTGATTGTGGGCAAGGGGATCTTGTCATACACGGATTTTAGGAGGAGTCGCCATTGACAAGGTGGTCTTGTCTCTTATAGATTTTGGGAAGAATCGATCAAGTCGGGGGGAGCTCACAAAAACAGATTCATTTGAGAAGTTAGGAAGAGGCAGCGATAAAAAAAAAGAGGAAGTCTTGCTTTGTGTAAGACCGGGTGTCTTGTAACTTTGTGAACCTAGTGAATTGTTTTTATATCTGGGCGTGACCTCGGAGACGTAGACAATTGCTGAACTGCGTTACCAATCTCCTGTCTTTATTTTCTACATTTTTAATAACGTCCATTATCACTTATTATCAGTGTCACACCTAGTGTTCCAACCCACTAGGATACCGCGTATTTAACCATGATTTTTCAATTGGTATCAAAGCGGGTTGTCTCTATTTCTTAGACGGGATCTGCAGGACTTGATCTTGGTTTTGGTGCGATGGACTATATGAAGGAAGGAGGTTCAACAATGCATCTACCTTTATTGAATGACAGCAATTATGCTTATTAGAAGGCCAAAATACGAGCCTTTATCAAAGCTATTGATGAGAAGGCTTGGAAATCAATTTTGACAATATGGGATCCTCTGATGATTACTGACACAGAGGGTGTTGTCATATTTCCCAAGCATGAAGAAAGTTGGTCTGCTACTGAAGATGCCTTAGTAAACAGTAACACTATTTTCAACGGTGTTAATGCCACTCAATTTTGACTCATTTCTACGTGTGAAACAGCAAAGAAGGCATGGGAAATTCTTCGGATTACTTATGAAGGGACGACGGCTGTGAAATTATCGAAGATGCAGATGCTAACTACAAGTTTTGAAAGCCTGAGGATGCATGAAGATGAGAGTATTGCAGAGTTCAAAGCCAAACTCTATGACATTACCAATAAGGCGTTCGCTCTTGGTGAAACATTTTTCGAAAAAAGGCTGGTGAAGAAAACTCTACGATCTCTGCCTCAACGGTTTACTTATAAAGTAACTGCCATTGAAGAACCGGAAGATATCTCCAAGATGAAGTTAGAAGAACTGATGGGATCTCTTAAAACGTTTAAGATGAATCTTGAAGTGGACTCAGAAGCAAAAAAGGCTAAAGGGGTGGCTCTAAAAACATAGATACAGAAGCTGGATGATCATGGTGAAGATAACTTTGAGGAATCTCTAGCACTGTTATCTAAGAACCTTAGCAGATTTATAAAGAGATTTGACAGAAATAATCAAGGTGTCAAGACCATTGTTAGCAACACCAAGAATGAATCGTTAAGCAATAAGAAGTACAGTGAAGAAAATCATACATCTGATCAACCTTGAAGAACAAGGGAATTCAGTGTAGAGAATGTGATGGATTTGGGCACGTTCAGGCAGATTGTACTAATACATTGAAGAAGAAGAAGAATTCTCTCAACACAACCTGGAGTAAAGATGAGTTATATAAAGAAGATGAATTTCAGAATAACCATGTGTCTCTTACTTCTAAAACTGAACAATCAAACAATAGTGGTGTCAAGAATGTTACACAAAGTGTCATTGAAAATATGTCAGCTTATAGTGACAAGGATGAAGATGAAATCACAGAAGAAGAAATCATTATCGAATACAAGATCCTTCATGATAAATAGACTGAACTTGTGAGAGTAACTCAACATCTTCGTACTCAGATTGGGGATTTGAGAGATGATAAGCTCAATCTTCAAAACTCTACTATAGAGTTAGAAGCCAAATTGAGAGAAAGGCAGAAGAAAGTGAAAACTTTGACCAACGAGCTAAATCACATAAAGAAAAATGTCAAAATGTTAAATTCAAGTTCTTCCAAGCTGAATGACATTCTCAAGACGAGTGAACCCATTGGTGATCATTCTGGATTGGGTTATAAAGGAGAAAGCTCAATGTCAGAGACACTGTTAATGAAAGGTGATTACAAAGGGAAGCAAGTTACTGTGAGTACTGAAAAGAATGTGAAGAAGTCAAATCCTCATTATTCTTATCATGCTCCCAGAGGCGAAGGTATATTTATTCCTATTTGCCATTATTGTAATCATCGTGGTCATATTCACCCTAGATGTTTTACTTATCTTATTGAATTGAGATAAGGTACTGCTAGAAAGTTTTCTTCTCACAGAGATTCACAACAGAGATGGGTAAAGAAGTCTAATTTGAAGTGCAATCTCACGTATACTTCTCTAAAAGCAGCCACAACTTATGAGTGGTACTTTGACAGTAGGTGTCTAGACATATGACTGGTGACGAGAAGTTTTTGAAGAACATTGTGTCTGGAAGTATGGGAAAAATGAGATTTCGCAATGGTGTCATAGCGCATGTTATTGGAAGAGGTACGCTAGATATGCCAGGGCTACCAAAGTTGGATAATGTTCTTCTGGTAAATGGTCTAAAGGCGAATATGATTAGTATTAGTCATTTATGTGATCAAGATCTGAATATGAATTTCACTCGTGGGAAGTGCATGGTGTTTGATCAAAACAACATGTGCATCATGGAAGGAGTGAGATCTTCTGACAATTGTTATCTCATCTCTGCTTCTTCTACCTATTTTCATTCAAGCATGGAAGATTTTGTACTATGGCATCGAAAGTTGGGTCATGTGAATGTCAGAATGCTGCAGAAGATTGTCTCTAAGGGAGCTATCTGTGGGATTTCCATACTGAAGTTAAATGAAGATAGAGTGTGTGGGCTATTTCAGATTGGGAAGCAAACCAAGGTGTCACATCCAAAGTCTCAAACACAACAACAACTCGTGTGCTTGAGCTTTTGGAGAGTATTAGAGGAAAACAGTATGCCTATGTGACTGTTGATGATTTCTCTCGATTTACATGGGTGGAATTTCTTGGAGAAAAGTTCAACACGTTCAATGCCTTTAAGTCATTATGTATTCGTTTTCAACGTGAGAAAGATTGTGTCATCGTGAAGATTATCCACATTCGCAGCGACCATGGGAGAGAGTTTGAAAACTTAGAATTCTCAAATTTCTGTAATCGACATGATGTAACTCATGAATATTCTGCACCTAAAACTTCTAAGCAAAACGAAGTCGTTGAGAGAAAGAATCGGACTATAGCAGAGATGTCACGTGTAATCTTTACACGAAAGAAATATTCGACAAAGATTCTGGGCAGAAACTATGAACACAGTATGTTACACTATAAATCGAGTATATCTTTATGGAGAACTATGATGACACCCTATGAGATATGGAAGGGTAAAACTTCAAATCTTAACTAATTCCATCCTTTTGGTAGTACGTACTATGTGTTAAATGACAGGGAACATAAAGAGAAGCTCGATCCTAAGAGTGATAAAGCTATTTTCTTTGGGTATGATATTAATAACCGAGCCTAACGAGTCTACAACAAAAGAACTCGGACTGTCATAGAATCTGCTAATGTTCAAGTCGATGATTCACTGGAAATAGCTGATGTTTCTAAAAAAGGCATGACACAGTTCTTAGATGAAGAAAGCTCAAGTGTTCCAGCCAGTGTTCGCACCAGTGTCACAAGTGGTGTTACAGATCAGGATGTTGTGATTGATAATGTTGAGGAAGCGACCCTGGCTTACAGGCAACCATCCACTCGTGTCTAGAAGAATCATCCTACTGATGAAGTTATTGGAGATTTGAATGATGGTATTTGTACCAGAGATAAGCCAGGAGTGAACTATAGAGAAGTTATCCAAATGGCGTGTTTTACTTCGTCCATTGAGCCAAAAAATGTGAAAGAAGCCTTGCTCGATGAGTATTGAATTGGTGCTATGTAAGAAGAACTTGGTCAATTCACTCAGAATCAAGTTTGGGACTTAGTGCCGTGCCCCCTGATGTCAATGTCATTGGTACCAAGTAGATATACAAGAATAAGAGTGATGAGCATGGAAACAACACTCGCAATAAGGCTCAGTTGGTTATCCAGGGGTACACACAAATTAAAGGTATTGACTTTGATGAGACATTTGCGCCAGTTGCTTGTCTTGAGTCCATTCGTATCTTGTTAGCCACTGCGTGTGTGATGCGGTTCAAGTTGTATCAAATGGACGTGAAGAGTGCTTTCCTGAATGGTCTTTTTAATGAGGAGGTGTATGTTGCTCAACCAAAGGGTTTTTAAGACTCTCATCATCCCGAGTACGTCTACAAGTCAAAGAAGGCGTTATACGGGCTCAAATAAGCTCCTCTGGCGTGGTACAAAAGGCACATGTAGTACTTAATGTCAAAGGGATATGAGCGAAGGGGAGTAGATAAAACCCTTTTTATTCGTTGGGATAAGGGTCGATTTTTACTCTATCAAATATATGTTGATGACATAGTGTTTAGCTCGGTGTCACAGGTGATGGTAGATGAATTTGTCGCTAAAATGACTGATGAATTTGAGATGAGTATGGTTGGTGAGTTTAATTATTTCCTGGGCCTTCAGATTTAGAAAAGAAAAGATGGTATCTTTATTTCTCAAAGCAAGTATGCCAAGAGTTTGTTGAAGAGGTTTGAGTGAGAACACCGATTGGGACTCATGAGAAGCTACTTAAATATGAGAAGGGGATTCCTATTGATGCAAGCTTATATAGGAGTATGATTGATAGTATATTGTACCTAACTGCTAGTCGACCGGATATTTGCTACAGTGTGGGTTTATGTGCTTGATTTCAAGCAAAACCTCGAGAGTCACACCTGGTGTCAGTGAAGTGAATTCTCAAGTATATTAGCGGGACAATTGACTATAGGACTTGGTATTCATTTGATACAAACATCAATCTAGTTGGTTATTGCAACGCTGTCTGGGCTGGGAGTTCAGATGATCGAAAAAGTACTTCCGGTGGATGTTTTTACTTGTGAAACAACTTGGTGTCATGATTCAGCAAGAAGCAAAACTCTATTTCTCTGTCTACTGCTGAGGTAGAATATATTGCAGCCGGTAATAGCTGTACTCAACTTCTCTGGATGAAGCAAATTCTGAAAAACTATGGTGTCACACAGGATGTCATGACACTCAATTCAATATTTCCAAGAATCCTGTTCAGCATTCTCGGACCAAGCATATTGATTTCGACATCATTTCATTCGATCTCTTGTAGAAGACAAAATTATTGCTTTGGAATATATGGTAACGAAAAAGTGAATTGCCAATATTTTTACCAAAGCTTTGGATAGTGTGAGAATTGAAGAACCAAGGTCTGCCCTAAGCCTTTGTGTCATGTGAAGAAGTTTTTCAGTATTACAAGTTTTTTTTTATTTTATTTGTTTTCATATTAAAAAAATAATAATGAAATAAAATATATAAAAACAAAAATAATATAGTAGTTTTTGTTTTCCCGCCCCATGTTTTAGGCGGTTTCCTTTGTATCTAGTAGTCGTGGGATTTTGTTTTTGAATTTTGGTTTTCACCTCTCTAAGTGACGCTTATTGGGGGATTTTTGGCTGATTTCGAGGAGTTGGTGATTTATTCCTTTCAAACATAATCTGACTGCTGTTATCTCCCTCTCTCTCTTCATTACTTCGAGGGTATACTGTCCTTTGAGTTTCTCTTTCTCAAGTGTTGGGTTCATCTCAGTTTCTTCTCCGTCTTGACAATAATCAAAGTTATTGAAGGCAATTTGAGTCAAGTGCCCCCAACTCTAGAGATGTCTTATCCAAAGTCTTCATCTCCTATTAACAAGGTGGTAGAGTCTGTCAGCAATGACGGGGCTCATGTTGTTGTCACCCCTATTTCTTTGGGTTCATCACATGATGATGACAGTTCCTCCCATACACGGGATTTGTCTTCAGATTTCATGGATGACACAGCCTAAAAAATCCTAATCGTCTCTCCGATTCAGTTCATGGATCCCTCTGGTATAAGAACACACTTTGGGAAGTTTGGTGGTCGTCCATTCAAGACCGATGTTGCTCCTCCTAAGACACCAGATGCTTCTAGGATTTCATGAGATTCTAAGGGAAAGAGGTCTCTGTCTAACAAGGATGCAGAGTCCTCTGCTAATGCTTGGGATGTTGAAGAAGATGACAAAGATGATGTCTCTTCTGATGATGATGTTCAAGAGGTTTCTGACCCAGAACTTGCTAAGTCTCCCAAGTCTAAGGGATGAAAAATAAATCTAAGCCCTGGGTCTCAGTGGGTCAATCGTTCTCAGTCGATGTCAAAGGGAAAGTCAACATCCATCTCAAGTAAGTCCTCGATTCCTTCTATTGATTTGAATGATTTTAAATCCGAGTATAAGGCTAGTCTCTGGGATAGAGTCTCCAGAAGAAATATATGGTGTGAAAGAAACATTCATGAGGGAGATTTTAAGGAATGTCAAAAAATTGTGGATCACCTTATTAGTCAAGGATTAGGCAGGACTTTTAAGGAATTGAAGCCATTTGTTAGGAAAATTACTAAAGAGTTTTACTGCAATTTGGATCCGAATGTGAAGAACTTTGAGCATCCGGATAGTGGTCATGTTTTTGTGAGGGGTCATTTGTTTGAATTTTCTAATCAACACTCACCTAGGTAGTCATTGGACTGATATTGAGGAGTTCACTCCTGATTTCAATAAAATTATCACTTATATCACTGGTGGTGTCAGATGTGTGTGGCCCCGAGGTAAAAATTTTCCTGCCTCGCAACTCATTGTCATATACGCTATTCTTCACAAGATAGATATGAGGAATTGGCGTCCTACTTCTCATAGGACTGGGATAAACAAGTCTATAGCTGTCTTGCTATTCAAGATTGGAAATTTTATTGAGTTTGATGTAGGGCAGTTCTTCTTTGACAAATTATGAAGCATGCCGAGTACAAAAATGAAAAGATAGCTCTTCCCTTCCCTTGTTTGATCTATGGTATTATCTCTTCTCAATAAGTTGTATTCGAGCTAAAGAGGTCCTTGAGATGGACAATGAGGAGATTAGAATCAGCTATAAGCTTCTGGAGGGTGATCATATTAATGATATGGAAGATGTTCTAGAGGGTGTTCCTGACCCTGATAATGCCTCTAATTCTGCCTTATTGTCCGTGCTATCAATATGCTTGAAGATGAGTTGAAGTTCCTGACCAATCAGTAGTCTGTTATTGAGAAGAGGAGGAAAGAAGTTTTATTTTTTCTTCATGACCTTGTAAGAGTAAGGTCTACTAAAGAAGTTTCTGCTGATGATGCTGAGAGGAAGAAACGTTTTAACATGCAGGAGAATGTTGTAGAGGTAGATGTCGCTGGCTCGTCACGTGTTCTACCTAATGTCACTACGGGTGTTACAGAAGGTATTCTCCAAAATTTATCTTCTATTTTTACAGAGTTTGAGATGGATCAAGAGATTCCTATAGTGGCAGAAAATGAAAATGTTGTTTCTGATGAAGAAGTTATTGCGAAGGAAATCCTTGTTCCTTATAGTCTTTCTGGTGTGGTTTCTCCAAGTGTTATTCCTGGTGTCACAGACACTCACGGTCCTTCCAACACCTAATCCGGTGGGTTTGTTATTGGTAAAGATGAATCTGTCCAAGAAGAAGATGTTGGGTTAAGTTGCTAGCGGATTCAATCGGCCTAGCTATGATGATAATTCCGCTTGATGTTGCTATGGTGCTTTTTCTACTTTGATAAGACCATTTGTTATGTTGTTGGTTGTTTTTATACCCTTTTGTCTTTTTGTGGCAAAAAAGAAGAGTATTTTGTATTTTGTATTGTAATCCATAAAACATTGTATGTGGGATCTTGATGTCTTTTGATGTGTCATGCACGATGTCTTGTGCAATGATGTTTTTTTGCAAGTTCTGATTCAGGGGAAGTTTCATTGAACCTAAGTTCAACATACATGGGGAGTTTGGATTTTGCCAAAAAAATGCCAAATGGTAGATTGTTAATGCTAAATATTGTGATGGCATTGATTTTTTGGCAAATAAAGAAAGATCGCGATTAGCTGCAATGATCAACTAAATCATTCTATACAAGGAAGATTGATTTTGGAGATTATGCTATCTTGGTATTCTTGATAATTATCTAGGTATTTTTGGTAATTATCTTTAGAGGTTTATCTTGAAGATTGTGGTGTTATTAGCTGGATTGTGATAAGGTAAGATATCACAACATTTTTGGGATTTCTTATCTATCTAGATTTTGGTGGCACACGGTTTCCTTCTTTCTGTGTGAATTGTTTGGAGATAATATTGAAGATAAACATAGAAATATTTGGTGTGCATTATAAGTTCTTTCTTCTCTCAAGATTTTGGATATACGAGAATTGATTATTTATTCGGTCTGTGAGAGACTATGAACACATTTTGTTTTGGTTGGAATTCTTTGTTTAGTGTGTTGGTTGGTCGCATTTGAATACGAAAGAGTTGAAGGTGCACTTCTTGTGATCTTTGTTGAAGCTCAATCTCAGGAGGAGGGTGCCAGGAACTTGGGAGGAGTTCTGATCGTGGGCAAGTGGATCTTGCCATACATGGATTCCAAGAGGAGTCGCCATTGTCAAGTGGATCTTGTCTCTTATAGATTTTGGGAAGAATCGATCAAGTCGAGAGAAGATCGCAAAAATAGATTCACTTGGGAAGTTATGAAGAGGCAACGACAAAGAAAAGAGGAAGTCTTGCTTTGTGTTAGACTGGGTGTCTTGTAACTTTGTGAACCTAGAGAATTATTTTTATATTTGGGCGTGGCCCCGCAGACATAGGCAATTGCCAAACTGCATTGCCAATTTCCTGTCTCTTTATTTTTCGCATTTTTAATATTGACCATTATCGCTTTTATTATCGGTGTCACATCTAGTGTTCCAACCCACTAGGACACCACATATCTAACCTTGATTTTTCATGTGTAAATGTTTATCTGATGTCATGAACATTGAAAGAAAAGATGTTGTTGAATTGTTAGGTCACTGATCTTCAACTTCTTCTTTCTAATGTTGTACAACAATATGTTTTTCTTTTTGAACATCTTGTTCAGAGCATATAATTGTGTTTATCAAATAATCAAGATCAATACTTTCATTTTTGTGATATATTTCTAATAATATTTTGTCTTAAATATCAAAAATATTTTTTCCTGTTAGAATAGGATGTTCATTTGTGACAGGATGTGATTCTAATTCCAACACATTCTGAATAACCTTTTCCAATTTTTTTGTTGTGGTAGCAACATGGTCTTTAAATGCGTCAGTAGAACATGATTTTGATTTGAACACATTTTGGATCACATGTTCTGATATTTCTATTGCCTTGTCAATGGGTTATTCAAATGTGTGAATGGGTGTGTTTCTGATTCCTCTAAATTCTGAATCACATGTTTTGATGTTTCCAATGTCGGGTCAATAGGTTCTTTGAATGCAATAGAATGTGATTTTGATTCTAACACATTCTAAATCCCATGTTTTGATGTGTTCATTTTTTGTCAATAAGTTATTCAAATGTGTGAACATGGTGTGTTTCTAATTCCTCCAAATTCTGAATTACATATTTCGATATTTTCAATGTACTGTCGACATGTTTTTTGGATGTTAGATAATGTGATTCTAATTCTAACACATTCTGAATCCATTGTTCTGATGTGTTCATTTTCTTACCAATAGGTTCTTCGAATGTGTGAATATGGTGTGTGATACGAACTTAGAAAGCCAAATAGTTGGATGTTCAATAAGCAAGTGGTTCGTGATATTCATTCCATTAAATTTTGATGAATCATATAGTTGGAGGCTTGTAATAGGATGGAGAATAAGCCTCATGTTGGTCCGAAGGAGACCTGAGACTCTAAAATGGGATAACAAAGGAAATCATGATAAGAGGCGTCGAATATTGTTTGTTGAGAGATTCTGCCACGTTTTAGTAATCTGATCATATCTCTCTCAATATAACTCAGAACGGGTTGATTTTAGCGGCATTCGAAAGCTAAGATCCAGAGCTAAAACTTTTATGTTTTACATTTTTCCAAATTCTGAAGGGATCAAGGTGAAAACATGCTGTGATGTCGCACGTCACGTCATGACGTGGACAATTTCGGGATTTTTAGTATTTACGTTTTTCTTGTTAGATTTTAGGGTTTAATTTGTAATAAATTAAGTCCATTAAACGTTAATTTGGGCTTAATATTTTTGTGCATAATAAGTTATTACTTGGTCCAATTATCTTGCATGATAATGGCAAGTAATGGATTTTAGGAAACTTCTTTTTAGGTTCAAATTAGGGTTTCCATTGTTTGGCAGCCTTGGTGCCTATATAAAGGCTTGTAAACCCACGAATTTGAGCAGCCAAGAGTTGATTTTTGATATTGAAAGTTCATTATTTTGCAAGAGCAAAATTTGATCCCAACCCTTAGAGACCTTAAGCTAAGTTTGAGCTTTTGTTTTCTAAATCCTAAATTGAGATTAAGCCAATAGTCTTGCTTTTGTTCTAAGTTTGAGAACAGCCAAATTTGATTTGATTTAGGTGCTGCCTAAGTCATGTTAATTTTGTAATAGCGTTGGGGCTTTGGACAAGTTTCCATTGAATTGCGCTCCATATCTTTCGTTTGTTTTTCTTTGTTTCTTTCTTATTCTTTGTGTTTCTGTTCTAACCATGATTCTTCTTGTGTTCGTTGAATTCTTTGGTTTGGTGAACTTGTTGTGGAATTTTCCAAGGTAGACCTGTCCTGTGGATAAATAAGGTTGTCAAATCCGCCCAAAGGTGGATCAAATCAACGAGAACCTTATCAAGTGGTATCAAAGAATTTTGGGTGCTTGAAAAAATTTCAGCTTTTACTTGTTGTGAAATTTTGTTCTATTCATCAATTATGGATTTTTTCCAACGTAAAAGGTATGCAAGGGAACTTCGATCTATTGCGAAAGGTCTAGAGGAGATTAACGTGATGCTTCTAAAATTTGAGAAAACAGTTCGAATTGATGAGCAGCGGAAAAAGCTCATTGAGGAAACCACATCAGTAAGATCAACTCCTATACCTACTCCCAAAGTTCGTGTTGTTAAATGCTTGAGATGTTTAAGAGTTGGGCATAGTGCAATCCAATGTCCTCATTGGTATGATGAGCCGAAGGATGAATTTCTCGTGGATCTTCAACCATTAACCATGGAGAATATGTGTGATGAGGTAAAGGATTCATCTTTTCCTTCAAATTGTCTTGGAGATATAACACCTTTGGAGGTTGATATGGTTCATATTGATAACGTCATGGAGGATCCAATTCAAGAAGATGAGATAATTCCCATTATTCAACTTGAAGAAACTTTTCAAACATATTTGATTTCTTTTGATGAATTGAATACTTTTAATATGTGTGAGGATATAATACACAATGACAAACATGTAAAAAGTGAGGTTGTTGTTATGAGTGGAAAAAGCCTAGAAGTGACTTTAGATGAAAAAGGAAAAGAGGAGATACCAAAAGCTGTTGGAGATATTGTTGTCTTTGGTTCTTCTTTTTGTCTAACAAATCATGCATGTTATGATTTAATTGGTGTCACAACAATCGTGCAAGATTCGAGGTCGAATCTTCTCCAAGAAAGGGAGTATGATACGAACCTAGAAAGCCTAATAGTTGGATGTTCAATAAGCAAGTGGTTCGTGGTATTCATTCCATTAAATTGTGATGAATCATATAGTTGGAGGCCTGGAATAGGATGGAGAATAAGCCTCATGTTGGTCCGAAGGAGATCCGAGACTCTAAAATTGGATAACAAAGGAAATCATGATAAGAGGCGTCGAATATTGTTTGCTGAGAGATTCTGCCACGTTTTAGTAATCTGATCATATCTCTCTCAATATAACTCGGAATGGGTTGATTCTAGTGGCATTCGAAAGCTACGATCCAGAGGTAAAATTTTGATGTTTTGCAGTTTTCCAAATTCTGAAGGGATCAAGGTGAAAACAGCCGTGAAGTCGCAAGTCACGTCATGATGCGGACAATTTCAGGATTTTTAGTATTTACGTTTTTCTTGTTAGATTTTAGGGTTTAATTTGTAATAAATTAAGTCCATTAAACGTTAATTTGGGCTTAATATTTTCGTGCATAATAAGTTATTACTTGGTCCAATTATCTTGCATGATAATGGCAAGTAATGGATTTTAGGAAACTTCTTTTTAGGTTCAAATTAGGGTTTCCATTGTTTGGCAGCCTTTGTGCCTATATAAAGGCTTGTAAACCCACGAATTTGAGCAGCCAAGAGTTGATGTTTGATATTGAAAGTTCATTATTTCGCAAGAGCAAAATTTGATCCCAACCCTTAGAGACCTTAAGCTAAGTTTGAACTTTTGTTTTCTAAACCCTAAAGTGAGATTAAGCCAATAGTCTTGCTTTTGTTCTAAGTTTGAGAACAGCCAAATCTGATTTGATTTAGGTGCTGCCTGAGTCAAGTTGGTTTTGTAATAGCGTTGGGGCTTTGGACAAGTTTCCATTGAATCGCGCTCCATATCTTTCGTTTGTTTTTCTTTGTTTCTTTCTTATTCTTTGTGTTTCTGTTCTAACTATCATTTTTCATGTGTTCATTGAATTCTTTGATTTGGTGAACTTGTTGTGGAATTTTCCAAGCTAGACCTGTCCTGTGGATAAATAAGGTTGTCAAATCCGCCCAAAGGTGGATCAAATCAACGAGAACCTTATTAGTGTCTCTCTAATTCCTCCAAATTTTGAATTAGATATTTTGATATTTCCATTGTCTTGGAAACTGGGTATTCTAATGTGTTAACAACATCTCCAATAGTTTTTTGGTGGAGTGGAGTTTATACCATTATGTAAGTAATTTATTTTGGTGTCATAAGCTGCAACAGTTTTTTAAAGATGAGGTTAGGTTTCTTGCTTCAAAAGGGATTGATGAAATGGTGATGACTCGACTTTGGTTGGCCTTTTTCTCTATGGAAGCCAATTTGCTACCCCTTTAATGTTCAGGACTTTAGACTAATGTTTTTGAGTTGTGATCATATTTCAAATGCTATATTTCAACATATCTAATGAACATCATGTACATATATATTTCAAAAATGTCTTTTGCTTAGGGTGATTGGGTGAGATGTAATATGGTTTGTACGTTAGTCATATTATCTCAATCACTAAATAACCGCACTTTTGTAAAGGATGTAATCTTCCTCTTTTAATTAATTAACAAGTATTTTGTAAGAGTGGTGTTGGGTATGTCCGCCATCTCATCTATTCAACTTATAAAAAAATCATTATTAAAAAAACATTTGATTTTGATTGCACCACAATTTGGATAAAATGTTCTCACTTTTCTATAATCATTCAACTTTTGAGCTTTGGTGGCAGATTCATTGTTATTTGTCAAACTGGGATCTTAATCTGTAAGAATAGGATGTTCATCTATAACAGTATGTGATGTTTTTTCTACTGCATTCTAAATGAATTTTTCTAAGGTATCAAAAATAGGTTGAATAGGCTTATCAATTGTGTCAAATGCATTCAAATCTTCTTCACCTCCTTTGAATTCTATGTTATTAGTTAGACTGTTGAAACCAATAATTTTCTTGAAGGTTTCAACGAATTCAAATATCATCTTCTGTGATTTGTTTTGCCTTGTTTCATTGCTGATGTTTTGGGATCTTGCAATTAACTTAGTTATTTTTAGGTGTTGACTTGTTAGTTGTGCAAGATCATGTTTCAATTGCTCATAAAAGTAGTCCTACTCCTGTTCATTCAGTATTTTATCAATTTTAGATGTGATACAACTATGACAGAAATTTTGAGCACAAATTTATTGTTATAACAATAATCAAAAGTATAAGATACAATACATAAAGAAATTTGATGAAATAATTACCTTTTTGGAATTAGTCTCTGCCTTTCCTCCATCAGTAGTGGAAACCATTTCTAATTCTCCTTGTGCTTGATATTCTACTCTCATTATTGAACTCATTTTTACTTCTTCTTGTGTTAAAGTTTGTATTCTCATCGATGATATGGGATATTTCAACATTTCCCATTCTCCAATTCTGAAATCTTCTTTAACCATTTCTTCGTCTAATCATTTCTTCATCTTATTAGATGTCCAATGAGAAATGAGTGGTAATGTGGATGGTTCTTCAACACCTTTCAATTTCGATCGGTGGAAATAGGACAGCTACAATACTAAGATACAGCCATCCACATTTGTTGCATGTTGTTGACTATCCTTGAATTTTGAAATACTTTCATAGTGCCTTTTGTGTACAAAAGAATACCAATCATATTCCATTATCCTATCAGCGTTTGTTAAAGACTTTAATGGAATGAAGACAACCTCTTTGTTTATGGACGGGTTTAGAAAGCTTGATAGCGCATAGAGAGCAAACATTCTCTTGAAGTCATCCCTCTAACTTTCATGTCTTTACTAATCAATTCTACCAATTTTGTCAACAGTATATATTTACTTGTACCAATACCATATTCTTTCACCCAGTTCTAAAGTAATGGAAGTTTCTCTTTTCTCTTCAAAATATGTCAAAAAACTTCTAATCTCTTTTTTTAAGGGTGAGCCAGCGCTGATCGTATCGGATGAAGAGGAAGACCTTTTGGCGCAGGAGTACCAATTCACACTTGTTGGCAAGTTTTCCTGGGGGCGACCAGCGATGACGGTCCTTAGGAAAGAGGTTCTGACCGCTGCATTCCTAGGTGAAGTCCATGTAGGGCTATTAGATAACAGACATGTTCTGTTTAAATTCGAAAAAGAGGCAGATTTTCAAAGAATGTGGTTGCGTAAAGTCTGGCATTTCGCCGGATTCCAAGCTAGATTGTTCCGATGGAAGAAGGAATTCAGTCCGGAGGTGGAGCCTTCCATCACCCCTGTCTAGATTAGGTTTCCGCTACTGCCGATTAACTTCTTCCAACCTGAAAAGTTGCATACACTAGCATCAATAGCTGGTAAACCCCTGAAACTAGATGTGGCTACGGCAGCGGCAAAGCATGTATCTCGCCCTAGTGAAGCACGAGTCTGTGTTGAAATGGATGTGCAGAAAAAAATCCATGAGCGAATTCGGGTGGGAACGAAGGAACGGGGGAAATGGCAAAGATTAGAGATTGAGGATAAGCGGGATTATTGCCTGAAATGCAAGAAACATGGCCACAAGTCAGAAACCTATCAGCCATAGAAGAGGAGCTCCAAGGAACAACAGTTAAAGGACCCGAAGGCAATGATTATAGCCAAAAAGAACCCCCAAAAGGAATGGACATTGATGAGTGTAAAGGGTCAGGACTGCAAATTCGGGAAAGGGTTAGAGAACCAGCAAGTAGGCACAAGAACATGGAGCTGATGGAAGATGCAGAGAGAAATTCAAAGGGAAAAGAAGTGGTCCCAGGGAGTATACCAGAAATCTGCAAAGAAGTGGAAGATCCCCACTACCGATCAGGACAAGTAATAGCTGAAAACTCTCTGTCTAAAGGCTCCCCAGTGGAGTTAATTGAGAAGAAAGAGGAAAAACAGGCTACTCGGACACAAGAAGTAACTAAAAAGGGGAATGAATCCTCCCCAGTTCCATTGATGACAAAACCAGAGAAGGATAGGGAAGTTTGGCCAAGTAATCAGGAGGTAGAGGAAGTTGTACATATAGAAATTCCAGATAAAACAATAGAGTATACATAAGGGGAGAATGAGGCTGATTTGTTGGCTCAAACCTCCTTGACATCCAGGTTGGTAATCTCGGATAGGAAAGGCAGTGAAGAAGCGGGTGGAGGGCATGTGGAGGAGCCAAATGAGGGCATGAGGAAGAGCCTCCCTTCAGAGCAAGAATCAGAGCTGAACTCTGCAAATGAAATGGGCAGCAATCTTGTAGGAGGAAAGGAAGAAGGGACTAACCTAACGGAGCAGAATGGATCAGATAGAAGGACCCCAACTGGAGAATAAAACACAAGGAGTATTGACCCTCAGGTGTTTACCCAAAGTCCTAAAAGACCTGTATTACAAAAAGTCCCCTCAGACTCTAACCTTAACACAATGAGGCTAGCTGTAGAAGAAGAGGGCAAGAAGGATATGGGGATTGATGACAACAGAGTGCTAGGAGGGAAGGAGATCAAGGAGCAGTTAATCTCCAAGACCCTCAAAATTGGAAAGAAATTTCCACTGGCCAACAGTAAAGCAAAGGTCAAATGAGAGTCTAGTATGAACCTTCGATCCAAGGATGTCGGTGCTAGTTCCAACAGATACCTCAATGATCAAGACAATTTTTTGGAATATAAGAGGAGTTATGGGAAAAGGTAAGATACACAAACTAAAGAAAATAGTAAGAAGAAACCGAGTTAATTTCTTGAGTATTGCTGAGCCTTTTGCAAATCATGAATCAATGGAAAAAATAAGAAGGAAACTAAACTTTGATATGTGTGTTTCAAATGATGCTTGCAAGCTCTGGATATTTGTGAGGAGGCCTTTTGATTGTATAGTAATAGAAAATTCTGATCAGCACATCACTTGTGAATTGAGACATCCGAAATTGGAAGATGAGGTGATTGTGTCATCCATCTATGCTAAATCGACTAGTAGTGGAAGGGAGATTTTGTGGTCTGAACTTGCAAAGTATAAACAGTGGAAAAAAACCTGGATACTTCAGGGAGACTGGAACTGAATAGCTTAGGTCTCAGAGAAAAAGGGTGGAAAGCCATGTGGGATACAGGAAACATCTGAACTCACTGAGTTTATGGACAGCATGGATCTTGTGGATCCACAGTTTTCAGGCTCACTGTACACATGGTGTAACAACAGAAAAGGAGCAGCTAGAGTTTGGAAAAGATTGGATAGGTGTCTAGTTCATGTGGAATTCATGAAGCTTAACATACAGGTCTCTGTAGTACATGCAATTAGGGCTCCTTCACACCACGCCCCGCTGATTATTCAGTTGGGAGAAAAGAAGGAAAGTGGGCCAAAATCCTTCCGATTCCAAAATTTTTGGACTCAACATCCTGACATGCTGAAGGTGGTAGAGGGTGCCTGGCAGGAACCTCAAAGGGGAAGTCCCCTACAGGTACTAACTGAGAAGCTAAAGGCCACTAAAGCAGCACTCAAACAATGGAACAAGATAAATTTTGGGAACATTCTAACAGCAGTTCAAGTGGCTGAACAACGAATGGAGGAAGTGGAAAACGAAGATTCTGTTAATCCGTTACCTAGGGAAGTGGTAAATGAAGCTGCAGCCAAGTTGAAAATGGCCACAATCAGAGAGAAGAGGTTCTAGGCGCAAAAAGTAAACACAAAATGGGTGGCAAAAGGGGATAGGAACACATCTTTCTTCCACGCTATAGTGAAACAGAGGCAGGCCAGGAACTATGTACACAGGATCAAGGAAAGTACAGGTAGATGGATAGAGGGAGACAAGGAGATTGTTGAAGAGGCTGTGTCTCACTTCACCAAACTATACACTGCTGGCTCAACATCAGATCAGATAAGACCAGGGGTAATTCCAAAACTAGTCTATCTATAATGGAATGAAGACCTGATGAAGGACCCCGACATGGAGGAAATTAAAGATGTTGTTTTTTCACTAGGGGAGGACAGTGCTCCAGGTCCAAATGGTTTCAATGGACATTTTTTCAGAACGGCATGGGATATCATAAAACATGATGTATTATTTGCGGCAATTAGTTTCCTCAATGGTGAAACAGTTCCAGCAGGAGTATCAGCTACATGGGTTGCTCTGATACCCAAAATCACTAACCCTCATCCTTTGTTAATTTCTAACCTATAAGTTTATGCAACTACATAAACAAGATTCTGTCAAAGCTCGTAGTTGCCAGGCTCAACAGAATTCTGCCTCATATAATTTGAGCAAACCAAAGTGGTTTTGTGGCTGGGAGACAAATACTAGATAACCACTTGCTGGAAAGTGAGCTGATGACCTCGTTAGGGCATAAAAACAAACATGGGAACATTGCACTCAAGCTGGACATGGAAAAAGCCTATGACAGAGTGCACTGGCCGGCTTTGCTACAAATTTTGAGAAATTTTGGATTTGGAGAAAGGTTCATTGACACAATTTGGAGGTTGATATCTAACATCCGGTTGTCTATCCTCATTAATGGTTCTCCACAAGGTTGGTTCCCCTTGACAAGAGGGATCAGGCAAGGGGACCCAATCTCTCCATTATTGTTTATACTTGGATCAGACTATTTGTCAAGGATGCTAAATAATGACATGGAGAAAGTTCCTAACTTCTCTGTACCTAGAAACAGCTTGAAGGTCTCCCACTTAGCCTACGCGGATGACAAATTAATCTTCTCATCTGCCTCGCGGACTGCACTAACCAAACTGATGGACAAACTGGAACACTATCAGGCAATAACAGGACAGAAAATCAATGTAGAGAAAAGTTGTTTCCTTTTCCATCATAAATAGGGCACAAGAAGGTCCTCTTATGTAGGGTAACCAAATTTCAGAAAGGGGTGTGGCCCATCAATTACTTAGGGATCCCTTTACATTATGGGAAGCTAAAAGCCAAACACTTCGGCCAGCTGATCCAAAAGATAAGGGATAAGACGGGGGCATGGAATACAAGCTTTCTTTCCAAAGGAGGAAGAATAACACTAATTAAAAATGTGTTATCAATAATGCCAATTTACACCACCATGGCTGCTTCTCTCCCAAAGTGTGCGCTGAAACAGATTGAGAAAATTTGTGCTAACTTCCTTTGGAACAAGAATAAGGACCAGAAGAGCTACCACTGGATCAAATAGGAAAGGTTGTGCTATCCAGTATGAGAAGGGGGTATAGGCTTCAGGAATCTTGAAGACATAGTTACAGCCCAAAGCATGAAACTGTGGTTGAGATTTCGAAACAAGGACACTCTATGGGCTGAGTTCCTTCATCAAAAGTATGCTGGATCTAATCACCCTACGCAAGTGTCTCTCTACAGAGGTGATTCTAGTACATGGAAGTGGATGCTGAAAGTAGCAGATATAACAGAAAGATTCATGTCTGTTCAAGTAAAGAAAGGCAATTGGTTGATCAGTGGCAAGTTGAGCAGAGAGCCTAATGATTTTGAAGATTTACCACTTAAAGCATACATATGCAATAGAAGCTGGGACTGCTCTAAACTGGGAGACCTTGATGATGAGATAAGACAGAGTTTACAGAGCACTCCACCGCAGCTTGAGGAGGGAAAGGATCAAGTGAAATAGATAATACAAGAAAATGGAAAGTTCTCCTTCACATCTGCCTTTGAAAAAATCAGAAGAATGGCAACCCCCACCCCAGAACTATTGAAGATATGGCTGTCTCCTATGCCATAGAAGATCTCTTTCTTCAAGTACTCATTATTCTTGGGAAGAATTCCGTTGGGACCTGCTCTACATAAGCTGAGTTTCATTGGGCCTACTATCTGCCATTTCTGCAGGCAAGAAGAAGAAAGTGCCAATCATTACTTTGCAAACTGCCCATTTGTCAAGAAAATTTGGAGAACCTTTGCTACAGAAATGAGGGTAATGGACCATTCTAATTCAGTCAAATTGGTTTGTCAAAAGTGGTGGGGTACCCTAACCTTGAATGCTGTGCACAGTTTCTTAATGCGTTCTCTGCCTTCATTGATATGCTGGGAGCTATGGAAAAATAGGAACGCTGCTGTATTTTAGGGGCAAAGGATAGATGCAAATCAGACAGTCTTTCAAATATTATAGGAGGCTAACCTGCTCCTGTCAGTCAATTTCCCACATGAAGATTGGAAGCTATATGGATGGGAAAATTTCTGGGAAACAGTTTCAGATTTCAGGACCAGACACAAGATCATAATATGCAAGTGGCAACCGCCTGCACCTGAAAGGTTTAAGATTAATATAGCACTCAAGGAACACCCTAATGGAATGGCAACATCAGGGATCATCAGGGACCAGGCTGGGACTAACTGTCAAACCTGCCTGACCATGTATGATTCTTCCAACTCTGAAGGCATAATCATCTACAAGGCTTTGCTAGAAATAGCTGTCCAATGCCTAAACTATAGCTTGGGAAGAGGCTGGGACAAAATTCTTCTGGAAACTAACCATCAAGGATTCCTTAGAGATGTACAAAGGAACAAGGAGGACTGCTGGATTCTGGCCAGTGAGTGATGGAAGGTGGCTCTGATCCAGAGAACTTGCAAAATTTTGAATTGTCGTGCGGAAGAAAACCAAACTGCCAGCTTGATAGCACAGAAAGGTTATCAGAATAGTCAAGCTGCAGAAGTGAGGATTCAGAAAGATATTAGAAGAGACAAATATGGAATTCCATCATTCAAGAGGGTTAGATTACAGAATGATTGCATCAGAAATGAAGTCGCATAGAAAAAAGACAGGACTGTTCTGCAAATGAAGTCCCTGGATAGTAACGAAAAAAGGCAACAGCTCAATAAGCAGGTACTACAGGTAAAAAAAAATTTTAATTTTTCTAAATGGGAATGTGATCCTGAGGGCGCTGGTTGCTGTGCTAGGCTAGTTTCCCGTTGTTTAGCTTGTCTGTGTTGCTGCTCATATAGATCAACCTACCTTTTTATTACAAGTATTATGCAAATCTGTTGTTGGTGGTGGAAGGGACTTGGCCGTGTTGTTAGGCCAATTTCCCAATTTCTTCTATGCTGCTGTATAGGGGTAAATGTTCAAATAGCAGGACTGTGTTGTTGGTGGTGGAAAGGATTTAGCCGCTGTGTTATCTCTTTTCATTTTGTGTGCTACTGCATAGGGGAAAATGTTGAGGGTTCTAGTTACTGCGTTAGGCCAGATTCCCTTTGTCAAGCTTGTTTGTACTATTGCTCATTTTGGATACCATCCCTTTGCTATACAAGTATTCTTCACATCTGTTTTTGGTGGAAAGGATTTGACAGTGTTGTAAGGCCAGACTCCCTGTTGTTAACATGCTGCTGCACAGGAGCAAATTTTGTGTGCTGCTGTACAAAGGAAAATGTTCCAATAGCAGGATGGTATATATCCTCTAGATCCCTCTTTATGATTACAAAGTTTTTTATAAAGGGAATAGATGTAGGAAAGGTATTTTGTAAATGTTCCATACATAATTTGGATAGGGCATGTTGTATAAGTAGGAAATGGTGTAAATGGTGGAAATACTCCACTTTTATGATTTTGCAAATGCCTTTTGAAGCTCTCCCCATCAAACCTATGGCATGTAAATGGGAAGGGAATCAAAAGGAACTACAATGTAAGGGTAGTATTAGGGTAAGTCCACCACCCAAAACTGAAATCAATATATTTGGGAGTGGCGACCCACCTCGCAATAGAGGTTAGCCAGCCAAAAAAAATCCTTTTACTATGTCATCTTCGTATTTGCTTTGCTTTATTTCCTTTACTTTATTATTTTGCTAAATTAAATAAACAAAAATCCAAAACTATTTTTCTAAGGTTCAACCTTGTCCTTTTCTTGTGGGTAGAAACTTTGTTATATTATCACGGTTAAGTGGTTGTTTGGCAATATTTTTTATAAGAGGTAGATAACAATCATGAACTTAATTTATACCTATATTTACGCTTATCATAGACTATCATACCATAGTCTAAGAATCCAATCCTAGGATACGTGCATATATGCTTTGATACCACTTGTAACGTCCCGTCAAAATTTGCATTGAAATAACTAAAGATAGTATTTAAATTTTTTTTCATCCTAAAATTTATACATTTTAAAAAATATATCAAAATTGCCCATTACGATAGTTCCAAAAACAATCGAGGTAATTAAATATCTTAATTATCTATTCCTCTATCTCTTCATTGCATATGTGAATCATAATCTTGTCCACTACTTAATCCGTCTTGAATAACTGAAAAATATAATTTTATAAAAGAGTGAGCTCAAAATACTCAATGGGTGGAGATAATGGATCTCTTTCAAAAATATTTTTAAGAAAAATACAAATTCACACAAAACATTCCAATGCACAAAACCATGACCACAAAATTCACCATGGATGCCATATAAAACATTTGACATGTATTTGGTACCTGTACAGATCGGTTCTGCCGATCTTTATCAACATTATCTTCCATGGCAATTCATTGTTGTTTGCATGACTTGACAAGCTACCTTTTTCTTTCTCATGGTCAATGACCATTATAGACCCAAAGGCCTAATGTGGCCTCCAAAGTTGCCACTTGACTCCCATCAACAGAATTAAAATCTCCTTAATCGTGTGAAGTGCTTACCGGTGTAGTTTTGGCATAATCGTCGGCCTAATACCATCTCGATTACCCTCAAAGCCAACTACTTGGGCCAATGCAGCCAAATGCAATGCTTGTATCAAATA
Organism: Ophiorrhiza pumila; assembly: GCA_016586305.1. Lineage (NCBI taxonomy): Eukaryota > Viridiplantae > Streptophyta > Magnoliopsida > Gentianales > Rubiaceae > Ophiorrhiza > Ophiorrhiza pumila. The sequence continues at coordinate 15,612,558 of BLIW01000011.1, forward strand.
AAATCAATACCCAATATAAATAATTCACGGTATCAAAATTCTAAAATGAACAATGGATCATATGGATTCTAGAGGTAGCTCTTATGGACTCTAGAGGTGGCTCACGTCTTCGAATTAACATAGCACTTAGTTCCACACATCACTTAGTTCTAACATAAACAATACATGTGCACAAGCACACAAAGAATTTGCAAGAAAGCTTTACAGATTGTACAAATGCTCACAACCACAAAATCCACAACAAAGCTTCTATGACCTTTTCCCTTTTACTGAGTTAATTATTCTGTTAACCATAATGGATATAACTATCGGTTTACCCACCATGTAATATTCCTTACAACATTATTACACTTTATAATTGTAAAAAACAATCAAGTATTAGTTGTAAGAACCACTTTGTGTATGAGAATTGATCGGGGCTAAAAATATTTATTTTTACCCCCTCATTTACTTAATTTTATGCTTGTCTTTGAGGATTTTATTGTTGCTTATGTGTTGTTTTTGGAATAAATGCATGATTTCAAGTTCAATGAGGCTAAAAGAAACAAAATCCAGATTGGATGTGAAAATGGGAAAAAGAACTAAAAATTACTCAATTCGGATGACCAAAAAGAAGATGGCACAAAGGAGCGAAGATGGGAATGCAAGGCAAAACTAGGCAGAATACAAAGCAAAGTTCAAACGAGCATATCTCGGCTTCTACATAACGAAAAGAAGAGTTATTTGATGTTTTGGAAAGATCTTTAGAGTACTAAAAGTCTTATGTTTGGAATTACTCCCAAATTTGCTGGCATGATGGTTGAAATTGAGGCTCAACTCAACGTACACCAAAGAATTCGGAAAATCAGAAGCCTATGTCACAGTTTGGGAGAATATTCATAACGCTCATTCCAGAACTCCAAATTAAATGATTCTTAATGTATTAGAAAGCCAAGAGGCAGGGCTACAATTCTTATGAAGACTAAAATGCCCATTTCTGCACGGAAGACATTCAACATAGCATCCCAATATCATCTAAGTGTGCTGTCTAAAATCCTGAAAAATAGTGGCTGCGGGACCAACACTTTTGAAAATTGCATTTCAGCCCCTATTTTAGAATAAGCGGGGTACTTTATATAATTATTGATTTTTAATCATTTCACTAACTATTTAAGATTTCTTAAAGACTAAGTTAGGTATCTAGGACACAATTAGCAATAGCTCACAAGAACACACCTTTTAGAATGTGTTCTTGGTGTTTTCATTTCTTGGGAGAGAATTCTTGTAACTCTTGGCTAATTGGAGTGGAAATCAAAGGGAAGCTTGGATCTTTAGCTGGAATCAACATTTGGGAAGTGTCCTCATCTTGGGTCTCTTCCTTTGCACTTTCTTGCTAAATTCATTGCTTAATTTACCATTTGGGTTTGTTCTAATTAGCCATGATGGGCTAAATTGTGTGGTGTCTTTGGAATTAGGCTATGGGCTTTTGATAATTTGTTTGTATGGTGATGAAATGTTATGGGCTTGATTATATGTTTCATATGCTTGATTTTAAGGTCACATTTCTTGTGCAATATCCTTGACTTGAAAGTGAGAATTTGGTCATGTTGTGAGTTGAATATTAATCCATTGCATGTTGTGATGAAGAGACCTCTTTGTCCATGATAATGTTGATTGAATCTATTCCATGAATTATCCCTAAGCATATGAAAACCAAGTCTAAACTAGCATGATAACCTAGTTGGGGGCTTGGCTTGGAAGTTGTGGATTTGCAATGGCATAGAATCGATTGGCTTGATTGATCTATTAATTGTGGTTGAGTTTGGTCAGGTTATAGTCCTAGCCACAAAATTTCCACAAGACAACATTAAACAACATTCTTCAAGCTATCACATGAATCACCAATGTTACAAATGATTGAAAACCTAATGCTAAATTCCAATGATACACTTATCTACTTGAGCAACCATACATTTGCAAGTTAAAGTTAAATGTTCCAAGACTTTGTAAAATATTGTTGGGTGAAAAAGAAACATCAATCAAAGGTTTACCCCACACTTTATCTTCCAAAAACAAATCGATTCCCTATCTGCCTTTTTATACCGGCCACTTTTACAACAACTAGAAACTCAATTCTTCATAGATAGAGCAAGCATGATTTCAATGCATAATCACAAAATAATCGATATTTCTCTTTCACAATTTTAACACATCACAATTAACAGACTTCACAAATTTCAGTACACGACAAGTAAAATTTCATAAGGCAAGTACAAAATAAAGAATAAAGTTCATCTTTTATTTTGAATAATTCAAGAAAAGTTCTAAAATCCAATTTTACCTACAATTATTCCTAAAAAACACCTCAATATTATAATAATCAAAGCTCAATAAACACAATAAGTAACATGATTCCACAAAGATAGAGTAAAATAGTTCCGAATTATAGTTGAACCATTTTGATCATCCACATAACAATATCAGGTTCAGTAACATAAACACAACCCAATAAAACTCATACCAACCTTAATTTATGAATTGAACTTCGAGCAAGAAAAGAAGTTCTTTTCAAACAATCAAATGTCATTTAAAAGTTAAATTGTGGGATGAAATTCGCCCACCAAGATCGCACATATTAATATTTGAAAATCAATTTACCCACAAGTTAAAAAATTTCCAAAGCTTTCATTGATTGATTAATTTGCAACACATGTCTCTTTCCTTTTTCTTCATCCTCTAGTTCTACTTCCTGTTGCCTTTTCTTTCCAGCCTTTTCTTTCTCGTTTTCCTTTATAACTTAAGGAGGCTTCCTACTTAAGGTATGGGTGCCAGTTTGTAAGCCTTAAGGTCCTACATGTTTGCCACCATTTTTTTTTTTATTTTTTTTTTTTTAAATTTGTAATTTGATCCTTAAATTTCAAAGAAAGCTAACTAGTACTATTAGATGGTTGTGGTGAATGTATTTCTTAAATTTTCAGCAGTTAATAAAATTATGGGGTGGCATCCCTAACTCGATGAGAGGGTAATTACTTGAATACAAAACTAGAACCCTAGTTCATTATGAAACCATGCAATTTAAATTCTTTACTATCTTATAAAATCCAAAATTAAAAATTAACTAAAGTGCTTAATCATTTTAATTTTTCTCAACAATACTTACCAAAGAAAATATGAAATTGCAACTTTAAAATTAAGATTACCAGCATATATTTAACATTAATGGTATTATTAATTTGTTAAAAATGTTGGGGTCTCACAATTTTAATATGGTACATCTATTTGTATTGTTATATATTGTTGTTATTATTACCTTTTTTTTATTTGACATAACCTCTATTCAGAAGTGAGGCGCGACACCAGTATATTAGTTAATCGTTGGAGATGGTGGACATACCCAATTACCATCATTACAAAATTCTTATAAGGATGTGAATCTCTTTTACATTCATCCTATTGTCTCTCTGAGATTCATCCAATCTAGAAAACAAGTAAATAAAGAGGACTTCCTCCTTTTATAGGAATCAAAAGTTGCAAATACATTGAACGAAATAGGGTTTGAGACAAATTTGATTACCACAATAGGCAATCAAATTTGGTCAAACACCTTCCCTCTTTACCAAAATACTCCCTATACATAATCTAATTTTTACAAGGAGTGATTGTGTAATACTTGTGAATTTCATTGAGGGCCAATTAATAAATAAGTTAGAGTATAAGGACTATTTTGCTAATTGTGAAAATTTGGTCTTAAACCCATTTACTTCCTAGGCTTTAGTCTTCATTTTCTTCCTCACATTCTCTTCTTCCTTCTCTTAATCATAATTTCCCTATTGTTCCATCTTAACTAGGGCAAGAGACAAGGGAGGATTGAAGGAGGGAAAGGGATCAATTCTCACTCCAATCTCACTCGTGATACGGTAAGGAACTACCTAGTATATTTATCCAAGTTAATTTCTTTATTTAGTGTTCTAGAGTGGTTAGGGTTTGAAATTGTGTTGTAATAGAATATGGGTTTGATCATGTAACCTCAAGAACACCTATCTAAGGATTTTAGCATCCATTTGATTAAGTATAGAACACAAATTTATGAATTTATGTCAAATTGTGGAATAGGTTGTTGAAGAAAGCTTATGGAAACAATATGTATGGGTTTTAGAATTGTAAAGGAAATGAAGTATTTTTAGATTAAGATGGGTATCTAAGAGTTATTAAGCTCTATTTTGATTGTTCTTTTGTCTTGGGTATATGTTTTTATAAGAAAGTGAAGTAAATAGGTGGAGGAAATCTTAGAATCAAGGGTTATATTGGATATTGGCTAAGGTAAGTGGTTTTGGTATTCCTTTATGTTTTATAAACATTTGATGAAATCTATTATTGAGAATTGATTATGTTATTATATCAAAATGGTTTGAGGATGAATAAGATTATGAATTTGATGAATATGAAATGTATGCAGTGTCTTTTGCGAATGTAAAGTGTTTGTGAAATGATTTGAATGAATTTGAAATGTTTTGAGCTCTTGAATGTTTAATGAACGATTGGGGGGAACATGTTCCAACTTATTGATTATGGCCCACCTAGCGGGTTATAGTAGCTAGGAACCCCTTTGTTTGGCCTACCTAACGGGTTATAAAAGTTAGGGCTGGATCCAGTATTTTGACCCAAGAGTAAATTGAATGATTCGTGAGCTAAATGTGAAATGTTGATAAATGATGACAAGTACTCAACGTACTTGAGAATGTTTGATATATGATTATGCCACTTGCTATATGTATATGTGTGTGTGGATTTGAAATGCTTTTCCAAAATGGTTTTCATACGTTAAATGATGTTTTGAGAACATATATTATATATATAACATGCTCAATCCAATAGAGGAATAGCTTAACTACTTACTGAGCATAGTTTGCTCATACAACTATTATCGTTATTTTTGCAGATTCTAAGGTTTCATTTACAGGTTATGTGGATGACTGGAAGTGGGGAGAGCCGTTTTGTGGATTTTGTAGTTGTGTATGGATCCTAGGATATTGTAATAGATATTTTGGATGAAAGGATATCGAAACATTTGATTTTGATATTGATGTATATTGTTACTAAATGGTTTATGAAAGGAAATGTATAGTTGTATATACAATGTTTTGTTTGTCAAAAGATGTGCTATATATATATAGGTTTGAATGTCCTCGTTGGAAATGTGCATATTGAGGAGAGTACATATCATTTGTTAATTCAGGTGTGGCCAAAATGTAAATGTATATACTATTGGTATATTAAGCTAGTGAACAGGAGGCTTTGCACGTTTGGAATCGGTTTCCAATCGTGTGGCCGTGTCATGAGAATCTGGGGCGTGACATTTAGTGGTATCAGACAGAAATCGATGACAATAGGTACATATAAGAGGTGAAATCCAAGGTTGTTAGTTTTGGAGCTTTGAAAGTTCAAAAAGAGGGAAAAACTAGCCGTTAGGTTGAAGAAATGGAGTTTCGAACGCCCTTTCAGACCTCAGGAGTCGTCCGAACCTATTCTACTGAAAACATGCCAAGATTGGTCGCGAAAGTTTCAGATGGTTGAAACTCCTCTGAGCCGTCCGAACCTATTTTTCAGAAAGGCTGTATTTTGCACAAAGTTTCGGACGGTCATTTGAAAAAGAGGGGCTCGTCCGATCATAAGTTTCGGACGGCCGTAAGTTAAGGGGGTCGTCCGAACCTAAGTTTCGGACGTCCAAAACTATGAATAGTGCGTTCGATCCTATTTTTGTTCAACTATTTTCAATTTTCATTTTCCAAACCATTTGTGCTATTATGTATGACATTGTGCAAGTGTGAAATGAATATTGGTTGATCTTTTATGATAGGATTATGGCACAGAACAGTGGGAGTGAATAAAATCCCAATATTGTGATAGTCGATAGCCATGTAGATGGTGACAGTGAAGGACCAAATACGGGGGAACACTTGATAACTCGTACGCCTCAGCCCTTAACCAATAGATGGCTACAGGGGGTGAGTCATCCAATTATCCACCGACAACGAGTACAACCACTTTGGCGATGCCACCAGAGTCCACCGCCACATTTTAGGCATGATGGCTCAAATCATGCAAAACCAACACCGGTTGCAACAAGAACAAGAGAGCCGTCAACGCCAACAAATTACCGGTAGCAAGACTCATTACGAGAACTTGAAGAAAGCAAACATGCCGGTCTTTGATGGTGGTCCGGATCCAGAGAAAGCTGAGAAGTGGCTTTATGAGTTAGAGGCCAACTTTGATGTCTTGGAGGTCCCCGAGGAGGTGAAGCCAAAAGTCGTCATTCCTTTCCTAGTTGGAGATGCAGAGATGTGGTGGAAAGGAACTGCCCCAGCTTACACTCGTGAGGGACAACCCTTGGATTGGAAAACATTCAAAAGTGTTTTCTTAAAGCACTACTTTCTAGACTCCATCCGTAGTGAAAAGCAAAGATAGTTCTTCAACTTGAAGCAAACAGAAAACATGTCTATTGTGGAATATGCTAGAAAGTTTAACGCATTGGGGCGCTATGTGCCAACCGTGATGGCGGATGATAGAATTAAGTTGCCTAGATTTGAGGAGGGTTTGCAAGGACGCATTCGAGCTAGGTTATCCTCGGTTCCCTCTAATAGTTATAAAGAGTCCTTCAAGAGATGCATTGGGATCGAAGCGGATCTCAAAAGAGGGGACGCCGAATTTTGTGCAAAAAGATCTAGATCAATGCCAAGCCAAGGTCAAGGATCAAGACAAACTGGTGGAAACCCATTCATGAACAAAAGGCGTGGACCATCACAATCACCCAGTCAGACAGGGATTAAGAAAGAATGTGATGTCTGCCACCGTGTTCATCCAGGAGAATACCGATAGAAGACTCGAGCGTGTTTTGGTTGTGGCAAGTTTGGGCACAAGGTTAATGAGTGTCCCACTCCTCGACAAGACAAAACCAAACCCGTCAACGCTCGTGTCTTTGCATTGACCCAATCAGAGGCGGAAGTGTCAGAGGATGTTTTCACAGGTACTATAATGATAAGTTCGGTACCTGTTATGGTTTATTTGATTGTGGGGCTTTTCATTCTTTCATATCAAAAAGATGTGTTAGTAAATTGAACTCTAAGCTGGAATATCTTAAGAGAATCTTACCGTGTAGCTATCCCAGGAAAGAAGGTTATTAGTTCAAATCTTGTGCATAGAGATTGTCATGTAAGAATTAATGGGCAAGAACTTAAGGCGAATCTAATCCAAATTAACATGAAGGATTTTGATGTAATTTTGGGCATGGATTGGTTAACCAACAATTATGCTTGTGTGGATTGTCGGGGTAAGAAGGTTAAGTTTTGTATTCTTGGAAAAGATGAATTCTCATTTCAAGGGGGCATGGAGAAGCAAGTTAAATGTACAACCCCAATGATATCTGCTATGCAAGCTTGGAAAGCTCTTCGCAAAGGTTGTGTGGGCTACTTGGAAAATGTGATTGACACCAAAAAAGAGGGTGTGAACTTGAACGACATCCCCGTGGTTCAAGAATTTCCCTATGTGTTTCCTGAAGAATTGCCAGGACTTCCACCAAATCGTGAAATTGAGTTTGAGATTAATGTGATGCCTGGGGAAGCACCAATTTCTAAAGCTCCGTATCGAATGGCACCGGCGGAACTACGAGAGCTTAAAGTTCAATTACAGGAGTTATTGGACCTTAAGTTTATTCGACCTAGTGTGTCTCCGTGGGGTGCTCCGGTGTTATTTGTGAAGAAGAAGGATGGGAGTTTGAGGCTTTTTATCGATTATCGGGAATTGAACAAGATTACCATCAAGAATAAGTATCCACTCCCAAGAATAGATGACCTATTTGATCAACTTAAGGGAGCTCGAGTCTTCTCGAAGATTGATTTGCGCTTAGGGTACCACCAGTTGAAAATTAAGTCAGAGGATATCTCAAAGAGTGCTTTTCGAACGAGATATGGGCATTATAAATTTCTTGTTATGCCTTTTGGATTAACCAATGCTCCTGCCGCTTTCATGGATTTGATGAACAGGGTTTTTGGGTCTCAACTTGACAAATCTGTGGGACCGATTTCTAAAGAGTCATGGATTTGATTTTGATATTGATGTATATTGTTACTAAATGGTTTATGAAAGGAAATGTATAGTTGTATATACAATGTTTTGTTTGTCAAAAGATGTGCTATATATATAGGTTTGAATATCCTCGTTGGAAATGTGCATATTGAGGAGAGTACATATCATTTGTTAATTCAGGTGTGGCCGAAATGTAAATGTATATACTGTTGGTATATTAAGCTAGTGAACAGGAGGCTTCGCACGTTTGGAATCGATTTCCAATCGTGTGGCCGTGTCATGCGAATCTGGGGCGTGACAGATTGAGAGCCAAAAGGAACCAAAAGTTGTGGGAGAAAAACCATTAACTCCTCACTGCAGTAAAGACACAGAATATTATATGAGTAATGTGCAAATAAGGTATCTTCTAAATGAAAACACATAGAACTTATAGTGAAAATTTTAGGCAAACTGGCCAAACAGACGGCAACCAGTAGCAAGAGTATTAGCAAAGGATTTGTTTTCTTATGAGTTTGTTTATTATCTTCATATCATAAAAAATCCTTAAAATCATCATGCATTTCTAGCAAGGCAAACTGACCTAACTTCCGCAATCAGTGGCCTATGGCTATTATTATCCCATGGCTCATGTCTTTTCTCAATTAGGGAAACTGGCATAAACATCAGTAGCCAGTGGCCACATATGGGATTGACTACAAGTCAAGGCATACTATATGAGACCATATATAAGCAAAAGTTTTTGAAGATTGTTCAACTTGTAAAAATGCAAAATGAAGATGCATATGCATATGCATAACTAAGAATGCCACGATATTTGAAGTCATTTTTGTAGTAAAATGTTTTTAGAACAGGTTTGCGCTGCTGATCTCCTTTGATTACAAACCTGATGTTTTGTGATAAGTGTTCTATTTGTAGCCAAAACTGATAATGATTATCTAATTGTGCCATGAGTTGGGCAGCTCTGTTTACTTCATTTTGGATTATTTTTTTTATATTTGTACTAATCTCATGTGCATCTGATTCTCTAACAGTGATTTCCTCATTCTCTGGTTTACTACAGATTTCCTGACAATTTTCTTAGTAGCTCAACAGACGTAGTTTCTGCTATATCAATGTGAATATTATGTTTTATCCCAAATTTGAGGCCACTGATTAAAGTTTGAAACTCAATCTGCACTTTATCAAGACAATCAGTTACAATTGTATAAGCAAAAATTATCTTTCCATTGCAATCCCGAACAATAACCACCCCCTTTTCCTTTTCTATTAATCATCTGACTGCCTGTGTTTATCTTAGCAGATTGAGGATCAAAGCCATTTAATGCAATTTATGTTACTTTTGCTTTTGAGGTGTTTGCATGTGGACCATATGTCTCTCCATCTGTTAGATTTAATGATTATAGTAGGGAATTTCAAATGTAAAAGATCAAGGGTTAGATCACATATCTGCTGTTTAAAAGTATTTTCCTCTGCCCTTGTGTTTTTAAATTGGCATGTATTTCTAATTTTCCATATTTCCGAACATATAACACTAGGCAAAATTTTAAGCAGATAATCTATGATCTTATTTGTTGTCTTCACATTCCACCAAGCCTACAAAAGAGATGTAAGTTGAAAACATAAAAAAAGATATTTTAATAGAAAACTTAGAGTTCCATATGTATTTTATTAGGAGGTGTGGGTTTTCCTCTTTTTTCGTAATGAGTTGATATGCTGAGGCTGAGAAAAACCCCTGAATTTTTTGACATCCAAATTTAGATGTCCTTCAAATTAGAAACTAAAATTAAATTTTGTTTAATCAGATCTATGTATGAAGGGGTAGTGGATGAGGCTAATTTTCCACAATCCCATTTATTTTCCAGTATAAAATCTTTTATCTTGTAGTTTCCATTGGCTTCATTCATTTTTTTTAAAGTTCGTGTCCCTAGCCAGTTATCATTCCACATGTGGGAGTTTCCTCCACTAATCTGAAAACTAATATGTTTTTCTACTTCTTCAGCTATGAATATGATCAGTGGCCTTTCCCATGAAGTAGTCAATTTTATTCTGTTTAATCTCACATGGATGCTTCCCTTTGCAGTACCTACTTTCTAAATATTTAGCCCATAGGGTATTTTGCTCCCTAATCTCCACCATAATTTATATGATTGGGATTTTATTATATTTTCTAGGTCTCTAAAACTTAGTCCTCCTTCTTCTGCTGGTAGACAGCAGTCTTTCCACTTAATCCAGTGGAATTTGGCATGGTTTTCTTCCTCTTTCCATAGGAAATTAGCTAATATTCTCTCAAGCAAGTGGAGGGTTTTTTTAGGAGGACAACATGTTATCAATAGATATATTGGCATTGATATCAAGGTACTTCTTATTAGGGTAATTCTACCTCCAAGATTTAGTGATTTAGGCAGCCAAGATGAAATTTTTTAGTTTGTTTTCTGATTGATATCATCATAATCTGTGGACTTTAACTCTTCCATAGTGTAGTGGAGTGCCTAGGTATTTGATTGGAAAGGAGCCTTGTGAAAATTTGGTTATCCTTCTTACTCTGTGTATTTTGTCTCTAGATAGGGCATGGGGAGTTAGGAATTGACTTTTTTGGTAGTTGATTTTCTGACTTAATATCCTCTCATACTGGTCTTTCTGAGGATTGTTCCATTTGTTGAAGTAAAAATGAACACATCATCTGTATAAGCAATATGAGTAATTTGTGGCCATTGTTTATTGTAACATAGACCCATTTCTGGATAATTCTGTACATCTGATTCATTCAGGGGTCTACATAAGAAATCTACTCCTATTACAAAAAATTAAAGGAGACGGGGGATGTCCTTGCCTTAATCCCCTTGGTAATTCGAAAAAACTCTTTGGGGAACCATTAATTAGTATAGAAAACCACACATTGAATATCAATCTCCAAATGAGATCAATACATACTTCCCCAAAATCCATAGCTCTCATTATATTTAGCAAATAAAGTCAATTTACTCTATCATATGTCTTTTCCATATTTAGTTTAAGGGCAATATTTTTATTTACGTTTCTCCCTCTCATACTAGATATCATTTCATTTGCAAGAAGGATATTATCTAAAATTTATCTACACTTTATGAATTCACTTCGATTTCTGAGCATATTTTTTGCATAAGAGGAGCTAGTCTTAGAGTTAGGATCTTTGAGATAATTTTATTTAGGAAATTGCAAATACTTATAGGTATGAATTGGGTAAAGTTTTTTTGCACTTGAATTTTTGGGATTAAGACTATTTGAGTATAGGTGTGTTATTTTGTATGGTCAGACCCATTTCCCGAACCGAAATAATGCTAAACCTCTCAGTTGAAATTTCATATAACGAATAGAAAATGAGCATATAATTCAAAGGGAAAAAAACAAAACATGTACAAAACATTAACAGTAGGCTTAAACAATGGTCATACCAGTATCGAACTACTTTACAATATGCGCAACGCTTGGTGGTTGGACAACAACACACCTCACTCTCGTATTGTAATTTTCATGACACCTTAATAGTAATTGAAACGATCAATTTTATTTTTTGGTTCTTCTTTTGCTATAGCAAGTTAGACATTATTTTTTTGTAGTAAAAATTACAAGCATTCTAATATAGTACATAGTAGAAATTTCAAGGCTTCTAACATAGTATAGCAATTTAGAAATTATTTTTTAGTAGAAATTACAAATATTTTAATATGTTATATCTATTGTGTTGTTATATATTTATATTTGCTTGCGTATAGGTGTGTTGTTTGCTGTATTCGGACAAAAGCACTTGTTGACCTTTTTTTTCTCTCTCAAGTTGGAGGGTTTAGACGAGCTTTTATACAGAAAAGATTGCAAGCTTTCTCCAAAATTGAGATTGTGTTTGGGGAAGCGAGTTTTACTTGTTTTTGTATTTCACCAAGAATTTGAGGGTGTTTGTACTATGATTTTCTCTAAAAACAAGTTGATAGCTTTTCCAAAATTGAAAACATGCATTTTTTTCCTTTTTCGTTTGTTTACTTTTTAATTTCGCATAATCTTCTAAATTTGATGGTATTTATTTTATGTTTTATTTATAAAATAAGTGTTATAATTTCTTATCTTCGTATTATGCTTATCAAACTTCTATCTATAAAATTTCTTCTTATATATTTTTATTATGGATATCAAAAAATAATATAAACATTATTATATTAAAAAATGAAACAAATATTCTAAAAAAAGGTTAAAACAAGGATAAAAGAATTAATAAATTACATTCATATTCTTGTCAACATATGTGAATTACAATTTTAGAACTGTGTAAACTAAAAAAAAACACCATACAAAAAATGCTCAAGACCACATTCTTTTAACAAATTGGAAAATAAATTAATTCCAATATACAAATTGACATGCGGATGAAAAGTGAACTTTACCATTATACTTTTTCTTAAGTATGCTTTCTTCTACTAGGTATTTTATTCTTGTACTTTGGTAAAAATTTTAGGTGTAAAGTTGTATTCTTCTTCGACATGATATCCAAATCTATAATCCACAATTTTAAATTGATTGAAAATTATTACACTTGAAATTAAAAGGAAACTTTTGAATTCTTTCCATCAATAATTTCAATCACCATGTAATCAAATATTACCTTATATCAATCAAACGAAAGAATTTGACCATTATATCAATCAAATACTTAATAATATATGGTTCACGTAATGAATCAAATAATGAAAGTAATCTAATCTATAAAGAAATCAAATCTTTAATGAACTAAATTTTAATATTATATGGGAAGAAATCACGTCTTTAATGAAACCAATTCTAACATTCTTCCAACTTGACCATGCAGCTACTATCAAATTATATTCGTCATAGGTTAAACAAAACAAATGGCTATACAACTTTATTGTCACTAATATTTGATTATGCAATAATTACTCAAGTAAAAAATATTTTACATGAATTCTAGCAGTTGTATCTTAAAATCAAATACTTCCTCTATGTATTAAAATGTATTATATTTTTTAATTGAGTAACAAAACTTTATGGATAACTTAATATAAATTTATCTATAATCCAACTTTATGTATCACAAAATTCTTTTTATACATGAACAATAGTATGCACAAAAAATTATGTAATTTTAGATTACTTGAATGTTTAGACAAATACAATAGTGAGATACATGTATGAAATAATAGAATGATCTAATGAATTCATTGAGTTGTTTGATCAAAACATCCTGGCAAACAACACTTATAGTTGTAAGATCAACACACACAACTCTAATACTTAATAGCTAAATTTCATTCTTAATGCTACCTCTCTAACTACTAATACTTGTTGTCGATTTTGTTTATATTACTTTTTTTGGATATTTTAATGAACAATATATGATTGGATCTTTATTGGATCGAAAATGGATAATTTTTAGGCCAAACTTAAAATACTTGTGGTATAATTGGATATTATCTAAAAACCATTCTCTTATATCTTGTTCCAGTGCATAATATGAGAATGAATATATTTGTTCATATTAATAAGCAATTTTAATCTTTCTATATATGATAAAATGTTTTTCATGAAAACCTAATGAGATAGTCAGGTTATTTATGTACTATTTTTGAATTAACAAGATAACTCAATTACATGCTTCATCCTATCATTTTAATTAAAGAAGTTGTTTAATTCAAAATATTAGTTACCATAATATTTTAAATTATATATATGATAAATTTGTAGTTTTGCTCCCTTTAACTTTTAACGTATATAAATTAACTAATGATATTATTCAATAAATTCCACAGAAAAATAACATTGTCAAATATACCATTTTCAAATTGACTAATGATTTTCTCCCATTAATTTTAATGTATATAAGTTGACTAATGATAATATACAACAAATTCAATAGAGAAATAACATTGTCAAATATACCATAATTGCCAATTTAATTTCACTTGATATGTAGATTTTCCTCATTCGAAATCAACATACTAATGATTCTCTTGTTAAACAAAATACAGGTTGACCCTTCCATATCTCACCTTTAAACCTTCCAATCAAAAAATTTATTTTCAATAAAACTATTTTCACATTTGCTAGATATAGTTCTAAATCAAAATTAACTATTAGTGCTATTCTTTGATAAATAATATTTTATTTATGGCATCTCAATTAAGGAGTTTTACTGACTAGTGAAAATATTAAAAAATCATATGTATGTCTAATAGCATAATTAGACTTTGAAATGTACAATATGGTTATTAAAAAGTTATCAACTCATTGTTTTGAACAACTTTGACAAGTTTGATTGAAGATAATCAATTATTTTTCATATAATTTCTCAATAAGAGTTGCATTAACAGAAACTCCGTGAGTCAAATTACGTCCACATATCATTAATAACAGTTGAAACGTGTAAATAGCATTTAAAGTCTAAATCTATTAATAGGTCAATCAATTAAATAATCAACTATTGTGCAACCTCTTTAAGTGTGAATGTATATCTCACTTTAATCGCACAAATTTAAGTGTGTAACTATATTAAATATTATTTTCATCCACTTTAGAACTTAAAGGTGTTGAAACAACCATGAATAGAATAATATTTAAATCATACACTACATATTTTCATGGTTCTGTATGGACAAATATAGACTAAAAAATTTCAACTACATTTCAAAACCCCCTTTAGCATTTCTTTTGGATTCTTTCAAAGAGATACGCCATTAAGATGTGATTACACAAAGTATTGTTCTATTATTATCAATACTATAAATAAACTTTAAAAATAAGCATTTGCACATCCCATTATGCATGTATTCTATTATTATTTTCCACCACTTATTATTATTTTATTCATCACCTCTTGTTTGAGATCTTTAAAAGCATGCTCATATTTTCTCAAACAAGAATTGGAGTATAACCCAAAATGGATATCAAGAAAAAAAAATATAAGAATATCATAAACCTTACAAAATAGTAGAAAATATACCGTAATTAATTATATTTTTATTTTAAATAGCATACACTCTTTTGATATACATATGAGTCTTGATTGGTTGGTTTACTTGTGCAATATAGTCAAGTATCAATGTTGGTTAAATCAAACGTCTTTTAGAACTTATGATTTATGAACTTTATATTCTCTCATGATAAATATGTTTATGCCAAAATTATTTGAAGGGGTTTCTTAAATGATAATTATTTACGCTACATTTAAGTTTAAATATGGAATTTTGCTTATACTTTCCAAAATTCCAAAATGGATAATGTAACTATCTGAAAATTTTGGCAACAAAAAATGAGGATTTGAATCATATTCAATAGCTATTTATTTTTGGAAAAAATACAATTAAAACAACATTGTTTTAATAAAACAAGTTTTTCAAGATATGCAACAACTCTCATTTTTCTCTACGTGAGCACATATTATTATTTTAAGAATGAATTGTTCACTTTACTCTACCGAAGTTTTATACTTTTAATCTTTTTTCTCTCTAGAAGTCTTCAGCTAAAGCTACAGTACCAAACAGCCCTTAACTAGCCGGTATACTGAGTAACGGCCATATTCAGAAAAGTGATACCAAATTAACAGCCGCCTCCGCCAATTTCCTACAAAGATACTCTAACAAACAATACAGCTCCAAGAGATACGCAAAGATGCTCCATCTCCTTTGAATCTGTAAAGAACAGAGAATCATTATCTCAATTCAAAGGAGAACCTGCTCTAATTTTGTCAGAAGAAGAAGAAAATAAATTGGCTGAAGCTTATCAATGGACTCTAGTTGCCAAATTTTCCTGGGGACGGCCATCTATGGTTCAAATCAGAAAGGAAATACTGGCAGCCTCTTTTCATGGTGAATGTCATGCTGGTCTCCTTGATAATCGTCACGTGCTATTCAATTTCCAACAAGAGCAGGACTTTCAAAGGGTTTGGATGAGGAAGACCTGGTATTTCCAGGGCTTCCAAGCTCGGATCTTTAAATGGTCAAAAAGCTTCAGCCCAGATGTGGAACCGTCCATAGCTCCGGTATGGATAAATTTCCCCCTGTTACCACTTCATCTTTGGGACAAGGAGACATTGTATACCATCGCTTCTGCAGCTGGGAAGCCCCTAAAATTAGATGCAGCTACAGCTTCAGCTTCTCGTCTTGTTCGACCGAGTGAAGCTAGAATTTGTGTGGAAATGGACGTCCTCAAGCCTACGCCTGCAAGAGTCTGGATTGGGAGCAAGGACAATGGAAGATGGCAAAAACTGGAAGTGGAGGACCGCCCTCCCTACTGCACAAAATGCAAGAAATTAGGACATTATAGCTCCTCCTGCAGCCCTCCTCAGAGAGTGATGAAACCTGTTTTGAAAAATGGTCAAACCAATAAACCCCACAAAGAATGGACCCAGATTACCAAAGAGAAACCCTTTCCCCCGGCACTCAAGCAAAAGGACACTATAATCGTCCAGAACTCCTCTCCAGAAGCTGATCAAGATGCTCCCGAGTCATCTAATGCCGTGCAGAATCCCAAAATCCTCTCATTAAGGACTGATGTAACTGAAGAGGAGCATATAGAGAATCAAGATATAAATGTCAAAAATGCTCCCGAACTAACTAATGATGTGCAGATTCCCAAAATCCCTTCATTAGGGACTGATGTAACTCAAGAGGAACATATAGCAAGTCAAGATACAAATGTCGAAGATTTGAGTAATTCTGCTACAGTTCCTGAAAACACTAGCTTACCACAATCAGTCTATGCAGGGCAAAACAATGGAGGAAATCAACAACCACCTGCAATAGCAATTACTCAGTTAAGTATTGAACTTGTTCATAATTCTAAACCGAATATTCCTAAATCAGTCTCTGCTGACAATTTACAGGATGGAGACTCAACATCAGAAGAGGAGCCAGAAATACAGGATACTGAAGTTATGACCTCCAATGTTCAAAGGCCAAATGAAGAAGAGTCAAGCCTGAAACAAAAGGAAAATCGAAATGCAGCTCCAAAATCTTGGGCCAAATATCCCTCTGATAGACAAATGAGAGATAGGGGGGTACAGGTACTTCTTATACTGAGACATCTGATGATTAAGCTGATTTATTGGAATATTCGTAGTGTCAATAAAAAACCTAATTTTAGGAAACTCAGGAAAATTATTCATAAAAAAAATGTGACTTCATTGCCTTAGCTGAACCTTTTTCTAATGAAGCAAAACTGGAATCGCTGAAAAAAAGACTTAACTTTGACTATACGATTAGGAATGAAGTTAACTCCATGTGGTTATTATATAGAAAGCCTTTTGAATGTGAAGTGTTAGAAAATTCAGTTCAGCATTTAACTTTGAAAGTCTGTCATCCTAATCTGTCCAACCCAGTTTTAGTGACTAATGTTTATGCTTGTTGTACTGAATTAAAAAGAAAGGAACTTTGGAGCTCCCTCTCAAAGGTTAACCCACTAAATTTACCATGGATGTTGTGGGGGGATTGGAACTGCATTAGGATAAAGGAAGAAAAGAAAGGAGGTAGACCTTTTAGGCCAAGAGAAGCTATGGATTTTTCTGAATTTATTAATGAGCAAGATCTTACTGAAATCCCAGCTTTTGGCCCTAAGTTTACATGGTGTAATCATAGAGAGGGCAAGGCTAGAGTGTGGAAAAGGTTAGATAGAGGACTCATCAACTCAGAATTTTTGAATTCCCCCCTGGCCTTTAACATTTCTCACCTCGCTAGAGCCCCTTCGGATCACTCCCCCCTAGTGTTAGAAATCAAACAGAAAAGCCCCTCCAAGGCTAAGCCATTTAAATTTCAAAATTTTTGGCTCACCCATAATGAGTGCCTTCCTCTGATTCAGCAGACCTGGGAGATACAGATATCAGGAAATCCCTTTTTTCAATTCTGTGAAAAGCTCAAGAGAGTGAAACAATCCCTAAAATGCTGGAATAAAAAGACATTTGGAGACATTTTCTCTAATGTAGATAAGGCTGAAGCTGAATTATTGCAGTTAGAGAAGGAAGATGAAGAACATGGGCTGCCTAGAGAAACCCTAAGTTTAGCTCAAGCCAACCTCCACTATCATCTAGGATTAGAAGAAAAATTCTGGAGTCAGAAAGCAAACCTTAAATGGATGAGTGAAGGAGATAGGAGCACCAAATTCTTTCATTCATATGTTAGGCAGCGACAGACTCGATCCCAGATTCAAAAAATTAGAGATCCAGAAGGCAATTGGGTAGAGGGAGAAGATCAGGTGGCTGATCAAGCAATTAAGCACTTTAAGGCTTTGTACGCCTCTGATCCCCCCTCTCAGCACATTAGAAGCCACTTGATCCCACAGATTTTGAGTGAAATAGATAGAGAAAACCTGATTCATATGCCTGATTTAGAGGAGGTTAAACTCACTGTTTTCAGTATGAATCAAGGAAGCGCCCCTGGCCCAGATGGCTTCAATGGCCTATTCTACTGTAAAACTTGGGATATTATCAAGGATAACTTATTAGAAGCTGTCCAATATTTCTGGAATGGGGGAGACTTGCCTAAAGCCTGTACTGCCACATCTATTGTGCTGATTCCTAAAATTCAGAATCCTGATTCCTTCCAGCAATTTCGACCTGTCAGTCTCTGTAATTTCATAAACAAGATAGTGTCCAAAGTACTAGCAAATAGATTAGCACTTGTACTGCCCAAATTAATATCTGAAAACCAGAGTGGATTTGTTAAAGGTAGAAATATTTCAGATAACTATCTTCTAGCAAGTGAACTAGTTGCTACTATGGGCAGAAAAAGAAAGGAAGGTTGTGTAGTGTTAAAGCTAGATATGGAAAAGGCTTTCGATAGGGTGGAATGGTTATATTTACTACAGGTAATGAGACTAATGGGTTTTGACGAGATTTGGATTGATTTAATATGGCGACTTCTATCTAATGTGTGGATGTCTGTTCTAATCAATGGAATACCTCAGGGATGGTTCTACTCCACTAGAGGTCTAAGGCAAGGAGATCCCATTTCTTCTTTGCTCTTCGCCATTGGGGCAGAATATTTCTCTAGGTTACTCAATGAGAATTGTCTACACGGACTGGAATTCAGAGTTCCCAAACACTGCCCTAAAGTTACTCACTTGGCATTTGCCGATGATATGATGATTTTCTCATCCTCTAGACCAGCTATGATCAGAATAATAATGGAAAAGTTGAAGCATTATGAATTGACTTCAGGACAAAAGGTTAATCCATCCAAGAGTTGCTACCTTGTACATAATAAGCTGTCCTCATCTAGGAAACACTTGGTAGGAAGAATCACAAAATTCACTAGAGGCACATTCCCCACACTATATCTAGGAACTCCTCTTCATTTTAAGAGAATTCCAGCAGCCACTTATGGGAGCTTAATTCAGAAAATAGGTCAAAAAATAGGCAACTGGAGCTCCAAATTTTTGTCAATGGGAGGTAGGATAACCTTGATTAAAAATGTCCTATCATCCCTGCCCTTATATATCACTATGAGTCTCAGTCCCCCCAGAAAAGTTATTCATCAAGTAGAATCCATTCTGGCAAAATTCCTTTGGTCTGGAACTGAGAACAAGACGAGTTACCATTGGTTAAAATGGGAAAAACTCTGCCTCCCTGAAGCTGAAGGAGGGCTGGGATTCAAAGACTTACAAACCACAATAATTGCCCAAACCTTCAGACTGTGGTGGAGGTTCAGAAAAGGAGATACCCTATGGGCTTCCTTTCTTAAAGGAAAATACTGCCCTAATAATCACCCCCTTGAATGCCAACCACATAGAGGAACGTCTATTATATGGAGAAGAATGTTAGAATACTCCAAGATGGCTGAGGAACACATAGTCTTTCAGATAGGGATAGGAGATTGTAATTTGTATTTTGACAGGTGGAATGGAAGTACAAGCATTTTTGAATCATTGCAGATACAAGGCCAATTAAAGGTAAAAGATGTGACTACGGAGGGAATATGGGACTTCAACAAAGTAAGTGCTCTCTGCCCTCAAGTACCATTGTCTTTCTTTAATTCATTCACTGTTCAGCTTACAGAGGAAAAGGATTCCATAATTTGGAGAATAAACGAAGATGGTCAATTTACTTTAAAATCTGCCTATCAATCCCTACAAGGTACATCTAATCTTCTCTCTCCTTTCTTCAAACATATTTGGGATCCTTGTCTTCCCATCAAAGTATCCTTTTTATGCTCAAACTCATCCTAAATAAAATTCCTTCAGGTTAATCTTTATAAAGTTGGGTTTGTTGGCCCTCTTGTGTGTCCATTATGTGGTAGAAATGAGGATAAAGTAAATCATCTCTTTAACAATTGCTCATTTGTTGCTATGATCTGGAAAAGTGTAGGATCTGAAATGGGCATCTTTGATCACTCCTATTCCCTACTCTGGAATCTAAAGCACTTGTGGGAATCTCCTTCAAAATCTGAACCTCAAAAATTCCTTAAAAAAATATGCCCTAGCATTATCTGTTGGTGCTGTTGGAAAATGAGAAATTCAGTTGTTTTTGAAAATTCAAGTCCAAACACTGAAACACTGATTCAGGCATGTTTTAAAATGATAAAAGGAATCTCACAACTAAAATTTCAGAATGTTAAACTCATCTATCTGGACTGGCATCTGTTCTGGAAATCAGTATTGCAGATTAGAAGATTAGTGAAAATCTTGTGCTTTAAATGGGAACCTCCTGATGTGAATCACATAAAAATTAATTTGGCCTCTGTGCAGGTGGGAGATCTGAGATATACTGCTGCAATAGGTAGAAATTTTATGAGTGAAATGGTTTTTGTTATGCCCTCTTGCTCTGCTCCTTTGTGTATATCTAAACTGCAGATGGAGATCCAAGGTTGTTTGTCCAGTATAATTCGATGCAAAGAGATTGGCTTCCTCAATATCACCATAGAATCTGATTCAAGAGACCTGCAGCTAGGTTTGAAGATGAAATCCTGGCATGCTGGTCAACATGCAAGAGACATTCGAATCATTAATGAGCAAGCCAGCTTCAGACAGATCCCCAAGGAAACTAACAAGGTGGCTAGATGGCTGGCAAAACATCACAATGATCATTCTGACAGAGAATTCCTCAAACTGATTGCAGCAGAAAAAATTGGACTGCCATACATCTCAAGGAAAAGGAGTAAATATTACTCCCTAATGGGACAAACTGATTAAGGCAGCCAGCAGTAGCCACTTGCGTTGAACGTATGCTGTGGAACTACCCAATCGTGTGAGGATTGGGATAACTGCTGTTGAGTGCCTATGATCCTGTGATTGTTGTGAAAGTGTGGTATTTCAGCTCAATGGTGATGAGATCGGTTAGCTTTAGAATCTCCTTGGGTTTTACTAGCAAATGCTTGGTCCTAATTGGTGTGGAATTTTGGAAGAATTTATTTGGAAGGGAATGATGGTTTTGCGATTGCCTTGTCTCAAATAACTAACAGATGCAAATGCGATTGCTTGATAGTGAGAAATAGCTTCCACATTTCTTGCTAAAGCAACTTAAATCTGAGCATATACTTAGTTTTCATATCCATATTTTGAACTGTTGCTTGGGGATTTAGAATTCTCTACTTTGGTCTGTTTAGTCCAAAGTAAAATTTTCTTAATCCCCGAATGTATTTTGTAGGATCATGTACTGGAGTAGTACTCCAAATTTATTGCTTTTACTCTTGTAACGGTGCGTATGGGTATATCCGACACCGTATTTTGCACAATATTAATATAAGTTTATTTCAAAAAAAAAAAAAGAATGAATTGTTCACTTTTAAATATTTTTCTTATTTGGTAGTGTGAATCATTAGAATAATTCTCTAAATGTTATCAAAATCACAAATCATTATATTTAGATTTTCAATTGATTTTTCCAAATTATAATATATTGTCTTCTTTAGTAACAACGACCTAATGAATGTTGAGTTACATTCAATGTTTCATTGTTTGTTCACTATATGGATACATATAACGTATATTTTACATTTATTCTTTAAAATTCACTAATCACTTGATAGAATTTTAAGTAAAGATACGTGACGTGTATCTATACAATAAAATAGGGATTGATAAACAAAATATAGCAGAAAATCTGAAGTATAACAATGATACTAACTTTATTACTGTCTTAGATTATGAAGTCGCATCTTTATTCTCAATTTTCTTTATAAGATACAATAATAACTTTTTGGTGTCTTATACATTTTTAACTATTTTGATTTTTTTTATTCATTTTAATACACATGGTTAAGTCATTATAGTTAACCATAATATTTTATATGCATTTTAGAAAGCTTGATAGGTCAAAATATTTAAGAAAGATTATAGAATGAAATGCTAAATAAGTTATTGAAATCTCAACTATGAGATTTTAACATTCATTTCCAGTATAAGATTATACACACTTATTTAGAAGTATCAACCTCAAAAGTCTCACAAGAGTACATATCAAAACTAATTTATCGACGCCTTTCTTATAATTTAAAATTTAAGTTAGTTAAGGTTTGAACCCTAACTTCCTGATGTCAATATGAAAGCTAACGAGTATGAATCAATTGATTGTTTTCATACGCATATTCGACCATTATATCAGCACATATGATTAATTTTAAGAGAATGAATTTTTCATTTTTATGAAGTGTTAATTCATTATTTGTATCCAAATACTCCAGAGATTTTATTCATAGTGAATACTAAAACTATTGTAATAGAAAATAAAATATTAAGTAAACAAATAAATACTTTAATAAACAAGAACTAAAGGACGTGAATTCTATGAAATTCTAACATAAAACTTGAATTAATATTATTTTAATTGAAATAGTATATTTTTACGTTTATGTGGGTAAAAATTGCTTAGCATGCATAGAATTTACTTTTTTTATATATAATAACACTAGCTAACTAAGATACTAAATTAAAGAAATAAGCGTACATGTGGGTACATCTATACTCAAATGCAGTTGTTTTCGACTTAGTCTTTTGGAATATGACTTTGTCTTCATTTACAATTTCCAGGCTCATGTGTTTAAATCAAAGACTGGAGCTTGTGCTGCAATTCTTTCTAACTATGATCCAACGTATTCAGCAAAAGTCACCTTCTAAAATTTGCAATACAATCTGCCACCTTGCTCTATCAACATACTTCCAGACTGCAAGACTGTACTTTACAACACTGAAACAGTAAGGAAAAACTCTCACAACTGTTTAATTTTTACATAATAATAAGGTATCCTTAGGCATGAAATACTTCTAAGCATGAGTTTCTCCAGATAAAAAAATTACTGTTTGCAGGTTAATTACCCAATCACACAACCGAAGATGAATCCCGTAGGAGGGACAATATCATAGCAGTCATACATTGCTGAGACACCCTCTGCTGATGACCGAGACACACTTACAATGAATGGATTGTGGGAGCAAATAAATGTAACCAGAGATTCCTCTGACTATCTGTGGTACTACATAGAGTAAGCATTAGTGAAATCTGTTACCTTCTCTTACCCATTTTTGTAGTTGCGTATGAGATTTTTCAAAACTGATCCCTCTTTGCATCTCTTGATTATTTTCTGCAGTGTGAATATTGCACCCAATGAAGGATTACTGAAGACTGGACAGTACCCTCTTCTCAATGTTATTTCAGCTGGCCACGCCTTGCATGTTTTCATTAATGATCAACTTTTAGGTACTTAGAATTGCAAAGTTCTTCCCTAAAATTCGTATATGCCTATTTATTGCTCATTTTTAATGGTCTTTGACTGACACTTAACTAGTTGGTCTATTGCTAGGAACGGTATATGGGGCACTGAATAATCCAAACCTCAATTTCAATGGAAATGTGAAACTGAATGCTAGCATCAACAATATATCTTTGCTTAGTGTTGCAGTGGGTCTTGCGGTTAGTTTTTGCTTTGATAATTGTTTAAATTCTTTTGAAATTTTATCACCATGCAAGATTCATATCAAGCTTACTCAATTCTGGTCATATTTCAGAATGTCGGCTTGCATTTTGAGCAATGGAATACAGGTATTCTTGGTCCAATAACATTGAAGGGTCTAAACGAGGGACAAGAGACTTGACAAAGCAGAAATGGAATTACAAGGTTAAAACTTCTGAAAAATGGCAAGCTTTTGAATTGGCAAGGGACAGGACCTGGAAATTAGAAAAAGAAGAAACACATATGTCATAATAATAAAGTTTTAATCCATTTCTTTTGGCTTTTCTTTCGTGAGGTTGCCACAAGAGTGTTACAACTGGAGTAATAGTTGTTTGGCTGTTCATTGGCAGGTTGATTTAGCTGGTGAAGCTCTAAATCTAAATACTCTCACTGGCAGTGCTTCAATCGAATGGCTGGAAGGATCAGTACTGGCTAAAAAACAGCCCCTAACATGGTACAAGGTAATTTTCTTTTTGTTGTTTCTTTTTTTGGGTTCAACTTGTACAAGTTAAATGTTACACTAATCCTTTTCCTGAAAACCATAATAAACCAATTTCTTGCTAAAATTCTGATAAATTATCAAACTCAAACAATGTACCTTTCCTTCAGGCCACTTTCAGCACCCCAGCAGGAAACGATCTATTAGCTCTAGATATGGGTAGTATAGGGAAAAGTGAAATATGGTTGAATGGTCAAAGCATTGGAAGGCACTGGCCTGCATATATAGCAAAGGGCAACTATGGTGCCTGTAGTTATGCAAGAACTTATTCAAAGACGAAATACCAAAACAATTGTTGACAACCTTCTCAGAGATGGTAATTATAATATGGATTCCAGGAAATAGATGTAATTGTTCAAGTGACTTGATAGCATCTGAAAAAACTTTGAATTTCAAGTATCATATTTCCCGTTCCTGGCTCAACAACGGTCAAAACTTCTTGGTTTTATTTGAAGAATGAGGTGGTGATGCAAGTGGGATATCTTTGGTTAGTAGGACAAGATGAAGAAGAAGGCCAGAAATTTGGTATCAACTCTCAAGGCTGAAGATTTATACAGTCATCATGCACTGTCAATAATACACAGTCTGGGAGAATTTGTAATAGGCTTAGTATATCGGCATATACTACTCCAAGCTCAGCCCTAAATTTAGCCTGGTGGTTGAGGATTACAGTAGCCAAGTAGGTTTCAGAATGAAAAGGGAATCATGCATCTCCTGCATATAGAAGGAAAAGGAAAATGCATATCCCGTATACATATCTTCTTGTTGTTTTATGTTTTTGACAAGACCTGTAAGCAAATCTCATTGGCTTGTTACACCAGATTGCATTAGTATGGAATGTATCCTTATCCATTTGGTAACATATATATACAAAGATTTATCAAAAAGCTGCAATTCACCAGAATATCAGTTCAGTTTGTAATTTGTATATTCCAAATGCAATCCAATCCATGGGAGTGGATCTTATCAAAGTTTTATATACTTGTGAACAAAAAATAAATATATGCCACAATCTACAGAGTCAAAAGGAAATAGAACAATGGTCCGCTGACACGCTTACACATCTGCTACAACTGATGTATGTATAAGTGTCTATGCTATTACTACTAAAATTCTTCTCAAAATTATGCATAAGCTTTTTTTTGCTGGGCAGATGAAATTCTTCTTAGAAGGAAGCTTATGCATGTCTCAACGCCTTAATGATATCATCCAGGTCCATGTAATCTTGTAACACATCTCGCCCTTGATGCCCCCAATGAACTAAGCTAAGGCAGAGATCCCTAAACATTAGAAGTTTATCCTCTTAATCAGCATCAACTTGGAGAAGTTTCTTCACACACTTGAGCAAATATTTTCCAACCTTTAATTTCACATCACGAAGAAAATTTAGGCCACTCTCTTCATTTTCAAAGAACAAAGTAGAAAGTTTATCAACCACATCAGTAAGATTACAGAAAACACATGTTCCAGCTACAGCCTCTTCTCTGCTACATGTTTCACTCCATTTAGTTGACACTTCCTGCCACTCACAGCTTCTTCCTCTATGTGTTTCTTTAAACTGGAAGATCATACTAGTTGCCAAATAGTGGAAAATTAATTCGCATCCTATTTCATCTATAGAACCTAAGAACCAAATCAAAATGCCTAATGGAATTCTCCTAATTAAGCTATTTTGCTGGCTGCCATCTTCTTGGGAACTGGATGCCAATCTGCCTACACGTTTGAAATATCTAACACACATGTCTTGAAATTCATTGAGCCAAAGCCAGATTGTACGGCTATCGTAATTGAGGTTCTCAAGATAATCTGATTTGAGTTCCCTTTCTTCCTTGTAGCCCCCATATGCCATGTTACGTTTTCCTGAACCAAATTGCTTTAAAGTCCACAGACCCGAGACTTTTACCAAATAATCAGCTAATAAATCTTGCTGCTGCAGAGGAATAAGAAACTTCTTCATTATACAGTTTATCAGTATCAGCCGAGCCAATAAGGTATTTCAACTGGAGACCACCTTGAATATTTAGGAAAGAGAAGAGTAATAGAGCGGCATAAGAGAACCAATCAGGGAAGTTCATAGCATAAGCCCTATTATGTAGAAGCAAGAGCATAATTAATTTCTAAATAATGTGAGCCAATCAAGAACATAACAAGGGTGATAGTTCCATGTAATGTGTGACAAATATTATAATAGACTATATATATATATATTTAATCTTATTATATCACAATTTTATTTGTTATACATATTTCACTAAATAAACAATTATAAGAGGAAATAACTAATTTGTGACAATATATGAATGATTCAAAAATATTTATAATATGCGAAATTGTATATGGTATGTTTAATTTATGTAGTGTTGAAGATATGTGCAAACTGTGTACAAATTTATAGTTTGAAAATAAGTATTATATGTGCAAATATATGGAAGTACTTATAGTGTGGACATATATGTGCAATAAATATAAGTGTTTAAACAAGTATATATAATTGTACATATGGAGTACTAATATATATAATGTGTGCAAATATATATAATGTGTGCAATTGTATATATTATATGTTGTGTTGAAAATATGTTCAAAAGGTTTATATATTTATATTGTTAAAATAAGTGTGATATGTGCAAATATATATAAGTATGTATAATCTATACAAATATGTATGTATATACTTGTAAAAAAGTATGTGAACATATGTAGTGTGTGTGAATATAAGGAGAATATACAAATATTTATAATGTGTATATATTCATAGTAGATAGTATGTGTAATTACGTACAGTTAAACATATGTGCAAAATGTGTAAAACATAATGTTGTGAAACTTAGTGTACTACGTGCAACATATATGGAATTATATTATGTGTATACATATATGTGAATTATGAATAAGTGTGTATACAAGTATATGTGTTCAATGTGGGAAGAATGTGCAAATATTAATAGTGTGTGCGCGTAAATATAAATATTATGTGCAATATATGTAGTGTCAAAAATATGTGAAAAATAAGTAAAAATTTATAGTGTGATAAATAATTAAATATGTGCAAATATATGAAAATATGTTTAGTGTGTATATATATATGCGTAGTATGTATGTGTCTGTACATGTATGTATATTATGTGTAGTATAAAAATTTGGAGTAAACCCAGTAACATGTTGATGGAAATCAACCCATGTCCATCTTGCCGAAACCAACTTCACAAGATCCATTGGCAAATCTTGATGGTCCAATGACAAGATCAAGGAGTTCGAAGATGAAGGCAACCTTGCATTCATTAATGGCGTCAAACTTGTGAAGGACTTAAGGAAGAGCTTGCAACATCTCATTCACATGAAGTTATTTGGCATGTTTCTTCAATAACAATTCATGATCCACCTTGAAGAAATTGCATAGCCGAATTGAAGTCCAATGAAGAAGGAGTGTCCTTGGGCTTTCAAATGGATCGCGTCATTCTTATAATTTAGGGTTTATTTTGTTGTTAATTAATTAAGTCCAAAACACTTAATGTGGGCTTTAATTAATTCATTAATAAATTACTTGGCCCAATTATCTTGCATGATAATGGCAAGTAAAAGTTTAGAAAAGTAATCTCCTAAATTTTAGGAGCTTTACACGTTTTGATTAGAGGTAGCAAAACACGTTTTTGCTTGTTACCTTTTAGGAAACTAAGTTTGTTAGTTTGTTAGTTGTTAGTTTCCAATTCCAATTTGGAAAGTTTCCTAAATTGTGATTGGTTAGATTGGAAGTCAAGTTGTACTTAATAACCATTAGGGTTTCACGTTTTTGTAGCCTATTTATAGGTGAGTTTTTCACGTAAATTAATAAGATGAATTTTGATAAACTTTAGCTTTGCTAAAAACCCTTTTGCAACCGTGAAAAGTTGTGAAGAAACGTGAACATTCAATTAAGTTTAGTTTAATTTTCATAAGACCCGTGATCTTTAAGCTAAAACCTTAGAGAGAACTTACCCGTTCTTGATTTAAAGAACATGCCAAACTGATTTTTTATTCAACTCTTGATTTACATAGGTTGAACTAGAATCAATTTGTAATAACGTGTGGGTTTGATTAGTTAATCAATTCTGCCGTTTTGGTTATCTTCTTGTTGTTTGTTTCCGCATCTTTGTGTTGAGTTGTTTTGCTCGAGATTTTGGTAGAACAATCAGTCCAAAGGAGAGGGTATTCGTGTGGTTGAGGACTCCAATCCAAGGCCATTCATATCAATTGGTATCAGAGCTCAAGGTTGTTTCTAAATTCAGGTTTTAGTTCTTGTTTCTTCTTCTTGGTTCTAGTTCTTGTTTTTGCATTTTGTTCTCTTCTCGTCCTTGTCTAGTTTTGCATCAATATTCTGCAGTTTGTTTGCGTCTTTTCCTTGCTGTTTTGGAGTTTATATTGCTGTCTTAGATCGTGATATATTCACCTTTTAAATTCGTTAAAATTGGGCTCCAATATCGCATGAAAATTCTTGCTGAATTTTGTCCAAAACGTCATTGATCTTGCTCACGTCTTCTTGCTGTTTTGTGACGTTCTTGTTGCTGCTATTTTCTTGTTTTTATTGCGTCAATTCTGCATTGTTTTGTTCATCATCATAGTGCTGAATTCTTGTGTTTTCATTGCTGTCCAACACGTCAAAAATTGATAGGAAATTTCGTCCAAATTAGGGTTCATCAAATTAGGGTTTTCTCTAAACTAGGGTTTTCGGTCATAAATCTCTAGATTCATTGATTTTGATCCGTTTGTCTTGCTTTCTTTTGTGTTAGTTTCATCATTGTGTTGCCTACAAATTGCCTTTTCATCAAACTTTTATAACACTTGAAAAAGATATGTTCTTGAACACTTTCTTGAACTTCTTGATTTTCTTGAAAATCCGAAAGTGTTAAAATTTGGTTCTTGAGCTATATTCTTGACCTTCATCATAAATCTTGAATATTTTGTTAAAGTGGCACCTTCAAATTTGCAATATTTGATGAGATATTTGAGGTTTAATTTTCTGAAATTTTAAGGTTAAGACAAGACAAAAAAACCTTAATCCTAGGTCTGTTTGAACAACATAAGACAAACAACCTTAAATCCTAGGATTGTGTCTTAAACCCTTAAACCTTAAACCTTTGACTTGTCCTAGGTTCTTGTCCGAACCTTAACCATTTGTTTTGTCCAAGGTTTGTGTCCAAACCTTAAAAGTTTTGTTTTGTACTAGGTTGTTGTCCGAACAAAAAAAAAGTGACCAATTTAAAAAAATATATATATACAGTCAATTACAAAATATATATATATATATATATATATATATATAGATTCGGACTTTGTTTTTATTTATTTTATTTTATTTTATTTTATTTTATATTTGAAAGAACACATTGTTCTTGAGTTGTTACTTGAAAACCACCTTATATTGAAAGTGCCATATCTTGCTCAATACAACTCGGAATCAAGTGATTCAAATTGCATTCTCTTCATCTTAGAGTCTAATTTCTGAATTCTTTAGTTTCTAAAGCTAATCAAGTTGTATCCACACGTGATCTTAAATACTCTTGACGTGATTTGCTTGAACTTCTTTGGTTTTACTTGTGCAAATCTTGTTGTGGAATTTATTGGTTGAGATGTGTTATTATAATCAATTGAACCAGTAAGTTTTCATAATTTGAGAGTATTAGATAGGGTATACACGAGAAAAGCCTTTATATTAGAGAGGAGTGTACCTACTCACCCAAATAGTGAGAACCCGAGAGGACTACTTTTGTTTCCTTCTCGTTTTCTTTACAAACTTGCAGATACAAAGGAGGGTGGTGATAACAAAACACCACAAGAAAAACCCCAAGTGGATCAAAAGTTCACAAATGATGTGATTTTTGATATGATCTGAAAGCTTCAACTCCAAATCAATAATATGTCTTCCACATCTCGACTACCAAAGGGTTCTTCACAAAAGATTAAGTTTGATTCCGATAATGAATCTAACAATGAGGAGGAGGAGGAGGAGAACACGGGTTCTTCTAAGAAAGGTGACAAGTCAAAATTTTCAATTATTTCTGTTAAACTAACAATTCCTACTTTTCATGGAAAGGCAGATACCGAGGCTTATTTTGATTGGGTTCGAGAACTTGAACACTTCTTTGAAGGCCATGATTACCCTGAAAAGGAGAAGTAACGCCTTGCCTTCATGCACCTTAAGGATTATGCTAGTCTATGGTGGGATGATGTTATTCGGACTAGACGTCAAGATGGTGAAAGGCCAATCAAGACTTGGAACCAAATGAAAGTGCTTATGAGGAAGAAGTATGTCCCTTCTCATTACAACCGTGAATTGAATAGAAAATTGCACTCTCTTGTGCAAGGTAGCCGTACAGTTGAGGAGTATTACCATGAGATGAAAGCTTTGATGATTAAAGCCAATGTTCAAGAGGATCTCGACTCCACTATAGAAAGGTTTTTGAGAGGTATGCATTCGGATTTAGCTTACTATGTTGATTTACAAAGCTATGTTGATATTAATGAGCTTGTTCACAAAGCAATTAAGATTGAAAGACACATGAAAGGGAACAATAAGTTCTCACAACCGCCACCACCTTGGCGAAGGGAACAAAAGCCGAATGTTGTCCCTTTCACTCCACCAACCAAGCCGCGACCATTCACTTCGAATCAGCCTTCAAGTGCACCTCCAAACGTTCCAAAATTAGCTCCAAAGGCTGCTGATTCTGCTCCCAAATTGGCGTCAACCTCCACTTCTAGATTGAGGGATATTCGGTGTTATAAATGTCAAGGTTATGGACATATGCAATCTGATTGTCCCACTCGAAAATTGATGATAACTCTTGATAGTGGTGAAGTGGTAAGTGATGATGATTATGCCGACATGCCACCTCTTGAAGAGAAGCACCAAAGTGAATCAAGTGATGATGGTGAAGCGCTTGAATCATATACATATGATGTTGGTAATTATTTTTTAGTTTCTCACTGAGTTCTTAATGTTCAATCTTTAGTTGATAATGATGATTTGATACAACTAGAAAACATATTTCACACACGATGCATGGTTCAAGGGAAAATTTGTAGTGTGATTATTGATAGTGGTAGTTGCACCAATGTGGCGAGTACTTTGTTTGTAAACAAATTGAATTTGACTTGCATGAAAACATCCCAAGCCTTATCGTATACAATGGTTAAACAATTCGGTTTATACACGAGTTACAAAACAAGTTAAGTTTTCTTTAACCATTGGGAAATATGTTGATACTGTTCTATGTGATGTTGTTCCCATAGAAGCAAGTCATATTTTACTTGGTCATCCTTGCAATTTGATTGTGATGTACTTTATCATGACTAGAAAAATTTCTATAGCTTTGTACACAAAAAAAAGAAGTTTAATCTTCATGCCTTAACTCCCGCACAAGTCTTTGAAGACCAAACAAGGATTATACAAGCTAGTAGAGATATGAATGCTGTAAAGGAGAAGAAAGAACAAGAGAAACAATGTAATAGTGATTCAAATTCTTGTAATAGTCGAGAGTTAGTTGTTTCAAAATCTTGTCATTTTGCTTCTTCTAGTGAGATTAAGAGAGCTTTAGTAACTAGGAATCCTTTGTACTTGATGATTCGCAAGGATTTTGTACTTATTGTTGATAGTGATAACCTTGCTTCTTTGCCTAGTGCTGTTTACTCTCTTTTGCAGGAATATCAAGACGTGTTTCCCGAGGAATTACCAATAGTTTTACCACCTATTAGAGGTATTGAACATCAAATTGATTTCATACCTGGAGCACAAATTCCAAATCGTCCAGCTTATAGAGCTAACCCCGAGGAAACAAAAGAGATTCAACGTCAAGTGGATGAACTCTTTGACAAAGGTATTGTGCGTGAATCTCTTAGTCCATGTTCCGTTCCTGTCATTTTAGTTCCTAAAAAGGATGAGTCTTGGCGTATCTGTGTTGACTGTCGTGCTATAAATAAAATAACTATTAAGTATAGGCATCCAATTCCTAGATTAGATGACATGCTTGATGAGTTATATGGTTCATGCATATTCACCAAAATAGATCTAAAAACTGGCTATTATCAAATTCGCATGAAAGAAGGTGATGAATGGAAAACAGTCTTTAAAACAAAGTATGGTCTTTATGAATGGTTAGTTATGTCTTTTGGTTTATCTAATGCACCCATTACTTTTATGAGGCTTATGAACCATGTTTTTCGTCACTTTATTGGCAAATTTGTTGTAGTCTATTTCGATGATATCCTTGTGCATAGCAAAACACTTGATGAACATGTTTAACATTTAAAACAAGTGTTTGTTATTTTGCGTGAGAACAAATTATATGCTAATCTCAAAAAGTGTTCTTTTTGCTTTGAATCAATTATATTTTTGGGATATGTTGTAAGTTCTTAAGGAATTGTTGTTGATGAGTCTAAAGTCAAGGCAATCATAGATTGGCCAAGACCTACATGTGCTAGTCAAGTTAGGAGTTTTCATAGACTTACAAGTTTTTATAGGAGATTTGTTAAAGATTTTAGTTCTATAGCAGCCCCTTTAAATGAACTTGTCAAGAAAAATGTTGTTTTTGAATTGAAAGATGAGCATGAAAACGCCTTTAACAAGTTGAAATACATGTTGACTCACGCCCCTTTACTTGCTTTGCCTAATTTTAATAAAGCTTTTGAGATACACTGTGATGCCTTCGGGATTGGTATTGGTGCTGTTTTGATGCAGGAATCAAGGCCCGTGGCTTATTTTAGTGAAAAGCTCAATGGGGCAGCTTTAAAGTATGCAACTTATGACAAGGAGTTGTATGCTTTGGTAAGGTCATTACAAGTTTGGCAACATTACCTATGGCCAAAAGAGTTTATAATTCATTCTGATCATGAAAGCCTTAAATTTTTGAAAACTCAAGGTAAATTGAATAAAAGTCATGCTAAATGGTTAGAATTTATTGAAAATTTTCCATATATAATTAAGTATAAATCTGGTCAAGAGAATATAGTAGCCGATGCATTATCTAGGAAATACACTTTATTTACCTATTTGCATGCTAAGTTATTTGGTTTTGAGTTGCTTAAAGATTTGTATAAGGATGATCATGATTTTCACGCCAACTATGATCTTTGTGTGACTAAACCTAATGGAGACTTCTATGTTTATGATGGTTTCTTGTTTAAGAAAGATAAACTTTGCATTCCCCAATGTTCCATTCATGAATTACTTGTTAAGAAAACCCATAGGGCTCGTTTGGTTGGCAGGAAAGTAATGTTTAATGGGAATGTGATTCTTGGGATTTTAATTTTGAGGAAAATGAATATTTTTCCTGGTCATCTGATTCCTAGGAATTTAATTCTGAGGAATCTGAATACTTACTCTGTGTTTGGATAGATTTTTAAAAAAGTTAGTATGATTCTTATGTCATTATTTGATTTAAATTATTGAACCAAATAATGTTATTTGAATTTCTTTTGTATGTTATACTTATACATAACCATTTATATAGTTTTATTTTAAATCATATGATGAAACTTAATTATATATTTTTACCTTATAATAAATGTTTTAATATTATGTTTTATATTTTCATCATTGTAAAAATTATCATTTTTAATTTAATTAAATAATTAAGCTATTAACTACAACTTATAAAAAAGTGTTAAAATAAAAATTTTCTTTGTTAATATTATTAAAAAAAAGAATAGTTGATTAAATAAATGAAAAATAAATTTACAAATTAATATTAATAAAAATAGCTCAAATTTATTAAACAATAAGTATTGAAAATTAATTAAGTAAAAATATGATAGAAAAAGTCTAAAGCAACATAAATATAATTTTGAGTTTTTAGAAAAAAATATATAAAACCCCCATAATGTTAATAATTTTAATAATAAAAAAATAACATACCATCCATTTATTTAACTCTTTTTACATTGAATTACTTTTTAAAGTCAATATAAAGACATTTAAAACTACTAAAATTTTAATTTCAGTTAAGTAGTAAAGTCAATAAAAAAATATTAAACTAAAAATAAAATAAAATTATTTGACCGAATGAATTAGACTTTAACATAAGAAGCATATGAAACTCAAAATATAAATAATAAACAAAAACAAAGAGCTACATAGTCAAAATCCCCAAGAGAGGAATCAGAATACCAACTTTTAAAGAGGATTCATAATCCTGGAATCTTGCAGTTATTTTCCTTAGTTCAGGATTCTTTTTACTTTCCCTGGATGAAACAAACGCAGGAATTTAATAATTAGGAAAATGATTACTTTCCCAATTTGAAACAAACACAGGAATCTGGAAATTAGGAAAAAGATTACTTTCCCAACCCAGATTCCCTGCCAACCAAACGAGCCCATAGGGCGTTGGCAGGAATCTGGGGCTGGAAAGTAATCTTTTTCCTGATTTTTAGATTCCAGTGTTTGGTTCATTTTTTGACTTTTGGGAAAGTAAAAAGAATCCTGCACTCCAGGAAAGTTAGTATAAAATTTCTGGATTCTTAATCCTTGTTCCAAGTTGGTATTCTGATTACTTACTTCAGGAAAGTGAGTGATCTGTCATTAAATATTTATTAATACAATCTTATCCCTTATGATACAATCCACATAAATAAATAATTCAACCTTATTGAACTTTAATTAAATAACATAATAATTTTTACTATAAACTTAGTTCTTGCTAATTATAATTTTACATATTTGTTCCT
Source organism: Ophiorrhiza pumila (assembly GCA_016586305.1). Taxonomy (NCBI): domain Eukaryota; kingdom Viridiplantae; phylum Streptophyta; class Magnoliopsida; order Gentianales; family Rubiaceae; genus Ophiorrhiza; species Ophiorrhiza pumila. Next base: position 15,647,730 of record BLIW01000011.1, read on the forward strand.
CAAACTTTCATTATAAAACTAACCAACTCTTCAAATATAAAAAATTTAAATAAACAAACACCATTAATTTTAAAAAAAAAATTATTAGGGAAATAAATCACTTTTAAGAAATAAAAATAGACAACATTAATTTTAAAAAATTTATAAAATTATATGTGATTTATATAATAATGACAATATAGCGTTAAATATGTAGTTTACATTTTTTAGCAACTTAAATTATTTTATTTATTTATTTTTTATAACACATAAATTATTTAATAATACTTATTTTCGACATTATAATTTTACAAGCATTTTATATTTTGCTGGATAATAATTATTTATTACACATAAATGAAAATTTTTAAAGAATAATTAGACAATAATTTTGTTATATAACCATGTATATATCACAAATATATACTTTTTTTATAATTGAACCAAAAATGCATTGCATTTTCGGTTGATTAATTTAAATGAAACACTAAAACATGAATTTTAATTAATTTTTCTCTTAAGATTCCGTGATCTATCCAAACATAGGAAAGAGAAGTTGCTGATTCATTTTTCTCAAAATCAAAATCCAAGAAATCATATTCCCAAAACACTTTACTTTCCCGCCAACCAAACGAGCCCATAGGGGAGGGTTAATCGGGCATTTTGGTATTGCTAAAACACTTGCTATTTTGAATGAACACTTTTATTGGCCTAACATGATTAAAGATGTGAAAAGTGTTTGTGATAAATGTATTGTGTGTAAGCAAGCAAAGTCGAATATAATGCCTCATGGTTTGTATCAACCTTTGCCTGTTCCTAGTCATCCTTGGATTGATATTTCTATGGATTTTGTACTTGGATTGCCTAGATCATGCAATGGTAAGGATAGCATATTTGTAGTAGTGGATCGATTTAGTAAAATGGCACATTTTATTGCATGTTCCAAAACTAATGATGCTACACATATTGCTGATTTGTTCTTTAAGGAGATTGTAAGATTGCATGGAATTCATAAGAATATTGTTAGTGATAGAGACGTCAAGTTTTTATCTCACTTTTGGCACACTCTTTGAAATAAGTTAGGCACTAAGTTATTATTTTCTACTATTGCACATCCCCAAACTGATGGGTAAACTGAGGTAGTAAATTGTACTTTGTCTACTTTACTTCGTGCTATCATTCAAAAAAACTTAAAGAATTGGGAAGGATGTTTACCGCACATTGAGTTTGCTTACAATCGAACCATTCATAGTGCTACTAATTTTTCACCCTTTGAGATTGTTTATAGTTATAATCCTATAACTCCTTTAGATATTTTGCCTCTTCCTATTAATGAGTTTGTTAATGTTGAAGGTAAAAAGAAAGCTGATTTTGTTAGGGAGTTATATGAAAAGGTTAGAAATAACATTCAAAGGCGTAATGAGCAATATGCTAAGCAAGCCAATAAAGGTAGAAGGCAAGTGATTTTCGAACCAGGAGATTGGGTTTGGATTCACTTGAGGAAAGAGAGGTTTCTCGACAAAAGGAAATCTAAACTTCATCCAATAGGAGATGGTCCTTTTCGAGTCTTGGAAAGGATTGGAGATAATGCTTACAAGATTGAACTTCCTAGTGAGTATGGCAATGTCTCATCTACATTTAATGTTACTGATTTATCTTTGTTTGATGTAGGTGATTCGAGGAAGAATCCTTTCGAGGAGGGAGGGAATGATGGAAATCAACCCATGTCCATCTTGCCAAAACCAACGTCACAAGATCCATTGGCAAATCTTAATGGTCCAATGACAAGATCAAGGAGTTCGAAGATGAAGGCAGCCTTGCATTCATTAATGGCGTCAACTTGTGAAGGACTTAAGGAAGAGCTTGCAACATCTCATTCACATGAAGTTATTTGGCATATTTTTTCAATAACAATTCATGATCCACATTGAAGAAATTGCATAGCGAATTGAAGTCCAATGAAGAAGGCGTGTCCTTGGGCTTTCAAATGGATCACGCCATTCTTATAATTTAGGGTTTATTTTGTTAATTAACTAAGTCCAAAACACTTAATTTGGGCTTTAATTAATTCATTAATAAATTACTTGGCCCAATTATCTTGCATGATAATGGAAAGTAAAAGTTTAGAAAAGTAATCTCCTAAATTTTAGGAGCTTTACACGTTTTGATTAGAGGTAGCAAAACACGTTTTTGCTTGTTACCTTTTAGGAAACTAAGTTTGTTAGTTTGTTAATTGTTAGTTTCCAATTCCAATTTGGAAAGTTTCCTAAATTGTGATTGGTTAGATTGGAAGTCAAGTTGTACTTGATAACCATTAGGGTTTCACGTTTTTGTAGCCTATTTATAGGTGAGTTTTTCACGTGAATTAATAAGATGAATTTTGATAAACTTTAGCTTTGCTAAAAACCCTTTTGCAGCCGTGAAAACTTATGAAGAAACGTGAACATTCAATTAAGTTTAGTTGAATTTTCATAAGACCCGTGATCTTTAAGCTAAGACCTTAGAGAGAACTTACCCGTTCTTGATTTAAAGAACATGCCAAACTGATTTTTTATTCAACTCTTGATTTACATAGGTTGAACTAGAATCAATTTGTAATAACGTGTGGGTTTGATTAGTTAATCAATTCTGCCGTTTTTGTTATCTTCTTGTTGTTTGTTTCCGCATCTTTGTGTTGAGTTGTTTTGTTCGAGATTTTGGTAGAACAATCGGTCCAAATGAGAGGGTATTCTTGTGATTGAGGACTCCAATCCAAGGCCATCCGTGTCACATGTGTATAGACGTAATAAGATGATGAAATATTATCCATATAACTGATACCGCAATAGTGGATAAAGTTTTAATTGTAAGAATAGTAGAGTATGAAAATGTATATAATACGAAATTCAAACAATGTATTATGATAATATAATTAGAATAATTATAGAAAGTGAATTAATGTATAATGTTTTGATATAAAGAGAATTAGGAATTAATAAATGGTTGAAAAAGAAATATATGAAAATTGTTCTGAAAATGTGTGAAATATTTGTAAATATGTATTGTATGTGGAAATGTCTGTAGTGTTGGTAAATAGATTACATGTACATAAATGTGTGTAATATGTATAAAAATGTATAATGTGTGTAATATGTGGAAATATAGATAGTGGGTGAAAATATGTGTAGTATGCATATATATATAAATATAGTGTGTGGAAATATATGTAGTATATATAAATATATATATATATAGCATGTATAAATATATATAGTATATGAAAATATGTGTAGTATGTGTAAATATATATCGTGTATGAAATGTGTGCATATATGTATAGTGTGTGAAAATATATTTAGTATGTATTAATATGTATAATATGTGGAAATATGTGTACTATATGTAAATATGTAGTGTTTAAAAACGTGTGAAGTATTTGTAAAAATGTATAGTGGTTGAAAATGTGTATATATAAATATAAATAATGTGTAAAAATATAGGTAATATATATAAATAGGTGCCATGTGTGAAAATACATTAAATATGTATAGCGTGAGAAAATGTTTTAAGTTTTTATAAATATGTACAGTATGTGAAAATGTGTGTAGATATATGTATATGAAAAAAATCTATAGTATGTATAAATTATTATAGCGGTTGGAAATATTTGTAGTATATGTAAATATGTACAATATGTGAAAATATATAAATTATGTACAAATATGTATAGTTTGTGAAAATACGTGTAGTATGTGCAAATATGTAGTGTAAAAAAATATGTGCAGTATGTATAAGAACGTATAGTGTGTGAAAATATGTGTTATACGTGTAGATATGTGTAAATATGCATAGTGTATGAGAAATATGTGTAATATGTATACGTATGTGTAGTGAGTAAAATATGTGTACAATGTGTAAACATGTATAGTGTGTGCAAATATGCGCAGTATGTGTACATGTGTTCATATGCATAGTGTATTAAAATGTATGAATTATGTATAAATATATGTAGCATATGAAAATATGCGAGTATGTGTACAAATATAGTGTTTCAAAAAATGTATATTATGTGTAAATATTTATATTGTGGAAAATGTGCATAAATGTATAGTATGTGAAAATATATGTAGTATGTATAAATATGTCAAGTTTGTGAAATTGTGTAGTATATGTTAATATATGTAGCGTGTAAAAATATATAGTGTGTGAAAATATGTGTAATATATATAAATATGTATAGTGTGTACAAGTATGTGTAAATATGTGCACATATGAAATGTGTTAAAATGTAAGAAGAATGTGCAAATATTTAAAGTATGTGCAAATGTAAATATTATGTGCAATATATGTAGCGTCGAAAATATGTATAAAATAAGTAAATAATTACAATGTGATAAATAATTAAATATGTGTCAATATATGAAAATATGTTTAGTGTATACATGTTTGCATAGTATGTATAAGTGTGTGTATAAGTATGTATAATATAGTGTAGTATATACACATGTACATTGTAATGTGTTCATATGTAATGCCGAATTTGCAACTATTTATAATGGTATGAGAATGTATATAGTATATGTATATACGTAGTGTGCACATTATGTGCAAAATGTTTACAAATCTATAGTGTAAAAATAAGTGTAATATATGCAAATATACGAAAGTGCTTATAGAGTATACATATATATGTATATGTTTAAGTGTGTGTACAAATATTGGTAACCATATATCTTATGGAAATGTTTAAATATGTATAGACACAGGGGCGGATCCAGAACCAAATTTTATAGGGGGCTAGCTTGAATTTTTTTTTTGTTTAAATAAAATTATTTAACAACTAAATTTTCAGTTTAACAATTATAAGCAATGATAAAAAGAATATAAAAAATACACATATTAACATTTGAATTACCTACCCTTTTATGAGATAAGGTTTTTGGTATTTTACGTGTCTGCATCCGTTAAAATGTTACAAAAATTTGCTCATATTCAATTATTGAAAAAATATCTTTCTCCGATTAGTTCATATACAAAATGCTCTAATCTAACTTAAAAATCCTCTAATATTTAATCCATAAATTCCTAATAAAATTATCGAAATTAATTTAGTAATTTTAAAATTTATTAAATTACAATTAACAAATCTAAATTATAAAAAAAAAGAAGTAAAACTATCTTTGTCAAAAGAGTAAAAATAAAGATGATGAATAGACAGTATGAAGGAAGAAAAAAAAGGAGAATTAAAATTACTTTTAATAATGATGAATGAAATTATAGATAGGAAAAAAAAAGATGCAAATATTAGTAATTTTTAATTTGGAAATTGGAATTGAGAACTAAAATTGAGAACTGGAAAAGATAAAGAACAATTGCATCACACGTTTTTCTTTTTAACACTAAAACGACGTCGTTTTGTAAGTGTTACCCTAAAAAAGATCAACACACAAATTTCAAATTTATATGAGTCTTCTTCTTCAACCTGTTCTTCTTCAAGCCCTTCTTCCTCTTTTTCTTCCACCACTTCTTCTTCAACTTTCTGGCGGCAGCAGTAATCCTCCTTCTTCATGGCCGCCGGCGAGCTTGGCGGGGGCTGAAGTCCCCTCCAGACCTCGCCTAGATCCGCCACTATATAGACATGTATAGCGACGGAAGTTATCACTAGGTTTGTAGAATATTAATTGTACATCTTCGTGCATATATTGTGTAATAAATATTAGGGTTAATTGCCAATGACCCCCATGTGGTCGGCCGAACTTTTTAAAAACCCCCATATGCTGAAAAAATCTACCACTAACCCCCATGTAGTCCTGATTTAAGTGGAAAGCTAACGGTAACCAAACATAGTAACGGAGATTGTTGAACATGCGTCTTTTCCAGCCCGTATTAACATTGCCACACAAAAGATATAAATAACATTCCAAAACTGCCCTTTCCATATCTTGTCGATTTTTTTTCTCTTTCTCTTTCTCTCTCTATTCCTTTCTTCTTTACCAATTTCTTCCTTTCTCTTCTCTCGGAGAGTTTCAGAACTTGCTTCTCAAATAACCCAAGATTTTTCTAGCACTCATAATAATTCTTCTACTGCTGCTTCTCCTCCAGTCATAGTTGGGGTTGCCACGGGGGCGTTTCTGTTTTTAGCCGACCTCGTTCGCAAAATCCAATTGCCAATCACTGTTGATTTTGTTTGGATTGAATCCTACGGTTCTGGGACTGTTTTGATTTAAAAATTACTTGCAATTTAAAAATTGATGTTCGAGACAAACACGTAGTTGTGGTGGAAGACACTGTTGATACTGGAAGCACCTTGTCCTTTCTTATTGATTACTTGAAATCTAGAGGATCGTCCTCCATATCTGTGTGCACCCTTCTTAATAAACTAGCAAGACGAAAGGTCAATTTTGAGGTTTTTGGCAGCGAAAAGTTCTACTGTGGCTTTGAGTGCCCGGATTATTTTGCGGTGGGTTATGGATTGGACTTTGATGAGCAGTACAGGAACTTTCCTTATATTGGGGTCCTGAAGGGTGAATTGTACCAATGATCAGTGTGTCATTGGTATGAAAATGAATACATTGGATATTTACTTATTATTGTGATGAAACAGAGAGAATGTTCTCTGCATCATGGATTGCTTAAGCATCAATAAAATTCTATCTTTAATCTATAAAAAAAAAACTTCAACAGAATGATTATTTGAAAAAAAAAAGAAATGAGATAAAAAAAAATATGATGAAGGGGAGAATTTTTCTAACTTTTCCAGTGAAAAGATTTTGAATAAAAATGTAAAAGGTAGTGGCTGGAAGGATGGTGATGGTGATGGTGATGGTGATGGTGATGGTGATGGTGATGGTGATGGTGATGGTGGTGGTGGTGTGGTGATAGTCCTGATGATGGTGTCAGGGATGAGAAGAAAAAAATTAGGAGAAAAAAGAAATTTAAATTTATGTTTTATCTCAAAGCTTTAATAAATTAAATTTTGCCCCTAAAATTTTAATATTTTAAACATTAATACCTTGAATTGGAAATAAAGCAGAGGATAAAGTTGGAAATATTTTAACTGCTGTTAGTGGAGTTATTTTCCATCCACTTTCTGTTAAAATCTATACCACATGGGAGTTGTTGATAGGTTTTTTAGCATATGGGGGTCTTTAAGAAGTTCGGTCGACCATATGGGGGTCATTGACAATTAACCCTAAATATTATTATTAAAGATAATACTATAAGCATGGAAGGATGGACGACCACGGCACATGCCACCAGCTTTGGTCACGTGCGATCATCAAGGGACGTCCCCCTACTCGCAAAACGACGTCGTTTTCGGCCCTCTTGTATAGATAATACTATAAGCATGGAAGGATGGACGACCACGGCACATGCCAACAACTTTGGTCACGTGCGATCATCAAGGGACGTCCCCCTACTCGCAAAACGACGTCGTTTTCGGCCCTCTTGTATAGATAATACTATAAGCATGGAAGGATGGACGACCACGGCACATGCCACCAGCTTTGGTCACGTGCGATCATCAAGGGACGTCCCCCTACTCGCAAAACGACGTCGTTTTCGGCCCTCTTGATATACATGTTTATATAGATAATACTATAAGCATGGAAGGATGGACGACCACGGCACATGCCACCAGCTTTGGTCACGTGCGATCATCAAGGGACGTCCCCCTACTCGCAAAACGACGTCGTTTTCGGCCCTCTTGATATACATGTTTAGGGTTTCATCTTTATCGTCATTTCTTTCTCTTTGAGCCGTTGACCTCATTTTTACGAGGCCCCAAATCCTCTTCCGCTCTTCGCATCGTCTCTGCCCCCTTTATTGGACCATCTACCACTTCTTTTCTCAGCTCCATCTTCATGAAACGGTAAAACATTTCAGCTTTCTTGCATAATAGGGGAGTATTATGTTTGTTGGAATGGACACAACCCGTTATTTACTATCTTTATTGAGTGTGAGATTGTGAAATACTTGCTTTCCACGAGTCATTTGCTTTTCCTTTTAATTTGTTCCAGTGAATTAATGATATGTTTTCTGGCTTGTTTTGCAGGGGAAGTCTTAAATCACCCTGGTCCAGAAGGCGAAAGAAACATTCCCTGCTACCGAAACAGTGGAAGAGTTTTTTTTATACAGACGGGAGGCTACTTGATGGCGGTGTCAAGTTTTTTAAGAAAGCTCGGAGTGGGGTGTGTTTGGTACTTTACATTTATGGAAATAGCTTGATTCCTCTGCTATTTGCAAATTGCAAATATCCTGTACACTGATTTTCGCTCTAACTTGAGTTTGGTACTTCTATTCGAGCAGGGTGTTGATCCAAGTATACAAGCAGAGATTTGGCCTTTTCTTCTTGGAGTGTTGAGTCCCTCAATATTTCTTGACGTTTGTCCTTTTAAGGCTTTAAAGGCTTAAAACATTGCCAAACAGTGGCAAAAGTCAGACATCACGCTTTTCAACAGAAACGGAAGGAAAGGAATGAAGAAAACTGAAAACGATTTTTTTTCCAATCCCTGAAACTGTGATATAAACGTGTGCATACTCACCGCACTGATATCGCCACCGTATCATTGGCCAACATCCTTGTTCGCCGGTAAGTTCTCTTGTGCCTGAATTTATCTTCCTGTCTTCCTATCTTTCTACTTTAACTATTTTTTTTTTTGAATTTAAACGGCAGTTATCAGATGAATGGTTTTTAGTCTTTTCCCAGCATTTGGGCAATTTTCACTTTAGAGCTGGGTTAGAGTATGTTTGGGCTATTGATTATTGTCAATGGGTATTTTATTTTTATTTACAATGGTGATGATGTTTTTTTGTTTTTTTTTTGTTTTGCAGTTAACAGATTGGCTTGGACTTTCCAATTTTGAGAAAGTAACTTGTGGTAGTGGATTGGTTCTGGAAGCTAAAGAGAAAAGACTAAATTTGGTTGTGAGTGGAGAGTTCACTCTCTAATTTTGTCCTTTTGATCTTTGCTTGTTGCAAGAGGTGTGTGTGTGTATGTTTTTATGTGCTTGTAATCTCTTTATTGAACCTGCAATTGTATGCCTTTTTGCTGTTTGAGTTCTTGTTGTTTCTAAGTTTGAAACTTGTGTTTTTATCAATGAAATGATACTATCCTACATGTCATTCCTCCATATTCATGCTTATTTTCAGTTATTAAAAGTTGGAAAGTTGAAATTAGGTACACGAATTTGTGGGATTTCTTTTTCGAGCATTGATTATCAAAGTTGACTGCTGTGCTTACTTAACTTGGAAGTTTGTTTCTTTTGCACATTGTAGCTGAAATTGTTTCGGAACTGGAGAAGACTCGTAAGCTTGTGATATGCTGAGGGAAATTTTTAGTCGGCTTGCAGGAATTATTCGTGAATGCCCTGGCCAGTACTATAGGTGAATGGGAAAAAGATTTTGACTTTCTCCCTTCTCCGTTTCTTAGTTGTCCTTCCTTGTATATTGTATAAAGTCTCTGTTTGTTTGTTTGTTTGTTCTCTAACCAGGTACAATGGTGATTGGAGGAGTGAGACGCAAACTGTTGTCTCATTGCTAGCTTTTATGCATTGGTTAGAAACGGGGACTCTTCTTTTACATGCAGAAGCTGAGGAAAAACTCGGATGTATGCTTTAGTTTTATGACTTGTAATCATTTTGTTTAATGAGCAGAACAGTTTTTGTGGATCATATACTTTCTTTCTCCTCTTATATCTGCTATAATATCTCTCATGATCTGAATGTGTGCATTAGAGTAGATATTATGCGAGACGAGTTTGAGTCCATGCATTATGCTATGATGTTTTATCCATCATTTGATGTCAATGGAAAACTTTCACAGCCTTTTTTATTAATAATCTTTGTTATCTGTCATAGAGTAAATTCTTCAGAGTTTGGGCTTGTTAATGCACACGTGAGTTGGCATTTATTTTAATTGGCATTGATTTTTTGGCAAAGATAAGGAAAGCTTTTATTGAATGCAAAACCAAATAAAATCAATCTATGCAAGGAAGATTGATTTGATGATTAATGCCATGTGGATAATTATGGAACTTATCTTGATATTCTTGGAAGCTATCCTACTTTGGAAAAGATAAGTATTGAAGGCACAAGAGTTTCCATCTTCTCATTTAAATTATTTTGGAAACAATCATGAAGATAAACGTGAAGGCATGGAACGTGTTTATGATCTTTCCATTTGAATTATTTGGAAATAATCTTGGGATAATCATGGAAGGATTTTTGAGTGCCTATATGAAGCTTTCCATCACACGGTTTTCAAGTGTGAGTTTTGTGATTTTTATTCGGTCTTTCTCTAAGACTGTGAACACACTCCTTTGGTGAATATCTTTGATTAAGAGTGTGTTGGCTGTTGCATCGAAAGGTTATATTCTTGAAGATGCTATCCTTGTGTTTTTTTGATTCAAGCATAGAACTCGGGAGGAGTTCAAACGTGGGCAAGGGGATCTTGCTTAACCACGGATTCCGAGAGGAATCAACACAAGTCGAGGGGAGCTCGCACAATCCGTTCACTGCAGAAGTTAGGAAGCAGCAGTAACAAAGATAAGATGGTGTCTTACCTTGTGTCATACTGAATGTCTTGTAACTTGTGAACTTAGTGGATTGTTCTTTCTGGGCGTGGCCCCGCAGACGTAGGCAATTGCCGAACTGCGTTAACAACCTCCTGTCCATTTAATTTCCGCATTTTTATTACTGTTCATTTGCATTTTATTAGCAGTGTCATACCTAGTGTTTCTGACCTGCTGGGACACCGCTGAACTAACCTAGATCTTACAGGGCTTGATGTTGAAGACTATCTTATTGGTAAGTGAACTGATCTTATGAATATTTCTGTTGGTTACATGCCGAGGTTGTTAGCAAAGAAATCTTGTATAGAAATGCAGTATTTCTTGTTAAACACTTTCAGCAGGCTCTTTTGCTGCTGGAAGGCTGTCACTATGCTAGAACTCTCAGCTATAGTTTGGTTTTGTTCTAACTTTTCACATAGTCAGCTTTCTGTTAAATCCTTAAAGAGATGCTGAAAGCTGAAGCGCATAAGTTTGTCTTGTATCTTTAGGGGAAATTTTTTTGATTGTCACAAAGAAGTGTGTAAATGATTCATTTCCCACGAATCTCTTTAGCTTTAGGCATCTTTTCCATGCAGCTGTGCAAATTTATGCTTGATAGGATGTACATTTTTCCATCTCTTTGGCATTAAGTATTTGCTGTCCTTAATTCATGGTCTTTCTGGATTTACTGATCTAGAATCTTGTTTCTTGTGCAGGAATTTGTTTTATGTCTAATGAACTGGTAAGCACAATGCTGGATATTCAACAGCTTGTTCTTAAACTTCTGCATTGAAGAACATCAAGATCTGTATTCTGGAAAGATACATTTAAGTTGGAATTCTGATTGATATGACCGAATATGAAAGACTTGAAAATGAGTTGTGTGGCTTTAGTGACATCAAGATCACCCAACTTTTTTGAGTAAGCTTGTTCTTGAAGTCAAATCTCGAACAAACAAACATAACTCACTGTTAGATCTCAGTTTGCTGTAACTTTCTGAAGGAAGTCCTGCATGAAAGTTTTGAGCAATTTATTAGAGTGGATGAAATGTCCTTGAAATTTTTGAGCAATTTATCGAGGTGTGCCTTTGTCTACCAGGTTTTAGTTAACAAAACATCCTGAAATGTCCTTGAAGTGATGATCAGTCAAGAAGAAGATGATACCTTTAAGCGGTTTATTACTTTTAAATCAATGCTGGATTGGTTCCATAGATATCATATATTGCCCTTGAAATGTTTTTTAGTGGACAAGATCTAATGTCTTGATATAAAATTTCCCTGGTGGATATTGAAAGCTTAACTGTTTCGAGTTATGAAAACCAAGGATTGGCAGTTGCCATTTCACTAGGCTTCTTATGAATGAGCTCTATTGGGCGAAAAGGAAGAAGAAAGTCCAAAATTATCATAGAGTTCAGTTTATGTAATTTTACCTTATTTGGCTAAACTGTTGAAAAGCTAAGATGCAGTGTGCTGAAAAACAGGATCTAATATTCTAATGTGATGCCCAGAGGACACATGAATATGAAAGTTTACTTGCAAGTGTATAGCTGGTTTGCTATTTCTAAAGAAATTTGAATATAACTCGTGTACTTCTACCACTCAGTACTTCTTATGACAGATTTTAGTGTTTAAGGGTAAGCAAACCTGTTGGGCATCAGAAGTGCTTTTGTTTGAAGGATTGCTAGACTTGACATTTCATGACAAAAGATTGTTCCATGTGCAGTGATGTTCATGAAAAAATATTGTTATTGCAGGTATACAAGTTACCAATGTAATAAATTAACTGCTTCAGGATTAAATTGATGATCGACAATTCAAACAGTATAATTCATGATACTCAATAACTAGATAATTCAAATGTTATTTGCATTAACCGCAAAAGAATAGACATCTTTTGAAGTTTATCTGTTTATAATCGGATTTCCATGTCCATTTTTCTCTAACAAAATTTATGAGTATCAATCTATTTTTTTGTATGGCATACTTCTCAAAATAATAATGAAGTTGAGTTGTTTTAAATGTTTCTGATTCCTTAATATTGGTGTTATACAGAATATCACAAGTGCAGCCATGAAGCCATGTTAGGCACTGCTCTAGCTTGTTGTCTCCCCAAGCATGGCCCCAAGGCCCCTCCGTCTCACCTCTAGACAACCTCCACGGAAATGGATTTTTATCATACTGTTGATACTTGTGCCTATCAGCGTTATTGGGATCTTTCATCATGGCCAGAAGGTCTGCTATTTTTTTCGCCCACTTTGGGACCATCCTCCGCAGTCATTTGAGAAACTGCCGCATAACTATGCAGAGAATGTTCCCTATGTAGATCGGCTCTCCTTTCTTGGCATCAAATGCCTGATCTACTTGAAATTCTGATGTTAGCATTTTCAGTTTCTTGGCTTTCTTGTGGGTTTTTTTTTCTTTCATTTCTAAGTCTAAATAGCAGCTTTTGGAAGATACTCAATCTTTCAAAGCATTTAACAAAATGGTAGAGGTGCATGTACCATATTTTCTAATTCTGCAATTGTAGAAAGTTGTGAAGAGATCAATTTTGGTTATCTATACTTTGAATGGATAGTGACAATGTAGTTTTGGTATCGAATGCAATAGAAATCAAGTCAATTATCAATCTCATATTCATCATCGTATCGTTCGGTCCCTTCCAACTTCCAACGTTCTTCTGCAGAATCAAACTATTGACATGGTTTGGTTGATATTTCTTTTTCTGAATGCTTTGCACAAGACTTCTTTCATTTTATTTTATTTTATTTATCTGCCCTTCTCAATTTAATAAAATTTGATTTTCAACGATCTTGGTATAGAATTTAGAAAGACCCTTTTCTCTGAGCGAAGGTCTCTGTTCAATTTCTTCGTAATCTGCAAGACTGGAAAAACAAAAAGGAAAGGAAAAATTAACTAAATTTTTACACAGTGAAAAATTAATTAAATCATTACACAATGAAAAATTGCACGTGGCAGATTGACAACGTTGGTAACATACATAGTATTTTCAATAACAGAATTTTTATTGGGCTCCAATCTAAAGCTAAATTTTAATTGGGATCTAATTTCAAAGTTGGAGTTCTTAATGAAATTGACTTGTGGGCACTAAGGAAAGATCGGAGTTTATTATTAAGTGAAACTTACTAGCCCAGTGGTTAGGGAGTTAGCTTCCCGACCTACAAGTCTAGAGTTCGATTCCTGTAGGATGCATGTGAGGGTGTGTGTGTTAAAAAAAAAAAAAAAAGTGAAACTTAAAATCTCAGAACCAAAAGAACCTTCAACAACATAGGACTCGTAACAATAATGATATTCCAATTCCAATAATAAGTATGCAATTAATATAAGTAAATACGGAATTAATATAATAATATTATTGCAATAGTAGTCATAATTTAATTAAAATATAGGATTTTTATATAAAGAGAATTATGAAGGATTAATATTGGAAAATAAGTATTATGAAGAGTATTTTACAAGTATTTCAAAATTTGTTACTATATATTTTATGAGGAAATGTATGTACCATAAGTAAATCAATCTAATATACACAAATCATGGGTTAATATGTAAGAAAATGCATAATGTGATATATATATATATATATATATATATGTAATATATATAGTTTTTGTAAATATGCATAGTGTGTGAAATATATATAATATGTGTAAATAAATATAATGTATATAAATATTCGAAGTGTGTGACAATGCATGTAATATGTATTAAAAGACGTTGGTATATGTTAATAAATATTGTGGTATATGAAATATATAGTAATTGTATATATGTAGTATGTAAACTATGCACAACATGTTAAAAATCTATAATATGAAAATAATTGTAGGATGAGCAATGTATGAAGATATGTATAGTGTATATATAATGTGTAGTATGAATAAATGTATGTACAAGTATGTATAAATATGTGTAATATATAAAATGTGTACATATGTAATTTGTGAAAATGCATGAATTATGCAAAAATATTTACAATGAACGAAATTGTATTTGGTATGTGTAATTTACGTAGTGTTGAAGATATATGCAAGATGTGTACAAATTTATAGTTTGAAAACAAGTATTATATGTACAAAATTTATGGCCGTATTTATAGTGTGTGCATATATAATTTGTGAAAATGTATGAATGATTCAAAAATATTTATAATATGCGAAATTATATATGGTATGTGTAACTTATGTAGTGATGAAGATATGTGTAAAATGTGTACAAATTAATAGTTTGAAAATAAGTATTATATGTGCAAATATATAGGAGTATTTATAGTGTGGACATATATGTGTAATAAATATAAGTGTTTGTACAAGTACGTATAATTGTATATATGGAGTTTGGAAAAATATAAGAGGGACGTGCAAATATATATAATGTGTGCAACTATATATATTATATGTCGTGTTGAAAATATGTGCAAAAGGTGCATATATTTATAGTGTTAAAATAAGTGTGATATTTACAAATATATATATATATATATATATAAGTATGTATATACTTGTAAAAAAGTATGTGAACATATGTAGTGCATGTGTGTGAATATAAGGAGAATGTGCAAATATTTATAATGCGTACATATTCATAGTAGATAGTATGTGTAATTACTAACAGTTAAACATATGTGCAAAATGTGTAAAATATTATAGTGTGAAACTAAGTGTAATATGTGCAACATATATGGAATTATATATAGTGTGTATATATATATATATATATATATGTGAATTATGAATAAGTGTGTATACAAGTATGTGTTCAAATGTGAGAAGAATGTGCAAATATTTATAGTGTGTGCACGCAAATGTAAATATTATGTGCAATATATGTAGTGTCGAAAATATGTGAAAAATAAGTAAAAAATTATAGTGTGATAAATTATTAAATATGTTCAAATATATGAAAATATGTTTAGTATATATATATATATATATGCATAATATGTATAAGTGTCTGTACGTATATATATAGGGTTAATTACTAATGACCCCCATATGGTAAACCGAATTTCTAAACAACCCTCTTATGCTATAAAAACCTATCAATTATCCCCATATGTTCCTGATTTAAGTGGAAAATGATCATAATTTAAGTGGAAAATAGGTGGAAAGTGGATGGAAAGTAGATGCACTAATGGCACCATTAAAATTTCCAACAATACCCTTCCAATTTTTTCAATTTAAAGCATTAAATCCTTAAATTAGTATAGTTTTGGGGCTAAAGTTTAAATTATAAAATTATTGAGTTAAAAAACAAATTTAAAAAAATCCCTTTTTTCTCTTGTCGTTATTCGTTCATTCTCTCCCTTTTTGTTCTGGCACCAACTCCTCCACTATTACCACCACGGCCGCTGCCATCATAATCACAATCACAACAACAACCACTCACTCAACCACTAACCATATTAAATCCTAACCACAAACAATTCCTTGGTTCCTCTTTTTTGAGAAGTTATGCAATGCGAACACTTAATTCAACCATAAGATAATCTTTCTCTCTATGCAAAGATGCTTGCTACCTGCTTCGCACCTTAATCGTTCAGTGCAGCTTAGAAGTATTATTCACACGTCCTTAAATATAAATAATGTGTGAATATATAGGTAATATATATAAATAGGTATAATGTGTGAAAATACGTTAAATATATATAGTGTGAGAAAATGTTTGAAGTTTTTATAAATATGTATATTATTTGAAAATGTGTGTAATATGTGTAGATATATGTATATGAAAAAATTTATAGTATGTATAAATTATTACAGCAGTTGAAAATATTTGTAGTATGTGTAAATATGTACAATATGTGAAAATGTATAAATTATGTGCAAATATGTATAGTTTGTGAAAATACGTGTAATATGTGTAAATATGTAGTGTACAAAAATATGTGAAGTATGTATAAAAACGTATAGTGTGTGAAAATGTGTGTTATATGTGTAGATATGTGTAAATATGTAGTTTATGATAAATATGTGTAATATGTATATGTATATATAGTGAGTAAAATATGTGTACTATGTGTACACATATATAGTGTGTGAAAATATATGCACTATGTGTATATGTGTTTATATGCATAGTGTATTAAAATGTATGAATTATGTATAAATATATGTAGCATATGAAAATATGCGTGTATGTGTACAAATATAGTGTTTCAAAAAATGTGTATTTTGTGTAAATATTTATATTGTGGAAAATGTGCATAAATGTATAGCATGTGAAAATATGTGTAGTATGTATAAATATGTCGAGTTTGTGAAATTATGTGTAATGTGTATTAATATATGTAGCGTGTAAAAATATATAGTGTGAAAATATGTGTAGTATATATACATATGTATAGTGTGTAAAAATGTGTGAAGCACGTGTTAATGTGTAAGAAATATGTGTAAAATGTGTGAAAGTCTGTATAGTGTATAAATATATGTGCATTATGAATAAGTGTGTCAACAAGTATGTGTAAATATGTACACATATGAAATGTGTTAAAATGTAAGAAGAATGTGCAAATATTTAAAGTGTGTGCAAATGTAACTATTATATACAATATATGTAGCGTCGAAAATATGTAGAAAATAAGTACAAAATTATAGTGTGATAAATAATTAAACATGTTTAGTATATACATATATGCGTAGTATGTATAAGTATGTATAATATGTGTAGTATGTAACACATATACATTGTACTGTGTGCATATACAAGAAGAATTTGCAAATATTTATAATGTGTGAGAATGTATATAGTATATGTATATAAGTAGTGTGCACATTATGAGTGTCAAAATAAGTGTAATATATGCAAATATACGAAAGTGCGTATAGTGTATACATATATATATATATGTATATGTTTAAGTGTGTGTACAAATATTGGCAACTATGTATCTTATGAAAATATTTAAATATGTATAGACATGTATAGCTAGTGAAGTTATGGGTAGGTTTGTGGAAATATTAACAGTAAATGTTAGTGCATGTATTGTGTAATAAATATTATATTACTTATATCTATTATATTGAATTAAAATTATAACGGGAAATAACATAGAAATACAGTGCACAGGTGCCGACTAGTTTATACATATAACACTGAATTAAAACCGCGCTGGCCCATAGATTGCCAACTAGTTGCCACAATTAGCTACTAATGGCAATGCAGATGCCACATAAGCTCATACCAGCCACGAGTGCAGCAAGAACTACTACTTCATCTTCATATCGGCATACAGTCAGCAAACACTATCACCAATAAACTACTGCCACGTCATCCCAAACCGTTGACAGGTATATTTAAACACTTTCTCTGACACCGCAAACGTCTACATTTTATCACAACTTCCTGAATTAAAATATTAGAGCCTCCTGCCCCTCGAGCTTCACTTCACCATGGAAACTACATCGTTTTGCTCCAGTTATGGAGTTGCTCACACTTTGCCACTTCCTCCCGTTCGTATGGCTGTGAATTCCTTCGCCTTTTCTTCTTCTTTCAATTGTAGGCCTCTCTTTTCAAACCAAAGAAAACGCCAGGATAGAGCTTCGCGAATTGGAAGTGGCAACAAAACGTCGACGTTCTCCTCGTCGGCGTATTCCGCGATAAGGATAACCTGTGGCAAAGTACGGGAGATTAATGAAACAGAATTCTCCGACGTCGTTTTGAAGTCTAATCGTCCTGTGCTAGTTGAGTTTGTTGCCACGTGGTGTGGCCCTTGCCGTTTGATCGCCCCTGCAGTCGAAACAGTTGCTCAGGTAACTCTATTTTATTTATTTTATTTTTTTAAATTTTTTTTTGTGATTTATTAGCAGGCAGCAGCATCCATGAAGGGAAATTGGAATTAGAAATTTGATAATTTAATGAGATATTTGAGAAAGAATTTGGTTTTTCATGGTCAAATACTAGAAATTTTTAACCTTATTATCACATTCTAGCATTCTCCATTTAGGAAAGAATAAATTCGAAGTTCAAGTTTCAATACTTTAATAAGTCAAATTCAGTCCATTATTTGTAGAGCTTATTAATTTGCAAATCTTTCGGATTTTTGTTGTAGATTATGTTATGAAAGATGCAGTGATTTCTGTTGTTTCCTCATTAATTCTCCAATAGTTTCACCAATTGATCTTGAATTGTTTTTTTTTTTTTGTTTTTTTTTAAGAATAAAAAATATGAATTCCGAAGAAGAATATTAGAGATGTACATATTGTAATTTCTGAAACAATTCTTGGTTTAAGTGGCTTTTGTGTTCATTTTTTCAGATAAAAATTCGAAAAATATATGAAGACCATACTTTCAAAAAATCTTTTCAAAGTACATTTTTGTTTCAAAATGAAAACTGCCAAGTATGGTATATGCTAATTAATATTGTGTTTTTTTATGGTGAATTCTAGAGAAATACTGTAGTAACTAATCAGTAAGCCCCTCTGCTTCTTTGAGAGGAAAATTAGAGAAAGAAAAATTGTGGAAACTAATTTCCAGGAAAGCTTTGTTTTGGTTAAAACATTCCTAGTTTTTCATGCTTTTAAGTTTTTTAAAATCACTTAAGCTTTCTTGGGTGTTTTTACACAAGAAGGGTCTTTACTGTTATTATGTTTATGTGGCAAGGTAGCTACTGTTCCAGTTGTTATCCTTTTTGTTATTTGTTGAACTGTAACTTATGATTCCAATATTTCGGAGAAACATTATGATTCTTTTGTGTATGTACTTTTCTGTGTTTTTGTTTTCTCCCTGAATGATGTTTCCTTTAAATGAGGGTAGCAGAAATGAGAATATTGAAATGGATATACACTAAATTAGATAGAATAGGTAATGAATTCATTAGAAGGAAAGTGGGGGTAACTCCAATGGATGAGAAAAATGAGAGAAGTAGCATAAGGTAATTTTATTTTAGTTGTTGTTGGTGTTTCCTTTAAATATATGTTGTTACTTGCAAGTATAAAGGTGGCATTGTCCTTTGTTTCGAATATTTCCTTGATTAGAAATATTGTATCTGATCATGGGACCTGAGTTAAAGGTGTAAAACAATAAGATAATCTAGAACTTGGCTCAAAGAGTATATGTTGAGTAACTATGATTTGCCGTTATTGACTCAAATTCAGCATTATGGATACAGACCAGACTGTTATCAGATTCTAGCTATTAGAGTGAAAATTGTGCATGATAAGGGTCTATATGCTGTCGATGGCATTACTCCTAAGCTAAAATGTCCTGATATAATGTTATTTGAGTATTCTGTTTCAACCACTGGTTCATTTTATGATGCTGGTGTTGAAATATTTGAATTCTGTTTCAAGGTGCATAAGCAGCATAATAATTAAACTTCCTTTCACTAGCATCTCATTTGTCAACTGGAGTATGGTTGTCATCAATAACAAACATGTGTGATGCCGGTGTTGAAGTATTTGAATTCTGTTTCATTCTGCATAAGCTGCATAACAACTAAAATTTCCTTTCACCAGCTGAAGGAAATATTAATGCATAAGCTGAAGGATCTCTTGTGCAAACTGGCTTACGATTGTCATCGATAACACATATGAGTTCAAAAGATGCATTAAAATGAAATATTATGTTTAGTTCGATATGTTCTTTGTGGAAATTGCTAACTAGATATTTAGTTGATGGCGACTATCCAAGATTTGCATGTGGGACAGTCTAGAATTGGCTTGACACTGACAGTAATGATGAAGTATTGTTCCTGAAGTAGATGAACAAATGCATCTTGCGGGACAGTCTATTCATAAAGCAAATGCCCTGTGTTCTTGTGGCTTATAATTTTCTGTGTGTTTGCCTTAAAATCTACCCCAATAACAATTAAGCCTTTATCCTATTATGTGCGGCCAACTATATGGATCATGTTTCGCCATCGTATTCTATCTATACATATTTTTGCCTTTAATCTATTTTTGAAAATTCTTATTTCTGCAGTTGAAAACCATCATATTATGTAACGAAAAAGGTGAAAAAAAACAAGAAAGATGCTTGGTAATCTCATGTATTTTTTAATTTTACCTCTAAACTAATAGTGTTCTCTTTTGATTTTTTAGGAGTATGATGAAAAACTAACAGTTGTGAAAATTGATCATGATTCCAATCCTCGATTAATTGAAGAGTATAAGGTATATGGCTTACCGACGTTAATTCTCTTCAAAAATGGAAAGGAAGTCCCCGAAAGCAGAAGGGAAGGCGCAATTACAAAAGTAAAGCTAAAGGAGTATATTGATGGCCTTCTAGAGTCGGCATCTATTGCATAACTTTCATCTGAAAATTTTTGAACTTATGGCATGGATACATATGTTTGAGAGTAGGGAATTCTCGTTTCTCAATTTTATTATTGTTTTGTAGTAACATAGAAGCCTACTTCCACCTATGATGTATATTGGAGCTGGCCTCAGGTGGAACCAGTTGTTGTGTTACTGTACAACGTGTAAATTCAATACTGTTGCCTTAGCTTTGATGCTGTCGAATCTTATGCATCACGATTTTGGTTACAGGGTAAACGACCATCTTTTGTCCAGGAAAAACTAGGATGGGAAATGAAATACGGGAGAATTCTTGTGGAAGATCTTAATCTAATCAGAATAATAGTTCTACATATGGATTAGGGGGAAAGTGGCTTTTGATATTTTTGTTTATTACGATGAATACACACATGAGATGAGTTGTATATATCACTGGATCAAGTTCAATTACTCAGCACAAAAGTCCATGTATTGTTGCCATGAGATGGCGTCTATAAATAAAATGGAAATGCGCTTTCAGAATTGAGACAGAATAAGATTGCAAAATATAATTGATATAGCCATTCCCATAAAAGTGGGAAAAGGCTTGGTGTTATTCATTGATATAGCCATTCCCATGAAAGTGGGAAAAGGCTTGGTGTTATTGAAACATAGTAGTTACAATAAATATGATATAAACTTAGAAAACTGGATTTTGTTTTAAAACAAAAAGGATATAGATGAGGAAGAGAAAAATCACACATGTCTAGACATAGACATGCATAGGAATCCCTATTCTTTCCGCACCACTCTGAATTGTTTTATTGCCTCTTGAACTTCATCAATTTCTCCTCACACTTCAATGGATTTGGGATGATTTCCAAGACCAACAGCGTCATTTGGAATGTATCTTCCCCAGAACCAATGTGCCTTCCAAACTCTGTTCATTTCCTCAATGGGTACATTCTTTGTTTCGGGCAAGAAGAAAAAGATAAAAACAGTCATTAAGATCACGAAACTGCCAAAGAAGTAGAAGAGGCCAAACTTGAAGTGGCAAAGCATAGTGAGGAAGAGTTGTCCGATGAAGAATGTGAACAGCATGTTTACGGATACGTTGATGGATTGCCCTGCTGATCGGATTTCCAGAGGGAAGATTTCACTAGGCACCAACCAACCTAAGGGTCCCCATGACCATGCAAACGCAGCAACATAGACGCAAATCAAGAACAGGGCAATATCACCTTGTGTCTTGGTGAATACTCCTTCACCGGATGACCCGAAAACTATGGCGATCAGAGTTCCAAGGGCAAACTGCAATCACAAGGGGCACTTATACCATTAAAAATGTTTTTCTTTACTACTATCTGGCAAACTTACAGTCACGTTTGACCAATCAGCATTTTAAGAATAGTATTTTTGAAGATTGTGATGCCTTCCAAAATTTTAATTTCATGTGATTGAACCATGAGTGTGATGAAAGATAAGCATGAGTATTGGAAAGGAATACAAATGATGATTCTGATTTTTTTGAGAATGATCAAAAAGTTGGGACAGGCAAAACAAGAAAAAATGGCAATAACATAGTCCAAGAGTTTTTTGCTTTGATTATTGCTGCAATTTTTTTGATTGAAAAACTAAACTTGTGCTAATGTCTTACCTGAGCGATAATCATCTGGACTCCACCTTCAAGGAACAATGCTCTTCTTCCAAATTTGTCAACAGTTAAGATTGACACCACAGTAGCTAAGACATTGACTATACCAGAGACAACAGCACTCATGAGGGCAGCATCATCACCAAAACCAAGAGTTTTGAAAAGCACAGGAGCATAAAACATGATAACATTGATGCCAGTGAGTTGTTGGAAGAATGGAATGAGGGTCACAATGACAAGCTGAGGTCTATGTTTTCTCTCGAAAACATCCTTCCATGGCGACTGTGCCTGTTTGGAAGCTTCACTTGCCTCCACAAGATCATTATATTCTGCATCCACAATATCAGTGCCTCTAATTTTCTTTAAGATTTGCCTTGCCTCTTCTTTCTGGCCCCTATCAATCAAAGAGTTTGGTGTGTCTGGTAGGAAGAGAGATCCAATAGTCATGATGATAGCAGGGATAAAAGCCAATCCTAGGGAAATTCTCCATCCATTGTGCTTCATTTTTGCTGTTCCATAGTTCACTAAATTGGCTACAAAAATACCAATGGTAATAGCCATTTGGAAACCAATGTTGAGTGCCCCTCTGATCTTGGGGGGTGCCATTTCTGATAGGTAAAGTGGAACAGCCTACAAGATAAATTATCAAATCCATCATTTCAAATTTTGATCTGTACAAAATTTATCCTTTATCCTCCACTGCTCTAAACTGAGAATGATAGGAAGAGACAAACCTGATTAGCATATCCAATGCCAACACCGAGCAATAGACGACCAATGATAAGCATTGCAACATTCATGGCAGCTCCATTGACGATAGCACCAGCAAGGAAGATTACACCTCCAATGAGCATAGAGGCTTTTCTCCCCATTGCTTTTGTTGTTGCAGAAGCAAAGAAGGAAGCAACTAAGGCAGCTAAATAGAGCGAAGAGGTAAACAGTGTCAAAATTTCACTGTCAAATTTACAGTAATTGCTTTCCTTTCCACTCGCATCCTTCTCCTTCTTATACACATCTGGGAAGAACTTGAGCAAAAACTCATCCATAGATGTAACCCCTCCTGCACAAAAACATGATAAAAAAAATTATTCACACACATGCATATTAACGTCCCCCTGACACGACAATGCCGGGAAAGCTGCATATTGCATTGTTAATTATGATCATTATCATGTAAAGGTGTAAGGTAAAAAAATATATATATATATATAGATTACCTGAGATACCAATATCATATCCAAAGAGGAGACCGCCAGTGGCAGCAACTAAACATGTTATAATCACAAAAAGTGTAACTTTTCCCTCATAATCTCCTGCGGTTCCCTGTGAAACAAAACCACCACCTGCCATATTGTTTTCAAACTATAAAAAATAAACTTAGTTTGTTTTTTTAGGAAGTAATATACAGTATTTTTGGGTATTTGTCGGGGGATATAGTCTCCAGTCTTTACTACATGGAGTATGGTGTGGCAATCTCTGCCGCGCCTTTTCTTCTCAAATTCGGCTTGCTTATCGTAGAAATGTGGGTAAGGCTTGTATATATATTGGTGGGAAGATTTTGGACATTGAAAAAGTAAATACCGCATTTCTTGCTTTGTTGTATAAACTAGGCCATGCATTTTTCTTTTTTCGGCTTTGATTTTGGATCATCATAAATCATTGGTCCTGAATCACCCTTTTGACCGTGACAGAGAAGTCCGTGGTTAGAAAACTAATCCCTTTGTTTTCTCTGTGTCAAAACTTCTTCCCTTCCGAGGATTTGGTCCTGAATCTCCCTTTTTAACCGTGACAGAGAAGTCCATGGTTGGAAAAGTAATCCCTTTTGAGTTCTCTGTGTCGAACTTCTTCTTTCCGAGGATTTTGGAGAAAAACAAAAGGCATTTTGACCAATCAAATGATTTTATTGGGTTTGGTGATGAGAAAGTAATATATATAAAATGATTAGATATATTTGGATAGATAAATTTGGTTAATTTATTGAAAATTGTGTATAAAAATTATTATTATATATATTAATTATTTTATATAAAATTATATAATTTATTTTTTCTAACATGGGTCCGGCTCTTTGACCAAATACTTATGCTTGCTGAACATAAATAATGAACATAAATTACGTGTAAGGTGTTTGCACGCATTATGCAGCAAAAAAGTTGTAATGAACTGCAGGAAAGAATGATTACAAAATTTCAGAGTGGGCGAAGCTTGTCCCTTCCATCTTTCTAAGGTTTTACAATCTCAATTGCAAATGTAGAGAAATAGCACTGCCAAACGTGTTTTATTTTTGTTTACAAATAGGTATAAATTATGGTTGTCCAAACGGAGCCTAAACTTCAATTTAAGTCCTAACCGGCACCTCTATGCTAAATTGTACATCAAAAATTGCATTTGTATGTTGGAATCTCAATTATATTTTATTTACAATCTTCACATGCCTCCTATATAGGCTCGTGGCTGAGTTAGAAAATTTTTCTTCAAGGATGCGAAAATATATAGTTATATTTTAATTTTGTACAATGAATTTAACCAAATTAGTTAAACACATTATAGAAAATTTAATACACAAACTTTAAACTATTTTTTTATGTTTATATTTCTGTTATTTTTTCTTCTTATCCATAGTCACATTCATAAGTTTTACTTCAATAATTTAAAGTCACCATAAATTCAATAAACAAATTTTGCTTGACGTTTACCACTTTATAATAATTGAAACTTACAATTGGCACAAGTAAAGAGCAATTTTATTTTTCTTATGTTATCACAAATTTAATAAATTTTTATAGAAGTTAAAGGGGGAAAGACTAATATTTAATTAAAATTCCATCTTTTGTTTTGTCATTTTATTGGAGATGCTGCATTTATATTTGGTATTTATTTTTAATCATTTTCTCGATTTTATTTGCATATTTTCTAAAATAGGCAAAGATACAAAAATCATTCTATTTTTAAAATATTACATTACATTTTCTTTACAGTAAATCTCATGTGAAACGGTCTTATATATGTGACGGATACGCGCACGAGGTAAACATTGATACATGAACTATTGATATGTTATACGAGAATCAGAATGGTATTAAAACTCTAACATTAATACTTTATACGCGAATACGCGAACAATTTACACGTTATACATGAATCAGAATAGTATTAGAACTCTAACATTGATAATTCACGTTATAAGTGAATCAGAATGGTGTTAAAAATCTAACATTAATAATTTATACGCGAATACGTAAACTATTTTTACATTATACAAAAATCAAAATGGTATTAAAACTCTAACATTGATAATTTATACGTGAATATACGAACTGCAACATAAATGCAAAGAGTAAGTAGTGGTTGTTGACATGCCCGGGCTAAGATCAGCTCCCTCGCCCCACAGCGGCTGCATTTGTCAAGTCGCCAACCCCCTTGAGAGGACTGCCACAGATCTATCGATTGAAAGGCAGTGCGGCACAGCCCCCAACCTATAAACAGATTCAATAGAAACTTTCATTTATACTTGACTTGTCTGCTACTGACTGTACTCTAGAAGGTCCCTCAGTTCCTCGGCAGCACCTTGGTATTGTCATTTTTGTACCAAAATAAATTACTTACTCTAAAGGATAAACAATTATATATCGAGAGTAAGGTCGATCCCACGAGGAACGGAAACACTATCTCTTCTAGTTAATTCAAGAAAATTGTCACGAATAGTAATGATTAATTAAGAAAAGTAAATAAAACTAATTAATAAGAAATCACTATGGAAAATATACAGAAAAGGAAAACCCGACAAACAAGTAAATTCACATTAACTAATTATCTATCGATCATAGATTCAAGGATTAATTAATATCATGAATCAACCAGTTATAGGCTACCGAGAATCAGCTCCAACGTAGCCCAATTCCTCCTTAATTTATAGATAATTGACAAGAATCAACTTAATCAATTATTTCTCTAATCCCAACACAACCCGGCCGGAATCAGCCGAACACTAGATTCAATGTTAAAACAGCATTAAACAATAGAGAAACCAAATTCTAATAAATTGCAATCATGATCAGCATGTCACAATTTATTAGCCTAAAATTCCTATCTACCGAGACAGTAGCTTCGCCACTAATTAATTCTATCTACTAGATCCAGTGAAATAATAGGAGATTAATTGGCACTATTTAGATTAATTAAACATGGCCAGTGTATAACAAATCCAAACAATTAACGCTATGAATAGAGAACTTTCGAAACTCATAAAATATTAATTAGATTAAAACAATTAGGTCTCACGAGTAAATAACAGTTAAAGCTTCATTACTTAATTGATGGATAATAAACTACACAAGAAACATAATTAAAAACAGTCAAAATAATTGAAAGAAATAAATCTGAATTAAGAAAAGCAAACTGAGTCAACCGTCTTGGGCAGACAACGACATTGTTGTTTTAGCTATGAAAAACTAGACAGCAGCAAATCTGGACAGCAGCTACTAACTGACCGGAAATAAAACCCTAACTACTGCTAGCTAAGCTACAACTACGAATTTTCTTCTACTAAATTGCTATCCTTATATAGTAAAAACAAACTTTATTCTCAAGTAATAAAATCACTTAAAAACCTTCTAAAACTCTAATAAAGAAATAACTCTTTTATTTTCAAATAAATATGCCACATGTCGGCCAATAATTAAGGCATGCAAACCTTTTCCTTTTAGTAACCTAATTGCTTTTCTCCTCCAAATTGGCAAAGGAAAGGAGTTCTTAATATTCCAAAAGTCTTCATTATTTCCAAATCAGATTAAGGAAATCTTTTCTTCCTTTAATTGCTCTTTCACGCCAAAACAGCCACAAATCTTCCAAGTTCATCTCTTCTTCCTTTTCTATTGCTCCACATCATCAATTCATCCAAATCTGCAAGATATCTTTAATTAAGTGTAGATTCCATTCAAGTTTATCCCCAAAATAATACAAGATAAATCATATAATTTGTGTCTATCAAACATCCCCACACTTAAACAATGCTTGTCCCTAAGCATTTAAAATAAAAAAAATCAAACTAAATACCAAACTAACCTAAACTAGATGTGAGAAATAAAAACATGCAATGACAAACACTAATTCACGTAAATAAATACCTAATCCCAAATATACAAACATCAAAACATCCCCACACTTAGAGCTTGTTGGTCCCTAAGCAAGGAGAAAAACACAAGAAAGATAGAAAACTAGGAAAAGAAAACACACTATCCAAACTTTTATAAATTAAGCATTACAACATCAACCTTCAATCCTCAGTCCAAATCCATTATATTAAATCTATGCATAAGCAATTTCTCTCAAGTCAAAATACAAAGAATATGAGCAACTCTCTATGATCACTCCAAAGCACTCAAAAATGTTATAGTTTGGCTTCAACCACTCAAAAGAAATTGTACAAAGAAACATTACCATGAATTAGCAAATATGTCAAGTATTTCCCAACACTTATCTTGCATCAAGTCTCAAACTTTTGACTTTCAAAACAACTCAAAGTAATTTCAGTACAACAATCATGTTTTTTCTCTTCACATATATTTTTTTCTTTTTCAGATCACTGTTTTTTTTTTCTTGTTTCATTTTTTGCTGCTACTGTTCTCTTTTTTTTTTAACAATGGAAGCAACAACATAGGCAAAATTATGCAAATTCTTTGATTTTTCTTTCTCTCACAGTGTTGTCTGGGCAAACAGTAGACATCACTACTTCAATTCAAAAGAACAACTAAAATAACTTCTTCTCAGAGACTTAAAATATGCAATTTTCCTTTGTTCAATCCAAGGGGAAATAACTCATACCTCGGTTCCTAATTACATGCACCTCGAGAGGCCAAAAGAAAGCTAAAAAGGTCTTGGGTGAAAATTTGTAATAGTTTAAATACAAATAAAATGTTTAAGGCTCAAATGGGCTAAACTAAGGGTAAATTTAAGGGTAGAAATGAAAATTAAAGTAAAAAATGGTTATTCCTAAATGCCTTAATCATATTCACATTCAATTTTAACATTGTGGTTTACCATGTACAACAAAGCAAATTCAGTAATATCATCAAAGTACAATTAACACTCACAAAGAAATATTTCCAATTAAGCACCAACAAAGTGGTTATTGTGTGCTTAGGCTCAAAACCTCACTTTAAGTAGGCAAAATAAGCTCAATTCCATGTATTCATCATACTTGAAAACAAACAAAGTCATGCATAAATCTAACACAATGGATCAACCAAACCTTCCATACCAATTCCAGTTTGCTTAAGTAATACTCAATAAGTAAGAAAACTTGGAAACACAAAAACACAAATATTTGACACAAAAACTGAAAAATAAAATAGTTTTGAATTTTTCATTTTCTGATTTTTTAAATTTTTTTAAAATAAACTAACACTATTAAACACAAAAACCTTACACAAAGAATGAAAAATAAAATATTTGCTAAAACATAAACACATATAATTCTCCCCACACTTAAACAAGAGTGATACGAATGGGCGAGGCTTGGAATCCTGGACCACTCAATCTCCATACCTTTGGACTGTTGTTGACACCAAAATTATACAAAGAAACCACACGAAACAAGAACAAAAACAATGGCGGAATTGTAGTCAAAGGAAAATGAAAAGATTTGATAATAAGCCAACCAAACCCTCACGCTTATACAAACAATTTAACTTAGCCTTATGTAAATCAAGAGACTAAACTAAAAGGTTTGGCCGTTCCTGAACTCAAGAACAAAAAGGCTCACCTATAGGTTTTAGCTAAAGGCTTGCGAAAAGTTTAAAGAACAACTAAACTTAATTGATCTTTAAGGTTCAAACACAAAGTGCTTGTAATTTAGCAAAGCTAAAAATCTGATTTTTTTCATATATTTGTTATAAAAAACGTTCAAAGACCTTCCTATTTATAGGATTTATTTTGGCCAAAATAGGAAACAAGAAAAACCCTAACTAGAAGTCAATTCCGAATTGAATTGCACTTCCGCAACCAATCCAATTTAGGAAACTTTCCAAATTGGATTAGGAAACTAGTAACTAACTTATTTTCCCTAAAAGATAGGAAGCTCCTAAAATGTAGGAACACTCTTAAAAAGTAGGACAAGGATACGGTTTTGACCTTTAAGAGGCAAAACACGTTTTTGCTTTAAGCTCCTACAAGATAGCATTCCTCCTAAAAAGTAGGAGATTACTTTCTAAAAGAATTACTTCCCATTATCATGCAAGATAGTTGGGCCAAGTAATTAACTAACACTTAAACGAAATTATAGGCCCAAATTAATGTTTAATGGACTTAATTTATTACAAAGCAAATAAATCCTAAGACTTAATAATGAATAAGGAAAGTTTTCCCGCGAGCCCAGCAAGCTGTGTCATCTTCACGTGCCAATTTCACCATGATACGCTTCGAATCTAGAAAAGTGTAAAACATAAAAGTTGTAGATATTTCTCTTATGTTTCTACAGCCACTTGAATCTGCATAATCGGAGATCATATGAGAGAGATATGCCAATAATACTAAACTATAGCATAAGTCCTCAATAATGTAATTTCCATGAACTTCTTCAAGATTGTCCAAGAGATCAACACATGAAGTTGGTCTTAGCACCATGGACACGGACACGGCCTCATTCTCATCAATCCCTCCCTCCTCGAAAAGGATTCGTCCTCAAATCTTGAAAGTGAGTTCCTGGATCAAACACCAATATGATGAACTCATCAAGACCCAAAGAAATTTGGATTGTAACACTTTGCGAGCAAGAACACTTTATTTTCCTAAAGAACAAAATAAATCTATTAGTCCAAGGAACAAAATTATTAGTAATAAACATAAATGTATATGGACTAATATATGCTCTTATATAAGAAATAGGTGCATCAATGTCAAAAAAATTCACAAGTGTGGATAATGCATACAATGTATCATAATAGCTATCTCTAAATGCACTATGACAAATATGTAAATCAATTTGAAACAATAAAGAACAAAGAGTTTTAGTTAACGAATTTGGTATGATAAATTCACATGAACAAACAAATTCAATGGTTAACTTTTCCAACCTAAACTCGTCAATTAACCAACTTGAATTATCTTTACATTTAGAATATATGGTTAATCTTAAAAAGTTATCATTCTTTAGTGTAACAACACTTAAAGTAAAATCATAATGTAAATAATCTAAATAATAGAAACTAACATCATGAATTACCTTTTGTATTGAAAAATTCATTAAAGAACAAGATAACTTACCAACCAAGTGTTGAACTACTAGATTACCTCTTCGATCTTGATGGATTTGAATTTGTAATGAATTGATATCACAAACCAAATGATCAAAATAAAGATTATTCCAGCAATTATAACTACCACTTTGATCTGGGCACACAATGATTTGATTTTGTTCAAAACTCAGATTGTGAAATTTAAATTGTAACTCATGTATTAAATAAGGAACATAACACGAAAACAAGCTATACATAGATTCATTCAATTCAAAGTATTTTGATGTAACCATTGAAGAATTATGTAAATCACTTTGCTTATGAAAACATGTGAGTTTAGACTCGAAAACACAATTTACAAAATTTCGAAACAATTGTTGAAAAGTGTAGGAAAGCTTTAGAAATTGATTAAAAACAGATTGAAAACTTTGAAGCTCAACCGAATTTATAACAACAAAATTATTAATAGTTTTAAGATCAAAATCAATTGAAAACTTACCTAACTTACCTTGCTTACCTTGCAGGAAACAAGTCATGGCAGATTGGACTCCTTCTATTGCGTATTGAGTTGTTTTCAACTCCATTAGATGTCTAGGAACTCCACAAATCTGCAAAACAAAATTACTAGGCAACAAACAATGTAAATTGTGATCACTATTAACAATAAGTACATCTTTGTGGATCATTACAATGAGTGCCTATCTAGTATTGCTCTCTTTATCTTACTCATAGAAGCAAAACAACAAGATTTAGAACTAACTAACTCTCGTCTATTACTAGGTTTAGTTACAAGTTCACACCCTAAGCTAGTTACATACTTTTGTTTCTCTTGCTCACTCTTCTCTTTTGCTTCTTGATCTCTCAAATCACTACAAGCTTTAGCAACCTTGGTGGCTGGTTTTGGAGCTAATGATGTTGTGGTTTGAGGCTGTGTGGACGTGATTTGTCTCGGCCTTAGTGGCGGAGTGAATGGATTGGAATTCGGCTCCACATCCCTTCTCCAAGGTGGATTTGGTTGAGTGAAATTTCGGCTTTTCCCTTTCATGTGTCTTTCAATTTTAATAGCTTTATAGACTAGCTCATTAATATCAACATAACTTTGAAGATCAACATGATATGCCAATTCGGAATTCATACCTCGAAGGAACCTCCCAATGGTTGAGTCGGGATCCTCTTGAACATTGGCCTTAATCATAAGTGCTTCCATCTCATGGTAGTAATCTTCAATGGTTCGACTTCCTTGCACAAGAGAGTGCAACTTTCGATTAAGTTCACGGTGATAATGTGAAGGCACATATTTCTTTCTCATGAGAACTTTCATTTGGTTCCATGTCTTGATTGGTCTTTCGCCATTTTGGCGTCTAGTTTTAATTACCTCATCCCACCATAAATTAGCATAATCCTTGAGATGCATGAAGGCTAGGCGATACCTTTTATCCTTGGAATAACTATTGCCTTCAAAGAAATGATCTAGGTCTCGAACCCAATGATGAGTTGGTTTTATACCAACTTATATGTGTTATATCACTTCGCTTTTGACTTGTTTTTCATGCAATTACATAGTGTTTTGTGCCATTGTGTGCATTTATGTGATTTGCAACTTGAAAGTGCTAAAATGGTGAAAAAGACCAAAACTGATGATTAAATGAGGCGAATGTGTGTTTGATGTTAAATGACAAGGGAAGAGTTTGAAAGAGTTGGAAGGGTGTGTGAGAGATTTGAGGAAACCCTAAACATGTCTAATTGCTTAGTTTGAAGTTGGGCAGAATTGGTAGTGTTATTTCATTTGCGTGTAGCTCTCTCAATACTAATCCAAATGAGGGGATCTTGGATGTTCCGAAAAGATCTTTGAGATACTTTATTTTGTATGTTTTAACATTCTTCTAAATCTGTGTTCAAGTAGGAGAAATGGGGGCATCTTTGCAATTGTTCCTTCAGGTTTTCATCCTTAACTTCATATTGCTACAGTTTGGTAGAATGTGAATATCTTGAGCTACAGATCTCCTACGATGCTGGTTCTTGAACCAATAGAAATCCATGAGAACGATCTAAAACTTTTATGTTCACCACAAAGTCCAATTCAGAGGCTAAGATACACATATTTTGCATAGACGTAGATTGTTGTGCTGAAATGGTCGCATCACACACACATGCACTCACCTTGCCATTCACACTACCACACTCTTGCATTTTCACACATTGGTTGCACACAAGCACTGCTCCGTTATGCACATCTTGCACACAACACTTGGGCAACTCGCACATACTCACACACCTCGCGCACACTGTGCACACCTCGCCGCAAAGCTTGTGCGGCGAGCTCACACACTGTTCACACCTCGCCGCACGGCTTGTGCGGCGAGCTCTTGCACACACCCACCTCGTCGCATGAATGTGCCACGAGATCACTCACCTCGCCGCATGGATGTGCGACGAGATCACTCACCTCGCCGCATGAATGTGCGACGGCGAGATCACACTCACATTTCACTCATGCTTGTTACACATTATTTTATTCAGCACTTAACATTCACTTCACACATTTTTCTTTCACTCTTCATCGCATTTCCTTGACCTTAACTTGTGCACACACTAACAACACGAACTCACTCACATCTCACAGCCTTACTTCACACAACTACACGGCGAGGTTTCGCCCATCACCACAATTGCACGGCGAGGTCTCGCCGCGAGACCTCACCACTCATATGCACCAACGGCGAGGTCTCGCTACGAGACCTCGCCATGAAAGCACTCGTTTGCGGCCCATGCGTTGGTGGTTGGAAATTTTTCTAAGTGTTGGATGTTGGGTAATTTGTTGCAGGTTGGCGAAGACGTGGTGGATGGTAGCTCAAAGACGTGCGGAGTCTGCCGAAGGCATGCGGGCTGAGGGCTTGAAAGCGCAGGGAGGCTGATGAAGGCGCGAAGTTTCAAGGCCTAGAGGAGTGGTTCACACTTATGCACAAGTTATCGTGAACATTTAGTTTGATACGCGTAGTAGCATTTTTGTAGTTTTATACTCATTTTACATTTGCGTATCATTTACGTTTTTGTAACCTCTATATATAGAGGATTAATTCAGCATTTTAGGGGGGGGGGGAGATCAGGACTCTAGAATAGTCAACAGACTTTTGATTTTGAGAGCGGGAATTTTCTCTCTCTAGCTTTCTCTCTCTAGAATTTTCTCTCCGTTTTCAATTCCGATCGAGGATTTGGACCGATCATTGTAATATTCTACTCAATTAAGGAGAAAATTCACAAGACTTTGGTGGATTGGAAGCAATTGAGGCGATTCATTTGGTAAAATCTTTTCAATTTAATGAAAATGAACTGTTTCTCATTGCAAATTGTCGATCGTGAATTGAGAATGGAGTTCTGTAGCTAAATTGATGATGTTCTAGGGTTGAAAACCGGATGAATGTGTAATTAGATTGCGCAAAGTTTTGTAATTGACACAATCCATAAAGAATGAAATCCTACTTAGAACGAATTCATGAATTTTGTTAAGTTTCATTTATTTGTGCTTTTGTTGATTAAGTTGTGCTCCGATTGTGGTCGCCATGATGAGTCGGGGTTAAATTCACCAAGAGGAGTAGGAATGGATGAGATGAGAACCTTAAGTAGGATAATTGAGTCTTCTCACTAGATTTGTTTGATCATGAATGGAGATGCGGTCGCCATGCCAGTGGAAGTTCATTGAAACTATAGAATATGGTGAGAAGAGACTTTCCATGATTAATGAAGACAAATGAACCTAGTTCAGGTCTCGCCATGGAAAGACCTTAGAATTTGTATGCTAAAGTAGTAAGTCTCGGGAAGTTGAGTTGCTGCGGGTTTCAACCATCACTCTTAGGCCTAGCCATGGGAAAGAGTGGTGCCAGAGAGTGTAGGATGTCATGCGGTCGCCATGCTGATGGTGTTCTAGACTCCTAGACAGCTGAATCTCCTCTCTTTTCTAAAAGTGTGTCAATTGCATTGCATTTGATAGTCTAATGCACAACCATACGATGTAATAACCCTAGGACATCCATTTCATACTTGACTTTACTTTCGTGATTTTTACTTGTTATTCTACAGTGGCATTTTATTTCTAATTGGTGACATTTGTTAGAGTAGTACTCGAATTCTCAAACCATTCCCTTCCCTGTGGATACGATCCCTACTCATCATTCCTA
Source organism: Ophiorrhiza pumila (assembly GCA_016586305.1). Taxonomy (NCBI): domain Eukaryota; kingdom Viridiplantae; phylum Streptophyta; class Magnoliopsida; order Gentianales; family Rubiaceae; genus Ophiorrhiza; species Ophiorrhiza pumila. The sequence continues at coordinate 15,682,534 of BLIW01000011.1, forward strand.
TGTTAGTGATTAGGGTAAAATTGCAAGGTTAAAGACGAGCTTGTCACCTAATCAAAATATGCTTTGAGATCTGCTTTTCCATGAAAAGTAGGTAATATTAGCTTAACAGTACCAATAAACAAGTCGGATGTTTTACCACTTTTAGAAGAACCAATGAATTCCTCCTCTTCAATATCAGATGCAACTTCATCAAAATCAATTTGCCTTTAAGTGGAATTCTTTATGTTTTGATGCTTAGATTTTGAAGTCAACTCATCAAGTTGGATTTGCATCTTTTGAAGCATATCATAAAGCATGTCACTATCAACCTTTCGTCCGAATTGTGATACAGTTTTATCACCCTCCATTGGTACCTACACATTAGTGAAAACACAAGAAAAATATATGTATATACCTCACGGGTTTCTCACTTTGGGGAGTAGGTACTCACCACTCTATTTTGGTAATTTTTCTCTTTAATTTATACCCTAAACACACTCTTATTATTGGATTACCTAATCTATAAGAGTCCTCTCAGTTTGCTGATTAAAGGAACACGTCTCAACCACAAGTTCAATCAACAAAACTTACACAAGACAAGTTAAATAGAATTTTGAAGCAATAACCGCAAAGATTTTTTAAGATCACGTAAGGGTATAATTTGATATGTCTTAGGAAACTACTGAAATCAGAAAGTAGAAAGAAAACAAGAATATGGGGACTTGAATCACCTTATTCCGATTTATATTGAATAAGATATGACAATTTCAAATTGAGTGTGCTTTTTAGGAAACAAAGAAGAACACTTAGTTCTTGAAATCAATTTTGTTTCTTACTTGTCCGAATTTTTTCTCTTTTTTTTTGTATTTAGACCAATTGCCTTTGGGCTATATTTTACTTGGTCTTTTTTTTTATATATATATCACGGATTTGTTTTCTCTCGGACGAACCCTAATTATGGTTTTAAGACAACTTTAGGGTTTTAAAGATTGTGTTGTCTTAACCTCAATGTTTCAGCACATATATTGTCACCAAACAGCAGTAAAACCTTCAGGAATAATAAGCAACAACGATCAAGTCGGATAGCAACAAGAAGTGAAGAATTTGGAAACAAAAACCCTAACCCTAACAACAAGGGTTTTGACAAAATTTTGCATGCACAAGATGACTAAAACGAATATTCAGCCCTATTGCATGCAATTCCTATGTGGTTTTTAACACAAAAGAAGACACAAAAATGGCAGAATTGAAGCAAAACAAGATGCAACAATTAACGGAACAACACAGTAAAAAAAAAGACACACAAAAATTCAAAAAATTCTGAGAAGATTAAAGACAACAAAAAAAAAAGACCTGAATTTTGAGCAACAAACTGGGGCTCTGATACCAATTGATACGAATGGGCGAGGTTTAGAACCCTGGACCACTCAATCTCCACACCTTTGGACCATTGTTGACACCAAAATTACACAAAAGAAACCACACGAAACAAGAACAAAAACAATGGCGGAATTGTAGTCAAAGGAAAACGAAAAGATTTGGTAATAAGCCAACCAAACTCCCACGCTTATACAAACAATTTAACTTAGCCTTATGTAAATCAAGATACTAAACTAAAAGGTTTGGCTGTTCCTGAACTCAAGAATAAAAAGGCTCACCTATAGGTCTTAGCTAAAGGCTTGCGGAAAGTTTAAAGAACAACTAAACTTAATTGATCTTTAAGGTTCAAACACAAAGTGCTTGTAATTTAGCAAAGCTAAAAATCTGATTTTTTTCATATATTTGTTATAAAAAACGTTCAAAGACCTTCCTATTTATAGGATTAATTTCGGCCAAAATAGAATCCCTAACTAGAAGTCAATTCCGAATTGAATTGCACTTCCCCAACCAATCCAATTTAGGAAACTTTCCAAATTAGATTAGGAAACTAATAACTAACTTATTTTCCCTAAAAGATAGGAAGCTTCTAAAATGTAGGAACACTTTTAAAAAGTAGGACAAGGACACGGTTTTGACCTTTAAGAGGCAAAACACGTTTTTGCTTTAAGCTTCTACAAAATAGCCTTCCTCCTAAAAAGTTGGAGATTACTTTCTAAAAGAATTACTTCCCATTATCATATAAGATAGTTGGGCCAAGTAATTAACTAACACTTAAACGAAATTATAAGCCCAAATTAATGTTTAATGGTCTTAATTTATTACAAAGCAAATTAATCCTAAGACTTAATAATGAATAAGGAAAGTTTTCCCACGAGCCCAGCAAGCTGTGTCATTTTCACGTACCAATTTCACCATGATACGTTTCGAATCTAGAAAAGTGTAAAAGGTAAAAGTTGTAGATATTTCTCTTATGTTTCTACAGCCACTTGAATCAGCATAATTGGAGATTATATGAGAGAGATATGCCAATAATACTAAACTGTGACATAAATCCTCAACAATGTAATTACCATGAACTTCTTCAAGATCGTCCAAGGGTTCAACACATGAAGTTGATCTTGGCACCATGGACACGGACACGGCCTCATTCTCATCAAAGAGTGAAAGAGGAAAGCAAAATAACAGAAAAGATAAAAAACATAGAAAAAGTAAGAGAAAAAGGACTGCCTGAGTTATTCTGGGGGGTTCTGCGGGAGCAAATGATCCTGCAGGATTTGAAGAATGGCAGCCAGCTTACACCGCTTGGCTGGTGGCGACTGTGGAAAAATAGTCTCCTGTGCTGACGTGGACTGTGTGGTTGGTAATGATTCCTCTAGTGAAGTTTGAAGTTCCAGTGGAGGAGGGGACACAAACCTCAGTTTCACCATTGTGGTGGTCTTTATCGACAAAGATGGAAGCATGAATGGCGGCCGATTGGAATAAAGAAGATAATGGGGACGACTATAGAAAGAAAAAAGAGAAGAAGATGGTGGTGGTTAAGGGTTTGAGAAAAGAACATGTGAAGGAATTGGGACCACTTGGACTCGTGTGTATAAAATTAGTGGGCCTCCTATTATAATAGTGGGAATCCTTGGGCCTAACATCTAATTTTTAAAAGGCTTTGCCTCATCTTCTCCATGTTTGTAGCCCATCCACTCCATTACTGCAACAGAATCATCTGACATCCTTGACCATGAGTGCAACATAAATCTGGAACAGGAAGAAACTTTATTTACTGACAAGAAAAATAAATAAATAAATAAAAATTAAAAAAAATTAAAATTAAAATTAAAATTGGGTTGCCTCCCAATAAGCGCCCTTGTTTAAAGTCCTTGGTTAGACCAAGTATGTGTCGAACTCAGTAAACCATTAGAGGAGGCTCCGGAGGTGGTCTTGGAGAAGGTACATCTTATATGCAAGTCAAAGTTTCTCCTACCGTTTCCTTATATCTTCTTTGATGACAAATCAATTTGATCCATGAGCTTTGAGTAAGATTCTTGTTTGTAATAGTGGGCAGCGTCTTTTCCTCACTCAAAAACAACTTTCAGATGTTTAATCAAGGATCTAAGTTGCAGAACTGGAACTTGCAAAATATAAGGAAAAAATGTATCCGCAGGGTCTCGTTTGAGCAAACGAGAGTTTTCTGGGTTGCTTGGAAACAATTGCAGTGGATTCAATGACATTGTTTCATCTCCAATCTTTTCATCCTTGAATTCTTTAAAATTCTTTAATGTCAGAATCTGGTTTTATGCATTCATATAACAGTGTATTCTCAAGAACAATCGGCATGTCATCACATTCCACCACTATCTCTTCTTTTGGATGTTCGATTTTCTTGGCAAGAAAATCTTTTTCAAACTTTGCACACTTTGGCATTTTTCTAATTGCTTCAAGGAAAGCGTCGGTAATCTCCACATTATTAAAGGTGGTTAAGATATCACTCATGTCATCATCCTTCACATTCCTTGTTAACCTGCCAGGAAAAGGAGGATGAATTTTAATTTGAGAAATAGATGTATTCAAAATTTTTTGTACCTCTGATTTCTGACATTCTGCCATTTGGGCAATGAAGTCTCCATTTCTGGGCTGATGGGTCGTTGAATTTCGAACTTTTCCTCTGGTTCTTTAATCTTTTGTCCACTACTTAACATCATCTGATTGACGTCTTCTCTTGGATTAACCAACACTTGGGATGTGATTTTGCCTTGATTACTTATCAAGTTATTGATTTGTGTATTTAATTAAGTAATTTGGTTACTCAATTCATTAAAACTTGCCATTGTGGCTTCTCTTTCTTGTTGCATCACATCCAAATGTGGGAAGAATTGAACCATCTCTTGTTACAATGTATCATCTTGTGTTGGCACATTGTCTTTCTGCATAATTTTAACTGAGTTAGCTAAATTTGCAACTAAATCTTCAAGAGATGTACCTGAACTTGTAGTGGGTATTGCAATGTTTTGGGCAAAATAAACCATTGATTGTTGTTGTTGCCATGTCCATGGTGATGGTTGTTGCTGCATCTTATTCCCATCAATGCAGTTTGGGTAGTTCCACCCTTCCGAATTGTATGCATTGGAATAAGGGCTGTGATGTTCCCAATTGTATAGAATTGTACCCTTGGATACTCTTGAACGAATTGACATCTAACTATAGGATGACTAAGATTTCTGCGTATTCCACATTAATTTTTCTGTTGAACAGCACGTAAACCTGCAACTAATTTTTCCACTGAAGAGGTCAATGCATCTAATCTATCTTCCATCTAATCTATCTTTTTTTTTTATCTTCCATCTAATCTATCAATGCATTAATAAGTTACCTTGCTAATTTAACTTTAACTTGTTTTAATGATTATGAATTTATATTTACTTACCACATTTGATTATACGGTGAATATTACGATGGCTCAATTTGTTACAAAACTTTTTCTTAATGTAATATAATTTTAAAAATCTTTTTTGTTGATGAGAAAAAAGGAGAGAAATTATAAATTTACGACTTTTCCTATAGAAAATAAGAAATAAGAAAAAGGATAAAATACAATAAATCCTCCTATACTATTGCTCTATCCCACATTTATCCCTTATAGTTTTAATTACAACAATTAATCCCCTTAAGTTTTCAACTTAAAGGAAATTAATAATGATGTTAAATATAGTCAATAAAAAGATAATTTTAACCCGGTTAAAACTCTTCGATACTTAACACAACTAATTAATTTATGAAAAAAATGAATAGAGCCAATATAAATATAATTGTAACCTTATCAGAATTGTTTAATACCTATCGTACTAATTTTAACTATGTTAGAATTGTTCAATGCCTACAACACTAATTTTATTCTCATTAGAATTGTTCAATATTTACAACACCCAATTAAACTCTAAAAAAATATATAATAGAACTAATTGACATGAAACTCACCAACAAATGAAAGAGATTTTTCAAGATATATCTTATGATTTTTGTCATGATTTCTTCCTTAGAAAAGTATAAAAGAATTCATTCTTATTCTTTTGTCATAATTTTTAATTTTTAGTTATTTATCACTTTTATTAAATAATTATTTATTTTAAGGTTAATCTTATCATTTATTATTTTATAATAAAGTCATATGCTCAATTATGTTTAATTACTTAAGAACAATTAGCGTATTAGACTAATTATTCTAAAATTAAAAAATTAAGGGGTTAAATATTTTAATTAAAACTACAAGGGGTGAATGTGGAATGAAACAATAGTATAAGGAAACTAAGTGTATTTAACCCTTAGAAAAATGACATCGGATCTTCTGTCAAATATTTTGTATATCTTATTTTGTCCTAATTAAAACTACCTCGTAGGGTTAACTAATTTTTTTGATTAGGATCTAATAATTGTAAAGTAACTTTAGTGATATTTATTCATTTAGTCCCTAGTTTTAATGAAACTACGTTGTTTTGAACGTTAGACATAATAAAACATGATAAATATTAGACAAAGTAACTGATATCATGAAAAATGGTAAATAACTTTGAAATGTTGACAAATGCCATTTTATAGTCGAAGTTCGATTTGAAAGTTTGAGATTGTTTGAGATTGGCAGCGCACTTTAATCCTTTTTGGTTCGACTTTAAATTTTGAGATTGTTTGAGATTGCCAGCGCACTTTAGTCCTTTTTTGAATCAAAATAAAAATAACTATATTTTTGTAAATTTTATTAAAATTCACATTATTTTTGGTAGAAAAACCAAAACAGAACACTGTGCCCTATCCCCTCTCCCTAGAGCCCTTGGACCTGTGGAAACTTTGGTCTACCAAATTCTGTCACTCAAATTGAAAAAAGAAACTCCACAATAAGAGATGAAAGGAGAAGAAGAGGAGACAAGAGAAGAAAGAGAACACTCCCCAGCCGAGTCACAGCAAACAGGTAAAACCAAAATCTCCATTAGGACAGCCATTAACGTATCAACTTGTAAACTTTAATGATTTCCCATCGGCCCCTTTTGCATGTTGTTTTTTTATGCTTTGAGAAAATGCAAGTTAAGCCGAGCCCAGAATTTTTTTTTTTTTATTAAGTTTGGCTATGTTTTTCAGTTTCTGATGATGATGAAATAGACTACACTATAAAGCCAGAATTTTATGACCCAAATCTTGATGAAAAAGATGAGCTATGGGTTCAAAAGAAAAGAACAGGCCATATTTCTGATGCTGTTCTCAGCTGCCCTGCTTGCTTCACAACTCTCTGCTTGGATTGCCAAAGGTATGTCTTTATAGGCAGTGTGCAAAACTACATGTGTTTCCATAATGTTTTTTCTATGTGTATTGCACCCTTTGGGTCATTCTGTTAGATTTAATCAATTTTGATTCATGTTCAATTGCTATAAATAGTTGTTAGGAGGTTAGTAATTATTCATTATATACGAACAACCGAATTTTCATGCAACATTTGTATGTGGTGTATAAGGTTTTTTATGGTCTTGTTGTGTGGATATAGTGTGAAAACGAAAAAAAAAAAAAAGTTCAATTTTGAAGTGTTTCTTGGAGCCATTAGAAGAGGAAGTTTATGCTGGAGTTTGCTTGTTAAGATCCAGTTTTATTAGCCAAGAATTAGATATTGATCCCTCAAGGATATCAGGGAACTTGTAGTTCATAATTCTATGGCTCAGCACGAAAAAGAGTATTGAAAGGAATTAAGAGAATAAAAATTGTAGCATGTCTTTTACTGTAGAAGATTAAAACTGGAATGAGAAGTACATTATCTAATCTGTCTATTTCTATATATATCATTGAGGATTCCAGCATCTTCTTATGGGAAGGGGTGGTGTGTGGCAGGAGATATTCCTTGGTTAAATAGGGCTTTGATGAACCCTCTCTGGCTAATGACTTGGACTTGACAATGGGAAGTCAGTGTGGCACTGTAACTTACATGGCTTTCTGCACTTATGATGACTCCTTAAGGTGTATGTTGCTTGAGAACGATACAGATTATGATTGGAAATATGAAAGGAGACATACCAATTCCCCTTGTCAAGTAATATGAAAGGAAGGATTGACTCCAAATTTTAGGGGTTCTTAAGGTGTAGCAGTGTGAGGATAAATGTGATTGGATGTAGTCTGGTTATACAGTGTTCATGCTGGGGTTGGATAACTAGTTTACTGGTAGTGTCAACAAGCACAGAAACATTTAGTGATGGAGATCCCTTGGAAGAAACTTTATAGTTCTGGATTTGGTGGAACTTGAGGTCATAAGTTTAAGGTGATATGTCATAAGTTCTGGGTTTGGTGATACAATTGTGTGTGATTTAGTTCAAAAGATCTTCTGAATGTTTCTTAATTTTAACTGGGGTTGCTATCCACTTTGCTAGTTTCAGTATCTTAATAATGATAATTTCACAAGATCTGCAGAACTTAATTTTTAAATGCTGTGAATGTGAAATTCATTATAATCATGATTTAACTCTTCTTTATTTTTCATTTTTGGCAGACCAACATCCTTTTATTCTTATCTTATTTTACCATTTTCTGTACTGTGAAGAAATAAATATAAATAAAAAATCTCATGGCACTAGGATAACTTGCAATCTGCTTTTATGAATGGTTGCCAATCACATTATTGTGGTCATGATGAACTAGAGTATTCTTTAATGGAAAAGGATGTCATGTTTGGTTTGCAGATTCTGGCTCATGTATTGACTAAAAATGTTGGATTTCAGCCACCCAAGAAAGAAAAATTTATGAATTTTTGTTGAACTTTTCAAAGATAACTGAAGAAAGTAATTAGTCGAAATTCGATCAACCTGTAATCAGTGTTGATTTTAACCGCTAATTCATAATTTCAATTTCTGTTTTTGATGTGGATATAGACGAAAATATGTGGTGGTTTAAGAGAGACCGAAAACATGTGGAGCATAGTTGAATGTTGGACTCAAAAGTAATCTTTTTATCTTAAACTTTAAGTGGTAGATTGAACAGGAAATTAATGTTCTTTATGTTCTTGTATTACTTGAACGGAGAATTGTACTTCTATTTAATGAAAAACAGATAATATTCGGGACAAGCTAAACAGAAGAGAGAGATTCATTTTGGGTAGATATTGGTATCCTCTAGAAACAATTTTTTAAGTCAATATCAGTTTGAATGCCTAGCCAGATATCTTACTAACTATCACCAGGCTCAAGATAACACCTAGAAGAAGACTTGTGAGAATGGTCCTGCTATACTAGCTCCAAACATTAATTTTGCCCCATCATTGCAGGCAACTTGGTTCCCCAAAGCCTCTTAAGACTAAAATATGAGACAGCAAAGCTTTCTCACAAGTAGAAATGTAGTCCTAGCTTGGATTTAGAAACCTTTCCAATTTAAAATTAAAAAAGAGTATTAATCTAAATCATTGAGGGAACCAAAAGCACTTGGTCACTTGGAAACTAAAGCCACATTTTGTAGCATTTTTAATGATCATATATAGGTATACTTATGTGTATACGTGTCACAACGAAAGAAGTTTTAGTCAATGACACTTGAATAGGAAAACAACTATGCTAGAAACCCTTTGGAGAAATGATTTCACGTGCTTGCTTTCATTGGGAATTGAGATGCTCAGTTCACAGAACTTCAAGATCATGAGAAAAAAAAACTGAAATGACAACTAAAAATAATTGGAATTGTCTTATCCCTCCTCCAAATGCAGAGGAAAGAATGCATCAGGATATTCTTTCACCAACTGTTCTAAAGGAGAGGGACTGCATTGCCAATAGATAGTTACATGTTCATCAGGTTCAAAGAAGGCTGCTTTATTTCTTCTTGGTGTCTAACCTGCAGATAATATTAGCAGATAGTTTATATAGAGGTTGCTAGATAAGCCTACTTAACGGATACTAGCATTGATATGGTTGGGGACATAATACATGGTGCATTTGGTTTTGATATGATTCTCACAAAATGTATCAAGGCAGTGTGTAGCTACTGGAGAATGAAAGGAGCAGCTCTCAACAAATGGAGTTGGGAGAATTATTGAGGTTGATTGTAAATGGAAAACAAGTACCGTTATAGGTGTTACTTATCCATTATAGAAACTGAAATCGTGCTATCTTGAGATCATTAACTTATCCCCATTTATAGGGATAACTGAAATCTATGTATTATCTCTCTCTCTCTCTATATATATATATATGTATATATATATATATATAGACACACACACACATATTTTAATTTCTAGAAAATAATGTTTAAGAGTAAATTCTAGACATGCGTCTAAAATGAATGCTTGTTTTATCTTCCTTTGCATAAACATGTTTTACTTGTAGAGAAGGACCAGGTATCTTTGTTTCTTCTGTCTTTTGTTCTTTTCTTGTTTTAGGTTGCTATGCAACTCAGATGAGTCTCTATTCAACTTTAGATAAAACAAAATGAGTTAATTAAACAGGGGAAGTATGGGTGTGGACTATTAAAGTAGCCCTCTTATTGCTTTTCCGATTTTAAAATGCTGGGATGAAATTTTGTTTGAAGACAATTTGCCGGGAGTTTATGCTTTAGTATGACAATAAGAACATTAAAAGGGTGTATGATCTCTTTTAAATTCAAATAAATGTCTTGTCATTTTTTTCATGTTGATTTTCTACAAATAGATTATGCGAATTATGATACATGAAATTTAGGTAGTGTGGTCAATTTCAGAATAAGAACTTTATGTAGGTAGTGCGGTCAATTTCAGAATAAGAACAGTGTCCTGAGATAAAGATAAACTGATCATATTGTCAGAGAATAAAGATAGTCATATATTTGATCTTTGCAGCTGAAGAAGATTGGTAAATTTGGAGGAAGAAGTAGACGGAAATCAAAGAACAGTATTAAATGGTCAGAAACTCGTATCTTATAATCGTGGATGATTGAAAATTTGTGCTAAATAAGTGGAAGTGCTAATTTGTTGGATTTTTCTCTATTGTTTGTTGGTCAGTTAAAGAGTGTCATATATTCATAAAAGCTATAATATAAGGTACAGAATGTAAACCATTTTGAATTAATTATTATACTCCATATGTAGCAAACAAGCATTAAAGTTAGCTGTCAATCAGCTTTTACAATCTCAAAAAGTTCTATAATTTGAGCGTCCGACATTGGTTTCGTCTACCTTGTTTCTTCAATCTGTTGGATAGTACAACCTAATTCAAAAACATATGTTGCCTGCAAATAATGTGAGGTGTTCTTTACCTTAAGTTTGAATATATGGAGTATTTTCTCATATATTGGTAAAGATAGAATATTGGCATTGGTCTTTGGTAATTAATATTGTTAGACTAAAATAATATGTTGTTGCTGTTGAAAAATTAACCAATAGAAGTTTGTACTTTGAAAAATGTGCATCTGACTCGTTATAGTTGATCCTACTCATTGTGCAAAGAATTGCATGTCATCTTGATAGAGATTGCCTACTGCATCGGTTATTTATCTAGTATCTGGCATGGGTATATATGAACTACAGTTAGATGCATTTGAGCTATTATTCATAGTTAATGTCCAGGTCTTCTATTTTGTCTAGAATTGGAAGAAAAAAGATGTATCACAATTCCGTGGGCTTGTTGAGCATACCAACTACACCTCTTTGTCTTTTGCTTCATTTGAGGGAAGGTAGTTACACATTCAAATAGCTTTATTCAAGCCTATTGAACTATGTACTTGTTCTATTTTTTTGAGAGACCAACATTCCAATATGAAAACTAGAGTAAAAATTACTTCATTGATTCCTTGGGAACCAGTTAGGAGATGCATCCTCTACATTGTTTTGGAAAAGATAGTGATAACTAAGGTGCGTAAGCTATAAAGTTGTATGTAAGAAAACTGCAATACTGATGAGGAGAATGCCGATTCATATCAAAGAGATAGTTAGGATGAATAAGGTACAAAGTCCTATTAAATGTGATTCTTAGGAGAAGGTACATGTGAGCCAGGTCTTTAAAAAATATAAGAATGAGATCCATCACGTCCTACTGTGGTGTCAACTGGTTATGACCTGGTAAAAGTTGCCATTTCCCCTCTTCAAACTTGGAAAACGCCAGAGGGTACTCAAGGTCTTATAAAATGATGGAATGGAAGATAGCAATCTGTTGGACCAAGAAAACTTGGATAGATGGAACTTTATTGTTTGATGTATGGATCTTAATGTGGGGAAGGAATAAAAGATCTCTTGAGAATGTTGAGAGCCTATCATGGAAACTTTGCAATAGAAATTTTCTTTATTTGTTTGTTAGGAAGAATTAGTATATTCTTACTTTTGTGGATTCATTACCTATAAGCTGCCGGTCCCAAGCCCGGGAAAAGGAGGGTTGCGTCAGGCTGGCAGCCGGCGTAAAAACTTTGCCACTCAAATGACATGAACCATATTAGAAATCATATAAATGATAGAATACGATGGCGAAATGTGATCTATGTAGCCGACCACACATAGTGGTATAAGGCCTTAGTTGTTGTTGTTACTTTTGTGGATTCACATGGATTTTGACCCAGAAGTATTTGAAGCTTTAATTGTGTATTTACTTCTTGATCATATCATTTGATTTGTACCGTATGGCCTCCTATACCTAAAACATAAAGGTTCTTTTTAGAAATAAGAATTTATTTACTAAAATGGGAAAATATACTCCACTTAATCAATTGGCAGAACTCAAATATCAATTGTAATGCCTTCATTTTTTATCTGCTTACAATTCTGCAAGCCCCAACTTTGAAGAAATTCCTTTTAGGGAGGAACTTCAAGCGGGAAAACTGATGCATTCTAGATGTTGGTTGTTAGGTCCACATGCTATCACAAACCCTTGGATCAGTATTACTGGACTAGTTGTCACTTAACATTATTAGTACATATTAGTATTTGGCAAGTCCCATTGCTTGCATACGGATTGACATGCACCCTTGGACAGCTATGGCTGGTTCAAGCAACAAAGTAGGGGAGAAGGAAACTTGTTGGATCAACATTGATTTTTCCTGTATTTTCTCTAGAACTTCATAAGCTCTTGTTACCTTTTTCTTTCTTGAGTTGCAGTAGAAAATACGATAGTTTTCTTGTGGAATAATGGCTCCCTTGAACCAATATCACTACTTAATGGGAAGTACTTGCATTTCCATTATTCAAGCCATTACTAGATTCTCTCACGGGGACAGACATCAAGTGCATGAAATAATAATGTCATTAAACAATGGGCATATCTAGATGTCATCTAAAATTTCTGATCTCCATGTAATAAAGGGAAACTATGTTCTTATCAGCCTAATTATGCTCCTCACTTTCTTCGAGAGTTTTATTTTCATATTTACTATCTATTGTCTTTCATTCTATGCACATATTGTTTGTACTCTCACAAGGGGTTGTGTTCATGTGTATTGGGGTATGCAAAGACTAAAATCAAATGATGGGATATGCACAAAAAGTTTAGAAATGACACCTAATTCTTGAAATTTGCAAGTATTATATTCTCGAATTCATCTTCAGCATACACAGAATAGCCTCTCCATTCTTTGGCTTCTTTAAATGATCTGACTCCTTTTTTCCTTAAAAATTAATCCAAAAAATGTAAAGACAACTTTGATTTATTAAGGCCCTGTTTGGATTTATTGATCTTTGGATGCAAGAAAAAGGCACATGATATCATGTTGCCTGGACAAGTGAAAAACACTTGATGTAAAGATTCAAGTTTCGTCCATTACATTTGGTAATGATCTATTTTTCTTGTTTATTTAATTTGAGAATCCAGTAAAAGAAAATAGTTTTCTTAGAATTATATATCACATTCTAACTAAACATAAAATCAAAACTGGGCCTGTAAACTGAAATAGCATCTCTTCTGTTGTGCCAGCTGTCCAAAGCATTATTACAAAGTAAAATTTGGATTTCCACATCCGCAGTTAGACAATTGCAGTAGTAAATGATCAATTCCTCCACCTTTCTTTAATGACAAAATATTTCATCTCACGAAATTTTTCTTTGAATACTTCACTGTAGATTTATTATTTACTTCCTTGAACATCAAAAGCTGAAATTTCTTAGGTGACTAATTCTATCAGAGTCTTCATTGGAATACCATGGTATATGAATTTACATAACTTCATATACCATAACTTCATATTGAAGAGGCATTAGCTTTACTTTGTCAATTGAAAAATTGATTTTTGCATTTGTTTGTCTTTTTAAGATTTAATGATTCTAATAAAACTGTGTAACTGATGAGCAGAGGTAGGCCTTTTGGACATAGCATATATTATTCTCTGCCTTTCTTATGGCTTTGTTTCATAGTGAGAATGTCATTGAAGAAAATTGAAGTTATGCTGTCATTACCAGCAGCAGATTGACTTGGAACTGAGAATCAGTTAATTAAGGTCATTGTTAGGAATGAATGTAGAAACTCGGATGTTTACAGCCTGATTAAAGCAGGTGTCTAGGTCTCTTGATATGACATACATGTAACTGAACCTGAAAAGAAAATACACCTATTGATATTGCATGTTAGGGCATAGGTTCACTTTGCAGCTCTCTCTTCAATGAGAAAAATTGCCATGCTTCTTACGTCTTAGCTGCCTGTATTTTTGATGATATATTTTTAACTAATAGATTCAAATTGTATCTTTTTAAATTCTTCACTCATAAATTTCTGCAAGCCTGATGTACCAGGTTTGGAAATTGCTGAGACACAGTAATATCTTTTTTTGTGGTATTAATTACCAAAAACCCACATGTGGTTTGCCGAATTTCCCTATAACTCCATGTGTTATAAAAATGTATCAAGAACCTCTTTCTGCTTTAGTTTTAACTGTAAAGTGGACGGAAAATAGGTTAGCTTACGGCACCATCAATATTTCCTATAATACCCTATTCTTTGTTTTCAAATTCAAGCATTAAACTTTTAAATAATTAAAATTATCAGGTTAAAGTTTAAATTATGAAACTTTTAAGTCAAAAAGATAAAGTTAAAAAAATTCCTTTTTCTTCCTCCTCCATGGCTTTTCCTAGTTCTTTGTTTGGTTCTGCAGAAAGAGTCTACATTAGATATCAGTTTTTGCAACTTTTCACCCTCCAGCAAATCACGAATTTCACTTGAAGCAGCTATAGACTCTAGTTGAAACTGCTGTAGCAATTCACTTGGCTTATCAACAAAATAGGGTTTCTCAAGGTGCTGGTGCAGAGAGGCTGTGTCCTCCTGAGAAAAAGAATTGGCATTGCACACAGGATTTCTTTATGCTTCTTGAAACAGGGCAGAGAGCAGTAAGGTGTGAATGGAGGAAGGAGAGGATTGTATGATGATAAAAGGTCAAGGGATAATTTGGGAATTTTATGACATTAATTGAGCCTTTCGTAAATCACACTTCCAGAACCGCACACGTGTTATTCAATCGTCGTTAACAGACCTATTTTCCGTCCACTTTCTATTCCACTTCAAAACACGTAGGATTACTCTATACATTTTTTATAGCACATGGGGTTATAGGGAAATTTGGCAAACCACATTGGAGTTCTTGGTAATTAACCCTTTTTTGTGAGCTGTTATTTTGTCCTGAACCAATTGCTGGATCTATTTGTTGAGCTTCCAAGCCGATTGCTCATTTGTTTTGCAGAATTTCCTGCCTACAATTGAACATAATGAACTACTGTACTATTTGCCTTGTTATATTACCAACATTTAAGGAATGATTTCACCATATGTGATTCATATTGTGCTGGATGAATGTAAATACGAAATTCAGCATCTTAATTGTTAATCTGAAAGATGTCTGAAGGAAAAAGTTATACAAAACCTTAACAGAGTCGTGTGAATTTTTAACTTGCTATTTAATTAATTACTGTAAGACATTGATGCACGAGAATACTGTATTTTTTAGTCTATATTAATTTTAACTGTTGGAAACTATTTTTTCTTGCTTTCGTTGGTGCTCTCTGGTTTGTCTTTGCTTCCCTTTTCCAACAATACCTTGTCAAAATGAACCACCTAATACTTTGATATATTACAGGCATGAAAAATATGTGACCCAGTACCGAGCAATATTTGTGGTAAATTGTAAGATCATGCATGATCAAGTTTCACAACCTGGACATAAACGGAAAAGGGGCAGAAGACACAAAAACTCTTCTAAGACTGAAGCAGATTCTGATCCTGGCGAAGCAGTAAAGCCTGTGTGTTGTGCAATATGTTCAACCAAGGTAGGTGTCATCGATGAGGAAGAGGTGTATCACTTTTTGAATATTCTTCCCAGTGAGTCTTGATCAATCACTAATAAGATGATGATGATCGATGATCCTTAGCCATTGGGGCTAGTCCAATAGTTAGGGAGTTACCATCCCAATCTCAAGGTTTACAGTTCGATTTCTTGGGGATGCACTTGAGCGTGTGTTAAAAAAAAATGATCGATGATCCAGGGTTCCAACTCCAGTTAACATAAATGTGTTTTAGGCTCCCCATTATACTTTTTTTGCTCTCCCAATTCATGGTAAATGCTACAGTGCTAAATATGTTAATGAAGACTTTGATTACTAACATGCAATTGTGATTTTCATTTGGCTTAACAGAGACATGCTTTGCTAATGTACATTATACTGACTAACTAGATATTTATGGATTATCTGGACCAGCAAGAGACTACTCAATTACAAGGTTTTTCACCCTCTCTTGTAGCTACATTTACATTTTATCAAGTTTCTTATGCTACAAATATTCAGCAGCAATTTTATATTTAGTATTATTATTGTTATTATTTGTCTCAACCTTAATTCGTTTTAATGGGGAAAAAATATTGAAAAAATCACTATAGGCATTTATCATATTTCACGGGTTTTAATTTGTTTTATCTTTTATACAAAACGAGACAAAATAGTTTTTAGATTTTTTTTTAATTTATTTTCTTCACATAGAAAACAAAACAAAATTATTATTCACATTTCATTTTCTAATTTATTTGATTCCTCACAAACAAAATAAGGCTAAGTAGTTTCTACATTTCAGGGGTTAGTTTGTCTGGTAATTCACATACCAAATAGGTCAAATAATCCCTTATATTTGGGTTAATTCCACATTACAGCCTTGTAGTTTGGAAAACTTTCATTTTATTAACTCATAGTTTTATAATATTCAAATAACTTCTGGTTTTATAATGTCCACATAATTCCTTTATGTTTTGAATTAATGTGGGGAATAGATGGAATTCGTCTAAACTGACGAAAGTGTATTATACGCGCTAGGATATGTATTGGTAGGATATATTGTCAGAACTCGCAGTGAATAAAATACGAATTTAATAGAATTAAGAAGGAAAGATATGGGAGGAAGAAGGGAGAGAGAATCATAGAGAAAATGTGATTAGGAAAGAGAGAAGATTGCTTAGAATTCTTTACAACCAAAAGCATAATCCCTAACAAACTTGGTACTGGATATTTATTTTTCAACTCCACTAAACATCCACTTGCCAAATCCCAACTTTCCCCACTAACGTGCTGACTGGAAGATTAACTTCTGACAAGAAACTATTACAAAATTTACTTAAACAATGTCGTTATACTTATTTATGAAAAGCGTTATCTAATTAAGCTAGAAGCGTGACAAATTTCCCCTCTTAAAATATGACTCGTCTCGAGTCATTCTTTTCTCTTCGAAATTATGGCTGCTACAGCTGCTGTCTCTCCATCCACTGCATCCACTTTGAAACTTGGGAACTGTGATCTGATGAAGGAGATATCTTCCTAGGTGGCCTCTTCCGACACTAGGTTAGGCCACCTGATTAGAGCTTGCACCACCGGCAAGTCATTGCGCAGTATGACCTTTCTTTGCAGCATCGCCTCAGGTTCCACCAACACTTGATCATTTGCATAAAATTGAGGTAGGGAAAATACAGATGTTGTTGAGTTGCCAATTTTCTTCTTGAGGAATGAAACATGGAACACCGGATGCAGTCTAGTACTGGGAGGAAGTTGTAATCTAATAGGCTACAGTTCCAATTCTTTCCACTACTGGAAATTGACCATAAAACTTAGCACTCAATTTCAGATTTTTCCTTACAGACACTGAAGGTTGTCGATAGGGTTGCAACTTGAGATAAACTACATCCCCCACCTGAAATCTTCTTTCTGATCTCCTGGAATCAGCATAGTGCTTCATGCGTTGTTGAGCCTTTACTAGATTCTCTTTGAGCATGTGTAACACCTGCTGATGATCCTGTACAGTTTGAGAAGCTGCAGGGAGTAAGCTGTCTATCACGGGTCCCATTGGAAATGGTCGAGGGTAGTAGCCATAAAGTGCCTCAAATGGAGTCTTCAGACGACTGGAATGGTATGCTGAGTTGTACCACCATTGTGCCAATGACAACCAATTCATCCATTGCTTAGGCCTAGCACTAGACATGCATCTTAAGTAGTTTTCCAAGTACTGGTTTAACCTTTCCTATTGTCTGTCAGTTTGCGGATGATATGCACTACTATAGTGTAGTTGTACTCCCCATAGGCAAAATAATTCTTGCCAGAAATTGCGAGTAAAGACTTGATCCCTATAAAAAATTATAGAATCAGGTAGGCCATGTAACTTACCAACACATGCTACAAACTGTTCAGCCGCCCTTTCCTTAGAAAAATAGTGCTTTAAGGGAATGAAGTGAGCAAATTTGGTTAAACAATCAATGACCACCATTATGGTGTGTTTATTCTCTGAGATAGACAACTTTTCAATAAAATCCATTGTAATTTGACGCCATGCTTGATTAGGGATCGGAATCGATTGTAGAAGTTCAGGGCTGGCCACATTCTCATGTTTGTGTCTTTGGCAAATATCACAACTCTTTACATACTAAACCACATCCCGCTTTAACTCAGGCCAATAGAAAAATCCCCTAATTCTTCTCCAACCTGCATTCTGGCCAGAATGACCTCCAGAAGCCGAATCATGTAGAGAACTGATTATCTGATGCCTCATGTTATTTCCAGCTCCAATGAAAACCTTCCCTTGATATCTTAGGACCCCATCTATGTACTGATAATGTGGAATGCTCACTGGTTGTAGTATGAGTTGAGAATCAATTTTGTACAGGCCTCATCTCCCTCATAACTTTGTTGAATCTCCTGTAACCATTGGGGAACTGCCGCAGAAATTAGAAGTAGTGTAACGGATGTTTGTTGTGCTCCTTTCTCTGTAATATCTTCCCTCCTAGATAATGCATCTGCCACCTTATTATCTGATCCTCATTTGTATTGGATTTCATAGTCCAGTCCAAACAACTTCGTCAACCATTTCTGCTGCATAGTGGTATAATTGGTTTGTTTGAAATTTAGACTTTGAAAAAATAAAAAGTTGCAACATCCATGTCTGCCTTCAAGTTTAACGAATAAGAAGAAGAAATGAATTTTTAGAAATTCTCAATATGACCTCAAATTTTTTATAATACTTAGTTTGGCCTTTTAAATTTTTACCAAAGAAGGAGAGAGAAATACAATGAGGGTATTATAGTTTTTTTTATATTATTTCGTCAATTTAGGCGAATTTCGTCCATTTCCCACATTAGTCCAAAGCGTAGGAATTGTTTAGACATTATGAAACACAAGATAATAAAAGGTAAGTTTTTCAAATCACAAGGGGATAAAATGGAATTTAGCCCTTACATTTTAAAAGTATAAAAGTTAGTCCTTCGTTATGAATCTATCATAAAAATTATCAAATTTGAGAATCATAATCCTTCGAAACGAGAATCATAATCCTTAATCCTCTAAAGACCCAATCGAGGATCAAATTTTGTAAAAGTTAAGTAAAAATTTCTAATCCCTAAAGAAAATGACACCACACCACACAAGATCCAAATACTCCATTTTAGTTGATTGGGTGGTCCATTTCGTAAATCATCCTAATTGTGAGGGATTATTTTGTTTAGTTTTGTATGTGATGGACAAAATAAATTAAAAAACTTAAATGTGAAAAACTATTTTGTCTCGTTTTATATATGAGCTACCAAATAAATTAAAAAATAAAATGCAAGAGACTATTTTGTCTTGTTTTGTATGCGAGGGACCTAACAAAATAAAATGTGAAATGTGAGAGCGCATGTGGTGATTTTTCTTAAAATGTTTATCATTAATTCCTACATTTTGAAACATTCTTTGGGTCGATAAGTAATTTATTTATTATTTTTTTTTGTTTCTCACTTAATGGAATTATAATTTCGCAAAATTTATCGTTAGAGATTTCCCAACATGTATAAATCATCAATACGCTGTAAAATGGAATATATCTTTTATAGGTCTAAAGTTGCAACATGAAATTTAGACCTAAGATCTTTCTTTCATTTTAGCAAATTATCATCCTTATGAACATTTTAATTTATCATTTCAAACTAATATCACCATTACTAATAAACTAGTAATAAAGGACTTAAAATAGACAAGTCTTCCATTGCATAAACTAATCAATGTACCATAGGATTTTTTTTCCCATCAAGAAAGTGTATCACCAATTCTAAATCAACCTTTCCATTACTTTCATTGCTTGAACTGGGGAATTCATGCCTTTAGATCTTTCTTCCAAATCCACCACCAAAAAATTCACATATAACTTAGAATTTATTCACGTATAATATATATATGTTAATTAATACATTACTTATTCGCGTATTGATGAGAATCAAGCCGCAAGTCTAAATGATCCTCTACAATTCACTTCTGGACCAATTACAAGATCCAAGGCTAAACAATTCAAAGATGCATTAAGTGGGCTGATTGTTAAGGCTTTGGAGTTTCAATATTCTCAAGCAGATTTTGTTGAGTATCCAAGTGGGCTGACAATAATAAATGTCAAAGATATTGATGGGCCAAGCATGGAGCACAATTAGGTAGCATGGGTGTGCACATATGGGCAGCAAATACAAATGAAAATGCAATCTGCCCAAACTAAGTGCAATCTGCCCAACTTGTTGTTTTTGCCTTGTTTTGAGTTTTTGTGTTGTGTTGCTGCCTAGATTCACTTGAGTTTCGTTTTGAGTCTGAATAATGCATGAAATGGAGCCTAAGTCAGCCAAGACCAAGCCATGGAAGCTCTAGAATCAAGCTAGGTTTAACCGGTCAAAGTTCACCCAGGTTTGGTCAACAATTGTGGGCTGTTTTGTTCAAGACTGTTTAATTTCGGTCAAGGCTTCTTGGAATGCTTAAAGGCAGATAAGAAACCATTCAAAAGGGCATGGAATGCATGAAGACAAAGGCTGGTCTTGGTAGAACTCATTTGACTACCATTAGTTCCAAGAAAAGCCTTAATTAGTCTTTTAAGTTTCCAAGGCTTTAATTAATTGTTTTCTTGTTTTATGTAACTTTCAAATTAGGGTTTCCTTATTATTTATATGCTGTAAAACGTCCATAACATTCAGATTTGAATATTACATTTTGTGAGATTATTCTCTTGGTTCTTTGAGATCTATTTTGAACTTATCAAGCTTTCACTAGCTTGTGGCGTTCTTCCCGACTTATCAACCTTCAATCCATAGTTGGTTGTGGCGTCATTCTACCATTCCATCTAGCATCCCTGCTGTATAACGATCCTAGGATCTCAACTCAATATTGGGTTTCGTCCATTGCGGGGCGGAGTTCATATCATTTGGTAGGAAAGCTAGTTCTAGTCCAGGTTTGCATATCCTTTTTTTTCATTTTTGTTTTTCATCTTTTTTTTGGGGGATTCTTGATATCTTGTTTCATAGAAGTAGTGGGTTTTGTCAACTAGGCTGGGCAAGGTTCCTACTCTTGGATTTTTGAGTTTAAGATATCCTATATTTTATCTTTCTTGTTCTATTTCGTGCTAGACTCCAAAAAGAAAAAAAAAGAGTTATCTTTGAAAAAAAAGATAAAAAAATAAAAAAAAATGAAAAAAGAGAAAATATTCTTAAAAAAAAACAAAAGGATCAAAAAAAAAAAAAGAAAAAGAAAAGGAGTCTTGAAAATTTCAGTTTTGAAATATTTGTATATTGTTCATTACTATTCCATTGTGGTTCATTCTGCTATTATATAAGGTTAATATCTTTGCTTCTTGATTAATCTTGGGATAAGTCTTGAAGTTGTTCTTATTTCATGTTGGGATCTTTTGGCTAAATTTTGGGCAGTTCCTATTCCTAGAATTTTGAGATATATATTCTATCCTTGTGAGTTTCTCCATTAAAATTTCTATGTGGTCATTGTATTTCTCATATAAAAATGTCAAATTCTTGATTCTTGATGAATTCTTCACTAAAACGTTCTTGATTTGTTTGAAGTAGTTTGATAAGAACCTTGAGAATTGGAGTGGAAAAAGGCTTGAGTGGTGAGAATAATAGAGGTTAAAAGCCAAATTGAGTGATACACGAGGGCGAGTGATACACGTAAGGGAGTGAGTAAGGACATCTTTTTGGCAGTATTGACAACATGTTACAAAATCAAGGAAACAACTCCAATGAGGGGGAACCACAACATACCCTTCCTAATTTACAAGTACAAGCCATTATAGGGAAAATGTAAAGATTATTGAGAAATGAAATGGAACAATTACATGAAAGAATTGACAGGTTGGAGGTAGAATCTACGAGGTAGCAATCCCAAAACACTAACAACACAAGGAGGGAGCATGTTCGATATAGGGCAGCCAATGAGAATGAAGATGATTATGATGAAGAGATGGACCAGCGATCAATGGGTAGTCCAAGGAGACATGGACAGCCAAGGGGAGTTAGAAATCGAGAAGACAACAATTTGAATGGCATCAAGATGAAAATTTCTTCATTTCAAGGAAAATCATATTCGGAAGCCTATCTTGAGTGGGAGAAAAAGATGGAGTTTATCTTTGATTGCCACAATTATTCTGACTTCAAGAAGGTAAAATTGGCCGTTATTGAATTTTCAGATTATGCCTTAACTTGGTGGGATCAACTTATTGTCACTAGGAGAAGAAATGATGAACATCCCATTGATTCTTGGGAGGAGATAAAAGTGGTCATGAGAAAGAGGTTTGTGACTAGCCATTACTACCGGGATTTCTACAATAAACTCCAAGGTTTGAGGCAAGACGGCCGAAGTGTGGATGACTACTTCAAAGATATGGAGGTCGCAATGATGAGGGCAAATGTGGAGGAGGACAGAGAAGCAACCATGGCAAGGTTTCTACATGGTTTAAAACGGGAGATCCATGATAGGGTGGAAATGTACCATTATGTTGAGTTAGAAGAAATGGTACACATGGCAGTCAAGATTGAGCAACAACTCAAGAGGGGAGGAGGCACACGACCTAGCAATAATTCAAACACTTGGCGGCTGGATTCGACAAAGAAGGAGAATAAAACATCTTCGTCCACAACTCCTAAGCCAAAAACAGAGCCTAGAACACAAAGCACTCAAGGTAAAACCAACACTCCTTTCACTAAAAATCGTGATATCAAGTGCTTCAGGTGTTAAGGCAGGGGCCACATTGCTAGCCAATGCCCAAACAACAAGGTGATGGTGTTAAGAGAGAATGGAGAAATTGAAACTGATGATGAATCGGATAATGAATCTATGCCACCATTGGAAGAATCTGAGGATGAAGAGCTTGTTGTCCAAGGTGATTTATTGGTGGTAAGGAGAACACTTAGTGTCCAAATTAAGGAAGATGAAGGAGAACAACAGGAAAACCTTTTCCACACTAGGTGCCATGTCAACGGCAAGGTATGTAGTGTTATCATTGATGGGGGCAGTTGTGCCAATGTTGCTAGCTATAACATGGTTGAGAAGTTAAATTTGCCTATCATAAAGAATCCTAGGCCATATAAATTGCAATGGCTTAATGAAAGTGGGGAGGTGAAGGTTACTAAACAAGTAGTTGTGCCATTTAGCATTGGGAAGTACCAGGATGAAATCATTTGTGATGTTGTACCTATGCATGCTAGTCACTTATTATTGGGTAGGCCATGGCAGTTTGATAGGAGAGTTAAACATGATGGTTTCAGCAACAAATATTCTCTTGTACACAACCCCAAAGCAAGTGTATGATGATCAAGTGAGGTTGCAAAATGATGAGAAAAATAGAAGAGAACAAAAGAAAGATATTGAGAATAAAGAAAAGAGTGAAGTGGAAAGGGAAAACAAGAGTGGGAAAAATAAAAGTGCAAAAGAAAAAGAGAGGGCAGAATAAAAAATGTTGAGTGAGAGAAGAAAAATACAATATATTTGCAAGAAAGAGTGAGATCAAGACTGCTTTACATGCTCAAAAACCATTTGTGCTTCTTATGTTCAAAGAGGCTTGTTTATCCATTCATGAGTTAGCCGGCTCTTTGCGGAGCAATATTAACTCTCTCTTGCAGCTTTTAAAGAGGCGGGGAATGATGAGAATCAAGCCGCAAGTCTAAATGATCATCTACAATTCACTTCTGGACCAATTACAAGATCCAAGGCTAAACAATTCAAGGATGCATTAAGTGGGCTGATTGTTAAGGCTTTGGAGTTGCAATATTCTCAAGCAGATTTTGTTGAGTATCCAAGTGGGCTTACAATAATAAATGTCAAAGATATTGATGGGCCAAGCATGGAGCACAATTAGGTAGCATGGGTGTGCACATATGAGCAGTAAATACACATGAAAATGCAATCTGTCCAAACTAAGTGCTATCTGCCCAACTTGTTGTTTTTGCATTATTTTGAGTTTTTGTTTTGTGTTGCTGCCTAGATTCACTTGAATTTCGTTTTGAGGCTGAATAATGCATGAAATGGAGCCTAAGTCAGCCAAGACCAAGCCATGGAAGCTCTAGAATCAAGCTAGGTTCAACCGGTCAAAGTTCACCCAAGTTTGGTCAACAATTGTGGGATGTTTTGTTCAAGACTATTTAATTTCGGTCAAGACTTCTTGGAATGCTTAAAGGTAGATAAAAAACCATTCAAAAGGGCATGGAATGCATGAAGACAAATGCTGGTCTTGGTACAACTCATTTGACTACCATTAGTTCCAAGAAAAGCCTTAATTAGTCTTTTAAGTTTCCAAGGCTTTAATTAATTGTTTTCTTGTTTTATGTAACTTTCAAATTAGGGTTTCCTTATTATTTATATGCTATAAAACGTCCATAACATTCAGATTTGAATATTACATTTTGTGAGATTATTCTCTTGGTTCTTTGAGAACTATTTTGAACTTATCAAGCTTTCACTAGCTTGTGGCGTTCTTCCCAACTTATCAACCTTCAATCCATAGTTGGTTGTGGCGTCATTCTACCATTCCATCTAGTATACATGCTGTAGAACGATCCTAGGATATCAACTCAATATTGGGTTTCGTCCATTGCGGGGCGGAGTTCATATCACGTATAACGTTTATATGTTAACCAATATATTCTTTCTTTGCGTATAACTTAGGATTTATTCGCATATAACTTAGAATTTATTCGCATATAACATATATATATATATTAACTAATATCTTTCTTATTCGCATATAATTTAGGATTTATTCGCGTATAACTTATATATGTTAACCAATATCTTCCCTATTCGCGTATAACTTAGGATTTATTAGTGTATGACATATATATATATATATATATTAACCAATATCTTACTTATTCGCGTATAAACATCATTGCTGCTTGTGATCCACCAAAATCTATCATTCAGGGGTTCAAGACTATGTTTTCGGCATACTTGTGGGGTTGCGCATCCCAGTGGGGTACGAGATGGTTAAGTTGGGAGAAGGTTTGTTGTCCAGAGGAAAGTAGAGGTCTGGGTGTTCGGCGTTTGGAACTGGTGGTAGAGGCTTTCTCAGCAAAATTATGGTGGTGTTTTCGGACGGGGAAATCGTTGTGGTCACAATGTATATTGTATAAGTATTGTAAGAAGAGGCATCCTGTGGTGGTGGCGCGTTGCAGCCCTACAATTCGGGGGTATGGAGGCGGCTGATACGGGTTCGGGATAGAGTTGAGGAGCATATTGGCTGGTTTACCAATAGGGAGGGGGTGGACTTGTTCTTTGATCGGTGGCTCAAGGATGGGTCATTGGCGGAATATGAATTAAATTCTGGATATTCCCCGCTGCAGGTGTTCAGGCAGGATGGATATTGGTTGGTAGGAAAGTTGATGCAAAGCTTATCTTCGGATAAGGTGAGCATGATATTACGGCATCAGTTTCATGAACGGACAGAGGCGTTCTGGGATTTGGAGGCTGGGGGACAATTCACAGTGTCATCGGCATATACCTTTCTTTGTGGGGCTTCGATCACTCAACCTTTTTTGTCACGGGTTTGGTGCAAGCGCATTCCTTATAAGATTTCGATTTTCATGATTCGGTTGTGGTATGAACGTGTGCCACTGGCGTCTTGGCTGCAGCGAATTGGGGTTCATGGTCCATTTAGGTGCTCAATGTGTAAAATGGCTGAAGAGTCGGTGGGGCATTTGTTTGGTGGGTGCCCTTTTATTTCCAGTGCTTGGTCTTACTTCTCAAGGGGTATGGGTATACTGGGGGCCATATGGAGTGGAGAGTATGGTGCTTAGGATGGTGGAATTCTCGTCAGTCCAAGGTGGGACGTTTTGTTGTCAAGATTGTACCCCTTCTTATCTGTTGGTCGATATGGAAGATGCGGAACTCATATATGTTTGATGAGGGGCGGATTGATTTTGAGTTGGTGGTGCAAAACATAATTCGGCAACTCCAGGATATCATTATGGTTCGGTTCCGGTTGCATGTAGACCGGTGTTCGTGGCAATCTATTGTGGATATATGTGCAGATTGGAAGCCTAGTTATCGGGTGCTTGTGGTCAAATGGCTCCCGCCGGTAACCGGCCGGATTAAGCTGAATTTTCTGGGCTGCTGGCGGCAATCTTCTGGACAAGGCGGTGGTGGGGTGATTGTACGAAACTCCTCGGGGGGATTTGTGGGTGCATTAGCATTTGGGTGTAGGGGGTCCTCTATTATTGCGGTGGAGGCAGAAGCATTACTGGTGGGCATTCAGTTTTGTGCACAATGGAGACCGGCTGGTATTGAGGTTGAGGGAAGCTCATCCGAATTAATCCGTATTTTGACATCTAGGTCAGGATCTCCATGGAGGATACGGGGACTGGTGGATGAAATTTTGGGAACGGATATTCGATGTTTTTCCCATATCGAAATCCAGGGGAATCAACCGACGCATTATTTGCCGGAATTGGGTTTGGTGAGGGGGTCTCGGTCAGAGTTTAGGCACTTTTCCTTGTTGCCTGATAGGGTTAAGTGCTTGGTGCAGTATGATAAGTGCCAAATCCCTAATTTTCGTTTAGTTCGTCAATAGTTTGTAATATTCCCTTGACAATTTGTTTTTTTGTAATGATTCCACATATTAATAAAACATGGGATTGGCAATCCCAACCCGCTGAGAGGGATTAGTTGCCAAAAAAAAAAAAACCTTAAGATTTATTCACATATAAGGTATATATCTTAACCAATATCTTATTCACGTATAACTTAGGATTTATTCGCATATAATGTATATATGTTATCTAATATCATATATTCGCGTATGAATTTGATTCATGCGCGCGTGATTCATCATATATATATATGCAACCGTTTTACGAGAGATTGCCTCAAACGTAAAAGCCCAATAGATGAAAACCATTACTCTCCCCTTCAATAGGATATTTTTTAATTTTTATAATGAAATTATTTTTTTTAGATTTGTTATAGGAAAAGAATATAATACAGTATTTGAATTGATTAATTGGCCTTAACGGGGATTTATATTGACAATTTTTTAATGATAAAAATTTAAAATTCAAATCTATTTTATAAAAATTTAAATTCAAATTAAATTTAATATTTTATTTATAAAAAATATTGTAGAAAATTAATTACAGTTTTATTATTTTTTATTTTAAAATTTTTGATAACATATATAGTCGAAACAAATAAGTTAAATTAGATTTGTAAAAGAAAAAAAAATACTAAAATGTATATAAACAAATGAGCATAAACAAAAATTTGGTCATATTTTCTTATTGGACAGTTTGATTGACCCCTAACAATGATTTACAAAAAGAGTTATACCTTACATCCAACTCGAAACGTTGCACATCTATACACATGCATCATAATGCTTGGAATAATTTGAAGAAATTTAGAACTAACACAAAACAAAAGTATAAAAATATATTAATCAACCACAAATTAATATAGGGTGTCAATTTTTGAGTCATAATGGTGTAAAATCACCCAGCTAGGCTAGCAAAGCAGAGACATTCTTATTTGAAATTTCTTATTCTCGTGTTCATTAATATGATCAAATATACAAATCATAACCAAAAGGGCGAATTCCTTTTTACCCCCCCTTTAGTTTGGATAAATTCCCTCTTACACCCCTATGATTTTATAATATCCACGTAACCCCTTCAACTTTGGAATTAAGTGAAAAGCGGACGGATATCGTCCAAACTAACAAAAATATATAAAATTACTATATAATCCTTACATAAAAGTAAAAAAATAAATCATATTATTTAATTATTTTTCTTCCCACTTACTTTATCTTCTTGTTTTTCTCTTTCTTCCATTTTCTTACTTTTTTTACAATCATGTTTTTTTTGTTATCTTGTCTTTCTCTTTCGTCTTTATCTCTAACATCATCTTCTCTTTCCTCCTACAGGACCACCACCGTAACCACTATAATTTCTCTAACTTCAATCACAAACTCACCATAACCATCACTTCTGCCCCCACTACAACCATCATTAACCCACTTCAATCAGCTACCACAACCATTATTTTTTCGCCACAACCATCACTTCTCTCTATTTTTCTCTTTAAGATCGGATCGAACATCATTACTGCTGGCAGCAAAAAGTAAAACGCAAAACGCAAAAAAGTTTTCTTCTTTGGTTTGGTAAGCTCTTTCAGCACTTGCTTTGTTTATTTGGCTAATAATATTGAATTAATTAATTGATTGATTCCTCCTGCAGCAGTCTGTGTAAAGAGTTCTTGTGTTGTTGTGCAGAATTGTTAGTCCTATAATTTTGCACCTCATACAATTCGTGTGTGTACTTGTCATTTTACTTTCTTTTGTAGCAAAAATCTGCAATGCCTACTGATATCAACAAAATCATCAATTATTCCTATAATAGGCGACATTGCAAAAGCAAAAGAAGAAAATTTATAGATTTCAAAGAAGGAGATTGGTTTTGATGAGGATCCTTGTTTTCTCACTTTCTATTTTCTCGAGGAGGCTTGCCATCTCGTCAGTGCTGCCGCGCTACCCGTGGAGCGTCTTCTAGGTCAATGAATAATAATGCTGATAATTGGAAGTTTTGCTGATCAATGAACAATAATCCGTAAACATTCTTCTGGGGAATATTTAATTGCATCAAAGAATCCCGCTAAGATATGAGATCTTTTCTTGCTTATGGATGCGGTGGTAGATGAATGGTAGATGAAAAGAAAGGAAATGAAGAAGAAAGGAAAAAGAAAAGAAAAGAAAGAAAAGGAAAAGAAAAAAAAAAGAAAACTTGTTCATAAATTATTTAGGGAAGGGTAATTTTGGAATAAAAAAAATTAAATATTATTGGCAGATTATTGTGTGTAAACTAATTCTGTCAGTTTGGACGGTTTCCGTCCACTTTCCACTTAATTCCAAAGCAGAAGAGGGTTATGTGAACATTATAAAACCATGGAATGTAAGAGGGAATTTGTCCAAACCACAAGAGGCAAAAGGAAATTTGCTGTAACCAAAATTATAGTTTATTATTAATACAAAATTATCACTTTAAAAAAAATACAAAACTAAAAAAAAATCAACATGGGTATTAAGTTTCCAAAAATGCATTAGGGGCACTTTCTAGCACTTAAATATTAGGGAATAATCAATAATACTTTTGTTTTCGAGAAATCATTGTGAAAAATTAGTATTTGTACCTCTTGTGTTAACTTGACATTTCATCTTAATTATACAATGATTTAAGATTTTTTGGTCTTAATTTTAAATTTTAATTTATTTTTTTCGATAGTTTATACATTAATTTTATATGTTTGATATGTCAAACTAAAATTTGATAGATGATATTTAAATTTTACCACACAAGTCGATCTACAAGAGTCTACCACATAAAAAAATTTAAGGAAGTAATAATTGAAATAAACAAAAAATTAAGGGAGTTAAATGTCAAATGCGAGAGGTTTATTTTATTTGAAACGATAATAAAAGTGGGGCAGAGGTTAACTGCTGTTGACTGCTGACTTTTCTGAGAGTTTTTTTTTTATATTTGTTTTTCTCTCCTTGCCATCTTGAAGTTGAAGATAACATAGTATGGCTGGATTTGTTGTTTTCTGGAAAGAAATTGTGTGTGAGAGAACTAAATTTTGGCACATATTGGGATTCTGATATTATTGCCCAAAAATTAATATCTCCGGAAAGCAGGGGTGTGAATGCGGATGCGGTTGGCAGGGTATGGTTTCAATGATAACGGAGCTGAGATTTCTGTCCACTTTTCTTGGTTATAGTCACGTGTGGAGTGATCCATCATTCCATAATTTGGATTCACAGATAATTAAAGTTGCAGTAGAATTTGCAGAAGAGCTCAACAATGGTTTTGTTGACAATTACAGATTCTGTTACTTCATTGAATATTCTTGGGGATTCAATCTTAGAAAGTCCACCTGGTGGAGAAGGACTAGGCTTCGGTTTCCTTGTTGTGTATCAAAGCCTTCGGAATTGCTTCATGTATTTGCCTGTTTGAATGAAAAGATTGATTCCTTGAAGCTTGAAATCAGGAAAGATTATGACCCTTTACCCAGAAGCCCATTTGATCTTTCACCCAGCCCCTGTTTCTACTAAATCTTATGTCAAGTGGGATCAATTTTGCAAGTCGTAGAGACGAATCTACATTTTCTGTCTGTGAAATCAGACTTGGGCGATCCTATTCGGAAACGAATGAAAGACTTAAAAGGAGAATATATGTTACGTCAAACTGTTTCTCAAAGAAAATTGTTATTATGACTGGTAGCGTGAGAAGGTCGATATGGTTGCCCGTTTTAGAGAAGTGATCATAGGGGCAGCACAAATGTGTTGTTTGTGCTGGTATGGAAAAGTGGATCAAAACCTGGAAAAAAATGTGTCTATTTTGCTGTCGAATCTGCATCAAAAGATTGATATTGATTCTTCAGAGTTTCTATTGATGTTTCTGGCAACCTTAGAGGCAGGAGGACGGATTACAGGAGAACCAGCCTATATTTTTGTCTATTATATGCTCTATGCTAGTCCCCATCGAGTCGATACTATTTATCATTTGGAGTGGGAGTGGGAGTTGGAATCCATGTTGACATGTGTCATTGAAATACAAACTATGCGCATCATGGGAGATGAATGTTGATTTCCAGTAGATATTAAAGATGTGTTTATGGAGGCTAGATATCTCAGCAATAAAGATTACAGAACATATAAGACTGACATTGTGCTTTTGTTTGCAAGGATTTGGTTTTTTAAGGCTAAGATTTTGGTGAAAAATGGCAGCAACCTTCGGAGGCTTTATGTGGAGGGCCTTATTAAGGACATTCACTATAGGGTCAGATTTCTGAAAACATATTTTAATGCAACAACTATGGAGACCTCAGATCTTCAAGCTCATTGAAGGAGTTCCTAGGCAGGTGGAATCTCTCTATCGGTCTTTGAATGGTGAGGACTTGGTAAGAAACAAGGTAAGGGATGTACTTTATAAGTTTCTTGTGCAGATCACGTTTTTCAAGGCAAAGGAAATGAGCTACTGTATAATGATGCAAGTTTGATGCTCCCTTTTAAGCACCAAATCGAAACTCTTCAAGAGGGACTTAATCTCGTGATACGGATCATTAATCAGCATAAAGATGCAGAAGATGAGAAACTGATCTTGACACAAGTTCAAACAGTGGCTAACGGAGTATCATCTATCTATAACTCATTTCGGGCTAAGGACGTCACTGAAGAAACAGTCAAGGGCATGGAATCTTGGCTTCAAATTCATCTTCAAATTCCCAGGTTAAATTTTTCCAAGGCTCCTGGGTTGTGGTTCATTGAATTTCTCTTGCAAAACTTAAGAGAGTTGATTAGCCGTAAGCCTTGTTCAGTATCATACTCAACCCATCAAATTGAAGCCATCCATTTGGATTTGGAGTTCCTATTATCAATGTTCCAGGATGTTATTGAGCGGGGCATTAAGAACCAGGAATGCAAATGTCACGCCCCGAATCCGACATGACACGGTCGCACTCTTCGGAACCGACTCCAAAAGCACGAAGCCTCCTGTTTATATACTAACAATCCAAACTATAGGTGCAAATATACTTTAGGCCACACATTGACTAAAATCCAATATGTACAACTTCAAATTTTCGTCTTCAATATATATATATATATATATATCATTCAAACCTATATCTTTAATATATGACACATATCCATCCACAAAGCATTATACATACGACTTATAACACAATGACGTCATTCAAGCTCACAAGAGTACATTTCCTTCAAAATCATTTACAATCTATATACAGCAACATCAAAATCAAACGTTCAAATATCCTTTCGTCCAAAACATCTATTACAATTCCCTATTATCTACACATAACTACAATGTCCACAAAATAGCTCCTTCCACTTATCGTCATCACCAAAATCTGTACTGGAAACCTTAGAATCTGCAAAACATGATAACATTCGTGGTATGAGCATACACTATGCCCAGTAAGTAGTTAAGACATTCCTTTATTGGATTGAGCACATTATATATATAATATCTTTTCTCAAAACATCATTTAACCCATGAAACCATCATTTGAAGAGCTTTTCAATCAAAAACACACACACACACGTACATATATAGCAATGGCATCATCATTTATCAAAACATTCACAAATACATTGAGTATCTATCATCATTTAGCCCAAGAATAGTTCAAATCACTTTCGGTACAATAACTGGATCCAGTCCTAGCTTTTACCCCGCTAGGTGGGTCATTATAATAGGTTCCTAGCTTTAACCCCGCTAGGTGGGTCATAACAATAGGTTCCTAGCTTTAACCCCGCTAGGTGGGTCATAACAATAAGTTGGAACATGTTCCTACCAGTCGTTCATTAAACATTCAAGAGCTCAAAACAATTCAATTCATTTAAATCATTTCACAAAATGATTTACAAACACAAAAGCCACCGCATAAATTTCACATTCATCGAAATCACAATTCTATTCATACTCAATCCATTTTGATATATTAACATAACCAAACTTTCACAAATATGTTTCATCAAATACGTATAAAAACATAAAGGAATATCAAAACCACTTACATGAAGCGACTATCCAATTTCGCACTTGATATACGATTTCCACCACTTAATTACTTCACTTTTCCTATAAAACATTCACATATAATCAAAAGAACAATCAAATAACACCTAATAACTCTTAAACATCATTCTTAACTTAAGAACACTTCATTTCCTTACAATTCCAAAAACCCATTTATATATATCATTCCCATAAACTTTCTTCAACAACATGTTCCCACAATTTAACTTAAACCCATCAATTCTATGTTCTATACTCAATATCCTTAGATTAGTGTTCTTGAGCTTACATGATCAAACCCATATCCTATCAAAACTAAACTTTCAAACTCTTACTAATCTATAACACTAAATAGAGGGATTAATAAGAATACATAAACTAGATGAGATCCTTACCATACTTAGAGTGGAATTTGAGTGGAAATTGAGCTCTTGTCCTCTTTAATTCATCATTCCTTCTTGCCCTAATTGAGAGAAAAGAATGGAAGAGAAAATGGGGAAAATGGAAGACAAGAATGAAGGAGCAAGGCTGGGAAACGTTTGGTCTTCAAGACCAACTTTTACATTTTTACTAAATGCCCCTCCTATTCTTACTCATTTATTAAATGGCCCTTGCCAAAATTGTGGGTATTATATTCTACCCTCCTTATAGGAAGTTTCGGCCTCGAAACTTGCCGTACCTTGTTCTTCAAACAAGTGTAGATATTTTCTTTTACTTCCTCTTCCAACTCCCAAGTTGTCTCACGTGGGGTGTGAATACAGTCAAACAAATCATACCATTTTCAATTTCTCAACTCTGCCCTAAATTTCCATCAAAACTCACGTGTGATCAAGCCACCAAAATTTCAGTTCATATTCATTAGGTATATCTCACACGATATGCTCTTCCCACATAATTGGGCAAACAATTGAATCCATTGAAGATCCATATAGGAAATTCAATTTCAAGAGAGTTAAGCTTCAATCATGTACTGTCAATACACAAGTCTCACATGCCTAGTCCATATTTATTCCCATGAATTCATCCTACAAAATTTGGGAGCAAAATAATTGTCCACAGAACCATGAATGGAGACCCATTCCATGAATTCCATTTTAAAACATAAGTAAGACAAACCGCACCATAAACTATTACATGCTTATGCATAATAATCTTGTCAATCCTTAGTCTAATAAAACCTTCACAATCCATCATGATTCCCAATGAAACTCATTCTTTCCTTTCACACTTGATGGGAATGAATCGGATAGATTTAGGTTTGGTACCCAACAAATCTAAACTTAAAACCCACAATGTATTATGTTCTATACATCCTCAAAATTTGTAATGATAGTATTTAAATTAGTCCCCGATCATGTGACAAAAGTTGTAACTAAGTTTCAACTTTGCCAACGTGGTTTTAAATGGCTAAACCTTTATAGCCAAGAATCAAAATAATATAAACCCAAACCGTCAATACTCCTGAAAACCATTCCCAATGGACCCTCTTTACACAATCACAAAATGTTTAAAAAGCCCAAACCGTTAATGTACTGTGACCCATTCTTAAAAGCACAATTCATGTTAAACTCCAAATATCAATTCCCCATTATCCACACCTCTTCAATTTACTCACCACCATTTAATAATTTCTAATGACTTACACCCACTTTATATCATCATAAAACATGGAATTCCCAATTCAATGCCTTAATTTTTCCCCTGCTTCTACTCCACACGGCAATGAAGTGCCAAAACAAGCATCACATTTGAAATGTAACAGTAACCATTTATTAAATCAAATGTTTGCATATCAAACAACCAACAGCAGCAGATTTCATTCAATACTCAAGGACAAGCTATGAATTGCTTGAGATATTGCTTCATTGTAGTCCTAAATGACACAAGAAAAGGCAATATACGGCACCGTATCTCTTTTCCATTCAATGCTTGAGGAAAACGTTGCAGGCAGCAAACGATTTCTAATATAACAAGCATTTACAATATCACAAAGATACTTTATCAATTGAACTTGACTTCTAAAAGCCAAAATCAAGAAAGGAAGGCACAGGGATATAAATATCCATCGTTGATATATATATACAAAATCAGAATTCTAAAGTCCACAAAGTTCTCATCGAGTACAAACAAAATTAATACTCCACCCGATTCAAACTCAAACCTACACAAATCACCTTAACTCTTACAACATCTCATGAACAGGAAATAGATCCATTTTCTGTATAATCGAACCCAGACCACATCATGACTGAATTCGAACTAATATTTGCATAGACCCTTTTCCTAAAATACAATTCCACACATAACAACAGCTAAATACCCGACAAGCTCATGTTAATATCCAGCCGGTAGTATTCTTGTGGGAATTCTTAAGCATGAAAATAGATTCCATAGTATTAAACCCACAACTTCTCATACTTCAATCCTCATCCCGTACACCTCCATATTCTAATACAAATCAGTTAAGAAAATATGCCTTAAACCTTAATTTACAAATTAAATACAACCCTAGAAAGTAAATCCATTTCCTTCAAGAACTTAAATCAATTAAGTTGCAAAATCCAAAACTCAACAAGAATACTTGGGGTGCAGAACCAATACCTACATTAGCAATCCTAAAAGATTTTATCTTTCTCCACATAATAAAGAGGGCAATTAAAAGAATTCAACTCACAAAACTTTATCCTCATCTTGTGAATGACCTTAACTAGTGGGACTTCCCCAGATCGAATGTACTTAACTTTCTCAACATCATGATTCTTCTGAATGACCTTAACTAGTGGGATTTCCCCAGATCAAATGTACTTAAATTTTCATATCATGTATAACATTCTTACCTTTACTTCCGCAATACCTGGTATTGTCAAAAGAAATTATTTTCCTAAATAATCACTTCGTATTAATTGTAAACATCAGTTAATTGCCTTAGTCACCAATAATATACTTTCATTCGACATCACTTTTTAATTAAAAATATATATATATATATGTAGATACATCGAGCCATATTCGATCATATCTCTAAGCCACTATATCATTCCTCCAAATTCTACCTTTATCTTTGACATATACTTTAATGTGCAAAAAGTCGTCTCTTACATTGTTATCCTTTTTGCTCTCATTCATTCTTCAAAAATCTTCCAAACATGTAAATCTATTACACTATCAAATTGTTGCACATTGAATAGTTCACATAGCATTCAATATCTCATGGTGAGAATTTCTCATAAGGGTGTAATAACGACTTCTTACCATTCAGATCATAATACTAGCAAAGGCTTATTAAACATGTATATCAATACTATATTCTTCAATTTAAAATGATTAATCATCCATCCATCATAAGCTATCATACTTATATTCCCATTAGGAAATTCTGATTCAATCCTTAATATTTAATCTTATATATATCCCATGCACACACTAACTTCAAATAAATCTTTTTGTGTATCACATGTAAACACCGATAATTTCCTATTGAAAAATACCATTAAACTCTTTGTTTTTCAAACCTAAGCATCCAATGTCCACATTGACTCCCGAATGAATTTCCTTATTTGAAATAGGTAACCCCAATTGTTTCTCGACAATCAATTCCCATTGGTATTTCAATTGATCAATAATAAAAAAATAATCATTCTCTAATGATTCTTATTCTACTATCATAATGTCGGGATTCTCTCCACTTCCACTACTTTGTGCCATAATCCTAATATCAAGGATCAATCAAATTTTCATTTCATATGAACATTAAGAAGAAAGAAAAAGAAAGAAAGAAAAGAGACAAAACAATGATATTCATAACAAATACATCATTTGCGAGGCTTAGGGTTTCAAAATCGATCTTCAAAAGATGTATTAGGATATAAGAAAACCACTTATCGAAGTGCACAAATGATTTGAAAAACAAAAATAAAAAACAAGTTCAAAATGAATAGTATCGAACGACCTATTCATAGTTTCGGACGACCCCCTAAACTTTCGGCCGTCCGAACGTACCGTCCGAAACTTCGTGCAAAATGCACCCTTCTCTGTTTAGGTTCGGACGACCTCGGCCAAGTTTCGGCCGTCCGAAACTGTCGTCCGAAACTGGACAGAACAAAATGATTTTCAGAAATTTAAGATTGGACGATGAAGGGGAGCTTCGGACGACCTTGGCCAAGTTTCGGCCGTCCAAAATACCCGTCAGACAGTCCTAACGGCTAGTTTTCGAATCCTTAACTGCTCTAAAACTAACAACATTGCATTTCGCCTCTTACATGTAACTATTGCCATCGAATTCTCTCTGATACCACTAAATGTCACGCCCTGAATCCGACATGACACAGCCGCACTCTTGGGAACCGACTCCAAAAGCGCGAAGCCTCCTATTTATATACTAACAATCCAAACTATAGGTGCATATATATTTTAGGCCACACATTGACTAAAATCCAATACGTACAACTTCAAATTTTCGTCTTCAATATATATATATATATATATCATTCAAACCTATATCTTTAATATATGACACATATCCATCCACGAAGCATTATACATACGACTTATAACACAATGACGTCATTCAAGCTCACAAGAGTACATTTCCTTCAAAATCATTTACAATCTATATACATCAACATCAAAATCAAACGTTCCAATATCCTTTCGTCCAAAACATCTATTACAATTCCCTATTATCTACACATAACTACAATGTCCACAAAATAGCTCCTTCCACTTATTGTCATCACCAAAACCTGTACTGGAAACCTTAGAATCTGCAAAACATGATAACATTCGTGGTATGAGCATCACTATGCCCAGTAAGTAGTTAAGACATTCCTTTATTGGATTGAGCACATTATATATATAATATGTTTTCTCAAAACATCATTTAACCCATGAAACCATCATTTGAAGAGCTTTTCAATCAAAAGCACACACACGTACATATATAGCAATGGCATCATCATTTATCAAAACATTCAAAAAAAATTGAGTATCTGTCATCATTTAGCACAAGAATAGTTCAAATCACTTTCGGTACAATAACTGGATCCAGTCCTAGCTTTTATCCCGCTAGGTGGGTCATTACAATAGGTTCCTAACTTTAACCCCGCTAGGTGGGTCATAACAATAGGTTCCTAGCTTTAACCCTGTTAGGTGGGTCATAACAATAGGTTCCTAGCTTTAACCCCGCTAGGTGAGTCATAACAATAAGTTGGAACATGTTCCTACCAATCGTTCATTAAACATTCAAGAGCTCAAAACAATTCAATTCATTTAAATCATTTCACAAAATGATTTACAAACACAGAAGCCACCGCATAAATTTCATATTCATCGAAATCACAATTCTATTCATACTCAATCCATTTTGATATATTAACATAACCAAACTTTCACAAATATGTTTCATCAAATACGTATAAAAACATAAAGGAATATCAAAACCACTTACATGAAGCGACTATTCAATTTCGCACTTGATATACGATTTTCACCACTTAATTACTTCACTTTTCCTATAAAACATTCACATATAATCAAAAGAACAATCAAATAACACCTAATAACTCTTAAACATCATTCTTAACTTAAGAACACTTCATTTCCTTACAATTCCAAAAACCCATTTATATATATCATTCCCATAAACTTTCTTCAACAACATGTTCCCACAATTTAACTTAAACCCATCAATTCTATGTTCTATACTCAATATCCTTAGATTAGTGTTCTTGAGCTTACATGATCAAACCCATATCCTATCAAAACTAAACTTTCAAACTCTTACTAATCCATAACACTAAATAGAGGGATTAATATGAATACATAAACTAGATGAGATCCTTACCATACTTATAGTGGAATTGGAGTGAAAATTGAGCTCTTGTCCTCTTTAATTCATCATTCCTTCTTGCCCTAATTGAGAGAAAAGAACTGAAGAGAAAATGGGAAAAATGGAAGACAAGAATGAAGGAGCAAGGCTGGGAAACATTTGGTCTTCAAGACCAACTTTTACATTTTTACTAAATGCCCCTCCTATTCTTACTCATTTATTAAATGGCCCTTGCCAAAATTGTGGGTATTATAGCAAAGGTCTCCATACACAGTTTGTTAATGTGGCGTATGAGATAGAATATGCGACCGACTCAATGGTGGTTGGAAATGATGCCGTGTGGCAAAAT
Organism: Ophiorrhiza pumila; assembly: GCA_016586305.1. NCBI lineage: Eukaryota > Viridiplantae > Streptophyta > Magnoliopsida > Gentianales > Rubiaceae > Ophiorrhiza > Ophiorrhiza pumila. The sequence continues at coordinate 15,721,359 of BLIW01000011.1, forward strand.
TTACTATGGCTTTATCATCTGTCAGAAGATATTAGACAAATAAAATTGCAAGTCACAGATATTTTCAAGAACACCACCTATGATGTTGGAGTCCACAATGTTCCCCAGAGGTTGATGCGTTCTGTATCAAAGGTTTCTACACCAAGCACTAAGGAAGTTATGGTGAGTCTCAATGATCAGAAAGAAGTGATAACTGATCGACTTACTCGAGGAACATTGCAGCGAGATGTTGTCTCGATTGTTGGAATGTCTGGAATTGGTAAGACCACTTTAGCCAATAATGTGTTTTCCTGTCCTAGTGTTACATCTCTCTTTCATATTCGTGCATGGTGTTGTGTTTCTCAAATATATAGAAAGAGAGATTTGTTGCTTGATATTTTAAGCCACATTATCAGGCTTACTGATAATATCCTTGCAATGAGTGATGATGATTTAGATTTAGTGTTGTATAAACACTTGAAGAAAAGGACGTACCTCATGATCATGGATGACATGTGGAGTACTGAGGCATGGGATGATTTACAAAACTCATTTCCAGACGACTCAAATGGAAGTAGAATTTTGATGACAAGTCGTCTCCATGATGTGGATTCAAAAATTAGTGATCCTCATCCTCTTTATCTACTCTCTGATGATGAAAGTTGGGAGTTACTAAAGATAAAGTCATTTTGTGAAGAAGGATGTCCTGATGAACTGTTGGAAGTTGGACAACAAATTGCTAAAAATTGCAGTGGACTACCTCTTGCCATTGGTGCAGTAGTTGGTCTTCTTGATAGGACAAATAAGAATCGAGACTGGTGGAAAGAAATTGCGGAAAGTGTAAGCTCACGGATAGTTAATAATCCACAAACAAGGTGCATGGACATCTTAGAGCTGAGCGCATTTACCAGATCATTTGAAAGCATGTTTTCTTTATTTTGGAACATTGCCTGAGGACAAAGATATTCCAGTTCAGAGATTATTATGGTTATGGATCGCTGAAGGATTTGTACACAAGTTGGAGTCTAAAAGCTTATAGGATCATGCCGAGGATAACTTGATGGATCTAGTTGGTAGAAGCCTAGTAATGGTAGCCAAAAGAAGATCAAATGGTAAGGTTAAAGCATGTAGAATTCACGATACGGTACGTGATTTGTGCTTGTTAAAAGCTAAAGATGAAAATTTTTTGCAACCAATATCTAGTAGTGATGAACCTTATCCTTCATTTCATAGTTTAGATTATGGCATTCAGTATGAGCTTTTTAATCCTTTAAATTCCATAACTTACAAGGAGCATCGACTTTGCTTTAGTGTGAACCGAGAACACTTTGTTGCATCAAGGCCTTCTGGCTCATATGTCCGATCTCTACTATTTTTTGCCACTATTGACATGTATCCAAGATGCCCCTACGTTGTGTCATTCATTTCTAACAACTTTACAATTCTTAGGGTGTTGGATTTGGAATCCATCAATATGGGTAATTCCTTGACAAATGGAATTAAACATCTTGTACATTTGAGGCTCTTAGCAGTTTGTGGTGATATGGACTTTATTCCATCATGGTTGTCCAACCTATAATCTGGAAACTTTGATTGTGAAAGGTTTGAAGAGTAAGGTTGTGCTACCGGATACCCTTTGGTGCATGACAAAGTTGAGGCATCTATCTTCATGTAAATAGTCATGCTATTTTCACCTTGCTGAATGATGAAAATGGAAGTTGCACGAAGTTAGAAAACTTGGTAACGCTTTCCTTGCCATCCTTTTCTCATGGAGAGGACACGAATAACATAATAGCAAGGTTTCCCAATCTTCGAAAATCGAGATGCATATTTTTAGAATCACGAAATGTTACCACGAATTTCTGTCAGTTTCTTGTATTGGAATCGCTATGCCAGTTGGAGTCGCTCAAGATATCATACTATGGCAGGGTTCTCGACTGTGGAGACTTGAACTTATCCTCCAGTTTAAAGAAGTTGACTCTCTCAAACTTCCGCCTGTCTTGAAATCATATTTCAGCAATTGGGAGATTATGGAACCTAGAAGTCCTGAAATTGATTTCTGGAGCCTTCGAGGGTTCAAGTTGGAACATGACAGAAGGGGAGTTCCTTAAACTTAAGTACTTGAAATTAGACACCTGAACCTAGGCCTCTGGGATGCCTCCAGTGATCATATGCCCCAGCTTCAGCAACTGGTGTTGCGAAATTGCAAGCAGCTAGAGGAGGTTCCTTTTGACTTGGTGGATATTCCTACCTTGCAGAAAATTGAAGTTCATCAATGTGGAATTTCTGCTGAAGAGTCGGCCAGAAGAATTGCAGAGGAAGGAATTGAGGGTCTCAAGATTCTTATCAGCAATTGGCATTCAGATTACAAATCGGTATCTTGATTGTGGATATGCTTCTCGTATGCTCAGGTGAGTGATTTTAATCGCATTGATTAAGCAATTTATTCACTTGTTTGTGATGCCTTGGTGACAATATATCTACTGTTACTACTCAGTACTCTGCAATCTTTCTGTTTTCTGTTGTATGCCTTCACATTAATTTCATAGTACTAAAGATATGAATGCATGGGCCTCTGTTATTCAGATATTTTTGGCCATGCATCCCTGCTAATAAAGCAAATACATGTAGATAATTGTTTCCCTATTTTTCTATCTCAACTCTTATTCTTCTTTTTCCTTTCAGTTTTTACAGCTATAACTGTTGATCAAGTTCTTGATAGTACAGCATTACCAGGAACAATAAAGAAACAAACAAAATATTTCTGCTTTGGATGTCAAAATTTTATTTCTTTGGGATTTTTTTAAACATTAAATTGACAAGAAATGTTTTCAAAGATTGTAAAACTCTTGATCATTTTAGAATTTTTTTTGTCTTGGTGAAGCTGATGGCTAAAATGTATATTTTGATTCATTAAGTCATCCTATCTTTTGTGATAGCAGAATCAGACATCATAATTCGAGGGCGGCCAGGTTGGAGCACGTTTTAAAACATTCGACAGATATCTTCATTTCCTTGTGACACAACCTTTTATTGCTTCCCCCAATTTGGCTTCTAGTGAGGATGTTGATCATGCAATGAATGAATAGGGATTGGTTTTCAAGTCATTTGTGGTGCTTTTTTTTGTTGTATTGTCTTCAGGAGAAATTCTAGTCCATGTAGCGCAATTGAGGTTTGACATATGGTTTCCTTGCTTGTTGTTTTGCAAGTGAAGACGATCGGAGCTTCAGTTGTTGAAACTCTTACATTGTGACTCTTCAATTTATGTTGCTTGTCTGGTTGGAGTGAATCTATGGGATCCACTCAGGCCTCTTTCTCGCATACATTTTTGAATTGATTGCCACAATTGTAAAACAAAATGTACCCATAATCCAACATTTTGTATTCCGAGGGAAAAACAATTTTGTAAATGAAAACCAGCAACTTTAGAAAATCCGCCCATAAACAGAGGGAAAAAAAGGATGTAATTGTGGAATTGAAGCGAATGGCTAAGGAGCTCTGTGATGTTCATAAGGAAATTAGTGAGAAATTGTCTGCGCGAGAGTTACAGTTAGTGTTTCTTTATTTTTTTTCGGGTGGTGATGCAGCTGAGCAGACACATGCATCACAATTTCATACCAACAACACAAGTAGCACCACCACCTATTTAACTAAGTGCAACCATAGTTTTAATCCCAACTTAGCTATTTCAAACTCCCTCTTGATACATATATATATATATATTTTTTTTTGAAGCTCTATGCTATTACAAATGATAATGATCCTATATGGACCTATTTTGGCCGTAACCTGGAAATCCTCGTAGATTTGAAATCTTTTACTCGAGATTGCTACAGATACATTGAGATACATTGAAACAGTGAAGGCAAACCTTCGAACATGGGAAAAGTGAAAATCCGGTTCGGAATTCGAACATTAATCTATATTGATAGGGATTCAGCCACCATTAATAATCAATGTACTATTATTCGACTTAAAAGCAACACTAGAGTAGTACTAGCTAGAGGAAGGCCAAAGTATGACAGTGTTTTCGCAGCCAGCCAAAAGTGTAAGCTTTAGACGAAGTTGAAATACATCATACTCCCATAATAGTGCGCAGTAATGACATTCCAGTTGAGATGATAAGAGAACATGTAAACAGCATCTGTTGGAAATCCCTGATCGTCATGCTCGATGATCTCGCCAGCTCCATCGTTGATGAGAACTTCCCACTTGATTCGACGGTCAGACCCACGAGATAGAAGTTCCAAGACATCTTCCTTCACAATCTCTAATTCCCAGTAATCCATAATAGCCATGTCCGTATCGTGACTGAAGTCTTTGATGAATCCACCCCACCCACCTGCCCATCCAAAACCATATCCCTTCTTCATGTCAATGTTTCGGTGGAAATATTTTTTGAGATCCTTCCCAGGGCGACGGAGCTTGTAAAGTCCAACCCTGCAACTTACAGCATATCCAGCCCAAATGGATGCATCAATGGTTATCCCTCTCAGATTGACTCTTCTTTTGGCTAGAGATGAGCAGGCATTCGCTAGATTGAAGAGTTTAGCAAACACAATCTATCTTTCTTCTTTTTGAGCATTGAGGAAAATATGCAACAAAATGACTCTTTACTTGTCTGATGTTAGGACGCAGCTGAATGCACAAATTGAACAACTACAAAAATATGTCCGTGCTGTATCAGTTCATGATCAACGAAGAGCATCTAACTTCTCTGCTAGCAGAGCAACTCCTACTTTTTAGTATCAACTCCTCCAACGGTTCCATTTAAGATTAATCCCACAAGCCTTGCGACAGAATTTGATATGGATAATGAGGAAAATGCTTTTCATACATGGGATTCATCATCACTGTGATTAGCTTCTGTAGGCATGCATAGAGCCTCTGTGAAAATTTAAATATATATATATATATATATATATCTGTCTACCTAGAGGACTATTCATTATATATTTTTTTGGATTCTTGAATATATGTTTTTGGATTTTTTCATACATCAATGTAGTTTCTCTTATTTTGCAATTCCTTCCATAAAATTTTCCTTTTGAATAGGAGATTTGCTCCAATGGGAAGAACACATGGTTTGTGAACTGTCTGCTACTTCTTCCCCTTCTTGTAGTTCTATGTTTTTAATCGCTACTTTTCACCCTAACATGGATAAAGATGCCCCTATCAGGGAAAAGAGAAGTTCTTACGAAAATACAAAAAAAAAGTCGAACATCCAAGTAGACAAACAAAAAATTAAACTATCTCTTTCTATAAAAATTTAGTTGCAACAAGTATCCCATACAAACATACGGCCCTTCCCTCCCACTTCCCATGGCCAGTAGCCTGCGCAAAGTGTAGCCACTGCCTTAGCATTAGTTCTAAAAGGGAATTAACAGATTTTTGTCAACAAACTCCTCTTGAATATGCTTGCTTAGGAAGGACTAAAATTGTCTTTTCGCTGGAACTACACACATGACATAAAAGAGAGAGTTAAGAAATTTGTCACCAAGCATGTTTGGTTGTCAGGGTAAAGGTGTCTTTCCAGTACATAGCCTTTGTGCTTTATTGCGGGATTCTTTGTTCCCCCCTCCCAGCAGATGCCAGCAGCTGCCTGTTTAGGATGGTGCTCCAAAAATCAGCTACAAGAAAGAGCTGTCTGTTTAGGATGGCTCCTTTCAGCTGTCAATGTTAAAGTTGGACAGCTATTCATTGAGTTGATTCTTCTCACTTCTCAGACTTCTTTCAGGTCATTCTTGTTCAGCATTTGTTTTCTTTCTCATCAATTTTTAACTCTGCTTTGACTACTTCTCACTGTTTGCCTCTGTATTCGTCCTGCTGTTTGCTCAGTTCACTTTAACTTGCTGTAATATTGGTGTGAGTATTTTATTTTAACTTACTATAATATTGGTGTCAGTATTTTATGAATTTTTTTTACACCTTTCATTTTTATGATCGCAATGATTCTTTGCTTTCTGATTCGTTGCTTCGTCATTTTGTTTGCTGTTTTGCTGACTCTATTTGAAATTCTTCATTCATTGGTGTGACTATTCTTTAAGTTTTTATATGTGTTTTCCAATTGTTCGTTTGCATGAGCTGCGTATGAAGCATTGATTACATCATCTGGATGCACCGACATTCCATATGCTTTGGTTTTTCACGTTTCCTCCTGTATGAAACGAGATGCCTGCTTATGAAAATTCCAAAAAATGGTTTTCTTGCAGACCACCTATTTTGGTTCAGTAATGCATTCTGCAGATTGGTCTGCAATTGGAATGAAGATGCATGTGTTTTATCATTTCATATTTCTCTTCTACACATTCTCGTGGTTATGTAACTCCAGTCATGCTGCGTATAATATCATTTCCTGTGTTGCTTTTGGATTGCTTTATGCTTGTAGTTTTTCTGCTACTGCTATGCTATGATTAGTGTTTTAGAAATGTAGGACGGGAAGTGTAGTACTTTAAGAAGTGTGTGAAGCTTATGAGTGTTGCCCTGTAAACTATCACAAAGGTAGCATTATGACAGGCCCGTATATAAAGAGGGGAATAAAGAAGAGGAAAATTATTCCCGAAAAACATACAAATATGCCTGCTGAAGAGAAGATTGCAATGAACTTGGGGGGGAAAAGAAAAGAGATGAGTGAAACTGTTAAGTTGGAAAAACTTCGGAAAAGAAGGGAAGCATATGAGCAGAAAAAGAAAAAGAATTTTCTTACTATGTGATGAAGAGCATGGATGATTGGCAACATAATCAAAAGAATGAGTCTGACAAGCCCTCAATTGTTGTGCATGATAATGTAAAAAAAATACAAATGTGCCTGCTGAAGAAAAGGTTGCAATAAACTTGGGGGGAAAAGAAAACAGATTAGTGAAAGTGTTAAGTTGGAAAGACTTCGGAAAAGAAGGGAAGCATATGCGCAGAAAAAGAAAAAGGATTTGCTTACGAATGTGATGAAGAGCATGGATGATTGGCAACATAATCAAAAGAATGAGTCTGACGAGGCCTCAATTGCTGTGCATGATAATGAAACATACAATGTTGCGATGAGCTTGCAGGGAAAAAAAACCATATTAGTGAAAGTGTTAAGTTAGAACGACTTTGAAAAAGAAGGGAAGCATATGCGCAGAAAAAAAAAAGAATTTGCTGATGAATATGATGAAGAGCATGGATGATTGGCAACATAATGAAAAGCATGAATCTGAGCAGGGCTTAACTGCTGTGCTTGATAATCAAACATACAATGTTGATGTGCCGACGATATGTAAAATTGGCTATGAAAAAAACATGGCAGCAAGCATGACTGGACGGTGTAGTGAAGCACTCATTAAACACCGTATAGAGATGTCCCAAGGTACTTTGGTTTCAAACAGTCTGTAAAGTTTCAGAATACTTGTGTCACGCTGTAATGTCAAATAAGCTTTACATCTTGGTTTATTATATTTCATGTGATTTTCATGACTGCACAAAATTCATACTAAATGTATGCCTATGTAGCTACACAAGTGGTTGGTCATGAAGCATATCTTCATTTGAAAATGAAAGGCATTATGAGTAGCTTCAGCATATATGAACCAGGTTAGGAGTGCTATTACCGTCGTCCTTGTTATACAGCAAAATTTGTGGCACTGACTGATTTCTCAATTTTTTTCGCACGGTTGCTATTCAGGTGAGCCATCCGAAAAGACTGTTCCCGAAGGACTAACTAATACCGCGTATGTTGTATCTGAAGACAGTAGATTGCATACCAAAGTTCTAGGCTCGCAAAGAAGAAACAACAAAGGTAAGCATTGTCATTTCTATCTTATTTTGTATTTGTCAAATCGAATGGAACTACTCATGTTTTTATGAGATGTAGCCTTACTATTATTTTCAAATAACTCTCCCTTGCAGTTGTTTTAATTTTTTAGCAAGTGAAATGCTTTATCACGAATGATTAACAATATGGTTATTTGCATATGTACAACCTCATTATTGGTTCAGATGTTCAGGCCATGGAACAACAAACTATATACAGGTTTACAAACACATGTACAAATTATTTTTGATGACCTAATCAAATGGTAAATAAAACCTGCTTTACTGAAGCTGAGCATCAGTAGAACTTCAATCTGCTTAGCTTCACATATACAATTGAAAGGTTTTTTTTTCCTTTCTGTGTACTGTGCAGCTACAAGAGAAAGAAAATGAACTGGGTTTCACATGCATCTTCCAACATATGCTGCTAATGAACATGTTGATGCTGGGGAATGCCTTAATTTACAAGGCATAATCTTGGACCCCTTTGGACAAACGGTTAAGCCAAAACCCTACTTGATTATCTTCTGTCCAGTTTTATTCTACTTTCATATGGATAAAATCTGCATTGCTTCTAATGTTTCATACCAAAAGCATAGTGTATTGTTAGAAACAACATTGTCAATTTAGCACAATCAGTTGCATAATACAACCAGCGCTCTTTTACACAATGCACCAAGTATCTTGTTAATCGAATAGAAATTTTAGAATGAAATTGTTACTTTTGACAGGTGCATTGTTTGACACAAATCATGGCGACAGTTTAAGTAATAGACTTGATGCAGTAGCTGCAGAGCAAAAATTTGACAGTGAACTTATAAGCTCTGAGACGACAAAGACAAAAAGTAAGCATTTGTATCTTCATATTCTTGCCTATCGATGAAATACAATTGTTCATTTCACTTTTTGTTTACAATCATTGTTTGCCCATTCTTGACGGACTGCATGTAACTTGACAGTAAATTCATGCTCATAATAAAACAGGATAATCCATGAAACACCTCAGTTTAGGTGATAGAATAAAGTGAAAGTTTTCAACCTGGTTAGCATGGTGGGCAGTGGGTTTTTTTTAGCCTCAGGAGAATTTTAGCTATAATTGAGAAATAAAGTGGGTAGGTTAGGCAGATTAGATTACTTGACATTGTATGTAGCCCTTTTAACCAAATCAATGTAACTTAGCTGCTTCTAAGTGCAGAGTTCCAGCAACAAAGAAAAAAATTAGGCAACAACTCATTTCGGTGAACTTATTTTGTTGCTACTTCTCAACAGCTTGCATCTCATTCATTTTCTCATATTCGTAGTTGTTTTACGTTGCTATCTGCTGATTTCATCCACTTCTTACTTATAATAAAAATACTCAAATCAGCAATCACTATATTCTGAGCTTTATGTATTGCTGAGCTTACGTTTTTACTCCCACATTGATTCTTTGTTGCCATTTTATTCTTCTATTATTTTATATACCATTGAAAACATTCAATCATCTATTGAGAATTATACTTATGCAAACAAAAAGCACTTTGCATTCGATCTAAAAAAAATATGATGCTTACTTCAACTGCTCATTTAAGGTAACAAAGAAGCTTAATGCTATTGCCATTATATATGGTCTTCTGCTGTTTACCTAATTTCCTTATCTGATATAGCCTCCTTATATAAAGACCCATTGCATCAATTGGTAATCATTTTGCATTAGTTTTTTCCTATGTAGGCACACTGTATATGTTCTTCACAGCTTTTCGTTACAGCAAGATTCCTTCCCAAGTGAAAATTTGTTTGCGACCTTACAATAGAGCCTGTTCATGCATGTCTGGCATAAATCATGAGAACTCATGTACCTATCTCCTTAAACTTGGAGTCTTGCATTCCATTATTTTCTGTACCATGGTGCTTCACATTTGTAGCAATGTTTACTTCATTTTTAACAATGCTTTGAACTGTTTCTCAGTATATGTCTTGTGCAGTTTAGGCATGAGCCACATTTGGAATGTTATTAATCATTCATACAAGTCATACCACTGTGATTGTCTACACATAAAGTTAGACAAAGCTTTGTCCTATTCTGTTTCACCAAGAATGACACTAGATGATAATTTGTTTCAGATCAACCTTTTTGAAGCCCTTTGGCAAATGTTTCTTCTGTACAGGTTTACTGGCTTTCCTTCATGTTTAGCTCTACAATATTGTCAGAAAAATTGTTGTATCTGATTTTTTGTACACAAACATGCTATGTAATTGTTGCTGCTTGTACTACAATTGAAAGCCTATGTAATTAGGTTCAATGGATCAATTCTGCGTCATTTTCTCATAAAAAAAACTAAATGATTCTAATAAATAATACTCATTTTATAAAGTCTCATTTTAGATCACCTTTACTAATCATGATCCTTTTCCAGGGTCCTACCAAATCTCTATCTATTTTACTCATAAGAAATGACCTACAGCTTTGTGAGAGAGATGAAATTTTCGATGGAAGGAAACAGCTAGCCATTAAAACTGTTGCTAGATCAATTCCTCTAATTGGAAAGATAGCAAGCAGCATAAGTTTGTATCAAAAAAATCCCAACACTTCCACAAATGCAACTTGAATAAAAAAATGTTTAGAGATTGATTAAGGCATTAAGCTGTTGAAAGACATTGGAATTGGTTCGATGAAATCATTGTCATCCAACATCCTAGCAAAACACACATAACAGCAGAAAAATAAAAAAACATGTTATTGAAGAATAACACATGAAATAAGTATAGTTTTGAGCAGAAATTAATTGTCTAAATGGGAATGATCTTGTCATTTCTAGCATTCCATTATTTTCTGTAGCATTGTGCTTCACATTTGTAGCAATGTTTGCTTCCTTTTTAACAATGGTTTGGACTGGTTCTTAGTATATGTGTTGTGTAGTTTAAGCACGAACCACATTTACAATGTTATTATGAGAACAGAAAAACAACAGCTGTTTTTACTTATTATTCATGACTTCTGTTTGCTCATCTGTTTCTTCCTATTGTATATGAAAAATGATTTCTGACAATATATATAATTCCTCTATGTCATTCAGTAGGTAAAAAAGGATCAGCAGGCATAGGATTTATAGACTCTATTGTTGGCAGCCCTGATATCTTACTTGCAGCAACTGATTGTAAACACTGTCGAGCCATCAAATTTCATCGTGAAAGCAAATACCTTTGCTGCTTACAAGGCCAAATTGTGCTGTCTGAACATCAGCTGCCAAAGGTGGTAAAGGATTTATTTTTAGGCGATTCAACTCAAAGTTCTGCTTTTCGTAGATTTGTGCGGACATACAACAATATATTTGCATTCACTTCCTTGGGTGTTTGTTATGATAAGACATTGGCAAATAAAAACAGTGGTACATACATCTTTAAAGTCCAAGGCCAAATCTACCATTTCCTCAACAATTTAGAACCAGCTGAAGGTCGAGGCAGCTTCTTGCAACTTTATTTTCATGATACCGAACATGAGCTGGAAAACCGTATGGCAGTATGTCAGCAAGTAAATGCAGACATTATAGTCAAACTAATGGAAGTTATGGATCAGAATCTATACGCTTGTTTTTTCCGATATCTGAGAAACATTCAGAGCCTTGAATCATATCAAATAGCATTGAGGATGCATCCTGATAGCGACCAACGAGTCTTCAATAAGCCAACTGTTTCTCAGGTTGCAGCATTATGGGTTGAAAATGCTGAATCTGAGGGATCATCTAAAAGAGACATTCGAGTTTACACTAAAGAATGACGAAGTCACCAGATTCAATATTATTATGGTTGTTATGATCCATTGCAATATCCATTATTGCATCTTTTTGGTGAAACTGGATGGCATGAAGGGATAAAAAAGTCTCAAAATTTTCATATGAGATTGGAAGCAGAGAAACAACTACACCCCAACATTTTTTATCCAAAAGGAGTATCAACAGTTGAAGAGCTGCTTTCTCAAGAGGAAACAAGTAAATTAAACCACTCTTTTTTCACTTTTTTTCTAAAACTCTATTTGCAACTATTTTCATCTCACTTAACATATAAAATATTACAATATGTATGCAGATTTAAATAAGGGCAGAAATAAAGCAGAATATGTGTCAATGCGGGAATATTATGCTTACAAATTACAAATGCGACACAGTAGGAGTTCCATTTTGTTGCATAGCGGAAGATTGTTGCAGCAATACGTGGTTGATATATATGTGAAGATTGAGACACAAAGGCTGGATTTTTATAGAAGCAAGCAGAAATATTTACGTAGAGAACAATTACAAGGAATCATGGACAGTGTTATGCACGGACAAATTGGAGGATCAAAAGTTGGTCAGCGAATCATTCTACCTGCATCTTTTATTGGTGGACCACGAGATATGAGACAAAGGTATGTTGATACAATGACATTAGTTGAAAGATTCGGAAAACCTGACCTTTGTATAACAATAACTTGTAATCCATCTTGGCCTGAAGTTGAGGAACACATGCTAAAAAGTGATGTAGTGGAAAATAGACCTGATCTTATTGCTCGAGTTTTTCGGGCAAAATTGCAAGAGTTAAAGAATGAGCTGTTCAAAAAGCACATTTTTGGGGAAATTGCTGCTTACACTTATGTTGTTGAATTCCAAAAAAGAGGTCTACCGCATGCCCATTTTTTACTCCTCTTAAAGCCAAGTGCAAAGATTTATTCAGTGGATGCCTATGATAAAATAGTCTCAACTGAACTACCTGATGAAAAAAATATCCATTTCTATTTGAAGCTGTGAAGAAACATATGATGTATGGGCCATGTGGTAAATTGAAGCCTTCAAATGTTTGTATGAAGAGTGACGGCAGTTGTAAAAACCATTATCCTAAAGATTGGGCTGAACATGCAACACACCAACTCAATTCATATCCTCTGTATCGAAGGCGGAATAATAGAGTTCAAGTTCAAGTTCGTGGCCACTTACTTGACAATCGATGGGTCGTCCCACATAATCCATACTTATTAGCAAAGTTCAACTGTCACATCAATGTGGAAATTTGCTCCACGATCACTGCTGTGAAATATATTTATAAGTACATCTACAAGGGACATGACCGTATTCACTTCCAACTAAATGGTGATGACACAACATCTGCTATAGATGAAATCAAAGAATTCCAAATAGGAAGATGGGTTTCACCACCTGAAGCAATGTGGCGTATTTTTCGATTTCCTCTGAATGAAATGCAGCCGGCTGTGATACATCTACAACTACATTTGGAGAATTATCAGAACATGAGCTTTGAAGAAGATGTTGACTTACGAACTGTTCTGAGTAATGCATTTTTGAAGAAAACAATGCTAACAGAAATTTTTGCACTCAATAAATATGATCAATCAGTGCAAAAAGAACAACACACATACAAAGAATTTCCTGAACATTTTGTTTGGCTTCAAGGTGAATGGAGATGGAAAAGAAGAGAACAAAGGCATGTTATTGGCATAATTCTTCTTGCAAATCCAATAGAAGGTGAAAGGTACTTTTTACGGCTGTTATTATTGCATGTTACAGGCCCTACATCATATGATGACTTAAAAACGATTGATGGCAATTATGTTAGTACATTTCGTGAGGCTGCAGTTTTAAGAGGTTTATTTGCCACAAATGATGCTCAAGAACAATGTTTGCAAGAGGCTTCTCTTTTTCATATGCCGTACAGCTTAAGGCGACTTTTTGCTACAATTTTAGTATATCTACCACCCAACGATCCTCATGCTTTATGGATAAAATTCAGAGAGCTCATGCAAGAAGATTTTAGAAAGTTGTAGTTTGCTACTAATGAGCAGTTTGATGTCCAAACGCTACAGCATATTAGCAGAATTTTAGAGTCAATGGGAAAAAATATCAACATGTATGCTTTGCTGCCCAGATTTGTAAACTTTGATACAGACAATGTGGAGTCAAAAGAGGCATTATCTGAAAGACATCTTGAAATAAATATCAAAGATTTACAAGCAGCTGCAAAATTAAATACTGAACAAAGAAGAGCATTTGAAATGATTAAAGAAAAAGTCTACAACAACCAGCCTGGTCTATTTTTCATAGACGGCCCTGGTGGAACAGGTAAGACTTTCTTGTACCGTGTGCTGCTTGCAGAAGTCAGATCAAAAGATTATGTAGCATTGGCCAATGCAAGCTCAGGTGTTGCTGCAGCATTATTGCCTGGTGGACGAACAGCTCATTCACGCTTCAAAATTCCACTTGATATCCATGACAAATACGTTTGCAATATTAGCAAGTAAAGCTCAGCTGGTAAATTAATTGAAGATGCAAAACTAATCATCTGGGATGAAGCCCCCATGGCACATAGATAATGCATTGAGGCAGTTGATAGACTTTTGCAAGATTTGATGGAATCATCCTGTCCTTTTGGTGGAAATGTAATGGTTTTTGGTGGTGATTTTAGAAAAATACTTCCGGTTGTACCAAAAGGTAGCAAGCAAGACTGTCTCACAGCAAGCTTAGTCTATTCCAATATTTGGTCAGCCTTAACAAAGATTCAGCTGACTGAAAATATGCGGGCACAATCAGATCCAGACTTTGCAGCATACTTATTAAGTATTGGCAATGGTCAAGAACCAACAAACGGAACAGATGAAGTGAAAATTCCTCGTGCCTTGCTGCTGCCTTATATATCTGAAGAAGAATCATTGTCACGACTAATAGATATTGTATATGGAAATTTTGAAGACTGGTGTTTGTTTTCAGGAATAAATGTGAAATTAACAAATCAATCTTGACTACAAAGAATGAATATGTTGATGATATAAATGCAATGTTGATTGAGAAATTCCCAGAAAATGCTATGGAGTATTTTAGTCGTGATGAAGCTACAAATGGTACTGAACAAACTTTGTATGAAGATTTCCTCAACACATTGATTCCAAATGGTTTTCCGCCTCACAGATTGAGACTGAAGTACAATTGTCCTGTTCTGTTGTTAAGCAATATTGATCCAGCTGAAGGTTTATGCAATGGAACCAGATTAGTATGTCGTGGTTTAAGAGATCATGTCATAGATGCAGTAATTGCAGCAGGCGAGCACATTGGAAAACAAGTATTTGTTCATAGAATCAAATTTGTTGTGTCCAGTGATCAGATATCTCCAATTCCTTTCCAAAGGACACAATTCCCTCTCCGTCTTTGTTTTGCAATGACAATCAACAAAGCTCAAGGGCAAACTTTAGACTTTGTTGGTATTTATTTACGTGAGCCAGTCTTCTCACACGGCCAACTTAGTAGTTGGTATTTCCTATGTAACTTATAACTGATTAAATAGTTGAACATAAGCTTTTACTACAAAGCAGTTTATGTATGATCTATAGTTACATGCCAGCTGCTTAATTCACTGCTTGATATTTTCATTAGTTCTGACAAATTATGTTTATATCAAACACTTAACAAATATGCTCAAGCAGAACATCTTCATAGTTACTGTGTCTGTTTGCAAACTGCAGTTTCATCAGGTTGGACTATTTGCTTTCTATAACTTTATTAGGAAGATATTCATGATGATGATGTTCATTGCTATTGCTTTGCTGTTTTTGCCTGTCATTGTCTCTCTACAAGCTTTAGAGAGAGCTTCATACTTTACCTTATCTTTTTAAAGAAATTCTCCCCACTTCCCTCATTTTTTTTAGCAGCCCACACTTGCAGTTTTACCTTCCCACTTCAACCTTACAAATGCATGTTAGAGTAAGATGCATTATTCTTGAAGATTAACTAATGTCATGCCTAAAACTCATGATGTATAAATCTCATAAATTGAAAAATTATACTCATTCAGAGGATGATAATATTTAATATTTCTTTTTCAAACCTGTTTTCTCATGAAATAGGACTATTTTTTTAATATATATGTTCCGTAGAGAATCCTCAAAATCATGTCTATTTATTTTGATTTCTCATTTATTTTTCTCACTTTCTGTCTGCAATCTTCAGAAAAAATTGCATGATTCACACTGGCCTTTTAAAATTTTTGGCCACAAGGTTTCAATTCTTTTTATGACCCAACACTTGCATCTCCAGTTTTCCATTTGCAGCTGAAATACAACAGATCCAGTTTGTCTTCAGCTAAGAGAGTCAAGGCAAAAAAAGCTCTGAACTGTCCTATCAATGAACTACCTACGCTCCAGACCTTAGTATAAATTCTTCATCCACTGGTTTATGCTAATTCCCAAATTCCAAACACTTCAGAGATGATATACCTCTTCATTGTAACAGTGAAGCCAAAAAAAAGAATAACAATAGGAGCATCTAAATACAATCACCAAACCAGATCTCACATAACAAAGTCTATATCTCATTCTGCAAGAAATTATAGACAACAGCATATACAGACATGCAGTGAAATAAAAAAAAGCTGTCCAAAAAAAATCATCCTCATCATGTTAATGGTACTAATAGCATTAGAGTGACTACAACATCGAACTTTGTACAGAAAATGCCTTCTTTCAAGCCTTCAGTACATCATGACCATACCTACAAAGCAATTTACAAGAGTTGTTTTCCCTGAAGTGATTTTTTTATATTTACTGTCATATGTCTACATTAAGCTATAGATTTCTTGTTCTGACTTGCTTCATGTAATGTTGACACAAAATTTCATGGTTTAGCTTTACTTCAACATTAGAATAATATTTTCACTGTTAAAGATCAACTAATGCCACTAAATACTCAACTTTTGCCTTGTTTGAATGTGTTCTCAAATATACCATTCTTGCAAATATGGTGTCAACTGTACTATCTGAAAACATCATTATCATCAAGTTACTACTGCTGATGAGATTAGAATGACTACAACACTTTGCCTGTGTCTTTTTCTAACTTTTTCTCTCCGACCTTCACATAAAGTTTGATGCTTTACCTTGTTGTTTGAAAAATGTCCTTACTAATATATCCTCATACTTCAACCTTACGAATGTATTTTAGCTTTACTTGAACATTAGAATAACATTTCCACTATTGAAGATCAACTAATCTTACTAAATGCTGAACTCTTGCCTTCTTTGACTGTGTTCTGAAGTATACTATGCTTGCAAATATAGTGTGAACTGTAGTATCAGAAAACATCATTATCATCAGCTTATTACTACTGATAAGATTAGAATCAGTACAACATCACACTTTGCACAAAAATTCTATAGTTTAAAGGTTTGGCTACATTAGACCCACAGGTAGCAACAAATTAAGAGCACTTGTTTTTTTTGAATAGATTTTCTAATGCTTTTCAGACTATGTCTACATTAAGTTGTCTATTTCTATGGTGTTGAGGTCCATTCTTTGCCCATCTTCTTTTCTCACTTTCCTATGCGACCTTCACAAAAAGTTTGATGCTTTACCTTGCCATTTTAAAAATGTCCAATAATACACTACTTTTGAAATACAGCATATTCAGTTTGTGTTAGGCTAATGAAACTAACATAGAAGAACCTAACCTCCAAAGCTTAGTATAAGATGTTAATCAACTGCTTTATAGTAATTCCAAAATTTGAAACACTCAAAGATTAATGGATTTGCTCATTGTCATACTGAAAAAATTAATCACAACAATAATAGGAGCAGTTAAGCATGGCTACATTTAGTTCTGTAGGATATGATTAGGAAGATATATTGATTCTTATAAGAGAAGCCATTCCAAAAAACATGATCATCATCATGCAAATAATGCTGAGGAGATCAGAGTGACTAAAAGATCAAACTTTGTAGCCAACAATAATACTTGACACGTTTCAGTAGATCATCACCACAGGTAGACAGTAACTAAGAAGTCTTCTTTCCCCTGAAGTCATTTTTTATCTTTTCTGCGGTATCTCTACATGAAGTTGTCAACATCAAATAATCTTTACCCCAGTCATATCCACTGAGAAGTATGTACAATTTTTGGGTCTGGCTTTTTCACCACACCAACTAGATGAATAGAATAGGAACATGTAAAAAGAATCGTGCTGTCTTTAAACTATTATTTGATATCATAAGTTGCTGATTTCATCAGTCTTTCTATACATAAACTCTTTTATTGAATGTCTTGTAATTGAGCCATTCTTTCTTGTAAGAAAAACTCTCTTAAAAGCAAAATTTACATCACCATAACAAGTCATGAAAACCTAAAAAACTCTGTCCATAGACAATCCCAACTCAATGATATAATATTCATCGTTTGGAAAATCTGAATTTCTGCATGTTCATGAATCTTTTCAAATCCATTCTTAATTTAAAGCAAATATTACAAATATAGAATATTTGATTGTATTATCATTTTCTGCTATAATTTCATTTTGTTAAACTAATGACACAGTACCATTTTTTGAAAACTATGTTTTACTACAAACCAATTTCTATATCATGAATAGGAACATATGAAATGAACAGCTGATTAGAATTTTCATTACAGGGCAACAAAATACAGGCATTACTTTTTGGTTCAGATATCACTTTTTCCCAGCACCATTTTCATCTCTACAAAAGGTACTATATTTCCAATGCAAAAGTGAAACCTGCCAATGCAACCTATGCTACACGGCCAAACGAATGCTTTTGGACAATTGACAACTCAACCATTGTTGAAGCAATAAATGAACCATCACCACCACAGTTGCCATCTGTTTTCCAGTTTACTCCATTCGGCTTATTCCACGATTATATGAAAGAAAATCAACAAATTGGTAAGAGCTCTATTTCTCTACAAATTTCTTATGAATAGAAACCTGCAAAAATGAAAAACTGATACATATTTATACATGTGTAGACGTGCTGGGAATTGCAATACATGTGACACCGGTAAGAACAGCAAATGGAAATAATGGGCCAACTACTGCTAGAGACATAGTCATTGTCAATGAAAGGTATGTCCACTATAACTTCTGCATAAACCGAAATTATCACTCAATCCAAAAGTTCAAATATTGATGAATAATAACTGAATTTACTAAACAGATCTCAAGCTATTACATTGACGCTTTGGGAAACGTTTGCAACATCCGAGGGATCTACTATAGCAAACCAAATAGAAGCATTTCCAATTGTTGCAGCATTACACATCAAAGTCACTGCTTACCATAGTAAGCATTCTATTTTTTATTCTGCCTTCACAACAGCATTGTCTAAAAAAATTATTCTCTCACATCTATAAGACATCCAATTGACAGCACTGAATCTCCAGTCAAAGTATGGTTCTGTATTTCTTATTGATCCACCACTTGAAGAAGCAACTCTGCTGAAAAATTGGTATTTCACTTGTCTTCTGATCTAAAAAAAAAAGATTTTTCAAGTATCTATTACTACAAGAATTTCACACTACAGGTCTGAAGCACATCACAACACATTCGCAAACATGATTGAAACAAAAGTGCACAGCAACAGATGTGCTCTACTACCAATGCCAACTGATGACGCCATTGTACCCATCATCCAAGTCCTTAATGAAAGACAAGTAAGTCCCAAAAATCCGGTAGATGTGATGCTTATTGTTTCCAAACTTCTCTGTAGCAATGTTTTGCAAACTAAACTGTAATTCCAACTTCCAATATGACAGCACAAAACAAGTTGGGTGAAAGGAAATGCTGAACTTACTGCACGAAAACAAAAATCTGGTACCTCTCATGCCCTATTTGTTACAAATCCTTGCGGTCAAACCCTGAGTGGCAACTTCAATGTCCTGCATGTAAATCATCCATTCATGTAGAACCGAGGTAGTATAAAATGACAGATTATAGAAAGCTTTACAAAACTAATCTGATAACAGTTTCATAAGCTAAGGTTTGACAAACAAAAAATCCATTTAGGTCTCGAATGACTATTGAACTCACTGACCCTTCTGCCACAATTACCGTTGAAATATATGGAGAAGATGTGCAGAAGATAATTCCCTTTGATTCCTCTGAACTCCAGCAACAGGATAAACAAGTAAGACTTCTTAATTGACTGCTTCTTATGTTGAATAGTTTTCAGTAATAAGCTTTACCTGAGACATTCAACAATTATGCTGAAGCAAAAGATATTCATATTTGCTATGTCTGTTTGCAAGCTGCTGTTTGATCAACTTTGACTATTTGTTTTCTATAGCTTCATTAAACAAATGTTCATGATAATGATGTTTATTTCTACTACTTTCCTGTTTTTGCTTATCAGTATATCTGTACAACCTTCAAAAAAACCTTCATAGTGTACCTTATCCTTTTTTACCAGCCTCGAGTTTCCCACTTTAACCTTACAAACACATGTTAGGCTAACATGCATTAGTCTTAAAGATAAATTAATGTTAGACTTAAAACTATATGATCTCAAAACATCATCATCATCATCTTAATACTGCTTTCATAAGCTTAAAGGAACTGTATCACATACTTATTTTGTTGCTTTCCCTCTGCAGACAAGGTGTACAAAAAAAATCATGTTTTACATTCTCTTTTTAAAAAAATTCCCTCGATTTTTCCTATGTTTTGTATCAGCCGACATTTACATCTGTAAGTTCGTAATTGAAGTTTGAAAATGCATTATCATTCTTCAAAAAAAATAATGCCATTATACATTGTCTTCTGGACTATACCATACTGGCCAATACACTTTGTAACTTAATGTTACTGATCATATTAGAATGACTACAACATCAAACTCTGCAGAGAAAATGAGTACTTTTTTCCCTATGGCCATTTTTACATGCTTTCTGCAGTATGTGTATATTAAACTTTCCATTTGTAGCTATATTACTACACATTCTTTAAACAACTTGTCCTTTGCTTTGTGTGTATATGACTGACTTCTAACATTTCAGTATGACTTACCAATAGGGATGCATCGACTTTGACACAATAGCAAAATCCTTACAGGAGCACAACTTGGTATGTTTGGTCAAAAAAGCAACATACCAATCCTCTTTCTCAGTAGAAAATAAATTCACAGCTGTGATGGTATACCCTTTGGCAAAGAAAAGCCCCACGCTCTCAACAGAACCACCAGCAACAAAACCAGCAGACATAAGGAGAATGAAAACTATCTCAAAAGATCTAAGCACTGAAGAAACAGCACACAAAAGAGCTCGGCGTAACTAAATGCCTCATTATCCTACTCTAGCATATTCCTTTTTTGCTTACCTACACTTTTGCTTTCTGTAAGAACAGCTGCAAACGACTTACAGAAAATGTTGTCTACTCATAATCATCATTCTTGTATATATGCCATCAAACTCTGAAGTATGGTACAATTGTTAACAATATCAAAATCCACAGTTCTATTTTGCTTCTATATACATGCTCTTCTTCCAAACATTCCATCAACTGCAGTTCGTGGTCATGTTTATATAGCAAATATGCAAATGTAACAAATGCACATCAATACAACTTTAAGTCTACCTAACTTGCAAAACCACTATTTCTCAGAAAACAACACAAAACCACCAGGTTATAGCTCAAAGTTAATCATTTGCTGTCAAATTTTATCCCCCTTAAAGCCATCGACTTCAAAGCCATAAAAACACAACATCTCATAAAGTTTTCTTGCATTGAACATTTTCTCACAACTGCTCTTCATCTTCAATTTTGTATTATTGCTACATGGGTCTTCATACATCTTTAACTTACACTTCATACTGAACATATTTACAAACAATTCTTTATTGCTATTCAAGCTACATGCACCACAAAAGAAACACTACAATTTGATTGCTTTTCAGAAAACAACCACAATCAAACTATCACTAGCAATACTAATGATACACCAACTTTTTACAAAACAAACTAAATCAACATTTGTGAAAATACATAATAACGATAGAACCTAAATCTATATATATTAACAAGACAAAACAATTGAAACTTCTACAAGAGTCAGCCATGACGACTTGCTTCATCTTCAATAATCTGTTCTTCACGTATAAAATCTACAAAAACTTCTAAAATTGGACCCATACCTAGTATATATATATTCAGAGTAAACTGCCCAAATGGTCACTAAACTTTTATCAAAATTCGGGTTTTGGTCATCAAACTATTAAATTGGTAAAAAAGGTTATTGAACTTTTTAAAGGTATGACTTTTGGTCATTCCGTCATTCTATTCCGTTAGTATTTTTAAAACTATTAAATTAGAATGTATTTTTGTCTATTCATTGTTAAGTTAAAGGGTGTTTTTGTCTTTTAAATATAAATTTATAAGTTATTTTGATAAATTAGACTTCCTGACCCTAAAAAATCCCTCTTTCCTTTTCTGTGTTTCCGCCATCTCAGAGTATATTTTTGTCTATTATATGTTGTCTCTGCTTCCCCATCGAGTCCCTGTTCTTTATATTTTGGAGTTGGAATCCATGGTGAAATGTGTCATTGAAATACAAAATATACGCATCATGGAGGATGCACATTGGTTTCCAGTAGATATTAAAGATGTGTTTATGGAGGCTAGATATCTCAGAAATAAAGATTACAGAACATATAAGACTGACCTTGTGCTTTTGTTTGCAAGGATTTGGTTTTTTAAGGCTAAGATTTTGGTGAAAAATGGCAGCAACCTTCGGAGGCTTTCTATGTCGCGCCTTATTCAGGACATTCAATATGGGTCCGGATTTCTGACAACATATTTTACTGCAACAGCAGTGGAGACAGAGTGTCAGATCGTCAAGCTCATTGAAGGAGTTCCTAGGCAGGTGGAATCTCTCTATCGGTCTTTGAATGGTGAGGACTTGGTAAGAAACAAGGTAAGGGATGTACTTTATAAGTTTCTTGTGCAGATCATGCTTGTCAAGGCAAAGGAACTTTCAAATGAGTTACTGAATAATGATGCAAGTTTGATGCTCCCTCTTAAGCACCAAATCGGAACTCTTCACGAGGGACTTATTCTCCTGATAGGGATCATTAATCAGCCAAAAGATGCAAAAGATGAGAAACTGATCTTGGTACAATGTCAAACAGTGGCTAATGGAGTAACATCTCTCTGTGACTCATTTCGGGCTAACGAAGTCACTGAAGAAGCAGTGAAGGGCATGAAATCTTGGCTTCAAATTCATCTTCAAATTCCCAGGTTAAATTTTTCCAAGGCTCCTGGGCTGTGGTTCATTGAATTTCTCTTGCAAAACTTAAGAGAGTTGATTAGCCGTAAGCCTTGTTCAGTATCATACTCAACCCATCAAATTGAAGCCATCCATATGGATTTGGAGTTCCTAATATCAATGTTCCAGGACGTTATTGAGGGGGGCATTCAGAACCAAGAATGCAAGGATCTCCAGACACAGTTTGTTAATGTGGCATATGAGATAGAATATGTGATCTACTTGATGGTTGTTGGAAATGATGCCGTGTGGCAAAATTTACTATGGCTTTATCATCTGTCAGAAGAGGTTAGACAAAAAAAATTGCAAGTCACAGATATTTTGAAGAAGAACATCTGTGATGTTGGAGTTCACAATGTTCCCCAGAGGTTGATGCGTTCTGTATCAAAGGTTTCTACGCCAAGCACTGAGGAAGTTATGGTGGGTCTCAATGATCAGAAAGAAGTGATAATCGATCGACTTACTCGAGGAACATTGCAACGCGATATTGTCTCGATTGTTGGAATGCCTGGAATTGGTAAGACCACTTTAGCCAATAACGTGTTTTGCTGTCCTAATGTTACACATCACTTTCATATTCGTGCATGGTGTTGTGTTTCTCAAATATATAGAAAGAGAGATTTGCTGCTTGATATTTTAAGCCACATTATCAAGCTTACTGATAATATCCTTGCAATGAGTGATGATGATTTAGATTTGGTGTTGTATAAACACTTGAAGAAAAGGACGTACCTCATCATCATGGATGACATGTGGAGTACTGAGGCATGGGATGATTTACAGAGCTCATTTCCAGACGACTCAAATGGAAGTAGAATTTTGATGACAAGTCGTCTCCATGATGTGGTTTCAAAAATTAGTGATCCCCATCCTCTTCTTCTACTCTCTGAGGATGAAAGTTGGGAGTTACTAAAGATAAAGTTATTTCGTGAAGAAGGTTGTCCTGAAGAACTGTTGGAAGTTGGACAACAAATTGCTAAAAATTGCAGTGGACTACCTCTTGCTATTGGTGCAGTAGTTGGTCTTCTTGATAGGACAAATAAGAATCGAGACTGGTGGAAAGAAATTGCGGAAAGTGTGAGCTCACGGATAGTTAATGATCCACAAACAAGGTGCATGGACATCTTAGAGCTGAGCTACAAGCATTTACCAGATCATTTGAAAGCATGTTTTCTTTATTTAGGAGCATTTCCTGAGGACAAAGATATTCCAGTTCAGAGATTATTATGGTTATGGATCGCTGAAGGATTTGTACACAAGTTGGAGTCTAAAAGCTTAGAGGATCATGCCGAAGATAACTTGATGGATCTAGTTGGTAGAAGCCTAGTAATGGTAGCCAAAAGAAGATCAAATGGTAAGGTTAAAGCATGTCGAATTCACGATATGGTACGCGATTTGTGCTTGTTAAAAGCTAAAGATGAAAATTATTTGCATCCAATATCTAGTAATGATGAACCTTATCCTTTATTTCATGGTTTAGATTATGGCATTCATTATGAGCTTTTTAATCCTTCAAATGCCATAACTTACAAGGAACATCGACTTTGCTTTTGTGTGAACCGAGAACACTTTGTTGCATCAAGGCCTTCTGGCCCATATGTCCGATCTCTACTATTTTTTGCCACCACTGACATGTATCCAAGATGCCCCTACGATGTGTCATTCATTTCTACCAACTTTAAACTTCTTAGGGTGTTGGATTTGGAATCCATCAATATGGGTAATTCCTTGACAAAGGGAATTAAACATCTTGTTCATTTGAGGTTCTTAGCAGTTTGTGGTGATATGGACTTTATTCCATCATGGTTGTCCAATCTACAGAATTTGGAAACTTTGATTGTGAAAGGTTTGAAGAGTAAGGTTGTGCTACCGGATACCCTTTGGTGCATGACAAAGTTGAGGCATCTTCATGTATCTAATCATGCTATTTTTACCTTACTGAATGATGAAAATGGAAGTTGCACTCAGTTAGATAAATTGGAAACGCTTTCTTTGCCATCGTTTTCACATGGGGAGGAAACGAATAACATAATAACGAGGTTTCCCAATCTTCGAAAATTGAGATGCATATTTTTAGAAGCACGAGATGTTACCACGAATTTCTGTCGGTTTCCTGGATTGGAATCACTATGCCAGTTGGAGTCGCTCAAGGTATCATACTATGGCAGGGTTCTCGACAGTGGAGACTTGAACTTGCCCACCAGTTTGAAGAAGTTGACTCTATCACCCTTCCGCCTGTCTTGGAATCATATTTCAACAATTGGGAGATTATGGAACCTGGAAGTCCTGAAATTGATTTCTGTTGCTTTCGAGGGTTCAGGTTGGGACATGACAGAAGGGGAGTTCCTTCAACTTAAATACTTGAAATTAGACACCCTGAACATACGCCGCTGGGATGCATCCAGTGATCATTTGCCCGAGCTTCAGCAACTGGTGTTGAGAAATTGCAAGCAGTTAGAGGAGGTTCCTTTTGGCTTGGTGGATATTCCTACCTTGCAGAAAATTGAAGTTCATCAATGCGGAATTTCTGCTGAAGAGTCGGTCAGAAGAATTGCAGAGGAAGAAATTGACAGTCTCAAGCTTCTTATCAGCAATTGGCATTCAGATTACGAATCGGTATCTTGATAGTGGATATGCTTCTCGTATGCTCGGGTGAGTGATTTTAATCGCATTGATTAAGCAACTTATTCACTTGTTTGTGATGCCTTGGTGACAATATATCTACTATTACTACTCAGTACTCTGCAATCTTTCTGTTTTCTGTTGTATGCCTTCACATTAATATCATAGTATTAAAGATATGAATGCTTGTGCCTCTATTATTCAGGTTTTCTTTAATTGTGTATTTACTTCTTGATCATATCATTTGATTTGTACCTTTTGGCCTCCTATACCTAAAACGTAAAGGTTCGTTTAAGAAGTAAGATCTTATTTATTAAAATCGGAAAATATACTTGCTTAATCAATTGGCAGAACTCAAATATCAATTGTAATGCCTTCATTTTTTATCTGCTCACAATTTTGCAAGCCCCAACTTTGAAGAAATTCCTTTTAGGGAGGAACTTCAAACGGGAAAACTGATGCATTCTAGATGTTGGTTGTTAGGTCCGCATGCTATCACAAACCCTTGGATAGGTATTATTGGACTAGGTGTCACTTAACATTATAGTACATATTTGTATTTGGGAAGTCCCACTGCTTGCATACAGATTGACATACACCCTTGGACAGCTATGGCTGGTTCAAGCAACAAAGTAGGGGAGAAGGAAACTTGTTGGATCAACATTGATTTTTCCTATATTTTCTCTAGAACCTGATAAGCTCTTGTTACCTTTTTCTTTCTTGAGTTGCAGTAGAAAAGACGATAGTTTTCTTGTGGAATAATGGCTTCCTTGAACTAATATCACTACTTAATGGAAAGTACTTGCATTTCCATTATCAAGCCATTACTAGATTCTCTCATGGGGTCGGACATCAAGTGCATGAAATAATAATGTCATTTAATCAATGGGCATATCTAGATGTCATCTAAAGTTTCTGATCTCCAAGTAATAAAGGGAAACTATGTTCTTATCAGCGTAATTATGCTCGCTTTCTTTGAGAGTTTTATTTTCATATTTACTATCTATTGTCTTTCATTCTATGTACATATTGTTTGTACTCTCACAAGGGGTTGTGTTCATGGTGTATTGTGTATGCAAAGACTAAAATCAAATGATGGGATATACACAAAAAGTTTAGAAATGACACCTAATTCTCGAAATTTGCTAGTATTATATTCTTATATTCATCTTCAACATACATACATAGAATAGCCTCTCCATTCTTTGGCTTCCTTAAATGATCTGAAGCCTTTTTTCCTTAAAAATTAATCCAGAAAATGTAAAGACACTTTGATTTTTTAAGGCTCTGTTTGCATTTATTGATCTTTGGATGCAAGAAAAAGGCACATGATATCATGTTGCCTGGGCTAGTGAAAGGCCCGTTATGTAAAGATTCAAGTTTCCTCCATTACCTTCGGTAATGATCTATTTTTCTTGTTTATGTAATTTGAGAATCCAGTAAAAGAAGATAGTTATCTTAGAATTATATATCACATCCTAACTAAACATAAAATCAAAACTGGGCGTGTGTAAAAAACTGAAAGAGCATCTCTTCCATTGTGCCAGCATTGTCCAAAACATTATTGCAAGGTAAAATTTGGATTTCCACTTCTAAGTCAATTGCAGTAGTAAATGATCAATTCCCCCACCTTTCTGTAATGATAAACTATTTCATCTCACGAAATTACTCTTCGAACATCAAAAGCTGAAATTTCTTAGGTGACTAATTCTATTAGAGTCTTTATGTAGGAATACCATGGTATATGAATTTGCATAGCTTCATATACCATAACTTCATATTCAAGAGACATTAGCTTTACTTTGTCGATTGAAAATTTGATTTTTGGATTTGTCTTGTCTTTTGAAGATTTAATGATTCTAATTAAACTGTGCAACTGATGAGCAGAGGTAGGCCTTTTTGGATTCTCTGCCTTTCTTATGGCTTTGTTTCATAGTGAGCATGTCATTGAAGAAAATTGAAGTTATGCTATCATTATCAACAGCAGATTGAATTGGAACTGTAAGGTCATTGTTAGGAATGAATGCAGAAACTCGGATGTTTATAGTCTGATTAAAGCAGGTGTCTAGGTCTCTTGATATGACATACATGTAACTGAACCTGAAAAGCAAATAAACACATTGATATTGCATGTTAGGGCATAGGTTCAATTTGCAGCTCTCTCTTCAATGAGAAAAATTGTCGTGCTTCTTACGTCTTAGCTGCTTGTATTGTCTGATGATATATTTTTAATTCTACACTCATAAATTTCTGCAAGCCTGATGTACCAGGTTTGGACATTGCTGAGACGCAGTAATATCTTTTTTTGTGAGCTGTTAATTTGTCCTGGACCAATTGCTGGATCTATTTGTTGATCTTCCTAGCAGATTGTTCAATTGTTTTGCAGAATTTCCTGCCTACAATTGAACATGGTAAACTATTTTTTCTTGCTTTCGTTGGTGCTCTTCGGTTCGTCTTTGCTCCCCCTTTCCAACAATACCTTGTCAAAATGAACCACCTAATACTTTGATATATTACAGGCATGAAAAATATGTCGAGCAATATTTTTGTGGTCAATTGTTTCGCAACCTGGACATAAACGGAAAAGGGGCAGAAGACACAAAAACTCTTCTAAGACTGAAGCTGATTCTGTTGCTGGCGAAGCAGTTAGGCCCGTGTGTTGTGCAATGTGTTCACCAATGTAGGAGTCATCGATGAGGAAGAGGTGTATCACTTTTTGAATGTTCTTCCCAGCAAGTTTTGATCAAACACTCGTAAGATGATGATGATCGATGATCCAGGGCTCCAACTCCAGTTAACTTAAATGTGTTTTAGGCTCCTCATTATACTCTTTTGCTCTCCCAATTCATGGTAAATGCTACAGTGCTAAATATCTTCATGAAGACTTTGTTAACTAACATGCAATTGTGAATTTCATTTTGGCTTAACTGAGACATGCTTTGCTAATGTACATTGCACTGACTAACTAGATATTTATGGATTATCTGGACCCGCAAGAGACTGCTCAATTACAAGGTTTTTCACTCTCTGCTTCTGTAGCTACATTTACATTTTATCAAGTTTCTTATGCTACAAATATTCAGCTGCAATTTTTTATTTATGTATTTATTATTATTATTATTATTATTATTTGTCTCAACCTTAATTCTTTTTAATTGGGAAAAATATTGGAAAAATCACTACAGCCATTTATCATATTTCACGGGTTTTAATTTTTTTTATCTTTTATATACAAAATAGTCCTTCGTATTTTTTTTAATTTATTCTTCTTCACAAAACAAAACAAAATTGTTATTCACATTTCATTTTCTAATTTATTTGATTTCTCACACACAAAATAAGACTAAATAGTTACTACATTTCAGGTGTTAGTTTGTCTGGTAACTCCCATACCAAATAGGTCAAATAATCCCTTATATTTGGGTTAATTCCATATTACCGTCTTGTAGTTTGGAAAATATTCATTTTATTACCTTCTAATTTTATAATGTTCACATAACTTCTGGTTTTATTATGTCAAACATAACTCCCTTGTGTTTTGAATTAATGTGGGAAATAGACGGTCTAAACTGACGAAAGTGCATTATACGCATTAGGATATGTATAGCTAGGATATGTATAGCTAGGATATGTATGTGGGAAATTGAGAAGTGATTAAAATCAAATTTTTGTTCTAAAATCACCCTTATTTAAGTATTCAATTTTTTTTTCTTCCCTTCTCCTTTTCTTTCTTTTTCTATTTCCCTTCCTTTTCAGCATCTGAATTTTTTCCTTAATCGATCCTCTACAAAATTAGTATTTCATCATTTTTTTCCTCAAAATCAATAATTCATCATTAGTGCAACATCAAATCATATATGCATCGGGGTGAGCCTACAGAATCCCCGGGAACATTATTGCAACCAAGAATTGATGATTAATATCGCTCAGCAAAAGATTCGTTGTTCCTGAGTTTTTCTTTTTCCTCCACTAGAATCGAGCACTGAGTTATAGAGAGTAACAAATTGAAACCTACCTAAATAATCATCTTTGAGCACAGAGAACAAGACTTTTTTTTTCCTTTTTCTCATCCTCTAAATCCAGTTTATCGGTGGTAGTCGATCAAAATTATAATTTCAAACCAATTGTTACCATCGATGGATAATCCTATCTCCTTCACTGAAATCGAATACTAAGATCAAGATGGTGACTGATTGAAACCTCAAGTTAGAGACAGTCAGTCGGAATCGAGATTGAGATTATCATAATCAAGCACTAGAAGTTCTAGTCTCTATTGGGTTTTATGACTGTTCAGTTTGTGGTTGAATTTTGATTTGCTTGTTGATGTAGGAGCATTGGTCTACATTGGGTTTTTTTAGGCAACGGTTAATGGTAGAAAAATTATTAGCTTCGAGATCAATAAATCATCCATATTCTTAATTTACCCTTAATCATTGAAATCCATCTTCTTTTCCAATTTAACCTTAATCATTTAAATCCATCATCTTTCCTAATTTAACCTTAATCATTCAAATCCATCTTCTTTCTACCTTATCACCACAATTTATCAATTATTTCTAACACATCCTCTATAAATTTGGTTTCTTTTCCTTTATACTGATATTTTTTCAAAATATTTATTAATATAACACTTATTTTCACATTCAATTTATATAAAAACAAATTATATACCTTAATCAACAATTAATTTCAAATAAAAAAAATTTTGAATAAAAAAAATCATGTTTCACATTTAATGTAAATTTATAAAAAGTAATTAGTTTAAATTTCTTGATTAATCAACAAATAACACCAAGAAAATAAGAAGTTAATATTTTTTGTTTAAAATTTTCAATAACATAGCGATTGAAAATGTAAAAACTAAAAGATATGGTTAATTATATTATGAGCAAATTAACATTTCAAAATGTTAATAGATCACAAGGAAAAAAAATCGCTCATAATAGAAATAGAAGTGAATATATTCATCCAAATTCTAAAGTAAACTTGTTGTCTTTTTATTATTTTAAATTTATGAATTAAGTTGTAGCAAGAAAAAAAATACATGAATTGAGATTTCTATTATATATAGTGGTTGTGTCTTCCTTTTAAATTTTAAGTTATTCGAATTATTTTGAAAAAAATATTAGTCTTCTAGGCAACCAGCAAGATCCTCTACATCTTCTATTGACACCCGTATTCATGGTTTAGATAATTCATCTAGGATACCACAAGCCAGATATACTGTATAAACTCAAACAGAATCTCCTGATCAAAGTGAAAGCAATAGCCTCTCTAGATCACCCATATATTCTACCATGACGGATAATGTAGATGAAAAATTAGGTGAACTAAGGATGCTAAAAATAGACTTTACAATAGATAAAGAAGCACTTAGAAAAGAATTTTATAACAAAGAAAACCAAGAAAAGAGAAAATTGTTTTTTGAAAACTATAAAAACGAAGATAGAAAATTTATACAAGAAAAATACTATGATTTCTTGAGAATTCATGAATTACATCTAGCATTTTTTGCATGGTTTGAATATTATGCAACTAACAATGACATATATTATCATTTTTCAAAAGAAAAAGAGATTTGTGTTACGAAGACTTGACAGGTTATTGATGGTGAGACATTAAGGTCAGAATTTCCGCCGTCATCATCATTTACAACCTCATACAAGTCTGTGGAAATCAAGGTAATTCCATTCAAACATAAAGAGGCAAAAGAGGCAGATCCAGTAAATGCAAGAGATATCCAAAGCATTTACGAACAAAACAATTATACCAACAAATACCTTCAAGCTATTGGAGAACATCTCCTTACTAAACCTAACCAAACTACATCTACACAAGCCTCAAACACCTTCCCAAATAAACCTCTCTTCAAACCTCATGAAATACCTTCTAAAATAGCCAAACAATTAGCAAATAGACCCCTAACAGAGTTGGAAAAAAGGATAGCAAAGATTGAAGAAACCTTTACTACCCCAAAATTTAAGCAAAAGTCCAGTGATCCAGCTTCAGCTTCAGCCTCAGTAAAGCAAGCGATGTGTGCTCTGGATAAAGGAGAAATGACAGATGAAGAACAGCCTCAGCCGGAATCTTCAGCAACTGAGATTACTAAACTAAGACATCGGAGTTCATTCGGTGACAAACAACTGTCCAACTGGAAAAGGCCTCAGAAGTTGTACTATCCCAGAGCAACTTATCCGAATATGGTATTGAAAGAAAAGCCCAATATCCTCCAAAACAGTTATAATGCTATATCTATGAATGGAATATAGATGGACAAACAGGGTATAGTGTGATGACTATTCTCCAGCAGATGACAATGGTAGCAATGGCATACTGAACATCTCATGCTTGCACAGACCAGTTAGCTGCTCATATTTTAGTTGCTGGTTTTACAGGCCAATTAAAAGGATGGTGGGATAAACATCTCACTGAAGAGGATAGACAAAGTATTATGCACTCAGTTAAGACTGATGATCAAGGCGAACCAATTCTGCAAGATGGTGATATAATCTCTGATGCTGTATCTACTTTGATATTTACTATTGTCAAAACTTTTGTTGGTGATCCAGGTATCTTCAGAGATCGATCATCAGAATTATTAAACAATCTGAAGTGCAAAAATCTAGCAGATTTTTGATGGTACAAAGACACATTCTTTACTCGGATATATGCTAGACCTGATGGTAATCAAGCATATTGGAAAGAGAAATTTTTGGATGGGCTTCCAAAATCATTGAGAGATATGGTGCAAGAAGAACTCAGAAACACATACAATGGAGTGGTTCCATATGAGCAAATTACGTATGGACAATTGAAAACCCAGATTCAACAAGTTGCCTTGCGAATCTGCATACAAGACAAAATGCTTCGACAACTTGCAAAAGATAAAGCACAAAGGAGAAAGGATCTTGGTTCTTTCTGTGAGCAGTTTGGACTTCCTAGCTGTAGCCAAACCCATAAACCAAGACACCACAAACAAAATCCTAAACCCAGATATACCAAACATTTTCCTAAACACAGAATTCCATACAGACAACCAAAACTATTACCGCAACCATCCAATCCCAACCACACTAGCCTCCAAGACTAGCCTTGCCAAACATCATTTGTCACAAATGTCATAAACCTGGACACATAGCAAAATATTGCTGTCTAAGGAGAAGAATCCAATATTTGGAAATAGATGATAGTATCTTAAATCAAATTTCCAATCTCCTAGCTGAAACGGAGGATGAGGAATCAGGTTATAGTGAAGATAATCATATTAACCAAATCGAAGATGATGATGTTGATAGTTCTACCTCTAGTAATGACACGCATCCGGAAGGACTAGGTATCAATGTCCTAACCAGAGAACAGGATTTACTTCTCGAAATGATAGATAATTTAGAAGATCCAGATCAGAAAAAATATTATCTCAATCAGTTCAAGAAGGCCGCTAGTGATCAACCATCCACTTCCAAATTTAGAAGTGACCATCCTGCAAATCACCCAAAGGTACTCAATACCTGTAACCTTACAAATATCTTAAACAGATTTCCTCAAAATTCCTCCAAACAGATAACCATCCAAGACCTCGAAGTTGAAGTGACAAAACTCAAAATTGAGGTCAGAGAAATTAAAGCTCGACAAGAGCTTGACCAATTAGTTTTGCAAATTCTAACTGAACAGTTAGCACAATCAAAAAAGAGTAAAATTGAGGAAGAAGTGGCTGAAGCTGAATAGTTCTTGGAACCATTAAATTCTTCGAATACTGAGACCCCGAAGATTCTGTCTGCTATTACTTTCAGAAGACATGATGTTCGGATTAAACTGGTAGTACTAAACAATTTTGTACTAGAACAGCAGCATTATGGGATACAGGAGCTGATCTTAGCTGTATTGACGAAGAGATTATCCCATCCAAGTTCTTTGAAAAAACCAAAGAAGGACCCCGATCCGCAAATGGGTCCAAGCTCAACATTTCCTACAAACTAACTGATGTTGAAGTTAAATTCTCTTCAGCAACGGTGAAGGTATCCTTTTTATTGGCAAAAATCTTACTCATCCAGTTATTTTGGGTACAGATTTTATTATACAATTGATGCCTTATCTGACAACATTTGAAGCAATTTTACCACAAAATATTGGAAAAGATGTTCTTCTTCCTTTTACCTAGCATCCAGTACAAAGAGTTGAACCCATTGTCCAACAAGATCAAGCAAATTAATTTTTTAAAAGAAGAAATTGAATACAAAAGGATTAAGGCACAATTGGCTCAACCAATAATTCCAAAACGAATCAAGGTATTACAGGGGAAAATTGAGCAAAAAGTTTGTGCTGAAGTACCAGCTGCTTTTTGGAAAAGAAAGCAACACACTGTTTATCTTCCCTATGAAAAAGATTTCAAGGAGATAGACATCCCAACAAAAGCCAGACCAATCTAGATGAATCGAGAGCTTCTGGAACATTGCAAGACAGAGATCAATGATCTTCTGAAAAAACAAATTATCAGACCCAGTCAATCTCCATGGAGTTGCCCGGCATTCTATGTGAACAAAAGTTCAGAAATAGAAAGAGGAGTACCAAGACTGGTAATAAATTACAAGGCTTTGATCAAAGCCCTCCAATGGATCAGGTATCCAATTCCAAACAAAAGAGATCTTTTGCAAAGGATTAACACAACAAAGGTATTCTCTAAATTTGACATGAAATCTGGATTTTGGCAAATTCAGATTAACCCATCCGACAGGTACAAAACAGCTTTTACAGTACCTTTTGGTCATTATGAATGGAACGTTATGCCTTTTGGTTTGAAAAACGCTCCATCAGAATTTCAAAGCATTATGAATGATATTTTTAATCCTTACTCAAGCTTTACTATTGTTTACATAGATGACGTTCTAATTTTTTCTAATAATATAGATAAACACTTTAAACATCTTAACATCTTTCTGCAGGTTGTTAAGGAGAATGGCTTAGTTGTTTCAAAGAAAAAGATTAGTCTTTTTCAAACTAGGATTAGGTTCCTAGGATACTACATCCATTTAGGAACAATAATTCCTATAGAACGATCTATTCAGTTTGCAGATAGATTTCCTGACCAAATCCTAGAAAAACAGCAGTTGCAAAGGTTTTTAGGATGTTTGAATTATATAGTTGATTTTATTCCTGAATTAGCTAACATTATTAAACCCTTACATGACAGGTTTAAAAAATCACCTCCGCCATGGACAGATATCCATACAGAGGCGGTAAGACAGGTAAAAACCCAAGTCAAGGCTTTGCCTTGTTTAAACTTGCCAAACCCAAGTCTTCCAAAGATCATTGAAACAGATGCATCTGATATGGGTTATGGCGGTATACTTAAACAAGTACAAGACAACAGAGAAAGAGTTGTTGCATTTACTTCTAAACATTAGAATAGTGCTCAACAGAACTATTCCACAATCAAAAAAGAAATTTTAGCTATTGTTTTATGTATTTCAAAATTTCAATCTGATCTGCTTAACCAGAAATTTCTTGTTAGAGTAGATTGTAAATCTGCAAAAGATGTTTTGCAAATGGATGTTAAAAATCTTGCTTCTAAACAAATTTTTGCAAGATGGCAAGCTATTTTATCTGTTTTTGATTTTGATATTGACTATATTAAAGGAGAAAATAAACCTTTGCCTGACTTTTTGACTTGTGAATTTTTACAGGGTAGGTAATGCCTCCAAGAAAAAAGAAGAAAGAACCACCGCCTCCAATGCCTCAGCGCATTATACCAAAGAAATCAATTGAAGCCTCGTCTTCAAAACAATCCCCAGCACAGATATCAGCAGACAAATAGCCCAAAGACTATGCTTTGAGCCCAATTCGATTAGAGGCCATAAAACAGAAACTTCAAAATAGCCTATTTTAATCGTCAACCCAAAACTTTGGGTCGAAATGGTAGAAGAAGATGAAAAGAATTGGAAACTATCCAAAAATGGGCTGCATCAGCTGGATTTCAACTAGTAAAATCCATTCAAACAGAAGTAGTGGTTGCAAGCCCTACTAATTAGAAAGTGTTATTAGAAGGAAAAAAATAATAACTTATATAGTTATCATATGTTTATGTATTAGTATTTTAGCAAAAAGTACGACTCACTTTGGGTAGAGTATTTTTTTTGGTTGTATAATAGATTTTTTTCCTTGAGATTTATTATAAGAAATAAATATTTTATCGGTGTTTCGATTGATGAGTTTGTTTTGGTACGTATTTATATTCGATAATTTTTTATTAATAAAATTTAAAATTTAAATTTGAATTAATATTTTATGAGTTTATTTTGATAAAAAAATGTGTTAGGAAGAATTTTTTATTATTAAAAAAATTATAAAAGTCAATTTTAAATTTAGTAATTTATTTATAAAAATATAAAAAAAACGTTATAACAAAAATAATTATTATAACATAGTTTTTTTGTTTTAAAAATTTTGATAGAAAAAATTGACAAAACAAATAAATCAAATTGAATTTGTGAAATAAAACACTAAAACATTGCTAAACAAATGGTGCCTAAATTTTTTGAAATATATATTGGTAAATATTTTATAATTTAATTGAGAGAACAATAAAAGCTATTAACAGAAATAAGAGTCATATTACTTTTATATAATTTTTTTCCTTATAATTTGAGTGTAAAAATAAATGTTATATTAATAAAACTTTTGGAGCAAATTCAGTGTAAAAGAGAAGAAACCATAAGTTATAGGAAGATGTTTCAAAGAATTGATAAGTTGTAATGATGATGTAGAAAGAAGATAAAAATAAGTTATCGAATTGATAAGTTGTAATGATAAGTAGAAAGAAAATAAAGATAAGTTGTCCTGATAAATAAAGAAAATATAAGAGTTTGATTGATTAAAGATAAATTAGTAAGACGTGTTATTTATTGCTTGGATGCTATTAGTTGCTTTGACAATAACAACAATTTTTTTTTTATTGTTGAATGTTTGTGGGATGTTCTTGTAGCTATAAAAGCACTGATCTCCATTGAGTGTTTTTGACGGTTTAATGTTTGTGGTTGATTTTTTATTTTACTTTAGCTGTTTTTCTTTAAAAAAAAATTGGACAAGATTTGATCTTTGTATTGATCTGTTAATGCGTAAAGTTCAAATTTTTTGTTGATGGGTTTAAAAATTAAAGTTTGATAGAAATAAAAAAGTTGAACGATGTTTGACGAACGAGAAGAAAAGTAATTTTTCAGAATTTTTAAAATTTGATTGTTTGAAAATTATGATTTGGTGGATAATTGTGAAAAATTATTGGTGAATAGTAATTAAATTGTTTAAGATTTGGTATAATTGAGTTGCTTTAAAAAAATAAAAAGTTGCAACATCCATGGCTGCCTTCAACTTTAACCAATAAGAAGAAATGATTTTTTAGAAATTTTCAATTTGACCTCAAATTTTTTATACTATTTAATTTGACCTCAAAATTTTCTATTAAAGAAGGAGAGAGAAATACAATGAGGGGTATTATAGTACTTTTATGTTATTCTGTCAGTTTAGACGAATTTTATCCATTTCACACATTAGTCTAAATCATAGAGGGATTATTTAGACATTATGAAACATAAGATAATAAAAGAAAAGTTTTCCAAATCACAAGGGAATAAAATGAAATTTAGCCCTAACATTTTAAAAGTTTAAAAGTTAGTCATTTGTTATGATTCTATCATAAAATTATCAAATTTGAGAATCATAATCCTTCAAAACAAGAATCATAATCCTTAATCCTCTAAATACCAAATCGAAATCACATTTTATAAAGGTGAAGTAAAAATTTCTAATCCCTACCGAAAGTGGCACCACACCATCTTAGATTCAAATACTCCATCTTAGTTGATTGGGTGGTTCATTTCGTAAATCATCCTAATTGTGAGCGCTTATTTTGTTTGGTTTTGTATGTGATGGACAAAATAAATTAAAAGACTTTAATGTGAAAAACTATTTTGTCTTATTTTATATATGAGTGGCTAGATAAATTAAAAAATAAAATGCAAGAGTCTATTTTGTTTTGTTTTGTATGTAAGGGACCAAACAAAATAAAATGTGAAATGTGAGAGCGCATATGGTGATTTTTCTAAAAATGTTTATCATTAAATCCTACATTTTGAAATATTCTTTGGGTTGATATGTAATTTTTTTTTTGTTTCTCACTTAGTGGAATTATAATTTCGCAAAATTTATCATTAGAAATTTCCCAACATGTATAAATCATCAATACGCTGTAGAATGGAATATATCTTTTATAGATCTAAAGTTGCAATATGAAATCCAGACCTAAGAATTTTCTTTCATTTTAGCAAATTATCATGCTTATGAACATTTTAATTTATCATTTCAAACTAATATCATCATTACTAATAGATTAGTAATAAAGGACTTAAAATAGACAAGTCTTCCATTGCCTAAACTAATCAATGTATGCCTTGAGATTTTTTTTCCATCAATAAAGTTTATCACAAATTCTAAATCACCCTTTCCATTACTTTCATTGCTTGAACTGGTCAATTCATGCCTGTAGATCTTTCTTCCATTCAAGAAAATCCATTACCAATACAGTTTCGTTTGCTTATTACTGTTGACTATAACATAACAAATTGATGAACCAAATAGTTTTCAAAAAACCTTTTTTCTTGCTTTTCTTCACTATAAAAATCTTTTCTAAGCCTTTCTTTATCTATTTTAAAATCTACTTTAAGCATCTTAAGTTTTCATAACTTTTTCTTCTATATTGTTTCTCATAATAGAATATATAGGTGATCTGGAAAGGCTATTGTTTTTACTTTGTTCTGAAGAATCTGTTTGAGTTTCTACTGTATACCTAGACTGTTGTATTCTAGACGTGTTGTCTAACCCATGGATACAAGTATCTACAGAAGATACCAAAGACCTTGCTGGTTGCCTAGAAGATGAGCTTCAAAAGATCTTCTAGAATTTGAGATCTTAAGGCTTTGGGTCCTATCGAAAGTGATTTTGACTCCACCACTAGGGAACTGTCTGATATTAGATACCATTGTGTTTTGGACTGGTACCAAAGGGTTTGCTTCTGGCAAAAACCAGTATTCTAGCAATGTTACTTGATTCCACTTTATGTTTCTAGGGATAGACAATCTAGATTTAGCTAGATCTATTTGAAACATGACTGTTTCTCCTTTCTTAGAAGCACTTACTGCTTCTGTGTTAAAAACCGAATTTATATCTTTATACTGAATTATGAACAAGATTGTAACTGAAAGTGTTCCAGTTTTAGCTTTAAAATGAGCAACTTTGACATTAAGTTAGGGCATCAAGGATGTTCCTATTCTGTAGAGAAGCAGTAAAGTTTGAAAAATAGTCAAAATATACAGGTCCTTCACATAGGCTAGTTTCAATCATGCCAAGTAAAGAATAATCAATGTTTAGAAACATGCAATCTCTAAGAAAAAGGAGTAAAGAAGTATCTAATCATTCTCTACTTAGGGGTTTTGCAGCAACTTGTACAAGTCCGAAATGCAAAAAATTATATTTTTGCCTATGTTTTTCAATTGTCCTTTTAAACAATAATTTGATATTTTCGTCATTATTTAGATTAATAGCTTGTTCGACTGTTTTGACATTATAATCTGAAATCAAGTTCCATTTATTTTTATAAACTCCATTTGTGGGTATTTTAGGAATTTTTCAATTGTCAATTGATTGGTCAATGTTTTCGATGTTTACTTCTTCTTTTAAAACAACATTGTTTGAAAAGCTTGAAGAAGCGTTTGAAGAAGAGCTTGAAGATCTTTTGGAAAAAGATTTAAAAATAGAAGACATAAATTAAACAAATCAGTTCAGAAAGTTCAGATCTGGCAAACAGAATATAAAGCAAGTAAAAATCTAGATGTAAAATCCCTCCGGTTGGCACATCACCATTAGGAACCATGACATATAACCATATATTTCAAGGTTTCTGGATAAAAATAATGTAAATTTGATAGGTTGCAGCTTAAGTTTCATACTACAATATGATACATACCAGATGAGATCTGTTACCCTCAATAATGGTCCATTTTAGCCTATAATCCTCTTAACACAGCTTCAAACACATGTTGGTCAACTAACAGGCACAAGATTTAAGCTGAAAATTTATCCTGCCACTAGTACAAAAATAGCCTGTTACACCGGTTAAATCTGGATATTTACACCGGTTATTTTAAAAATGAACCGGTGTATATATAGGCGGGGTAAAATGTGCATATTTTTTACACCGGTTTTATATGTCTTTGTTACACCCATTTTTTAATTTACACCGGCTATTTAACCAGTGTAAAAAGTTTAGTTTACACCGGGTTTTCTCTAACCGGTGTAATATGTATTTATAGTTACATCGGTTTTGCTTGTACCCGGTGTAATATGTATTTACATTTACATTGGTTTTCTTGTACCCGGTCTAATATGTATTTACCATTTACATCGGGTTTTTTTATACCCGGTGGTATATGTATTTTTTCCTACGATATTAATTTAAATCATGCATTTCACAGAACAAAACAAACACAACCGCAGAATACGAGAGAGTTTATAACAATACCAAATCCCAAACGACATATTGAAAACAATGCATTCAACATTGCCATTAAGTAAGTAGACAAAAATTTTGTACATATATTACCAAATATTGGATTCTAAAGTCAAAATATTGCATTATACATATACTTTACATCTACGATATATACATGTCGCTAAGAAATAATGAATCGGAAATCTATTATCTTTTAGTTTGCATCCATTAACGCTTGGAGCTCATGATTCATTACATAATTAGCCCGATGCTTGTCGAACAATATTCAAAATCTGTTTCTGTTAGATGCTTTCACGTCTTTTTTGAAGCACTAATACATTCAAAAAAAGTCATTATATTATTAATAATCCATATGCAGAAAAAAGGATTTGAGTAGCAAAATACTATGATAATGAAATAATAAAACAAAACCCAATAACCTTCTTGAAATCCTTCTGCTCTATGACTCCTCGGAGTATGATCAATCGCATGTACCACATGACATAATACCCACATTCCCAATTTGAGACTTGCCTCTTGTGCTACAATTAAATAATAATGTCATAAAAAAAAATAACATTGTTTACATTAGAACATTAAGTCGAACAATTGAACAAGCTTACATTTATATCTATCCATTGAATTGTTTTATGCGTCGACGAGTGATCCCCTTCAAGTTGTGACTGATATACCCTCGATACACTGTAAAAGACAACATTTAAAAGCTTATAAATAAGAATTAGCAAATAAACATGTGATAATATCAGTAATATAATATTCGAAAAATTATGAAGAAATATAAATACGTGTTCATCAAATTCGTAGCATTATCTCGGGGGCCTAAATGTACTGGATCAAACCAGTACACAATCATATCCTGTGGTTTTATTGCCAATAGCATCCAGTGTGCACTGAAAAATAATAATAACATAAAAAATTCCAACTTATCAATGAATAAACCTATTGAAAATGCGGTTAAAAAAGTAAAGCTATTTGAAATTTAATTACTTTAGAAAATACGGCGCTAGGTAGATGCTCTTGTTTCCATTCTTCAGGGTAGACACAATGTACTATATTCTAGATGTTTTTTTATTCCCGAACAATTGTATACGATCTGGAGATAGGAACACTATCCCAGTTTGACCCTGTTCTATACATAGTGTATACATTGTCCTAC
The DNA here is from genome assembly GCA_016586305.1 of Ophiorrhiza pumila. NCBI lineage: Eukaryota > Viridiplantae > Streptophyta > Magnoliopsida > Gentianales > Rubiaceae > Ophiorrhiza > Ophiorrhiza pumila. Next base: position 15,762,520 of record BLIW01000011.1, read on the forward strand.
AACATTCATCGACAAATATAAGGACACGCTTGATTAGTTAAACTATATTGCAAATTAACCAAAAAAGAAAATAAAGTTGAAACTTTAAAAATATATATGAACTTAATTAACTTACTTTATGAACACTTGCATGCAATCACCCGTCACCATATCAAACAACAAGAAATCACTGAGGCTCTCATTAGTAGAATATACTAAAATACTCATTGCCCACTATTCCTTCCATCATCTTGATTGTGTAGTGAAGAATCAGTCGAATGGTGGCTCACCATATGTACAATTGCGTAAAGATCCATCGAGGTTGAGATAATTAATGGGATTATCTGTTTCTTGCGGGTGGGCACCACTTTGTTTTCTTGGGTTGAGGGGATTTCTTTCAACCTTTAGAACTTTCGGGTCCGGTACCTTTAAAAAATAACTCAGTAATTAGAGATGTTTATTAATAAATTTATAACAAAAAAACACAAAGAATCATATATAATTACACCTGCAAATCTCAACCAATGACCTTGGCCACTCTAACAGATTCCCAAATCCTGTCCCAACTGTCGTGGCCTCATCATCTGAAAATGGCAATGGAGCATCATGTTCGATCGAGGTAATGATATTGACCTTCCACTCTGTCCCGCATTACCTCTTTCTCGTGATTCATTGATAAATTATGTAGCCTCCTGGTAGCTACAAGACGCCTGCCCTTTAGTATGATCAATCATAAATAGGCGACATTCTGTTCCATCCTGTGAATAATAGACAAATATAGTATATATTAATAAATGAGTTAAATGAAATAATTTTAAAAGAAAATAATTATAATTTGTTACCTCAAACTCTCCCAATGAATCTGGAAGTCCAGAACCAGAACATACCGGTATGTGCTCTGCCACGACTTCCCTACTTATAGTCTCTGGAGCTTTTAACTCTTGTTGCTTCAATGATGATTCCGTACTAGAAAACTTGAGACATGTCTCGCTAGGAAAAACTGGAACTGGTTTGCCCAAAACTCTGTATAGGGTCCCTCAAGTGCTTCAGACAAGAACCTAATTTCCCTCTCTGAATGAGGGTGATTGTCTACATTCGTAGTACGAGACCGGACGATGAGGCTCCAAAAACTTGAGACGTCCGTAATTTCCGACCCCAAAACCCCTTATGCGACCGGGGGTGATCTTTCTTTCCCGTAGCAATGACAAGAATGTCATTATTTCCCTCTCCATAGGGACTCTCCTTGACTCTCTGCGATTGGTCAAATCATCCTGATCAATTGTATCCAAACATTATTCTTAATATAATTCACATTATTAAATTAATATTAATGGACATTTTACTTAATTGAATAAATTATACTTACAATTGTCATACTAACATCTCTAGCCGCGTCGGTTGAAAAGTCACCATGCTTGTTTTTGTGACCTTCCTTGAAGAGATGATGACGGGGAATTGGTGAAGGGGGAGAAGTTGTTCCACGGGCCTCCTCTTCTGTCATACCGGAGTCAATCTTCCTTTGTATTTTTGCCTCAAATTTGTCATTCATCATCCTTTTTTGTAACTTTGAATATCCATCGCGAGACATTGTGTGATGGAGTTTGTTCTTGTTCGAACTCTCTTGGCTAGCAACACGCCTTACCTATTTGTTCAAAAAAAGGAAAATAGATATCATTCAAATTGTTAACTTTAAAATGAAAATGAATAAAAAATTGAAAAAATAAATATATTACCTGCCATTCTTCGGTTAATCGATTGTTGCGGAACATCTCCCATGTATCCCTACTAAGATACGGATATATAGCACATGGGTCCTCATCCTTTAGGCTTCCAAATATATACCGGTTCAAGGTTGTCTTCCAGCCCCGCCAACGTTCCCCCAGCCGTCACTAACCACTTCTTCTTCAGTTTTGGTGTGGACCAAAATTCAAAGGTATCCTGATAAAAAAAATAATATCTAACATTAGTCAACGTAAATATAATATAAATTGAAAGAAAATATGTGAAAAAACATTAAAACGGCCATTAATATCTTGCACATACCAGTAACTCATCCCAAATCATGTCCTTTATGTTCGCATCGACTTCAGGCCATGAGTTAAATTGCACAATATTAACTTTACTGCGCGCCATCAACGCAATAAAACTAATCCATTCATTATGTGCTTTTTCAGTAGTAGGCTCACCATCCTCATCGAATACAATAGGTGTCTTTTCTTCCCTTGCCCTCCTTGCCAAAATCTCGCTACATTTTGTTCCTTTTCTTCTATAATGTGTATGGGTTTGATCATCGCCATCCCCGGTGCGTGATCGTCGTTTGCTACCCATTTCAAGAAGGATAAAAAAGAATCTGGGCAAGGATAAAAAAGACAAGTGTTCAAAAGAATGCAAAATGACTTTCTTTACATATTGGTAATAAATAGATTCTTGGACAAAGAATTTTTAACCACCAGGCATATCCACACATCAAGCAATGCGGTTTAACTACAAAGCGCAAGTAAAACACACCTTGAATTTTCAAAACAGAACCATTCCCAATTAATTTGATGCAATTTTTTGTCCTTAATCCATTCATTTTGATTCTAAACTCAATCCTAAAAAGCATTTTTGAACAGGTTGTTTAGAGGTGCCGATATACTTTTTAATCCATTCATTTATATATGTTGAATGGAATTTGTCAAACAAGCAACCAAACTACTATAGAAAAGGTTTAATACCCCATCCCAACAATAAAGATTTTGTGAAATTGAAGTAAACACATTACATGTAGCTGTTACCACAATTATCCAATTTTACAAATTCCATTTCCAATCTAAACTCTTTTTGGCCTTTCATCAAACATAAAACAAGCAACCGAACTACTAGGCAAATGGTCTACTACTTAATCTCCAAATTTAACTAAACAGATTTCTTTCACCTAAACTTTGCAAAAACACAAAGCGACAAGAACAGAACAAGAAATTCTCGTCCGGTCAAAAAACATCAAGAACAGAACAAGAAACTATTTTGCCCTACTAGAAATCCGACAAAGAAAAAGAACAAAAGATCATGAATTTTGTTGTTATTTACCTAAGTTTGTGATAGACGAACTTGTATTCAAATGCTATGTGGAAACTACTGAAATTAGTTTAAAACGTCTCACATTTCAACATTAGAAAGCAGACAAGAAAGTTAAAAAACAATCCCTACTCGAACCTTTTTCAAGCGGGTGGTGAAGTGGGCACTTTCGTAATGCTTTCTGAGCTAGCTGAAGACTCCGTAGTAGTAATTAACCGGAGATGATTTCGAGCCTTTTTCAAAATTTCAGCCACAATTGTGGTGAGTTTTGGTAGAAGACGTACTAGGGCTTCTTACGCTAGGGCTTCTCACGCTAGGGCTTTTTGTTTACAAATGGAGGTGGAGGTGGAGGTGAAAATGGATGTGGAGGTGGAGGTGAAAATGGATGTGGAGGTGGAGGCTAATGTAGAGTTTTGGTAGGAAACTATTAAACGGCGCGCCAGGGTTTTTGGTTTAAAAAACATTTACTCCACCGTGATAAGTCGGTATTTCACCGACTTATTCGCTTGACTTTCTTTATCTTTTGCGATGGATTTTGCGCGAAAATGATACTTGGTGTGTTGACAGTATGCTAGAACGTGCATGTTTTGGAAATTGTTAAAAAGTGGCTAAGTGTTGTAAAACAGTGTGAAAGTGCCGTGATCTTTGGATATGAAAAACACTTAGTCCTGCACGCCACTGACCTCCAAGTTGTCCTGCACGCCACTGACCTCCAAGTTGTCATGTACATCACCGACCTCCAAGTCTTCATGGAGGTCCACAATTCACTATGCAAGAGTTCATGATTTGGAGGTCCACACCTTGGAGGTCCACACTTGGAGGTCCACATGGAGGTCTACACTTTAGAGGTCCACAATTCACTATGCACAAGTTCATGATTTAGAAGTCCACAATTCACTATTCACAAAGTCAGCACTCACACTTACGTTATTCTCACAACACGCACAACACATCACTGAGCTCCTAGTGAAAGTCCACAACTACTCACACTTGCACTGCACTCACACTTTGCACTGCACTCACACTTTGCACAAATACATCGTACACACACGCACAACACATGCGCGCCCGCCTCACACACGGCGGTCGCCACACACACGGCGGGCGCACCACGCGCCGGCCTCACACACGCACACACACAACACGGAGGGTGCACACGGCGCCCGCCACATGCACGGCGGTCGCCCACGGTGACCGCCACTCACACGGCGGGTGCACCACGCGCCCGCCACACTCTCAGCACATACGTTGCACAGTTTGCACATTTTATCCTTTCTTTCATATTTTTCCTTTGTTACATTTTTAGTTAGGAATTCTTTCATACATTTTGTATACACTACACTCCACACTTGCTCCACACACATTTAGCAAACACCGCATCCAATATGTTTGAGATTTTGCCTCGTCACTCTTATTTGTCAAATACACGTGTCTTCACTAAATTCTTGGCTTATATTCACAGGAGCACGTGTCAACATCTGGGCATAGAAAGGAAACTTCCAGGAAGCTCACTTGGCTAGGATATGGAGAAAAAAACTATAAAAGCAGGGGACAGCCCGGAGAGCCAAAAAAAAGGGGGGAAAAGGCGGCCGCACACAACACAACATAGCATTCTTTAGATTAGGGTTCATAGTTTAGCTTAGGATTTTCTCTCTCTTTTTCCTTCTTTAGATCATACTGTCTTGAGGATCAATTGTGTGGATCTTTAGCTTATTTGAGACATTCGTATTGCACATCATGTGTTTGATATTGTTTCATATATCTTGTTGATGCTTTATTTCAATGCTTACTCACTCACGCCTAGGCCCTTCATATGACTTGCAGTACCACTGAGGTCAATCTAGTGCTATCAATGGAAATTGAAATAACATCACTAGAATAGGGAACAACTTGAATCAGTCATATGATCTGTCTAAGGATGCAACGTCGGTTGTGCATTACCAATGACAATTGAAGTTAATATAATGGAAAGACTTAGGATTGTTTGAACATTTGAACTCGGACTTTGGTTGACTGTCTTGTCCAAGGGAGTTGGGGTTCTAGTGTCGGATAGGGATCGGGAATTAGGAAGCTGAGCCTTGGTCTTGCCCTACCAAGGGAAGATGAGAGGAGCATGGTGACTTAGGATTGTGAGTCTTATAAGGAGATCAACCCTAAGCTCACTAGAAGGTCGACCCCCTCATTCATGCTTTTACACAAGTCAATGATAATAGGCTGAGATCCATACCAATTGGTTCATCCTCAAGTCAGTGCTTGCATACTAACCTTGCATTTCTCATTTTTGCATTCATATTGTCTTGCATTTGTCCCATTTTCTTTGGTTTCTTGAACCAGTGATCTCTTGACATCCAAACCTTCCCTGTGGATAGGATCCCACTTGCCACCTCTGCATTAGTTGAGTAAGTTTGGGTATTTGACGAGGTCGAGCGACCGACCTCCACTGAAAATGGCGCCGTTGCCGGGGAAGGCACGGTTGTGAGAGATTGTTTGTTTAATTGATTTGTGATTTTTTTTGTGATTTTGTCATTATATTTTTGTGTGTGATTTTCTCCTTTTTGTGTGTTAGTGTTTGTGTTAGTAAAATTCATTTTTGTTGTTCTGAGCTTTAGTTTGCTGTGTTCAAGTTGTGGTAAGTGCAGGGGATTTGGAATTTCATTAGACTTGTATTGTGCACACCACAAGACATCAAATATGTCAAGGAGGTTTGGGGACTCTTTTGAGCCTTATTACGATTACCCACCAGATTGGATGGATGACACACGACCGACTCCTAGAGTATTTGATAACTTCTCCCCAGCAAGATACTATGAGTCATGGCATGACCAACAGCAAGGCAATGAGTTTTATCAAGAAGAAGAGCAAAACCACATGTTATCTCAAATTTTGGACAAAATGGATAGAGTTGAAACGAGGATGGCTCAGATGGAAGACAAGGTTCCAGAGATACAACAGAGTCTTGATCGAATCAATGTCTCAATAAGCAACTTATGGGAACAACTTGAGACACCAGTCCAAAGTGCTCCAGGCCACTCAGAAGGTATATCTCTCATCAGTAAAACAACAACTCTTGAGGAAATTTTTTTTGATATAAATGCCAATGTTGATTGTGGTTTAAACTGTCCAAATGAGTTGGAGTCTACAAATGTTAGAGACGTCATACTTGAATGCTCTATTGATGAATCTCTTGTGCATGAACATTTGAGTCCTTCTGATGAGAATGATGTCTCTTGTGATGAGTTTACTGATGAGGAATTTAGGGCCTCTTGGTTTCTTACTGCCAGAATGGGGAGATACTTTCATGAGCAAAATTATGCTGTTGGACTTCCTTTAGATAATTCTCCTTCACTTGCATGTCCTATAACATGTGCAGAGACTCTCATTAAACCATTTGTGAGCATGAATGAAAATGATACTACACTTGTTAATAAAAATGACAACATGACCATTGGGCAATTTGTTGAGACACCAAATCTTGAAATTGTGCATGAATCTATAGTTGTGAATGGAGTCCAACAAATTGAGAACAATGAGATGCCTTTGTTAAGTGTGCATAGTGAACCAAATTTTGTTAACAAAGGAATAACTCCAATTGATCCATATGTTAGTTTGAGTTACGATGATTTAATTCTTTGTAAGAAAATAGCTAACATGGTGGAGAATTGTTTTGTTGATGCATCCATTTTTGAAATTACTGATAAATTTTTTGAGACTATGGATGCACAATCTGTGGTTGAGCCTTGCAGGGTCTTAGAGCAAAAGTTGGTGGGAGAAGTGAAAGAGGTGAGACCTGCGGGGGAACATACATGGTACAAGATGGAGTTTACTAAGATTGTTCCCCATGTGCATGAGCTCCATCACCTCTTTCTGAAAAACATTTGTCCAGTTCCATACTGGAGAAAAAAGAGTGATCATGAAAAAGGATTCTTCTGGTACAGGGATGGATACTCTGAATCTTGAAGAAGGAAGCTTCATGAATAAAGTCTAGCTGGAGACTGAATAAATCCAGAACTACTTAATCCACTTCTCTTGAATAAATTGATATTTGATGTTTTTAGTCACTTTTGCTTTTGTTTTGTTTATGTAGTTAGTTGTCTCTTGTGTGCAGGAGCCTCAAGCAAAGGCCTCTTAAATGCCAAGTGTGGAGGTCCAAGTGTGGAGGTGTTGGCAAAGTGCTATTAACTGGACATACTATACACCACCATGACTCGAGGTCATGGTGTGGCACTCACTTTCACACCACACTCATTTGCTAATCTCTCTTGCACATCACAAGTCACAGCTCACACACATGCACAGTAGGTTAGGTAGCACCACCACTTTAACACCAAGTTTCCAACAAGTCAATATTCACTCATATTTGCACAGTATAAGGTATGAGCTCATTCCCTTCTGATTTATTGGACTCTATTATTTGTGGGAAATACCTTATGGAACTTTAATGATTTATTTGAGGTGAATGTTGTCTAGTTGGTTGAATTCTCATGCATATTGTAGAAAAGGTGAAGTGGTGACCATGTGAAATTTAAAATTGCCATGAACCTAATGCATTATTGGGACGCTTTTATTGCATGAATTTCTACTCTAGGATGGGAAGCATGGTTAGTGTGCTTACATGAATATAAGTTTTATACTTTGTATAGTGACTTGTGTATTTTTGATGCAAGGATTCACAAGCACGAGAGTGGTCATGCAGCAAGGGGTGAGCTCAAACACTGGATCCAGAAATGCGCAACCCCCATCTCCTGGATTCTCTTGATTTTCCAACCAACCTCCTCCTCCTGGAACATAAACTTGGTAGTCTCTTTCCTTTCACACAATGGGGACCATTGTTGATTCTAAGTGTGGGGGGAGTCCGTCTTGCATGCTCTGGAGGTCCATGTGTGATGTGTGGTTATCAAATCCTTACTTTGCCTTTGCTTTGAAATACTTTGAATTGTTTGTGTGTTTGTTATGTATTGCAGGGATCGGAGGTGGTGTGATAGTATATTAGTATTAGGAGGTGTTTTTATTTCGTTTCAATTTTTTCGTTTCTTTGTTCTGTTGTGGGAATGAAAAACAAGGCAGTGACTAGCACTGATCTTGTAGTGTGCTTTCCATTTCAAAGTTGTGATGTAGTGTGCTTTGATTTCCAGTTGTTATGAATGTAAGAGTGTGATGTTGTGTTGTGCAAAGATTGCCACTGTCCATCTAACACACTTGCACAATCTATTACATTCGCACTTCTAATTTTATCAACAAATCCACCAATCCACAAACTGTTCAATGTATGCGAAAATTTTTGAGTTTTATTGAATTCATTCGATTGCATACGATATTGATGGGTAAAGTGTGGTGTTAATGTAAGATAGAAACGCCAGCACAAAAATTTGACATAGGAGGGGGCTTATGTTTATTTGTTTGTATGTGTTCTCTACTCGTAAGCACTTTTTCTTGCATTTATATATATAGCCTCTTGAAGACACACACGAACATGGATTTCGACGAATAAAGGGAAAAAATAGCCACAAAAACCTGGCAGCCAAGCACCAAAGTGCATTGAATAAGGGGAAATCCCCAGTAAGCTTAGTGAAGTCTTTGTCTTTCATTTTAGTATGAAGTGTTTGTGTGTGTGGACAAAAGACTGTAGTGCAAGAATTCTTAACTAAAGTGCCTGCTTGAGTACTCTGCATAGACAGAATAAGGAGACATATGTATCTCTCAACACACACTTGCACGCTGACGGTTTGGTCTTTATTCACTGCACCTTACTTGATAACTTGTTTGAAGTCGAATAAACTGTAAACTCAATCAAATGTTTTCCTTTGCATGCGAAAATTTTAAGTGGATAGCTGATGATGTTGAAAGTGTTGAATGTGGGGGTGGACAGTTGGTTATACTTTGCTCGGGACTAGCAAAGATTTAAGTGTGGGGGAATGATAAGTCGGTATTTCACCGACTTATTCGCTTGACTTTCTTTATCTTTTGCTATGGATTTTGTGCGAAAATGATACTTGGTGTGTTGACAGTATGCTAGAACGTGCATGTTTTGGAAATTGTTAAAAAGTGGCTAAGTGTTGTAAAACAGTGTGAAAGTGCCGTGATCTTTGGATATGAAAAACACTTAGTCCTGCACGCCACTGACCTCCAAGTTGTCCTGCACGCCACTGACCTCCAAGTTGTCCTGCACGCCACTGACCTCCAAGTTGTCATGTACATCACTGACCTCCAAGTCTTCATGGAGGTCCACAATTCACTATGCAAGAGTTCATGATTTGGAGGTCCACGCCTTGGAGGTCCACACTTGGAGGTCCACACTTTAGAGGTCCACAATTCAGTATGCACAAGTTCATGATTTAGAAGTCCACAATTCACTATTCACAAAGTCAGCACTCACACTTACGTTATTCTCACAACACGCACAACACATCACTGACCTCCTAGTGAAAGTCCACAACTACTCACACTTGCACTGCACTCACACTTTGCACAAACACATCGCACACACACGCACAACACATGGCGGGCGCGCTAGGCGCCAGCCTCACACACGGCGGTCGCACTAGGCGACCGCCGCCTGCCTCACACACGCACACACACAACACGGCGGGCGCACACGGAGCCCGCCACACGTGGGCGACCGCCACTCACATGGCGGGCGCACCACGCGCCCGCCACACTCTCAGCACACACGTTGCACAGTTTGCACATTTTATCCTTTCTTTCATATTTTTCCTTTGTTACATTTTTAGTTAGGAATTCTTTCATACATTTTGTATACACTACACTCCACACTTGCTCCACACACATTTAGCAAACACCGCATCCAATATGTTTGAGATTTTGCCTCGTCACTCTTATTTGTCAAATACACTTGTCTTCACTAAATTCTTGGCTTATATTCACAGGAGCACGTGTCAACATCCGGGCATAGAAAGGAAACTTCCAGGAAGCTCACTTGGCTAGGATATGGAGAAAAAAACTATAAAAGCAGGGGACAGCCCGGAGAGCCAAAAAAAAAGGGGGGAAAAGGCGGCCGCACACAACACAACATAGCATTCTTTAGATTAGGGTTCATAGTTTAGCTTAGGATTTTCTCTCTCTTTTTCCTTCTTTAGATCATACTGTCTTGAGGATCAATTGTGTGGATCTTTAGCTTATTTGAGACATTCGTATTGCACATCATGTGTTTGATATTGTTTCATATATCTTGTTGATGCTTTATTTCAATGCTTACTCACTCACGCCTAGGCCCTTCATATGACTTGTAGTACCACTGAGGTCAATCTAGTGCTATCAATGGAAATTGAAATAACATCACTAGAATAGGGAACAACTTGAATGAGTCCTATGATCTGTCTAAGGATGCAACGTCGGTTGTGCATTACCAATGACAATTGAAGTTAATATAATGGAAAAACTTAAGGATTGTTTGAACATTAGAACTCAGACTTTGGTTGACTGTCTTGTCCAAGGGAGTTGGGGTTCTAGTGTCGGATAGGGATCGGGAATTAGGAAGCCGAGCCTAGGTTTTGCCCTACCAAGGGAAGATGAGAGGAGCATGGTGACTTAGGATTGTGAGTCTTATAAGGAGATCAACCCTAAGCTCACTAGAAGGTCGACCCCCTCATTCATGCTTTTACACAAGTCAATGATAATAGGCTGAGATCCATACCAATTGGTTCATCCTCAAGTCAGTGCTTGCATACTAACCTTGCATTTCTCATTTTTGCATTCATATTGTCTTGCATTTGTCCCATTTGCTTTGGTTTCTTGAACAAGTGATCTCTTGACATCCAAACCTTCCCTGTGGATACGATCCCACTTGCCACCTCTGCATTAGTTGAGTAAGTTTGGGTATTTGACGAGGTCGAGCGACCGACCTCCGCTCACACCGGTTAAACTAATAACCGGTGTAGAAACAAGTATTTTTTACACCTATTATTATTAACCGGTGTAAAAAATACCTTCTACACCGGTTACTAATAACCGGTGTAAAAAACATTGCCTTTCTATACCGGTTATTAATAATAACCGGTGTAAAAAACAAACTTTCTACACCGGTTATTATTAACCGATGTAACAAAAAAATTTCTAGAACGGTTTCGCTTTGTAACCGGTGTAATATTTATTTTTTTGAATTTGTAAAATGCATAAAATTGTAGTTTTCATTCCACAAGAAATAAAAAACATAAGAGTTTTTTTTTTTGTTTTTTTACCCTTCTATATTCGTGCCAATATGCTTATGTGTGAACTATAGTGAATAAGATAAAATCACATATAGTTGCAAAAATGAATATAAATAACTTAATTTTTATAATTATAATTTACCAAAAAAAAGATATAAACACTAAAAAATGGTCCCTCACATCTCTATGACTTTTTGTGTCTAGAAAGATTATTATTAAACAAAGCGTAACTTTTACTTTATTATTTTTAGGGCGAACATGTAGATAATTTAACTATTAAATACATTTATCAAAATACTTATCGACCCTTTAATCTTTTCTTTTAAGATCTATCAAACAACTATTTTAATCGTTAAATCCTATTAAAATTCTTGACTATTTAATTAATTGTTGGTATATAAAATATAAATTAATATTTTAGTGTTTTAAATTTTTGGTCTTTAAATTCTATCAAAACTTTTCTTAATTAAATAATTCTTCGTATATAAAATATACAAATTTAATAAAAATTAGAATATAATATTATAAACGATTAATTGAAATTATGGTGATGTTTTAGTGTTTTAGAAATAAACTTAACTATATTTTTGTACATTTACTACAAGCTTCGTTACAAAAATAAAATAGTTTATAGATTAATTTTTGTATATTTTGTTTCTTTATTGTAAAATTTTTTTTAGTTTTGGAGCAATTGGAATGTTGAATTTTGTTTGATAGGTGCATGTTAAAAGATAAGATTAAAGGGTAGTTAAGTATTTTCTTAAATGTATTTAATAGTTAAATTATTCATATAGCCTAAACAATAATTAGCTCAAAGTTATGCCCTGTTTAATAATAATGCTTCTAATTAAGCGAGCCCTTAATAGAAATTTTCCCTTAATATTAAACCAACTATCATGCATTACCAAGAAAAAAAATCTGCATGGTATCCCTTGTAACTAGAGCAAAACTCTCTGTAAAAAACAAGTTTAAATATATACAACTTTATACCACAATAAATATCGATCAGTAATATTAACAAGCCTAAGTTCCAGTGAAAGATATGATTAAGTTCAGACACCATCGTACATTGAATAAACTTAGTAAAACAAAATAAATGCCCTAATAGCTATAAGTAAAGCTTATGTTGCATGAAGCTCATATCATCCAAGACATTCACCAGTACCAAAATTAACAAAAAAAATAAACAAATTATGTCACAATAGTTAGTGAAGCATATATAAACTATCCAAATCTGGTAATAAACAAAATAATAAGTACAATGAAAAATTTAAATACACAAACGTGAATAATAACTTACAAACTATATCTCACGACAAGGTCTTTCTTTTATTTGACAAAGGATGATCATCAACCCATATGCCTTCCACGTGATCAGTGCGGAAAACGAATGCATCCATATTGTGCTCCTCTTCACTTGTGCTCAGTGGGGGAAAACCTAATGAGAATGGCGGCACATCGTGATTATTATTGTTATCAATTTCATCACCGACATGCAATTTTTTCCATTGTAGGACAATGGACCATTTTTTGTCAATAGGATCAGAGACGTAAAATACTTGTTTTGCCTGGGAAGCAAGTATGAATGGTTCCCCTTTGAAACCTTCCCTGTTCAAATCCACTAGCATAAATCCCAATTCATCAGTTCGAACGCCATTGTTGTTGTCAACCCATTTGCATTTGAAAATTGGGACTTTGAATTTAACATAGTCAAGCTCCCATATCTCCTCAATCACCCCATAATAAGACATATTGGCATACACTGGATTTCTATCTTTTGAACTAGACACATGTAAAGCCTCAGACACTAATGTAACCCCACTATTTTGCGTTGTGCTCCTGTCATCTTAAGTCTTAGTAGCAAATGAAAATCCATTTATGTCATAGCTCGAATATGATAGCACAACGTGACTGGGCTTATAAGCTAACCACCTTAATGTCTCTGTAACAGTTTGGTCCCGAACAGCAGCACTGAACCAATTCACAAATGTTCGATTGTGTTCATTGAGTACATATCTGTCAGTCCAACCACGATGACTTTCCTTTATTTCACAAATATGAGCATTCACATAAGGCTGTACTTCTTCAGAATTGCGCAAGATATATAGATGCGCATTTTGTAATTCATCATTAAAAGGGTTAAACAACTTACCTGCCGATGTCCTTTTTTCTTTGATCCGTTCATCATGGCCAGACTTTGGTAGTCCAATAGCATTGGTATCAGACAAGTACCCAGTGCAAAACTCAATAACCTCTTCAGCTATGTACCGTTCAACAATGCTTGCATCAGGACGATAGCGATTTTTCACATAACCCTTGAAGACTTTCATATATCGCTCAAATGGATACATCTAGTACAAATATACAGGCCCACAAATCTTTATCTCCCTTACCAAATGAACCACCAAGTGCACCATAATGTCAAAAAAGACAGGTGGAAAATACATCTCAAGTTGGCACAAAACTACGACAATTTCATCTTGTAGCTCATCAAGTCTATCACGATCAACTACCTTGCTACATATCGCATTAAAAAAGGAACAAAGTCTAGTTATGCTGTATCTGACATGTTTTGGCAAGATAGATCGAATAGCAATAGGTAAGAACTGCTGCATCAACACATGACAGTCATGGGATTTCAATCCAACCAATTTTAAATCTCACATCGAAACAAGTCAACTTACATTTGAAGAATATCCTGATGGGACCTTGATGCTTTGGAGACTCTCACACAAACTCTGTTTCTCTTTCCGTGATAATGTATACCAAGCGGGGGGCAAGTACGTGCGCTGTCCTCGAATCATAGGTGCTAAATTCGCCCTAATACCCATATCAACCAAATCAAGTCTCGCTTTATAACCATCTTTTGTTTTTCCAGGTATATTCAAAATAGTACCCAACAAACTGTCACATATATTTTTTTCAATATGCATCACATCGAGACAGTGTCTAACATCTAGTGTCTCCCAATATGGAAGATCAAAAAAGATTGATTTTTTCTTCCAACAGCTTTTATCATTCTTGCGAGACTTTTTATGTTTTCCAAATTCCACATTGATATCCTTCACACGATCATGAACTGCCTTCCCACTCAAGGCAATTGGAGCACTTCTGAACTCCTGTTTCCTATTGAAAGATCTTTTCATTCGACGATATGAATGGGAATCAGGAAGAAATCTACGATGTCCAAGATAGACCGTCTTGCTGCCATGTACAAGCTGACAAAAATCTGTATTCTCCTAACATATAGGACATGCTTGGTGTCCTTTAACAGAAAATCCAGATAAATTATCATATGCGGGAAAGTCATTTATAGTACAGAATATCATGGCACGCAATGTGAATGACTCCTGACGATGTGCATCAAACATCAATTCCCCTTCATCCCACAACTTCTTCAAGTCTTCAATTAGTGGGGCTAAATAAACATCTATGTCATTTCCAGGTTGGCGTGGACTTGAAATCATTAATGACATCAAAATATACTTGCGCTTCATACACAAGTAAGGAGGTAGATTGTAAATAACCAACATTACTGGCCAAGAGCTATGTGTACTGCTTAGACAACCATAAGGATTCATCCCATCCGTACACAATCCTAATCTCAGATTTCTTGCATCTCCACCAAATAAGGGGTAAACCGAATCAATCTTTTTCCACTGATCGGAATCTGCAGGATGCCTTATCGTCTTGTCTTCAGGGGAAATATTTCGATTTGCATACCATGTCAAATTTTTAGCATCTCCAGCATTGGCAAACAATTGCTTGAATCTCGGTATTATAGGGAGATACCATAACACTTTCACCGGTGATGATTTCTTCTTCGCAACTATATAATCTTCAACACCATCACCAATTTGCTTCTTTTTGAAATGAGAAACTTGACATTTAGGACAATACAACGAATCTTCGTATTCATTCCTATATAGTATGCAATCGTTTGGGCAAGCATCTATTTTCTTATACTCCATACCCATAGGACACAAGAATTTTTTAGCCTCATAAATGCGATTCGGAAGTTCATTACCATCTGGTAGTACATCATTCAGTAAATTCAACAGTGCTGTAAAACTAGTATCAGTCCACCCATTTGTCGCTTTCAAATTGTACAGTTTTAAAGTAACCGATAATCGTGTGTACTTAATACACCCAGGATATAGAGGCTTTTCGCTATCATTCAACAACGAAGCAAGAATATCAGGCTTATCGGCAAAACTACCGACCACATCCTCAACCATATCATCCAATCGATCATTTTTATTCGCAACATCATCTTCTACCTCATATTCTTCTTGTTTCGATGAATTTTCACTCTCGCCGTGCCATTTCCATATTTTATAAGCAGGATCAAATCCACTCCGATACAAATGGTCTCTTATAGTATCAGGGTCGTCGAACACCGCAAAATTCCTACAATCCTTACATGGACAATAGATGTACTTGGCATTTTTATAAGCAAATTTAATAAATTTCTCAACCTCTTTTTCATACGCAGCTGTTGTCCGATCACCAAATATAATATCACTACGATCCATGACTATCGCACCCTTTAAATTATAAAAAAACAATTATAATAAGTTAACCAACAAAATAAATGCATTGATGCCTTCATAATATTACATCATATAAATTAATCAACCAAATCTGTTTCTAATTTTAATTAAAATATACATTGCTAAAAATATTTACTTCCACAAATTAAATGAAGGACAAAATCATTAATAATTAATAAATTTGTATTATGAAATGTATCAAAAAATCTAAAAAATATACACATGAAAGCCTAAATAAATTAACAAAACATCATTTTAATTACATTTATTACACATATAAAGCATATATATTGAAATCTACAATTTTACAACTTTTTTACAAAAATTAATGCGCAGATCCATATATATATATATATATATATATATATATATATGAGTCAATGCTTTGACAAATGAGAAGCAAAATCATATAAAGTTATCAGTTTATATATAACTAGCTAACCTCAGATGGTTGAGTGGCAAGAACATAAGTTGATTAATTGTAGCTTCTGATTTAGCCTTCAAAAAGATTTCGTGCGCAGCTTTTTGAAACAAATCGTAGGTCTTCGCGACAGGGATACAAAACTAACTTACAGCTGGAGCAGAAGGAAAAAGTTTTTACACACTTGTTATTTACACCGATTATAAGAAAACCGGTGTAAAAAGTGTACCTTTTAAACCGGTTTTCTTATAACCGGTGTAAAAACAGTACTATTTACACATGTTTACTTATAACCTGTGTAAAAAGTGTACTATTTACACCGATTTTGTTATAACCGGTGTAAAAAGTGTACTATTCTTGTTTCATATTACGATAATGCCACTGCGTTTTTATAAATTACACCGGATTATGTTTATGTAGTAGTGTGCAAGTTTGCAGATCTACATAATCCATAATCAAAAACCTTGAAACAAAGGGTTACATACCCACTTCCCCCTCTGGCTTTGATACCAAGAGCGAAGAGTTAGGCTCCGGAAAAGGAAATTAAAACTTAATAATGGAAAGCGGGTCGCAGTTGGACTGCCATTGAAATAGTTAGTGTTAGTGTTAAATTATTTTTTATAAATTTAATTAAATTAGGTAATTTTAAAAGAAAGTATTCTAATTTCTAATTATATTTTTAAAAACTTATCCAATCCCTCGTTATATTTAATCACATTCAGTATTTCATATTATATTTGATTGTCTTTAATTTAGTATATATAGAAATATATTAGAATGAAAAAACTTAAAATCATTCACCAAAATAACTTAATGACCCAATTTAACTTGTTTTATTTGATTTTTGGGTTAAAGAAAGTTTTCAATTATTGATTATATTTAGTAATTATTATATTTAGTAATTTCTTATCATATTTAATTGATTTTTTTGTTTAAATAAAATTTTCAATTCCATATTATGTTTAGTAATTCGTTATCATATCTGATTATCATTAATTTAGTATATGTCCACAATTAAAAAAATATGCTTAAAGGAAAATTCAAATTCCTTATTATATTTGATTTAAATTTTAACAAAATTTCCAATTCTTTATTATACATGACTTAAATTTTCAATGTGTTATTTATATTTGATTATATTTAGTGATTCCTTATTATGGTGTAAAGAAAATTTTCAATTCTTTATTATATTTGACTATATTTAATAATTGTTTATCATTAATTTAGAATATGTCCATAATTAACAATTGTTTGTTTAAATGAGCCAAATATGGTATTTTAAATTCAATTCAATTAAGAGTCTATGTTATTTAAGGATTAGATTTATGCTAAAAATGTAACCAACTAAAACACTAACTATTTCATAATATTAAAATCCTTGTATTTTTGTGCCACTTGTTAAAAGGAAAGTGAATTCTATTACAATTTATTATTTTTATTTATTTATTATTATATATAATTTTTAAATCCTAATAAAACTCTCGGTTTTGATTTACTGGTTTTGTTAAGTGATTTTTACATTCTTGTAAACAAATTGCAACTTATTTTCTAAACAAATTAGATAATTTTTGTGTTTTACTCTACTTTGCAGATATTATTATTTGAATAAAAATTTAGACAATCAAACAAATCTTTCTTAAAAGAAAATTGTTTAACGGCAGTTTTTATGGAGTGTTTTGGTTTTGAAAGTTCCGAAATAAAATGTGTATTTAATTGGTTAAATTATTATTGGTTTAGGATGGTTAATTTATTATTAATTTAGAAATGTCACTAATTTAATTGGTTTAGGAAAGTTCTTGATAAGGTATAAGGTTTCTTGAAATTAACATTAACATAAATATAGTATTAATATTGCCTTACTAATATATGAAATAGAAAAATGAATTATATTTGGGTTTCATATTTTGAATTGGTTTTAGGAAAGTTCTTAAATCCAATTTGTGTGTTTAATAATTATTATTGGTCTATGGTGGTTAAGTTATTATTGGTTTAGAAAAGTTACTTGGCTTAGGAAAGTTCTTAGTAATCTATACGGTTTCTTGAAATTAACATTAACATAAATATGATAGTATTAAAATAACATAAATTATTGTTTTGTGTTAGTACATACACGAAAGAGAAAACGGATGATATTTGGGTTTCGTATTTTCCATTGTACATGTTTTGTAAATTGAATTAATTTAGGAAAGTTCTTAATTGAATTTGATTAGAAAAGTTCTTTTAATTGAATTGGTGATCGGGCCTATATATACTTATAAAATATACTCATTGTTGCTATATACCCCTAATAAAAAATAATGCTAAACAACCCCTTAATAGTGTAAGTATAGCAAGTTTGTTCTCACAGAGAAAGGACAATATTGAAACTTTAAAATTTTATTTTTGGATTTTTATAATTATTAAACTAAAAATAATAAAGTAAATAACAAAGGACAATATCGTAAACGATGACTTGATTTAAAATACAAATTAAGCAAGTATACTCTCGAGATTATATTTTAGGGTTATTAAAAAGCACAAGCACATCCTATCTATGGCTATTCAAAACAAGGGTAAATAACATAACTCACACTCTCCGATGCGGTAAGAGGCAAGGTATGATTTAGGCATTTACCTACTTAAATATTAACTAATTTGCTAAACCTTCCTATGTGATAAGAGGCAAGGTTTACTTCCTTAATTAACCCGAAACTTAATACAACTACCAACTAACAAACCCTCTAATCCAACCGCTCCTATGTGGTAAGAGACAATGGCGAGTCAAGTCACGCTAATGCTAAACTAATCCCCCAAACTCCCTCTATATAGTAAGAGACAAGATTAAAGCAAATTATCTCTAAAAAATTCACTGCACTATAAGAGTACTTATATTCATCATACATAACACTCGCGGCATATCATACACAATTATGAAGAACACAACAAAACTCATTTAACCAAGACCATCAAATATAACATAAACCTGTGAATTAAGCACAAAAACCCTTATTCATAATTCTAGGAGCACAATAGATTTAGCCGAGCATGGTTAAATCGAACATAATAAATTTAACAATAAAGCACATTATTGAAAACATAATCTTGAAAAAAAAAGATAAAACCTTGAATTGAAAATCCTTGGAAAAGTCTTTAACTCAAAACGAATGAATTCAATAACAAATGTTCCAATTCTGTATAGCTGAAATTCCTCGTACAATAGCCAAAGAAGAAAACTCTAGCTATTACAAAGAGAAACCTTTGCTTAATTCTCTCAAAATTGTCACCTCCCTAAAAATATACGAAACCCTAAAAAAGAAAGAAAGAAAGAAACTCTAATATATTCTAAACTATGAATTCTTCTATTCTTCTATGTTCTCCTCCTTGAAAATACATAATAAATGGTCTTATATAGGAAACAACTTGAAGCCTTATCAAACATTGATAAGATGGCACGTTTTTGGGCCATAACATGTAAGGAACAAGTTAGGAAACAAGCCATAACAAAAAGACATCTTAAAAATGTAAAAAATTGAAAAAAGAAAACTTTTCACGCTGTTTCGCATCCGGACGTCCGACGTCCTCTATGAATTGTTAGAAAAAAAATGAAAATAGTGATCCACGTCACGACGTGGAGCATCTCTCACATCGCAACGTCTAGAGTTTGGCTATTTTTCTCTATGATCCCAGCCGAATTTAGAACAACCCAAAACATGAAAGTTGTAGCTCTATCTCTTAATTACAATGGCACTTGAAGCATTGAATTCAAATGTAAATTGATAGAGATATGATCGAAATACTAAAACCTAGCAGATTTCTTCAGCATTTGTTCTTTATCACCATTCCACGTGTTTCGCGATGTTAACCCTTCTTGGAGTCTTGAGCCTCTATGGGATCAACTTAGAACTTATTTTCCACTCTATACAAGGTCTCAAAGTATAAGATTGATCATCAACTATTGGAATTAAGATCTTGAACATCTTGTGAAACATAGAACAAGCTTCTTCATAACAAAAGACACCTTTTTGGCCTAAATCATATCTTTCTTGATCTTTCTCAATCTTTTCCTCTCATTTTGGCCTCTATGCTCAATATCCTACAAAATACACTAAAAATATATTAAATACTGACAAAGACAGTGCAAAGTATAAGTGAAATAGAATATAAATGGTGAACATATTTTGTCTTAACAATTGGGTTAGAAAAGTTCAATTGAATTGGGTTAGGAAAATTACAAATTATTATAAAAATAACATTAATGTAAAATATAAGGTTTCAATATTTAAAATATAATTTGGTTTCTTGAAATTAACAATCACATAAAATTAATTGTAAAATAAAATACATTCTTGTGCTCCTTTTGTGCTTACATGAAAGAGAAAAAAAGAATATATTTGAATTTGATATTTTTCAATGTGTCTTTTTAATTGAATTGGTTTAGGATTTCTTGAAATTAAAATCAACTTAGTATAGTGTTTGGTGATTAAATCGTAATCTTATCTTATTTTTTATTATTTAAAAAGAAAAAATAATTTCTCACTATCAAAAATTTTGTTTGTAACTTGAACTTTCTTGAAAATACCATTCAGGTCAATGAGTATAAAGTAACCTTCGCATAAAAAGGAATCAAATTTGTGTATCTATAAGATAGAATTAACTAAAACATCAGAAATATCATCCCAACACTTACAAGAAGACAATAATTCAAAACTCAAGAAAACACTAATTCAAGAAAACATTGAAAAAGTTATTCTATTTAACAAGAAATAATAATAATATGTCCGCACAACAAGACAAAACAGATTATTGTAAGTTTTACCAAGACAAACTGAGGCTGAACCTTTTGGCTTCAAAGCTAGAGAGCAATAACCTATTATTAATAAGAAAATCTTCCCACCCATCGAGCTAAAAGAAAAGCAACTATTCCCAAAGCATTAATAGGTGAAACATGGTATTTTAAAACAAAACAAATGCATATAAGTATTCCAAAAAATAAGAAACATGTGAATAATCTAAACAAAAATAGCAGAGTATTTAAAAACAAACAAGATTAGCTATATATTAGAACTCTTCAAAAATTGAAGATGAAAAACTCGAGTATAAAACCGAATTATATGAAAAAAAAATTCAAAATCATCAACAAAAAAAGGAAGAAAAAGGGCTACCTAGATTTTGTCCGAGTATAAAAGACAATTACCTAAAAAGATAAAAAAATAATTATTACATAAAAAGATCAAGAACAGCTTTTACGTAAAAAGATCAAGAATAATTATTATATAAAAGATCAAGAGATAACAATTATTATTATAGAGAAAGATCAAGAAATAACAATTATTATTATATAAAAATCAAGAACGTTTTGAAAATAAGGACTACCTATATTATCTAATTCTTCAAAAGCTGAAGATGAAAAATAAAGTGAATTATATGGAAAAAAATAAAAAACATAAAAGAAGGATTACCTAGATTTTGTCTAATTACAAATGTCAACTACCTAAAATGATAAAAAATAATTATTACATAAAAAAATCAAGAACAATTATTATATAAAAAGATAAAAAGAAACAATTATTATATAATAACATGAATTACATGAAAAAAAAACATAAAAAAATAAAAAGAAAAAAGACTACTTAATCCGATTACAAAAGGCAATTGCCTAAAAATATAAAAAATAATTATTACGTCAAAAGATCAAGAAATTGAGACAAAAACAAAAAAATTATTATATAAAATAAAAAGATCAAGAACGTTTAAAAAATAAGAATTGCCTATATTATCTAACTCTTCAAAAGCCGAAGATGAAAAATAATCGTGAATTATATGAAAATAATTGAAAACATGAAAAAACAATAATTACCTATATTTTGTTCGATTACAAAAGTCAATTACCTAAAATGATAAAAAAATTATTATTACATAAAAAGATAAAAAACAATTATTTTATAAAAAGATCAATAACGTAAGATCAAAAAATAACATTTAATATATAATAACGTGAATTATATGAAAAAAATAAAAAACATAAAAAAATAAAAGAAAAAGGATTACCTAAATTTTACCCAATTACAAAGGACAATTAACTAAAAAAATAAAAAATAATTATTACGTAAAAAGATCAAGAACAGTTATTATATAAAAAGATCAAGAAAGTAAGATCAAGAAAGAACAATTATTATATAAAAAGATTAAGAACATTAAAAAATGATAGAGAAATATGAAGAGCATAAAATTATATTTTGTAATTCTTTTAAACATTGAAGATGAATTTACGATAAAAAAAGTAGATAAAACGTCAATTATCTAATCAAAAACAATAATAATAATAATAAAACCAAGAACGGAAAAAAAAACATTACATATATTTTGGTTGGTTAATTGGCAACCTATATATTTATCGATAGTATTCTCTCTGTTATCTAATAAGTATCATTTTAAAGATGTGCACACTAATTAAGAAAAGTGATAAATTCTCCTATTTACCCATATTTATAACCATAACTTTCTCTCTCTTCTTTTAAATAACATTACATAGATAAATGGGGCAGAGGGTAAAATTGGAAGATTTTAGACTTTTTGCATTGAAATTTGTAAAATGACACTTATTTAAGAACAAAAAATGAGAGCTAAAACGACACTTATTAGAGAACAGAGGGAGTATAAGATATTTGATTCTTAATAAGATTTATACATTAATTACTGATTGTATTATATTTAAATAAGGTATGTGTTAGCTCTAAAGACAACCTAAGAGGGAGGGGGGGGGGGGTGAATTAGGTTTCTAAAAATTATCTATACTAATCTATTCAAAACAACAATGAGTGAGTAGTGTGAATTGCAACAAGTGTAATATCAAATAATATTAACCTTTAATATTCCAGAAACACAATGAATAATTACTCCAGTCAAAAGCAATAATTCAAAGCATGAACAAGCTAAGTTAAGAGAAAGAAATGAAAGCAGTAAAGAGCAATTGACACAATCAATTTAGAGTGGTTCAAGCCTCCCCCTTGGAGCGCTCTATATCCACTACCCAAGTTTCCCAACTTAGGATTTCAACCTCTTCACTATGAACTAATCTCCTTTCAGTGGTGAGATGAAAAGAACCACTTTTACAACCAACTAAGGTTCAACCTTCTCACTAGCTATCCCAAGCTATGAGTTTTAGGTTTTTACTCTCACTTGAGAAACCCTTTTCCAATCACTCACAATAGTTGTTTAAGAACAAAGTAACAACCCTCAATTAGGGTGAATATGATAAATTTGAAGCTCACAGTATGATTCCTATAATGAAAATTACAACTCAAACTATATAGCTCAAGAATGAAATGAAGAACTCAAAGAAGGCTCAAGAATTTTGATCTTTTGTTTCTTGTTGAATCAAAGAGAATTTGAAGAGTTGTAGAGAGTGTTTTTCAGATGTGAAGCTCAGGAATCATCTTTCTAACGTTAATGTCTCTTCTTGTATTTAAACTGCCTCAAAGAATGGCGAAAAGTCGTAAAGTATTGAAAGTCCAAAAACTAGCCGTTATGTTGAAAGAATAAGTTTTGGAAGGGTATATCGTACCCTTGGGTCGTCCGAACCTATTTTTCAGCAAGCATGTCAAAACCTGTCATGACAGTTTCGGACGGCCGAAACTCCAAGGGGTTGTCCGAACCTATATTTCGGACAGTCGAAAATCCCCTGCACTGTCCGAACCTAAATATCAGAGTTGCCTCATTTTTCTTCCAAATTTCAGACGATCATTTAAAACAAGGGGGCGTCCGAACCTATCTTTCGGACGGCCGAAAGTTCCCTCAGTCGTCTGATCCTATTTGTTTTCAATTTTCGTTTTCCAAATCATTTGTGCAACTATGTATGACTTTGTGCAAGTGTGTGCCTCACTTTTACTACTTCTTTTGAAGTTCATTTGAAGACTAAAAACATTTTGAAATCATTTTTACTTGAGCCTTAAAAGAGTAAATCAACTTCTTGAGCTATTTACATAATGTAGGGTTTAGGGTTGGGGAAATGACCTATTTTACCATTCTTCCATATCTTTTGCACTCCCAACTCTTTCTTCATACGATAAAGCTCCATGCTTGGATTCTTTGTATATCTATCACATTGAAACACTTTTTGAACCATTAGCATAAACATAATTGTTTGTTAAACATCAAAATAAGTGAGGTTAAGACCCTAGGTCTCACAGTATGCTTTCTAAATTTTTAAAGATTGATTTTCTTATTTATTTAACTAAATCAATTATCTATATTATTATTATATTATTATTTAAATATAGAAATCATTATAATTTCCAACTAGTTTTTGTTATATTTTCCTATTTTATTTAATTTAGTTTTATAATAAATAAAATAAAATACATAATTTATTTAAACTAATTCAATTAAGCAGTTTCCTAAACCAAATCAAATTAAATACTTTCCTTCATCCACGAAATTTCCAAATAATTTTATTATATTTTCCTATTTTATTTAGTTTCCTAAATCCACGAAATACTTTTATTTGATATAGAATTCTAATAGAACTTAATGACTAAAATAAAACATCAGTTTGCTTTTAGATATAATAAATAAATAAAATAATAATAATATCTAATCTAAAAAAATAAAATAAAAGAAAGAACATAAAAAAGCATTACATATATAAAATGAGATACCGGTAGGGCCCTATGGAACAAGGATGCTTATTTTTACATTATTTTGCCAACATAAATTTAGCACATAAAAATTCTTGAGTTCTACGTCTCCACCACAATTTCATTTCATAGAGAAAGCTTTAAAAACAAAGTGAACATTAACACATTGAGAAGAAATATTAATCAATTGCTAGTACAAAAAAGTAAGTACCAGGGAGAGATTGACCTAGCTACTAATGATCATTGCAGAGTATTATTGTATTCAAAAGAAAATAAAATAGAATAGTAGGAGATCAAGGAAGCCAAAATGCGCAGTGTTTCTGCAGCCCTCAAAAGTGTATGCTTTAGACGACTTTGAAGTACATCATGCTCCCATAATAGAGCCAATTCTTGGCATTCCAGTTGAGATGATAAGAGAACATGTAAACAGCATCCTTTGGAAATCCCTGCTCATCAAGCTCAATGATCTCTCCTGCTCCGCCATTGATGAGAACGTCCCACTTGATTCGACGATTAGCCGAGGCACCAGCCCCACCAGAATCAAGATCTAATACATTTTCCTTCAAAATCTCCAATTCCCCATAGTCCATAACTGCCATCTCAGTCTCATGACTGAAGTCCTTCATGAATCCAGCATACCTGTCTGCCCATCCGAACCCATCTCCCTTCTTCATAGAAATGTGTTAGTGGAAATATCTTTTCACATCTTTTCCAGGGCGACAGAGCTAGTAAAGTCCAACCCTACAGCTCACAGCAGCTTCTTTAACCCATATGGATGCATCAATGGTTATCCCTCTAAGATTCATTTTCTTTCCGGATAGAGATTCACAAGGCACTCACCACGAGTCCTATGGACTTCCATTCATTGTTTTCTCTCTCCAGTGTCTTGGATCTCCGGTCAAAGCTTCCCAGGAATCGGCTTACTGAAGCCTTCCTTTAGTCTTCATTTTCCTTTATCTGTATCAAACTTCCCATCTCAAGTGCAAATATACAATTGTTTCTCACAATATATGGACTATTCTATGATGATCCAATACTACTCAGTAGTTAGTAGCAGTGGGCAGTCAAATATACATAGTCCCCAGTTACAAATGACGACCTTTTATAGATAAAAAGTCTAAAAACTTGAATTTAGTTTAATTTGATTTAATTGATGTTATTTCATAAGATAGATTTGGCTATGACTTCCAACAACATGACAATAAAGAGAGACTTCTGTTAAAGACTGGTGATGGAGACAAAGGCAGCAACAGGAAGAGATTTCTGTTCAGACTGGTGATGGAGACAAAGGCAGCAACAGGAAGAGAATTCTGTTCAGACTGGTGATGGAGACAAAAGCCGCAACAGGAAGGAAGATGATATATAGAATGGAGAAAGACTAGAAAGCGATGTTGGTGGTGCTGGTGGTGATAGTGTCTAGCGTTTGGAAGAAGAAAAGAATAAGAAGACGGATGTTTCATTATTCTGGGATGGGTTTTCGTCTTTACATTCATTCTGTACTTCATTTTAACAAATGATTCTGGATTAATTACATCTATTGCTCGTATGTTTTCTAAAAAAAGAGAAAATTTGTGTTAAGCGGCTCTCCAAACCATTATTATTAAAGAACATGTAACTTTAATTTAAATAATTTATATAATTAATAAAAGACTTTATTATTTATGAAAAATTTGTATTGAGGGCTCTTTCCAAACTCTTATAATTAAAAAGGACGTAACTTTAACCTGTTTATTGTTAAGAGTATGAAAATAATTTAATTAATTTATATAATTAGTAAATGAGTTTATCATCCCTTTATAATATTTAATTTTTTCTCTCTCTAGAGTTACTGCATAACTAAACTGATAAGTGGGTTTTATACCAACTTATATGTCTTGAATAACTTGACTTTTAGCTTGTTTTGCATGATTTTATGTCAATATATGTGATGATATGTGTGAAATGTGCATTGTTGTGGTTTTTAATTGTTAGTATAGAAATGAAGGAAAAAACCATTGATTTTACATAAATGAGATGTAAGAGTGCTTGAGGAATAAGTATGAGTAGAGAATTCAAGATGGCTTGTAATGAGGTTATATCAATCTTGTGTGATAATTTGATGAATTGCATTGGAGTGTTTGTGTTATTTTGATGATTGTTTTGGGTGTGTTGAGATGCGCATACACTGCTGCACACTTGCACACATCGTCGCCACATCGCCGCACACATTCACGCACCATCGTTGCACACTTGCACACATCGTCACCACATCGTCGCATAGGTCGCCGCACGAAACCATGAGATCGCCGCACATCTGCTACACACACATTGACAACATTTCATTTTCATGGTTAAACTCACACCATTTACACATACATTCGCAGACACTTGTTCACAACATTGGTTTTCTTCATTTCAGAACTTTTGAAACAAACAATTGCATGATTAACAGTTTCAACATTGCATGTTTTATCAATTCTTTTCAGTATGATTCAAGTTTGCATTTCGGTTAGCAAAAACCTAAAATTATTTCATTTGCTTGACGAATTCATGAAATCATTTACAGCATTCTTTATACGTGTAAAGAACTTTGATTTCACAAAGATAAGTTTCTTGTTTCACTCCTTTTTGATGGCATTTTCTTTGCACAATTTCTTGTTTAATACTTTGCCATTCACTTGCGTTCCTCAGTGGTTGTTCCACTTATTATTAACTTTATCTCTCACTTTTCTTCTCCCTTTCATAAGAGAAACACTCCACACATTTCCTTTACTTTTCAGCAACAACACTTCACATAATTTTTCCACATTTCACTCACACAACTCACACACATTACACGGCGATGCATCGTAGCGATGCATTGCCATGATTTTGTTACACGGCAACACATCGCTGCGATGTGTCGCCATAGAGAAGTTTTCACGGTGATGCATCGCCACGATGCATCGCCATGAAGAAATGAAGTTTGCTGAAATTCAGCTAAGTGTTTGTTTCTTTCTCAGGTTGCAGCAGGTGGGTGAAGGCGTGGATTTCTGTGGCACAGAGGCGCTGGTGCTGAACTGAAGCGCGATGCTCTGGGCACAAAGGCGCTGGAGACATTTCAGAGGCGCGATTACTGCAAGTGGAAGGCGCTGGATTGCTGAACAATGTTTAGCATTTGGGATTTCATTTATGACATTTTTCTGAGGGCATTCTTGTAATACTTTAGACATTTTACGTTTGCGTATTAGTTACATTTTCATGATTCTCTATAAAAAGGGGATGTAACTAATATGTAAGGGAGGATCATTCTGGAAACACAACCAACTTTTGATTTCAGAGCGGGAAATATTTTTGAGAGATCTACTTTCTCTCTCTAGTTTTTGAGCTCGATTTTGGATTCTGATCAAGGATTTGATCCGGCTATTGTAAATATCCTTGTAATTAAGAAGGCAATTCGCATTCCTCTTGAGAATTGGAAGCTTTTGAGACATTTTAATTGGTAAACTCTTCCCAATTAATGAATAGGAACTGCTTAGTCTTCCAATTTGTTGATCGCGAACTAAGAATGGAGTTTTGTGGCTAACTGCATGATAATCTAGGGTACTGAAGGGTGAATGCTTGGTTGAATTGATATGTGCAGTGTTACTAACAATCTAAGATGAGAAATTCAACATTCTCGGAATTGTATTAGTTAAACTTGTTAGATTCGTGCATCTGATCTGGATTTATTGAACTGAGATTTGATTGCGGTCATCATGCTGAGTAAAATCTTAATTCATAAGATTCAGTTAAGAATTCATGAATGAGAACCAGAGATTGCAAGAGTTCTTAAACCTGTTTGAAATCATTCATGTCTGGAGCTAGGCCTCACCATAGGAAGCTCTTAGACTGTGTAGTTCTTAGAACAAGGTGAAAAGAGATCCTCTAACTTGAATGATGAATTTACAAGCTAGAATCGGGCCTCACCATGGGAGATTCTAGATGATTATTTCTTGAGTAATTTGAGTGGAGAATTGAGAAGGCAGGTTCTATTTCACCATCCTTAGGCCCCATCATAGGATATGATGGTGTTGGGAGATTAAGATTGAAGTGTGGTCACCATGCTGACTTCAATTTAGGTCTCCAGTTGCCATTCTCCTCAATTGATATCATTGTATGTTAGTAATACTGCACTATTATATAAATGTAAATGTGCATTCACCCGGAAGAAGCCCTAGATTATCTGTCTCAATCATTTGTGATTTCCTTTGTTACTTCTTGTGGTTTTCCTTTGTGATTGTTCATTTCCTGTTTGTTGTGATTTCATTTGATTTACTTCCTGTTCTTGAGACTATTAACTTTTAAGTCTTGATTTTACCTTTGGACAAAATTGAGCATATCAAACTTCTTGAATGTTCCTTTTCCCTGTGGAACAAACCTTCCTCACTGCTACTACAGTTAGTGAAATTAGGATAAATTGGCGAGTAGCGACATCTTGCATCAATTTTTGGCGTCGTTGCCGGGGATTAGGCATGGTTCTTAAGATTTGAGTTTGTTCTGTTTTAGTTTACTGATCACTTTGTGAGTTGTTTCGTTTTGTTTCATTTGTTTGTGTTCACTTGTGTGCTGGACTATAGTGTTTTTACTTTCGTAGTGTGATTTTTGCTTATTTCGGTTACCGTTGTTCTTGTTTATACTCCAAGAAATCACTTGTGGTGTGTTGTATGCCCAGGTCTGTAAGATCTAGAGGAGAGCCTGAGTTTACACTTGACCTTGAATTGCTAAGAACTTTGAGGAATCGAAGGAAAGAAGGGATGACCGTTCTAGGACCAAGAGTACCTCGTTTTGTTGACCATTATGCTGTAAATTTTGAAAATGGCATTGAGCAGCAGGACATAGACGTTGAGAGTTACCACATTCCTACTTAAATCGTCTTAATGATCACTCAAGGGCAGTTCTTTCAAGGCCTTGATAATGAAGACCCAAATGATCATCTTGATTGGTTATTAGGTCTCTGTAGCACCTTTAAGCTTCTAAGGGTGGATCGAAGTGAGGTGCATAGGATTCTATTTCCTTTGTGTCTCAGAGGAAAGGCTAAACATTGGTTCAAGACCATTGGGGGTGCAAATGCGGCTTTTGAGGAGTTACAAAAGAAGTTTTTGGCAAAGTACTTCCCACCTGCAAAGCTCGAAAAGAGAAGAATGGACATCATGAACTTTCAGCAACTCGATGGTGAGACTTTCCGGGAGGCTTGGGATAGGTTCAACGATCTAATTAGGCAATGCCCCAACCACGACTTGGGAGAGATAAGAGAACTGAATATTTTTTTCAAGGGACTTACTGCCGAATCTTCGTTAATGGTGAAAGCCTGTGCCAATGGAGCTCTTAAAGATAAGAGTGCTCAAGAAGTAAGGGAGCTTTTTGGCCAGATTGCAGAAGATGAGTATTTGTTTCCTGAAACCAGGAAATCACATGGTAGGAGGCAGAGAGGTGTTTTGGACCTTGATGAGGAAACTTCTTTAAATGCCAAGTTTGAGGCTTTAGAAAAGCAGGTGCAGACTCTGAAAGCCACTCAAGCCAGGGCTCCAGTGTTATTATGTGGAGTTTGTAAAGGAGAGCATTATACTGATGAATGTGCTATGACAACCGAATCTCTTCAATATGTCAATAACTATGGCAAGTCACAATACTCAGGGAACTATTCTGGTGGGATCAGAGGAGGAAACCAAGGAACTTAGGGCTGCAGAATCAAGGAAGTCAATATTACCAAGGAAATGAGCAAAGAAGATCTACAAATCCTCCACCTGGATTTGACCAACAAGCCAATGCTCAAGAGACAAGGAAACCATCGGTGGAAGAAATGTTCCATAGGATGTTAGAAAAAATGGACAAAAATGAGCAGAGGTTTGGAGGCTCAGAAACTACTGTCAAGCATCATGAGGCTACCTTAAAGAATTTTGAAATGCAAATTTGACAATTGGCCAAAGCGGTACATCAGAGACCTAGTGGATCATTACCTAGTGACACCATTCTGAACCCAAAAGGAAAAAAAGTCCGCAATGTAATTACTTTGAGAAGTGGAAAAGAGTTGACAAGAAACAAACATTCAGGAGAAAAGAGTGTTCATGTAGAAGATGAACAAAAAGATAAAGCTGAAGAAGTTTTGGAAACTTGAGAAGAGGGTGAGCCAAGAATTTAACAAAGCTGCAGGAAGGAAATACCATCAAAGGGTAGGAAATGAGATTACCAAAGATTCCAACCCTTATAATTTTCCTGAATATGCACCAAAACCTCCATTTCCCGAGAGGAAGAAACCACTACCTAAGAAGGGACCTCAATTCAATAGGTTTATAGATGTGATCAAGCAAGTAAATGTGAATCTCCCTTTTTTGGATCTAGTGACGGCAATGCCTAAATATGCCAAGTACCACTGCGGTGAGAGATGAAATTTTTTTGTGCAGAAATGAGAAACTCATGCCCTCTATCCTAGTGCCACCTAAACTTGAGCTCAAGCCACTCCCACCTTATTTGATATATGCCTTTCTCGGTGAGCATGAAACTTTGCCGGTGGTGATATCTTCTACATTGGAAGGTTAGCAAGAGGAAAAACTCATGGTTGTCCTAAGGCAATACATGAAGGCTTTGGGATGGACCATTGCAGATATCAAAGGCATTAGTCCTTCCATATGCATGCACAAGATTCTATTGGAAGAGAATTCGATGCCTGTAAGGGATAGGCAAAGGAGGTTGAATCCACAGATGATGGATGTAGTAAAAAAGAAGTGATTAAATTGTTAGACTTTGGAATGATTTTTCCCATATCAAATAGTGAGTGGGTGAGCCCAGTTCAATGCGTCCCAAAAAAAAGGGGGGTGTTACAGTGGTAAAGAATGAGGCAAATGAAATTCTTGCAACAAGGGTGGTCAATGCTTGGAGAGTATGCATGGATTATAGGAAACTCAACTCAGCAACAAGGAAGGACCATTTCCCCTTGCCATTTCTGGAGCAACTCTTGGACCGGATTGCTGGCTTCTTGTTCTACTATTTTTTAGATGGTTTTTCAGGATATAATCAAATCGCCATAGACCCTAAGGATCAGGATAAGACAACCTTTACATGCCCCTTTGGAACCTTTGCTTACAAAAGGATGTCATTTGGATTATGCAATGCACCTGCGACTTTTCAAAGGTGTTTGATGTCAATCTTTCATGACATGGTGGAGGATGTAATTGAGATATTCATGGATGACTTTTCGGTTTTTGGCATGTCATTTGAGAAGTGTTTGGGGAATTTGGCCAAGGTACTACAAAGATGTGAAGAGACCAATCTAGTACTTAATTGGGAGAAGTGTCAGTTTATGGTTCAAGAGGGTATTGTGTTAGGACATAAGATTTCCAGCAAGGGGATTGAAATGGATAAAGCTAAAATAGATGTAATTTCAAAACTTCCTCACCCTACCAATGTAAAAGGGATAAGGAGCTTCCTTGGCCATGTTGGTTTTTATAGAAGGTTCATAAAAGATTTCTCTAAGATTGCTAAGCCTCTTTGTAATTTGCTGGAGAAGGATGTCAAGTTCAATTTTGGAATGGATTGTGTTGAAGCTTTTGAAATGTTGAAAGCAAAGCTTGTTGAGGCTTCTGTGATAATCACTCAAAATTGGGTGAACCTTTTGAGATTATGTGTGATGACAATGACTATGCTTTGGGGGCTGTCCTTGGGGAACGAAGGAACAAGATCTTCCACACTATATATTATGCAAGCAAGCTATTAAATGGTGCCTAGCTCAATTACACCACTACTGAGAAGGAGATGTTGGCAGTGCTCTTCTCTTTTGACAAATTCCGTGCCTATCTTTTGGGCTCCAAAGTTATTGTTCATATAGACCACGCTGCCTTGAAGTACCTACTGGCTAAAAAGGAAGCGAAACCAAGACTCATACGGTGGGTACTCGTGCTTCAGGAATTTGATGTGGAAATCAAGGATAGAAAAGGATGTGAAAATGTAGTGGCTGACCATCTATCCAGACTGGAGTCAGAGGCACAAGATGATTCAAAGATATTAATTAAGGACCATTTCCCAGATGAGCAAATCTTCAAAGTTGACAAGGGAAGCTTGCCATGGTATTCTGAAATAGCCAACTATGTAGTTGCAGGACAAGTGCCTTCCTATTACTCTCACGAGCAGAGGAAAAAGTTGAGTAGTGATGCAAAATATTTTTTCTGGGAGATAATGCCCTATACAAGATATGCAGTGACCAAATTATAAGAAAATATGTTAAGGAAGAGGAAAAGGATGACATTCTGGGAGCTTGTCACGAAGGTCCTTGCGGAGGGAGGGCATTTCGGATCAACCAGGACTGGTTTCAAGGTATTATAATGTGGCTTCTACTGGCCTCATATCTTCATAGATGCCAAAGTTTGGGTAGGGAAGTGTGATCGTTGTCAAAGGACTGGAAACATATCCTCACGCAATGAGATGCCTCTAAACAATATTTTGGAAGTGGAGATATTTGATGTTTGGGGGATAGACTTCATGGGTCCGTTTCCAAAGTCAGGAGGAATGGAATACATCCTAGTTGCTGTGGATTATGTGTCAAAATGGATTGAAGCTAAGGCTCTTGCCCACAATGATGCACGCAGTGTTACTGCATTCTTGAAATCACATATTTTCACTCGGTTTGGCACTTCTAGGGCAATCATATCTGATGGTGGCACACATTTTTGCAACAAGCTCTTTGAATCTCTCCTAGTTAAATATGGCGTAACACATAAAGTCTCTACTTCTTACCATCCACAAACCAGTGGACAAGTAGAAATTTCTAACAGGGAGATAAAACGGGTGTTGGAGAAGGTTGTTAACCCTAGTAGGAAGGACTGGTCTTCAAAGCTAGATGATGCCTTGTGGGCATATAGGACAGCTTACAAAACCCCCATTGGAGCTTCTCCATTTCGGCTTGTATTTGGCAAAGAGTGCCACTTGCCAGTTGAGTTGGAGCATAGAGCCTATTGGGCAATTCAGAAGCTCAATTTGGACTTGAATGGAGCAAAATCAAAACGAATGATGGACTTGAATGAATTAGATGAGTTTAGGTTCAATGCATATGTGAATGCCAAAATGTACAAGGAAAGGACTAAGCGGCTACATGATGAACGGATACAACCTAAGAGTTTTGCTCCAGGACAGAAAGTCTTAATGTACAATTCTAGATTGAGGTTGTTCCCTGGTAAGTTGAAGTCACGTTGGGCAGGGCCTTTCACAGTTGTGACAGTGTTGCCTTATGGAGTAGTGGAGATTAGAAATGAGAAGAATGGAAGTTCATGGAGGTCAATGGTCACAGGCTTAAACCTTACTTGCCTCGCGAAGAAAGGGATGCGCGTCATGGTGCTTCTGCTCCACACGAGTTATACTTGGATGATCCTATCATCCCTGAATGAGAGAGCGTATGGTCAGGCTGATGACATTAAACCAAGCGCTACTAGGAGGCAACCTAGTTCTTTTCTTTCTTCTTTTCTCTTTCGTTTCTTTTCTTTTCTTCTTCTTATTCTCTTACTATTTTTATTCTTTCGTTTATGTTTCATTTTATAGGATTTGCATATTAAGCACAACGCATTGCATTTTTCGTTCCTTTATTTTCAGCACTGGGGACCATTGCTTATCTTACGTGTGGGGGGGACATTTACATTTACATTTACTTGGTTATTAATTGATTGACATTTAACATTCATACTTGGTACAGGACGGACTTCATTTATGCACTGAAAAGAATAAATGGCCGTACGCACTCTTGATTTAAAGGGAAATGAGCTAAATTAATGGATGGTCAAGGTTGGTAAGTTTTTCCCACTTGAGCATTAGCATTAAGGAGCTTGCATATCATTTTGCAATTAATGACATTATAAAGGAAAGCTGAAAGTTGAGAGTTGGAATATATAGGGAAGGGCCGAGAGTTGAACGTGAGTTTGAAAGCTGAAAAATGTGTTTTGACCATGTTTTGTGAAGTGATTGAAAGCTGAGAAAGATTCCATGCCATGTGAAGTTTTCTAGCATGCTTAATGCAAAGCCGCCATTACCATTTACTAGGGAAGTGAAGAAGTTGGTCCCACTATGTAAGCATTTTGTCCTAGTGTAGTTGGGTGTATTAAGTGGAAGAATGTAGTGGTTGGTCTTTGAATTCATGAACACATACTCTTGCATTCTTACGCTTTAGCATAGCAATTGAAAATCATCTTGTGAAGTTCTTGCTCTTCGGCTGCACAACATCACCATACTTCCATTTGGTCATTCTTTGCTAACTCTCAAGGTATGTGCTTCTTTCTTCTCATTTCTTCGTTTTGGTAAGAACATGTAGGTGTTTAGTGTTTACAAATATTGCTCCTAAATGCATATCATGCTTAATTTGCGATGAGTTCAGGGAGCACATATCAAGTAATTGAAAATGAAGACCATGTATCAAAAGCCTAAAACGATTTTAAGTGTGATGGATTGGTTAATGTCTCAAAATTTCACATTTCCAGCTTTGCCATGTTTCTGAAATAGAGCTATAACTTGAGCAATTCTTGTCCAAATAGAATGAATATAGTGGCATGCTTTAGCTAAGATGTTGGGCTATCATGTTTATGTTGAACATTTTTGCTAAATATGATAGGAAGATAATACATTTTTTATGGGAACCCGTAGCTTAAACTGAATTCAGGAAAGCGTGTGAGGGAGAGTTGTTAAAGTTCAATTTTTTTTTTTGTTTTTCCAGTTCTACCATTCCTCTGTAAAAGCGCTATATCTTGAGCATTTGTGGTCCAAATTGTATGATTTCAGTGTTAGTGTTTAGCTAAGAGAATGGGCTTTAAGGTTCATGTTTACCATTTCTACTAGCTTTGACTGGAATGTAGACAAAAATGGATGATAGGGTGGAAATCATGCTGGAAACATTTCTGGAATTGGTTTAAGCTGCCCAGTTTTGACATCCCTCGGTTTTATGGTCATAACTTGCTCATTTTAACTCCGAATTGGTTGATTCTTGATCTCAATTGCCGCTAAGATTTTGAAGTTCATTTTTGTTGTTTTAAGCTTTGGCTGGTTCAATTTGCTTAAATGACATTGCCTCGGGTTTTCATGCTGATTGTGAAATGTGGATTTATTGTCGAAAAGCAATTGGTCTTAAAGATGTTGTATTCGGTTGAGAGAGTTTAAATGTCAAAACTTGGTTGACATGTGATGCTTCCAGTGCTTACTTTTGATGAATGCTAGTTCTATTGTTTTGCAATTCCCTACCAAGATGCAATTTACACCTAAGCTGAAATTTGATGAAATCTCTTGTGCATTTTGTATTTAGAATAGCTTGGGGAGATTAACTTGACGTGATGGCCGAATGAAATGTTGATTTTGTTACCAACTTGTGTAATGCCTACTTTGGAGTGATGAATGAAATGTTGAAATTGTGGTTTGTTTTCATGCGTAATGGAATATCAATACACATGATATCTTGGGTAGACACCTTATCTTGAGTAGTTTGTTGTTAAGAGATTGAGTACATAAGTTTAACGATGAATTTTTGTTGAAATTATTTGGAACATATTTTGACTTGCTGAAGTTGTGTCACAGCCATGGCACCAAAGAAAAATGTTACACCAAAAAAGACCAAGGAATCCAGTAAGGCACCTATGCTTATTGATGATATTGAATCTGATTCAGAATATTTGGCAGAAGAGGATGTAGCGATGTTTGAGGACCCACCTACCTACATCTTGCAAGCTCCAACACAAAAGAAGAGGAAAGGTTCCTCGGAACTATCTATTTTCTTTAGCCCCACAGCTCAGAAGCGTTGGGAAGGAGGCATGAATATTAAGAAGCTTCATTATGAGAGAGGATTTATTGTGGAAAAAGGACCTTTTGCAAAGCTGATGAAGTTTCATCATTTTGATGAGAAGCCTGTTCATGCTCTCGAGTACTGTAATGTGAGTTTGGCACGCGAATTCTATGTCAATGCTAAGTTTCCTAACAAGGATAGAGCTTTCTATGTGAGGGGCAAATGGGTGGAGCTTACAAGTGAAATGATCAACACTCACTTAGGTACACCAAGTTATCCTACCAATCCTTTTCATGTCCCTGTTGATGATGATGCGGCGGATCAAGCTATCTTGGAGGAATTAACTCATCCAGGAGCTACGTGGGTCTGAAATCAGCAGGGAGATTCTCGACATATTCGCCATCAGTATCTCAAATGTGACGTGAAGTTGTGGTTGATGTTTGTGTTGTCCCGTTTGATGCCTAGCTCCCAATTGACTGAGGTGGGCCGCACACGATTATACTTGATTTCTGTAATCCGAGAGCGTCGTTTAATTGATGTTGGGCGTATTATCTATGCCAACATCAAAGCTGGAATTAACATGGATAATGCGGCACTTTACTTCCCGGTGTTGATTCAGGAAATCTGCAAAAAGCAAGGCGTGGATGATGAAGTTGGTGACTGGTGAAGGACCAAGTTTCCCATAGCTACTCCTTTGTAAGTATTTAAAGCAAGATAAAGAGATGATTAGGCCGCATTTGGAGGGAGCTGGTATGGCTAATGAAGAGATGGATCCTCCTGTTTGTATTGCTAATCAAGGGCAGCAACCGTACAATTTTCAAGCTTTTCATGACTCACTCCAAGAGTTCCAGCAATCTGTTGACACAAGATTCTAGCAAGTGGTTGAACGTTTGGGGAGTATGCACGAAATGATAAATGACATGCAGCAAGGATGGAATTCAACTGTGGATACTTTGGTGCATAAGTTGGATGACATGTCATCCATTGCTCAGCAACAGTTTGAAGTTCTATACCATCGCCAGGTAGTTATGCAGACGGAGTTGGATCGATGCAACAAAATGTCCGTCTATTATCACTCACATCCTGGACCACCAAAGCCTCCACCCACGGGCGCGCAATTAGCTGGATATAGGGTTCCCAACTTAACTAGTGATGAAATTACAGGGGATATTCATGAGTTGCCCTCTGGTGTGCCTGCAAGATCTTCTTACCCACCGTTGCCAACATTTGGACGAATTCCAACAAATTCACCTACTCCAACCTTTCGAGTGGATGCAGAATATATGCCTGAGGCAAGGATTCCTCGGTTTGGAATTGGAAAACCACTTTAAGGTCCTCTACATGGACCCTTCCATTGGACAACACAAGCACAACCGTTTACTGGAGCGTCATTTTCCACCACAGCATCTTTCTCCTCACCATCTTCGTCTGCTCCCTCTTCATCTCAGGGAGTCCCTCAACCCTAATTTCTTAAGTTACATTGGGGACAATGTTGATTCCAAGTGTGGGGGAGGGTGTTTTTTTAAATTTTGATGCTATGTTGTGGATTTAAGATGGTGTGTTGCTTGGTTGTGCTTGTCTTGTGATTTTATTGTGTTGGGGTGGTTGGTTGGCAGTTGGAACAATTGGAACTTGAAGGGGTGCTTAAAATTTTTTCTTGATTATTGCTGAAGTCTTGTTGAAGTGAGGAGCCGTGGGTTATGGTGGAAGCATTTCTGTTTGTAGCTTTAAAAGTTGAATTCTTGCAAGTTGAAGTCGAGCATGTTATGTTACTTATTCCCACGAAGATCGTAGAAGTTGACATGATAAGTTGAAGTCAAGATGTTTAACCTTGAAGAGAATGAAGAATCTGAGAATGCCGTGAACTGCTTGCTTTACCAAGTGCTGTTTAAGTGTTAGGGGTTTAGTATATAGTTTTTTTTATTGTTGGGTGATTAATGAGTAGTCTTGAGTTTGTTAGCTAAGTAAGTAAGAGTGAGGGGATGAAATATACTATGTCATGATGAAAGTTTGTAATTCTCCCTCGGGTCTTGGTGTGTTTACCGCTTTGGATTAATGAATTTCGAATATGTGGTATTGTTTACAAGTTTATGAATTGTGATGTGAATTAGTGTGTAAAAGATTACAATTTGGCGATGTTTTGAACTTACCAATTGCGTGTGAAAAGAGTTTCTAGAGTTGAGTTGAAAGTGTGTGTTGGTTTTGTTATATTAGAAGTGAAGAGAGTGAATGTGAAAGGAAAAAGGAAAAAAATGTAGTTAATAGTGCAATGATAGGAATGTAATGAGAGAGATGAAATGGAGTAGGGAAACAAGCAAGCAAAGTGAGGAGTGTGTGGACTGCAACAATTTGAGGAGAATGAGTAATCACATTGTTTTTGAGACTTTGTCCATAATTCACTGCGGTTTACTCCAAGTTTATTACTATTACTCATTTTGGTCTTGTATGTGAAAATTTTTGTTTTCTGGTACTAAAGTTTGAGGAAATTGGTACATTTTGCTGGTTAAAGCCCGATGTTAATGTAAGATAGATATGCCATGCAAGTACTCAAATGACATAGGAGGAATGTGTTTGGATTTGGATCTTTTTGCTATGCATTTGTCTGGAGTTTCCAAAGTTCGTGCATGTTTAGTTAATTGGAAGCTCTTAAGAACATGTGCACACATAAGAAGGGATATGAAGGAAAAAGCCATAAGAACCTGGCAAGCAATGAAAGGGAAAAAAGAGCCATAAAACCCAGGCAATGATACCAATGAGTATCACGAATGGAGCACCAATGTGCATAATAAGGGCAATGTCTCATAGAGCATCAATGTGGGTGCGTATAAGTTACCATTGATCTTGTGAGTTGCATGTTCATAAGAGTGGATGAGAGATTGGCATGTATTGAATGGTTTGTGAGACAACTAGATGGTGTATAGCAAGGGAATAAATGAAGTTTAATGTTCCTCAGCACACACTTGCACGCATGACATTTTGGTCTTTATTCAATGTACCTTAGTTGATAATTTGTACTGAAATCTGAGGGCTAGGTGCCAGAAATGTTAGAATGAATTCTTGTGTGGAAAATGTTTTGATGAACTTGGATGTGGCCGTTGTGGATGAAAGAACAATGTGTTAGATACAGGTGATGAAAATGAGTTTTGAGTGTATACCTTGCTTGAGGGCAAGCAAGAGTTCAAGTGTGGGGGAAATTGATAAGTTGGTTTTATACCAACTTATATGTCTTGAATAACTTGACTTTTAGCTTGTTTTGCATGATTTTATGTCAATATATGTGATGATATGTGTGAAATGTGCATTGTTGTGGTTTTCAATTGTTAGTATAGAAATGAAGGAAAAAACCTTTGATTTTACATAAATGAGATGTAAGAGTGCTTGAGGAATGAGTATGAGTAGAGAATTCAAGATGGCTTGTAATGAGGTTATATCAATCTTGTGTGATAATTTGATGAATTGCATTGAAGTGTTTGTGTTATTTTGATGATTGTTTTGGGTGTGTTGAGATGCGCATACACTGCTGCACACTTGCACACATCATCGCCACATCGCCGCGCACACATTCACGCACCATTGTTGCACATTTGCACACATCGTCACCACATCGTCGCACAGGTCGCCGCACGAAACCATGAGATCGCCGCACATCTGCTACACACACATTGACAACATTTCATTTTCATGGTTAAACTCACACCATTTACACATACATTCGCAGACACTTGTTCACAACATTGTTTTTCTTCATTTCAGAACTTTTGAAACATACAATTGCATGATTAACAGTTTCAACATTGCATGTTTTATCAATTCTTTTTAGTATGATTCAAGTTTGCATTTCGGTTAGGAAAAACCTGAAATCATTTCATTTGCTTGACGAATTCATGAAATCATTTACAGCATTCTTTATACGTGTAAAGTACTTTGATTTCACAAAGATAAGTTTCTTGTTTCACTCCTTTTTTATGGCATTTTCTTTGCACAATTTCTTGTTTAATACTTTGCCATTCACTTGCGTTCCTCACTGGTTGTTCCACATATTATTAACTTCATCTCTCACTTTTCTTCTCCCTTTCATAAGTGTTTGTTTCTTTCTCAGGTTGCAGCAGGTGGACGAATGCGTGGATTTCCGTGGCACAGAGGCGCTGGTGCTGAACTGAAGGCGTGATGCTCTGGGCACAAAGGCGCTGGAGACATTTCAGAGGCGCGATTACTGCAAGTGGAAGGCGCTGGATTGCTAAACAATGTTTAGCATTTGGAATTTCATTTATGACATTTTTTTGAGGGCATTCTTGTAATACTTTAGACATTTTACGTTTGCGTATTATTTACATTTTCATGATTCTCTATAAATAGGGAATGTAACTAATATGTAAGGGAGGATCATTCTGGAAACACAACCAACTTTTGATTTCAGAGCGGGAAATATTTTTGAGAGATCTACTCTCTCTCTAGTTTTTGAGCTCGATTTTGGATTTCGATCGAGGATTTGATCCGGCTATTGTAAATATCCTTGCAATTGAGAAGGCAATTCGCATTCCTCTTGAGGATTGGAAGCTTTTGAGACATTTTAATTGGTAAACTCTTCCCAATTAATGAACACGAACTGCTTAGTCTTCCAATTTGTTGGTCGCGAACTAAGAATGGAGTTTTGTGGCTAACTGCAGGATAATCTGGGGTACTGAAGGGTGAATGCTTGGTTGAATTGATATGTACAGTGTTACTAACAATCTAAGATGAGAAATTCAACATTCTCTGAATTGTATTAGTTAAACTTGTTAGATTCGTGCATCTGATCTGGATTTATTGAACTGAGATTTGATTGCGGTCATCATGTTGAGTAGAATCTTAATTCATAAGATTCAGTTAAAAATTCATGAATGAGAACCAGAGATTGCAAGAGTTCTTAAACTTGTTTGAAATCGTTCATGTTTGGAGCTAGGCCTCAC
This sequence comes from Ophiorrhiza pumila, assembly GCA_016586305.1. Classification (NCBI taxonomy): domain Eukaryota; kingdom Viridiplantae; phylum Streptophyta; class Magnoliopsida; order Gentianales; family Rubiaceae; genus Ophiorrhiza; species Ophiorrhiza pumila. Next base: position 15,804,002 of record BLIW01000011.1, read on the forward strand.
CATAGGAAGCTCTTAAACTGTGTAGTTCTTAGAACAATGTAAAAAGAGATCCTCTAACTTGAATGATGAATTTACAAGCTAGAATCGGGCCTCACCATAGGAGATTCTAGATGATTATCGCTTGAGTAATTCGAGTGGAGAATTGAGAAGGCAGGTTCTATATCACCATCCTTAGGCCCCACCATAGGATAGGATGGTGTTGGGAGATTAAGATTGAAGTGTGGTCACCATGCTGACTTCAATTTAGGTCTCCAGTTGCCATTCTCCTCAATTGATATGATTGTATGTTAGTAATACTGCACTATTATATAAATGTAAATGTGCATTCACCCGGAAGAAGCCCTAGATTATCTGTCTCAATCATTTGTGATTTCCTTTGTTACTTCTTGTGGTTTTCCTTTGTGATTGTTCATTTCCTATTTGTTGTGATTTCATTTGATTTACTTCCAGTTCTTGTGACTATTACCTTTTAAGTCTTGATTTTACCTTTAGACATAATTGAGCATATCAAACTTCTTGAATCTTCCTTTTTCCTGTGGAACAAACCTTTTTCACTGCTACTACAGTTAGTGAAATTAGGATAAATTGGCGAGTAGCGACATCTTACATAAATTTTTGGCTCCGTTGCCTGGGATTAGGCACGGTTCTTGAGATTTGAGTTTGTTCTGTTTTAGTTTACTGATCACTTTGTGAGTTGTTTCGTTTTGTTTCATTTGTTTGTGTTCACTTGTGTGCTAGACTATAGTGTTTTTACTTTCGTAGTGTGATTTTTGCTTATTTCGGTTACTGTTGTTCTTATTTATACTCCAAGAAATCACTTGTGGTGTGTTGTATGCCCAGGTCTGTAAGATCTAGAGGAGAGCCTGAGTTTACACTTGACCTTGAATTGCTAAGAACTTTGAGGAATAGGAAAGAAGGGATGGCCATTCCAGGACCAAGAGTGCCTCGTTTTGGTGACTATTATGCTGTAAATTTTGAAAATGGCATTGAGCAGTAGGACATAGACGTTGAGAGTTACCACATTCATACTCAAATCGTCTCAATGATCACTCAAGGCCAGTTCTTTCAAGGCTTTGATAATGAAGATCCAAATGATCATCTTGATTGGTTCTTAGGTCTCTGTAGCATCTTTAAGCTTCCAAGGGTGGATCGAAGTGAGGTGCATAGGATTCTATTTCCTTTGTCTCTCAAAGGAAAGGCTAAACATTGGTTCAAGACCGTTGGGGGTGCAAATGCTGCTATGCCTTTTGAAGAGTTACAAAAGAAGTTTTTGGCAATGTACTTCCCACCTGCAAAGCTTGAAAAGAGAAGAATGGACAAATGAACTTTCAGCAACTCGATGGTGAGACTTTTCGGGAGGCTTGGGATAGATTCCAAGATCTAATTAGGCAATGTCCCAAGCACGACTTGGGAGAGATAAGAGAACTGAATATTTTTTTCAAGGGACTTACTGCCGAATCTTCGTTAATGGTGAAAGCCTGTGCCAATGGAGCTCTTAAAGATAAGAGTGCTCAAGAAGTAAGGGAGCTTTTTGGCCAGATTGCAGAAGATGAGTGTTTGTTTCCTGAAACCAGGAAATCACATGGTAGGAGGCAGAGAGGTGTTTTGGACCATGATGAGGAAACTTCTTTAAATACCAAGTTTGAGGCTTTAGAAAAGCAGGTGCAGACTCTGAAAGCCACTCAAGCCAGGGCTCCAATGTTATCATGTGGAGTTTGTAAAGGAGAGCACTATACTGATGAATGTGCTGTGACAACCGAATCTCTTCAATATGTCAATAACTATGGCAAGTCACAATACTCAGGGAACTATTCTGGTGGGAACAGAGGAGGAAACCAAGGAACTTGGGGCAGCAGAATCAAGGAAGTCAATATTACCAAGGAAATGAGCAAAGAAGATCTACAAATCCTCCACCTGGATTTGACCAACAAGCCAATGCTCAAGAGACAAGGAAACCATCGGTGGAAGAAATGTTCCATAGGATGTTAGAAAAAATGGACAAAAATGAGCAGACGTTTGGAGGCTTAGAAACTACTGTCAAGGATCATGAGGCTACCTTAAAGAATATTGAAATGCAAATTGGACAATTGGCCAAAGCAGTACATCAGAGACCAAGTGGATCATTACCTAGTGACACCATTTCGAACCCAAAAGGAAAAGAAGTCTGCAATGCGATTACTTTGAGAAGTGGAAAAGAGTTGACAAGAAACAAACATTCAGGAGAAAAGAGTGTTCATATAGAAGATGAACAAAAAGATAAAGCTGAAGAAGTTTTGGAACTTGAGAAGGAGGGTGAGCAAGAATTTAACAAAGCTGCAAGGAAGGAAATACCATCAAGGGTAGGAAATGAGATTACCAAAGATTCCAACCCTTATAACTTTCCTGAATATGCACCAAAACCTCCATTTCCCGAGAGAAAGAAACCACTACCTAAGAAGGGACCTCAATTCAATAGGTTTCTAGATGTGATCAAGCAAGTAAATGTGAATCTCCCTTTGTTGGATCTAGTGACGGCAATGCCTAAATATGCCAAGTACCTTAAAGATCTCATGTCAAACAAGGAGCATGATAAGTTGCTTTTATACCAACTTAAATGTATTATTTCACTTGGCTTTTGCCTTGATTTTCATGCAAATGTGTGGTGCAATGTGCTATATTGTGTGTTTATATGGTTTGCAACTCATAGTGTTTAAATGGTGAAAAAAAACCAAAAATGTTGTTAAAATGAGAAAACTATATGCTTGGCGTCAAATGACAAGGTTTAGAGTTTGAAACAATGAGAATGGTGTGTGGGAATTTAAGAAAAACTGAAATGAGCTTATTTGGCCAAATTAGGGTTTGGGCAGACAACTATTTTTGGGTATAACTCTTTCAATACTTATCCAAATTAGGAGATCTTGGATGTTCTGGAATGTGCTTTGAGTGTACTTTATTTCTTATGTTTTAACATTCTTCTAATTCTGTGTACAAGTATGAGAAACGGGGGCAACTTTACAATTGCTACTCCAGCTTTTCATCTTTGATTTCATATTGCCACATTTTGGTAGAATGCACATAACTTGAGCTACAGACCTCCAATGATGCTGATTCTTGAACCAATGGAAAGCCAAGAGAAAGATCTAAAACTATGAGGTTTACCACAAAGTCTGATTCAGAACCGAAGACACACGAATTCTGTATAGAAGAAGGACGTTTTGCTGAAGCAAGAAATTTGCCCACGACATGTCGTGGACAAACTTTGAGAACAAAAGTTTGGCCTACGACATGTCGTAGGCCAATCTTGGAAGGACGCAAAATGGCCTACGACATGTCGTAGGCCATTCTTGAAGAGGAAAATTTGCTCCACGACATGTCGTAGGCTATTTAAGAGGAATGGAAGTTTGCTCCACGACATGTCGTAAGCTTAAAATCCAGTTTTGCCACGCCTCAGTGTTTCGGTCATAACTCTCGCATATTAACTCTGATGTGGATGATTCAAAAGGCTGTGGACAGCTAAGACTTGGGGCTACAATTTTCGTGTTTTAGGTTTTGCCTAGTTCGCAGTGCATCAGGGCCAAATCTTGGTTGGAAGGAGACGGTTTGTAAGTTTTCAGAATTTGAGAGGTAAAAGGTTCCAAGTATCTTTGCTTGTGTTTTCCTTGCATCTTTGAGCTGAAGTTGTTGCACTCGATGGTTGTTGATTTTACACAGCTTGATGTCACACTTGGTGCCTACTTGTTACTCACATGTATGCGTAACACTTGTACACACTTGCACCACAATGCAGAGCTCAAGTGCACACTTTGGCACATCACGGCAAGCACTTTGCCACACCTTGCCAAGCAACACCTTGCGAAGCATTCACTCGTTCACCTTGGCACAAATCATTTGCACACTTTTGGCACAACATTAGCACCTTGGCACACCACTCGTTCACCTTGGCACAATCACTTGCACAATTCACTTGGCACGTCACCTTGCCACACCACTTGAGCACAACTCACCACTTTCAGCAAGTAAAGAAGGGAAAATGGCCTATGACATGTCGTAGGCCGAATTTGGAAGAAGAAAAGATGGCTTACGACATATCGTAAGCCATTCTTGTGGAGAAGAAAAATTGCCCACGACATGTCGTAGGCTAATTGCTTGATGGGTGCTGAAAAAATGGTAAAGTGTTGGAAGAGTTGCTTCATGGGTTTTCAGCTTTATCGCACTTCAGTAGTTGGGTTGTAACTCTCTCGTTTTAGCTCCACATTTGGTGATTCAAATGGCTATGGAAAGATAAGACAAAGGGTTACAACTTTCGTGTTTTAAGATTCTTTTAATTCACAGTGCATCATGGTCGAATTTTGGCTACAAGTTGCTGCCATGAAATGTTTTGTGCTTGAGTTTCCAGAAAAATGGCTAAGTGTTTAACTTTTGAAGTTCTGATTTTCAGGGCGGATGAAGGCGTGAAGCTACGGGGCAGGAAGGCGTGATCTCATGAAGGCTAGACTGAGTGAATGTTCGCGGAGTTGCTAGAGGCGTGATTTTGAATGGCTTGAAGGCGTGAAGTGACTCTGATTTCTTCACCTGGAGCTCTGAGCAGTGAAGGCGCGTGAAGCTAAGCCTGAAGGCGCGAAGAAGAACGGCAAGGATGATAAAGGCGCTGGAACTTGATGCTGAAGGCGCTGGATTGCTGGGAAAAGTTTTCCAACTTCGAATTTTCACATTTTTGGGCTGATTTTGGTTCTTCCTTTCAAGGACACTTTTGTAATATCTTTAGATATTTTTAGTTAGCGTATTAGCTACATTTCTACTACTCTATATATAGGAGGTGTAGATAATATGGAAGGGGGACTTTAGACCCCGGAGACTATTTTTTTCATCCATTAGTTAGATTTTAGATTTTTGTAACAAACTTTTGAGAGCTGGAGAGCGGGAATTCAGTTGAAGATCTACTTTCTCTCTCTAGTTTCTCTCTCTAGCTTTTGAGCTCCATTTTCTATCCCGATCAAAGATTTGCTCCGATCATTGTAATTCTCTTATCAATTAAGGAAGCTCTTGGAAGAATTCATTGGTAAACTCTTTCCATTTATTGAAAATGAATTGTTTCAAGTTCCAAATTGTTGATCGTGAATTGGTAATGAAGTTCTATGGCTAGATCTCTCATGTTCTAGAGTTTCAACCGGTTAAATGTATAATTAGACTATGCAATGCTATGCAATTGACATAATTTCGTATGGATGAAATCATATGTGATTTTAATGATTAAATCTTGTTGAGTTTCATGAATTCATACTTTTATTGAATGAATTGAACTTTGATTGTGGTCGCCATGCTGAGTTGAAGTGAGATTTTACCAATATCTGTGAGAATTGTGTGAGATGAGAACTTGAAAGTGATTTCCGTCTTTACACTTTTCTTAGCCGATAAATTCATTACTGAGATTTAGGCCTCGCCATGGGAAACTTCAATGGAATGAAACTTTAGGAAAAAGTGTTAAAGAAACTCTCTGAGATAGCAACGAAGGCATTCATACCTAGGTCGGGCCTCGCCATGGGAGTTCCTAGGAATTGCATGTTAGACTTGCTAACCTTGGAGAGTTGAGGTATTGCGGGTTGAATCCATTCTACTTAGGCCTCGCCATGGGAAAAGTGGAATGTTAAGGAGTATAGAAAACACTGTGGTCGTCATGCTAAGTGTTAGCTATCCTCCTAGGCAATAGAGATCTCCTCATTGTTTTACTTGTGTGTCAAGAGCATTGCAATCATGGTCTAATGTGCATTCAACTGGTGGAAATACTCTAGAGCATCCACTCTCTTCCTGTTTTCTACATTTTATTTGTTGCATTTGATCCTTTACTAGTTAGTGTCTAGTTTTAGTTCTTTCGTGACATTCTGTGAGCGAATATTGAATTCAAAGAATACCTACCCTTCCCTGTGGATACGATCCCTACTTACTCTACTACATTAGTGTTTGCATTAGTGTTTAGGGGTAAAATTAAGCTGATACGACTTTAAGCTGTCAATTTTTGACGCCGTTGCCGGGGAAGGCACGGTTTCTTGAATTTTGATTTGCTCTGTTTTCTTTTCTTGTGTAGTTTAGTAGTCTTATTATTTTTCATTTTGGTAACTTTTGTTGCATTTTGTAGTTTTCGTGTTTTGTTGTCTGCTTTGGTGTATTTGTGTCAAGTGCAGGATATTGAAGTTCACTGTAATTGAGTATTGCACAAGTACCCAAGAATGTCTAGACGGTACGAGGACTTCTCTCCACTACCATTTGAAAGGCAATGGCAAAATCAAGCACAAAGCAACAACTCACACCACATTGGGACACAAGAGCTTCCTGTGGAGGACATGTTTTCTCAACTTATGGAAAAACTTGATAGAGGTCTACAAAAAGGAGAGCAATGGCACAACCAACAACAAAGCAAAGAGTGTTATCTCAGAGAAGAGGACAAAATGGAAAACATGTTGTCTCAAGTTTTGGAGAGAATTGATAAAAATGAAACAAGGTTCGCTCAACTGGAAGAAGACCTTCAAGGGCGACAAGAAAGGTTTGATCGAATCAAGGCTTTAATAAGCAACCTATGGGAACAAATTGAGACACCAACTTTAGATGCACAATACCACTCACAAGGTACACCTCTCATTTCTAGCGTACCACCTCCTGATGGCAATCATTTTGATATGTATGCTAATGTTGATTGTGGCTTAAAGTGTTTAAAGGAGGAGGAGTCTACATGTTTTGGGGATGATGTACATGGATGCTATGTTGCTGATTCTTTTGTGCATGAATATGTGAACTTTGATGTTGAGGATGATGACTTCTTTAGTGATCCTGATAGTGATGATTCTAGTGATCTAAGTTGCCATGTTACTAAGCTGGAAAGTGTGTCTAAAAAGGAATCTTTCATTAATTTCATGGAATTCAATGAGTTATATGATGTTGATTGCCTTTCTTTAGTTGTTTCTCCTCTTGTTAGTTTTGTGAATTGTACAGAGTCATTTCTTAAGGATCAATGTGATTTCATAAAGGAAGATAGTTTTGCATTTGTTAATGAGAGTGTTAACACATTGTTTGAAGCTCTTGTTGAGGCACCAATTTTTGAAATAATCAATGAATCTAAGTGTCTAAATGGTGATTCACAAGAAATGTAAAGTGAGATACTCTTGTTAATTGATGATAATGCTTGTTGTGTTGTTGAGAAAGAAAAGACTCAAGAAATTCCCCATGTTAGTCTAGATGATGAAGATGTGCCAATTTTCAATGAGATTGCCAACATTGTGGAGAATTGTTTTGTTGATGAATCCATTTTTGATATTACTGGTGGTTTTGAACTTACTAATGAGTTTTTGTTGAAGACCATAGATGTAACGAACCCTTTGGTTGAGCCTTGCAGGATTTGAGAATGGTTAGTGTGGTGGAAGACGAGGTAGATGATATGCCTTCCCAATAGGTAGGAAAGAAGTATATAGAGATGCCTCTACAATTGGGGGAGCCCGTCTAGTGGTTCGAAAGTTTAATTTGTAGAGATGTGCTGCCCCATGTAGTCATTGAGCTTAAGCACTTTCATTGGACATATTCTTCAAGTGCCCTACAGGAGGAAAATGAGTTCTTATGAATATCATTTTTCTGGTACAGAAAGGGTATTCCGATTCTTGAAGAAGGAAGTTACATAAATAAAGTCGTAGCTGGAGACTACAAAACCTAGAACTACTTCTTTCATTTTACCTTTAATTCAGTTTTTGGTTCAATTAATTGTTATGTTATTTTGCATTTCTGCTTATACTCACCAAGGCCACTCATGTTATAGAGGCATGAACATGAGGAAGTTGCAAGGGAATTAAGCCATGCACATATGAGGCTAAGTGTGGGAGAGATGAGTCATGAACCACTGCCGCAATGCACATAATCTTTTGTCTTACTTTTCAAGCGTGATTTGTGCATGTGCCATCTAGTGTTTCTTAGGTTGTAAAATTTTTACACCACCGTGGTTCTTATCATGGTGCGACACTTTACTTGCATGCTTTCCATATCATGTCTACTTTGCACCAACATGTAGTGTACTTGGGTGAGCAATTTGTAATAAGTTTGTTTCACCATGTGCAGGGATTTTTCATGCAATAAAGCAACTTCAACTAACATGGAACAAATAGTACTAAGGCAAGCATTTGGTATTTGCATGATATATCAATACCAGGGGGTTCCTAAACCTATCTTTACTTTACATTGAGGACAATGTAAGTTTTAAGTGTGGGGGAGGGAATGTTTGCTATGATTTGTGTCTTTTGGACCTGATATGCTTACTTTTTGTTATGGAAATTTCTTTTATGCTATGTGATGCAAAGTATGTTACTTTTAAGTTTTGCTGTGTTATTTTTAGTTTGTGCATATTATACTTGGTATATGTTGTGTTTTTCATTTTTTGTGCAAATTTTGTGCAAATTTTCATTTTGAATGTTTTTGGTGAAATTTTTGAACTTTGTGAATAAGTGATGGCTTTGGTGAGCACGAGTTGTGTTGTGTATCAATGGAATATGGTGTTAGTGTTGGTGTGTGTTGAGGAAGGTGACAAAAGTTCGAGTGTGTAGACTATAAAGTTAATATCACACATGTATTTGAAACTTTGTTCTTAGTTCACTATGGCTTAATTCAAGTTCATCAACTTTACTCTTTTTGAGTTTGCATATGAAAATTTTTTGTTTCTGGTCCTAAGTTTGAGGAAATTGGTACATTTTGCTGGCTAAAGCCTGATGTTAAGGTAAGATAGATATGCCATGCAAAACTAAATGACACAGGAGGTATGTGTATGGAAGCTTACTCTTCTTGCTATGCATTTGTCTGGATGTTTACAGAGTTCGTGCATGCTAATCAACTTGAAACTCTTATGAACATGTGCATGCATAAGAGAAGACATGGAAGTAAAAGCCTTTTGGCATCTGGGAAAGAAAAAGCCACAAGAACCTGGCAAATGATTAAAGGGAAAAAACAGCCAAAATACCCAGGCAAATGGTACCAATGAGTATCACAAATGCACTAATGTGTTTAATAAGGGCAATGTCCCATAGAGCTGTGTGCGCATAGGATACCATGGATCTTGTGACTGCATGTTCATGAGTGTGGCTAAGGAGATAGGCTTGTATTGAATGAGTGAGACAACTAGATGGTTTATAGCAAGGGAATAGATGAAGTGCATGTTCCTCAGCACACACTTGCACGCGTGGCATGTTGGTCTTTATTCATTGTGCCTTAGTTGATAATTTGTGCTGAAATCTAAAAGTTGGGTGCCAGGAACCTTGGAATGAATTCTTGTGTGGAAAAATGTTTTGATGAACTAGGATGTGGCCATTGTGGATGGATGAACAATGTGTTAAATACGGGTGATGAAAATGAGTTTTGAGTGTACAATTTTCTTAGAAGCAAGTTAGTGTGAATTAAGTTGAAATGGAAAGAAAAGTTGTTTCTATCAAGAGTTCAAAGCATGGTGAGTGTGTGGCATGGTTTTGTGATTGAGTTAAATAGTTTCGTTTTGTGTCTTTGCTTGAGGACAAGCAAAGGTTCAAGTGTGGGGGAATTTGATAAGTTGGTTTTATACCAACTTAAATGTATTATTTCACTTGGCTTTTGCCTTGATTTTCATGCAAATGTGTGGTGCAATGTGCTATATTGTGTGTTTATGTGGTTTGCAACTCATAGTGTTTAAATGGTGAAAAAAAACCAAAAATGTTGTTAAAATGAGGAAAATATATGCTTGGTGTCAAATGACAAGGTTTAGAGTTTGAAACAATGAGAATGGTGAGTGGGAATTTAAGAAAAACTGAAATGAGCTTATTTGGCCAAATTAGGGTTTGGGCAGAATATTTGGTGCAACTTGTTTTGGGTATAAATCTTTCAATACTTATCCAACCTAGGAGATCTTGGATGTTCTGGAAAGCTATTTGAGTGTACTTTATTTCTTATGTTTTAACATTCTTCTAATTCTGTGTGCAAGTATGAGAAACGGGGGCAACTTTGCAAGTGCTACTCTGGGTTTTCATCTTTGATTTCATATTGCCACATTTTGGTAGAATGAACATATCTTGAGCTACAGACCTCCAATGATGCTGATGCTTGAACCAATGGAAATCCAAGAGAAGGTTCTAAAACTTTGATGTTTACCACAAAGTCTGATTCAGAACCGAAGACACACGAATTTTGCATAGAAGAAGGAAGTTTTGCTGAAGCAAGAAATTTTCCCACGACATGTCGTGGACAAACTTTGAGAACAAACGTTTGGCCTACGACATGTCGTAGGCCAATCTTGGAAGGACGCAAAATGGCCATTCTTGAAGAGGAAAATTTGCTCCACGACATGTCGTAGGCTATTTAGGAGGAATGGAAGTTTGCTCCACGACATGTCGTAGGCTTAAAATCCAGTTTTGCCACGCCTCAGTGTTTCGGTCATAACTCTCTCATATTAACTCCGATTTGGATGATTCAAAAGGATGTGGAAAGCTAAGACTTGGGGATACAATGTTCGTGTTTTAGGGTTTGCCCAGTTCGCAGTGCATCAGGGCCACATCTGGGTTGGAAGGAGACGGTTTGTAAGTTTTATGAATTTGAGAGGTAAAAGGTTCCAAGTATCTTTGCTTGTGTTTCCCTTGCATCTTTGAGCTGAAGTTGTTGCACTCGATGGTTGTTGATTTTACACAGCTTGATGTCACACTTGGTGCCTACTTGTTACTCACATGTATGCGTAACACTTGTACACACTTGCACCACAATGCAGAGCTCAAGTGCACACTTTGGCACATCACGGCAAGCACTTTGCCACACCTTGCCAAGCAACACCTTGCCAAGCATTCACTCGTTCACCTTGGCACAAATCATTTGCTCACTTTTGGCACAACATTGGCACCTTGGCACACCACTCGTTCACCTTGGCACAATCACTTGCACAATTCACTTGGCACGTCACCTTGCCACACCACTTGAGCATAACTCGCCACATTCAGCAAGTAAAGAAGGGAAAATGGCCTACGACATGTCGTAGGCCGAATTTGGAAGAAGAAAAGATGGCTTACGACATGTCGTAAGCCATTCTTGAGGAGAAGAAAAATTGCCCACAACATGTAGTAGGCTAATTGCTTGATGGGTGCTGAAAAAATGGCAAAGTGTTGGAAGAGTTGCTTCATGGGTTTTCAGCTTTGTCGCACTTCAGTAGTTGGGTTGTAACTCTCTCGTTTTAGCTCCAAATTTGGTGATTCAAATGGCTATGGAAAGATAAGGCAAAGGGTTACAACTTTCGTGTTTTAAGATTCTTTTAATTCACAGTGCATCATGGTCGAATGTTGGCTGGAAGTTGCTGCCATGAAGTGTTTTGTGCTTGAGTTTCCAGAAAAATGGCTAAGTGTTTAACTTCTGAAGTTCTGATTTTCAGGGCGGATGAAGGCGTGAAGCTACGGGGCAGGAAGGCGTGATCTCATGAAGGCTAGACTGAGTGAATGTTCGCGGAGTTGCTGGAGGCGTGATTTTGAATGGCTTGAAGGCGTGAAGTGACTCTGATTTCTTCACCTATAGCTCTGAGCAGTGAAGGCGCGCGAAGATAAGCCTGAAGGCGCGAGGAAGAACGGCAAGGATGATAAAGGCGCTGGAACTTGATGCTGAAGGCGCTGGATTGCTGGGAAAAGTTTTCCAACTTCGAATTTTCACATTTTTGGGCTGATTTTGGTTCTTCCTTTCAAGGACACTTTTGTAATATCTTTAGATATTTTTAGTTAGCGTATTAGCTACATTTCTACTACTCTATATATAGGAGGTGTAGCTAATATGGAAGGGGGACTTTAGACCCCGGAGACTATTTTTTTCATCCATTAGTTAGATTTTAGATTTTTGTAACAAACTTTTGAGAGCTGGAGAGCGGGAATTCATTTGAAGATCTACTTTCTCTCTCTAGTTTCTCTCTCTAGCTTTTGAGCTTCATTTTCTATTCCGATCAAAGATTTGCTCCGATCATTGTAATTCTCTTATCAATTAAGGAAGCTCTTGGAAGAATTCATTGGTAAACTCTTTCCATTTATTGAAAATAAATTGTTTCAAGTTCCAAATTGTTGATCGTGAATTGGTAACGAAGTTCTATGGCTAGATCTCTCATGTTCTAGAGTTTCAACCGGTTAAATGTATAATTAGACTATGCAATGCTATGCAATTGACATAATTTCGTATGGATGAAATCATATGTGATTTTAATGATTAAATCTTGTTGAGTTTCATGAATTCATACTTTTATTGAATGAATTGGACTTTGATTGTGGTCGCCATGCTGAGTTGAAGTGAGATTTTACCAATATCTGTGAGAATTGTGTGAGATGAGAACTTGAAAGTGATTTCCGTCTTTACACTTGTCTTAGCCGATAAATTCATTACTGAGATTTAGGCCTCGCCATGGGAAACATCAATGGAATGAAACTTTAGGAAAAAGTGTTAAAGAAACTCTCTGAGATAGCAACGAAGGCATTCATACCTAGGTCGGGCTTCGCCATGGGAGTTCCTAGGAATTGCATGTTAGACTTGCTAACCTTGGAGAGTTGAGGCATTGCGGGTTGAATCCATTCTACTTAGGCCTCGCCATGGGAAAAGTGGAATGTTAAGGAGTATAGAAAACACTGTGGTCGTCATGCTAAGTGTTAGCTATCCTCCTAGGCAATAGAGATCTCCTCATTGTTTTACTTGTGTGTCAAGAGCATTGCAATCATGGTCTAATGTGCATTCAACTGATGGAAATACTCTAGAGCATGCACTCTCTTCATGTTTTCTACATTTTATTTGTTGCATTTGATCCTTTACTAGTTAGTGTCTAGTTTTAGTTCTTTCGTGACATTCTGTGAGCGAATATTGAATTCAAAGAATACCTACCCTTCCCTGTGGATACGATCTCTACTTACGCTACTACATTAGTGTTTGCATTAGTGTTTAGGGGTAAAATTGAGCTGATACGACTTTAAGCTGTCAGAGCAAATCTTAAGGTGTGAAGTACCTGTGATGTTATCCGAATGCAGCAAAGCCTGGATGGTGCACAACTTGCCTCCAAAGCTAAAAGATCCAGGCAGCTGTACAATTCTTTGCAAGATGGGCACAAGACATTTTGCAAAGGCTCTTTGTGACTTGGGAGCTGGCATCAACCTTATGCCACTTTATTTTGCTATCAATGTTGGATTAAGTAGCAGGATACATCCAGTTGCAATAACACTCCAATTGGCAGATAGGTCCTTGGTGACTCCTACAGGTTTGGTGGAGGATGTATTGGTAAGAATTGATAAATTTACTTTGCCTGTCGATTTCATAGTTCTTGATATAGAGGAAGATACAAAAGTACCTTTAATTTTTGGAAGGCCTTTTCTAGCTACTGGTGATGCATTGATAGGAGTTCGAAATAAAACAGTCACCTTTAGAATTAATAATGAAGAGGTGGTTTTTGATGTGGATTATGCAATGAGACAACCTATGCATATTGAATCTTATTTTTCAATTAGGGTGATTGATTGTTCCACAATTCTAGTTGATGGAAATGTCAAGCATGACTATTCTTCCCTTGATAAATTTGCTGAATGTCAAGAATTTGGTTTTCATAAGTTCAATGAGTTGCATGAGGAAGATAAACACATTTTGGTTGATATAGCGAATATGGTTGAATGTTGTATCATAGATAATGTAGTCCTTGAGGCTGAAAGTCTTGTTGAATGCTGTGATTTAGATAATGTGAGCAATGATAATACATGTAATGTTTTGTCTCATGAGCCTTGTGAACCCACTGCGGTGAGGGATGAAAATTTTTTGTGCAGAAATGAGAAACTCATGCCCTCTATCCCAGTGCCACCTAAACTTGAGCTCAAGCCACTCCCACCTTATTTGAAATATGCCTTTCTTGGTGAGCATGAAACTTTGCCGGTGGTGATATCTTCTACATTGGAAGGAGAAACTCATGGTTGTCCTAAGGCAATACAAGAAGGCTTTGGGATGGACCATTGCAGACATCAAAGGCATTAGTCCTTCCATATACATGCACAAGATTCTCTTGGAAGAGAAATCGATGCCTGTAAGGGATAGGCAAAGGAGGTTGAATCCACAGATGATGGATGTAGTAAAAAAAGAAGTGATTAAATTGTTAGACTTTTGAATGATTTTTCCCATATCAGATAGTGAGTGGGTGAGCCCAGTTCAATGCGTCCCAAAAAAGGAAGGTGTTACAGTGGTAAAGAATGAGGCAAATGAAATTCTTGCAACAAGGGTGGTCAATGCTTGGAGAGTATGCATGGATTATAGGAAACTCAACTCAGCAACAAGGAAGGACCATTTCCCCTTGCCAATTCTGGAGCAACTCTTGGACCGGATTGCTGGTTTCTTGTTCTACTGTTTTTTAGATGGTTATTCAGGATATAGTCAAATCGCCATAGACCCTAAGGATCAGGATAAGACAACCTTTACATGCCCTTTTGGAACCTTTGCTTACAAAAGGATGTCATTTGGATTATGCAATGCACCTGCGACTTTTCAAAGGTTTATGATGTCAATCTTTCATGTCATGGTGGAGGATGTAATTGAGATATTTAAGGATGACTTTTCGGTTTTTGGTATGTCATTTGAGAAGTGTTTGGGGAATTTGGCCAAGGTACTACAAAGATGTGAAGAGACCAATCTAGTACTTAATTGGGAGAAGTGTCAGTTTATGGTTCAAGAGGGTATTGTGTTAGGACATAAGATTTCCAGCAAGGGGATTGAAGTGGATAAAGCTAAAATAGATGTAATTTCAAAACTTCCTCACCCTACCAATGTAAAAGGGATAAGGAGCTTCCTTGGCCATGCTGGTTTTTATAGAAGGTTCATAAAAGATTTCTCTAAGATTGCTGGGCCTCTTTGTAATTTGCTGGAGAAGGATGTCAAGTTCAATTTTGGAATGGATTGTGTTGAATCTTTTGAAATGTTGAAAGCAAAGCTTGTTGAGGCTCCTGTCCTTGGGGGCTGTTCAATTTTGGGGGCTGTCCTTAGACAACGAAGGAACAAGATCTTCCACACTATATATTATGCAAGCAAGCTGTTAAATGGTGCCCAGCTCAATTACACCACCACTGAGAAGGAGATGTTGGCAGTGGTATTCTCTTTTGCCAAATTCCGTGCATATCTTTTGGGCTCCAAAGTTATTGTGCATACAGACCACGCTGCCTTGAAGTACCTACTGGCTAAAAAGGAAGCGAAACCAGGACTCATACGGTGGGTACTCTTGCTTTAGGAATTTAATGCGGAAATCAAGGATAGAAAAGGATGTGAAAATGTAGTGGCTGACCATATATCCAGACTGGAGTCAGAGGCACAAGATGATTCAAATATATTAATTAAGGACCATTTCCCAGATGAGAAAATCTTCAAAGGTGGCAAGGGAAGCTTGCCATGGTATTCCGAAATAGCCAACTATGCAGTTGCAGGACAAGTGCCTTCTTATTACTCTCACGAGCAGAGGAAAAAGTTGAGGAGTGATGCAAAATATTTTTTCTGGGAAGATAATACCCTATACAAGATATGCAGTGACCAAATTATAAGAAACTGTGTTAAGGAAAAGGAAAATGATGACATTCTGGGAGCCTGTCACGAAGGTCCTTGCGGAGGGCATTTCAGATCAACCAGGACTGGTTTCAAGGTATTACAATGTGGCTTCTACTGGCCTCATATCTTCATGGATGCCAAAGTTTGGGTAGGGAAGTGTGATCGTTGTTAAAGGACTGGAAACATATCCTCACACAATGAGATGCCTCTAAACAATATTTTGGAAGTGGAGATATTTGATGTTTGGGGGATAGACTTCACGGGTCCGTTTCCAAAGTCAGGAGGAATGGAATACATCCTAGTTGCTGTGGATTATGTGTCAAAATGGATTGAAGCTAAGGCTCTTGCCCACAATGATGCACGCAGTGTTACTGCATTCTTGAAATCACATATTTTCACTCAGTTTGGCACTCCTAGGGCAATCATATCGGATGGTGGCACACATTTTTGCAACAAGCTCTTTGAAGCTCTCCTAGTTAAATATGGCGTAACATATAAAGTCTCTACTTCTTACCATCCACAAACCAGTGGACAAGCAAAAATTTCAAACAGGGAGATAAAAAGGGTGTTGGAGAAGGTTGTTAACCCTAGTAGGAAGGATTGGTCTTTAGAGCTAGATGATGCCTTGTGGGCATATAGGACAGCTTACAAAACCCCCATTGGAGCTTCTCCAATTCGGCTTGTATTTGGCAAGGACTGCCACTTGCCAGTTGAGTTGGAGCATAGAGCCTATTGGGCAATTCAGAAGCTCAATTAGGACTTGAATGGAGCACAATCAAAACGAATGATGGACTTGAATGAATTAGATGAGTTTAGGTTCAATGCATATGTGAATGCCAAAATGTACAAGGAAAGGACTAAGCAGCTACACGATGCACGGATACAACCTAAGAGTTTTGCTCCAGGACAGAAAGTCTTAATGTACAATTCTAGATTGAGGTTGTTCCCTGGTAAGTTGAAGTCACGTTGGGCAGGGCCTTTAACAGTTGTGACAGAGTTGCCTTATGGAGTAGTGGAGATTAGAAATGAGAAGAATGGAAGTTCATGGAAGGTCAATGGTCACAGGCTTAAACCTTACTTGCCTCGCAAAGAAAGGAATGCACGTCATGGTGCTTCTGCTCCACATGAGTTATACTTGGATGATCCTATCATTCCTGAATGAGAGAGCGTATGGTCATGCTGATGACATTAAACCAAGCGCTACTAGGAGGCAACCTAGTTCTTTTCTTTCTTCTTTTCTCTTTCGTTTCTTTTCTTTTCTTCTTCTTATTATCTTACTATTTTTATTCTTTCGTTCATGTTTCATTTTATAGGATTTGCATATTAAGCACAACGCATTGCATTTTTCGTTCCTTTATTTTCAGCACTGGGGACCATTGCTTATCTTACGTGTGGGGGGGACATTTACATTTATATTTACTTGGTTATTAATTGATTGACATTTAACATTCATACTTGGTACAGGATGGACTTCATTTATGCACTGAAAAGAATAAATGGCCGTACGCACGCTTGATTTAAAGGGAAATGAGCTAAATTAATGGATGGTCAAGATTGGTAAGTTTTTCCCACTTGAGCATTAGCATTAAGGAGCTTGCATATCATTTTTCAATTAATGACATTATAAAGGAAAGCTGAAAGTTGAGAGTTGGAATATATGGGGAAGGGCCGAGAGTTGAACGTGAGTTTGAAAGCTGAAAAATGTGTTTTGACCATGTTTTGTGCAGTGATTGAAAGCTGAGAAAGATTCCATGCCATGTGAAGTTTCCTAGCATGCTTAATGCAAAGCTGCCATTACCATTTACTAGGGAAGTGAAGAAGTTGGTTCCACTATGTAAGCATTTTGTCCTAGTGTAGTTGGGTGTATTAAGTGGAAGAATGTAGTGGTTGGTCTTTAAATTCATGAACACATAGTCTTGCATTCTTACGCTTTAGCATAGCAATTGAAAATCATCTTGTGAAGTTCTTGCTCTTCGGCTGCACAACATCACCATACTTCCATTTGGTCATTCTATGCTAACTCTCAAGGTATGTGCTTCTTTCTTCTCATTTCTTCGTTTTGGTAAGAACATGCAGGTGTTTAGTGTTTACAAATATTGCTCCTAAATGCGTATCATGCTTAATTTGTGATGAGTTCAGGGAGCACATATCAAGTAATTGATAATGAAGACCATGTATCAAAAGCCTAAAACGATTCTAAGTGTGATGGATTGGTTAATGTCTCAAAATTTCACATTTCCAGCTTTGCCATGTTTCTGAAATAGAGCTATAACTTGGGCAATTCTTGTCCAAATAGAATGAATCCAGTGGCATGCTTTAGCTAAGATGTTGGGCTATCATGTTTATGTTAAACAGTTTTGCTAAATATGATAGGAAGATAGCATATTTTTTATGGGAACCCGTAGCTTAAGCTGAATTCAGGAAAGCGTGTGAGGGAGAGTTGTTAAAGTTCAATTTTTTTTTGTTTTTCCAGTTCTGCCATTCCACTGTAAAAGCGCTATACCTTGAGCATTTGTGGTCCAAATTGTATGATTTCAGTGGAAGTGTTTAGCTAAGAGAATGGGCTTTAAGGTTCATGTTTACCATTTCTACTAGCTTTGACTGGAATGTAGACAAAAAGGGATGACAAGGTGGAAATCATGCTGGAAAAATTTCTGGAATTGGTTTAAGCTGCCCAGTTTTGACATCCCTCGGTTTTATGGTCATAACTTGCTCATTTTAACTCCGAATTGGTTGATTCTTGATCTCAGTTGTAGCTAAGATTTTGAAGTTCATTTTTGTTGCTTTAAGCTTTGTCTGGTTCAATTTGCTTGAATGACATTGCCTCGGGTTTTCATGCTGATTGTGAATGTGGATTTATTGTCGAAAAGCAATTGGTCTTAAAGATGTTGTATTCGGTTGAGAGAGTTTAAATGTCAAAACTTGGTTGACATGTGATGCTTCCAGTGCTTACTTTTGAAGAATGCTAGTTTTATTGTTTTGCAATTCCCTACCAAGATGCAATTTACACCTAAGCTGAAATTTGATGAAATCTCTTGTGCATTTTGTATTTAGAATAGCTTGGGGAGATTAACTTGACATGATGGCCGAATGAAATGTTGATTTTGTTACCAACTTGTGTAATGTCTACTTTGGAGTGATGAATGAAATGTTGAAATTGTGGTTTGTTTTCATGCGTAATGGAATATCAATACACATGATATCTTGGGTAGACACCTTATCTTGAGTAGTTTGTTGTTAAGAGATTGAGTACATAAGTTTAACGATGAATTTTTGTTTAAATTATTTGGAACATATTTTGACTTGCTGAAGTTGTGTCACAGCCATGGCACCAAAGAAAAATGTTACAACAAAGAAGGCCAAGGAATCCAGTAAGGCACCTATGCTTACTGATGATATTGAATCTGATTCAGAATATTTGGCAGAAGAGGATGTAGCTATGTTTGAGGACCCACCTACCTACATCTTGCAAGGTCCAACACAAAAGAAGATGAAAGGTTCCATGGAACTATCTATTTTCTTTAGCCCCGCAGCTCAGAAGCGTTGGGAAGGAGGCATGAATATTAAGAAGCTTCATTACGAGCGAGGATTTATTGTGGAAAAAGGACATTTTGCAAAGCTGATGAGAAGCTTGTTCATGCTCCCGAGTACTGTAATGTGAGTTTGGCACGCCAATTCTATGCCAATGCTAAGTTTCCTAACAAGGATAGAGCTTTCTATGTGAGGGGCAAATGGGTGGAGCTTACAAGTGAAATCATCAACACTCACTTGGGTACGCCAAGTTATCCTACCAATCCTTTTCATGTCCCTGTTGATGATGATGCGGCGGATCAAGCTATCTTGGAGGAATTAATTCATCCAGGAGCTACGTGGGTCCGAAATCAGCAGGGAGATTCTTGACATATTCGCCATCAGTATCTCAAATGTGACGTGAAGTTGTGGTTGATGTTTGTGTTGTCCCGTTTGATGCCTAGCTCCCAATTGACTGAGGTGGGGTGCACACGATTATACTTGATTTCTGTAATTCGGGAGCGTCGTTCAATTGTTGTTGGGCGCATTATCTATGCCAACATCAAAGCTGGAATTAACATGGATAATGCGGCACTTTACTTCTCGGTGTTAATTCAGAAAATCTGCAAAAAGCAAGGCGTGGATGATGAAGTTGGTGACTGGTGAAGGACCAAGTTTCCCATAGCTACTCCTTTGTACTCAAAGTATTTGAAGAAAGATAAAGAGATGATTAGGCTGCATTTGGAGGGAGCTGATATGGCTAATGAAGAGATGGATCCTCCTGTTTGTATTGCTAATCAAGTGCAGCAACCGTACAATTTTCAAGCTTTTCATGACTCACTCAAAGAGTTCCAGCAATTCGTTGACACTAGATTCCAGTAAGTGGATGAACGTTTGGGGAGTATGCACGAAATGATAAATGACATGCAGCAAGGATGGAATTCAACTGCGGATACTTTGGTGCATAAGTTGGATGACATGTCATCCATTGCTTAGCAACAGTTTGAAGTTCTATACCATCACCAGGTAGTTATACAGACGGAGTTGGATTGATGCAACAAAATGTCCGTATATTATCACTCGCATCCTGGACCACCAAAGCCTCCACCCACGGGCGCGCAATTAGCTGGATATAGGGTTCCCAACTTAACTAGTGATGAAATTACTGGGGATATTCATGAGTTGCCCCCTGGTGTGCCCACAAGATCTTCTTACCCACCATTGCCAACATTTGGACGAATTCCAACAAATCCACCTACTCCAACCTTTCGAGTGGATGTAGAATATATGCCTGAGGCAAGGATTCCTCAGTTTGGAATTGGACAACCACTTCAAGGTCCTTGAGTTTTTTTATTGTTGGGTGATTAATGAGTAGTCTTGAGTTTGTTAGCTAAGTAAGTAAGAGTAAGGGGATGAAATGTACTATGTCATGTTGAAAGTTTGTAATTCTCCCTTGGGTTTTGGTGTGTTTACCGCTTTGGATTAATGAATTTCGAGTATGTGGTATTGTTTACAAGTTTATGAATTGTGATTTGAATTAGTGTGTAAAAGATTACAATTTGGCGATGTTTTGAACTTACCAATTGAGTGTGAAAAGAGTTTCTAGAGTTGAGTTGAAAGTGTGTGTTGGTTTTGTTAGATTTGAAGTGAAGAGAGTGAATGTGAAAGGAAAAAGGAAAAAAATGTAGTTAATAGTGCAATGATAGGAATGTAATGAGAGAGATGAAATGGAGTAGGGAAAGAAGCAAGCAAAGTGAAGAGTGTGTGGAATGCAACAATTTGAGGAGAATGAGTAATCACCTTGTTTTTGAGACTTTGTCCATAATTCACTGCGGTTTACTCCAAGTTTATCACTATTACTCATTTTGGTCTTGCATGTGAAAATTTTTGTTTTCTGGTGCTAAAGTTTGAGGAAATTGGTACATTTTGCTGGCTAAAGCCCGATGTTAATGTAAGATAGATATGCCATGCAAGTACTCAAATGACATAGGAGGAATGTGTATGGATTTGGTTCTTTTTGCTATGCATTTTTCTGGAGTTTCCAAAGTTCGTGCATGTTTAGTTAATTGGAAGCTCTTATGAACATGTGCACACATAAGAAGGGATATGAAGGAAAAAGCCATAAGAACCTAGAAAGAAATGAAAGGGAAAAAAGAGCCATAAAACCCAGGCAATGATACCAATGAGTATCACGAATGGAGCACCAATGTGCATAATAAGGGCAATGTCCCATAGAGCATCAATGTGGGTGCTCATAAGTTACCATTGATTTTGTGAGTTGCATGTTCATAAGAGTGGATGAGAGATTGGCATGTATTGAATGGTTTGTGAGACAACTAGATGGTGTATAGCAAGTGAATAAATGAAGTTTCATGTTCCTCAGCACACACTTGCACGCATGACATTTTGGTCTTTATTTATTGTGCCTTAGTTGACAATTTGTACTGAAATCTGAGGGCTAGGTGCCAGAAATGTTAGAATGAATTCTTGTGTGGAAAATGTTTTGATGAACTTGGATGTGGCCGTTGTGGATGAAAGAACAATGTGTTAGATACAGGTGATGAAAATGAGTTTTGAGTGTAGACCTTGCTTGAGGGCAAGCAAGAGTTCAAGTGTGGGGGAAATTGATAAGTGGGTTTTATACCAACTTATAAGTCTTGAATAACTTGACTTTTAGCTTGTTTTGCATGATTTTATGTCAATATATGTGATGATATGTGTGAAATGTGCATTATTGTGGTTTTCAATTGTTAGTATAGAAATGAAAGAAAAAACCATTGATTTTACATAAATGAGATGTAAGAGTGCTTGAGGAATGAGTATGAGTAGAGAATTCAAGATGGCATGTAGTAAGGTTATATCAATCTTGAGTGATAATTTGATGAATTGTATTGAAGTGTTTGTGTTATTTTGATGATTGTTTTGGGTGTGTTGAGATGCGCATACACTGATGCACACTTGCAAACATCGTCGCCACATCGCAGCACGCATTCACGCACCATCGTGCACACTTGCACACATCGTCGCCACATCATTGCACAGGTCGCCGCACATCTGCTACACACACATTGACAACATTTCATTTTCATGGTTAAACTCACACCATTTACACATACATTCGCAGACACTTGTTCACAACATTGTTTTTCTTCATTTCAGAACTTTTGAAACATACAATTGCATGATTAACAGTTTCAACATTGCATGTTTTATCAATTCTTTTCAGTATGATTCAAGTTTGCATTTCGGTTAGCAAAAACCTGAAATCATTTCATTTGCTTGACGAATTCATGAAATCATTTACAGCATTCTTTATACGTGTAAAGAACTTTGATTTCACAAAGATAAGTTTCTTGTTTCACTCCTTTTTGATGGCATTTTCTTTGCACAATTTCTTGTTTAATACTTTTCCATTCACTTGCGTTCCTCACTGGTTGTTCCACATATTATTAACTTCATCTCTCACTTTTCTTCTCCCTTTCATAAGAGAAACACTCCACACATTTCCTTTACTTTTCAGCAACAACACTTCGCATAATTTTTCCACATTTCACTCACACAACTCACACACATTACACGGCGCGATGCATCGCCATGATTTTTGTTACACGGCGACACATCGCAGCGATGTGTTGCCATAGATAAGTTTTCACGGCGATGCATCATGTAGCGATGCATCGCCATAAAGAAATGAAGTTTGCTGAAATTTGATTAAGTGTTTGTTTCTTTCTCAGGTTGCAACAGGTGGACGAAGGCGTGGATTTCCGTGGCACAGAGGCACTGGTGCTGAACTGAAGGCGCGATGCTCTGGGCACAAAGGCACTCGAGACATTTTAGAGGCGCGATTACTGCAAGTGGAAGGCGCTGGATTGCTGAACAATGTTTAGCATTTGGGATTTCATTTATGACATTTTTCTGAGGGCATTCTTGTAATACTTTAGACATTTTACATTTGCGTATTAGTTACATTTTCATGATTCTATATAAATAGGGGATGTAACTAATATGTAAGGGAGGATCATTCTGGAAACACAACCAACTTTTGATTTCAGAGCGGGAAATATTTTTGAGAGATCTACTTTCTCTCTCTAGTTTTTGAGCTCGATTTTGGATTCCGATCGAGGATTTGATCCGGCTATTGTAAATATCCTTGCAATTGATAAGGCAATTCGCATTCCTCTTGAGAATTGGAAGCTTTTGAGACATTTTAATTGGTAAACTCTTCCCAATTAATGAACACGAACTGCTTAGTCTTCCAATTTGTTGATCACGAACTAAGAATGAAGTTTTGTGGCTAACTGCATGATAATCTAGGGTACTGAAGGGTGAATGCTTGGTTGAATTGATATGTGCAGTGTTACTAACAATCTAAGATGAGAAATTCAACATTCTATGAATTTTTTTAGTTAAACTTGTTAGATTCGTGCATCTGATCTGGATTTATTGAACTGAGATTTGATTGCGGTCATCATGCTGAGTAGAATCTTAATTCATAAGATTCAGTTAAGAATTCATGAATGAGAACCAGAGATTGCAAGAGTTCTTAAACCTGTTTGAAATCGTTCATGTTTGGAGCTAGGCCTCACCATAGGAAGCTCTTAGACTGTGTAGTTCTTAGAACAAGGTGAAAAGAGATCCTCTAACTTAGTCATGGCCAAATTGATGGTTCCGGTTCCAGAACCGGAACCGTGGCCCCACAGAACCGGAATCGGAACCGAACCGTCTATGAACGGTTCGGTTCTGGTTCTAGATTTCGTGGATCTGGAACCGGAACCGCCGGAACCAGCCAATTTTTTTTTATATATATTTCTATAATATCACTTCATTTTCATCACATAATTTCTTAGTTTTCTAATCTTTATGTTGTAAATTTTAACGTTTATAGTTTTGGGTTTAGGGTATCAATTTTTTTGAATTAATTATTTAATTATATTATTATATTGTTCAATCATTCTTTCAATACTCTTATCATTTATATATTTTTCTTTCTCACTTATCTAATCCTTCATAATTCTATTTTTCTAAAACATCCATATATTAGTTTAATTTCAACTATTAATCCAATTATATTATGTATCAACTTAATTTTCTAATTTATATTATCCTAATTCTATTATTATATTATGCTAATATACTATTTAAATTCCAATTAAAAGTTCGATCATTCTCTCAATACACTTATTCTTTCTATACCTTTCTTTCTCACTTATCTAATATTCATAATTCTATTATTCTAAAAAATTCATATATTAGTTTAATTTTAACTACTATTCTAATTATGTTATTATATTATACTAGTTGAATTCTAATTAATAATTCAAATATTCTTATTATTTTTATATCCTTGAATCTCATTTATCTAATTATTCCTATTTCTATTATCTAAAAACTATATATTAATTAAGATCAATTTTAACTATTATTATTCTAATTATATTATTATGTTGTATTATTTGAGTTTCAATTAATAGTTTAATCATTATTTCAATAGAAATCAAATTTAAAAGTGGGATTACAATCGAAATTCGAAACTAAAAATCGAAAAAAAATCGAAATTGGAACAAAACCGGAATCAGAACCGGAACCAGAACCGGAACCGAAACCGGAACCGCCGGTTCCGAAATCGTGGTCATCCCTACTCTAACTTGAATGATGAATTTACAAGCTAGAATCGGGCCTCACCATGGGAGATTCTAGATGATTATCGCTTGAGTAATTCGAGTGGAGAATTGAGAAGGCAGGTTCTATTTCACCATCCTTAGGCCCCACCATAGGATAGGATGGTGTTGGGAGATTAAGATTGAAGTGTGGTCACCATGCTGACTTCAATTTAGGCCTCCAGTTGCCATTCTCCTCAATTGATATGATTGTATGTTAGTAATACTGCACTATTATATAAATGTAAATGTGCATTTACCCGGAAGAAGCCCTAGATTATCTGTCTCAATCATTTGTGATTTCCTTTGTTACTTCTTGTGGTTTTCCTTTGTGATTGTTCATTTCCTGTTTGTTGTGATTTCATTTGATTTACTTCCTGTTCTTGTGACTATTACCTTTTAAGTCTTGATTTTACCTTTGGACATAATTGAGCATATCAAACTTCTTGAATCTTCCTTTTCCATGTGGAACAAACCTTTCTCACTGCTACTACAGTTAGTGAAATTAGGATAAATTGGCGAGTAGCGACATCTTGCATCATAAACTATCCAAAGAAAAAAAATATATAAGCTGTACAACTTTCTATTTCAATTCAACAACTATAAAATAAACAAAACTATGAAAAAAATGAAAATAATTAGAAATAAAATTTAGAAAAAAAATAAAAGAAGTAAGCAAATTATTAATCATATTAATGTGAAACTCTACCTCCACAATTATAAATAAATAAAACTATGACAACAAAAAAGAAAAGAATTAGAAAAAAGTAAATAAAAAACAAAAGAAAGATAAATAAATTGTTAATCATATTAATTTTAAAACCCGGGGTCAAATATAAAACGGTAAACCAACATAATTGTAACAAGAAAAAAAATTCAAACTGAAATTCAAGAAAAAAATAAAATTAAAGAAAAGTGAATTATATCTAATTTGAAATCATATTAGTAACATGAATTCTAGTGATTTATGTAAAAAAACGACAACCCAAAATTTTTCGCCAAACCTCCAAGTTTTAGGGTTTTTTGGTAAAAAAAGGGAACTCAAAAAACTCGTTTATTTTGACTTTTTTGGTCCGTTTCTTTCGCGGACCTTAATTTGAACATGAATTCTAGTGATTTATGTAAAAAAACGACAACCCAAAATTTTTCGCCAAACCTCCAATTTTTAGGGTTTTTTGGTAAAAAATTGGGAAATCCCAAAAACACGTTCATTTAGACTTTTTTTTGTCCGTTTCTTTCGCGGACCTTAGTTTGAACATGAATTCTAGTGATTTATGTAAAAAAACGACAACCCAAAATTTGTCGCCAAACCTCCAGTTTTTATGGTTTTTTGGTAAAAAAATTGGGAAATTCCAAAAACACGTTCATTTAGACTTTTTTTGGTCCGTTTCTTTCGCGGACCTTAATTTGAACATGAATTCTAGTGATTTATGTAAAAAAACGACAACCCAAAAATTTTCGCCAAACCTCCAATTTTTAGGGTTTTTTGGTAAAAAATGGGAACTCATAAAATGCGTTTATTTTGACTTTTTTGGTCTGTTTCTTTCGTGGACCTTAATTTGAACATGAATTCTAGTGATTTATGTTAAAAAAACAACAACCCAAAATTTTTCGCCAAACCTCCAATTTTTAGGGTTTTTTGGTAAAAAATTGGGAAATCCCAAAAACACGTTCATTTAGACTTTTTTTGGTCTGTTTCTTACGCGGACCTTAATTTGAACATGAATTATAGTGATTTATGTAAAAAAACGACAACCCAAAATTTTTCGCCAAACCTCCAATTTTTAGGGTTTTTTGGTAAAAAACGGGAACTCAAAAAATGCGTTTATTTTGACTTTTTTGGTCTGTTTCTTTCATGGACCTTAATTTGAACATGAATTCTAGTGATTTATGTTAAAAAAACAACAACCCAAAATTTTTCGCCAAACCTCCAATTTTTAGGGTTTTTTGGTAAAAAATTGGGAAATCCCAAAAACACGTTCATTTAGACTTTTTTTGGTCCGTTTCTTACGCGGACCTTAATTTGAACATGAATTATAGTGATTTATGTAAAAAAACGTCAACCCAAAATTTTTCGCCAAACCTCCAATTTTTAGGGTTTTTTGGTAAAAAACGTGAACTCAAAAAACGCGTTTATTTTGACTTTTTTGGTCCGTTTCTTTCGCGGACCTTAATTTGAACATGAATTCTAGTGATTTATGTTAAAAAAACAACAACCCAAAATTTTTCGCCAAACCTCGAATTTTTTGGGTTTTTTGGTAAAAAAATTGGGAAATCCCAAAAACACGTTCATTAAGACTTTTTTTTGTCCGTTTCTTTCGCGGACCTTAGTTTGAACATGAATTCTAGTGATTTATGTAATTAAACGACAACCCAAAATTTGTCGCCAAACCTCCAGTTTTTAGGGTTTTTTGGTAAAAAATTGGGAAATCCCAAAAACACGTTCATTTAGACTTTTTTTTGTCCGTTTCTTTCGCGGACCTTAGTTTGAACATGAATTCTAGTGATTTATGTAAAAAAACGACAACCCAAAATTTTCCGCCAAACCTCCAATTTTTAGGGTTTTTTGGTAAAAAATTTGGAAATCCCAAAAACACGTTCATTTAGACTTTTTTTTGTCCGTTTCTTCGCGGACCTTAGTTTGAACATGAATTCTAGTGATTTATGTAAAAAAATGACAACCCAAAATTTTTCGCCAAACCTCCAATTTTTAGGGTTTTTTGGTAAAAAACGGGAACTCAAAAAATGCGTTTATTTTGACTTTTTTGGTCTGTTTCTTTCATGGACCTTAATTTGAACATGAATTCTAGTGATTTATGTTAAAAAAACAACAACCCAAAATTTTTCGCCAAACCTCCAATTTTTAGGGTTTTTTGGTAAAAAATTGGGAAATCCCAAAAACACGTTCATTTAGACTTTTTTTGGTCCGTTTCTTACGCGGACCTTAATTTGAACATGAATTATAGTGATTTATGTAAAAAAACGTCAACCCAAAATTTTTCGCCAAACCTCCAATTTTTAGGGTTTTTTGGTAAAAAACGTGAACTCAAAAAACGCGTTTATTTTGACTTTTTTCGTCCGTTTCTTTCACGGACCTTTTTATAGCTTTCACATGGCTAGCAGTATCGCAGCTGAGTTTGTTTGTTTAGGCGTTAGTTCCCATCGAGGTTGAGGTTGTAACTCTATTAACCTTTGAAATGGTTCCTTTATTCTCCAGGGAAGCTTTTTCTTTTTCTGTAGCCATGAAATCAGATTTTTTGAGCTTGATTCAACGCTTAGATTAAACAGGAAACCTCTTTGGTGGCAGCTTTTGATGCCCACCAGCGCTGCCTCAATCAAAACGAATAGGAGGAGTTATGAGGATTAGTTTAGCATTAGCGTCTAAATGAAGAACACTTGAAGCAAAGAACGTATTATTTTTGTATATCAAACCAATCCAGTTCCCTAAACACTACGTTTCAAATCTGGAGAAATCATAAAGGGAAAAACAGAAATGTGAACTTGCTATGTAAAATCCTTCACTCTATTCTACTTCAAATATAACTTTAAAAGAGATTGGGTCAAAAAAGTGATGCAAATATAACATGCCATTATCCTCTAGAATTCATGTTCAAACTAAGGTCCGCGAAAGAAACGGACAAAAAAAAGTCTAAATGAACGTGTTTTTGGGATTTCCCAAATTTTTACCAAAAAACCCTAAAAATTGGAGGTTTGGCGACAAATTTTGGGTTGTCATTTTTTTACATAAATCACTAGAATTCATGTTCTAATTAAGGTCCGCGAAAGAAACAGACCAAAAAAAGTCTAAATGAACGTATTTTTGGGATTTCCCAATTTTTTACCAAAAAACCCTAAAAATTGGAGGTTTGGCGAAAAATTTTGGGTTGTTGTTTTTTTAACATAAATCACTAGAATTCATGTTCAAATTAAGGTCCACGAAAGAAACAGACCAAAAAAGTCAAAATAAACGCATTTTTTGAGTTCCCGTTTTTTACCAAAAACCCTAAAAATTGGAGGTTTGGCGAAAAATTTTGGGTTGTCGTTTTTTTACATAAATCACTAGAATTCATGTTCAAACTAAGGTCCGCGAAAGAAACGGACAAAAAAAAGTCTAAATGAACGTGTTTTTGGGATTTCCTAAATTTTTACCAAAAAACCCTAAAAATTGGAGGTTTGGCGACAAATTTTGGGTTGTCATTTTTTTACTTAAATCACTAGAATTCATGTTCTAATTAAGGTCCGCGAAAGAAACAGACAAAAAAAGTCTAAATGAACGTGTTTTTGGTTTTTAGGGTTTAGGGTTTAAAAACAGACAAACATGTTCCATCATTAGTGAAAATAAACAACAATTATCTGTGCATTTACAATATTCTAATATCCCTAGCCCTATAATACTTTCATCGGTACATGCTGCTTGCAATGAAGTCTCTAGTTGTTGTATGTGGAAAGCCCTGTCTGATCTCAAGCCTCAGAACATTCCATGGTGGATTTTGGGAGACTTTAACTGCACTCTTAGAGAAATGGAAAAAAAGGTGGAAGATCTTTTAGACTAGATGATACCAAGGAGCTATTGCAATTCACCAACCTTCATGGTCTAGAAGATGTTGACTTTATAGGATCACATTTCACTTGGTGTAACAACAGAAAAGGTAAACATAGGATATGGAAGCGATTAGATCGTATGCTAGTCAACAGTTCTGCCCTAAACTTAGGATACCAGTATGTGGTTAAGCATTTGCCAAAAGACCCATCACATCATTCGCCTATTTTAGGTAAAAAATTGTTTCATTATTAATTGATTGTGTCATTCTTTGTGCTGAAACCGAATAGGATTGCATGCTAAAATTTTGAACTCAAAACGTCAAAAAAAAATAGGGTTAGGGTTTTGGGTTTTGTCCTAAAATTCCAACTTTCTTGTTTCTTGTCCGTTTTGCTTCATTCCTTTTTCCATTGTCCTTATTTTGTTTCTATAATCCGTTATCTTTTGGTCAAGTTTTGTTTCGTGTCATAAAGATAAGTTCTTGATTACTTTCTTGAAGTTCTTGATTTTCTTGAATTTCAAAATTTTATTAAATCAAAATCTTGAACTTGTAATCTTGTTCCTTGGCATAAATATTGAAGATCTTGTGTTTGTGGCATATTGAAATTCGAATTTGTTGGTGTGTTCTTGATTAAGTTTGGGTGCTGAAATTTCAAGTTTAGACAACAAAAGACAAACCACCTTAAAACCTAGGTTTGTGTCTTAACATCTTTAAAACCCTAAGTGGGTTATTGGTGTCCATATAAAAAAAAGGGGCTGGCGTTAAAAAAAAAACTTAACGTCAAAAAAAAAGAGGCCCAATACAAAAAAAAAAGAGTTGGACTTATATATATATAAAAAAAGAAGAAAATCGTTTTCAGCCCAAGAAGAACTAAGTGTTCTAGATTGTTTCCTTAAAAACCACCAATATTCAAATTGCCATAACTTGCTCAATTTAAATCAGATTTAAGTGATTCAAGTTGCCATTTTCTTGTCTTTTTGTCTAGTTTCTGATTTCAATAGTTTTAGTAGCTAAATAAAATTATGCCCTGCACGTGTTCTAAATACTCTTTATGATTTCTTACCTAAAATACTGTATTTGACTTATCTTGTGTACGTCTTGATTGATTGAACTTGTTAGTTGAGACTTGTTCCTTTTGTCAACGAATTGATAGGTCTTTATAGATTAGGTGATACATTAGTAAGAGTGTAGTTAGGTTATACATTAAAGGAGAAAAGCTACCTATAAAGAGTGGTGTGTACCTACTTACCAAACATAGAAACCCGTGAGGAAATTGTATTATTTTCTTGCTATTTTCACTAACGTTGCAGGTACAATAGAGAGTGGTGACAACAAAGCACCACAAGGTGATCTAAAGTTCACTAATGATGTGATCTTTAACATGATCCAAAAGATAAAAATCCAACTCGACAATTTGGCGTCTGCATCTAAACAAGCTGCCACTAAGAGTTCCACCTCAAGAAAAATCAACTTTGATGAGGCCGAATATGATGATGATGAGGAGGAAATCATGGACTCTTCTAAAAGTGGTAAAAAGTCCGATTTGTCAATTGGTTCTTTCAAACTAATATTACATATTTTTCATGGAAAGGCAGATCCTTAAGCATACTTTGATTGGGTTTGAGACCTAGATCATCTCTTTGAAGGCAATAATTATCCTGAGGATAAAAGATACCGCCTTTCCTTCATGCATCTCAAAGACTATTCTAGCTTATGGTTGGATGAGGTAATCAAAAGTAGACGTCAAGATGGAGAAAGACCAATCCGAACTTGGAGGGAGATGAAAGTTCTAATGAGAAAGTAGTACGTGCCTTCACATTACAACAGAGAACTTAATCGAAAATTGCACTCTCTTGTGCAAGGAAGTCGAACCGTGGAAGAATATTACAATGAGATGGAGGTTCTTATGATTAAGGCTAATGTTCAAGAGGATCCCGATTCAACCACTGAGAGGTTCCTTCGAGGTATGAATTCAGAGTTATCTTATCATGTTGATCTTCAAAGTTATGTTGATATTCAAGAGTTGGTCCACAAGGCTATTAAGATTGAAAAGAATATGAAATCAAAGAATCGGTTCACACAACCACAACCACCTTGGAGGAGAGATGTTAAACTGAATGCTACTCTATTCACTCTGCCACCAAAGCCACAGCAGTTCACACCAAATCCATCTTCAAGCACATCGTCCAACGTCCCAAAACCAGTCCCCAAAGACGCTGAATCCACCTCCCAATCGACGTCAAAATCCACACAAAGGTTGAGGCAAATTCGATGTTTTAAAAGTCAAGGCTATGGTCACATCCAATCCGATTGTCCTACTCATAAGTCGATGTATATTCTTGACAATGGAGATGTGGTAAGTGATAATGAATGTGATGACATGCCCGCACTTGAAAAGAAGTATGAAAGTGAAGGTAATGAGGAACTTGAAACATATGATGTTGGTAACTTTTGTTTGGTAAATCGTCAAATCCTTAATGTACAACCACAACTTGATAATGATTTAATGCAGCGTGAGAATAGTTTTCATACACGTTGTATGGTTAAAGATAAAGTTTGTAATGTAATCATTGATAGTGGAAGTTGCACTAATGTGGCAAGTACTCTACTTGTCAAAAGGATGAATTTAACTTGCATGAAATATCCAAATCCATATAGACTTCAATGGCTTAACCAATCCGTTGAAACAAGAGTGACCAAGCAAGTAAAGGTTCCATTCACAATTGGTAATTATATTGATGAAATTTTGTGTGATGTGATACCAATAGAGGCCGGTCATATCCTTCTTGGAAGACCTTGGCAATTTGATAGAGACGTAGTTTATCATGCCAAGAAGAATTACTACAGTTTTGAACACCAAGGCAAAAAGTTAAACCTTAGAGCCTTGAATTCGTCCCAAGTCTTTGAAGACCAATCAAGGATATCTAAATCTTGTAGTGATATGAGAGATCAAGAAGCAGAAGAAAAGAGTGAGCAAGAGAAACAAAAGAATGTAACTAGCTTAGGGCATGAACTTGTAACTAAAAATTGTAATAGCCGAGAGTTAGTTAGTTCTAAGTCTTGTTGTTTTGCTTCTATGAGTGAGATTAAGAGAGCAATACTAGATAGACAATAATTGTATTTAATGATCCGCAAAGATGTACTTATTGTTGATAGTGATCACGATGTACATTGTTTGTTGCCTAGTAATTTTGTTTTGCAAATTTATGGAGTTCCTAGACATCTAATGGAGTTGAAAACAACTCAATATGCAATGGAAGGAGTCCAATCTGCCTTAGCTTGTTTCCACAAGGTAAGCAAGGTAAGTTAGGTAAGTATGAAAGCTTTTTCGTTGATTTTAATAGTTTATATGTCAGGAACTTTGCTAAAGTCAATTTTGTTGATTTTCAAATTTTATACACCGTTTTAAATAAATTTCAACGTCTTTTACATACTTTTGAAATGTTAGTTCAAAATTTTATCACTTGTGTATTGGAGTCCAATGATTTGTGTTTGGGTAAGCAAATTGTTTTACATAATTCTTCAATTAAGAAAATCAACTATTTTGCATTGATTGAGTTTATGTATACTTTCTTCCCATGCTTTGTTTCTTATATATTACATATGTCATATTTTCGTTTAAGTGCTTATCATTTCGAGTTTAACCAAATCCTTGTGTATGAAAGTGTTGATTATATTGGATATACTTGTTGGAATGACTTTTTCTTTGAATATTAGGTTCGAGAGTTTGCACATATTGTTTTCAATCAGTTCCATGGCCAATTTCATAAAGTTTCAAGAGGTAATCATGTAGTTCAACACTTGGTTGGTAAGTTATCTTGTTCTTTAATGAATTTTTCAATACAAAAGGTAATTCATGATGTTAGTTTCTATTATTTAGATTCTTTGCATTCTAATTTTTCTTTAAGTATTATTACTCAAAAGAATAATAACTTTTTAAGATTAACCATATATTCTCAATGTAAAAATAATTCGAGTTGGTTAATTGACGAGTTTAGATTGGACAAGTTAACCATTGAATTTGTTTGTCCATGTGAATTTATCATACCAAATTAGTTAACTAAATTTCTTTGTTCTTTATTGTTTCAAATTGATTTCCATTTTTGTCATAGTGCATTTAGAGATAGCTATTATGATACATTGTATGCATTATCCACACTTGTTAATTATTTTGACATTGATGCAGCTATTTTTTATATAAGAGCATATATTAGTCCATATACATTTATGTTCATTACTAATAATTTTGTTCCTTGGACTAATAGATTTATTTTGTTCTTTAGGGAAATAAAGTGTTATTGCCCGCGAGGTGTTACAATCCAAATTGACTTGGGTCTTGATGAGTTCATCATATTGGTGTTTGATCGAGGAGCTCAATTTCAAGATTCGAGGACTAATCCTTTTCGAGGAGGGAGGGATTAATGAGAATGAGCCCGTGTCCGTGTCCATGGTGCCAAAAACCAACTTCATGTGTTGATCCCTTGGGCGATCTTGAAGAAGTTCCTCACATGGCGTCAACATCTCAACATGGAGTTATTTGGAATATCTTTTCAATCACAATTCATGAAGTTGTTTCTAAGAGTTCTACATTGGAGCTTGAAGAAATTCCACCTTGAAGAGTATTCTTGGAGCAATCACATTGAAGACCAAGATGGCGTGCTTGGACTTTACCATTATGGATCACGCCATTCTTAAGTTGATACGATGTAATAAATTAAGTCCATTAAACATTAATTTGGGCTTATAATTTCGTTTATGTGTTAGTTAATTACTTGGCCCAATTATCTTGCATGATAATGGAAAGTAATTCTTTTTAGAAAGTAACTTCCTACTTTTTAAGAAAGTTTAGGAAAGTAATTCCCTATTTTATAGGGCCAAAACCGTGTAGGTTTTTAAGGGAACAAAACCGTGTGATTATTTAGAAAAGTAGTTAGTTAGTTAGTTATCAACTCCAATTTGGAAGTTTCCTAAATTGGATTGGGTAGTTAGTGAAGTTCAATTCGAAATTGACTTCATACTAGGGTTTGTTTTTGTTTCCATTTAATTGGCTGAATTATAACCTATTTAAAGGGAGGCCATTGTAACGTTTTTTTTATCATGAATGAAATAAGAATTTTATCTTTGCTAATTTGAAAACACATTGTGTTTTGTTAATTTTGCCAGCCTTTAGAGAGGATCTTTAGGTTAGCCAACCCGTTCTTGATTTAAGGAACAAGCCAAACTTGTTAGTTTAGTCTTGAGATTTACTCAAGCTAGGTTAATTTGTTTGTTATAAACGTGGGGGTTTGATTGGCTAATATCATTCCTTTCGTTTTCCTTTGAATTCTTTCTGCTTTGTTATTTTGTGTTTTGTTCTTGTTAGAGGTTGTTTGTGCAACACGGTCCAAAGGTGTGAGTTCGTGTCGTCTAAGAAATCAAGCCTCGGCCATCCGCGTCACTTTGTGTGTGAGATTTTTCTCTTCCCAATGATTCTCGATGCATGTCCTGAGAATTCAACCACTACACAAGTGAGGTCATCTTACATCACCAAGATTGCTTAAATTCTAAGGAAAGAAATATCAAACACTTGTAAAGTTGAATATCAAAGTGCACTAGATGCCTGGTGAAGAGTGCTCACTTATATGCGATACGTGCATGTGAGAAGTGCATGATGTGCGCTGAATGTCCGTGAGTTCTGTGAGATGTGCAGGTGATGCTATGCGAGTGAGTGGAGTGTTGTGTATGCTAGGAGTGCTTTCTGTGCGTGTGCTTGTTGTGCATGTTGTGCTTCGCTCTCCGTGCAGCCTTTTGCGTGAATCTGGAAGCAAAAAGGCCGATCTGTGATTGGGTTTCTCCGTTTAGCATGTAATCTTTGAGCCTTTGTGAATTGGCACTTTCAAAGTTACCAATCTTGGACTTTGAAACACTTGGACTCTTCATTAGGTAATTAAAATTTTCTCCAATTGAACTTTGAAACCTTGTAGTTTGTACGTCATCTTTGTTTCCCAAATACCTTTTCTTCTAGGTTGTCCCTTTTTATCGAATTGCTAATATCTGTAAACTCCTAAAATTTTGCATTAGACAATAATAATCGTGGCCAATGTCGTGAAAGATGTGGTCATTCTAAGACAAGTTTCCATCGTGGTATCCAAATCCTTCTTTTTTACCATGGTGATATTTTGTGGAATAGTGTGAGTTCTAAGCAAACAAAAGAAAGGACTGATTTGGTGTTTTAGGAGAGAAAGAATTCAATTACTTGGATTAATGAATTCAAACAAAAAGAAAAAGAAAGAGAAGATAGGAAGAGGGAGGAAAGGAGAGAAGATGATGAGGAAAAAGAGAATGGATAGGGAGATGAGTGAGAGAAAAGGGAAGAAGATAAGATGGAGTGGATATGAGAAATTTTGACATTTTTACCAAGTGTTTTTTCAAAATAGTTTAATTTCTAAAATTAATTTCCAAACTAACACACTTTCAAAATTATTTCCCTAACTAACATATTTTTTTCCACGTATATGATTATTTTCCACATAACACAAAATTTTTTTTTCTCCTACTAATTCGCAGTTAACTTAGTTTTCATTCTTATTTTCACACTAAACGTACTTTTAATTTTTATTTTTTATTTGACAAATCTACTCTCTTTTTTTCAAAATATTTCGAAATATGTACACCGTTTTCTCTTTTATCTTCGTCAATAACTTATTGGGGTCTTTTTGTTTGCTGATTAAAACGACAATGAACAACTTCAATGCAGTAAAAGGATACAATGAAACTCCAACTTTAACATCAATAACTTATTGGAGTTTTACTTTTTTTTTGCCGATTAAAACTTCAATGAGCAACCTCAATATAGTAAAAGGATACAAGAAAACCACAACTTTAACATCAACAACTGATTGGGGTTTTAATTACAAGAATTCTTTTTGCTAATTAAAACTTCAATGAGCAATCTCAATACAGTAAAAAGATACAAGGAAACTCCAACTTTAACAGACACATAATTAGTCCACTTCTATGAAGAAATTCAAATATAATAATGGTGATGTATGAACTAAAGACATTGCGCGTAACATTGACAAGTCCTCGATGGCATCTTTTTCATCTCTTTACACTGTTAAATTGAATGCAGCGCTAATTAATATACCAATATAAGATGAAGTAATTGCTTGTTCATATTTTGTTTATTTTTCCATTAAACACAAAGGCTTAAGACACTCAAAAAACACTCATTCACCTTGGTTAGATATTTAGATCCTCGTCATCTAGTCTGATATACTCAATCCATCCATCTATAGATAGCATTCCTGATCTGGTAACTCGATTAAATTTTGACAATAAGAGGATATGAGGGAAAGTACATAGAATCTTCACCAAAGAGAGAGGACCCAAAAATTCAAAATTGAAAACGATCTCAATCCACCACAAACCTTTGGCAACCATCTCAATTCATACCGACTAAGAAAAACAACAAGCTTTTGGGTGTATTAATTTCATAGCAGAAAACTTGATTGGATATGCCAATTCTTCAATGGTTTGACAAAACAAATAAGAGAGAAATGATGATTGCCTTATGTTTTTTTTGTTGTAATTCGTTCCTACGTTTAACCTAAAAGAATAGGAATAAAAGGTGGGTTTCTTGGTGAATAGGAGAGAGAAAATAAATTTTTGTCTTATATGACAAATAATGATCTACGTGGCAAAAAAAATGCTAGTTATGGAATCAATTTTGAAAGTGTATTAATGATGTGGAGAAAATATGTGTAATAAAATTGTGATCGTGGTTGCTATTTACCCCTACTCAAAAATAATGCTAAACAACCCCGTAAAGGTGATAGTATAGCAAGTTCGTTCCCACGAGGAAAGGACTGTGTTGAAATTCTAAAGAAAATATTTTTGTGTTTTCGTAATTATCAAACTAAATAATAAGAAGCAAATAACAAATAACTAAAACAATGTCGGTGATTTGAATAAAATTCAAGTTAAGCAAGTGTACTCTTGAGATTATATTTTAGGGTTACATAAAAAGCACATACATACGTCCTATCTATGGTCATGCAAAACAAGGGTAAATAACATAACTCACACCCCCCTATTAGGCTAAAGGAAAGGAATGATTTACACACTTACCTACTTAGATATTAACTAATTCAATAAACTCTCCTATATGGCGAAAGGCAAAGTTTACTTCCTTAATTAATCCGGAATCTAATGCAACTACCAACTCAACCAAACCCTCAAGTTCAACCGCTCCATTAGGCTAAGGCAACGCCCGAACCAGTCACGCTAATGCTAAACTAATCCCCATAACTCCTCCTAATAGGCTAAAGGTAAGAATTAAGGAAGAATTAATCTAACAAATTCACAAACAACCCACATTAGATCCCAAACAACCTACTCTAATCCTCCTATCAGGCTAAAGGTAAGATTTAAGCAAGTAATCTCTAAGTAATTTACTGCACTTTAAACAAATATTCATCACACATAATACTCGCGACATATCATGCATAATTATGAAGAACACAGCAAAACTTATTCCACAAAGACCATAAGATAGAACTTAGCATGTAAATTAAGCAAAAAAACCCTTATTCATAATCTCGGGAGCACAATAAATTTAGCCGAGCATGGCTAAATCAAACATCATCATCATATTGATAATTAAGCACAATATTGACAACATAAATTAAAAAGAAAGATAACACCTTGAATTACGAATCCGTAGATGAAATCTTTGTCTCTAAATTAATGAAATCAATACTCAATGATGTTCCCAATCCGTACAGCTTCAATTCTCTGTAAATAGCTAAAAGAATGAAACCCTAGCTATTAAAAAGAAGAAAAAACCTTGCTTAATCTCTATCAAAGTTGTCACACCTTAAAAAGCTATAACCCTTGCCCTATTTGTAGTTATCCTATAAAAATATTCGCACATAAGTCCTTCATGAAAGCCTTTTCGGAAAAGAAAACTCAAAGTGGGCAATAATCGTAAATTTCCAAAATTAAGTCGTAAATCTGCGCTTTTTCCCGACATCTCGACGTCTCTGATCGCGTGTCAAAACGTCCAAGCACGTCGTGACGTCCAGGGTCTGACATCGCGACGTCGCGGCACGTCGCGACGTGGAAGGGGTCCCGATGTCGCGTCGTAACTCTCTGGAAATTTCATAAAATTCGTCCAAAAATTCAACCAAAAATCACATTTTTGACGTCGCGACGTGGAGGGTCTACATCGCGACGTGCACCCACATCGCAACATGAAGGGGTACCGACGTCACGACGTGGAGGTTGCTATTCAATAATTTCGCGATCTTTCTTCCATTTTTCCTCCACTTTGCATCCGATTTGACTCCCGTATGATTTTCCTCATTCAAGAATACACCATGGTCAACAAACCTACAATTAAAACACTGAAACGAATAAAAACGAACAAGAACGTCCAAACAATTAAGTATAAACCATACATAATCGGTGAATAAATTCACCTCATCAATTTCCCCCACACTTAACCTTTGTTCGTCCCCGAACAAACTAAATCACAAAATAACAAACCTAAACAAAAGTTTAAAACAAAATTATAACACATAACATAAAACGCATCCAACTTCATCAATTCGATCTAAGAACAAATGTCATATAAATGCCTCATATTCTCAAGTATTCAAATGTCAAGTACACATAATATACGTCTCCAAAAGTTATCAAAGTACATTAATGTACTCATTTAGACACGTTGAGCCAACCATGTGTGTGTGTGCGATAGGTTCCACCTCAGTTCATAACTCATCAATAATCACACCATAAATCAGGGTTCCAACAACTAAGTCTTCGTCTCAACTTTTCCTCACTGACATATTAACAATTCATTATTAAGCTCATATAAATGAGGATTCGCTCGGCAAACCTTTAGGTTTATACATATAGCAATCGTTCCTCCAGCCTGTCACACTTAATTAAGGTATTTCATAGGAAATCCCGTGACATCCACCTGGAGTACTATCTCACCTTCGGGTTTTATACCAATTCCCACTCATGCAAGTTCTCCGTTAACTATTCATTTAAGAGCAGTCTCGCAGAGGAGTGGCAATATGAAGCCAGAGTCGTACGGCTTCTATTCTCCGTTACCATCCATATGAGTTCTCTTAGGGTTATTATTAAAAGCAGTCTCATAGAAGGATGATAGTATGAGCAAAACAAGCTTAAAAATGCAAAAGCATTTAGTGCAAACAATTATGCAAGCACATTTATTAAAGAACACAATTTAAGCGAGTTATATAAGTTTTAACTAAACAAAGCGTTAAAAACACACCAGCCTACTTAATGATTACAAACTCGTAAATTCCCTCAGTAGTTCCCCTAAGTGCATAAAAATGGTTGACTCAAAATTCTAAACTTTCCATCAAAGACCTGACTCCCTCTAGATAGTATATTATTTTCCTATCCCACATCGAATCTTTCGATAAAATCTAATCATTGGCAATATTACATTTATCACAACAAGATCAAAATTTCAAAAATTGGATACTACACGAAGAATTCCTAAAACCATGGTGTAATTATGCAAAGAGTTATCATTACCGACTTACTTATTTACCAGCTAAGGTTAACTCAAGGAATAACTAATACGAATGGAACATAATTAAAAATTTAAAATAAATCCTAATTCCATTAACATAAGTGTCTTAATTTGGTGCAAAATAACAAGAAAAACAACAAAATAACAAGAAAAGAAAAGAAAAACAACATCCAAATAACATCTAAAAAATATCCAAATAAAGGAAATAGAACAAAAAGACAAACAAAAGAACATAACTCCCCCCCACACTTAAAATCCACATTGTCCTCAATGTGGGCAAGGAGAAATACCACCTAATCCTGCTGCATGTTATCACGTGGAGAAGGCCGCTAACTAGTTCCCTCGCCTCTGGAAATCTGTCACTGCCTGCTCATCTGGCGGACCATATCATAAATCTGCGACATTGATGAGATAAGTTGGCATACGTCATCTCCATCTAGTCAAACCGCTCATCAAAGTGCGTCACCTGCTGCGCCATCATAGCCTCCATGTCATCCATGCGTGTATAGAGGCCCGCAATGTTCATTACATGGCGAGGTGGGGTGGAGGAATGGGCTCCTCATCCTGTGCTTCCTCGTGCTCTGGCTGGTGTTCTTGCTCTTTCTGCTGTTGCTCTAGTGGTGGCGGTTGCTCCTGTCCTTACTGTTGCTGCGGCAGTGGCACTGGGGGTTGTCCTGGCCTCTCATAGGAACTAATCCTATAACCATTAAACTGTGAAGTGGTGATGGCATCACGCACTCCACAAAGCTCATCTGTGCCCAAAGCTGGCACCCCAGCAGCGTAACACATGGTCATGATCGCAGAATGGTTGTACAATCTTGTCCGTACAAAACAACATGCCTTCCTGATCTCAATGTCCATGATCTCCCCAACATCTATGGAGAGCCCTGTCTGAATAGCATAATTCAGAACAGCCTTGTCATCGTCGCAAGAGGCTTGATGGACGCTGGGGATAAGCTTGCCAATGATGAAATAATGCCAAGCTTTGGTGATCTTGGTCATTTGAGCTAACTTGAGCTCAGATATCCGGTGCGTCCGTGTGACTTGAGCGAGTGGTTGAGCTGTGATAGTGGACAAGATTTGTTGACGTGGAAGTTCATGGTCATACAAGGTGCAGTATGCACTGGCCTCGATGTCGCGCAATCCGTAGTACTCGTTGAACTTTGTGAGGCTGACGGGCACATTCACTTCTCGCATACGCAAAGTACCCTGCTGTGCATAGGGGTAGTTTGCGTAGAACTCCCGCACAAATGTAGCGTTGCCACCTATCAGTTGACAGCAAAATTGTTGCCATCGACGATTCCTGATTTGAGTCATGATTGGTGCGGTTGTGACTTGGATACCGCGCTCCTCGACCATGGCCTTAAGTGCCAGATGCTCATTGTGGTATTACTCTGCCTCTAAGCACATAAAGAGGAAATTATCAAACCACGCCGGATTCGGCTGTGGCGGTGGTGGAGGAGGTGGTGGTGGTGGTGCATCACCAGCGGTAGTGCTGTGTGTTCTCTTTGGTCCCATATCTGTCAATACAAAAAATATCCAATATTAATCATAACACTTATTGACAAGATAATTACCAACACAATTCGCACAATGAAATAACACCATTACTAAATAACATGTCCCCCCACACTTAAGTCAAAACACAACTCAACACTATGAAATGCAAATGCTAATACCACAATAATGCAAGAACAACAACAAACTAATCACAAAACACCTAACTCTAAATGACAACACATTAAACACAAACAATTCATCTCCACAATGTTTATAAGGTCAAGCTCACAATCTTTGCAACTTTAAAGACAATGTGTATTTGTTGACTAAAAAGGATACCATATATACATGAAAACAAACACATGACATTCATGTTATGGTCGAGCATATGTAGGGATGTCAAATTCAAAAGAAAAACTCATTGAAGCAGTCAAGAGTTGGTTTTGAGTCAATACCATAGAAGCATTATAACAAGCACATGAATGCATGTTATGTTTAAGCATATTCAAATGCTTCAAATGCACACATGACTCATTGAGGTACTATATCAAACACCTAGAGTCCATTAATAATTTCATCCTGTCCAGACCAACATTCAAAACTGATTTCCCAACAAAAACCACAACAAAATTTCAAAATAATCACAATGAACCATTCTATCATCATTACACAATACGTGTGAATAAAATTTAATCTCCAAGAATAAAAAATGGTCCAAAACATGGCATCTATTCCAAAAATTCCACAATTCAATTCTAAC
Organism: Ophiorrhiza pumila; assembly: GCA_016586305.1. Taxonomy (NCBI): domain Eukaryota; kingdom Viridiplantae; phylum Streptophyta; class Magnoliopsida; order Gentianales; family Rubiaceae; genus Ophiorrhiza; species Ophiorrhiza pumila. The sequence continues at coordinate 15,846,062 of BLIW01000011.1, forward strand.
ATCCATTCATCATCACAATTCACTCAATAGTGGAAATAGAACATGTAACGCACGAGTAAACACAAGATTAAAACAAAAATAAGAGGAAAAATTCAAAATTTACCTCTTGAGGAGCAAAAATCAAAATCGACAAATCGTGTGTTATTTGATAAGATAGCGGGCTCTACACCTTCACAATGTCTCCTAGAACAGATTGGAATCACCTAAAACTAACGAATTTCACTAGAAATTCGAAGTTTTGAATTTGTAGGTTTTGAGAAAATTTTCAAAATTTGGACGATTTTTGGAAATTTAATCGGTGAATCTGTGTGGTGTGTATGTTAATTGGATCCTTACTCAACCTATGTGACTAATGTGGAGTGAAATTACTGGAACAACGGGAGAATGAACGATGGATTAGAGAGGAATTTTGAGTTTTGTGAAGTTTTCGTTAAGAAAAAATTAAACTGTTCTTCAGTTTAAAGCCAATTTTTGCCCGACGTCGCGACGTGTATCACTGGACGTCGCGACGTGGGTGAACCCTAGATTTTTTATAAAACTTACCTGGACGTCCCGACGTGCACGTGGGAGAATTCTGTACCAATTTTTCAACATTGATGGACGTCGCGACGCGCGATCGTGCACGTCGCGACGTTGGCGATTTTCTCCACGTTTTTGCCAATTTAATCCTCCAAATTTCCCTTAATCCTTTCTCCAACCTACAAAACAAAACATTTGCACAAAAAGACTATTAGTTAATGGAATTTTTAGCCTAACTTCTAAATAAACTTAAATGAAACTTAAAAATATAAAATATAAACTTGGGTTGCCTCCGAAGAAGCGCTTTATTTATCGTCGAAAGCTCGACGCCTGTTGCTTATTCTTCCCTCGGTGACTCTTCAAGAGTCACCTTTTCAACAATGTGGAAAATATTTTCGCCTTGAGAAAAATAAATCTTCAACCTATGCCCATTGACGATAAAAGAATTTCCCGTTCTTTCATTTAGAAGCTCCGCTGTGCCATAAGGAAACACCGTCTTAACCCGGAATGGACCATTCCATCTTGACTTAAGCTTGCATAGAAAAAGTTTCAACTTATAATTATACAGTAAAACGAGCTGCCCGGGTTCGAACTTTTTATAAATGATGCGTTTATCATGCCACTTTTTAGTTCTCTCTTTATAGAGAGATGCACTTTGGTATGCATCAAATCTAAACTCATCCAAATCATTGAATTCAAACAACCGTTGCTCAGCTGCCTTCCCATAATCCATTTTCAGCTCCTTTAATGCCCAAAAAGTCTTGTACTCAAGCTCAATTGGTAAATGGCAAGCCTTACCAAAAACCATGCGATATGGAGATGTACCAATAGGAGTTTTGAAAGCTGTGCGATATGCCCATAGAGAATCATCCAATTTTGTTGCTCAATCCTTCCGAGAAGGTTTCACAACCTTTTCTAAAATTCTCTTGATCTCCCGGTTTGATATCTCTACTTGTCCACTTGTTTGAGGATGGTAAGGGGTTGCCACTTTATGCCGGACTCCATATTTGGTCAATAAAGCTTGAAAAGCCTTGTTGCAAAAATGTGTGCCTCCATCACAGATAATAGCCTTTGGGGCCATAACGAGTGAAAATGTACTTCTTGATGAACCCCACCACACTTTTCGCATCACAAGTCGGCAAAGCAATTGCTTCTATCTATTTAGAAACATAATCCATAGCCACAAGAATGTAAGATTGACCATTGGATTTTGAGAATGGTCCCATGAATTCTATGCCCTAAACGTCGAAAATTTCCACCTCTATAATATTGTTTAAAGGCATCTCATTCCTCCATGAAATATTTCCTGTCCTTTGGCATTCATCACAATGTTTGATCCACTCTTGAGTGTCATGGAATAGTTTGGGCCAATAATACCCCGACTGCAACAATTTGCAAGCTGTTGTTCGCCCCCCAAAATGTCCTCCATAATCAGATTCATGGCATGACCGAACAATGTCTTATTGATACTCCTTAGGAACACATCTTCGAATAGCTTGGTCACTGCATAGCTTGAAAAGATATGGCTCATCCCAATAGTAGTAGCTTACATCGTGGATGAGTTTTTTCCTTATTGGACAGAAAAATTGGGTGGAATTTGTTGTGAAACCACATAATTTGCAATGTCAGTGTACCATAGAGCTTTTTCTACTCCTTCCACTTGAAACAATTGCTCATCCGGGAAGATTTCCTGGATTTGAATATTAATATCCTCTTCCAAATGCTCATGCTTCTCCAAACGAGAAAGGTGGTCTGCAAGATGATTTTCAGCTCCCTTCTTATCTCGGATTTCCAAGTCAAACACTTATAGAAGTAGCACCCATCGAATCAACCTCGGTTTTGCATCCTTCTTAGCCATTAAGTAACGAATTGCTGCATGATCAGTGTAAATAATCACTTTGGCTCCCAGCAAATAAGAACGAAATCTATCCATAGCAAAAACAACCGCCAATATCTCATTTTCTGTTGTAGTGAAATGACACTGAGCTGGATCAAGTAAACGGATGGCATAATGAATAGTGTGGAAAATTCTGTCTGTCCTCTGACCAAGAACTGCCCCCACAGCAAAATCACTAGCATCACACATAATCTCAAAGGGGGACTCCCCAATTTGGAGGTTGACTGACTAGAGCTGCTACAAGTTGCCCTTTAAGAAAATCAAATGCTGATTTACAGTTATCATTAAAGTTAAATACCGCATCTTTCTCCAAGAGATGACACAAGGGCTTGGTGATTTTAGAGAAATCCCGAATGAATCTGCGGTAGAACCCGGCATGGCCCAAAAAACGTTTTACTCCCTTGACATTTATAGGATATGGTAGCTTCGCAATGAGATCCAATTTTGCTTTATCCACTCCAAGATAGTATTATGTGTGATGAATATTTGTTTAAAGTGCAGTAAATTACTTAGAGATTACTTGCTTAAATCTTACCTTTAGCCTGATAGGAGGATTAGAGTAGGTTGTTTGGGATCTAATGTGGGTTGTTTGTGAATTTGTTAGATTAATTCTTCCTTAATTCTTACCTTTAGCCTAATAGGAGGAGTTATGGGGATTAGTTTAGCATTAGCGTGACTGGTTCGGGCGTTGCCTTAGCCTAATGGAGCGGTTGAACTTGAGGGTTTGGTTGAGTTGGTAGTTGCATTAGATTCCGGATTAATTAAGGAAGTAAACTTTGCCTTTCGCCATATAGGAGAGTTTATTGAATTAGTTAATATCTAAGTAGGTAAGTGTGTAAATCATTCCTTTCCTTTAGCCTAATAGGGGGGTGTGAGTTATGTTATTTACCCTTGTTTTGCATGACCATAGATAGGACGTATGTATGTGCTTTTTATGTAACCCTAAAATATAATCTCAAGAGTACACTTGCTTAACTTGAATTTTATTCAAATCACCGACATTGTTTTAGTTATTTGTTATTTGCTTCTTATTATTTAGTTTGATAATTACGAAAACACAAAAATATTTTCTTTAGAATTTCAACACAGTCCTTTCCTCGTGGGAACGAACTTGCTATACTATCACCTTTACGGGGTTGTTTAGCATTATTTTTGAGTAGGGGTAAATAGCAACCACGATCACAATTTTATTACATATATTTTCTCCACATCATTAATACACTTTCAAAATTGATTCCATAACTAGCATTTTTTTTGCCACGTAGATCATTATTTGTCATATAAGACAAAAATTTATTTTCTCTCTCCTATTCACCAAGAAACCCACCTTTTATTCCTATTCTTTTAGGTTAAACGTAGGAACGAATTACAACAAAAAAAACATAAGGCAATCATCATTTCTCTCTTATTGGTTTTGTCAAACCATTGAAGAATTGGCATATCCAATCAAGTTTTCTGCTATGAAATTAATACACCCAAAAGCTTGTTGTTTTTCTTAGTCGGTATGAATTGAGATGGTTGCCAAAGGTTTGTGGTGGATTGAGATCGTTTTCAATTTTGAATTTTTGGGTCCTCTCTCTTTGGTGAAGATTCTATGTACTTTCCCTCATATCCTCTTATTGTCAAAATTTAATAGAGTTACCAGATCAGGAATGCTATCTATAGATGGATGGATTGAGTATATCAGACTAGATGACGAGGATCTAAATATCTAACCAAGGTGAATGAGTGTTTTTTGAGTGTCTTAAGCCTTTGTGTTTAATGGAAAAATAAACAAAATATGAACAAGCAATTACTTCATCTTATATTGGTATATTAATTAGCGCTGCATTCAATTTAACAGTGTAAAGAGATGAAAAAGATGCCATCGAGGACTTGTCAATGTTACGCGCAATGTCTTTAGTTCATACATCACCATTATTATATTTGAATTTCTTCATAGAAGTGGACTAATTATGTGTCTGTTAAAGTTGGAGTTTCCTTGTATCTTTTTACTGTATTGAGATTGCTCATTGAAGTTTTAATTAGCAAAAAGAATTCTTGTAATTAAAACCCCAATCAGTTGTTGATGTTAAAGTTGTAGTTTTCTTGTATCCTTTTACTATATTGAGGTTGCTCATTGAAGTTTTAATCGGCAAAAAAAAAGTAAAACTCCAATAAGTTATTGATGTTAAAGTTGGAGTTTCATTGTATCCTTTTACTGCATTGAAGTTGTTCGTTGTCGTTTTAATCAGCAAACAAAAAGACCCCAATAAGTTATTGACGAAGATAAAAGAGAAAACGGCGTACATATTTCGAAATATTTTGAAAAAAAGAGAGTAGATTTGTCAAATAAAAAATAAAAATTAAAAGTACGTTTAGTGTGAAAATAAGAATGAAAACTAAGTTAACTGCGAATTATTAGGAGAAAAAAAATTTTTGTGTTATGTGGAAAATAATCATATACGTGGAAAAAAATATGTTAGTTAGGGAAATAATTTTGAAAGTGTGTTAGTTTGGAAATTAATTTTAGAAATTAAACTATTTTGAAAAAACACTTGGTAAAAATGTCAAAATTTCTCATATCCACTCCATCTTATCTTCTTCCCTTTTCTCTCACTCATCTCCCTATCCATTCTCTTTTTCCTCATCATCTTCTCTCCTTTCCTCCCTCTTCCTATCTTCTCTTTCTTTTTCTTTTTGTTTGAATTCATTAATCCAAGTAATTGAATTCTTTCTCTCCTAAAACACCAAATCAGTCCTTTCTTTTGTTTGCTTAGAACTCACACTATTCCACAAAATATCACCATGGTAAAAAAGATGGATTTGGATACCACGATGGAAACTTGTCTTAGAATGACCACATCTTTCACGACATTGGCCACGATTATTATTGTCTAATGCAAAATTTTAGGAGTTCACAGATATTAGCAATTCGATAAAAAGGGACAACCTAGAAGAAAAGGTATTTGGGAAACAAAGATGACGTACAAACTACAAGGTTTCAAAGTTCAATTGGAGAAAATTTTAATTACCTAATGAAGAGTCCAAGTGTTTCAAAGTCCAAGATTGGTAACTTTGAAAGTGCCAATTCACAAAGGCTCAAAGATTACATGCTAAACGGAGAAACCCAATCACAGATCGGCCTTTTTGCTTCCAGGTTCACGCAAAAGGCTGCACGGAGAGCGAAGCACAACATGCACAACAAGCACACGCACAGAAAGCACTCCTAGCATACACAACACTCCACTCACTCGCATAGCATCACCTGCACATCTCACAGAACTCACGGACATTCAGCGCACATCATGCACTTCTCACATGCACGTATCGCATATAAGTGAGCACTCTTCACCAGGCATCTAGTGCACTTTGATATTCAACTTTACAAGTGTTTGATATTTCTTTCCTTAGAATTTAAGCAATCTTGGTGATGTAAGATGACCTCACTTGTGTAGTGGTTGAATTCTCAGGACATGCTTCGAGAATCATTGGGAAGAGAAAAATCTCACACACAAAGTGACGCGGATGGCCGAGGCTTGATTTCTTAGACGACACGAACTCACACCTTTGGACTGTGTTGCACAAACAACCTCGAACAAGAACAAAACACAAAATAACAAAGCAGAAAGAATTCAAAGGAAAACGAAAGGAATGATATTAGCCAATCAAACCCCCACGTTTATAACAAACAAATTAACCTAGCTTGAGTAAATCTCAAGACTAAACTAACAAGTTTGGCTTGTTCCTTAAATCAAGAACGGGTTGGCTAACCTAAAGATCCTCTCTAAAGGCTGGCGAAATTAACAAAACACAATGTGTTTTCAAATTAGCAAAGCTAAAATTCTTATTTCATTCATGATAAAAAAAACGTTACAATGGCCTCCCTTTAAATAGGTTATAATTCAGCCAATTAAATGGAAACAAAAACAAACCCTAGTATGAAGTCAATTTCGAATTGAACTTCACTAACTACCCAATCCAATTTAGGAAACTTCCAAATTGGAGTTGATAACTAACTAACTAACTACTTTCCTAAATAATCACACGGTTTTGTTCCCTTAAAAACCTACACGGTTTTGGCCCTATAAAATAGGGAATTACTTTCCTAAACTTTCTTAAAAAGTAGGAAGTTACTTTCTAAAAAGAATTACTTTCCATTATCATGCAAGATAATTGGGCCAAGTAATTAACTAACACATAAACGAAATTATAAGCCCAAATTAATGTTTAATGGACTTAATTTATTACATCGTATCAACTTAAGAATGGCGTGATCCATAATGGTAAAGTCCAAGCACGCCATCTTGGTCTTCAATGTGATTGCTCCAAGAATACTCTTCAAGGTGGAATTTCTTCAAGCTCCAATGTAGAACTCTTAGAAACAACTTCATGAATTGTGATTGAAAAGATATTCCAAATAACTCCATGTTGAGATGTTGACGCCATGTGAGGAACTTCTTCAAGATCGCCCAAGGGATCAACACATGAAGTTGGTTTTTGGCACCATGGACACGGACACGGGCTCATTCTCATTAATCCCTCCCTCCTCGAAAAGGATTAGTCCTCGAATCTTGAAATTGAGCTCCTCGATCAAACACCAATATGATGAACTCATCAAGACCCAAGTCAATTTGGATTGTAACACCTCGCGGGCAATAACACTATATTTCCCTAAAGAACAAAATAAATCTATTAGTCCAATGAACAAAATTATTAGTAATGAACATAAATGTATATGGACTAATATATGCTCTTATATAAAAAATAGCTGCATCAATGTCAAAATAATTAACAAGTGTGGATAATGCATACAATGTATCATAATAGCTATCTCTAAATGCACTATGACAAAAATGGAAATCAATTTGAAACAATAAAGAACAAAGAAATTTAGTTAACTAATTTGGTATGATAAATTCACATGGACAAACAAATTCAATGGTTAACTTGTCCAATCTAAACTCGTCAATTAACCAACTCGAATTATTTTTACATTGAGAATATATGGTTAATCTTAAAAAGTTATTATTCTTTTGAGTAATAATACTTAAAGAAAAATTAGAATGCAAAGAATCTAAATAATAGAAACTAACATCATGAATTACCTTTTGTATTGAAAAATTCATTAAAGAACAAGATAACTTACCAACCAAGTGTTGAACTACATGATTACCTCTTGAAACTTTATGAAATTGGCCATGGAACTGATTGAAAACAATATGTGCAAACTCTCGAACCTAATATTCAAAGAAAAAGTCATTCCAACAAGTATATCCAATATAATCAACACTTTCATACACAAGGATTTGGTTAAACTCGAAATGATAAGCACTTAAACGAAAATATGACATATGTAATATATAAGAAACAAAGCATGGGAAGAAAGTATACATAAACTCAATCAATGCAAAATAGTTGATTTTCTTAATTGAAGAATTATGTAAAACAATTTGCTTACCCAAACACAAATCATTGGACTCCAATACACAAGTGATAAAATTTTGAACTAACATTTCAAAAGTATGTAAAAGACGTTGAAATTTATTTAAAACGGTGTATAAAATTTGAAAATCAACAAAATTGACTTTAGCAAAGTTCCTGACATATAAACTATTAAAATCAACGAAAAACTTTCATACTTACCTAACTTACCTTACTTACCTTGTGGAAACAAGCTAAGGCAGATTGGACTCCTTCCATTGCATATTGAGTTGTTTTCAACTCCATTAGATGTCTAGGAACTCCATAAATTTGCAAAACAAAATTACTAGGCAACAAACAATGTACATCGTGATCACTATCAACAATAAGTACATCTTTGCGGATCATTAAATACAATTATTGTCTATCTAGTATTGCTCTCTTAATCTCACTCATAGAAGCAAAACAACAAGACTTAGAACTAACTAACTCTCGGCTATTACAATTTTTAGTTACAAGTTCATGCCCTAAGCTAGTTACATTCTTTTGTTTCTCTTGCTCACTCTTTTCTTCTGCTTCTTGATCTCTCATATCACTACAAGATTTAGATATCCTTGATTGGTCTTCAAAGACTTGGGACGAATTCAAGGCTCTAAGGTTTAACTTTTTGCCTTGGTGTTCAAAACTGTAGTAATTCTTCTTGGCATTATAAACTACGTCTCTATCAAATTGCCAAGGTCTTCCAAGAAGGATATGACCGGGCTCTATTGGTATCACATCACACAAAATTTCATCAATATAATTACCAATTGTGAATGGAACCTTTACTTGCTTGGTCACTCTTGTTTCAGCGGATTGGTTAAGCCATTGAAGTCTATATGGATTTGGATATTTCATGCAAGTTAAATTCATCCTTTTGACAAGTAGAGTACTTGCCACATTAGTGCAACTTCCACTATCAATGATTACATTACAAACTTTATCTTTAACCATACAACGTGTATGAAAACTATTCTCACGCTGCATTAAATCATTATCAAGTTGTGGTTGTACATTAAGGATTTGACGATTTACCAAACAAAAGTTACCAACATCATATGTTTCAAGTTCCTCATTACCTTCACTTTCATACTTCTCTTCAAGTGCGGGCATGTCATCACATTCATTATCACTTACCACATCTCCATTGTCAAGAATATACATCAACTTATGAGTAGGACAATCGGATTGGATGTGACCATAGCCTTGACATTTAAAACATCGAATTTGCCTCAACCTTTGTGTGGATTTTGACGTCGATTGGGAGGTGGATTCAGTGTCTTTGGGGACTGGTTTTGGGACGTTGGACGATGTGCTTGAATATGGATTTGGTGTGAACTGCTGTGGCTTTGGTGGCAGAGTGAATAGAGTAGCATTCAGTTTAACATCTCTCCTCCAAGGTGGTTGTGGTTGTGTGAACCGATTCTTTGATTTCATATTCTTTTCAATCTTAATAGCCTTGTGGACCAACTCTTGAATATCAACATAACTTTGAAGATCAACATGATAAGATAACTCTGAATTCATATCTCGAAGGAACCTCTCAGTGGTTGAATCGGGATCCTCTTGAACATTAGCCTTAATCATAAGAACCTCCATCTTATTGTAATATTCTTCCACGGTTCGACTTCCTTGCACAAGAGAGTGCAATTTTCGATTAAGTTCTTTGTTGTAATGTGAAGGCACGCACTACTTTCTCATTAGAACTTTCATCTCCCTCCAAGTCCGGATTGGTCTTTCTCCATCTTGACGTCTACTTTTGATTACCTCATCCAACCACAAGCTAGAATAGTCTTTGAGATGCATGAAGGAAAGGCGGTATCTTTTATCCTCAGGATAATTATTGCCTTCAAAGAGATGATCTAGGTCTCAAACCCAATCAAAGTATGCTTAAGGATCTGCCTTTCCATGAAAAATATGTAATATTAGTTTGAAAGAACCAATTGACAAATCGGACTTTTTACCACTTTTAGAAGAGTCCATGATTTCCTCCTCATCATCATCATATTCGGCCTCATCAAAGTTGATTTTTCTTGAGGTGGAACTCTTAGTGGCAGCTTGTTTAGATGCAGACGCCAAATTGTCGAGTTGGATTTTTATCTTTTGGATCATGTTAAAGATCACATCATTAGTGAACTTTAGATCACCTTGTGGTGCTTTGTTGTCACCACTCTCTATTGTACCAGCAACGTTAGTGAAAATAGCAAGAAAATAATACAATTTCCCCATGGGTTTCTATGTTTGGTAAGTAGGTACACACCACTCTTTATAGGTAGCTTTTCTCCTTTAATGTATAACCTAACTACACTCTTACTAATGTATCACCTAATCTATAAAGACCTATCAATTCGTTGACAAAAGGAACAAGTCTCAACTAACAAGTTCAATCAATCAAGACGTACACAAGATAAGTCAAATACAGTATTTTAGGTAAGAAATCATAAAGAGTATTTAGAACACCTGCAGGGCATAATTTTATTTAGCTACTAAAACTATTGAAATCAGAAACTAGACAAAGACAAGAAAATGGCAACTTGAATCACTTAAATCTGATTTAAATTGAGCAAGTTATGGCAATTTGAATATTGGTGGTTTTTAAGGAAACAATCTAGAACACTTAGTTCTTCTTGGGCTGAAAACGATTTTCTTCTTTTTTTTTATATATATAAGTCCAACTCTTTTTTTTTTGTATTGGGCCTCTTTTTTTTTTGACGTTGAGTTTTTTTTTTAACGCCAGCCCTTTTTTTTATATGGACACCAATAACCCACTTAGGGTTTTAAAGATGTTAAGACACAAACCTAGGTTTTAAGGTGGTTTGTCTTTTGTTGTCTAAACTTGAAATTTCAGCACTCAAACTTAATCAAGAACACACCAACAAATTCGAATTTCAATATGCCACAAACGCAAGATCTTCAAGATTTATGCCAAGGAACAAGATTACAAGTTCAAGATTTTGATTTAATAAAATTTTCAAATTCAAGAAAATCAAGAACTTCAAGAAAGTAATCAAGAACTTATCTTTATGACACGAAACAAAACTTGACCAAAAGATAACGGATTATAGAAACAAAATAAGGACAATGGAAAAAGGAATGAAGCAAAACGGACAAGAAACAAGAAAGTTGGAATTTTAGGACAAAACACAAAACCCTAACCCTATTTTTTTTTGACGTTTTGAGTTCAAAATTTTAGCATGCAATCCTATTCGGTTTCAGCACAAAGAATGACACAATAAACGTGCAGAATTGACAAAACAAGACAGCAGCAAGAACAAGATCGGACAACAAGAACAAACGACGCAAAATAGCCACCTATGCGAGATGATTTTTGAGTCAAAAATAGCTATGAATTGTATACGAAGTTTGCACGAAAATTATGAACAGAGCAGAATTATGACACAAAGAAACAGCAATAAGAAAGACTGAAGAGCAGCAGCTAGTGATACGGATGTAGATCGAGGCTTGATGTCCTGGATCTCCGAAACCACACTTCTTTGGATCATTGCTAGCGAAACTCGAACAAGACTCAAAACAACACAAGCGGAAATAACAAACAAGAACAATAAAGATATAGAAAACGAAAAGGGATGACTTGAAGCAATCAAACCCCTACGCCTTTTAAAAAGAATTTGGCTCAAACCATGTAAATCATGAGTTAAACTAAATTGATTAGGCTTGTTCTTAAAATCAAGAACTTGATTAAGCTCACCTAAAGGTCACGCTAAAGGTTTGCAAATTACAATGAAGAGAAAATTTAAACTTCAAGGTTTTGACAACACAAAGTGTTAATCGGAATTAGAAAAGCTAAATTTCTCAAAATTCTCTATCTTATTTCACGTGAAAACTCACCTTTAAATAAGGCTACAAAAAATGTGAACCCTAATGATAATCAAGTACAACTTGACTTCGTAACTAACTAGCTAACTAGTTTCCTAAACCAATAACAAAGCAAGTCGCTGTTTTTCTTTGAAGAAGCAAAACATGTTTTTGCATTCTAAAAACAATGACTTTCCTATCTAAATTACTTTCCATTATCATGCAAGATAATTGGGCCAAGTAATTAACTTAATTATGGACGAAAATATTCTCACTTTGGGGAGTAGGTACTCTCCACTCTATTTAAGTAGTGTTTTCTCCTCTATTCTATATCCTAGCTATACTCAAGTAATGAATTGTCCAAAACTATTAGAGACTTGCCAAGTTCAATGATTTGTAGAATAAGTCTCAATCAACAAGTTCCACAATCAAAAACTTACACAAATAAAGTCAAAGAAGCTTTAGACAATCATGTCACTAAGAGTATTTAAGAACAAAGCAGGGATATAATATGATTGAACTTCTGAAACTATAGAAAACAGAAAATAGACGAAAAAATAAGAATTTGACAATTGGAATCACTCAATTCCGATATATATCAAGAAAGTTATGGCACTTTCAATTTGGTGATCTTTTAAAGAAACAATGTAAGAACACTTAGTTCCTTTTTGAATTCAAAAGTCTGAAAATTTTCTTCATTTTTTTTGTATTTGACCTAACAGCCTTTGGCCTTCTTTTTTTTTTTTTTTTTGAATTCAGACAATATCTTAGTACCAAAACTAGGGTTTTAAGGTTTTAAGACACCAACCTAGAATTTTAAGGTTGCTTGTCTTATGTGGTCTAAACCTTAATTTCAGCCAACAACAAGCTTCAAGATCTCACCAAATAGGATGAATTTGAGTATGCTTCAAGAACAAGATATTCAAGAATATTGCCAAAGAGTAAGATTATAGATCAAGAACTTGGTTTTTATGTACTCTGAACTTTCAAGAAAATCAAGATTCTCAAGAAAACAACCAAGAACGAATCTTTTTGAGTTGGAACAAAAAATTAACGAAAGACAACTGAAAATAGACGCAAGAAAGGATTGAACACAAAAGAAACGAGATCAAACGGATGAAAAACAACAAAGTTATGATCTAGGACCCGAAACCCTAATGTGAAGAACCCTAATTTTTTTTACGTGTAATCAGCAATAAAAATCAACAGAATCCAGCACTATAATGATGAAGAAAACAATGCAGAATTGACACGAATAACAGCAACAAAGCCACAAAATAAAATAGTAAAAGAAGGACACAAAAGACGTAAGACTTCAGCAAATAAGGAATCGATTTTGAAGCAATTTCAGCTTGGTGGTTTATGCGATTTTTGTGCAATTGTTTGGACTGAATTATTGCAGAATTAAACACGATAGAACTGCAGTATAGACGACTCAAAATAGTAGCTGAATAACGCAACACAACTGCAAAATTTCAATTCAAGAACTGAAAGAAAACGAAACACAAAAGAAAGACTCAATCGAGAAGGATAACCTGGATTTGTTTTGTAACAACCCGATGCTCTGATGCCAATTGATACGGATGTAGATCGAGGCTTGATGTCCTGGATCTCCGAAACCACACTTCTTTGGATCGTTGTTAGCAAAACTTGAACAAGAGTCAAAACAACACAAGTAGAAATAAAAAACAAGAACAATAAAGATATGGAAAACGAAAAGGGATGACTTGAAGCAATCAAACCCCTACGCCTTTTACAAAGAATTTGGCTCAACCCGTGTAAATCATGAGTTAAACTAAATTTATATGGCTTGTTCTTAAAATCAAGAACTTGATTAAGCTCACCTAAAGGTCACGCTAAAGGTTTGAAAATTACAATGAAGAGCAAATTTGAACTTCAAGGTTTTGACAACACAAAGTGTTAATCGGAATTAGCAAAGCTAAAATTCTCAAAATTCTCTATCTTATTTCACGTGAAAACTCACCTTTAAATAAGGCTACAAAAAATGTGGACCCTAATGATAATCAAGTACAACTTGACTTCTTAACTAACTTGCTAACTAGTTTCCTAAATCAATAACAAAGCAAGTCACTATTTTTCTATGAAGAAGCAAAACACGTTTTTGCTTTCTAAAAATAATGACTTTCCTATCTAAATTACTTTCCATTATCATGCAAGATAATTGGGCCAAGTAATTAACTTAGTTATGGACAAAAATATTTAGCCCAAATTAATGTTTAATGGACTTAATTTATTACAAATTAAATAAACCCTAAAAATTAATTTTATCCCGCTAGTCTAGCAAGTAGCATCATCTTCATGTGACAATTTTACCATGATGCGTTTTGAATTGTGGCATAAGTCCTCAACAATGTAATTTCTATGAACTTCTTCAAGATCGTTCAAGAGATCAACACATGAAGTTGGTCTTGGCACCATGGACACGGACACGGCCTCATTCTCATCAGCTAGACGACGCAAAATAGCAGCACAATTGACTCTCAAAAAACATCAAGACGCAGAAACAAGAAAAACGCAAAAAGAAGGAATAACCTGAATTTGTTATGCAACAATGTGATCTCTGATACTAATTGATGCGGATGGCCGAGGCTTGATGTCCTGGACCACACGAACTCACACCTTTGGACCGTGTTGCACAAACAACCTCGAACAAGAACAAAACACAAAATAACAAAGCGGAAAGAATTCGAAGGAAAACGAAAAAGAATGATATTAGCCAATCAAACCCTCACGTTTATAACAAACAAATTAACCTAGCTTGAGTAAATCTCAAGACTAAACTAACAAGTTTGGCTTGTTCCTTAAATCAAGAATGGGTTGGCTAACCTAAAGATCCTCTCTAAAGGCTCGCGGATTAACAAAACCCAATGTGTTTTCAATTTAGCAAAGCTAAAATTCTTATTTCATTCATGATTAAAAAAAACGTTACAATGGCCTCCCTTTAAATAGGTTATAATTCGGCCAAGTAAAAGGAAACAAAAAACAAACCCTAGTATGAAGTCAATTTCGAATTGAACTTCACTAACTACCCAATCCAATTTAGGAAACTTCCAAATTGGAGTTAATAACTAACTAACTAACTACTTTCCTAAATAATCACATGGTTTTGTTCCCTTAAAAACCTACACAGTTTTGGCCCTATAAAATAGGGAATTACTTTTCTAAACTTTCCTAAATAGTAGGAAGTTACTTTCTAAAAAGAATCACTTTCCATTATCATGCAAGATAATTGGGCCAAGTAATTAACTACTACATAAACGAAATTATAAGCCCAAATTAATTTTTAATGGACTTAATTTATTACAAAGCAAATAAATCCTATCAACTTAAGAATGGCGTGATCCATAATGGTAAAGTCCAAGCACGCCATCTTGGTCTTCAATGTGATTGCTCCAAGAATACTCTTCAAGGTGGAATTTCTTCAAGCTCCAATGTAGAACTCTTAGAAACATCTTCATGAATTGTGATTGAAAGGATATTCCAAATAACTCCATGTTGAGCTGTTGACGTCATGTGAGGAACTTCTTCAAGATCGCCCAAAGGATCAACAGATGAAGTTGGTTTTTGGCACCATGGACACGGACATGGGATCATTCTCATCACAAAGATGGCGCCAGATCAGCATAAAAAGGAGCATTGCCTAGTATAAAAAGAAAAAGACAACAGCATGAAAATGGGATCGATTTTTTGAGATCGATTTTTTGTGGAAGAGAATTCCAAAAAACACAAGGAGAAATCAACAAAGAGTGGAATCAAGACAATAGGAAGAACAGAGACAAAATCTAGGGGTTTTTAGCTGGAAACAATACGAACGGGGGAACGATTGCACCATATCAGAAGACAACTCAAAACTGTACCCTCTGTAACTGGTATAACCTTAGAACAAGAAGACATGTCTGATTCTATGAACACAATACAAATCCTTGAGCCGATCATTGATATGATTGGCTAAACTCATTGCTGCCTTAAGGATCCAATTTTCATAGGCCCTTGTAATGGTTAAGACAGCTTAAATTCCTTTTATTTGTGCTTGAATGACTTGTCTACTTAATTGATAGTGAAATTCATTCTGATTGTGTTAAGTTGATGAGATCTAGTTTTGATTTGCTGTATCCACTGAAATTAGACTAGATCCAAACAATAGAAAATGAATGTTGCATGATTTAAGTCCGGTGAATCTTTGATTAGTGAGTTTCTAGTCTTGAATTGCTTGATGCTACACTTGTACGGTGCCCACTGACAATTGTTAATAGATCTGATTAAAAAAGACTTAGAATTATCCTCGTAAGATAATTTGAACTCATGAATCGAATGTTTGCCTTGCCAAAGGAAATATCAAGTAGTGAATTAGAATTGTCATGCTTGGGTAGGGATCTGGGAGCTAAACTTGTGCCAAAACTTGTCTCGACCGGGAATGTTTTGGAGCATGTGAATTGAATTAGAGTGAGTCGCCCGGCTACTCGATCTTCACTTTACAAGCAGTAGAATCCCCTCATTAATTTTCACTACTCGATGAAACCATAAAAAGGTCCTTGAAAATTGGAATCCCTCAAGGCAGTATTGCAGTTTTATTGAACTTTCTCTCACTTGCATTTGTTTTATTTTGCATTTGACACACAGTAGATAATCTTGAACAAAAGGTCACTTGACAACCAACCCTTCTCTGTGAAATGATCCCTCTCAGTACTACTACAATAATATTAGGGTAAAATTGAGAGGTGCGCGACACGCCGGTCATTAATTATTGGGCGTTATTATTAATTTTGCATGATAGTCATGTTTAACTATTTATTAGTTTATGAATTATTTAATATATAGTTATAGTAAAACTCAAAGGCTAAAATCAAATCTATTTAATTAGTTGATTTTATTATTGTAATAAGTCGAGAGAATCATGATTAGTTAGTTTTCTAATTTTAATTATGTACATAAACTCAAGGTTAGTTAGTATTCTAATTTTTTTTGATTTTATTATCATAATTTAATAGTTTAATAGTATTTCTTAATTATAATTATTAATTTAGGAGATTGTTTTTAGAAGATTTATCATTTAGATAAATTTAAGCCTTAGTTTTAGAATTAATTCTGGAGCGTGAGTATTAAATTTTAATGATAGTCATGTTTGACTATTTATTAGTTTATAAAATACTTTTATTTAATGTATAATAATGGTAGTAGAACTCAAAAACTTTGAGTATTTAGGTGATTGGGTCACTGAACTTTATTTAAGAAGTGTTAAATGACTAGATTAAGGGTAATTAAGTATTTTGCTAAATGAATTAGATAATTAAATTATCTTTATACAATTAATAATAATTAGCACAAAGTTATACATTCTCTAATAATAATGCTTCTAATGGCACCCTTAATATAAAATTTATCTATTTAAAACTCTATATTAATGTATCATAAAATAGTATAAATTTATAATTGATTGAATTAGGAAATTAAGTTCGTAATTACATAAGTTATTTCTAGAAAAAATTTATTGTTTAAAAAAGTTTACAAATTTAGATAATTGGAGTCAATATTTTTGTTTGATTTGATTTTAAAAAATTGTAAATTTTTTTGTTTTAGGCCATGTTATGAAAACCGGACTGGACCGGTCTGATCGGGGACCATGGTCCGGTCTGAGTTTATTCCAAAAATTGGATTGTCAAACAGTCAAACCCCAGATTTGACCGGTTAACCCGGTTAAAATCTGGTTTTGACTGGGTTTTTTTAGTCTTTTTATTTTCATTTGAGCCTTAATTCTCGGGCTTTATGTATCCTTTTAATTTGCTTTCTTTTTCTTTGGCATTTACATTTTATATTATCTTTTAAAGTTTTGTCCAATAATACTACAAATAGCTGGGGTCTAATATGTTTATAAATTATATATTATACTTTTAAATTGTAAATTCAATATCATTACATATGTATGACTCCATTGATATTTTGTATGAAAATATTTATTCTATAAACTTTTTGTTAAGCCATATAAATTAAACAAATAAATATTATTTATGTGGTTTATTATATTTTGAGTCATTTGGTGATAGAATAAATGATAAAATATAATAAAACTCCAAATATTTTGAGATATTTTCTTTTTTTTTCTTTGATTTTAGAATTATTATGTTGGATATTAAATAATATCTAATATTAAGATGAAGTAATAGTATTTTATTAATTTTAGTTTTGATTTAGTAAACATTTATAGTTGGGTATAAAGATATTTATTACTATTAATATATTTATAATTTAAAATTTTTTATTACATCATGATGACATCATTCGATTTTCTCGTCCGGTCCGATGGGTTGACCCAGTGACTTGGTGATCCAATAGTTCGTCCAGTTCGTACTCCGGTCCAATTTTCAAAACAATTGTTTTAAGTAATTTGTGCTATGAAATTTTTATTTATAATACTGTTATTAAGTTATAAGTATAAGTGCCTTGTGGTCGTTCTCACGCTTTGCCTCTCACATGTGATCTTCGTTCGTTTTTCATATTATGCCCTTTTCTCTGTCATTCGTTACCTCTGAATATATGTGGTTATTACGAGGATTATGATGCCCTTTTTTGGAACCTTCCTCTAACATTCATTCCTTCCCATCTGGCCCTTTTCGTTTTTCTCCTTTTCCCCTTCTGAAACTGAAAATTTTTACAAAATGCATGGCCTTTTGCAGCCTTCTTACTACTTTTTCCACTGACTTAATTCTTCCCCTTTTAGGAGGCTTCCTCACGAAAAAAATTCCCAATTCTGTCCTTCTCCTTCTCGCCTTCTAGCCTTTCCAAATTCAAAATTATCGCGATTTACATGCCCTTCTTCATAATACAAATTTTAAGAGCTCCACTTTCTCCTCAGCCAAATTAATACCTGTCAAATTGGTTTAATTGCATACTGCAGCAATACTTTTGTCTAAACATATGTGTTACTCTTTCTAATTTTGCGGCTCTCTTTTCCCCTCTTTGATCTCACACCCTTTTTGTTTTTTCTCTTTCTTCAAACCCTTTTTCTTTTCTCTCTTTTTCTCAAACCATAGCCGCATGCTTCATCTTTTTTTCTTTTCTTTTTTTATTTATTTACTCATGATGCTTTCATTCAATACTTTGTTCTATGAACCCGTATTTAGGCATGCATCCACTACTACAAATTGAGCCTATAGCAACACCCATAAAGTGTTGTTTTAGGCCCTAAAACTGTTGCTATAAGCCTAAAGCAACACTTTACAAAGTGTGTTATAAAAAGGTATCGCTTTAGATCTATAGCAAAACTTTTTCCATTTTAAGCAACACTTTTTAGATGTGTTGCAACTGTCAGAATATGCAACGCATTTATTTGTGCAATACGTTTTTCTCTACAAATGCAACACTTTTTTATTTATTACCTTTAAACTATTGCAACACTTTATCCTATCAAATGCAATACTTTTTACAATTTTTTAACCCAATAATGTAACATTATTTCCCATAAAACGCATCACTTTTTTGTATATAAGTAACATTTTTATCATTCAAATGAAATTATTTAAAATTGATAATTCAAAATAATATTTTTTATTATAAAAGTATTTTCATAGTGTCAAATACTAAATTAATTGTCAAACAATATACCCCTAACAAAATTTACAAATATAAGCCAACTAATGCACATTGCAAAAATAATACTACAAAAGTATGGATATTTCTACTACAAATTCTACAATGCAAATTGTTCATTAAGTTTTTCTTCTCATGCGATTCATCTTTCAACATCTTCTAAAACTTGACAATCTCTGAAAGCCTGAAGAACAAGAAACAATCACCATCATCAATTTCATCAAATTAACTTCTAGCAAAACTATGAAGGATACAACAATATAGACAAATTTTCACACAAATCATACCTCCAACAATTTCCATTGAATCAGCTTAACCTCGTAGTAGAGTTTTATTTTTAAGCAACTGCTTAACCTCGTTAATTTTTGCTTAAAATATCGGAAAATTCAAAACAAAGATAATCATTGTAAAAGTGACATCACGTAGGTCCCCAAAACTAACCATAACTTGTGCAACAAAGAGATGTCATGTATGTAGCATGGACAAATACATAAAAAGGAGCAACATCATAATAGCCATTCTCAACATTTTTTTATCTCTGCTACTAGGGACTGAACCTGAGCAAGAAATTGAAAGAAACACTCATGATTAATCAAATAGATCGACAACATTCAAAGGAATTTAACATTCACACACCTCAAAGCAAATTTGCTATGATGAGTCAAAATCATAAAGGTGGACATCTGCTATTATTTCACTAATATTAAAGATGTAAAACAAAGATCAAATCTACAATTTGAACAACCTTTCAACTTACTCCCACTCTTCTCCGGGAGAAAGATAAGTGAGAAGAAAATTTCATATGGATGAAAACTATTAAACAGTCAAGAAAATAATAAATAGCAAAGGCAGAAAACTATATAACTTGTTAAAGCAAATAATTTTCAACTTCCACAGAGATAACAAGCAATGGCATACCTAAGAAGGTTGTGAATGCAACATACTGGATTCTCTGTAGATGAATTGGTATCTCATTTGCAATATCATGATGGATAATTAGAAAGAAAGGTGGCCATTTTTTATCCTCAAGAATAATACCAGCTGCAAGGCAATACAAACAAGTCAACCCTTTATTTTGAACTGAAAAACTTGTGAAAGATATTTGATAGAGGTACTCCTCAACTTAAAAGTGTACAAAAGGAGAAAGCAAGCTCTTAGATGGTATTAAACTGAAGTTCATCCAAACTGGGAACTCTAATAGTGCTAGAATGATCAGGCAGCCCAAGCACTTTGACACTAGTTAATAAACTCCAGAAAACCCTCTGCATCAATATTTAGACATTTCATCTTTTTCATAGGACAGAATGCTAAATATGGCAATAATTAGTAGAAATGTTCCATGTAAAATTATAACTCATAACTTTTAGAGTCATAAACAATTTTACTTCGTGGACAACATTGACACTATAAATGAAGATCCTTGGGAACAGTAAGTGACTAAAATATAAAATAGAAATTTCTAGCCAAACTACACTTGAATAATATAAAAAGAATTATCATGAACGAAAGCATAAAATGCTTCAAATGCCTGTCAACAGAATTCAGATTTCCCTTCAAGCACCTGTTCCCTCCTCCTCAATTCAGCTTCCTTAGCTTGCAGTTCCTTCTCTTTCTTTTTCAAATCCTGCAATTCATACATAATCCCATAATCCCATCAGATACACCAGGCTTTGATAACATCTTTTAGCTAGACATAAATGCAAACATGACCAATGAATAATGATTCCATGAATTGGACCTACCGCAGCAATATCTAGAGGAATATCAATTGGCATAGTACTATTATAAAAATCAGCGTGTTCAGGTGAAAGTGGTGAAAGCCTTGAATTTGTTGCTGTAGGAACATTCGCCGACTGGAAATTCAGGAAAGATACATGGCATTAATGAGTTTACTTCTTTTCCAAAGGAAACAGCATCCGAGAGGGCAAAAAATTGCTACAGACAATACTAGATTACATAATGAAGTTAAACTATCGTTAAAGATACAAAAAAACTTGTTTTAGCAATACCAAGCAACCAACAAGAAGATCTACAAACATATAACTCAATTAGAACAATCTTGTCAATGAATAGAGATTGTAACAATTAGAAAAAAGAATCATTAGAAGCTTTGAAAACTTCACTTAGTTACAATGAAGAAATACAAGCAATGCCAAAATAGTATTCACTATAATTTAAATTTAAAAAAGTTTGAACGATTTACTTCATTCATCTATTTAAAATCCTAGATTTACTTCAACATAAAAATAACATCAAGCCTGTTCAGCACTTAAAGATGGTCCACAGTGGATTTTGTATAACTGAAGCGAAATGAGCCATTGTCTACCATATCGATAGGGACAAGCACATGCACTAAACCTGGACAAGCGAATCTACAGAAATTCATAAATTTTGTAATTAAGCTATACAGCTCATCCTAACGATGCCCCAGAAATTCATAAATTTCTTTCTCTTATCCTAGCGCACATATTAAAAATATCACAAAAAAGAGCCAATGGAAGTAAAATTATCTATACCAGTTGTGGAATCCTCGAAAGGATCAATTTAAGAGAGTAATCATTTGTCTAGATGTTAGTCAGTTTTGTATAATCATATGTTCATTAGTTTTCTTTTATAGCAATGAGAAATACGAAAACAAATGACTAAATGTTACCTGTATAGTTGGTGGGACTAAAGGCCTCTTCCCCTTTAGCTCTCTAGTAAAAAACTCTAGCTTTTTAACTTCGTCCCATTCACTATAAGTGCCCATGTCTAAATAGTTGGTAATTGCATCAAGTGCCTCTGCATGCCTATTAGATTCCTGGAACGGCAAAATTTGTAAGCTCAAATTTCTCAAGAAGTTAATTTTATAAAAAAAAAACAAAATTATTGCTGTAAACTTATTTCAAGAATACAAAGCATATTAACCTGCCGAAGGTTGAGCTTCATCAATACCATCCCAAAAGTGGCAACACGTCTAATCACGTCAGCAAGACGACCATCGGCTAGTACCCCTGATCCACATGATTGCTGCCAAAAATAATGTTTCAGTTAGCATACACTTCTATCATTGTTCTAATTTTTTTAGGAGTATTTCCTTGTACAAGGAGGAAGGAAAGATAAAAAAAAGATTAGTGGAAGAGGTTAGTTGTAATACCAATGATTCATATCACATTAGTAGTGGCTCCATAAGTTGATTCGATGCTTCATAGTAATCCCAGGAATCATACTCACAAGGAAGATCGTCAAGAAGGAGTTCCAGCCGCTTTCTTGTCTTGAGAAGCTAAATTCAGAAGGAAAATCCTCACTAAGCAAAGCATTTAGCAAAACAGAAAGAAAAGACAAACTGCTAAAATAGCATTGTTTAGCAGCTGGTTGCCCCTACTTGTTTTTGCTAAACATTTTCACTCCATTTTATCTTATGATACTGACACCCACATGTTCAAAAAATAATGTCGATTTCATAAGAAAAATATGCATTAATCCTTTCCATTAAGCATAGATCAAACTAGCCTTACAAAATCTCAAATAGGTCTAGATCGATTCAACCTTCTGCAGTGCACAAATGAAAACAGATACCTTTTCTTTAATATCACCGAGAATAATTCTATAAAGTGCTATTCCTGGTCTCTGAGTCAAGCTTGGCTCCACGAGCTTATGGAAGCTGGACCTCCCAATTTGAGATTCAGCAACCAAATTGTTACAAATTTCGGCTTTCCTTTGTTATATTATTCCTACATTTCGCCATCAGATATGTGGTAGTTCATATGAGGATTGCGCTGCCGTTTCTTCAGTGAAGAAGAGTGGCGGTGAGGGATTAATGAATGAGGGAGGCAGGAGAGGGAGACGGCAGATTGAGATAGAAGATGGAGGCGGGAGACGAACGCGACAGCGGATGGCGGCAAGGGGAGGCGACAGAGGGAGGTGGGAGATGGATGAGGGAGAGTAGGGCAGAGAGAGTTGGAAAAAAAAATTGGGTTTTAGGTTTAGAAAGTGTTGGCTGCGATATACGCTTTTGACTTTTTTTAAATATTTTTTATTAAAATGCATTAGTTTAGTTTTTAACTAGTTTTAATTATTAAAAATTAAACTTTAAGTTTTTTTTTCAATTCTATTATATATATAAATGTTTTTACTACAATTTGTTTTCTTTTTTACACAAATTCTATTTTCAAATAGTTTAATTCTATTAAATACAAATGAATAGTAACAAATAATTAAGCTTAACAAATTAATGACATTATTCTTCATGTAAAGGTAGATATTTGTAATAATATAATATGATCATGCTAAAACATGACTAATTCAGCTTATAAATAAAATAGTTAATTATTTAATGCATCATGTAATACTTATACTTATATTTTTTTTATTTTTTCTTTACTAATTAATTTATACTATTTTATTATTTCATAATATACCAAAAAATTAACTAAATTTAGTTAGCATAGATCATACTCTTGTTAATAGTTGTTTACTTTATTTCATGTTACTATATTTATTGTTAATAATTTTAAAATTAAATTTTACTAACAAATAAGAATAAAATATTATATATAGTATTGCAAATTTAGACTAACATTGTAAATAAAATACATTTTGCCTAATTATATTATTGAAGAACCACTTAATTAATTATAGTAAGATTTTTGCCTAATGTGAGTTAGTGATATATTGTGCACATTTACTATTTGTCCAACACACTATTTAAATTAAGTATTGAGTTTTTAATTTGTGAATAATTGAGTTTCTTTCTATTTTCTAATTATGCGCTTAATTATAAATTTAATGCCATATATTTTAACAATATAATGCCATATAGTTTAGGGGCTGAGATATTTCTGAGGTTAAAACAAAGGCTAAGGGCAACAGACGTCGTTTGGCAATCATTAATTATTAAGATGTGGGTATTTTTTATATTTTAATAAATTGATAGTTATTTATTTATATTTATGTAACAATTATTTTTTTATATAAAATTAAATAACCAATTTGTTATATTTATACACAAAAAATTAGCTTCTTATATATATATATATAAAATTTTATAAAGTGTTACATATTATATAAAGTGTTGCATATATTATATAAGTATTGCTTTAAATACCCAATAAAGGCAACACTTCTTAAACGTATTACATATTCCTATAATAATTATAACACTTGTAGACAAGTGTTGCATTTAACATATATATGCAACACTTATTTGAAAGTGTAGCAACTTTTCTAAAAATTCTGTTCAACTGCAATATTTTAAAAGTGTTGCCATGAAAGTGTTGCTACAGCTTCATTTTGTAGTAGTGATCCCGGATGGCATATGAATATGCAACTGGATTTTGCAGCCATATCGGTGTTCATGGACAATATCTTGGAGGATTTGCATATGTTTTAGCTGGGTATTGTCCTCTGTTCTACAGGATTTGTTTCCTTACCTCTTCATTATGAATTTTAAAGTGTTTCGCATATATAGAGAATAGAGCTGATCTTTTGTTTCTTTTTTTTCATGGGTGGTTTTGTTGTTCATTGTTCACGGTAGATGATAAAGGAACTTAGTTGAACCATGGTGATCTACTACCGGATCTTAAACCATGGTGACCGACCATCGCAAGTAGACCCACAAGGCGTATAATAAGGCACAAAAGTTGGATATGGGTTCTGCTGCAGGTGCTCAAACTTTAGTCGTTGGGAATTTTGGGTTATGGATAAACAAGTGGAAAAAGGAAAGGGAAAGGAAAGACAAGCTCCCTTTATGGATTGCTTCAGAAGCTTTCAATCTTTCAAGCTTGCAAATATTGCTATTTTATTTCACCAGTACTATCTGCACAGTTTATTGTATTGAATTTTCTTCTTCTCGGCCACAAGCTCCGAAGAATCTTTTGCTCATCATTCAACTAGTTAGTTGTTTTTTTTAACTTTTTCTCTTTATGAAATTAATTGGTTTGTTTAAAGGATTTCTGAACTTTTTGTTAAGCTTTTCTAGGAGTGCATGAGGGCAGAGGTTGGATTGGTGGTGTTAAATTTGGATTAGTACTTTAATTTTTGGTTTCATTAGTTTGTTTCCCTGTTATTTATCCTTTTCTTTATCCTGAGGATTTGATTATTGTTGGTCTTTCTTCAAACAAGAATAAACATTGTTACAAAAAAAAATTAGCTTCAGGTACATTGACAGCAAAATCTAGCAATAAAATAAAGGAACTATCACATAATAATTTGTATAATTTCTTTTATTCGAGTTTTCTTATAAAATGAAACAACTGAATTATCCTAATTCAAAGAGATCGAATTATCTTCACACAGCATCTTACTGTAAAACTATGCTGGCCTGTGAAGCAAGAAGTATGCAATCAAATGTGGGACATACAAGAAGTTGTAGACTAAAAAAAGGTTATTAATTTAATCTGTTCCAAATACTTAGTTGGAGGTTTCTTGTGGCGTATCTTTTTGTGCCCTAATGCTTTCTTATTCTCTATAATACTCATACATTCCTTGGCGTGTATTATTGCAGTGTGATTTAATTTGCAAAAGACTGTTGGAGTTCACAATATTGGGAGGTGGTTTTCTAAAGATACTGCGCATTTAATCTGTTAGTACATCCGTTTGCTTCTTGCTATCTTTGCTGCCACTTCTGTGGTAGTTTGGGACAGTGATTTGAAGATAATGGTACTTGTATTTGTTTACATTTTCAAAAGTATGCTATTATGTATAGTTCTTATTTATGATGTTTTTCCTTTGAATGGAATTTTTTATGGAAATTTGGGTTTCTGGATTTCTTGTGAGAGACTGATCAACTCTATATGATTTCCATAAATGTGCTTCTAAAACAATTGCTTCTATGTATACAACTGTGTTTGTGTTACACATGTGGGCTTTCCTGTTCTTCTACTAGGTTTGTGAAAATCAATTGCAATATGAGTTGAAAATACATGTGTCTATGCATATTTGATATTCGATTAGCATATATGTGTTTACCACAAAATAGAGAAATGGGAATGCTTCTCTTTGGAAGATTTTATCTATATCTTCATTGTTGGTAATGGTTTACCCTCTACGTAAGGATATAATGATTTTTCTTTGGTGTGCCCGCCTTCTTACTTTAGTAAGGGGTTCCAATTCTGCTGTATCATTTAAATTTTGTCTGTTTATGGGGTCTTTTTTCTGATCTCTTTCTAGGTTTTTGCTTTTTTGAGATTTTTGTTTTCTAAACTCTTTTTATGTTTGGGTGTTGAAGATATTATTTTTGTTCAGTGTTACTTTTGTATTGATTGTAACTTCTTTTCAAACTTTTCTACTAGATTTGTATTTCTTCCTGTAATATCCCAGTTTTACTTGTCGGCTATGATTCTAATAATTAATTCACTATCATGTGCATTGTATATATTATTTATGAATTTCTTTCGGTTTGATAGCCATTTTTTTGCCTAATATTATGTCTTTTACCGTATAATTGTTTGAAAGTATGGCAAAGAGGATTTCGTTTGTTGGCCTATAGTGTGTTATGATAGACAAAGTACTATAGGGAGAAGCCAAAGCTACTTACAAATCTTGAAAATTTGGAAACTAGACTAATAAGCTTCCATATTCTTTGTGCAGGAATCTGATGAATTTATTTCAAGAAAGATTAAAGAATTGCTTAATTCG
The DNA here is from genome assembly GCA_016586305.1 of Ophiorrhiza pumila. Lineage (NCBI taxonomy): Eukaryota > Viridiplantae > Streptophyta > Magnoliopsida > Gentianales > Rubiaceae > Ophiorrhiza > Ophiorrhiza pumila. Next base: position 15,872,958 of record BLIW01000011.1, read on the forward strand.
ATGACTAAAGTTCTTCCTTCTTGTCATTTTTAATATGGTTTGTGGGCTATTGACATCTTTTTACTAATTCTTGTAATTTATTGTTCTCCCTATCCAATTATGCATTTTAAAATTATTATGGTTTCATGGCTTTCTTTCGTAGTCTAATAGTTGTGTTCGTATTGGTTATAACTATAGTTTTAATGCTGATTTTTCATTCTCTATTATGCAATTTATAACAATGGGTTTTCGTATTTTTTTAAAGAATTTTTAGGTCGAGTATTTGAGAGAAAAATGCTAACTTTATTCAGAAATGAAAAGGCTTTACAAGTTTCACTTTTGAATGCTTCCACGAAAAGTTGCATACAAGTTCTATACTACCAGCTTGTTAAGGTGAGTAAAATCAAGATTTGTTCCGTCATTCTTTTTGAACTGCAAATATAAAGAGTAAAAGTAACAACATTGACAAGGTATAAATTGATGTGGTTTTCAATGATGTAAAACATGAATTTAATCTTCTTTTTAATTTTAAAGAAGTTCCACGCTTTATTCAGTGAGATTTTGTAATTGGGTATTTGTCATTTTTATAGATTGGGAATGGAAGATTTAATTTACATCACATCTGGTGCAAAAATGGGCAAGCATTTGTGATTATTAGTTTTGATAGAGTCATGAAAGAAAATGGAATGTGGTATTTGAGAAAAAAATACCTTCTATTGACCAACTTAATATTTTCTTAATTGGGTTCGAGGAAATTGTGTGTTAATGCGCATGTTGGCATTTATTAATTGTCATTGATTTTTTGGCAAATAAGGAAAGATCTTATTGGTTGCAGGAATCAATTAAATCAATCTATGAAAGGAAGATTGATTTGGAGATTAATGCTATCTTGGTATATTTGGTTCTTATCTTGATAATCTTGGTAATTATCATTGGAGGTTTATCTTTAGAAAAGATAAGCATGGACGGCACATGGTTTCCATTTTTCTATGCGGTTTATTTGGAAATAATCTTGGAGATAAAGATAGAAAGATTTTGTGTGCCCTATATGATCTTTCCAACCACACGATTTTCATGAGGAGTTTTGATTATTCTTTCGGTCTTTGTAAGACTGTAAACACACTTCTTTGTTGGAAGTCATTGTTTAAGTGTGTTGGCTGTTTGCATCTTAATTAAAAAATATTGAAGATACATTCCTTGTATTCTTTGTTATAACTCAGTCTCGGGAGGAGGCTGCAAAGAGCTTGGGAGGAGTTCTGATCGTGGGCAAGGGGATCTTGCCATAACACGGATTTCGAGAGGAGTCGTCATTGACAAGGGGATATTATCTCTTAAGATTCTGGGAAGAATCGCACAAATCAAGGGAAGCTTGCTCAATCAGTTTCACGTGTGAAGTTAGTTAGAGGCGGCAACAAAGATAAGAGGGAGTCTTACTTTGTGTTAGACTGAGTGTCTCGTAACTTTGTGAACTTAGTGGATTGTTTTTCTGGGCGTGGCCCCATAGACGTAGGCAATTGCTGAACTGCATTACCAACCTCCTGTCTCTTTATTTTCCACATTTTTAATATTGTCCATTATAGCTTTTGTTATCGGTGTTCCACCTAGTGTTCCAACTCACTAGAACACGGTGTATCTAACCTTGATCTTTCAATTGGTATCAGAGAGGATCGTCTTTGTTTCTATGCGGGATTTGCAGGACTTGATCTTGGTTTTTGGTGGCGATGGACTCTATGAAGGAAGGAGATTTAACAATGCATCCACCTTTATTGGACGGCAGCAATTATGCTTATTAGAAGGCCAGAATGAGAGCATTCATCAAAGCTATTGATGAGAAGGCTTGGAAATCAATTCTAACAGGATGGGACTCTCCAATGATTACTGACGCATCTGGTGTCAAATCTCCCAAGCCAAAAGAAAGTTGGTCTCCAACAAAAGATGCCTTGGCAAATAGTAATTCAAAGGCTTTTAATGCAATTTTCAACAGTGTTGATCCTGCTCATCTCAGACATATTTCTACATGTGTTACAGCCAAGAAGGCATGGAAAATTCTCCAAACTACCTATGAAGGGATGACAGCTTTGAAGTTATCAAAGATGCAAATACTCACTTCAAGGTTTGAAAGTTTAAGGATGCATGAAGATAAGAGTATTGCTGAATTTAATGCAAAACTCTGTGACAGTGCTAATGAGGGATTTGCACTTCGAGAAAGTTTTTCTGAAGAAACGCTTGTAAGGAAAACTCTACGATCTCTGCCTCAACGATTTGCTTATAAAGTTATGGCTATTGAAGAAGCAAAAGATGTCTCACAGATAAAGCTAGAAGAACTGATGGGATCTGTCAAAACATTCGAGATGAATCTTGGAGTAGATTTGGAATAAAAGAAAGTTAAAGGGATGGCCTTAAAGGCAGAGATGCAGAAGTCAGTTGATCCTGATGAAGATGACTTTGAGGACTCTCTTGCATTAATATCTAAGAATCTTAGCAGAGTCATGAAGAGATTTGGCAGAAATAATCAAGGTGTCAAGACTGGTGTCGGCAACTCCAAAAATGAATTGGCGAGCAATAAAAAGTCCAGGGAAGAAAATCACACATCTGATCAGTCATTCAAGAACAGAGGAATTAAGTGTAGAGAATGTGATGGTTTTGGGCATGTTCAGGCAGATTGTGCGAATACATTGAGAAAGAAGACGAATTCTCTCAACACAACCTGGAGTGAAGATGATTCAGATAAAGAAGAGGATTTTAAGAACAATCATGTGGCTCTTACTTCTAAGATTGAACAATCAGATCATGGTGGGAAAACTGATGTTACAAAAGGTGTCACTGGAAATATGCCGACATATAGGGATGAAGATGGAGATTGTGTCACCTAAAAAGATATTCTAGTCGAATACAAGAATCTTCATAATAAGTGGACTGAACTTTTGAAAGTAAATCAGCGCCTTCATACTCATGTTGGAGATCTACAAAATGAAAGGCTCAATCTTCAAAATTCTAATTCAGATTTGGAAACCAAACTAAGAGTATGTCAAGAGGAAGTGAAGAATGTGACCAACGAGTTGAATCACATAAAGAAAGGTGTCAAGATGTTAAATTCAGGTTCTTCTAAACTGGATGAAATTCATAAGACTGGTCAATCCAGTGGTGATCACTCTGGACTGGGGTATGAAGGAGAAAACTTCGTGTCACGACCAGTGTCACTACCAGTGGATAATTTCAAAATGAAGCAAGTTATTGTGAATACTGCAAAGAATGCGATAAAGCCAAGTCCTCATTATTCTTATCATGCTTCTAGAGGCAAAGGTAACAGATTTATTCCTATTTGCCATTATTGCAATCGTCGCGATCATATTCGTCCTAGATGCTTCATTTATCTTGCTGATTTGAGAAAAGGTACTGCTAGAAAGTCTTCTTTTCGCATGAATCCACAACAGAATTGGGTAATGAAGCCCAATTTGAGGTGTAACTTCACATATACCTCACTAAAGGCTGCCACAACTGATAAGTCGTACTTTGACAGTGGGTATTCTAGACATATGACTGGTGATGAGAAGTTTTTGAAGAATATTATGTCCAGAAGTATGGGAAAAGTAACATTTGGAAATGGTGTCACGGCTCGAGTCATTGAAAAAGGTACTCTAGATGTGTCATGGTTACCAAAACTGGAGAATGTTCTTCTCGTAAATGGTCTGAAGGTAAATTTGATCATCATTAGTCATTTGTGTGATCAAGATGTGAATGTAAACTTCACTAAGGGAAAGTGCAAGGTAGTTGATCAAAACAACAAGTGCATCATTGAAGGAGTAAGATCTTCGGACAATTGTTATCTCATCTCTGCCTCATCTACGTGTCTTCGATTAAGCATGGAAGATTCTATCCTATGGCATCGAAAATTGGGTGATATGAATATAAGAATGCTGCAGAAAATTGTCTCTAAGGGAGCTGTCAGTGGGATTTCCATACTGAAGTTTAATGAAGATAGGGTGTATGGACCTTGTCAGATTGGAAAGCAAACAAAGGTGTCACATCCCAAGTCTCAGACACCAAGAACAACTCGTGTGCTTGAACTGCTGCATATGGATTTAATGGGTCCTATGCCTGTAGAGAGTATTGGAGGAAAACGATATGCCTATGTAACTGTTGATGACTTCTCTCGATATACATGAGTGGAATTTCTTCGAGAAAAATCCGATACATTTAATGCCTTCAAGACATTATGCAGTCGTCTTCAACGAGAGAAGGGTTGTAATATTGTGAAGATTATTCGTATTTGCATTGATCATAGAAGAGAGTTTGAAAACTCATATTTCTCAGATTTTTGTAATCAGCATGGAATAGCTCATTAGTTCTCTGCACCTAAAACTCCTCAGCAAAACGGAGTAATTGAAAGAAATAATCGAACTATAGCGGAGATGTCACGTGTCATGTTATACGAAAAGAATATTCCACAGAAATTATGGGCTGAAGTAATGAACCATGTTACACTATAAATCATGTATATCTTTGTGGAGGAACTGAAATGACGCCCTATGAAATATGGAAAGGTAGAACTCAAACTGTTAACTATTTCCATCCTTTTGGTAGTACTTGTTATGTGTTGAATGACAGGAAATATAAAGGAAAGCTTGATTGCAAGAGTGATGAAGCTATTTTTCTTGGATATGCTGTCAATAGTCGAGCTTATCGAGTTTACAACAAAAGAACTCGAACTGTCATAGAATCCGTGAATGTTCAAATTGATGACTCTCTAGAGGTTGCTGATGGTTCTAACGACGATATTACAGAATCCCTACTTGAAGTAAGCTCCAGTGTTCCTGGCAGTGTTTCGACTAGTGTCACTGATCAGAGTACAGAAGTTGATAATGTGGAAGATGTCATCTCACCTCGCAGGCAACCATCCAACTGTGTTCAGAAGAACAATCCTACTGATGAAGTTATTGAAAATCTGGCTGATGGTGTTCGGAAAAGAAAAAAGCCAAGAGTGAACTATAGAGATATGATTCAAATGGCATGCTTTACTTCATCTATTGAACCTAAGAATGTGAGAGAAGCCTTACTCGATGAATATTGGATAGGTGTTATGCAAGAAGAACACGGTCAATTCACTAGGAATCAAGTTTGGGATCTAGTTCCGTGCCCTTCTAATGTGAATGTCATTGGAACAAAGTGGATATACAAGAACAAGAGTGATGAGCATGGGAATATCACTCGCAACTAGGCGCTTTCCTTAATGGTTTTCTTCATGAGGAAGTGTATGTTGCTCAACCAAAGGGTTTTGAAGATCCTCATCATCCTGAGTATGTCTACAAGTTGAAGAAGGCATTATATGGGCTCAAACATGCTCCTCGAGCGAGGTATGAAAGGCTCACACAGTATTTGTTGACAAAAGGATATGAGCGAGGGGGAGTAGGTAAAATATTTTTCATTCGCCGTGTTAAAGGTCAGTTTTTACTTACACAAATATATGTTGATGACATAGTGTTTGGCTCAGTGTCACAGGTGATGGTGGATGAATTTGTTGCTCAAATGACTGAGGAATTTGAGATGAGTATGGTTGGTGAGCTAAATTACTTTCTTGGAGTTCAAATTCAGCAACGAAATGATGGTATTTTTATTTGTCAAAGCAAGTATGCCAAGAATTTGCTGAAGAAGTTTGAATTGGAGAATTCTCGTCCAAGGAGAACACCTATGGGAATTCATGAGAAGATATCTAAAGATGAGAATGGGACTTCTATTAATGCAAGTCTATACAGAAGTATGATTGGTAGTCTCTTATATCTAACTACCAGTCGCCAAGATATCTGCTACAGTGTTGGTTTATGTGCTCGATTTCAAGCAAATCCTCGAGAGACTCCAGTTATCTAAATTTCAAACTTTTCTAAACAATAAAAAATTTATAAAAATAATTTATGTAATTAAGAACTTAATTTCCTAATTCAATCCATCATAAGTTTATACTATTTTAGGATACATTGACATAGAGTTTTAAATAAACACAACATCCGTAAAGTTGAACTTAACTACTCTAATTGTGTAAATTTTCTAAATATAAATTTTAATCAAATAAATTTCTTTTTCCTATTAGAACTGTTCTTAAATAATTTAAAATTGCCTAAATAAAACTGACTAATTAAATAAATTTGCAATGAATAAAAAAATTATCATGAAACAAAATCATTAACACAAAACCAAGAATTTGTATTAAAAATCAAAGAAAATCAAGAAATTTACTAAATTTTGATAAGCAATATTGCACAGTGAGAGGTGAATCTACAAGTGGGCTAATAGGTTCATGTTGCATTGGGCAAAACAAAAAATAAAACTAAAATGCCGTTTAAATACGCATATCTACTCCTTAAAATTTCAAAACTGAAAAAATTACCATAAAAAAAACAAAGAGTGCCACAATTAGAACCAACAAACTAAAAAATTCTATGATGTGTTTTAGTATTGTTAGTCACCTAAATTATGATGGTTAACGTAAACAAAACAGATAATCATGCTTTTAATTGTCAAAATCAAATTAATTCAAATTAATTAGTTTTTAGTTACTTTACTAAATTACGTTTGTTTACACAATTATGTAGGTTAATGTAAACAAAAAAGATAATCGTGCTTTTAATTCAAATTAATTAGTTTTAGTTACTTTCCTAAATTACGTTGGTTAATGTAAACGAAATAGATAATCATGTTTTTAATTGTCAAAATCGAATTAATTACGTTGGTTTCCTTGTTTATCTAATTTTGTAGCTTTAGGAAATTATATTAATCATGCTTTTATTTGTGAAATTCAAATTAATCAGTTTTTAGTTTTCTAAATTATGTTGGCTTTTTATTTTATTTAGAAATAGATTTTAATGTAAACAAAATAGATAATCGTGCTTTTTATTGTCAAAATCAAATTAGTTACTTTCTTAAATTACGTTGCTTAATGTAAACAAAATAGATAATCATGCTTTTGATTGTCAAAATCAAATTAATTCAAATTAATTAGTTTTAGTTACTTTCCTAAATTACGTTGGTTAATGTGAACAAGATAGATAATCATGCTTTTAAATTACGTTGGTTAATATAAACAAAATAGATAATCATGCTTTTAATTGTGAAAATCAAATTAATTAGTTTTTAGTTACTTTCCTAAATTATATTAAACAAAATAGATAATCATGCTTTTAATTGTCAAAATCAAATTAATTAGTCATTTAATGGTAGAATTGTAATAGAATTCAATGACTAAAACCAAAACATGTCATGCTTTTACATAGGCCTTCTAAATTAAGTTGGTTAATTTAAATTACATTGGTTAATGTAAACAACATAGATAATCATGCTTCTAATTGTCAAAATCAAATTAATTCAAATTAATTAGTTTTTAGTTACTTTCCTAAATTACGTTGGTTAATGTAAAAAAGAGTAAAGGGGTAAGAGATGAGATGGAGTGGTTTCTTCTCCATCTTTTGCAGATATGTGGGGATACAACTCTAGTTTTCATTGGTTACACAAGGAAAATTTTGGGCTACTGATATAGTACATTTTCACTTTGATTGATTGTTAATTTTGGTTAAGCTATTGGGATGTAAGATTCTAATTCAGTTTTAGTTTTTACTTCTAGGTTGAAGAATCTTCCTCATTTTTAGTTGAATTAAATTATTAACATGATAGATATGAAAACTTGTCATTAGCTATTTTAGAACCTTGTAGTTTGTGGCTGGTTTATGTCTTTAGGCCAGTTGTCAAATTGTTTATAATGTATTATATTGCTAGAATTATTTCAACACTAGTCAATTTGATTGTAACGCACATAGTCACAAGTTTGGAAAAAAAAATTTCTATCTTGTTCATGGACTATTTGTGCAATTAGAGATGTAGCTATTTAGCTGAATTGTAACATCATTTCTTATAGAATGAAAATATCGCTTTTGACAAAAAAAAATATAAACAAAATTCATAATCATGCTTTTAATTGTCAAAATCAAATTAATTAGTCATTTAATCGTAAAACTGCAATAGAATTCAATAACTAAAACCAAAACATGTCATCTTTTTATATAGGCTTTGATTTGATTTGATTTGATGATGATTGATTTGATGATTTGATATAGATATAAGATATATAGATAAACATTCAATATAATATAATTCAATATACTATATAGTAATTCTAAAGTTAATGACTAAAACCAAAACATCAATTTGCATATATATATATATATATATATATATATATATATACTGTTTCTTTGCAGGATAGAAACATACTTGATACTTTGACATTAAATGTTAAAGTTGCAAATTTTAAAGCTAAAATAAGAACACTTTCTGTAACAATCTTATTTATAATTCAATATAAAGCTATGAATTATGCTTTCAACACAGGAGCAGTAAGTGCTTCACACAAGGGAGAAACAGTCATGTTTCAAACAAATCTAGCTAAATCTAGGTTGTCTATTCCTAGAAATATTAAAGGGAGCCAGGTAACCCTGCCTGAAAATTGGTTTTTGCCAGAAGCAAATCCACCGGTACCAGTTCAGAACACAACGGTATCCAATATTAGATAATTTCCTAGTGGAGGAGTTCAGATCACTTTTGATAGAACCCAAAGCCTTAGGATTTCAGGTAGTATTGGTAACCAAAATCCTAGAAGATCAATTCTCCAGCCAACCAGCAAGGTCTTCTACATCTTCTGTTGATACTCGTATCCATGGCTTAGATAATACGTCTAGGATACCACAAGCTAGATATACAATAGAAACCCAAATAGATTCTCCAGACCATAGTGAAAACAATAGCCTTCCTAGATCACCTACCTATTATACAATGTCTGATAATGTAGATGAAAAATTAGGTGAGCTTAGGATGCTTAAAAAAGTCTTTATTATAGATAAAGAAAAACTTAGAAAAGATTTCTTTAGTGAAGAAAATCAAGAAAAAAGAAAATGGTTTTTTGAAAACCATAAAAATGAAAATAAAAAATTCATACAAGAAAAATATTATGATTTCTTGAGAATACATGAATTACATTTAGCATTTTTTGCATGGTTTGAACATTATGCAACTAACAATTGTATAGATTATCCTTTTTCGAATGAGAAAGAGATTTGTGTTACAAAGACTTGGCAGGTTATTGATGGTGAAACAATAAGGTTAGAACTCCCACCATCATCATCATTCACAACCTCATACAAGTAAGTGGAAATAAAAGCAATTCCTTTCAAACATAAGGAAGCAAAGGGTACAGATTCAGTAAATGCAAGAGATATCCAAAGCATTTACGAACAAAACAACTACACCAACAAATACCTTGAAGCTATTGGAGAACATCTCCTTACTAAACCGATCCAGACCATATCTACACAAGCCTCAAACACTTTCCCAAATAAACCTCGCTTCAAACCTCATGAAATTTCTTCCAAAATAGCTAACCAATTAGCAAACAGACCCTTAACCGAGTTAGAAAAAAGGATAGAAAAAATTGAAGAAACTTTTATGACCCCAAAATCTAAACAAAAATCAAGTGACCCGGCTTCGGCATGTGCTTCTGTAAATCAAGCTATGTGTGTCTTGGATAAAGGAGAGACGTCTGAAGAAGAACAATCGCAATCAGGATCTCCAGTAGTAGAGATTGCCAAACTAAGACACCAACGTTCATTTGGTGACAAATAGCTTACAAGCTAGAAAAGGCCTCAGAATTTGTACTATCCCAGAGCAACTTATCCAGATATGGTGTTGGAAGAAAAATCCAATATCCTTCAAAACAGTTACAATGCTAACAACAACTATGAGTGGAACATAGACGGACAAACAGAATATAGCATGATGACTGCTCTTCAACAAATGACAATGGTGGCAACGGCGTACAGAACGTCAAATGCTTGTACGGACCAATTGGCAGCTCATATTTTGATTGCTGGTTTCTCAGGGTAATTAAAAGGATGGTGGGATGAACATCTCACTGAGGAGGATAGACAAAGTATTATGCACTCAGTTAAGATTGATGATCAAGGCGAACCAATTCTGCAAGACGGTGATACTATCTCTGATGCTGTATCTACTTTAATATTTACTATTGCCAAAACTTTTATTGGTGATCTAGGTATTTTCAGAGATCGATCATCAGAATTACTGAACAATCTGAAGTGCAAAAATCTATCGGATTTCTGATGGTACAAAGACACCTTCTTTACTCGGATATATGCTAGAACGGATGGTAATCAAGCATATTGGAAATAAATGTTTTTGGATAGGCTTCCAAAATCACTGCGGGATATGGTTCAAGAAGAACTCAGAAACACATATAATGGAGTGTTTCCATATGAACTAATTACATATGGACAGTTGACAACACAGATCCAACAGGTTTCCTTGAGAATCTGCAGGCAAAACAAAATGCTCCGACAACTTACGAAGGACAGAGCACAAAGGAGAAAAGATCTTGGTTCTTTCTGTGAGCATTTTGGACTTCCTAGTTGTAGTAAAACCCAGAAACCGAAACATCATAAACATATATCCAAACCCAGATATACCAAATATTTTCCTAAATGGAGAATTACATACAGACAACCAAAACCCTTACCACAACTATCCCATCCCCAACCAAGACCATATCAGCCTCCAAGACTAGCCTTACCAAATATTATTTGCCATAAATGTCATAAGCCAGGACATATTGCCAAATATTGCCGACTTAGAAGAAGAATCCAAACTTTGGAAATAGAGGATAGTATCTTAAATCAAATTTCCAATCTCCTTACTGAAAGCTGAGGAATCAGGTTATAGTGAGGATAACCAGATTAACCAAATAGAAGACGATGATATTGATAGCTCTACCTCTAGTGATGATTCACATTCGGAAGGACCAGGTATAAATGTTCTAACCAGAGAACAGGATCTACTTCTTGAAATGATTGACAATCTAGAAGATCCAGAGCAGAAAAAATATTATCTTAGTCAGTTCAAGAAAGTAGCCACTGATCAGCCATCCACTTTCAAATTTAGAAGTGACCATCCTGCAAACTATCCAAAGGTACTCAACACCTACAATCTTACAAATATTTTAAATAAATTTCCTCAAAAATCTTCCAAACAGATAACTGTCCAAGACCTGGAAACTGAAGTTGCAAAGCTGAAAATGGAGGTTAGAGAAATTAAAGTTTGGCAGGAGCTTGACCAATTGGTTTTTCAAAATTTCACTGAACAGTTAGCACAATAAAAAAAGGGAAAAGCTAAGGCAGAAGAAACAGAAGATGAACAGTTCTTAGAACCATTGAAATTTTCTAATGCTGAGACTCCGAAAATTTTGTCTACTATTACTTTCAGAAGACATGATGTTCGGATTGAACTGGTTGTACAAAATAATTTTGTACTAGAAACAGCAGCATTATGGGATACAGGAGCTGATCTTAGCTGTATTAATGAAGGAATTATCCCATCAAATTTCTTTGAAAAAACCAAAGAAGGACTTCGTTCAGCAAATGGTTCTAAACTCAACATCTCCTACAAACTTACTGATGTTGAGGTAAAATTTTCTTCAGCAATAGTGAAGGTATCATTTTTATTGGCAAAAAATCTTACTCATCCAGTTATCTTGGGTACAGATTTTATTATACAATTAATGCCTTATCTGATAACACTTGAAGGAATTCTACCACAAAATATTGGAAAAGATGTTCTTCTTCCTTTTACCAGGCCTCCAATATATAAGAAACTGAACCCTTTGTCTAATAAGATCAAACACATTAATTTCTTGAAGGAAGAAATTGAATACAAAAGGATCGAGGCACAATTGGCTCAACCAATGATTCAAAATAGAATCAAGAAATTACAAGAGAAAATTGAGCAGCAAGTTTGTGCGGAGGTGCCAACTGCTTTCTGGAAAAGAAAGCAACATACTGTTTATCTTCCTTATGAAAAGGATTTTAAGGAGAAAGACATTCCAACAAAAGCCAGACCAATCCAGATGAATCATGATCTTCTGGAACACTGCAAAACAGAAATTAATGATCTCTTGAAAAAGCAGATTATCAGGCCAAGCCAATCTCCCTGGAGTTGCCCGGCATTCTATGTGAACAAAGTTCAGAAATAGAAAGAGGAGTTATAGGGCTTTAAACGAAGCCCTACAGTGGATCAGGTATCCAATTCCTAACAAAAATGATCTTTTGCAAAGGCTCAACGTGGCAAAGGTATTTTCTAAATTTGACATGAAATCTGAATTTTGGTAAATTCTGATTAATCCATCTGACAGGTACAAAACAGCTTTTACAGTACCATTTGTATACTATGAATGGAACGTAATGCCTTTTGGTTTATAAAACGCTCCATCAGAATTTCAAAGGATTATGAATGATATTTTTAATCCCTATTCAAACTTTACTATTGTTTACGTAGATGATGTATTAATCTTTTCAAACAACTTAGATCTATATAATCTCAGTCCAGATCTCATGAAACAAAAGGTTAGATCTCATGGATCCCGAAGGTGATGTGCCAATCGGAGGGATTTTACATCTGAATTATTAAAACGTGCTTATTTTCTACAAATTTTGCTGAAATTATCTGTTTATCATTTATTTGAGTGTTTAGTATGGCTTCTATTTTTAATCGTTTTTCAAAAGGATCTTCAAGTTTCTCTTCAAACTCTTCATCTTCAAACTTTTCAAACAATGTTATTTTCAAGGAAGAAGTAAATCTTGAAAATATTGAACAATCAATAGACAACTGGAAAATTCCTAAAAAACCTTCAAGTGAATTTTACAAAGATAAATGGAACTTAGTATCAGATTATAAAGTTAAAAAAGTTGAACAACTGTTAATCTAAATAATGATTATGAAAACATCAAATTATTGTCTAAAAAGACAATTGAAAACCATCAGCAAAAATACAATTATTTGCATTTTGGACTAGTTCAAGTAGTTGCAAAGCCACTAAACAGATAAGGTTTAAATACATCTTTGCTTCTTTGTCTTAGAGATTGTAGATTTTTGAATTTTGACGATTCCTTACTAGGTATGACTGAAACTAGCCTTGTGTAAGGACCTTAATCTATGAACTTGTAACTTGTAATTTATATTTCTTATAATATGTTTTGTTTCATATTATTTCTTATTTTCTAAGATCTAGATCTAACCCTTTAATTTTTGTTCTTTAATTTTATGTTCTTGACCCTTATTGCTTTTAATTTCTGTTACTAACTCTGATCTACTAACAATTCAGTGGCAGTCCGACTGTGACCCACTTTTCTTTCTGTAATTTTAATTTCCTCCCCCGGGTTCTAACTCTCCGCTCTTGGTATATATATGGATGTAACATTTATCAGGATCATCCTGATAAAGCCTTTATCAAGCACCAATCCTTCAATATTGTTAGTGTTTCACTATAATAATAATACACCTAATTATACTATATAATTAACTAAAATCCTTAAAATTTAGGAAAAATATTAAATACACATAAATCCTTCCATAACTTATCCATATCATTTGTTTAAAAATATTAAATGCACATAAATCCTTTCATAACTCATCCATATTATTTGTTTAAAATTATCATGTATTTATTCTATCTAATTCAAATCGCTAAAAAATTAAAAAATAAAATATCATTAAAATTTAATCTACAATTCACTAAAAAAAATAAAAATTAAATATCACTAGAATTAAATCTATAATTATTAAGCCCTAACCCCCAAATGTGAGGGAATCCTATGACACTATTTTATTAAAATTAGGGATTAAAAAAATAAAATATTACTAAAATTAAATCTACAATTACTAAACCCTAATCCAAATATGAGTGAACCCTACGATATTGTTTTAAAAAAATTAGAAATTACAAGAATAAAATATCACAAAAATTAAAATTTACAATTATTAAACCCTAACCCAAATGTGAGTGAACCCTACGACCTGAGAATAAAATGAAAAAGTTTAATAACTAATTATATGGTATAGGTAGGGTACATTTTTATTAGGGTGAGATTTTAAAAAATGCTGACATGACACAAAATAATTGGTGCCTGACAAAGAGTTTATCAGGATGATCCTGATAAATGTTTTACTCTATATATATAGGCTTCAATTTGTTTAGTTTGAAGAGTTTTTTTTCGCATATAGATCTTATAGATCTGCTAACTTGCAGGATGAATTTTAACTTAAACTTGGTGCCTGTTGTTTTACCAACATGGATCCGAAGCCGTATTGAGAATGAAAGGCGAAAAGAATCATGTTGAGGGTACCAGATCTGATCTGGTATGGTAACAAGATAAAGTATGGAATTCATATTGCAACTTAGCTGATCTACATAATGTCTGTTCAGAAACCATGAAACAAAAGGTTAGATCTCATGGATCCCGACGGTGATGTGCCAACCGAAGGGATTTTACAACTGATTAATTAAAGCGTTTTATTATTTTTGTTTTTAATTATTTCTCAAGAAATCCGTTTCTAAATTTCATTTTATTATGTCTTTTATTGTTAATCGTTTTTCAAAAGGAGCTTCTAGCTCTTCTTCAAACTCTTATTCCTCAAACTTTTCAAACAATGTTATTTTCAAGGAAGAAGTAAATCTTGAAAATATTGAACAATCAATAGACAAGTTGAAAATTCGCAAAACAACTATACAAATAAATATCTACAAACCATTGGAGAACATCTCCTTAATTGCTAGACCTACCCAAACCACATCCACACATATCTCGAACACTTTCTCTAGTAGACCTCTTTTCAAACCGCATGAAATATCTTACAAAATAGCTAATCAATTAGCAAACAGACCCCTAACCAAGTTGGAAAAAAGGATAGCAAAGATTGAAGAAACCTTTACCACCCCAAAATCTAAACAAAAATCAGTGATCCAGCTTTAGCCTCTGTAAACCAAGCCATGTGTGTTTTGGACAAAGGAGGAATATCAGAAGAAGAATAGTCATAATCAGAATCTCTAGCACCAGAGGTTGCCAAACTCAGACATCAGAGTTCATTCGGTGATAAGCAGATTTCAAACTCGAAAAGGCCTCAGAAGTTGTACTATCCCAGAGCAACTTATCCAGATATTGTGTTGGAAGAAAAACCCAATATCCTTCAAAACAGTTATAATGCCAACAATATCTATGAGTGGAACATAGATGGACAGACAGAGTATAGTATAATGAATACTCTTGAACAAATGACGATGGTTGCAACAGCATACAGAACATCACATTCTTGTGATGACCAATTGGCAGCTCATATCCTAGTTTCTGATTTCACAGGCCAACTAAAAGGATGGTGGGATAAATGTCTCACTGAAGAAGAAAGACAGAGTATTATACACTCAGTCAAAATAGATGACCAAGGAGAACCAATTCTGCATAATGGGGATACTATCCCTGATGTAGTGTCAACATTGATATTCACTATTGCAAAAACCTTTATTGGTGATCCAGGTATTTTCAGAGACCGATCATCAGAATTACTGAACAATTTGAAATGCAAAAACTTCTCGGATTTCCGATGGTACAAAGACAAATTCTTCACTCGTATATATGCCAGACCTGACGGAAACCAGGCATATTGGAAGGAGAAATTTTTGGATGGACTTCCGAAATCACTTAGAGACATGGTTCAGGAAGAACTCATAAGTATACACAACGGAGTAGTACCGTATAAGCAAATTTCATATGGACAGTTGACAACTCAAATCCAACAGGTTGCCTTGCGAATCTGCAGGCGAGACAAAATGCTCTGACAACTTGCAAAGGACCCAGCACAAAGGAGAAAAAATCTTGGTTCCTTCTGTGAGCAGTTTGGAATTCCTAGTTGTAGTCAAACCCATAAACCGAAACATCATAAAAACATATCCAAACCCAGATATACCAAACATTTTCCTAAACGGAGAATTACCTACAGACAGCCAAAACCTTTTCCACAACCAGTCAATTCACAACCTAAATCATACCAACCTTTAAGACCAGCTTTGCCAAATAGCATTTGTCACAAATGCTATAAATCGGGACACATAGCAAAATATTGTCGTATTAGGAGAAAAATCCAAGCTTTGGAAATAGACGATAATATTCTGAATCAGATATCAAACCTCCTTGCTAAAACAGAAGATAAGGAATCAGGTTACAGTGAAGATAATCACATTAACCAAATCAAAGACGATGATATTGATAGTTCCACTTCCAGTGATGATTCACATCCAGAAGGCCCAGCTATCAATGTTTTAACCAAAGAACATGACTTGCTTCTTGAAATGATAGATAATCTAGAAGACCCAGATTAGAAAAAACACTATCTCAGTCAGTTCAAGAAGGCAACCAGTGAACAACCATCTACTTCTAGATTTAGAATGATCATCCTGCAAACCACCCGAAGGTACTCAATACCTATAACCTTACAAATATGTTAAAAATATTTCCTCAAAAATCTTCCAAACAGATAACTATACAAGACCTAGAAGCCGAAGTTGTAAAACTCAAAATAGAGATCAGAGAAATCAAAGCTAGACAAGAGCTTGATCAACTGGTTCTACAGAATCTAACTGAACAGTTAGCAGAGCCAAGGAAGAAAGCTCAGGTTGAAGCAGGAGAAGGTGAACAATTTCTAGATCCCTTAGATTCTTCGAA
This sequence comes from Ophiorrhiza pumila, assembly GCA_016586305.1. Taxonomy (NCBI): domain Eukaryota; kingdom Viridiplantae; phylum Streptophyta; class Magnoliopsida; order Gentianales; family Rubiaceae; genus Ophiorrhiza; species Ophiorrhiza pumila. The sequence goes on from BLIW01000011.1 coordinate 15,889,538, forward strand.
TATTGAAACTCCAAATATTATGTCAGCCGTTACTTCCAGAAGACATGATGTTCAAATCAAACTGGTTGTACAAAATAGTTTTGTACTAGAAACAACAGCATTATAGGACACAGGAGCTGATCTCAGTTGCATTGACGAAGCGATTATCCCATCAAACTTCTTTGAAAAAATGAAAGAAGGACTTCATTCAGCAAATGGGTCTAAACTCAATATTTCTTACAAGCTTATCGAAGTTGAGGTTAAGTTTTCTTCAGCAACGGTGAAGGTATCATTCTTATTAGCAAAAAATCTTACTCACCCAGTCATTTTGGGTATAGATTTTATTATACAAATGATGCCTTACATGGAAAAATTTGAAGGGATTCTGCCACAAAATCTAGGAAAGAATGTTCTTCTTCCTTTTACCAGGACTCCGGTATACAAGGAGCTGAATCCGTTGTTCAACAAAATCAAATAGATCAATTTTCTGAAATAAGAAATTTAATAGAAAAAGATTGAGGCACAATTGGCTTAACCGATGATTCAAAATAGAATCAAGGAGTTACAAAGAAAAATTGAGCAACAAGTCTGTGCTGAGGTGCCAACAGAATTTTCGAAAAGGAAGCAACACACTGTTTATCTTCCCTATGATAAAGATTTTAAGGAGATAGACATTCCAACAAAAGCCAGACCAATTAAGATGAATCAGGATCTTCTGGAACAGTGCAAAGCAGAAATTAAAACAGTTAGATCATAAGCAAGATATGAAATAAAACATATAATAAAACTGATTACAAGTCCATAGATTAAGGATCTTACACAAATATCACTCCTTAATCAAGTCAAGCTAAGGTTTCATAGCAAAGGTATCCTTGCAAAGGTTCCGGAGCTTCGGTAAACCAAGGTACAAGTAAATGAAAAGAAAATGAAGAAGAAGAAAAGAAGAGAAGAGAGAAGGCGGAGCCTTTCTTTCAAGAGAGAGAGAGAGCGTCTAAAAGTTTCCAAGTGCGCTGAAAAATAACGGTTGGAAAAGAGGTCTACTAGAGAAAGTGTTTGAGATATGTGTGGATGTGGTTCGGGTAGGTCTAGCAAGGAGATGTTCTCCAATGGTTTGTAGATATTTATTTGTATAGTTGTTTTGCTCTTAAATGCATTGGATATCTCTTGCATTTACTGGATCTGTGTCATTGGCTTCCTTATGTTTGAAAGGAATTGCCTTGATTTCTACTGCTTTGTAGGAGGTTGTGAATGAACTTGATGGTGGTAATTCTGATCTTACCGTCTCGCCATCTATATCCTGCCAAGTCTTTGTAACACAGATCTCTTTTTCAATCGAAAAAGGATAATCTACACAATTGTTAGTTGCATAATGTTCAAACCATGCAAAAAATGCTATATGCAACTCATGAATTCTCAAGAAATCATAATATTTTTCTTGTATGAATTTTATATTTTCATTTTATAGTTTTCAAAAAACCATTTTCTTTTTTCTTGATTTTCTTCACTGAAGAAATCTTTTCTAAGTCTTTCTTTATCTATCTTAAAGTTTATTCTAAGCATCCTAAGCTCACATAATTTTTCATCTACATTATCAGTCATGGTAGAATAGGTAGGTGATATAGGAAGGCTATTGGTCTCACTTTGCTTAGGAGAATCCGTTTGGGTTTCTACTGTATATCTAGCTTGTGGTATCCTAGAAGTATTATCTAACCCATGGATACGAGTGTTAACAGAAGATGTAGAAGATCTTGCTGGTTGCCTAGAAGACTGGGCTTCAAAAGACCTTATAGATCCTTGGCTACTAATGTTGCTTGTAATCCTAAGGCTGTGGGTCCTATCAAATGTGATCTGGACTCCTCCACTAGGAAATTATTTGATATTAGATATCACTGTATTTTGTACTGGTACTGGTGGGTTTGCTTATAGTAGAAACAAATTTTCGGGCAATGTTACTTGACTCCATTTGATGTTTCTAGGAATAGACAGCCTAGATTTAGCTAGATCTATTTGAAACATGACTGTTTCTCCCTTTTTTGAAGCAGTTACTACTCCTATGTTGAAAGCTGAGTTCATAGCTTTGTACTGGATTTTGAATAAGATTGTTACAGGAAGTGTCCCTGTTTTTGCTTTAAAGTTTGCAACTTTAACATTTAATGTCAAAGCATTAAGTATGTTTCTATCATGCAAAGAAATGGTAAAATTTGGAAAACAATCAAAATAAACAGGTCCTTCACATAGGCTAGTTTCACTCATACCTAGTAAAGAATAGTCAAAATTCAAGAATCTGCAATCTCTAAGACAAAGAAGCAAATATGTATCTAAACCTTCTCTGTTTAGTGGTTTTGCAGCAACTTGAACAAGTCAAAAATACAAATAATTATATTTTTGTTTATGTTTTTCAATTGTCTTTTTAGACAATAATTTAATGTTTTCGTAATCATTATTTAGATTAACAGCTTGTTCAACTATTTTGACAGTATAATCTGACACCAAATTCCATTTATCTTTATAAACTTCACTTGATGGTTTTTTAGAAATTTTCCAATTATCTATTGATTGTTCAATATTTTCAAGATTTACTTCTTCCTTGAAAATAACATTGTTTGAAAAGTTTGAGGAAGAAGAGTTTGAAAAAGAGCTTGAAGCATCTTTTGAAAAATGATTAAAAATAGAAGACATAGTAAAATGAAATTTAGAAACAGAATTCTTGAGAAATAATTAAAAACACAAATAATAAAACGCTTTAATTAATCAGTTGTAAAATCCCTCCAGTTGGCACATCTTCGTCGGGTTCCATGAGATCTAACCTTTTGTTTCATGGTTTCTAAACAGAAATTATGTAGATCAGCTAAGTTGCAATATGAATTCCATACTTTAACTTGTTACTATACCAGATCAGATCTGGTACCCTCAACACGATCCTTTTCGCCTTTCATTCTCAATACGACTTCGAATCCATGTTGGTAAAACAACAGGTACCAAGTTTAAGTTAAAATTCATCCTGCAAGTTAGCAGATCTACAAGATCTATATACAAAAAACATGAAACAATGGGTTACATACCCACTTCCCCCTGGCTTTGATACCAAGAGAGGAGAGTTATGTCTTAGGGACGATAACTAAAATTGTAGAAAGGAAAGCGGGTCGCAGTAGGACTGCCACTGAATTGTTAGAGAATTAGTTTTAAATTAGATAACAGAAATTAAACGACATGAAAATTAAATGACAGAAATGAAATTAAAAGAGTTAGATCATAAGCAAGATATGAAATAAAACATATAATAAAACTGATTACAAGTCCATAGATTAAGGATCTTACACAAAGATTACTCCTTAATCAAGTCAAGCAAAGGTTTCCTAGCAAAGGTATCCTTGCAAAGGTTCCAGAGCTTCGGTAAACCAAGGTACAAGTAAATTAAAAGAAAATGAAGAAGAAGAAAAGAAGAGAAGAGAGAAGACGGAGCTTTTCTTTCTTGAGAGAGAGGGAGAGAGAGAGAGAGAGAGCATCTAAAAGTTTCTAAGTGAGCTGAAAATGCCGGTTTGAAAAGAGGTCTACTAGAGAAAGTGTTTGAGATATGTGTGGATGTGGTTTGGGTAGATCTAGCAAGGAGATGTTCTCCAATGGTTTCTAGATATTTATTTGGGTAGGTCTAGCAAGGACTTCGTTCAGCAAAGATTGAAGAAACCTTTACTACCCCAAAATCTAAACAAAAATCAAGTGATCTAGCTTCAGCTTCAGTCTCTGTAAACCAAGCCATGTGTGTTTTGGACAAAGGAGGAATATCAGAAGAAGAACAGTCACAAATAGAATATCTAGCACCAGAGGTTGCCAAACTCAGACATCGGAGTTCATTCGGTGATAAGCAGATTTCAAACTAGAAAAGGCCTCAGAAGTTGTACTATCCTAGAGCAACTAATCCATATATGTATTGGAAGAAAAACCCAATATCCTTCAAAACAGTCATAATGCCAACAATATCTATGAGTGGAACATAGATGGACATACAGAGTATAGTATGATGAATGCTCTTCAACAAATGACGATGGTAACAACAGCATATAGAACATCACATGCTTGTGATGTCCAAATGGCCCCTCATATCTTAGTTTCTGGATTCATAGGCCAACTAAAAGGATAGTATGATGAAATGCAAAAACCTATCGAATTTTCGATGGTACAAAAGCACATTCTTCACTCGTATATATGCCAGACCTGACGGAAACCAGGCATATTGGAAGGAGAAATTTTTGGATGGATTTTCGAAATCACTTAGAGACATGGTTCAGGAAGAACTCGGAAGTATACACAATAGAGTAGTACCATATGAGCAAATTACATATGGACAGTTGACAACTCAAATCCAGTAGGTTGCTTTGCGAATCTGCAGGCAAGACAAAATGCTCCGACAACTTGCGAAGGACAGAGCAGAAAGGAGTAAAGACCTTGGTTCCTTCTGTGAGCAGTTTGGACTTCCTAATTGTAGTCAAACCCAGAAACCGAAACATCATAAAAACATATCCAAACCCAGATATACCAAACATTTTCCTAAACAGAGAATTACTTATTGATAAGTTGGTTTTATACCAACTTATATGTCTTATTTAACTTCGCTTTTGTCGTGTTTTTCATGCATTTGTGTGGTGTTATGTGTTATTTCGTGCATTTATGTGGTGTACAACTTGGTGTGCTAAAATGAGAAAAAGACCAAAAATGATGATTAAATGAGATAAATGTGTGTCTTAGGTTAAAGAACAAGGAAATAACTAAAAAAGGTTTGATATTAAGTTTGTGGAGTTTGAAGAATGCCATAATATGCTTATTTTGTAGTTGGGTAGAACGGATAGTGCACTTCATTTGAGTGTAACGTTCTCAATACTAATGCAAAGGATGATATCTTTGATGTTTTTGAAAGCTCTTTGAGTGTACTGCAATTCATATGTATTAACTGTCTTCTAATTCTGTGTGCAAGTAAGAGAATCGAGAGCATCTTTGGAATCGTTGCTTCAGGTTTTCATTGTTGACTTCACTGCCACAGTTTGGTAGATTTTTCATATCTTGAGCTACAGACCTCTAATATTGCTGATGCTTTAACTTATGGAAAGCAAAGAGAAAGATCTACAACTCTTATGCTTAACACAAAGTCCAATTCGAAACCAAAGACACACATATATTACATAGAAGTGGAACATTGTGCTGAAGGAAAACCATTGCACGGCGACGCATCTTGACGACGGGTCGCCATGAAAACCATTGCACAGCGACGCATCTTGACGATGCGTCGCCATGAAATTTTCTCCTCGCCACACTTCAGAATTTTTGTCATAACGCTCTTGTTCAAGCTCCGAATTGAGTGATTCAAATAGCTATGGAAAGCTAAGACTTAGAGCTACAACTTTCATGTTTTACGTTTTGACAAATTCACAAAGCATTAGGGCCAGAGTTTGGTTGGAACTCGCCGTACAAGCTAGCACACATCGTCGCGCAGGTCGCCGCACACTCCTTGCACATTGGCACCAGGTCGAAGCACAATCTCCCGCACAAGCGCTCGTTCTCGCGCGCACACGCTTGCGGCGACCTTGCACCAGCCGCATGCGCATGCGTGCGGCGACCTCACACATGCGCGCGCGGCTGCACTCGCACAGCACACACAACATTGCCACAGTTCAGTAAAATGATCATAACTTCCTCATCTTAGCTCCAAATCGAGTGATTCAAAGTGCAATGTTTAGCTAAGAGTCTTGTCTTCAATGTAGAAGTTCTATATTTTATGAGACTCGACATGAATCAGGTGCTAAATGGGGGCTGAAAGATGAAGCATGTGCAATCATTTACACCTAGCTCACACTTCATACACCTCATGCACCACTAGCATTAACTCTCTTTGCACACAATCATCATTCCATTTGCTGCATGCATTCAATTCACTACAAGCTTTTTAACATACTCTTCACACACTTCCCAGTATTCTTAGCATTTACACCCACACTGTTGCCCTAGAACCATTTTGCGCGGCAATGCATCGAGACGCATCTTCACGATGCGTCGCCATTGGAGGGTTAACACTACGATGCATCGTGGCGATGCATTGTAGTTGAATCATGGAATTCGATTGACAAATTTTTTTCTAAGTATTTGAATTTCTTTCTTTTATGCATAGGTTCGAGAAGGCGTGATCGCTGGTAGCAAGGAGGCGCGCTGGAGACGATGAAGGCGTAGAAGTCGAAGGCTCAAAGGCATGGATGGATGTTTTGCACAAGTTGTATTGTGGGCAGTTTATCTTGTTTAGTGGCATTTACGTAAATAGGTGTTCAGTTTACGTTTGTGTATTGTTTACATTTTGTAACCTCTATATATAGGGGAATTTGTCATTATTTTTGGGGGTAGGAGATGGATAGATTAAACTAGAAACTAGAGAGAGAAATTTTCTCTCTCTAGACTTTCTCTTTCTAGATTTTCTCTCTCTAGAGATTGTTCTCCGTTTCTATTTCCGATCGCACCTTTGGACGGATTACTGCATTTTGATTCTCAATTGACGAAGCATTTAACAATTCTACGCACTTTAATCGGTAAATTTGTCCAGTTTAATGGGGAATGAATTGTTCAATGTTGTATTGTGATGAATATGAGATGAAAATGGAGTTCTCTGGCTAAACGTGTGATGATCTAGGGTTCTAATGGATTAATGTCTACTTTAGATAACTTGACCCGGTGCAAATAATGTAATCTCTTAAGAATTGAATCACACTCTGCTGTGTGTGTGAATTTCAGTTAAGTTTCCTGTATTCACCCTCGAATTATTGAATTGAACTTGTACTGTGGCCACATACTGAGTCTAAGCTTAATACACCAAAACTAGTTGTGAATATTGTGGAATGAGAATCGGAGTGTGAATCGAGTCTTTTCACTTGTTTTGCATGTTCGTCTTCTAGGATGCGGTCGCCATACCGATTATAGATTACGGAATCATAAGGTTAGAGTGTAAAAGAAATCCTCTGCTGCTAGGAAGTGCATTTGACCTTAAATCCAGGCCTCGTCATGGGAAGTTTTTAGGAGTTGAGTGCTAAACTTGTTAGGAACAGTGGATTGGAATGTTGCGGGTTTAAACCAACGTCCTTAGGCCTCGCCATGGGAAAGGACGCTGTCAGGAGGCCTAGGTCGTAGTGTTGTCGACATGCTAACTATGGTTTAGGACTCTAGGCAACTTATTTCCCTCTTGCTTAGTACAAACGTTCTCTTGCATTGCGTGGGTATCTTGACAAGCGTGTTGTTAACCTTGCAATTTTACCCCTAAACTAACGTAGTAGTGATGAGTGGGGATCGTATCAACAGGGAAGGGTTGGATTCTTGAATTCGAGTATTGCACTAACAAATGTCACCAATAAGAAATAAAATGCTACTGTAGAATAACAAGTAAAAATCACGAAAGTAAAGTCAGGTTTGAAATGGATGTCCTAGGGTTATTACATCGGATGGCTGTGCATTAGACTATCAGATGCAATGCAATTGACACACTTGTAGAACATAGAGGAGATTCAGCTGCCTAGGAGTCTAGAACACCATCAGCATGGCGACCGCATGACATACTACACGCCCTGACACTACTCTTTCCCATGGCGAGGCCAAAGAGTGATGGTTGAAACCCGCAGCAACTCAACTTCCTGAGACTCACTATTTTAGCATACAAATTCTAAGGTCTTGGCCTGATCTAGGTTCATTTGTCTTCGTTAATCATGGAAAGTCTCTTCTCACCCTATTCCATGGTTTCAATGAACTTCCACCGGCATGACGACTGCATCTCCATTCATGATCAAACAAATCTAGTGAGAAGACTCAGTTATCCTACTTAAGGTTCTCATCTCATTCATTCCAACTCCTCTTGGTGAATTTAACCCCGACTCAGCATGGCGACCACAATCGAAGTATAACTCAATCAACAAAAACACAAATAAATGAAACCTAACAAAATTCATGCATTCGTTCTAAGTAGGGATTCATTCTTTATGGATTGTGTCAATTACAAAACTTTGCGAAGTCTAATTACACATTCATCCGGTTTCCAACCCTAGAACATCATCAATTTAGCTACAGAACTCCATTCTCAATTCATGATCAACAATTTGCAATGAGAAACAGTTCACTTTCATTAAATGGAAAGAGTTTACCAATTGAATTACTTCAAATGCTTCCAATTCACAAAAGATTTGTGAATTTTCTCCTTAATTGAGTAGAAGATTACAATGACCGGTCCAAATCCTCGATCGTAATTGAAAACGAAGCCAAAATTACAGAGAGAGAAAGTTAGAGAGAGAAATTTCCCGCTCTCAAAATCAAAAGTCTGTTTTCTACTCTAGAATGATCCCCCAAATCCCCTAAAAATGATAACTAAACCTCTATATATAGAGGTTACAAAACTTAAACAGTACGTAAACGTAAAATGACTAAGATACTACAAATATGCCATTGTGATCCATTTGTACAGAAAAACAATCGTCAATGTAGTAACCACGTCTTCTGGACTTGAAGGAACACGCCAACACACCTACCTGCACAAGAAGAACAAACTCCATACTTAGAGAATTTCTCAAAACCACTACAAAACATAATAAACACATACCACACACACTCAAGGTGGCGAGACTTCGCCACGAAGTCTCGCCCTCACAAAGGAAAAAGTGGCGAGACTTCGCCACGAAGTCTCGCCCTCATAACTTGTGAAACCATCGAGACTTCGTGGAGAAGTCTCGCCAGTTTGTGTGCAGGTGTGAGTTGTATAGTGAAAATGTGGAATGAAATGGACATACACAAAAACATCCAAGAATACTCTCATGCCAAAATGTGTAACATCTCATCTTGAAATGTAATGAAATGGAAAAATCCTTTAATGAAATGTTTGAACCATGCAAAGTATAAATGAAGAGTTGCATTGTATGAAAAATGATCAAAGAAGAATTGTTAAACATCTTGAAGTGTCTGCAATTGAGGTTCAAAGAAGAGTGATATTTGCTTCCGAGAATATCTCATCATTCTTCAATACATAAAACTCAATGCACTCTCATTCATGAAATGGAAAATGAAATGAATGTGAATTCAAAGTGAAAACTTACATGAGACTACAAATGTTATAAAGAAACCATGGAAATGGAATGTAATCACATGCTGAAATCGTGATAACATGGATGGAGTTTGTGTTGAATGTGCAAAAAAAATCATGAATGTATGAATGAAAATTTGCATCAAGTATAAGTGAATTGTGTACAAAGGATGAAGGAAGTGAATGTGTGTGTGAAATGAGAGTTCGTCACATGAATCCATGCGACGAAGTGTGTGTTGTGCAAGAGATCGTCACACAGATGTGCGACGAGGTGTGTTTGTGTGTGTGCGACGAAGTGAGTGTGAGTGTGCAGCAAGGTGAGTGTGAATGTGCAGCAACTTCCAACCAAAATATGGCCATGATACGTTGTGATTTTGGGAACACGTAAAACACAAACGTTGTAGCCCCATGTCTCAGATTTCCATAGGTTTTTGAATCACTCAATTTGGAGTTGGGACGAGGAAGTTACGACCAAAATACTAAACTGTGGCAGACAGAAATTTACATGGCGAGACTTCGCCACGAAGCTTCGCTCTCACATCTTGTGAAACCGGCGAGACTTCGTGTCGAAGTCTAACCGATTTTTCAACTCAGAATTGGCCTTTGCAGTAAACATGAAAGTTGTAGTGCTTTCTCTTGGATTTCTATAGCTTCAAGAATTATCAATATTGGAGGTCTGTAGCTCAAGTTATGAACAATCTACCAAACTGTGGCAGTGAGCTAAACAATGAAAACAAACAATGAAAACCTGAAGTAGCAATTGCAAAGATTCCCCCGTTTCTCATACTTGCACACAGAATTAGAAGAAAGTAAAAAGATAAGAATTTAAGAACACTCCAATAGAATTTCAGAACATCCAAGATCTCATCATTTGGATTAGTATAGAGAAAGTTACACTCAAATGAAGTACACTACCAAATCTGTCCAACTTCACACCAAGCAAAATAGGAGTTTAGGTTTTCTTCCAATCTTCACAAACATCATTAAACACTCCTAACTCTTTCCTTGCCATTTAACATCACACACACATTTGCCTTATTTAATCAACATTTTTGGTCTTTTCCACCATTTTAGCACTTCCAAGTTATAAATCACATAAGTGCACAACATAACACTAAACACCACGCATTTGCATGAAAGACAATGCAAAAGCTAAGTGAAATAAGCCAATTAAGTTGGTATGAAACCAAGTTATCAAATTCCCCCACACTTGAACTTTTGCTTGTCCTCAAGCAAAAACCACACTCTAGACTTTCACAATAATGCATTGATCGCCTCACCCCCTATCCACTATGACCTATTCCAAGTTCATCAAAATATTTTTCCCACAAAAACTTATGCAACGTTTCCTGGCACCTAGCTATCAGATTTCAGTATACATTACCAACTAAGACACAATGAATAAGGACCAAAATGTCACACGTGCAAGTGTGTGCTGAGGAACCTGCACTTCATCTATTCCCTTGCTATACACCATCTAGTTGTCTCACTTGCTATCCAGTACATATCAATCTCATTGACTACTCCTATGAACATGCAACTTCACAAGATCAATGGTAACCTATGCGCATATTGGTGCTCTATGGGACATTGCCCTTATTTGCACATTAGTGCTTATTTGTTGCACACATTGGTGCCTTAGCCTGGGTTTTGTGGCTGTTTTTTTCCCTTTCATCGCTTGCCAGGTTCTTATGGCTTTTTTCCTTCCCAGTTTCCAAAGGCTTTTTCTCCATATTCCTTCTTGTGCATGCACATGTTCATAAGGGTCTCAAAATGATTGAACATGCACGAACACTGGAAACTCCAGACAAATCCATAGCAAAAAGAACAAATTCCATACAAATTACCGCTTATGTCAATTGAACTTTTGCATGGCATATCTATCTTACTTTAACATCGTGCCTTAACCAGCAAAATGTACCAATTTCTTCAAACTCAGTGTTAGAAAACAAAAAATTTTCACATACAAAATCAAAAAGATTAAAGTGATGAACTTGAAATAAACCATAGTAAAAGAGGAACAAAGCATCAATACATAATGATATTAGCTTTCTAGTCCACTCACTCAAACATTTGACACCTTTTACACAACAACACACACCAAAACTAAGTCTCATTGAAACACATCACACCCAAACCATTCATGACACATAACACTTATTCCCAAAACTTTGCCAGATTTTGCAAAAAAGTTAAAAATTTGTCAAAACACTGAAAACTCAATATAAGCAGGGTATATCATAAACAAAACTCAAAATAACACAACAAAACAGAAAAGTATCATGCTTTCCATCACATAGTACAGAAATAGAACCAAAGTAAACATTCCCTCCCCCACACTCAAAACTTACATTGTCCTCAATGTAAAGTGAAGATAGGATTAGGAGCTCCTTGATATTGATATGTCAGAATTCCAATGGTTGATTGGTGGAGTGTCTTTGTTCATATGTCCTGCTTGCATGATCAAGTTTGTTTAGCATAGGAATGGTCTATGGCACCACTCCCCCACACTTAGACTCATGAGTGGAAGGCCTATACCCCTTGCAATTTCCTTCATGTGCCTGTCTCTACAACATGAGTAGCCGAGTGAGTATCACAAAAACAAGAACACGTAAAGATTACCAAAATGCTATATTAAAGCTAAGAGAAAAGAAGTAGTTCTGGGTTTTGTAAGTCTCCAGCTAGACTATCCTCCTCAAGCCTTTTCCTTCACAATTCGGAGTATCCATCCCTGCAAAATTCGGAATAACCATCTCTATACAATAAAGAAGAAATCTCATAACCACTCTTCTTCCTTTTGTAGGGCACTTGAGGAGTATCTTCAAGGAGTTGTTCAAGCTCATACACATGGGGCACAACCTCTATGAATTTCACTCTAAACCACTGAGGCTCCCCTACTGGAGATATCTCCTTGAATTCTTCTATCATTGGAAGCCCATCATCTACCTCTTCCATTACACTTACCATTTTGGTCCTGCAAAACTCAACCAAGAATTTTGTATCCATGGTCTCAACAACCCCATCAGTAAGTTCAAAAATTGATGTATCAATAAAGCAATTTTCCACCATGTTAGCAATGTAATTCAAAATTCGCACTTCCTCCTCATCCATACTAACATGGGAAATTTTTGGAGTCTGTACTATCTTAACAACTCAAAAATCATTATCATTAGTTAACAAGGGGATTTCATTTAGCTTTTCTCGTGAGTCACTTGTAAGATCCCTAGATTCAATTATCGTTTCATGAGTTGGTGGCTCAACAAGAGTTTCAATCAATATTTTGACATTTTATTTAGCATGTTCAATATTGCCTTCATGCATGATAACACAATGTTCATCAAGATGAGACTCTATGCAATCTATCAGGACATCAAGAAAAGACACATCCAAAGAACGACTATCAGCATCATCGAGTATAGCATGGCACTCATTACCTTTTGAGAAATTCTTAACACATGCTTCCTCTAAGTTCTGTTATACCAACACTTCATACGGCACGTCGAAGATTGATTCATCTATAAAACAACACTCTACTATGTTTCCAATGTCAGACAAAATCACTCTATCTTCAACATCTAACTCTTCATTCTCAATTTCCTCTTCACAGCAAGCATTCAATTCATTGATACGAGACAGATCATGCTTAACATTGTCATCAACTACATGCATAATAGGACACGCTATAGCTCGAATCGCAAAACAGGACTCAACATGCATCGGGTGCTTCATAGCATAGTTAACATCAAAGACTACTTGCTCATTGTTAATACAAAATGTTACCATTTTGCTTCTTACTCCAATCAGAGCATCCCCAGTAGCAAGAAATGGTCTCCCAAAAATAATAGGTACCTCAGGATCTTTTTACATATCAAGCACAATGAAGTCCACTGCTAATGTGAATTTGTCAACCTTCACCAACACGTCCTTGACTATGCCCGTGGGCTTAACCAAAGATCTATCCGCCAGTTGCAAAGTAACTGCCACCGGACATATCCTTCCACCAAGACCCACATTTATCGCAATAGACAGAGGCATCAAGTTAATTCCCACACCGAGATCGCATAGAGCTTTTTCAAATTATCTTGTGCCGATCTTGCATAGAATGGTACAACTGCCAGGATCCTTCAGCTTAGGGGGTAAGTTGTGCCCCATTGTAGCCTCACTACACTCTGTAAGCATTGGGGGCACCTCACACCTAAGAATTTGCTCCTTATTGGAGATGATATCCTTGAGAAATTTTGCATATTTCGGAACAGCACTCACCAAATCCAACAAATACAAACTCACATTAATTTGCTTCACCACACTCAAAAAATGATCAAATTGTGGTCCTTTCTTTGGTAGCGGTTTTACCCTTTCTGGAAATGGAGGCTTAGGAGCATACTCAAGATAGTTGTAAGGACTGGGTGGTTCTCTAATATTCTTTGTCAACTCCTTACCTTCTTTACCTTCTTTATTTTGCACCTCCTCTTCCTTTCCAAGTGTAATGGTCTCATGTGCACAATTTTTATCCACAACACTTCCTGCTTCATTTTCAAGTATGATGGCATCCTTTGCATAATCCTTCTCAAGATCCACAACCACTTCATCCTCAACTTCACAACCGTCATCTCCAGTAGTGGTGGCTTTTTGCACCTGCTTTCCACTCCTCAACGTAATGGCATTACAAGCCACCTTGTTCTTGGGTTTGGAACAGTATCATTGGGAAGAGATTCGCTAGGTCTTTGATGCACTGCATTGGCTAGTTTCCCTAACTGCATTTCAATGTTTTTGAGTGTGGCATCATGATGTCTTGCATTTGTCTCCAAAGCAACAAATCTCTGCTCATTTTTATCCATCTTTTTCATTAGACGATATAACATGTCTTCTATGGATGGTTTCCCTTGCTATGAGGAACTCGGTTGAATGTCAAAACCTGGTGGTGGTTGTGTGGATCTTCTTTGCTCATTTCCCTGATAATATTGCCCTCCTTAATTTTGTTGTTGTCCCCTATTGCCTTGTCCACCATTATAAGGTCGATTCCCCCCAGAGTAATTCCCTCCAGAATAATTTCCACCATACTGAGGTTTTTTGTTGTAATTACTCACATATTGTAAAGACTCAGTTGTGATAGCACACTCATCAGTGTGGTGTTCACCTTTGCACAGACCACATGAAAGCACAGGAGCTTTTGTTTGAGTAGTTTTCAAAGTTTGCACTTGCTTGGCAAGGGCCTCAAATTTTGCACTCAATAAAGTTTCCTCATCAAGATCCAGCACTCCTCTCTATCTTCTACTAAGCGGTTTCCGTGTCTCAGGGAAAAGGCACTCATCTTCAGCAATTTGGTTAAACAATTCTCGAACCTCTGGCACACTCTTATCTTTTAATGCACTATTAGCACAAGCTTTTACCATCATAGAAGACTCAGGTGTGAGGCCTTTGAAAAACGTATTCAATTCTCTGATTTCACCAAGGTCATGATTAGGACATTGACGGATTAGGTCATTGAAACGCTCCCATGCTTCTCTGAATGATTCACCATCTTACTGTTGAAAATTCATGATCTCCATTCTCCTCTTCTCAAGCTTAGCTGGTGGAAAGTATTTCGCCAAGAACTTCTTCTGAAGTTCCTCAAAAGATATTGTTACATCTGAGCCTCCAATTGTTTTGAACCAATGTTTTGCTTTACCTCTCAAGGAAAGAGGAAAAAGAATTATGTGCACTTCACTTCTTTCCACTCGTGAAAGTTTAAACGTGCTACACAAACCTAAGAACCAATCCAGATGATCATTAGGGTCTTCATTGTCTAATCCTTCGAAAAATTGGCCTTCAGTAATCATCGATACAATCTGAGTGGGGATGTGGTAACTTTCAACATCAATATCTTGCTGTCCAAATCCATTGTCAAAATTCACAGCATAATGATCACCAAAACGTGGTGCTCTCACTCCAGGATTAGCCATGTCTCTTTGTTTGGCTTGAATTCTCAAAGTCTTTTGTAGTTCAAGGTCTAGTGTAAACTCAGGATCTCCAAAAGATCGTAGCCTGGGCATACAACAACACCAAATGTGAAGTATAACCGAAATATTTCAAAACACAATAGCAAAAACTACAAATGTAAACAATCAACAAAACAGAAACCTATATCTACAACAATAACAATGAAACAACACAGAATAACAGATGTACTTGGATAAGAACAGAGCATTCAAAACAGAGCAAGACAACACGAAATAAAATGAGGAAATTCAAGAAACACTTAATCAAATTCTAGAAACCGTGCCTTCCCCTAAACTAACGTAGTAGTGATGAGTGGGGATCGTATCTACAGGGAAGGGTTGGATTCTTGAATTCGAGTATTGCTCTAACAAATGTCACCAATAAGAAATAAAATGCTACTGTAGAATAACAAGTAAAATCACGAAAGTAAAGTTTGAAATGGATGTCCTAGGGTTATTACATTGGATGGATGTGCATTAGACTATCAGATGCAATACAATTGACACACTTGTAGAACATAGAGGAGATTCAGCTGCCTAGGAGTCTAGAACACCATCAGCATGGCGACCGCATGACATCCTACACGCCCTGGCACCAGTCTTTCCCATGGCGAGGCCTAAGAGTGATGGTTGAAACCCAAAGCAACTCAACTTCCCGAGACTCACTATTTTAGCATACAAATTCTAAGGTCTTCCCATGGTGAGGCCTGACCTAGGTTCATTTGTCTTCGTTAATCATGGAAAGTCTCTTCTCATCCTATTCTATGGTTTCAATGAACTTCCACCGGCATGGCGATCGCATCTCCATTCATGATCAAACAAATCTAGTGAAAGACTCAGTTATCCTACTTAATGTTCTCATCTCATTCATTCCAACTTCTCTTGGTGAATTTAACCCCGACTCAGCTTGGCGACCACAATCGAAGCATAACTCAATCAACAAAAGCACAAATAAATGAAACTTAACAAAATTCATGCATTCGTTCTTAGGAATTCATTCTTTATGGATTGTGTCAATTACAAAACTTTGCGTAGTCTAATTACAAATTCATCCGGTTTCCAACCCTAGAACATCATCAATTTAGCTATAGAACTCCATTCTCAATTCACGATCAACAATTTGCAATGAGAAACAATTCACTTTCATTAAATGGAAATAGTTTACCAATTTAATTGCTTCAAATGCTTCCAATTCATAAAAGATTTGTGAATTTTCTCCTTAATAGAGTAGAAGATTACAATGACCAGTCCAAATCCTCGATCGTAATTGAAAACGAAGCCAAAATTCTAGAGAGAGAAAATTCTAGAGAGAGAAAGTTAGAGAGAGAAATTTCCTGCTCTCAAAATCAAAAGTCTGTTTTCTACTCTAGAATGATCCCCCAAATCCCCTAAAAATGGTAACTAAACATCTATATATAGAGGTTACAAAACGTAAATAGTACGTAAACGTAAAATGACTAAGATACTACAACTGTGCCACTGTGATCCATTTGTACAGAAAAACAATCGTCAATGTAGTACCACGTCTTTTGGACTTGAAGGAACAAGCCAACACACCTACCTGCACAAGAAGAACAAATTCCATACTTAGATAATTTCTCAAAACCACTACAAAACATAATAATCACCTACCACACACACACTCAAGGTGGCGAGACTTCGCCACGAAGTCTCGCCCTGACAAAGGAAAAAGTGCCCTCACATCTTGTGAAACCGGCGAGACTTCGTGGAGAAGTCTCGCCAGTTTGTGTGCAGGTGTGAGTTGTGTAGTGTAGTGTGAGTTGTGTAGTGAAAATGTTGAATGAAATGGACATACACAAAAACATGCAAGAATACTCTCATGCCAAAATGTGTAACATCTCATCTGGAAATGTAATGAAATGGAAAAATCCTTTAATGAAATGTTTGAACCATGCAAAGTATAAATGAAGAGTTGCATTGTTTGAAAAATGATCAAAGAAGAATTGTTAAACATCTTGAAGTGTATGCAATTGAGGTTCAAAGAAGAGTGACATTTGCTTCTGAGAATATCTCATCATTCTTCAAGACATAAAACTCAATGCACTCTCATTCATGAAATGGAAAATGAAATGGATGTGAATTCAAAGTGAAAACTTACATGAGACTAAAAATGTTATAAAGAAAACATGGAAATGGAATGTAATCACACGCTGAAATCGTGATAACATGGATGGAGTTTGTGTTGAATGTGCAAAAAAAATCATGAATGTATGAATGAAAATTTGCATCAAGCATAAGTGAATTGTGTACAAAGGATGAAGGAAGTGAATGTGTGTGAAATGAGAGTTCGTCGCATGAATCCATGCGACGAAGTGTGTGTTGTACAAGAGCTCGTCGCACAGATGTGCGACGAGGTGTGTGTGTGTGTGCAACGAAGTGAGTGTGAGTGTGCAGCAAGGTGAGTGTGAATGTGCAGCAATGTCCAACCAAAGTATGGCCCTGATGCATTGTGATTTAGGAATAACTTAAAACAATAACGTTGTAGCCCCATGTCTCAGCTTTCTATAGAATTTTGAATCATCCAATTTAGAGTTGGGACGAAGGCGTTACGACCAACACACTAAACTGTGGCAGACAGACATTTACATGGCGAGACTTCACCACGAAGCTTCGCTCTCACATCTTGTGAAACCGGTGAGACTTTGTGGCCATGTCTAAGCTTTCCATAGCCTTTTGAATCATCCAATTTGGGGTTGTAGAGCTTTCTCTTGGCTTTCCATAAGTTCAAGAATCATCAATATTGGAGGTCTGTAGCTCAAGTTATGAACAATCTACCAAACTGTGGCAGTGAGCTAAACAATGAAAACAAACAATGAAAACCTGAAGTAGCAATTGCAAAGATTCCCCCGTTTCTCATACTTGCACACAGAATTAGAAGAAAGTAAAAAGATACGAATTGAAGAACACTCCAATAGCATTTCAGAAAATCCAAGATCTCATCATTTGGATTAGTATAGACAAAGTTACACTCAAATGAAGTACACTACCAAATCTGTCCAACTTCACACCAAGCAAAATAGGAGTTTAGGTTTTCTTCCAATCTTCACAAACATCATTAAAGACTCCTAACTCTTTCCTTGCCATTTAACATCACACACACATTTGCCTTATTTAATCAACATTTTTGGTATTTTTCACTATTTTAGCACTTCCAAGTTATAAATCACATAAGTGCACAACATAACACAAAACATCACATATTTGCATGAAAAACAATGCAGAAACTAAGTGAAATAAGCCAATTAAGTTGGTATGAAACCAACTTATCATATCTAAGTGTGCATTCATCCAGAGAAGAACTCTAGAGCATCCTCTATTAACATTTGCATTTACTTTCTTTTAACTATGATTGTTGTTCTGGTTATTCTAGTTCCTATTATTGCAAACTTGTTCTTGTGACATTTAGTAGAGCTTATAATTGAATTTGTGAAACCATCCCCTTCCCTGTGGATACGATCCCTCTCACTTCTACTACAATAGTTTAGGGTAAAATTGGTGAGTAACGACAACTCGCATCAATTTTTGGCGCCGCTGCCAGGGAAGGCACGGTTTCTTGAATTCTGATTTGCTATATTTTGTGTTTTTTGTGTTAGATTAGTAGTTCTGTTACGTTTCATTTTGTGAATTTTGTTTTTTTTTTGTTTTTGTCTTCTTTGCTTTATTTGTGGCAAGTGCAGGATACTGGAACTCAAAATTTTTTTTAGGAAAAACTTTATACCATCATGGTCAAAATGCGGTGCCGAATATACCCGACCACACCATTACAAGCTATTGAGATAACCATTGGAGTACTACTCCATTACATGAACGTCCTATGATCTAAAGGTGGGAATTAAAGAAAAGCAGCTTTAGTGAATACCAAAGTTTCAATGCTTTAATTCCCTCTTCAAAGTATATGAGCAAGAAAAAGTGATACTACTTTGAAGGACGGAGGTCGGGGCTTTGCCTTGTGATCATCACGTTTCATATTTTCCTTTCCACCAAGGCAGCCCAAAATCACACATTTTCAGTCCAAGTATCCAAACATGTGTGCATCGCATATGCATGAAATCATTCTATTGCAAATCATCAATTCTTTACCATTCGAATCAAATGTCCAACCGAAGAATTCAATACCGGTTAAGCCCGAACACAATTGGAAAACGCTAGTGAACCAATCGAAATCCATTGGTAGCAAATGTCCAAACCAAAGAAAAATTACAATTCAAAGCAAATGTCCAACCAATTCACAGCAAGTGTCCAACTAAGATTCAATCCCAATTAAGCCCGAACACCATTGCAAACCACAATTGTACATCATTAAACGTTGAAGGTTCCGAGACACAGCAAATGATAGAAAAAATTAGGAATCGGCCAAACCAAGAAAGTCATCAATATATCATTTTGAGGCTAAACATGGTCAGCAAATCAAATGAATTAAACACTTCATTGCAGATTCAGTCACTCAGCAATTGAAACAGCAAATTGAACCAGTTTAATCCCAGATTTCATTGCAGATTCATTCACGTTCAAGTTCAAAAATTCGATCAAAATCACCATGCAATTATCTCACCAATAAAGCCAATCTAATACCAATACAGTCAGGAAGTTTTTCACTCCATTCACGTTTAGGTGCACAATGGTTCAGCAATCCGATGCATCATACATGAATACTATCCAGATTGGACTTGCCAAAGGGCCATGGACTTGCTAAAGGGCCTTTTCGCATTTGATGAATGCGAGTTTCTTTAAAATAACTCCGGATGACTGTCGTCTCGTCCGGATCTCGAGTCCAGATTCTCTTTTTTTCCAGATGTAAGTCCGGACGTCCGGATACGTTTAAAAAATAATTAAATTAATTATATAATTACTTTTTATTATTTTTTATTTTATTTTAGTGTATTTAAATTATTATTTTAATAATTTTTTTAATATTTTATTCCCATACTTCGGATTTGGTAAATGCGAGTTCATAGTTTTAGAACCCTACTTAAAAAGAATCCTAGTATTAGAAACTTTTCACGAAACAATCCTAGTTTAAGAAAGAACTCCCCCCTCAACGAAATCCTCTCCCTAATCGACCCAAACCCCTCCGTCTGCAGTGGTTATTGCGTGTGTAGGCTCAAATCCTCACATTTAATTGGGCAAAATAAACGCAAAATCTGTAGCCATCCTACTTGGAATCATACACAACTCTTCACAAGCCATTACTAGAAATTAAACCATAACTTGACTTTGCTTTTCAAAAACAGTTTGGCTAAAGAATGCTTATAAAGGGAAAATAGGTCAACAATAACAACCTAAAACATACTAAAAATGCAAAACTGGAAACTGACTGTTTTTTCAAAGATTTTCTGATTTTTTGATATTTTTTTTGTTTTAACTATAACAGAAATTAAGTAAGACATAACATCTAAAACCCTCCCCACACTTAAACATTTACATGCCCTCATGTGAGAAAGAAAAACAAACCAAACACGAGAAACTACACAAAAAACAGAAAATAACTAAACAAGGAAAGAATAGGGACAGCCTGTTAGGATGGGGGTGGCGGTGGTGGTGGCAAACGAACTTGCAAAATCTGGAGAATTTCAGCTTGAGCATTGCAGACATCCATGATAGCGGTCGTCAAGAGAGTGAGACGCACATCAGTATCAGCATACCCAGCAGCTATGGGAGAAATCAGCAGCCGTAAATCCCGCACATCCTGCCGTAAGGCTGCAATACCTGCGGAGGGCAAATGGCTTGAAGTTGGGTCCCTCGGCTCAGTAAAACATAAGTGGCCATTCTTTTCAACTAACAAACCAGCAGTCCTCAAAAAGGGAATGTCAATGGCAGAAGAAAGATAGTCATTAGGCCAAGTATGACGAAACTGCACAGAAACAGGGTCACGATATAACAAAATAGCGACGATATGACCTAAAACCAGATTCCGTTTATCATTTTTGGATGCTCTATGCCTCACAAATGTAAACCAATAAGGAAGACTCAGTTTGACTGCAGATTTCATAGCCCACAAAATGATTAATTCATGCGATGAGATGACTGTTGTTTGATCATTACGACTAAACAATGTGTAAGCTATGAACCGATGTGATAACATTAAAGCAGGGTCAGCTATCAAGTGTGCCTTGGAACAAGAAGGTTTATAAGAGTTGGGGTCAAACGGTGCAATCTCTTTCCAAAAGTCGGCCAAAGGAACATTCGTGGGAATTCCAGTTTTAGCAGTAAAATAATCATCAGTGATCTAACCATCATCATCTAATTCTACAAGATCCAACTGTTCGGCCAAATCATGCAATGACAAGTGGTAGGGCACATTTAACAAACGAAATGTCATAGCAGTAATAGTTAAACGGGCAGAAGACTCACTAATCTCAGGCAAAAAAGAAGCATAAAACTCCCGCAAAAATCTTACAGGAATTTTCAAGTCAGGTATATTCAACAACCAAGTCCAACCCACATTAGCAAAATACTCACGAATTTTTGGTTCCACATTCAACGCGGATAAATTGGAAAAATCAAAAACTTTATAATGAACTGCAGAGAGTTTTTGAACTACCTCGTACCGCCTGATATGGTGTTTGTTGGTGAACGGCTTAAAGATTGGATAAATGAATCCTCCGACATCTTCCATTAATGGAATGGATGAGGAAGTCAAAGCTTTCCCCTTGTCAGAAGCTGTCGCACGTCGAGGGGTAGGAGTGGAGGAAGGTGGTGGGACCGAACGAGCGAAAGTCTGAGTAGCGAGTCGGCGAGACTGACGCCGGCCAGTAGTCGACGGCGTGAAAGGAACCTGGATCGGCGGCCTCTCAGTGTCAGAAAGAGAGATAGTCGTCGGCGAATTGGAATCCGGGCGCACGTCAGAATCAGAATTTGTGGCAGCAGGGGAACTACCGGAACCGGAGGTGCTGACGCGAGGCATGGCATGCTTGACCGCCGCTTGTTTGCGACGTTTCGTCGGCGGTGGAGTGGGCGAGGCTGCTGTGGCCGGAGTGAAAGCCTCGGTAGGTGAGGATGGCGTAGAATGGGATGGTGCTTCTGGAGATTGAGTGGGCTGCAGTGGTGGAGATGCAAACTTCACATTCACCATCCCGTATGGGTTAACGGTGACGAAGAAAGTAACGGGGGTTGGCGGCGCGTGGATGGTACACGGTGAGGTGTGGGAATTAGGGGACAAGGGGATGGACGGCTAGGGTGAGGTGAAAAAGACAATTTGAATATGGGTTGTTGGGACCACTAAGATTTGGTTGACAATAAAAGCATAATGGGCCAAAGTAATAAAATTAAGGGAATGTTGGTACTGGCCGGAATCCCATGGAAAAGGATTTGTCTGTACGCCTACATCCTTGGTCCACTAACTCCATGCCTGCACCTAAATTCATTCCACGTTTTCAGCCACGAAATCAAACAAAATCAGGAATAAGAAGACAACTTATTAAATGGGAAAACAGTAATAAACTACAAACTAAAAAAAAAGTAAACAAACGTGCGAAAATATAACGTGGGTTGCCTCCCACATCTTAGACTAGACAAACTCTGACAGCTCAAGGAACGTTGAGAAATAACTGCAGTTCTTCTACGACTTCCACTAGAACAGCCTCGTAAAAAGGTTTAAGCCTCTGTCCATTAACCTTAAAAACTTTCCCAGTCTCAAGACCTTTTATTTCCACAGTGCCGTTTGGGAAAACAGAGATCACCTCAAACGGTCCAATCTACTTAGATTTCAATTTACCACCTATGAGTCGGAGCTTAGACTGGAACAAAAGGACTTTCTGGCGGACATGGAATTCTTTCTTCCTCAGAAGACGATCATGGTGCAGTTTAGTTCGATCCTTGTACCACATAGCATAGTCATAGGAGTCCAACCGAATTTCCTCTAATTCCTTCAACTGAAGTTGCCGTTCCTCCCCACACTTACTTTCATCCATATTGAGCTATTTAATGGCCCAATATGCCTTGTGTTCAACTTGTACAAGAAGATGTCATAGCTTCCCAAAAATAAGGCGATAAGGGGACATTCCAATAGGAGTCTTGAATGCGGTTCTATACACCCATAAAGCATCATCGAGACGAAGACTCCAATCTTTCCGAGAGGGGTTCACTGTTTTCTCCAGAATTTGTTTTATTTCCCGATTGGAGACCTCGGCCTGTACATTAGATTATGGATGGTAAGGAGTGGTGAGGCGATGATGTACACCGTACTTGGTCATGAGAGCTTCAATGGTGCGGTTGCAGAAATGAGTTCCGTTATCACTGATTACAGCACGAGAAATTCCATAACGGCTAAAATAGTAGACTTTAGAAATCCTGCAACCACTTTAGAATCATTAGTGCGGGTGGATTTGGCTTCCAACCACTTCGAAACATAGTCAACAGCGAAAAGTATGTATATATTTGAACAAGAACTAGGAAAAGGACCCATGAAATCCATACCCCAAACATCAAATATTTCACATACAATTATAGGCAATTGAGGCATTTCATTTCGTCACGTTGAGTAATGTTCCCAAACTGTTGACAACGTGAGCAGCTCTTACAGAACAAATATGCATCACGAAAAATAGATTTCCAATAAAACCCACTATCAAGAACCTTCCTAGTTGTACGTTTAGGACCAAAGTGACCTCCACAAGCAAATGAATCACAGTGCTGCAAAACATCATTAACTTCATTCTCTGGAATGCATCTTCTTAAAATTTGATCAGTTTCAATATTCCACAAATATGGTGCATCCCATAAGTAATATTTTTTATCACTTTGAATTCTTAATTTCTGTGCATGTGTGAGATCCTTAGGAAGTTCCTTACTGACTAGGTAGTTAACTAGGTCCGCAAACCAAGGATCCTTACCTGAATTACCTGTTACAGTATATAGCTCTTCATCCGGGAACATTTCTCGTATGGGCAAACGGTCATCTTCTGAAATTAATCTGCTTAAGTGGTCAGCAACGTGATTCTCAGCACCCTTCTTATCTTTAATCTCCCAGTCAAATTCCTGCAAAAGAAGGATCCAACGAATTAGGCGTGGATTAGATTTCTTCTTAGAAAACAAATATTTTAATGCAGCGTGATCATTGTAGACAACTATCTTAGAGCCTAACAAATTGGATATGAATTTTTCAAAAGTAAAGACAATTGCTAAAAGCTCCTTCTCAGTAGTCGTGTAGTTGCACTGAGTGATGTTTAAAGTCTTTGATGCATAATATATCACGTGGCTCTCTTTTCCAAATTTCTGACCAAGTACTGCTCCCACGGCGTAATCGCTGGCATCGCACATTAGCTCAAAAGGAAGGTCCCATTGAGGAGGCTGAACTATGGGAGCTGAAACTAGTCTGTTTTTCAACTCGTCAAAGGCATTTTTGCACGCAGTGGTCATGTCAAACTGTACATATTGCTGCAGGATTCGTGTCAAAGGTTGTACAATGTTTGCAAAATTATGAATGAATCGACGATAAAACCCTACATGTCCTAAAAAACCATGCACTTCACGCACATTAGTAGGATAAGGTAATTGTGAAATCAAATCGACTTTTGCCTTATATACCTGAATGCCTTTCTCTGAAACAATATGACCAAATACAATGCCCTCCCTAACCATAAAATGACACTTTTCATAATTTAAAACCAAGTTCCTTTCAACGCAACGAAGTAACATATTTTCGAGGTGGTTAAGACATTCATCAAATGAATCACCGTAAACAGTAAAATCATCCATAAATATTTCTATACACTTCTCAATCATGTCAGAAAAATGCTCATCATGCATCGTTGAAAATTACCGGGGGCATTGCATAAACCAAAAGGAATGCGTCTATATGCAAATGTACCAAATGGGCATGTAAAAGTGGTTTTTTCCTGATCTTCCTTAGACACATAAATCTGAAAATAGCCACTATAGCCATCAAGAAAATAGAAAAACATTTTGCCAGCTAACCTTTCTAACATTTGATCAATGATCTTTCCTAGTGGCTGCATTCAATTTACGAAAATCAATACACGTACGCCAACCTGTTTGAAGACGCATTGGATCTAATTCATTCTTCTCATTCTTCACCACTTGGAAACCTGATTTCTTGGGTACGACATGAACTAGGCTCACCCATTTGCTGTTCGAAATAGGAAATATGATGCCAAGCTCCAACAATTTGAGGATTTCTTTGAGAACTACCTCCTTCATATTCGGATTGAGTTTCCTTTGCTGATCACGAACAGGTTTGGAATTAGCTTCAAGTAAGATCGGATGCATGCAGATTGTGGGGCTAATGCCCTTTATATCAGCAAGTGTCCAACCAATAGCTTCCTTTCGCTCACGAAGAATCCGCAACAATTTCTCTTCTTGGCCTTGGGTAAGGTGTTTGTTAATGATCACTGGCAACGTTTCATCAGCACCTAAAAAGGCATACTTAAGATTATCAGGCAAAGGTTTCAATTCAAGAACTGGAGCCTTAAAAATAGAAGGAAAAAGTTTATCATTTGACTCCTGTTTGGGCAAACAGTGAGTATCAAATTTGTTTGCTTGTTCTTCAAGGGACTGAAGGGACATAATTGCAGCTGCAATCTCATCCTTTGAGTGACGATCAACATCTGATTCACTCCAACTTCTGGTAACCGCCAGTTCAAGTTTATCCTGCACAAACTCAGTCTCAAGATGTTCTTAGACTAAAGAATCCATTAAATCAAGCGAATAAACATTTTCCACATCAAGGGGGTGATCCATAGCATCGAAAATATTAAATGTATAATACTCCCCATTGAATTCACAAGTTAATGTTCCTTTAACTACATCAACCTTTGATTTAGCTGTTTTCAAGAATGGTATTCTTAACAATAAAACCGCAGAATTAAAATCATGACGACTGCCTGGGTCAAGCACATAGAAATCAGCTGGGTAGATAAAATTATTAACCTTGACCAACACATTTTGAAGAATTCCAATTGGGTAAACTAGTGACCTATCAGCAAGTTGGATAACCACTCTTGTTTCAGCTAAAGGTCGTATGTTCAAACCTTGGTATGTAGAAAGAGGCATTACATTAATAGAAGCTCCTAAATCCCGCATGCATCTTTCAATTTTTTTCTCTCCAATAACACAATGGATGGAGAACATACCTGGGTCCTTACATTTAGGTGGTAGCTTTTGTTGTATAACAGCTGAAACATTTTCTCCGACCACAAATTTGTCCTTTGCTTCGTATGGATTCTTTCTTGAAAGAAAATCTTTCAAAAATGTTGCACACTTGGGCATTTTCTTAATAGCATCAAGGAACGGAATGTTGATCTCGATCTTGCTAAATATCGTCAATATGTCATCCAAATAGTCATTCTTGGCATTCTTTTTCAACCTGTTGGGAAAAGGTGGAGGAATTTTAATTTCAGAAGTGGAAAATTGCAATTTTTGACTTATCTCTGATTTTTGCCCAGTCGTCGTATAGTCAAATGACGCGGTCTGATTTTTTTGTTCTTCAGCCTTCATCCTTGCAACTGGTTCTTCAAGCTGCTTACCACTCCTCAATGTAATTTGATTAACGTTTTCACGTGGATTATTCTGCACTTGAGAGGGTAATTTCCCTTGAGAACCCTGTACCTCATTAAAGTGTTTTGTCATTTGGGTCATTTGGGTTCTCAACCCACTTATGGCTGCCCTTGTCTCTTGCTGAAATTTATGAAATTGTACTTGATTCTGAGCTTGCGTGTTCTTCATCAAGGTTACAGAAGTAGCTAAATTAACAAGCATATCCTCAGGAGGAATTCCTGACCTTGAGGTAGCTACAAAGCTAGGATTAAGTTGGGCTGCTGGCACCATTGGCTGAAGTTGGTTTTGCTGTTGAACTTGTTGTTGTGCTGGCTATTGTGAAATATTTTGTTGAGGTGCGCGAGGTCTATAGCTTAAATTCGGATGATCTTGCCAACCTGGATTGTAGGTATTGGCATAAGGATCGTAGCGCTTTTGTGGATATCCTCCCATTGCATTTACTTGGGCATCTAACTCTTCCTGAGTCACTTGACATACATCTGCAGAATTTTTAGGACTTTTGCAAATTTCACAAACATTTTCCATATGAGCACCCGTTCCATTGATCAATTTCTCAACACTTGCTGTCAAAGCTTCCAGTTTACTTTCAATTGAAGAGTTGGAAATTTCGCCAACTTGCTTAGTCGATCGACATAACGGTTGATACTGTTGACGTGATTCACATGTTCTAACAATAAAATTCGTGACTTGGGTTGTGCTATTATCCATGAAAGCTCCACCACTTGCCGCATCAAGAGTTCTTTTATCCTCTGGCTGCAAACCTTCATAAAAGTATTGAATTAAGAGTTCGTCAGAAATCTGATGTTGAGGACAACTCTCACACAATCTTTTAAATCGATTCCAATAGGCAGTTATGGATTCATCATATTCTTTTTTAATTCCTACAATTACCTTCCTACCAAATGCAATCTTAGAAGTTGGAAAATAATTCATCAAAAATGTTCTTTGCATACCTTCCCAAGATGTAATTGATCTAGGAGTGATAGTTTTGAACCAAGCACTAGCTTGTCCAGTTAAAGACCATGAAAAACTAGCTAGTTTTATGTATTCTTGTGTGACTCCTCGATTGTTTACTGTTTCACAAACCTTAATAAAATCATGCAGAAAACTATGTGGGTCTTCACCAACATCTCCATTAAATTTAGGTAATAAATTCAAAAAGGATGCTTTCAGGTCATAGTCAGTTGCAAGTTCAGGCAAGACAATGCAAGAAGGTCTGTAATTGACAATTGGGTTAGTAGACTCCCTTAGAGGTCGATCTTGCATAGGAATTGGAACTGGAATCTGAACTCATGGATTAATCACATGTCCTTGTGGCTGTTGGTTTCCTCCAGGGGATGGCTCATTACCTACAGGTTGCTGGTTCCCAGGTGGAAGATTGGCCATTAAAGTTTCGTCAAATAGAGAATCTAATTCAACTGGTTCTTCAATTCTGCTGGTCGTCATTTGGGCAAATGACGAGTCTGCTGCTGAACCAGAATTGTTTCTTTGGCGCTGTTCCTTCGTTTTTTTCTTCAATCTACGCGCTGTCTTTTCGATTTCTGAATCAAAATGTAAATCTGGGTTAGACGATCTGGACATCCACCAAAGAACAAAAACAAATTAATTAAAAAGAAAATAATGCCGTTCCCCGGCAACGGCGCCAAAATTTGGTGCGTCGTTTTGTACCAAATTAATTTACTTACTCTCAAAAGATAATTTAAGTATAAATTGAGTAAGGTCGATCCCACGAGGAACAACTCTATTCTCTAATTCAATTAATTTGCAATTAGTAACCAGAGTTTAATTAATGATTAAAGAAGTGAATTAAAAGAATTCAATTACAAAACCAATAAATAACTAAATAATAAAATTCAGAAATTAATTAATCAAGAAGAAAGATCCGGCAATAAGTAAATCCATACTAGTCAATTGTTATTGTTCATTGACGCAATGATAACAATCTCTATTTAATCAGTTAGCTATAGGTTACCGAGAATCCGCTCTGACATAACCCAATTCTCCCTTAATTATTCGTTAATTGACAAGTATCTGCTTATTCAATTAATTCCCTATTCATAACACAACCCGGCCGGAATTAGCCGAACACCAGATTTAATGTCATAAAAGCATTAAGAAATGAAGAACCTAACTCTAACAAATTATATCATGATCAGCATGCAACAACTTGTTAACCAATTATTTCCATCTACCGAGATAGTAGCTTCGCCACTAATTAACCTTACTTATTAAATCCAGTGACATAACAAGGGATTAATTGGCTCTACCTAATTAGATTAATGGTGATCAATCTTTAATTAAATTAGATAATTAACTTTAGGCTTAGAAAACTCTTGGAATTAAATAAGAGAAAGTTTAATAAGAACAATTAGGTCTCACAATTCATACATCGATTAGTGCTTCATTACCTATAGCCAGATAAAGAACTACTCACTAAACATAATTAAAAACAATCAAAATATTAATTAAAAGAAAATTAAATTAATACTGAAAGTAGCAGACCAGAACATTCGCCGTTCGACCATACGACGGACTTCTGATTCCTGGAAACGAGAATTCTGCAAACCCAGCAATAGAGCTGTGCCAGAAATTCCAAAACTAAAACTGAAAACTGTCAACCAGAAAAAGTGTCTTAACCTAATTAATCTACTCCCTTATATAGGAGAGAAAAACAATAACTTCCTAAACAAACTTAAATTATGAATCTTCATTGTTTCCAAATTCACCTAAGCCACATGCGGCTATAATTGCTATCAAATAAGGCAGCTTCCCAGTCAAATTCAGCTATGAATTTGGTAATTGCCCAGATTCCCTATAGTTGCCATCTTCTTTCTTTAAACCTTCCAAAATACTCTAATCTCTTCACTCTTTCTCACGGATCTCTCATCTTCAACAAATCTCCAAAATCTGCAAGAATAACAATATTAAGCATCAACTTCTAGCCCACAACGCACATAAAATCATATATTAAAATAGCACTATTTTGTGCTTATCAAGGATGAATTGGTAAGAATTGATAAATTTACCCTACCTGTAGACTTTATTGTTCTTGATATGGAAGAGGACCCTGAGGTCCCTCTCATCTTTGGTCGACCGTTTCTTGCAACAGGAGATGCCTTAATTGGAGTAAGAAATAAAACTGTTACATTTCGAATTAACAATGAGCAAGTAGTCTTTGATGTGAATTATTCTATAAAACACCCTATGAATGTAGAGTCTTGCTTTGCTATTCAAGCTGTTCAATGTTCTGTGATTGCAAATGATGAAGATGTGAAACATGATTTTGTGCTGGTTGATGAATTAAATGAATGTGAGGAAAAATTTGAGAATATTGACTTGAATGAAGAGGATAGAATAATTGTGTCTGAAATTGAAAATCTTGTTGAGTGCTGTGTGTTAGATGAGTCTATATTTGAGTTGCAAAATGAATTAGTTGAAGTTAAAATGCATGAATGTGTTATTGAAGACATGATAGACGAATTTGGTGTTGAGAATTTGAAAGAGAACGAAGAATGTTATATTCCAACTAATGAAACTTGTTCTCCCACTGAGGTGAGGAAGGAAAAAATTTTGTGCAGGAATGAGAAGCTTATGCCTTCTATCTTGGTGCCACCAAAGTTTGAGTTGAAGCCCTTGCCCCCTTACTTAAAGTACGCATTTCTGGGCGAAAATGAAACACTCCCAGTAGTGATGTCATCTAAATTGGAAGAATGGCAAGAAATGAAGTTGTTGTAGGTTTTGAGATTATACAAGAGAGCAATAGGATGGACCATTGCAGATATCAAGGGCATAAGTCCTAGCTTGTGCATGCATAAGATTCTTTTGGAAGACAATTCTGTGCCAGTAAGAGATAGACAACGGAGATTAAACCCACAAATGATGGAGATTGTGAAGAAGGAAGTGATTAAGCTGCTAGACTTTGGAATGATTTTTCCCATCTCAGATAGTGAGTGGGTAAGCCCAGTGCAATGTGTTCCAAAGAATAGAGGAGTTATAGTCGTGAAGAATGATGCAAACGAGCTTCTTGCAACAAGAGTTGTTAGTGCATGGAGGGTTTGTATGGATTACAGGAAGCTTAACAAGGCAACCAGGAATGATCACTTCCCACTTTCATTCTTGGAACAATTGCAGGATCGGATTACGGGCTTTCTCTTCTACTGCTTCCTGGATGGATATTTTGGCTATAATCAAATCGCAATTGATCCCAAGGACCAAGAGAAAACAACTTTCACTTGTCCCTTTTGGTACATTCGCTTACAAGCGTATGCCTTTCGGCTTGTGCAATACTCCTGTGACCTTCCAACGTTGTATGATGGCTATATTCCATGACATGGTTGAGTCGATTATAGAAATATTTACTGACGATTTTTTAGTGTTCGGAATGACATTTGAAGGTTGTTTGGAAAACTTAGCCAAAGTACTAAAAATGTGTGAGGAGACAAACTTGGTGCTTAACTGGGAAAAGTGTCAGTTCATTGTCCAAGAGGGTATTGTGCTAGGTCATAAGATTTCTCTCAAAGGGATTGAAGTTGATAGGGCCAAGATTGATGTTATTGCTAAGCTTCCTCCACCTACAAATGTGAAGGGAATCAGAAGCTTTCCGGGACATGCTGGATTCTATAGGAGATTTATCAAGGACTTCTCGAAGATTGCTCGGCCCATTGTGTAGTCTTTTGGAAAAAGATGTCAAATTTGAGTTTGGGACAGAGTGTGTTGAGGCATTTGAAACGTTGAAAGCTAAATTGGTAGAAGCTCCAATTATAGTCACTCGTCACTGGGGGGAACCTTTTGAAACTATGTGTGATGTGAGTGACTACGCATTAGGTGCTGTACTTGGACAGAGAAGAGATAAGGTGTTTCACACAATATACTATGCCATCAAGTTTTTGAACGAGGCACAAATGAATTATACAACCACAGAGAAAGAGATGTTAGCAGTAGTCTTTGCTTTTGATAAATTTCGTGCCTATCTCTTGGGGTCGAAAGTTATTGTACATACTGACCATGCTGCACTAATGTATTTGTTAGCAAATAAAGAGGCTAAGCCACGCCTAATTCGATGGGTGTTGTTGCTCCAGGAGTTTGATGTTGAAATCAAGGATAGAAAGGGCTGAGAGAATGTGGTAGCTGATCATCTTTCAAGGTTGGAGTCAGAGACACAAGAGGGATCAACAATTTTGGTAAAGGAATTCTTTCCTGATGAGCAAGTGTTCCACGTGGACAAGGGAGGATTGCCTTGGTATGCTGAACTCGCTAATTTCATTGTACCTGGGCAAATCCCTTCCTATTTTTCGCATGATCAAAAGAAGAAATTGAGAAGTGATGCGAAGAACTATTTTTGGGAAGATAATGCATTGTACAAAATTTGTAGTGATCAAATCATAAGAAAGTGCATCAAAGAGGAAGAAAAGGATGACATTCTGAGAGCATGCCATGAAGGTCCCTGCGGAGGGCATTCTGATTCCACCAGAACTGGGTTCAAAGTGCTACAATGTGATTTCTATTGGCCTCATATTTTCTTGGATGCAAGGATTTGGGTAGGGAACTGTGATAGATGTCAGCGAACCGGAAACATCTCTTTGAGGAATGAGATGCCTTTGAATAACATTCTTGAAGTTGAGATATTCGATGTTTGGGGCATCAATTTTATGGGTCCGTTCCCGACGTCATGTGGCTTGCAATACATTCTTGTTGCAGTGGACTATGTGTCCTAATGGATTGAGGCTGTTGCATTGCCGCATAATGATGCTAAAAGTGTTACAGCATTTCTCAAGAAACACATCTTTAACCGATTTGGAGCTCCTCGTGTAATCATCAGTGATGGAGGATCACATTTTTGTAATAAGATTTTTGAGGCTCGTTTTGCCAAGTATGGGTTGAAACACAAGGTTTCTACAGCCTATCATCCTCAGACGAGTGGTCAAGTTGAAGTATCAAACCGAGAAATTAAGAGGGTCTTGGAGAAAGTTGTTAATCTAGGAAGAAAGGATTGGGCATCAAAGTTGGATGAGGCTCTATGGGCATACAAAACAGCTTATAAGACACCAATCGGGGCTTCTCCATTTAGGCTTGTGTTTGGGAAAGAGTGTCATCTCCCGATAGAGTTGGAACATAAAGCGTACTGGACAATTCAGAAGTTGAACATAGATTTACATGGGGGCTCAGTCAAAGCAGATGCTGGAGTTGAACGAGTTAGATGAGTTTCGATTCAATACTTATATGAGCTCTAAGCTCTATAAGGAAAGGACTAAGAAACTCCATGATGCTAATATCCAATCAAAAAATTTTGCTCCAGGACAACTGGTTTTACTGTACAACTCTCGCTTGAGGTTGTTTCCTGGAAAATTGAGATCACGTTGGAATGGTCTATTTCGGGTTCTTAAGGTGATGCCATATGGTGTGGTGGAAATCCAGGATGAGAAAAATGGTAACACATGGCAAGTAAATAGTCATAGACTCAAGCCATATTTGACAGTTCCAGAGAAGGGCCTCAACAATTTGGCACAAGCTCCATATGAGATGTTTTTAGATGATCCAATAATTTCCCAGTGAATCAAAGCTATGTCGGGCTGTCGACTTAAACACAAGCGCTCCTAGGAGGCAACCTAGTGTTTTTCTTTCAGTTTCCTTTTAGTTTTCTTTTACTTGAGTTCATCATTTTTTCTTTACTTTCTTGAATGTTTAGTTTACCTTTTACTAACTGTGATCAATGTATTTTTTTTGCTGTAGCGGGAGGCTATTCACAACGCATGCATTTCATTCATACGAAGAAGATTTGGCTTTCCAACAGGGGGTAAGCTTACATTGCAGTTTTGGCAATCAAGATAAAAGACAAACATCCCGTGAGGTTGCCTTGACACATACTCATATGATTGCATAGCTAAGTACATCCGTGACTGATTGTTGGCATGCGAACAACATGTGTGGCATAACTTTTCCTCTAGTGTCAAACACATGTCTTTGGTTTTTAGCTCTTGTGGACTATCCTGTGAGACACATCTTCATTATAAATGCCTTACACTTTACTTACTAGTCTGCATTCTACGATAGTATTTCCTTCCAGGCAATAAACAAATCTTTGCATGCACATTGGTGTGAGGTTTCACTATAAGTGATTGCATACTTTCCCCATCAGAATCCTTATGAGTATGCAATCTTCAGTGAGGATCAGGAACTACCTCATCCTCCTCTTCCTCTTCTTCGGCTGATGAGGCAATGGTGATTGATTATGACTCGATTGATTCTCCATAGTTTATCAATGCTAGTGCGGAGAGTTTGTACCATCGCACGATCAACAGAGAAGTCATCATCGAAAGACCATTTGAAGCTCCCTCCCCCAGGTTTGAGGAGTTAATTAGAGAGCATAATTGGACCCATTTCATAAGGGCACCTACTGATGTGAATATAGAGATAGTTCGCGAGTTTTATGTCAATTCGAAGGCCGACAGTATCCATTATGTGTTTATGCGATGAAAATATCTGAAGGTGAATCGCCACAACATCAATATGCATTATTTTCTTCCCGACTACTCCGATGATACATACAGCCGATTGGTGAGGACGAACAACACAGATCACTTATTGGCAGCTGTGGCTCTACCGGGCACTACCTGGGTAAGAAAAGCAAGAAATGAGGCATTATATGTACCAACAAGTGATCTGACAGCTGAGGCAAAGATTTGGTTGTTGTTTATCAACTCTAAGCTCCTGCCTACTCGTCGGGTTACCATAGCATCACAGGAAAGAGTTCTTTTGATTTATGCCACTCAGCATGGTTTCTCTATTGACATTGGTAAATTAATTCTTGGGTTCAAACGACGTGCACAATGAAGTGAATTTGCACCAATGTTCTTCCCAATTCTTTTAACCGAAATGGCCAGAGGTAAGGGTATTGACCTCACTTCCACTGCAGTTCCTCCATCGCCCTTGGGCTTGATGGGAACACCTCAATGGCCTGACTATTTGGAGGAAGAAAGGGCAGCAAGACTCTCCCGAGGATTGTAAAAGGCCAGGTTCCTTTCCTGAATTTTTTTGACCTGGGGACCGTGACTTTGTGCCAGTATGGGGAGATGATATGTGATTTGAAGATTGTGCTATATGAAATTGCAATTGCCATGATGAAATTAGTGTAGCAGTGATGTTAGGATAACGTGTTGCGATGATTTTTTTCATGAGACTAGTTTTTTTTAATTTGGGTGTTTGTGTTTAATGAGCATGATTGCAATTAACATTGGGAATTTGCATATACGCATTGGTTCTCTATTCGTGATTAATGTTCTGAAAAGCTGAGCATAAAGATGAGGCTGTTGTCAAATCTTAATCACATGAACCTGCATGATTTCGACATTTAAACACATGCATTTATTATGACCGAAGCTACCATTCTGTTCATTATTGCAATTAATTCAAAAGCTGAAACAAATTTAAAGCCATGTTTTTTTTGGGTGTATCGGTTGAAGCTTAGTAGGAAACATGGAATGACTTAAGGCTGTAGAGCTATTTTATTTTGAGTATCATGTGAAGAGTAATTTGTCGTGTGGCAATTGTTGAGTAGGATATGTTATAAATTGAATGAATGACTTGAATGAAGTGAGGCCCCACATTTGGATGATGTTATCGTTTGTTAGTGCTTTGTTATTGAGCATGTTAGTGAATAAACTAGCGTAGTGGATTGTGTAAGGTGAAGTAAATGGTAAGACATAAGGCTGCAACATTGCTTGTTTTTCATGCATTATTTCGCTTGGCAGAGAAGGAGATAGGAGTTCACATGACTTGAATATAGTAGGGACCCACTTTTGTAGTGATGTTATTGTTTTCTTGTGTGGTTGGTTGAGAATATTGATTATGTGTTGACCAAAAGTGCATGTAGTTAGTTCTTGGCTCTATAAATGTTTACTATTGTTCACATTTCAAGACCATCACAAGCAGCTTACAAGATCGGCATTTGATCAAGCTTTCTTGACCATCAATTATCTCTTTCCATTTTCTATTACTTTCTTCAAGTTCTTGCTTTGTACTCACCACCAAAGGTATGTTTTAGGTTCCCTTAAATTTCTTATTAATGGATTTAATAAGTTGTATGAAGAGTTGTGGGTGAGTGTATGAGCATGAAAATAATGATGTTGAATGATAAGTCAGTTTTCTACTGACTTAATTGTATTGTTTTATGCTTGGCTTTTCTGGGATTTAGTGCACTTTATATGTGGAATGTGAAGAAATTCGTGAATTGTACAAAGAAGGATATGAATTGATGTTGGCCCAGAATGGACTAAAAATAGAGAAATTGGAATGTGGAAAGTAGTATAGTGTTGAGGGATTAGGAGGAATTTGGTGAATTGTTTGTGATAAAATACGTGATCATGTGAATTTATGTGGTTTGTTGTGGTGAATTTTTATGACAATGGTGTATGTAAGTGTGTTTAGTGAAAAGAAGTTGAATTGGTTTTATAGTGTGGACATGTTAAGTGTTTTGTTTAAGAGAATGCATGAGTGCACTTGCTGACACTTGCATACTTGTGCACTACTCTAGTGCATGTGTGCTGCACTGCACTTACACACTTGTGCACAATGTTTGCTACAAATATGCACACACACTTGTGTACAAGCGTGCATTCATCGCACAGCACACATGCACTCATCGCACGCATATATGCACACAGTGGCAACACCTCACATGCATGCAGCGCGCGCTCACGCGTAGCTCTCGACCACGCCCGCTCACCTGCGCACTGGCAACTAAGCACCAGCCGCGCGCGCGCGCCTCCGCGTGGCAGCAGTAAAGATGTACACGCTGCGAGCGCACTGCGCGCGATCGTGCGCGCGGCACTCGCACACAGAGTGCTCATGCGCCACATCAGCACCGCACGCTATGTGCACCATGCGCGCAGCATGACTACTTGCTCCAGTTCACACATGCACCACATGCTCTGCACAACGCTATACCTGCTGCACATTAGCCACACATGTCATGCGTTTCACATCATACTCTTGCACTCACATGGGCACTTTACTGCACGTTATATGCACCACTTGTTGCACATCACAACACCATTCTTAGCACTCACTTTGTGTGTTCTATTCTTGTTTCCAGTTTTTAGCATAATTCATGACTCGTGGAAATCTTTGAACATGATATGCACAAAGACATTAGCATGTTATGCACAAGAATGTGAAAATTAGCTTGCGACGCTTCGCAAGCTTCGTGGGAAAATAGCCTGCGACGAATCGCAAGCATGCATGAAATTGGCTTCCGATGCATTGCAAGCATGTGTGGAAGTTGGCTTACGACGCATCGCAAGCATGCATGATATTGTCTTGCGATACATCGCAGGCAAGCGGGGAAACTAGCTTGCGATGCATCGCAAGAATGAAAAAATTTGTCTTGCGACACATAGCAGGCTTCATGTGATTATGGCTTGCGATGCGTCGCTGTTGTAATGTTATGTTCTGATACAAAAAATTTGGCTAAGTGTTAGAGGTGTTCTCTTGCTTGAAGGTGTTGGAAGGCATGACCATGATGGCTTGAAGGCATGCTGAGACTGATGGAGACGTGGAAGAGCAAGGCTCGAAGGCGTGAGATGGTGGTCTTATACGAATTGCTTTGTGGAACTTTGTATTGAGTAGTGGCATTTTTGTAATATCTTGGTCATTTTACATTTGCGTAATGTTTACGTTTTGTAACCTCTATATATAGAGGATTAGTTAACA
Organism: Ophiorrhiza pumila; assembly: GCA_016586305.1. Classification (NCBI taxonomy): domain Eukaryota; kingdom Viridiplantae; phylum Streptophyta; class Magnoliopsida; order Gentianales; family Rubiaceae; genus Ophiorrhiza; species Ophiorrhiza pumila. The sequence continues at coordinate 15,926,828 of BLIW01000011.1, forward strand.
GATTAGGAGATCATTCTAGAATCAAAAACCGACTTTTGATTTTGTAAGCGAGAATTCTCTCACTACAAATTCTTTCTCTCACTAGAATTTCTTTCTTCTCCGATCGATCTCCGATTTCAATTCCGATTGAGAATTTGATCCGAACATTGTAATTTGCTTGTGAATTGAAGCTTCCAGAGCAAGTCAATCGGTATAATCTTCCCAATTATTGAGTATGAATTGCTTAAAGTTGAGACTTGTTGATCGTGAACTCGAAATGGAGATTCTCGGCTAGATCGTGAGATGTCCTAGGGTTCGGTTCAGATGATCGTATAATTAAACTGTGAATGCTATGCTATTGACACATCTTTTATGAAAGACATCGTACATGTTCGTAATTGCATAAATCTATCAATATTTGTGAAGTTTACACTTTCGTTGGTGGAATTGAATTTTAATAGAGGTCGCCATGCTAGATTGAGGTTTAATTTCTCATTGGAAGTGTAGATAACATGAACGAGGTTGCCATGCCAGTCAAAGGTCGTTGAGTCTTAAGAACAAAGTGAAGGAAGACTCTATGTTGCTGGTTAGAGCCTAGAAACTTAGGTCGGGCCTTGCCATGAGAGACTTAAGGTTGTGTATGATTAATAGCTGGTGTTATGCAGTTGAGACATTACGGAACTAAAAATCTTCTTACTTAGGCCTCGCCATAGGAAAGGTAAGATGTAAAGAGGTCTAGAAGATTTTGCAGTCGTCATGCTGGGTGTTATCTAGATTTCTAGGCAACTAATATCTCCTCCTAATGTGTTTCGTAAGGAGTCAAGAGCATAGCATAGCAGCTTAACTTGCGATTATCTAGTACTTGAACCCTGGACATCTGCTTATACCTCGTGGTGTTGTTTTTTTTGTTGTGATGCATTCTTCTTGCATTTGTTAACATTACTTGCATCTTGTTTTGTTCCACGTACTTCATAGTCCAGTTTTGGGTCTTGACATGATTAGAGCAACTAAAGTCGAATTTCTTGAGCCATTCCCTTCCCTGTGGATACGATCCTTCTCATCACTACTATATTAGTGTAAAAGTTAAAATTGCAAGGTTAGCGACACGTTTGTCAATTTTTTGCGCCGTTGCCGGGGAAGGCACGGTTCCTTGAATTTGCTTAATTGTTCTGATAATTGTCTTGTTCAATTTGTGTTGTGAGATTTCTCTTGCATCGATTTCTTAAAATTTGTTGTGTGTCTGTTTTCGTTTTGTTTCTCTTGTTTCTGTGATCAATCGTTTCTTTCCTATTATACTTCACGTGTGTTGTTTGGTGTATGTCCAGTTCTCTAAGGTCTGCTGGAAAGCTTGAATTCAACTTGATCTCGAGTTACCAAAAACTTTGAGAAGCATACAAAAAGAAAAGAAAATGGCCGCCCAAGGAGTAGGAGCACCACGGTTTGGTGACCATTACGCAATCAATTTTGAGAGTGGATTCGATCAGCAAGATATAGACGTTGAGAGTTATCACATACCGACACAAATTGTCTCAATGATTACTCAAAGGCAGTTCTTTCAAGGCCGTAATAATGAAGACCCCAATAATCACCTCGATTGGTTCTTAGGCCTCTTAGTACTTTTAAACTTCCAAGAGTGGATCGAAGTGAAGTACATAGAATTTTGTTTCCTCTATCTTTATGAGGTAAAGCTAAGCATTGGTTCAAGAGTATTGGGGGAGCGAATGCAGCAATGTCCTTTGATGAATTGCAAAAGAGATTTTTAGCCAAGTACTTTCCTCCTGCAAAATTGGAAAAAATGAGAATGGATATAATGAACTTCCAGCAAGTGGATGGCGAGTCATTCAGAGAAGCATGGGAGCGTTTCAGTTATCTAATCTGTCAATGTCCTATCCATGACCTTGGAGAAATCAGAGAGTTGAAAAAAATTTTCAAAGGCCTCACAGTTGAGTCTTCTATGATAGTGAAAACTTGTGCTAATGGTGCATTGAAAGATAAGAGTGTGCCGGAGATTCGAGAGTTATTTAACCAAATTGCTGAAGATGAGTACCTTTTCCTAAGACACGAAAACCTCATAGTAGAAGGCAGAGAGGAGTGCTGGATCTTGATAAAGAAACTTCTTTGAGTGCCAAGTTTGAGGCATTGGCTAAACAAGTGCAAACTCTGAAAGCTACACATGCTAAAGCTCCTGTGTTGTCATGTGGATTGTGTAAGGGTGACCACCATACTGACGAATGTGCCATTACAACTAAATCTATACAGTATGTGAATAATTATGGCAAACCTCAATATTCAAGCAATTACAATGGAGGTAACAGACCATATGGTGGAAGTCAAGGAAATTGGGGGCAACAGAACCAAAACCAATGAGGTCAGTACTATCAAGGAAATGATCAACTAAGATCAACAAATGCACCTCCTGGCTTTGATCATCCAGCTACTACTTCAGAGCAAAGGAAGCCATATGTTGAAGACATGTTCCAAAAACTCAAGGAAAAGATGGACAAGAATGAACAGCGATTTGGAGGTTTGGAATCAACTGTCAAACACCATGAGACTACATTAAAGAACATTGAAATGTAGCTTGGACAACTTGCAAATGCTATGCATCAGAGGCCGCGTGGAGCACTCCCTAGTGACACAGTGCCGAATCCAAAAGGAAAGGAAGTGTGTAATGCAATCACACTTAGGAGTAGAAAGGAAGTGCATAAATCCACTAAACCTGGTGAGGAAGTTTGTGGAAATGAGGTGGAAATAGTTGTTGCACCTGACCAAGAATGTGCCAATGATGACATGGCACCAAAGAAGGAGAGGGTGCAAGATAATGGAGAGAGGGAAGTAACCAAGAAAGTTAGAGGACCTCCTAGTCCCTACAATTTTCCTGAATATGCACCTAAACCTCCATTTCCTGAGAGAGTGAAGCCAAAGCCAAAGAAAGGACCTCAGTTTGATAGATTTTTGGACATGGTGAGACAGGTTAATGTGAGCTTACCCTTATTAGACTTGGTGACTGCAGTACCCAAGTATGCGAAAATCCTCAAAGATTTGATATCCAACAAGGAACAGATTTTGAGATGTGAAGAGCCTTTGACACTCACAAAGTATAGTGGAGCATGGTTTGGGCACAAGTTGCCACATAAATGGAAAGATCCTGGCAGCTGCACTATACCTTGCAAAATTAGAACGAGGCTCTTTGAGAAAGCTTTGTGTGATTTGGGTGCTGGCATTGACCTACTGCATCTTTCTATTGCCACTGATATAGGACTCAAAAGGAGAATTCGTCCAGTAGCTGTGACTCTTCAACTGGCTGATAGATCCTTGGCCAAGCCTACTGGAATGGTTGAGGACATCCTGGTGGGAATTGATAAGTTTACACTCCCGGTAGATTTTATTGTGCTCGACATGGAGGAGGATTCGGAGGTACCTCTCATCTTTGGTCGCCCATTTCTTGCGATAGGAAATGCCTTAATTGGAGTAAGAAATAAAACTGTTACATTTTGCATTAACAATGAGCAAGTAGTCTTTGATGTGAATTATTCCATAAAACATCCTATGAATATGGAGTCTTGCTTTGCTATTCAAGCTGTTGAATGTTCTATGAGTGTAAATGATGAAAATGTTAAACATGATTTTATGTTGGTTGATGATCTAAATGAATGTGAGGAAAAGTTTGAGAATGTTGAGTTGAATGAAGAGGATAGAAGAATTGTGTCTGAAATTGAAAATCTTGTTGAGTGCTGTGTGTTAGATGAGTCCATATTTGAGTTGCAAAATGAAGTAGTTGAAGTTAAAATGCATGAATTTGTTATTGAAGACATGATAGACGAATTTGGTGTTGGGAATTTGAAAGATCATGAAGAGTGTCATATTCTAACTAATGAGACTTGTGCTCCCACTGAGGTGAGGAAGGAAGAAATTTTTTGCAGGAATGAGAAGCTTATGCCTTCTATCTTGGTGCCACCAAAGCTTGAGTTGAAGCCCTTGCCTCCTTGTTTAAAGTATGCATTTCTAGGAGAAAATGAAACACTTCCAATAGTGATTTCATCTAAATTGGAAGCTTGGCAAGAAGTGAAGTTGTTGGAGGTCTTGAGATTATACAAGAGAGCCATAGGATGGACTATTGCAGATATCAAGGGCATCAGTCCTAGCTTGTGTATACACAAGATTCTTTTGGAAGATAATTTTGTGCCAGTAAGAGATAGACAACGGAGATTAATCCCACAAATGATGGAGGTTGTGAAGAACGAAGTGATTAAGCTGCTAGACTTTGGAATGATTTTTCCCATCTCAGATAGTGAGTGGGTAAGCCCAGTGCAATGTGTTCCAAAGAAGGGAGTAGTTACAGTCGTGAAGAATGATGCAAACGAGCTTCTTGCAACAAGAGTTGTTAGTGCATGGAGGGTTTGTATGGACTACAGGAAGCTCAACAAGGCGACTAGGAAGGATCATTTTCCTCTTCCCTTTCTAGAGCAATTGTTGGATCGAATTGCTGGTTTTCTGTTCTATTGCTTTCTAGATGGTTACTCTGGATATAAACAAATTGCAATCGATCCTAATGATCAGGAGAAAACTACGTTTACTTGTCCCTTCAGTACATTCGTCTACAAGCGGATGCCTTTCGGGTTATGCAATGCTCCTGCCACATTCCAGCGTTGTATGATGGCAATCTTCCATGACATAGTTGAGTCGATTATAGAAATTTTTGTGGACGACTTTTCAGTTTTGGAATGACTTTTGATGGTTGTTTGGACAATCTTGCCAAGGTGTTACAAAGGTGCGAGGAGACAAATCTAGTGCTTAACTGGGAGAAGTGCCAGTTTATGGTGCAAGAAGGAATTGTGCTTGGTCACAAGATTTCGAGTAAGGGAATTGGTTCACAAGGCAAAAATTGATGTTATTGCAAAGCTTTCTCCTCCAACAAATGTGAAGGGAATCAGGAGTTTCCTTGGGCATGCAGGCTTCTATATGCGATTCATCAGAGATTTCTCTAAAATTGCTAGGCCATTATGTAGTCTATTGGAGAAAGATGTCAAGTTTGAATTTGGCACAGAATGCATTGAAGCTTTTGAGACTTTGAAAGCTAAGCTTGTGGAAGCACCCATTATAGTCACTCCTCAGTGGGGTGCACCTTTTGAAATAATGTGTGATGAAAGTGATTATGCACTTAGTGCTGTGCTAGGACAGAGACGGGACAAAGTCTTTCATACAATTTACTATGCAAGCAAGTTACTGAATGAAGCTCAAATGAACTATACAACTACTGAGAAGGAAATGCTGGCTGTTGTGTTTGCATTTGATAAGTTTAGGGCATATCTGCTAGGCTCTAAAGTGATTGTGCACACAGACCATGCTGCATTAAAGTACTTGCTAGCGAAGAAAGAGGCCAAGCCCAGGCTCATTCGATGGGTATTGTTACTCCAAGAGTTTGATGTTGAAAGTAAGGATCGTAAAGGCTCAGAGAATGTGGTGGCTGACCATCTCTCAATGTGGGAATCAGAAGCTCAAGAGGGATCAACTAGTTTGGTAAAGGAACATTTTCCAGACGAGCAAGTGCTTAGAGTCGATGGAAAGTCCTTGCCTTAGTATGCAGAGATAGCTAACTACATTGTGGCTGGGCAAGTACCCTCTTATTTTTCTAGTGACCAAAAGAAGAAACTGAGAAGTGATGCAAAGTATTATTTTTGGGAGGACAATGCCTTATAAAAAATTTGTAGTGATCAAATCATAAGAGAGTGCATCAAAGAGGAAGAGAAGTAAGACATTCTGAGAGCATGCCATGAAGGACCTTGCGGTGGACATTTTGGCTCTACAAGAACAGGATTCAAAGTGTTATAATGTGGTTGCTATTGGCCTTATATTTTCTTTGATGCAAAGATTTGGGTAGGAAACTGTGATAGATGTCAGCGAACAGGGAACATTTCTTCAAGAAATGAAATGCCCTTAAACAACATTCTTGAAGTGGAAATGTTCGATGTTTGTGGCATTGACTTTATGGGTCCATTCCCGAAATCCCGAGGCATGGAATATATCTTGGTGGCAGTTGACTACGTTTCTAAATGGGTCGAGGCCGTAGCTCTCGCTCACAATGATGCTAAGAGTGTGGCTGCCTTCTTGAAGAAACTCATTTTCAATCGGTTTGGGGATCCCAGAGCAATCATAAGTGATGGAGGCACTCACTTCTCCAATAAGATTTTTGAAGCTCTTTTGGCTAAGTATGGAGTGAAACATAAGGTATCCACAGCATACCATTCTCAAACTAGTGGCCAGGCTAAAGTTTCAAATCGAGAGATTAAGAGAGTGTTGGAAAAACTTGTTAACCTAGGACGAAATGATTGGGCCATGAAGTTGGATGATACATTGTGGGCGTATAGAACAGTATATAAAACCCCTATCGGTGCTTCTCCTTTCAGGCTTGTATTTGGAAAAGAGTGTCACCTACTAGTGGAGTTGGAACATAAGGCCTATTAGGCAATCCAGCAGCTGAACATGGACTTGTCTGGAGCTCAATCAAAAAGGATGCTGGAGTTGAATGAATTGGACGAGTTTAGATTCAATGCTTACGTGAGTTCTAAGCTTTATAAGGAGAGGACAAAGAGACTTCATGATGCAAAAATCCAATCAAAAAGTTTTGCTCCGGTCAGTTGGTGCTATTGTACAATTCTCGCTTAAGGCTTTTCCCTGGGAAATTAAGTTCACGTTGGAGTGGTCCATTTCGAGTTGTCAATGTTAAGCCATATGGTGTTGTGGAGATCCAGAATGACAAAAATGGTAACAAATGGCAAGTGAATGGTCACAGGCTCAAACCATATTTGACGACTCAGGAAAAGGGTATCGCAGAGTTAGCACAAGCTCCACGTGAATTGTTCTTGGATGATCCTTTAGATTCACAATGAGACAAGGAGCATGGTCAGGCTGTCGACTTAAACACAAGCGCTTCTAGGAGGCAACCTAGTGTTTTTCTTTCAAATTTTCTTTTTGGTTTTCTTTTACTGAAGTTCATCAATTTATCGTCACGATTGTTTAGTCGTTTTTTATTAATGGTGTACATGTATTTTTCAGCTGTAGTGGGAGGCCAGTCACGAAGCAGGCATTTCATTCATACGAAGAAGACTCGACTCTTGAACAGAGAGTAAGGTTACTTTGCAATTTTGGCAGTCAAGGTAACAGACAAACACCATGTGAGGTTGCCTTGCAAAATACTCAAATGATTGTATAGCCAAGTACACCCATGAATGATTGTTTGCATTAGAACAACATGTGTGTCTTATATTGTCCTCTGGTGTAAATCACATGTCTTTGGTTTTTAGCTCTTGTGGACTATTCGGTGCATGCGCATTTCATTATAAATAACATTTTGTTGCCTTTCAATGTGTGCACGTTTTGAATTGCACAATGAACTACGAGGTGAACCCTTATCACATGAATCCAGTTGAATACGAAATCTTAAGTGATGCTTCAGCCACTTCTTCATCTTCCTTTTCATCTGAAGAGGAGATAATTGTGGATACTGAGCCAGTAGAGTCCCCTCGATTCATTAACGCTCAGGCAGAGAGACAATATCACAGATCGGTCCATAGATATTCTATCATTGAACGTGAGTTTGATGCACCATCCCACAGTTTCCGACAGACAATTAGATTTCATAATTGGGAACGCTTGACCTCTGCTCCTGCTATTGTTAACATGGAGATTGCTAGAGAATTTTATGCAAATGCTCATGCTAGCAACACCGGCCGAAACAATGCCGTGTTTTTGCGAGGAATATATCTCGAAGTTAATTGTCATAGCATCAATCAACATTTCTACTTGCCAGACTACCCAGGTGATACATATCGTCGATTAGTGAGAACCGAGAACACGGATCACTTATTGAAAGATGTTGGATTGCCTGTTGCGAATTGGGAGAGGAATATACGAAATGAGGCTTTATATGTTCTCACTACTAATCTGACAGCAGAGGCCAAAATGTGGTTGCTTTTCGTTAATTCGAGGCTTATGCCCACCGTCCAAACCACTACAGCCACCAGGGCGCAAGTCCTTTTGATTTTTGCCATTAAGCATAGGTTCACTATGGATGTGGGACGATTGATGATTTGGTATATTAAGCGTTCACAAATGTCGGAGTTCACACCGATGTTCTTTCCTCATCTTCTTGTCGAGATGGCACGTCGGTTGGGAGTGGTAATTGAACCAACTGAGATTGGGTAGCCATCCATGGGGCCTTCTTGGCACACGTCAGTGGCATACTTTTCTGGAGAAAGAGCGTCAACAAAGGATCTGCCGTGGGTTATAATCTGACGGCTTTTTGCTCTTGGTCAACCCATGGGGACAATGGTGTGGAAGAATTGTGGGGGGATTATTGCAATATGGTTATTGTGTTGTCTCTTATTTCATAATAATATCATCGGTAGTTATCTTGGATGCTATTTGTGTGTTACCCTTATGATAAGATTGCTTGATTGTTGTTGCACATGTGGTTGTGGAATAGCTATGAAGGGAGATTGTGATAGGAGAAATTGCCTTTGCTATGATGCACTTAGTGTAGTAGGAGTGTTTAAGTAGTGTGTTGTTATGACACCTTTTTATAAGATTAGTTTATTAGTCTACTAGCTATGTTGTGAGATGTTGAGGTTGTTTCTTTGTGTTCGAGTTTATTAGTTAATAATGTAATTTGTATGTTTGTGTTTAATGAGCATGATTGCATTTTATCGTGGTAGAATTGCATGAACACGTGAGGATATTGAATTCTACTTTCTCTGTTCATGATTTAATGTTCTAAAAGCTGGTCACAAATTGAATGATGTAAAGTTGAGGTTGTTGTCCAACTTTTATCACATGAGCTTGTTTTATTTCGGGAATATACATGATGATTATGCCTTTGTGATAGGCATGTTGTCGGGATGTTTTCTGTTAGTGTACAAAGTGAAATTAGTGCCTTAATGATGGTTGAGAAACGTTGTCTAATCTCATTGTTTCTTTTGTTACTCATGAGCACGTGTGCATTTGAGCAAAGTGGACATTATTCCTAGAAATGGTAAGGTTTGGTAAGGGTTCTAAACATGACTTGATGATCTTGAAATCTAATTGTAAGATTGGTGTAATGTGTTTGAAGAGTTGGTAAATGAATTAAAAGGATGCATGCTCTTTGACGTGAAATGGGTGACATAAAGCTGAGTTTATTTTTGGTTTTTTCTGGCATGTGAATGCATTATTTTCAATTGGCATGAGGTAGATAGGATAGTTCACATGTATTGAATAAAGCATGGACCCACTTTTGTCATGACATGATTGTAACTTTGTGTTGGTTGGGAACATATTTGCTTTGAGTGGACGATTGAATGTCAATGCATATCTTTGTTCTATAAATGCCAACAACCATTGTTAACACTTTAAGGCCAAAGCAAGACAACTGTGACAAGCTAGGCATTTGATCAAGATTTCTCTGCAATCAATTATCACTCTCCAAATCCCATTTCCTCCAAGATTTGTCTAGTGTTCTTCACTTGAGGTATGTTATTCCTGTTCGAATTTTTAGGTTGTCGTTTTTATACCTTATGCAATGTGGTGTTGGTAAGAGCATGAACATGATGATGTTATTGTTAGGATAATGGAAATGATGAGTATATGAGATTGGATATTGCTTAGCCAAGAGTAAATACATGCTAAGTGTGGGGGAAGGGTTTAAATATTTTTCAATCCGTTTCAGCTTGAGTAGGTTTATGTAATTTGACTATAACTTGAGAATGGGTTGTCTAAATGAGTTGATTCCAGTTGGAAACTTTCATTAAGAGATTGGGCTACAATGTTCATGTTGGGAACCTTTGCCAATTGTGACTAGAATGTGGTCTATTTGCGAAGACAAGGCAGTGTTCGTGTTGTTGTTGTCGTTTGAGAAATTCTGGATTTGCCCTGATTGTTATGTCTTGGTTGTTTGACCATAACTTGCTCGTTTTTTGTCACAATTGAGTGATTCTTGTCCCCACATTTAGATAAGAGCGTGCTCTGTAAGTTTGAAGTTTTAAATTTTGGTTAATTTGATTCGTTTAACATGTTATTCTGCATATTTTCATGAGGATTCAAGCTGGAATTAAGCAATCATTTCTGCCAGCTTTGCCATAGTTTAGTAAATCGATTATAACTTGGTCATTTTTTTTCAAATTTGAGTGGTTCTAGTTGCTATATTTCAAGGACACATAGTAGTAAGTTTTTCATGTTTTACTTGTTGTGAGATTCTTCATGGTTTGAGTATTAAATTGTCTATGAATTGGTATGGGAGCCCGGCTATAAGTTGTAGATGGAGTTGTTAAGGGTACACAATTGTGTGTCTTTTGGTAAATTGAGGGCATAGTCGTATCGGTTGTAGTGGTCATATTCGTGAGGGCAGTGAGTTTGAGTAGAACTCATTTGCTGAAGCTAATTTTTGTTTGTTTGTGTAGTTCTTGGCAGACATGGCATCGAAAAAAGGAGAAAGCTCTCAAAAAGGTAAAGGGAAAGCTAAAGGAAAAATCCACATGGATATGGATTCTGATTCAGAATACTTTCCTGACGACTTGCCAATTTTTGAAGATCCCCCACAAGTCACTATACAAGTGCCGACTCCAAAGAAACGAAAGGGATCTCTAACCCCATCTTTATTCTTCAATGATGAGGTGCAGCAACGTTGGAAAGAAGGCCTAGGAGTCAGGAAACTGCATTTGGAGTGTGCTTTTGAGATTGATAAGGGGCCGTTCAAAAAGTAGATGCTTTTCCACAAATTTGACAAAAAGTTGGTTAGCGCACCCGAGTTTTGCAATGTGAGTTTGGCCAGGGAGTACTATGCGAACGGAAAATTTCCAAATAACAGTGGGGCTGTATATGTTCGAGGAGTTTGGGTGGACATTAATAATGAGAACATTAATGAGCACTTAGGCACTCCAAGTTTCCCCACCGATTCATTTCAATATACAGAAGAGGAGAGTACTGATCAAGAATTGCTGAATGAGCTAGCGCACCCTGGAGCTGAGTGGGTTTTGGGTGGAGAGGATGAACATAATCATGTTCGTCATCAATTTTTGCGGAGTGATGTGAAGTTATGGCTAATGTTTGTGCTATCGAGACTTATGCCTAGCTCCTAGTCGTCCGAGGTTCTTCGCAAACGGCTATACTTGATATCGGCGATTCGGAAACAACAATCTATCGATGTGGGTCGAATTATAGTTAATGATATCCGAGTGGGAATTGAGGAGAATCGCGCGGCTATATATTTTCCTGTTCTTATTGCGGAGATGTGCATGGGGTAAGTGACGAGTTGGGTGGTGATTGGAGGCCAACGAGGGGACCTATAGCTACCCCATTGTATCAAAAATATCTAAAGCTCGAACGAGAGATTGTAAGAGATATCGCGACTGAGCATTTTGAGAATCAAGGGCAGCAATCGTTCGACTTTAGCTCTCTTCAAGGAGCAATTCATGAGTTACAACATACGGTAGAGCATCGTTTCTCACGGATGGATGAGAGGTTTGAGGGTATACATGATAACATTGATACTATGCAGCAAGAGTGGACAACACATCCTTCTAATATGGATCAGAAATTGGATGATATGTCATCTGTAGCGCAGCAGCAATTCGAAGTGTTGTATCACAGGTAACTGGTCATACAAATGGAACTCGATAAATGTAAGAAGATGGCTGTGTATTACCATTCTGATTCTGGGCCTCCCAAACCAACCCCAAATTCTGCTCAATTGGCTGGGTATCTTGTGCCAAATCTAACGAGAGACATTATAAGTGGAGCAGTTAAAGAGTTGCCACCGGGGGTTCCTGCGGTGTCGTCCCTCAACACGTTGCCAACATTTGGTCGTATCCCTCCTATGCCTCCTACTCTTACTTTTATACCGACTCCTGAGTTCATGCCAGCTACGAGGATTCCAATGTTTGGTTCAGTTCACGGACCTACAGTTGGCCCTTTCCGTTGGGTGGTGCAACCCTTCACTGGACCTTCGTTCTCCACAACAGCTTCGTTCTCTTCACCATCTTCATCAGCACCGTCTTCTTCTCAGGGAGCCCCTCTTCCTTAATCTTCTACATTGAGGACAATGTGTGCTCTTAGTGTGGGGGGGTTAAAACATGAAAAGCGAATTGGAAGTTGTTTTTGTTATGATTCGGTTTGATCGTTGTTGTTGTTTTGTTGCGAAGGAGCTATAGTGTTGATTGCTATGATGTACTGTTTCTGGTGGTTATGATTTGTGCTTTGCTGAAGCATGTTTTGTGTGCTTTAAGTTGTGCTTTGGTTGCTTTGTTGGGAAGGAGATGTTGAATTCGTTTGGAATGTGGATGATTGTTGCACTGCTTTGGAATTGTTTAAGAGACTTGTGGACATTTGGATCTGTTGCTAGCTTTTGAAGTATGCCATGGTGTGGGGGGAGTCTGTGAAGTGTGTAATGCTGAGTAGCGTTGAAGGAAGGTTTTAATGGATATGTGGTTGTTATGTCTAGAGTTTGAGTGGTTGTGTAGGCATTAAAAATTTGAATGAGTCATGAGTAATTTGAAGTTGTCATGTGTAAGAAAGAAAGTACGGCGTGTTAATGAAAGATTGCCTTTGTATTACGCTTTTGTTCATTTCTGTGCTATGATCGAATTGGAGTTCATCAATATTTTTTATATTGCATGCAAATTTTTTTTTATTGATTCCAAAATTGATGAAATTGGTATATTTTGTCCGCCGAGGCATCATGTTAAAGTAAGATAGATATGCCATGCAAAATTACTCTTTGACGTAGGAGGAATCTATTCAACTTGTTCTTGTTGCTATGCATGACTTCGGTGCTTTGGATGCTCTTGCATACATAGTCCCTTAAAGATATCTAAGAACTTTTAGTCACACAAGAAAGGATATGGAGAAAAAGCCTTTGGCAATTGGGAATGAAAATCCGAAATACCCTTGGCAAGCTTAATTGGGAAAAAATAGCCATAAGACACAAGCTAAAGCACCAATGTGTGTGATAGAGGAATGCACCAAAGTGCAGAAATGAAATGTTGTAATGATATCAATCAATAAAAGCACCAATGTGCGACCATTTATCTTGTGTGTTAGAAGTTCTTATGTGTGGATAAGATGATTGTTTATGCAATGAGATGATCTTGAAACAAAGAGGATATGCATGAGAGAAGGTCAGGAGGCCAGGTAATCCTCAACACACACTTGCACGCATGACATTTTGGTCTTTATTAATCGTACCTTGGTTGATAATTTGTACTGAGATCTGTCAGTTTGGAATCAGAATACTTTTGTGAATGTTTGTGTGAAAAGTGTTTTTGATGAACTTAGAGGAGATCATAGTAGTCAAGTGAGCAAGGATGTGTGCAAAGGTGATTGACATATGTGAAGTGGGAGTTTTGCTTGAGGGCAAGCAAAAGTACAAGTGTGGGGAAAATTCATAAGTCAGTTTTATACTGACTTAATTGTATTGTTTTAGGCTTGGCTTTTGTGGGATTTAGTGCACTTTTTATGTTGAATGTGTAAAAATTCGTGAATTGTACAAAGAAGGATGTGAATTGATGTTGGCTCAGAATGGGCTAAAAATGGAGAAATTGGAATATGGAAAGTAGTATAGTGTTGTGGGATAAGGAGGAATTCAGTGAATTGTTTGGGATAAAATACGTGATCATGTGAATTTATATGGTCTGTTATGGTGAATTTTATGAAAATGGTGTATGTGAGTGTGTTTGGTGAAAAGAAGTTGAATTGGTTTTACAGTGTTGACATGTTAAGTGTTTTGTTTAAGAGAATGCATGAGTGCACTTGCTGACACTTGCACACTTGTGCACTACTCTAGTGCATGTGTGCTGCACAGCACTTACACACTTGTGACAATGCTTGCAGCAAATATGCACACACACTTGTGCACAAGTGTGCATTCATCGCACAGCACACATGCACTCATCGCACGCATACATACACACAGTGGCAGCACCTCACATGCATGCTGCGCGCGCTTGCACGCAGCTCTCGCCCACGCCTGAGCGCCTGCATACGGGCAACTCAGCACTAGCGGTGCGAGCCTGCGCACGGTAGCAGCACACACGCACAAAGGTCTTGCACGCAGAACACATGCACAAGCTCCGTGTGCACCGCGCGCGATCCTGCGTGCGGCACTCGCACACAGGGCGCTCATGCATGCCACAGCAGCACTGCATACTGCGTGCACCATGCGCGCATAACGACTACTTGCCGCGCACGCACAAGCACGGCAGCATGCTCGCGGCTCCAACCCACACATGCACCACATGCACTACGCAACACTATACCTGCTGCACATTAGCCACACATGTCATGCATTTCATAGCATACTGATGCACTCACATGGGCACTTTACAGCACGTTATATGCACCACTTGTTGTACATCACAACACCATTTTTAGCACTCACTTTTTGTGTTCTATTCTTGTGTCCAGTTTTTAGCATAATTCATGACTCATGGAAATCTTTGAACATGATATGCGCATAGACATTAGCATGTTATGCACAAGAATGTGAAAATTAGCTTGCGACGAATCTCAAGCTTCGTGGGAAAATGGCCTGCGACGTATCGCAAGCATGCATGAAATTGGCTTGCGATGCAACGCAAGCATGTGTGGAAGTTGGCTTGCGACGCATCGCAAGCATGCATGATATTGGCTTGCGATGCATTCAGGAAAGTGGGGAAAATAGCTTGTGATGCATCGCAAGCATGAAAAAATTTGGCTTGCGACGCATTGCAGGCTTCACGTGATTATGTCTTGCGATGCGTCGCTGTTGTAATGTTATGTTCTGATACAAAAAATTTGGCTAAGTGTTGGAGGTGTTCTCTTGCTTGCTGGTGTTGGAAGGCGTGACCATGATGGCTTGAAGGCGTGCTGAGACTGATGGAGGCGTGGAAGAGCAAGGCACGAAGGCGTGAGGTGGTGGTCTTGTACGAGTTGCTTTGTGGAACTTTGTATTAAGTAGTGGCATTTTTGTAATATCTTGGTTATTTTACGTTTGCGTAATGTTTACGTTTTGTAACCTCTATATATAGAGGATTAGTTAACAGATTAGGAGATTATTCTAGAATCAAAATTCGACATTTGATTTTGTAAGCGGGAATTCTCTCACTACAAATTCTTTCTCTTACTATATTTTCTTTCTTCTCCGATCGATCTCCGATTTCAATTCTGATTGAGAATTTGATCCGAACATTGTAATCCGCTTGTGAATTGAAGCTTCTAAAGCAAGTTAATCGGTATAATCATCCCAATTATTGAGTATGAATTACTTAAAGTTGAGACTTGTTGATTGTGAACTCGAAATGGAGATTCTCGGCTAGATCGTGAGATGTCCTAGGGTTCGGTACAGTTGATCGTATAATTAAACTGTGAATGCTATGCTATTTACTCATCTTTTATGAAAGACATCGTACATGTTCGTAATTGCATAAATCTATCAATATTTGTGAAGTTTACACTTTCGTTGGTGGAATTGAATTTTAATAGAGGTCGCCATACTAGATTGAGGTTTAATTTCTCATTGGAAGTGTAGATAACATGAACGAGGATTGGAATATACGAGTGTGGAGTTTCTTTGCTTATTTGTCTGTGTACATGATCTGAGACGTGGTCGCCATGCCAGTAAAATGTCATTGAGTCATAAGAACAAAGTGAAGAAAGACTCTATGATGCTGGTTAGAGCCTGGGAACTTAGGTCGAGCCTCGCCATGGGAGACTTAAGGTTGTGAATGATTAATAGCTGGTGTTATGTAGTCGAGACGTTGCGGAACTAAAAATCTTCTTACTTAGGACTCGCCATAGGAAATGTAAGATTTAAAGAGGTTTAGAGGATATTGCGGTCGTCATGCTGGGTGTTCTCTAGTTTTCTAGGCAACTAATATCTCCTCCTAATGTGTTTCAAAAAGAGTCAAGAGCATAGCATAGCAGCTTAACTTGCGATTATCTAGTACTTGAACCCTGAACATCTACATAGACCTCGTTGTGTTGTTTTTTATTTGTTGTGTTGCATTCTTCTTGCATTTGTTAACATTACTTGTATCTAGTTTTGTTCCACGTACTTCATAGTCCAGTTTTGGGTCTTGACATAATCAGAGCAAGTAAAGTCGAATTTCTTGAGCCATTCCCTTCCCTTTGGATACGATCCTTCTCATCACTACTACATTAGTGTAAAAGGTAAAATTAAAAGGTTAACAACACGCTTGTCATTGAATTGAAAGAAATGATTAGTCAATGGAAGATAGTGATGCTTGTTCAATGGTGAAAAACATGCTATGTGTGGGGGAAAGATTTAGAAGATTTCATCAAAGAATTCAGTCTTGACATATCTCTGTAAATTGGTCATAACTTGCAAATGGGATGACCAAATGAGTTGATTCCAGTGGGAAATGTTAGCTAAGAGGATGGCCTACGATATTTCTGTTGTGCACTTGTGCTAATTATAACAGGAACACAGTCCATTTTAGGAGATAATGTGACGTGCATGCTGAAAATTGTTTAAGAGAAATTGCTGAATCTACCCAATTGATACTTCTCGGTATTTTGGTCATATCTTGCTCATTTTTAGTCCAAATTGAGTGATTCTTGTCCTCACATTTAGCTAAGAGCTTGCTGTGTAACTTTGTTGTTTTAAGTTTTGGTTAAATCATTCTGCTTAACATGTTGTTCTGCATGATTTCGGGATGATTTAAGCTGAAATTAGACAACCTTTTCTGCCAGATTTGCCTTAGTGTAGTAATATGATTATAACTTGGTCATTTCTTTTCTAATTTGAGTGATTCCAGTTCCTAGATTTCGCCAAGGTTTAGTTCTACAACTTTGATGTTTTGAATTCTTACTAAATCTACCTGTTTGGCATATTATTGTCTCGGTTGTGTGAAAATTGTGAAACTGAAATTCATTTTGAGCGATAGGTTCCATTTTGCCATGAGTCTATTTGTAGGAGTTGGAGTTGTCCATATATGTATTAGATGAGGAGATTCAAGCCGCTATGTTTTGTTGCTATGTTTTGTGGATGACGAGCTACATTTTATGTACTTTACTTGTGAACAATGGGTGTTGTGATATCATGATCAATTTCAATGTTTGATATATCTTGTGTACGATTAGTTTTTTGAATTTGGTCTTGATGTTTTAATTCTTGGAATATACTTGCTATGTTGTGTAAAAGAAGTACGAAAAAGCTTAGTTCTTTTTGGTTGTAGATGGCAGACATGGAGCCTAAAAAAGACTCTATTCCACAGAAAGCCACCACTTAAAAGAAGGGGAAAGGCAAAGCCCAGAAACCTCTTGAAGGTTCCGACTCTGACTATTACCCCGAGGAGGACTAGCCACTCTTTGAGGAACCCCCGAAATATATGATGCAAGCGACACCTCCGAAAAAAAGGAAGGGGTCCTTAGATCAACCTTCGTAACCATCGGTGTTTGTAAGTAAGGGAGCCCAACAACGTTGGGAACAAGGGATGGGTATGAAGATGTTACATCTGGAAAGAGCATTCGATGTGGAGGAGGTCCATTTCAGAAATTGATGGAGTTCCACTGTTTTGATCAGAAGCTCGTTAGTGCACCAGGTTTTTGTAATGCCAGTCTTGCAAGGGAGTTTTACGCTAATGCCAAGTTTCCAAATTCAGCTGGAGCTTTTTATGTGAGGGGAAAATGGGTACAATTTACAAGTAAAATCATTATTACTCATCTCGGTAATCCTAGTTTTCCTTAGGATCCTTTGCCATTTCCGAAAGATGATGGGTGTGACCAAGCTTTAACAGAGGAGCTCGCTTTGCCAGGAGCGAAATGGGAACTAAATTAACGGGGTGATCATAAGCATATTCATGGTAAATGGTTACGAAGTGATGTCAAGATATGGCTTATGTTTGTCTTGTCACGTCTTATGCCAAGTTCTCAATCGACTGAAGTGCTACATAATCGGTTATTCCTGATATCAGCAATTCAAGGACGGAGATCGATAGATGTTGGTCGTATAATTCTTTCTAACTTACAAGCTGGCATTGACGCTGATAATGCGGCTCTTTAATTCCTGGTCTTGATTAAAGAAATCTGTGTAGCTCAAGGTGTTGATACGGAAGCTGGGGAGTGGCGTAGGAATCTGGGCCCGATTGGTACACCATTGTATATCAAATATCTCCTTATAGAGAAGGAGATGAAGAAAGCAAATGAAGTAGAGGTTAAAGAATTTTGGGACAAGTCTGGACCTTTATCTTGTGAATCAAGTGAAGAACAACAACCGTATGATTTTCGTTCCCTTCAAGGGGCACTACAAGAATTTCAACAATCTGTGGATACTCGTTTTCAGCAGTTGGACGAAAGGCTTGAAGGCATGAATGAACAGATGAACGAACTGCATCAGGATTGGATTTCACATTCGTCTAATATGCTGACTAAGTTGGATGATATGTCTTCTATTGCACAACAACAGTTTGAGGTTTTGTATCACAGGCAACTGAAGATGCAGATGGAGTTAGACCATTGTAACAAAATGTCTGTGTATTATCACTCTGAGTCTGGACCTCCTAAATCGACACTGACTTCTGCACAGTTGGCTGGATACCGCATCCTGAATTTGACAAGAGATGTCATCAGTGGTGCCATTCATGAGCTTTCACCAGGGGTGCCAGCAGTGTCTTCAGTAAACCCATTGCCAACATTTGGACATATCCCACCAATGCCTCCCACTCCTACTTTTCGGGTGGATCCTGAGTTCATGCCACATACAAGGATTTCGATGTTCGGTACGGGGTAGCCTCTGCAAGGACCGATTCATGGTCCTTTTCATTACGTAGCACAGCCTTTTAGCAGCCCTTCTTTTTCCACAACGGCTTCATTCTCGTCCCCTTCTTCCTTAGCACCGTCATCTTTCCGGGGATCCCCTTCCTCCTTAATCTTTTAAATTGGGGGCAATGTATGTTTCATGTGTGGGGGGGTGGAAGATGATGTTTTTTGTTGGTTTGTTTTGATTATGGGGGGTTCTGGTTATTGAAGTTGTCCTGATGTATAGAAATTTTCCTGAGCCTAGAAGACGAGTTCATGATGTGGAGTTGTTCTGAGTTTGGATTTTGAAATCTATGGCAAGTCTCTTTGAAGTATGATATAAATTGATGCAGTTCTGTGAAGTGTGCTTTGTGAAGAAGTGTTGAGAAGTATTGAAGTCGGGTTTGAGAGTGTAGTATATTTTAATGTGTTTTTAGTGCGTTAGTATTGAGTCGTGAATGTGAGTGTTTAAATAAATGTAATGAGAGTGAATATGCAATGAGTAATGAGTGGAGTAGAAGATTGTTTAATGGAAAGTCACTTTGTACAATGTCTTTGTTCTCTTGTTAAGCTATGTTCAAATTTGTAGTTCATCAAGTTCTATCTTTATATTGCATGCGAAATTATTTTTCCTTTGATTCCAATCTTGATGAGATCAGTATATTTTATTAATCAAGGCATCATGTTAAAATAAGATAGATATGCCATGCAAAATCATTCTTGGACATAGGAGGAATCTGGTTCAATTTGTTCTTGTTGATTTGCACGACTTCGGTGTTTTGGATGCTCTTGCATACATAGTCCCTTAAAGACATCCAGGAACTTTTGGTCACACAAGAAAGGATATGGAGGAAAAGCCTTTGGCAATTGGTAATGAAAAGCCGAAATACCCTTGGCAAGCTTAAATTGGGAAAAAATAGCCATAAAACCCAGGCGGAAAAAGTGAAAAAAAAGCCACAAGACCCAGGCAAACATACCAATGTGTGTAGCAAATGTACCAAAGTGCAAGAAGAAAATGAAAACAATCAATAGAAGCACCAATGTGCGACTATTGATCTTGTGTGATTATGAGTTCTTGTGTGTGGATATGGTGATTGTTTGTGCAATGAGATGTTAAGAATATATGAAGTATGATGTGAGAAAATATATATTGTGGGAAGATGTTTTGTGTGATTTAGGTGTATATGGAGTGGAAGTGATGTTGAACTTGTCATCATGATTTCTGTGGAGTGTGTGGGTATGGTTTGATGTTTGTGAAGAAAGAGTGAAAGATGAGTTTATGTTGTGTGCATGAATTGTCATGTTAAGAGCTTGGAAAATGAGGCATCAAGGAATGGTAGTTGCAAACTTGTGTTTCATTGTGAAATTAGCGTCATTGTACATCCTTGCACCAACACATGCATATATACACATCAACACACACCTTGCCGCAGGTATGTGCGGCGAGCACGCACACCTCGCCGCAACATCATTCGGCAAGCACTCACACATTGCTGCACATGAGCACTCACCTCACATTGCACTTCTCACCTCACCGCACACTTGCACTCACTTCACTGCATACGCGCACACCTCGCCGCATGCTCATGCGGCGAGCTCTCTCACTCATGCACACACGTCGCCGCACATCCATGCGGCGAGCTCATGTACACAAGCACCTCGCCGCATGGTGCATGCGGCGATCTCTTGCACACATGCACCTCGCTGTATGATCACGCGGCGAGTTCTCACACAACTTTCGCACCTCGCCGCACGAGCTCACACACCTCGCCCCACAACCGTGCGGCGAGCTCTCATTCTACACACGCAACTCACTAACACTCACATGGAGCCTTCTAATAGCCAAAAGTCGTCTCAGCTCAATTTTACCCTAAACACTAATGTAGTAGCGTAAGTAGGGATCGTAATCCACAGGGAAGGCGTAGGTCAAGAAAATTGAGTAAATTGTTCTAAAACTCTTGTCACAGAATCTAAATACTAGAAAGAGGAAAATTCAACACAAAAGAACGAAAACAGAGATGCAAAATAAAGCGACAAGCAAGGAGGAAACAGATATCTTAGGATTCTTGTACCGGATGAACACAGGCCTAGTAAATCTATGCTATGCAATCAGTAAACAATTAAATGCAATGGAGACCTAAATTACCTAGAAGTCCAAGCTGTGGTTAGCATGGCGACCACACCACTGCTTGTACCCCCAAATCACCATCTCCAAGCTAACTACTCTAACATGCAAAGTCCTAAGAACTCCCATGGCGAGGCCCATCCTAGGGTTCACATATCATCGTTGTTAACACAGAAAGCTCCTTTTACACTTTTCCTAATGTTTCAATTCATTCACACTTCCTACGGCGAGGCTTGAGTCTCAGAATTGAGTTGATTACAGAGATCAAGTGCAAGGACTTAAACAATCACAATTTAGTTCTCAGTTCATGCAACTTTGCTAACTTTGATGGATCACTCCTCAATTTAGCATGTCGACCACAATTGAAGCTTGATCCATTCAAAAATAGCTAAGAATTATGAAATTCAACATATGTCTATGCATAATTCCAATGTGATTTCAATACTCAACAATTGGATTGATTGCATAGCATACAATCTACTAAATCACGCATTCATCCATTAAGAATCCTAAGATATCATAGATTTAGCCAGAAAACATCTTTCTCATTACAAAATTAACAAATTCCAACATTGATAAGCTCATTCTCATTTAATTGGAAGAATTTACCGATTAAATCAAGAGAGATGTCGATTCCTTTGTCAATTGAGAATAAGAAAGAAGAATCCAGTCCAAATTCACAATCGGAGTTGAGATCGGAGAATAAATGTTAGTGAGAGAAAGTAGATCTAGAGAGAGAAAATGAGAGGGAGAAAAGCTCCCGCTAAAATTCAAAAGATAGTTCTAAAATCTAGAATCCTCTAATTTTTACATTAGCTACATCTCCTATATATAGAGGAGTAGAAATGTAACCAATACGCTAACTAAAAATATCTAAAGATATTACAAAAGTGTCCTTGAAAGGAAGAACCAAAATCAGCCCAAAAATGTGAAAATTCGAAGTTGAAGAATTCCTCCAGCATTCCAGCGCCTTTGGTGTTGATTTCCTGTGCCTTCGTCAACCCCAGCCACTAGCAACACGCCTCCAGGATTAAGCGTCTGCGCCTTCACTTCTCAAAGCTTAAAATGAAGAAATCAGAGTCGTTTCACGCCTTCCTGCTTGCACTTCTCACGCCTTCAGCTTCCCCGCGAGCTTCCAAGCAGACCAGCCTTTGACAATTCATGCCTCCTTGCCTTGAGACTTCACGCCTTCAGCTGCCCAGCCAAAACCTAAAAATCAGAAGCTCCAATACTTAGCCATTTTTCTGGAAACAAGAACAAAACACTTCATAGCAGCTACTTCCCACCAGGATTTGATCATGATACACTATGAATTAGGGAAAACTTAAAGCATGAAAGTTGTAACACTTTGTCTTAGCTTTCCATAGCCCTTTGAAACACCCAATTCGGACCTAAGACGAAAGAGTTATGACCAAATCAATGCAGTGCAACAAAACTGAAAATCTTCATGGAACAAACCTTTAATCACTTAGTTGCTTTTCCTTCTTATCAAAACATCTCAATACTTTACTGATTTTCAAGACTAAAAGGAAACATCACACAAATTGCACTACAAGATGTCGTAGTGCAATTTTTTCCACCAAAATGCTTGCCCACGAAATGTCGTGGGCAAATCATTTTCCTTCAAGAATGGCCTACGACATGTCGTAGGCCATTTTTTTGTTCTCTCAAATTTGGTCTACGACATGTCGTAGGCCATATTCCTATCCTCAAAGTATGCCCACGACATGTCGTGGGCAAAACGTGCTTGGCTACCTAGTTCTTTCCTATGCCAATGTGAGTGCAATCATGTTTAGAGTGTGTAAATGTTGTGCCAAGACTGCTTGAGTAGTGTGCCAAGGGTGTTGTGCTTGCTGAACTCAATTCCAAGTTTCATGCCAAGTGATGTGCCAATGAGAGTATGCTAAGTGATGGTGGTTCAAGGTGTATGGATGGCGTGCCAAGAATATGCAAGTGTCGTGCCAAAGTGTGCAAATTGTGTGCCAAGGTTGTGTGTTAAAATGGTGTGCCAAGGTAAGTGCATAGTGAGGTGCCAAGTGTGGCAAGGTGGTGCTTCGCAAGGTGTGTTTTGCAAATCTTAGCAAGGTTGGTTTGGCAAGTCTTGGCATGGTTCGGCAAGTTGTGGCACGGTTTGGCAAGGTGTGGTGCCAAGTGTGGCAAAGTGGTGTGCATGTGTGGCGTGCCAAGGGTGCAAATGTTTATGCAAGAGTGGCATGTTGTGTTGTACACAAGTGGTGTGCCAATGATGTGCAAGGTTGGCAAGGTTGGCGAGGTTGGCAAAGCTTGGCAAGGTGTTGGCAAGGCTCGTGCAAGGATGGCATGCCAAACGATACAATGCAAGACCATGTGTGACTTAGTGTTCATTCCAGCACCAAGTTCCACTTCCATGCCAGATTCATGCATCGTAGCCTCTGAATTAGACCCAGTGGTACACATAAACGTTCTAGCTAATCCTCTTAGCTTTCCACCAGTTCAAGAATCAGCATTATTGGGTACCTGTAACTCAAGATATCATCAAAACACCAAAATGTGGCAGGCAGATAAAACCCTAAAACCCTAAAAACTTGGTATATCGAAACGAAACTCATATTTCATAGTCTTGCACGCATGATTAGAAAATAGTTAAAACATAAGCAATGTAGTGCATTCAAAACGCTTTTCAGAACACCAAAGAACTCCCAAATTGGATTAATATTGAAGAAGTTATGCTCAAAACAAATTCACACTCAAAGCTGCCAAAACCCTAATTTGGCCAAATATGCAATTTCGGTTCCTCCATTTGCCTTTTGACAATTTTCACTTCAATTATCACCATTTAAGCTCTTTTTGCACCATTTGATCATTTTCATGTTGCAAACACATAAATGCCTAAAACCTTCCAAAACATCACATATGCACATAAAACACACAACAAAAGCCAAGCATTTTAACACATAATAGTTGGTATAACACCAACTTATCAAATTCCCCCACACTTGAACTTTTGCTTGTCCTCAAGCAAAGACATAACACACAACTCACATTTCAAAACCACTTTGCACGAGACTTCACTCTTCTGTCAAACTTGTTCTCATTAGAGTTCATCAAAACAGATTTTTCATGCAATATCAAAACTCTTATCATATCCTCAATTCCAAGCTATCAACTTTTAGCACAAATTATCAACCAAGGCACAATGAATAAAGACCAAAATGTCATGCGTGCAAGTGTGTGCTGAGGAACATGCACTTCATCTATTCCCTTGCTATACACCATCTAGCTGGTCTCACATACCATTCAATACATGCCAATCTCCTTGTACACCCTTATGAACATGCAATCACAAGATCAATGGTACCTATGCGTACATTGGTACTCTATGGGACATTTCCCTTATTCTGCACATTAGTGCTGCACATTGGTGCACATATTGATGACTGAAATAATGCCTGGGTTTTATGGCTTTTTTCTCCAAATTTGAATGCCAGGTTCTTATGGCTTTTTCCTTCCCAGTTGCCAATATGGCTTTTTCTCCCATATCATTTCTTGTGCAAGCACATGTTCATAAGAATCCCAATTTGACTAAAGATGCACAAATTCTGGAGACACCAGATAAATGCATAACAAAAAGAAACGAATCCATACACATTACCTCCTATGTCAATTGAGTTTTGCATGGCATATCTATCTTACATTAACATCGGGCCTTAGTCAGCAAAATGCACCAATTTCATAAAGATTGGAATCAAAGAGAACAAACCATTTTCGCATACAATACAAAAGTAAAGATGGATGAACTTCAAATTTTGAACATGGTTTAACAAAGGAGCAAAACCATAGTACAAAGTGTTCTACATTCCATAGCCTCACTTGCACCACCCTTTGTTCATTTCATTACACTTTCTAGCACACTCACACTCCTTAACACTTAAGATTTCAACCCACCAAAACAGCACCACAAACACCACAACTTTCCATGGTTATGAATACTTTGCCATAGAAATGTCAACTACACAAAACTTGTGTTCAAACATCGCTTATTCAACAAAAATTTTAAAATTTCACCAAATATTTGAATTTTGCACAAATCATGCAAAAACATCACAAATAACTAGACGTTATATGCTCACACTCAAAATTCACCACAAAACTTAAAAAAAAAATGTTGCATATGGCACAAAACTTCACAAACGATTTCATCACTCATGCAAGGCAAATAAGCATCCAAAATTGAAGAGATACAAACCATAGCAAACATACACTCCCCCACACATAAAACATACATTGTTCTCAATGTAAATAAAAGATAGGTTTAGGAGCTCCCTGGTATTGATATAGTCATGAATTCCAATGTTTGCATCGAGGATATTTCTTAGTCCACTTTCTCATGAGAAAAATTCTTTGGCATCACTCCCCCACACTTGGCCTCTTGAGTGAATGGATAATCTCTTGCAATGTCCTTCCTGGTCAAACACCTTTAACATGAGTGGTTTTGAAAAGTGAATTCCAAAATGAAAGGAACTTAAAGACAGAATGAAAAGAAAACAAACTACTTATAAAAGCTAAGGGAAAGAAGTTGTTCTGGATTTAGATAGTCTTCCAGCTAGACTTTATTCCTCCACAAAGTATGTCTTGGTCATTGAAAAAACTCAATAAATCCATCTCTGCACCACAAAAAAGATGAACTCTCATTATCATGCTCCTTCCCAGAAAACACTGGAGTGTTGAGGAGATGTGAGAGCACAGGATCATGAGAAAAATTTCCTCCAAATTTCACATTCATTTGAAGCACATCATAGCCCTCTTGTAACACACTATCCACAGTAGTCCTGCCAGGCTCAACCAAGGAATGCACATCCATGGTCTCAACCAGCTCATCAGAAAGTTCAAAAGTAAAAGTCTCAAACTCACAGTTGTTAACCATGTTATCATTATCAATAAGAAACTTTACATCTTTATCATCAAGACTAACATGATTGGCTTTCTCATGTAACACTTGTTGTATGTTTCCAGTGACATTCACAGTTTCAAGAGTTGATGATTCAGAAAGAGTCTCAGCAATTTCCACATTATTTTGATTTAGGATATCACGATGTTTTTCCAAATGTGACTCTATGCAATTAATCAAGACATCAAGAAAAGAACAACCATCATCATCAAGTAAAGCATAACCCTCCCTATCATTTGAACAATTCATAACACATGCTTCCTGTGAGGTATGATCTACCAAAGTTTGGCTTGATAATTCAAAGTTTGCCTCCTTTATTGGACCAATTGAATAACAATCTACCACAGATGCATTGTCAGGTAAAATCATGCTATCTTCTACATCAAGTTCATCACAATCAATTTCTTCATCATCAACAAGTTTATCAACAGAAATGTAGTCATGCTCAACACCATCTTCAACTAAAATCGGAGAACATTCGACAACCTGAATGGAACAACAAGACTCTAAATGCATAGGTTGTTTCATTGCATAGTTCACGTCAAAAACTACCTCTTCGTCATTAATCCTAAAGGTTACAGTTTTGTTTCGAACTCCAATTAATGCATCACCAGTAGCTAAAAGTGGTCTTCCAAAAATGAGAGGAACCTCAGGGTCCTCCTCCATGTCAAGTACGATGAAATCAACAGGCAAAGTGAATTTATCAATTCTTACCAAAACGTCTTCTACCAAACCTGTGGGAGTCACCAAGGATCTGTCTGCTAATTGGAGGGTGACTGTAACTGGTCGGATCCTGCTTTCCAATCCAACACTGATGGCAATAGATAATGGCATTAAATTGATCCCAGCACCCAAATCATATAAAGCCTTTGCAAAATTTCTTGTGCCTATCTTGCATGGGATAGTGCAGCTTCCTGGATCCTTAAGCTTTAGGGGAAGATCATGAACCATCCATGCTTGAGTGCACTCAGAAACCATCATGGGAACATCACATCTTAAGATTTGTTCTTTTTTAGAGATGAGATCTTTGAGATACTTAACATACTTTGGCATTGATGTCACTAAATCCATCAGAGGAAGATTCACATTCACCTGCTTGAGTACATCCAGGAACCTTTTGAACTGAGGGCCTTGCTTTAGAGGTGGTTTCTTTCTATCTGGAAATGGAGGTTTTGGTGCATACTCAGGGTAGTTATAAGGATTAGAGTTCTTGGTGATCTCATTTCCTATCCTAGCTGGTATTTCCTTCTTCACGGTTTTTGTATCTGATTGTTCACCTTTTTTCTCAGATGCTAGAGCTTCCTGTTCAACATCCTCCACATCCTCATTGATACTATCTTTCTCCATTTGATCACCTTCCTCCTCAATAACACATTCCTCGTTTTCAGGCTTAGATGACTTCTGAACTTCCTTACCACTTCTCAGCACAATGGCATTACACCCAACCTTGTTCTTAGGATTCGGCACCGTATCACTAGGAAGAGCTCCACTAGGCCTATGATGTATATCATTAGCAAGTTTCCCCAATTGCGTCTCAATGTTCTTGAATGTGGCAACATGATGTCTTAAAGTTGTCTCCAAAGCAACAAATCTGTCCTCGTTCTTATCCATCTTTTCCATAAGACTTTGGAACATATCCTCCATGGACGGTTTCCTTTGTTCTGAGGTGCTGGCTTGGTGATCAAAACCTGGAGGTGCAGTGGTTGTTTTCCTTTGATCATTCCCTTGGTAATAGTTTCCTCCTTGGTTCTGCTGATTACTCCAACTTCCTTGGTTTCCACCATATGATCTATTGCCTCCATTGTAGTTGTTGCCAGAATAGTTCCCACCATATTGACGTTTATTGCCAGAGTTGCTCAGATACTGAATGGATTCAGTAGTGATGGAGCATTCATCCGTGTGGTGATCCCCTTTGCATAGTCCACAAGACAACACAGGTGTCTTGGCTTGAGTTGCCTTTAGAGTTTGCATTTGCTTGGCCAATGCTTCGAACTTTGCACTAAGAGAAGTCTCCTCATCTACATCAAGTACTCCTCTTTGTCTTCTGGTATGTGGCTTTCGGATCTCTGGGAAGATATACTCATTCTTAGCAATTTTATTAAATAGCTCCCGTACTTCAGGCACAGACTTGTCTTTGAGTGCCCCGTTAGCACATGCCTTAACCATCAAAGAGGATTCAGGAGTTAAGCCTTTGAAGAAAGTATTTAGTTCCCTGATCTCTCATAAGTCATGATTGGGACATTGTCTGATCATGTCATTGAATCTCTCCCAAGCTTCCCTAAATGTCTCACCTTCTTGTTGCAGAAAGTTCATAATTTCCAACCTTCTCTTTTCAAGCTTAGCTGGAGGGAAGTATTTGGACAAGAACCTCTTCTGTAGATCATCAAATGACATTCCAGTATTTGTTCCCCCGATGCTCTTGAACCAATGTTTAGCCTTTCCACGCAAAGAAAAAGGAAACAAAATCCTGTGAACTTCACCCCTGTCAACCCTTGGTAACTTGAAAGTGCTACATAGGCCGAGAAACCAATCGAGGTGATCGTTAGGATCCTCGTTGTCAAGACCTTGGAAGAATTGGCCCTGGGTGATCATGGAAACAATTTGTGGAGGAATGTGGTAGCTTTCCACATCGATGTCCTGATGACCAAATCGATTATCGAAGTTTACTACATAGTGGTCTCCAAACCGAGGTGCTTGTGCTCCTTGGGCTGCCATTTCTCTCTGTTGCTTCAACTGTGCTCTCAAAGTTTTCTCCAACTCAAGATCCAATAGGAATTGTGGTTCTCCTGCAAACCTGCTAGACCTTGGCATACACAACACACAGTTGTGGAGTATAATAACAAAGAAACAAGAACTTCAAATATATAACAAAGAAATAGACCACAAATCTCAACACGTACTCAAAACAATGCACAGAACAAAACATACACCAAAATGAAAGCTAAAGTAAATGTCACACACAAAAACACAGAGTAGAACAAGTAAAAATCAAGAACAATTTAACAAATTCCAGAACCGTTTGCCTTCCCCGGCAAAGGCACCAAAAATTGATAGCCTAAAGTCGTCTCAGCTCAATTTTACCCTAAACACTAATTTAGTAGCATAAGTAGGATCGTAATCCACAGGGAAGGCGTAGGTCAAGAAAATTGAGTAAATTGTTCTAAAACTCTTGTCACAGAATCTAACTACTAGAAAGAGGAAAATTCAACACAAAATAACGGAAACAGAGATGCAAAATAAAGCGACAAGCAAGGAGGAAACATATATCTTAGGATTCTTGTACCGGATGAACACAGGCCTAGTAAATCTATGCTATGCAATCAGTAAACAATTAAATGCAATGGAGACCTAAATTGCCTAGAAGTCCAAGCTGTGGTTAGCATGGCGACCACACCACTGCTTGTACCCCCAAATCACCATCTCCTCCCATGGCGAGGTCCGAGAATGGTGGAATAAGCTCCGCAAAGTCTCAACTCTCCAAGCTAACTACTCTAACATGCAAAGTCCTAAGAACTCCCATGGCGAGGCCCATCCTAGGTTTCACATATTATCGTTGTTAGCACAGAAAGCTCCTTTTACACTTTTTCTAATGTTTCAATTCATTCACACTTCCTACGGCGAGGCCGGAGTCTCAGAATTGAGTTGATTACAGAGATCAAGTGCAAGGATTTAAACAATCACAATTTAGTTCTCAGTTCATGCAACTTTGCTAATTTTGATGGATCACTCCTCAATTTAGCATGTCGACCACAATTGAAGCTTGATCCATTCAAAAATAGCTAAGAATTATGAAATTCAACATATGTCTATGCATAATTCCAATGTGATTTCAATACTCAACAATTGGATTGACTGCATAGCATACAATCTACTAAATCACCCATTCATCCATTAAGAATCCTAAGATATCATAGATTTAGCCAGAAAACATCTTTCTCATTTCAAAATCAACAAATTCCAACATTGATAAGCTCATTCTCATTTAATTGGAAGAATTTATCGATTAAATCAAGAGAGATCTTGATTCCTTTGTCAATTGAGAATAAGAAAGAAGAATCCAGTCCAAATTCACAATCAGAGTTGAGATCGGAGAATAAATGTTAGTGAGAGAAAGTAGATATAGAGAGAGAAAATGAGAGGGAGAAAAGCTCCCGCTAAAATTCAAAAGATAGTTCTAAAATCTAGAATCCTCTCCTTTTTACATTAGCTACATCTCCTATATATAGAGGAGTAGAAATGTAACCAATACGCTAACAAAAAATATCTAAAGATATTACAAAAGTGTCCTTGAAAGGAAGAACCAAAATCAGCCCAAAAATGTGAAAATTCGAAGTTGAAGGATTCCTCCAGCATTCCAGTGCCTTTGGTGTTGATTTCCTGCGCCTTCGTCAACCCCAGCCACTAGCAACACGCCTCCAGGATTAAGCGTCTACGCCTTCACTGCTCAAAGCTTCAAGCGAAGAAATCAGAGTCGTTTCACGCCTTCCTGCTTGCGCTTCTCACGCCTTCAGCTTCCCCGCGAGCTTCTAAGCAGACCAGCCATTGACAATTCACGCCTTCTTGCCTTGAGACTTCACGCCTTCAGCTTCCCAGCCAAAACCTGAAAATCAGAAGCTCCAATACTTAGCTATTTTTCTGGAAACAATAACAAAACACTTCATAGCAGCGACTTCCCACCAGGATTTGATCATGATACACTATGAATTAGGGAAAACTTAAAACATGAAAGTTGTAACACTTTGTCTTAGCTTTCCATAGCCATTTGAAACACCCAATTCGGACCTAAGACGAAAGAGTTATCACCAAATCAATGCAGTGCAACAAAACATAAAATCTTCATGGAACAAACCTTTAATCACTTAGTTGCTTTTCCTTCTTATCAAAACATCTCAGTACTTTACTGATTTTCAAGACCAAAAGGAAACATCACACAAATTGCACTACGAGATGTCGTAGTGCAATTTTTTCCACCAAAATTCTTGCCCAAGACATGTCGTGGGCAAATCATTTTCCTTCAAGAATGGCCTACGACATGTCGTAGGCCATTTTTTTGTTCTCTCAAATTTGGCCTACAACATGTCGTAGGCCATATTCCTGTCCTCAAAGTTTTCCCACGACATGTCGTGGGCAAAACGTGCTTGGCTACCTAGTTCTTTCCTATGCCAATGTGAGTGCAATCATGTTTAGAGTGTGTAAATGTTGTACCAAGACTGCTTGAGTAGTGTGCCAAGGGTGTTGTGCTTGCTGAACTCAATTCCAAGTTTCATGCCAAGTGATGTGCCAATGAGAGTATGCTAAGTGATGGTGGTTCAAGGTGTATGGATGGCGTGCCAAGAATATGCAAGTGTCGTGCCAAAGTGTGCAAATGGTGTGCCAAGGTTGTGTGTTGAAATGGTGTGCCAAGGTAAGTGCATAGTGAGGTGCCAAGTGTGGCAAGGTGGTGCTTCGCAAGGTGTGTTTTGCAAATCTTTGCAAGGTTGGTTTGGCAAGTCTTGGCATGGTTCGGCAAGGTGTGGCACGGTTTGGCAAGGTGTGGTGCCAAGTGTGGCAAAGTGGTGTGTATGTGTGGCGTGCCAAGGGTGC
The DNA here is from genome assembly GCA_016586305.1 of Ophiorrhiza pumila. Lineage (NCBI taxonomy): Eukaryota > Viridiplantae > Streptophyta > Magnoliopsida > Gentianales > Rubiaceae > Ophiorrhiza > Ophiorrhiza pumila. Next base: position 15,958,207 of record BLIW01000011.1, read on the forward strand.
AAATGTTCAGGCAAGAGTGGCATGTTGTGTTGTGCACAAGTGGTGTGCCAAAGATGTGCAAGGTTGGCAAGGTTGGCGAGGTTGGCAAAGCTTGGCAAGGTGTTGGCAAGGCTCGTGCAAGGATGGCATGCCAAACGATACAATGCATGACCATGTGTGACTTAGTGTTCATTCCAGCACCAAGCTCCACTTCCATGCCAGATTCATGCATCTTAGCCTCTGAATTAGACCCGGTGGTACACATAAAGGTTCTAGCTAATCCTCTTAGCTTTCCACCAGTTCAAGAATCAGCATCATTGGGTACCTGTAACTCAAGATATCATCAAAACACCAAAATGTGGCAGGCAGATAAAACCCTAAAACCCTAAAAACATGGTATTCCGAAAAGAAACTCATATTTCATAGTCTTGCACGAACGATTAGAAAATAGTTAAAACATAAGCAATGTAGTGCATTCAAAAAGCTTTTCAGAACACCAAATAACTCCCCAATTGTATAAATATTAAAGAAGTTATGCTCAAAACAAATTCACACTCAAAGCTGCCAAAACCCTAATTTGGCCAAATATGCATTTTCGGTTCCTCCATTTGCCTTTTGACAATTTTCACTTCAATTATCACCATTTTTTGCTCTTTTTGCACCATTTGATCATTTTCATATTGCAAACTCATAAATGCCTAAAACCTTCCAAAACATCACATATGCACATAAAACACACAACAAAAGCCAAGCATTTTAACACATAATAGTTGGTATAACACCAACTTATCACCTTCTCACGCTGCATTTTCACTCTTTAGGCATTACATATTTACATGGGCATTTATCATTTTACCACTTGCATGTTGTTCCATTGTATTCATACATACTCACTTTTCAACTCACCTTCTGTTACTCATGCTTTGTACACTCATTGCTCAATGTTGATGTACATTGTTGGTTATGTTATGAAGTTCACACGGCATTGTTTGCTTCTCGACGTTTGCGGGTTCATACATTCATTTTCCATTCTATGATTGAGAGTGTTTTGCAAACATCACAATCTCCATACATCTCTGTCTTCTACCTCATACATTTCACAACATTAACCTCACACGTATTTCACTCTTCACCACATTTCATGCTTCAACTATGTGTCATTTATTCTTTTTCAGTTGTACACTACGTGCAAGTTACACACCCAACTCACACTTGCACCTTACAAGGCGAGACTTCGCTACGAGGTCTCGAGAATTTTGCTTTGCCTCGAGGTCTCGTCGGTTGCTTGAGTTGTGTGGCGAGACCTCGTAGCGAGGTCTCGTCGTGTTGCTAGATTGAGTGGCGAGACCTCGTAGCGAGGTCTCACCGTTTAGAGCATGTGCATGCTACATTTTTGGGCAATTTTTGTATATGATCGTGGTGTTGCTCGAATTCGGCTAAGTGTTGGCCGCTGGATATTTTGTTGCAGGTTGATGAAGGCGTGGTGGACAGTGGCTCAAAGGCCTGCGGAGTCTGCCGAAGGCATGTGATCGCGTGGTGTAAAGGCGCGGAGCAGCTGATGAAGGCGCGTGGAGTGTCAAGGCCAAAGGCGGGTTTAGCACTTGTGCACATGTTTCGTGAACATCTTGTTTGTTACGTGTAGTGGCATTCTTGTAGTTGTATGCTCATTTTACATTTGCGTAATGTTTACGTTTTTGTAACCTCTATATGTAGAGGATTAGTTAACCAATTTTAGGGAGATCATTCTAGATACTTAACAGATTTTTGATTTTTCGGACCGGGAATTATTCTCGCACTAAAACTTTCTCTCTCTAGATTTTCTCTCTCTTCCATTTCTTCTCCGATCGTGATTCCGATTGAACTTGTGAACTGAGCACGGAATTCTCATTCCCAATTAACAGAGTTTTTGACAATTCTTACACAATTGCAAGTAAATTCTTCCAATTTATTTGTAAATGAATTGTCTTGAACTTGATTGTAAAGATCGTGATATGAGAATGAGGTTTCGCGGCTAATCTCTGATGTCTTAGGGTTGAGACCGGATGATTGTGCAATTAGACTATGCGATGCCTTGCAATTGATACAATTTGTGAAGACTGAGATCGTACTTGAAATTAACGCTTGAATCTTGTTAAGTCTTATGTATTCATGCTCTTATTGACTGATTTTCGCCTCGGTTGTGGTCGCCATGCTAAGACGGGATTAGAATCACATTTATGAGTAAGGAATGCATGAGATGAGAACCTAAAGCACGAAAATTGAGTCTTCTCACTTGTTTTATCTGCTCATGAATCGAGATGCGGTCGCTATTCCGGTGGAAATTCATTGAATCATTGGAATAGAATGAGGAGAGACTATCTAAGGCTAACGCGACAAACGAAACTAGGTTAGGCCTAGCCATGGGAAAACCTCAGGATTTTCATGATAGAGTAGCTAGTCTTGGGCACTTGAGATGTTGCGGTTTTTTAACCATCACTCTAGGGTCTCGCCATGGGAGAGAGTGGTGACAAGGAGTGTAGGATAATATGTGGTTGCCATGCTGATGGTATTCTATGTTCCTAGGCAATTTTATCTCCTCTCTGTGTTTCTTGTGTGGCAATTGCATGGCATTCAAGTAGTATATTAGTGCGATCATCCGGCACCTAAACCCTAGGACATCGTTCTTGTCATTTGATCTTACACAACATTCATTGATTTTGTTTCTTGCATTACTTTCAAGTTCTCTGTTTTGATTAGTTAGTATTCAATTTCTTGTGAATTTTTCCTTGTGACTATCTCTGAACAAATACTAAATTCTAAGAAGCCATCCCCTTCCCTGTAGATACGATCCCTCTCACCATATCTACATTAGTGAATAGGGTAAAATTGCAAGTACGTGACACGCTTGTCAATGCGTTGATTGGTGTAAGAAGCAAAACGGTAACATTTAGAATTAACAACGAACAAGTTGTGTTTGATGTCAATTATGCTATGAAGCAACCCATGCATATGGAATATTGTTATGCAATAAGGACTTTAGCATAGAATATGCATATGGTTGAGGAAAGTGTCAAATATGATTGCATTTGCGTTGATGAATTGAATGTCTATGATGAGGAAATTGAGCATGTAGAGTTGGATAAGGAAGATTGCATGATTGTGTCTGAGATTGAAAATTTAGTAGAGTGTTGTGTTTTAGAAGAGTCGATCTTTGTAATGCATGAGGAATTGTCAGTAGAACATACCTTATAGGGAGCATGTGCTACGAATTCTCAAAATGATTGTGATTGTCATGCTACATTTAATGATGTTTTTAGCTACTCATTAGATGCTTATCCTCTTATTTGCCTTGTGAATGGCATAGGGCCACATCTTGATGATTATTGTGATAGCATGAACAAAAATAAAGTTGCAATTGCTAATGATAATGTCAACACACTAATTGAGACTCTTGTTGATGCACTAATTTTCGAAATGGTAAATGAATCTAAGTGCCTAAATGGTGACTCACAAGCAGTGCAAAATGAGATATCCTTGTTAATTGATGATAATGTTTTTTGTGTTATTAAGAAGGAAAAGACTCAAGAAATTCCCCATGTTAGTCTAGATGATGAAGATGTGCAAATTTTTAATGATATTGCTAATATGTTAGAGAATTTCTTAATTGATGCATCCATTTTTGAGCTTACTGATGTTATTCTAGATGTTGAAGATACGAGAGTTTTTAATGACATTTCTAACTTGGTTGAAAATTGCTTTGTTGATACATCTATCTTTGAGCTTACTGATGAGTGTGTTGAGACCGTGGATGTACAACCCTTGATTGAGCCTTGCAGGGTTAAAGAGCCTAGTATGGTGGCAGAAGTAAACGAGGTGCCTCTACTGGGGGAGCCTCAGTTTTTCATAGTGAAATTTGTAGAGGTTGTTTCCCATGGGCATGAGCTTAAGCACTTCCTTGCAAATATTTCCCCAGTGCCTTACAAGAGGAAAAAGAGTGCTTATGAACTATCATCTTTATGGTATAGAGATGGATATTCTGAACTTTGCAGAGATGGATATTCCGAATGTTGAAGAAGAAGGCCTAATGAATATAGTGTAGCTGGAGTCTTACTCAACCCATAACTACTTCGTTTTCTCCCTAGCTTTAATAAAGCATTTTTGTTAAACTAGTATTTACGTTTTCTTGCATTTTGTGATACTCACTAGGCCACTCATGTTTGTTAAGACATGAACATGAAAGAAGTTGCAAGGGAAATAGGCCATGTACACATGAGGCTAAGTGTGGGGGAGTGGTGTCATAGACCACTCCCATGCTGCACACAATAATTTTGTTTTACATTTCAAGCATGAATTGTACATGTGCCACTTAGTGTTACTAGTTGCATATTTTTACACCACCATGACTACTAGGCATGGTGCAACACTTGCTTGCATGCTACCTCCATGTCATGTCTACCTTGCACCAACATGTAGTGTACATGAGTGAGTAATTTCTAATAAACTTGGTTTCACAATGTGCAGGACATTTTTCATGCGTGAGCGCCCTATGGACAAAGACATTCCACAAAGCAAACATTGCAATTCATGACATATCAACACCAGGGAGCTCCTAAACCTATCTTTACTTTACATTGAGGACAATGTAAGTTTTAAGTGTGGGGGAAGAAATGTTTGCTATGGTTTGTGTCTCTTGGACGTTATATGCTTACTTTCTTTCATGAATGAAATTGTTTGTGCTATGTGATGCAAACCATGCTGCTTTTTAATTTTTGAGTGTATATGTTGAGTTTTTCAATTTTTGTGCACGTTTTTAAATTTTGTGCGTAAGTTTGAAATTTTTTGAATAAGTAATGCTGTGAACACAAGTTATGTGTACTTGGAATTTTTGTGAAAGCACTTGTCTATCCATGGAAAGTTTGAGTGTTGAGCATTGGGAATGTTTGTTGGAAGCTATAACGTAGTGTGCATGGTTTATAAGAATGATAAAATGAGGACTTGTAAGTGGAGTGTTGAGTTGCTGGGAGATGTTAGTATTTGTACGTGTGTTGTGCAATAATATGGTTGTGTTGGGCTTAAATGAAATGTAGTGTTTGTGCTGAAATAAAATGAATCAGATGAGTTGAATGTGCTGCGTGAGTGTTGGAAAATAGTGTCAAATCATTCTGCATTTGGGCACTTGTCTCCGAAGTCATTATGCCATGATCCAAGTTTATCACCTTATTTTTTCTTTATGCATGCGAATGTTTTGTCTATGGAACCGAGCTTGATGCGTTTGGCATATTTTATTGGCCAAGGCATAATGTTAAAGTAAGATAGATATGCCATGCAAAACAATATCAATCGACATAGGAGAAAGCCTGAACTTAGTTTGCCTTTTTCTATGTGTTCTCCTTATGTTTTGGTGTTCTTGCATAGACAGTCCCTTGAAGACACATATGAACATGCAGTTAGATGAGAAGGGATATGGAGAAAAAGCCTTTGGTAATTGAGAATGAAAAGCCGTAAGACCATGGCACGCAAATATGGAAAAAAATAGCCATAAAACCGGAGGCAAAAAGTGGGAAAAAAGAGCCGCAAGACCAAGGAAGCCATGCACTAATGTGTGTGACAAATGAATGCACCAAAGTGCAAGACGAAAGAAAAATGATAATATCAAATAGCAGCACCAATGTGCATTAGGTTACCATTGATCTCGTGTGCTGTAAGTTCATGTGTGTGGACAAGAAGATTGTTGTGTAGCGAATGGGTAGGCAACATACTAAGAAGTGTACATAGAAAGAGAGCAAATGGATTCGATTTTCCTCATCACACACTTGCACGCATTACATTTTGGTCTTTATTTATTTTGCCTTGGTTGATAATATGTGCTGAATTCTGGGACTTTGGTACCATGGGAATTGTGGTTGGTTTTTGGCGTGTGTGAAAAATTTTCATGAACTTGGGGAATGGTAGTGTGAATAGGGGACAATGTGATGAATGCAAATGAAAGGTCGAATGCTGAAGTGAAGAGTGTGAGTCTCGCTTGAGGGCAAGAAAGAGTTCAAGAGTCGGGAAAATTGATAAGTTGGTTTTATACCGACTTATGTGTGTTATTTCACTTAGCTTATGACTTGTTTTTCATGCAATTGTGTAGTGTTATATGTCAATTTATGCAATTTATATGGATTAAAACTTGGATTGCTAAAATGAAGAAAAAAACCAAAAATGTTGACTAAATGAGACAAATGTGTGTTTGAGGTTAAAGAACAAAGAAAAAAATAAAAAAGGCTTTAAATGATGCCTTAATATGCTTATTTCATATTTGGGCAGAACAGATAGTTCACTTTAATTGAGTGTATCTTTCTCAATACTAATCCAAATGAGAAGTTTATGGATGCTCTGGAAAGCTCTTTGAGTGTACTTCAATTATTATGCTTTAACTTTCTTCTACATCTATGTGCAGGTCTTAGAAACGGGGGCGTATTTGTGATCACTACTTCAGTTTTTTCATTGTTGACTTCACTGCCACAGTTCGGTAGATTGAACATATCTTGAGATACAGACATTCAATATTGATAATTCTTGAACCTCTGGAAGGTGACAGTTTGTTAGTTTTAAACGCTTGAGAGGTAAAAAGTTCCAATCTTGTATCCTTGTGTTTTCCTTGCATCTTTGAGCTACATTTGATGCACACATTTGTTGTTTAGTTTACACAAGTCGATGCCCACATGTTATGCACAACATTTTGCACATTTGTGGCCCATGTGCACACATCGCAACACATTGCACACAAGCTATGCGCAAACCACTCGCAACATGGCACACACACGGACATGATGCACGCAACACGTGCGCAGCACATACACACATCGCTCGTACATGGTGCGCGCAGCTCATCCGCATGCAGCCCGCGCGTATGTGCGTAGGCACACACACATGCTTCGCGCAGCTCATCCGCAAGCAGCCCGCGCGTATGTGCGCAGGCACACACACATGCTGCGCGCACGGCGGAGCAGCCTTGCACCTACCGTGCGAGCATGCGCGCGACTGCACCAACACAGAGGCACACTCATGCATCACTTGCTACACACTTGTGTACATATATGCACACACTTGTTGCACATCACCGCGCATGCATGCACACACTTGTTGCCCACATTTGTGCACATGCATGCATATCTCTGCAGCAACTTGATCACAAACATGCACCACATGCACACAACTCCAGTACATACATGCACCACAATGCACACTACATATACTACTCTAGTGCACATGCACTACACACTTGTATTCAACACAAGCACAACACAAACTCACCAAGCACATTCAAAGCACTATATGCACAACATAGCTCACTACACAAGCACATTGTAGGCACATCATAAGCATGCTAAGTGTCGCACAACTTTGGCTATGCTTATGCATCACTTTCTGCACTTCATGCATACCACAACACAAACATATGCTCGCCTCAGCAGACCATGCTTATATTTTTCTAAGGGTTGAAATTGTTCCTTATATGTGTAGGTTCATGGTGGCATGGCTGCGTGTGGCTCAGAAGCGTGCTGAAGGTTCAGGTGGCGTGGTACGAGCTGCCTCAAAGGCATGGAATGCTGGGTTGCTGCTGACAAGGAGGCTCTTGCACGTGCTGATTCTGGAAAGTGGATTGCACTAGTGGCACTTCTGTGATTTAGTGCTTAGTTTGTGTTTGTGTATTGTTTACGTTTTGTAACCTCTATCTATATAGGATTCTGTCATTATTTTGGGGATTCGACACTTCTAAATTTTTACCAGTTTTTTTATCTTGAGTGGGAATTTTCTCTCTTTAGGCTCTTTCTCTTTCTATATTTTCTCTCTCTAACATTTCAGCTCCGATCTCAATTCCGATCGAAGATTTGGTCCGATCGTTGTAATTCTCTACTCAATTAAGGAGGCATTTCACAATTCTTATGTGAATTTGAAGCTTAGGAAGCAACTCAATTGGTAAATTCTTTCCATATAATGAAAATGAAATGTTTCAAGTTTCAATTTGACAATCGTGAGTTGAGAATGGAGTTCTGTGGCTAATTTCGTGATGTCCTAGGGTTCTGACTGGATGAATGCATAATTAGATGACTTGATGCTTCGCAATTGACATAATCCATAAAGAATGAAGTCATACTCCGTTTCGACTTGTGAAATTTGTTAATTTTCATGAATTCTTATACTGTATGGGTGAATTTAGATTTGATTGTGGTCGACATGCTGAATTGAAGTGAGATTCATGAGTATTTATTGAGAATGCATGACACGAGAACTGGAGTTTTGAATTATAGAATCTTTGCACTTGTTTTGCATGTTCGTCTTCTAAAATGCGGTCACCATGCTGATTTTAGACTTCAAAAACTTATGATTAAAGTGTAAAAGAAGTTCTCTGTTGTTAACGAAGACACACGAACCTAAATTCATGCCTCGCCATGGGAAGCTTTTAGGAATTGATTGCTAGAGTAGTTAACACCGAGAATTGAGACGTTGCTTGGATTCATCATACTTAGGCCTCACCACGGGAAAGTGTGATGTCGGGAAGTGTAGAGTACATCGCGGTCGACATGCTGGGTGTATGCTAGGCTCCTAGGCAACTTAGTTCTCCTCATGCTTTACATGTATGTCAATTGCATTGCGAAAAGATATTTAAGATGCATTCATCCGGTAGAAGAACCCTAGGGCAGCTACTATATACTTGAATTCACGTCTCATTTACTAATCTTGTTATGTTCCTTCCTCCTTGCTTCTCTATTCTTGTTATTGTTTTCACCTCTAGCTGTAACTGCATTTTTGTGACAAAATATTGAACTCTTGGAACCACTCCCTTCCTTGTGGATCGATCCCTCTCACCACTACTAAAGTAGTGTTAGGGTAAAATTGGTGACTACGCGACTAAACGCATCAATTTGGAAATGTTCAGGACATTCATCTAATTTTAAACTTTCAAAATTCTTTCATTTGATGAGGTACCAAATTTTATTGTCCATAAATAAGTAACATTCAATGGAATGTTTGTCGTTTATTTTCCCTCATTTTTTTTGTTTTTTCTTACTATACAGTAGTTTCTGATTAAGATTAGCTGCTCTTCAGTGTTAAATGTTGTCGTAAGGTGGATGATATTATGTTTTTCAGTTTAACATTTCAAATCTGAATTGTGCTTCAACTTGCAATTTTTTTCTAAACATTGATTCAAACACAGCTACCTGATATTGCATAAATAATTATTGTTAGCATTTCGTTGATTGAAAATAAAATGTGTTCCTTGACGTGGTTTATTGAAATTACCTTATGTGTATTTCTCTGTTGACCTTCTTGCAACTGGCTGGCAGATGAGATGAAACTTTTAAAATTCATCTCAAATTCTCTAACTTCACTAACAGATGAAACTTTTAAAATTTATCCATCCATTTTAGCTACAAATTTAAAACATTTCCAATAAATTACATCATACAACCATTCATGAAATATGAACAATTTAAGTGAGATTGGCCTACTTTTTATAGGGTTGGCAACTCTATCATACCAATACATTCATTTTCATATTTTGGATTTTATAATTCATCAAAATTTCAATAATTCAATCTCAAATAAAATGGAAAATATTCAGAAAATGATAAAACTTTGAATCTTTTTAAAAATTCATACTACATTTAATACTCGATTATAACAAAGTACAAAGTTAAAAAATATATATATCAATTGTTTTATAAACCTCAGCATTCATAGAACTTGTTGCATCATTTCTTTCCCGTTGTGTAGTAATCATGAAAATAAAATTAGATTAAATAAAAAATGCTTAAATATTACATAATAATATTTTGAAAAATTCGACAACGCAATCTAAAAGAATAATAAAAAAGGAAGTAACCTTCACACATAATTATACATATACCATAGAATTTCACACACTGTGTATATTTACACCTAAATTGTACTACTAATGGTTTCAAACAATGCATATATTTATACATATTACGCAACTTTTTCAAACATTATATTTATTTATACTTACTACATACATTTTCACACATTATACGTTTTACACTCGCTATACATATGTACATATACTTCGCGTATTATATGTAGTTATACATATTTATAATCACTACACATATTTTTATATATACTATGCATATTTTAGCATAAGATACTCATTTACGCATTCTTCACCAATTATACAAATTTTTACATATTAAACACATTTCAAAACACAATACAATTTATACATATTACACATATTTTCATGAATTATTCATATTTACACATTTTCATACATTATTCATATTTATACATATTTTACACTTTTCGCAAAAATACATATTTACACATACTACACATTGTTTTCACACGATACATATATTTATACATATTACAAAACTTTTCACACAATATACATATTTATACTTACTATACACATTTTTACATATTATACATTTTTACACATACTATATAAATGTTCACACGCTATACATATTTATACTCACTCCACACATTTTCACACACAATACATATTTATATTTACTCTACATATTTTCACACATTTTATATTTTTACACACTATACATATTTATATTTGCTCCACATATTTTCTCACACTATACATATTTATACTTATTTCAAACATATATATACTCTGTAAAATGTATAGCATTAACCATTAAAATATATTAAATATTTATATGCTTATAATGAAATATATAGAAACATCTTCGAATAAACTTATTTGAACAATAATGTAATTACTTATTAAACATCACATGTTCTATAAGACAAATATATAAATTATAAAGGGAATTGGCATGCTACATTGTTTATTTGTGCATTAAATATATATTAAAATTTAGCAGTTCATTAATTATTATGCCTATAAATTATAATATTTTTTTTAATAAAAAAATTCGTTAACAAAACACATTTTGTTACCTATGCATTTATACCATGGACAAAATAACTGCGCAGGGTGAGGTGACTACACACTATAAGTATAAGTGGATTGCACACTATAAGTATTAGCATATATTTTTTATAGTGATTGGGTGACTGCACACTATAAGTATTAGCAGATATTTTTTATTTTTTTTAAACGTTGCACTTTCTTATGATTTAGTATTAAATGTTGCATGATTTTTTTTTAATTCAAATGCTCAACTATTTATTTTCTACTATATATATATTATGCACTATCAATTCTAATAATTCACTAACAAACAATTTATTTTTACCATGGGCATGAATCAGCGCGCGTTGCGCGTTGCCCGCAAACTAGTATATATATATATAAATTCTTTGCTATCCTTTTTTCCAACTCGGTTAGGGGTCTGTTTGCTAATTGATTAGCTATTTTGGAAGGTATTTCATGCGGTTTGAAAAGGGGTATACTAGAGAAAGTGTTTGAGATATGTGTGGATGTGGTTTGGGTAGGTCTAGCAAGGAGATGTTCTCCAATGGTTTGTAGATATTTATTTGTATAGTTGTTATGCTCGTAAATGCTTTGGATGTCTCTTGCATTTACTGGATCTGTGTCTTTAGCTTTCTTATGTTTGAAAGAAATTGCCTTGATTTCTACCGCTTTATAGGAGGTTGTGAATGAACTTGACGGTGGTAATTCTGATCTTACCGTCTCGCCATCTATAACCGGCCAAGTCTTTGTAACTCAGATCTCTTTTTCAATTGAAAAAGGATAATCTACACAATTGTTAGTGCATAATGTTCAAACCATGCAAAAAATGCTATATGCAACTCATGAATTCTCAAGAAATCATAATATTTTTCTTGTATGAATTTTCTATTTTCATTTTTATACTTTTCAAAAAACCATTTTTTTTTCTTGATTTTCTTCACTAAAGAAATATTTTCTAAGTCTTTCTTTATCAATCTTAAAGTCTTTTTTAAGCATCCTAAGCTCACATAATTTTTCATTTACATTATCAGTCAAGGTAGAATAGGTAGGTGATCTAGGAAGGCTATTGGTCTCACTTTGCTCAGGAAAATCCGTTTGGATTTCTACTGTATATCTAGCTTGTGGTATCCTAGAAGTATTATCTAACCCATGGATACGAGTGTCAACAGAAGATGTAGAAGATCTTGATGGTTGCCTAGAAGACTGGGCTTCAAAAGACCTTCTAGATCCTTGGCTACTAATGTTGCTTGAAATCCTAAGGCTTTAGATCCTATCAAATGTGATCTGGACTCCTCCACTAGGAAATTATTTGATAATAGATATCACTATATTTTGTACTGGTACTGGTGGGTTTGCTTCTGGTAAAAATCAATTTTCGGGCAACTTGACTCCATTTGATGTTTCTAGGAATAGACAGCCTAGATTTAGCTAGATCTGTTTGAAACATGACTGTTTCTCCCTTTTTTTGAAGCAGCTACTGCTCCTATGTTGAAAGCTGAGTTCAGAGCTTTGTACTAGATTCTAAATAAGATTGTTACAGGAAGTGTCCCTGTTTTTGCTTTAAAGTTTGCAACTTTAACATTTAATGTCAAAGCATCAAGTATGCTTCTATCATGCAAAGAAACGGTAAAATTTGGAAAACAATCAAAATAAACAGGTCCTTCACATAGGCAAGTTTCAATCATACCTAGTAAAGAATCGTCAAATATCAAGAATATACAATCTCTAAGACAAAGAAGCAAAGATGTATCTAAACCTTCTCTGTTTAGTGGTTTTGCAGCAACTTGGACAAGTCCAAAATGTAAATAATTATATTTTTTTTTATGTTTTTCAATTGTCTTTTTAGACAATAATTTAATGTTTTCGTAATCATTATTCAGATTAACAGCTTGTTCAACTGTTTTGACAGTATAATCTAACACCAAATTCCATTTATCTTTATAAACTTCACTTGATGATTTTTTTGGAATTTTCTAATTATCTAATGATTGTTCAATATTTTCAAGATTTACTTCTTCCTTGAAAATAACATTGTTTGAAAAGTTTGAGGAAGAAGAGTTTGAAGAAGAGCTTGAAGCTCCTTTTGAAAAACGATTAAAAATATAAGACATAATAAAATGAAATTTAGAAACGAATTACTTGAGAAATAATTAAAAACACAAATAATAAAACGCTTTAATTAATCAGTTTTAAAATCCCTCCAGTTGGCACATCATCATCGGGATTCATGAGATCTAACCTTTTCTTTCATGGTTTCTGAACAGAAATTATGTAGATCAGCTAAGTTGCAATATGAATTCCATACTTTAACTTGTTATCATACCAGATCAGATCTGGTACCCTCAACACGATCCTTTTTGCCTTTCATTCTCAATATGGCTTCGGATCCATGTTGGTAAAACAACAAGCACCAAGTTTAAGTTAAAATTCATCCTGCAAGTTAGCAGATCTACAAGATCTATATACATAAAACATGAAACAACGGGTTACATACCCACTTCCCCCTCTGGCTCTGATAACAGAAATTTTTAGTTTTTTTTAAGTATTGACTTAAATTTTTTTGGCTTTTTTGTAATAAACTACTACATACAATCATATTTGAAATTTACGGTATTTGTGAAAATATTCCGTAACAATCGTCTTCATTTTGTTCAAACAGTAAGTCTTCCTCGTCTGTTCCCGAGATGTTTGCTGGGCTTGCTTGAGTTGAGCCAGTATTGGAGGTACTGGGCTCATCTTGTTTTGATGTATTAGCCTGTTTAAATTGGGCCAACAAGTTTTCAAGTTGCTTTACATAATCGTCTTTGATTGAAATTGATGCTAATTTCGAAGCAGTGAGAGATTTTTGTTGCAAGAATTGGCATATGTTCGGGTCTACCGTAGGCAGGTATTGTGGATTCTTCTGAAACCATGATTCAATCTACTTTGGATGAATGCATTCAATATTAAATTCTTTCTACCATTTTGTATATCCTTGACGGATCAGTTGTGAAGGAAATTTGTCTTCCTGTTTAACAAATTCAAATTTCCAAGCATAAATCCAACACAATGAGAAGATTGAGAAGAAGTGTAACAATATAGGTATGTACACTTCTGAAGTTGTGAATTTTTCTGAAAAAATTTTTAAACCCAGCTGGACATCGGCTGGTAAAATTTGCTGATTTGGCCCAAAACAATTCCACCATTGGACAAACCATATAGAAAATTGTATTTGTTTTCTCGTTTGAAATAAAAGAACCAAGTATGTTTGTTTACTTTATTCTGTGTAGAAAAAGTATTGAACCATGCTTGTCTGTAATCCCAATATGTGAAACCTGGGGGAGAAAAGGCTTGGGAAAATTTTTTGGGAGTATTTAAATTGGTTCCCCAATTAGAAGGCATTAAGACTTTTAGGATTTATGTAATTGAATGTGTAACTAAATCCCTATCATCTTTATATTGCTTGAGTGCAATAGACCTAGTATCGACAATGATAAACTCATAGAACTTTTGGGTCGTATGTGGTGTTAGTGGAATAAAATTGATAAATTTTGGCACCAGTTTTTGTGCAACCTGGCTAGGATTGTTGACAAAAAAGTCTGGTTCTGTTTGGCATATCAAACCAAAAATTTTAAATTTTTAAAGTACTCCTGTTTTGTAGCTGTTTTTCTGAAAACATTTGCTTGAGTTGAAATTTGTCTTGTGGAGCTTGATGCCACCACATTTGAATAATTTGTAGGACTTGAAACCACTACTGAAGTTTGAGGATTTTTCAAATTAGTAGGGCTTGAAACCACTACTGAAGTTTCAGGATTTTTCAAATTAGTAGGGTTTGAAACCATTACTGAAGTTTGAGGGGATTTCACAAGTTGAAATCCTATTGATGAGGCCCATTATTGGATTGATTCAAGCTGGGCTTTCTGTATAAGGGCTTTTTCATCTTCTTCTACCATTTCGGCCCAAATTTTGGGACCTAGGATTGAAATAGGTAAGTTTGCAGTTTCTGTTTTTAGAGCTTCAAGTTGGGAAGAGCTCAAAGCATAGTCTTTGGATATCTTTTCTATAGATAAGTTTGGTGATGATTATTTGTTTGAAGTGGAGGCTTCAATTTGTTTGGTTTGAAAATTTTGAACAATACGTTTAGGCATTGGGGGTGGTTCTTCTTTCTCGGCGGCATATTATCGACCCTGCAAAAATTCACGAGTCAAAAAATCAGGCAAAGAATTTGTTTCCCCTTTAATATAATCAATATCAAAGTCAAAGACAGATAAAATGGCTTACCATCTTGCAAAAATTTGTTTAGAAGCAAGATTTTTAACATCCTTTTGTAAAACATCTTTTGCATATTTACAGTCTACTCTAACAAGAAATTTCTGGTTAAGCAAATCAGATTGAAATTTTGGAATACATAAAACAATAGCTAAAATTTCTTTTTTGATTGTAGAATAGTTCTGTTGAGCACTATTCCAATGTTTGGAAGCAAAGGCAACAACTCTTTCTTTGTTGTCTTGTACTTGTTAAAGTATTCCACCATAACCTAGATCAGATGCATCTATCTAAATGTCCTTTGGAAGACTTGGGTTTGGCAAATTCAGACAAGGAAAAGCCTTGACTTGGGTTTTTACCCTTCTTACCGCCTCGGTATGGATATCAGTCCATGGTGGAGGTGATTTCTTTAACCTGTCATGTAAAGGTTTGATAATATTAGCTAATTCAGGAATAAAATCAGCTCTATAATTCAAGCATCCTAAAACCTCTGCAACTGTTGTTTTTCTAGGATTTGATCCAAAAACCTATCCGCAAACTGGATAGATCGTTCTATTGGAATGATTGTGCCTAAATGGATATAATGTCCTAAAAATCTTACTCTAGTTTGGAACAAACTAATCTTTTTCTTAGACACAACTAGACCATTATTCTTAACAATCGGTAAAAAGATATTAAGATTTTTAAAATGTTGATCTAAGTTTTTTGAAAAGATTAACACATAATCTATGTAAACAATAGTAAAGTTTGAGTAAGAATTAAAAATATAATCCATAATCCTTTAAAATTCTGATATAGCATTTTTTAAACCAAAAGGCATTACGTTCCATTTATAGTGTCGAAATGGTATTGTGAAAGCTGTTTTGTACCTGTCAGATAGATTAATTTGAATTGCCAAAATCCAGATTTCATGTCAAATTTAGAAAATACCTTTGCCGCGTTAAGCCTTTGCAAAAGATCTTTTTTGTTAGGAATTGGATACTTGATCCACTGTAGGGCTTTGTTTAAAGCCTTATAATTTATTACCAATCTGGGCACCCCTCTTTCAATTTCTGAATTTTTATTCACATAGAATACTGGGCAACTCCAGGAAGATTGGCATGGCCTGATAATCTGCTTTTCCAGGAGATCATTAATTTCTGTTTTGCAGTGTTCCAGAAGATCCTGATTCATTTGAATTGGTCTAGCTTTTGTTGGAATGTCTATCTTCTTAAAATCTTTTTCATAGGGAAGATAAACAGTCTGTTGCTTCCTTTTCCAGAAAGCCGTTGGCACCTCAGCACAGACTTGTTGCTCAATTTTTCTTTTTAATTCCTTGATTCCGTTTTGAATCATCGATTGAGCCAATTATGCCTCAATTCTTTTGTATTCAATTTCTTCGTTCATAAAATTGATCTGTTTGATTTTGTTGAACAACGGGTTCAGCTCCTTGTATACCAGAGGCCTGGTAAAAGGAATAAGAACATTTTTTCCTAGCAGAATCCCTTCAAATGTTGTCATGTAAGGCATAATTTGTATAATAAAATCTTTACCCAAAATGACTGGGTGAGTAAGATTTTTTGCTAATAAGAATGATACCTTCACCGTTGCTGAAGAAAACTTAACCTCAACATCGGTAAGCTTGTAAGAAATATTGAGTTTAGACCCATTTGCTGAACGAAGTCCTTCTTTGGTTTTTTCAAAGAATTTTGATGGGATAATCCCTTCGTCAATGCAACTGAGATCAGCTTCTGTGTCCCATAATGCTGTTGTTTCTAGTACAAAACTATTTTGTACAACCTGTTTGATTTGAACATCATGTCTTCTGGAAGTAACGGCTGACATAATATTTGGAGTTTCAATATTCGAAGAATCTAAGGGTTCTAGAAATTGTTCACCTTCTCCTGTTTTAGCCTGAGCTTTCTTCTTGGTTGTGCTAACTGTTCAGAACCAGTTGATCAAGCTCTTTTCTAGCTTTGATTTCTCCGATCTCCATTTTGAGTTTTACAACTTCGGCTTCCGAGTCTTGTATAGTTGTCTGTTTGAAAGATTTTTGAGGAAATCTGTTTAAGATATTTGTAAGGTTGTAGGTGTTGAGTACCTTCGGGTGGTTTGCAAGATGATCATTTCTAAATCTAGAAGTAGATGGTTGTTCACTGGTTGCCTTCTTGAACTGACTGAGATAGTGTTTTTTCTGATCTGGGTCTTCTAGATGACAAGCGTGTCGCGTACTTTCAATTTTAACCCTAAACACTAATGTAGATATGGTGAGGGGTATCGTATCGACAGGAAAGGTGAAGGTTCAAGTATTCTAAAGTTTTGTTCTGATAACTTGACACAAAGCACAAGGCAAATTCAACACTTAACAAACTAGAAAGCAAGTAAATGCAACACAATGTAACTCCGAAAAACAAGAACTACGTAATGTGTGAATTCAGAGAGAAGAAACAGATGTCCTAGAGTACTTCATCCGAAAGATTGCTCATTTAGATAGCTCAGGATATGCAATTGACAGACAAATATTTCATGAGGAGAACACTGTCACCTAGCAACCTATCATACGGTTAGCATGGCGATCACACCGTTTTCCAGGTTCCTTAAGACTACTCTTTCCCATGGCGAGGCCTAAGTGTAGTGAATGTATGCCGCGACATCTCAAGTTTTTGTTCTTAATTACTGTGACAATTAGCTTCCAACACTTCCTATGGCGAGGCCTGTGTCAGGTTCTTTCATCTTTGTTAACAACAAGGAACTTCTCTACACTTTTACCCAAAGATTTCGTAGTCTAAAACCAGCATGGCAACCGCATTATTAGAGAATGAACAATTAAAACAAGTGTACAGACTCAATTCACTTCCTAGTTCTCATTCCATTACAATTCATACTAATAATTGGTGAATTTAACTCAAATTCAGCAAGGCGACCGCAACTAGAGCTCAATTCCACAACACCAGTCCAAATCAACAAAATTTAACAGAATTCGTAAGTAAAATACGAGCGTGAATTCATTTCTTCCTAATTCAAGTCAATTGCATCACCTCTTGCTATCTAAACAGAGCAATCGTCCATAGAAACCGTAGGACATCATCGAATTAGCCACACGAATTCATTTCAAATTCTTTATCAACAGTTCGCAATGTAAAGCAATTCATTATCAATAAATCGAAAAAGTTTAACAAATTAAATGCCTTAATCGCTTGGAATTCACAATTGAATTGTGAAAATTCTCCTCAATTGAGTAATGTCTTACAATGATCGGAACAAGTTCGCAATCGGAATCGGAAATGGAGTTCAATTTCTAGTGAGAGAAAGTAGAGAGAGAAAGTTAAAAGAGAGAGAAAGTCCCGCTTAAAAGATCAAAAGTCGGTTTTGAATCTAGAATGATCTCTCCCCCTCTAATCTAACTAAATCCTCTATATATAGAGGTTACAAAACGTGAATGGTACGCAAACGTAACATGTCTAAGATGTTACAAAAAAACTGCCCCAATACATATTAACAATGTTCAGCAACCACTTGTGCACAAAACCAAACCACGCCTTT
The DNA here is from genome assembly GCA_016586305.1 of Ophiorrhiza pumila. NCBI lineage: Eukaryota > Viridiplantae > Streptophyta > Magnoliopsida > Gentianales > Rubiaceae > Ophiorrhiza > Ophiorrhiza pumila. The sequence goes on from BLIW01000011.1 coordinate 15,976,838, forward strand.
TAGCCTAGAAACTTCGCGCCTCTATCAACCGCAGTACCCCTCCAAGCTATCGACTTCACTCCTGCTGAGCCTCAACGCGCCTTCGAGCCACCAACCTTCACGCCTTCGTCACTCCTTGCACCAGAAACAAAAGACTCAACACTTAGCAAAAATTTTGGTCATGAAAATCAGCACATGCCTACGATGTATCGCCAAGATGCATCGCGCAAGGAAATGGCCTCACAACCACGATGCATCTTGGCGATGTATCGTGGACAATTGGCTATGCGCACAATGCATCTTGGCGATGCATCGTGGACAATATTCAACATAAGGACGATGCATCGCTAAGATGCATCATGCACTTAAATGTATTGCCTGCGATACATCGCTAAGATGCATCGTAGAGCAATCATGCATGTATGCAAGTGAGGTGCTATGTAGTGTGTTGTGAGTTGTGTTGTAGGTTGCTGATGAAACGGATGAAAGAAAATGTGATAAGTGAGATGAGTGAACTATGTGTGATGTGTGATGATGAATGAAATGAGTGAAAAATGTGATAGACAAATTAAGCATGAAAAGTCTTGAAAATAAAGATGCATCATGAGTACAAGTGTGCACATGTGATATGCACGATGCATCGTGCATGTAATGTAACAAACATGTCTTTGGTGCATAAGTTGTGTATGAAGTGTGCTATGATGTGCAACATTTAGTGTATAAAATGTGCAGCCTTATGCTGTGAGTCTGTGTGCATAAGTGAGTGGCAATGTGTATGAAATCGTGCACAAGTAGTATGACTAGTAATGTGAGTGATGCAAGAGTAAGCCGTGATTTGCATCCAACTTCTAGCTCTGATTCTTTGTGAATTTGGCAAAGCTCAAAACATGAAAGTTGTAGCTCCAAGGCTTAGCGTTCTATAGCCTTTTGAATCACTCAAATCCGTTCCCGGATAAAATCGTTACGTTCAAAATACCGAAGTGTGACAAGGTAAGCGCGATGCATCATGGGCTTAAATACTAAGCCTGCGATGCATCGCCGAGTAGTTGCTTTCATAGTGATACATCGCCCGCTTCACATCCGAATTATATCCTGGGGTCAACATGAGAGTTGTAGAGCTTCCTCGTATCTTTCCATAGGTTCAAGACTCAACATCATTGAAAGTCTGTAGCTCAAGATATCGACAATCTCCCAACCTGTGGCAGAAAGCTCAACATTCAAAACCCTAAAGAGGTGATCACTAGTTTGTCCCTGTTTCTCATACTTGCACCCAGAATTAGAAGAAAGTTAAAACATAAGAATTAATGTAAACTCAAAGATCTTTCCAGAACACCCAAGATCACATCATTCAACCTCACTTCTAGGCTCAGTGGTTTTATGCACTTCCTTTCCACTCAGTAATGTGATTGCATTACAAACTGCTTTCCCTTTCAGATTTGAAATTGTGTCACTTGAAAGTGAACCACTTTGCCTATGGTGCACTGCATTAGCAAGCTGTCCCAATTGCATCTCAATATTCTTCAAGGTAACTTCATGGTGTCTCACAGTAGTCTCTAAAACAGCAAACCTTTCCTCATTTTTATCCATTTTTTCTATAAGTCGATGGAGTATTTCTTCTATAGATGACGTTCTTTGCTCTGAGGAATTCGGTTGATGATCAAAGCCTGGAGGTGGTTGCGTGTCTCTTCTTTGTTCATTTCCATAGTACTGGCCTCTACCTTGAGTTTGATTTTAGTTTTCCCAACTATTTTGGCCTCCACCACTATATTGTCTATTATTTCCTCCAGAGTAGTTGTTAGGATATTGTGGCTTGTTATAGTTATTCACGTACTATAGAGACTTAGTTGTAATGGCACACTCATCCATGTGATGATCACATTTACACAATCCACATAATAACACAAGAGCCTTGGCATGTGTAGCTTTCAGAGTTTGCACTTGCTTAGCTAAGGCCTCAAACTTGGCACTCAAAGAAGTTTCCCCATCAAGATCCAGCACTCCTCTCTGCCTTCTACTATGAGGTTTCCGAGTCTCGGGAAAAAGGTACTCATCTTTAGCAATTTGGTTAAACAACTCTCGAACCTTCAGCACACTCTTATCTTTTAATGCACCGTTAGCACAGCTTTCACAATTATAGAGGACTTAGCTGTGAGGCCCTTGAAAAATGTGTTCAACTCCCTGATTTCACCAAGGTCATGGTTAGGGCATTGACGGATTAGATCATTGAAATGCTCCCATGCCTCTCTGAATAACTCGCCATCCTGTTGCTGGAAGTTCATTATCTCCATTCTCCTTTTTTCCAATTTCGCAGGAGGGAAGTATTTGGCCAAACATTTCTTTTGCAATTCATCAAAGGACATTGCTGCATTTGCTCCCCCAATACTCTTGAACTAATGCTTAGATTTACCTCGTAAAGTTAGAGGAAACAAAATTCTATGTACTTCACTTCGATCCACTCTTGGAAGCTTAAAAGTACAACAGAGGCCTAAGAACCAATCGAGGTGATCGTTGGGGTCTTCATTATTAAGGCCTTGAAAGGACTATCCTTGAGTAATCATTGAGACAATTTGTGTCGGTATATGGTAACTCTCAACGTCTATATCTTGCTGATCGAATCCACTCTCAAAATTGATCGCATAATGGTCACCGAACCGTGGTGCTCGTACTCCTTGGGCGGCCATTTCTCTTTGCTGTCTTTGTTGCACCCTCAAAGTTTTTGCCAATTCAAGATCTAATGGAAATTGCGGTTCTCCTGCAGACCAGAGAGATCTTGGCATACACAACACACTATCGTGAAGTATAATAGAAAAGAATCAAGAAACTCAAATGTGCACCTAATAAGTAGACCACAACTCACAACAAGAATTTGAACATGCAAAGAACAGAACACAACAAAAGAGTGAAAACTAAAGAAAACGACACTAATAGAACAAGTAAAATTCAAGAAAAAATTTAGCAAATTCCAAAAAACTGTGCCTTCCCCGGCAACGGCACCAAAAAATTGACAAGCGTGTCGCGTACTTGCTATTTTAACCCTAAACACTAATGTAGATATAGTGAGGGGTATCATATCCACAGGGACGGTGAAGGTTCAAGAATTTTAAATTTTTGTTCTGATAACTTGACACAAAGCACAAGGCAAATTCAACACTTAACAAACTAGAAAGCAAGTAAATGCGACACAATGTAACTCCGAAAAATAAGAACTACGTAATGTGTGAATTTAGAGAGAAGAAACAAATGTCCTAGAGTACTTTATCCGAACGATTGCTCATTTAGATAGCTCAGGCTATGCAATTGACAGACAAACATTTCATGAGGAGAACACTATCGCCTAGCAACCTATCCTACGGTTAGCATGGCGACCACCTCCATCACTCAATGAAATGTTTAGTGCTCATTTAATGTAACAAACATTTCATGAGGCTTAGTATTTGTTACACGAATTTATGCACTAAACATTTCATGAGGATATGCACTAAATGTTGCACACCTCCATCAACTGCAGTACGCCTCCAAGCTATCGACTTCACGCCTGCTGCAGCCTCAATGCGCCTTCAAGCCACCAGCCTTCACGCCTTCGTCACTCCTTGCACCAGAAACAAAAGACTCAACACTTAGCCAAAATCTTGGTCATGAAAATCAGCACATGCCTGCGATGCATCGCCAAGATGCAATGCAAGGCAATGGCCTCACAACCACGATGCATCTTGGCGATGTATCGTGGACAATTCAGCTATACGCACGATGCATCTTGGCGATGCATCGTGGACAATATTCAACATAAGGACGATGCATCGCTAAGTTGCATCGTGCACTTAAATATTTTGCCTGCGATGCATCATAGAGCAATCGTGCATGTATGTAAGTGAGGTGCTATGTAGTGTGTTGTGAGTTGTGTTGTAGGTTGCTAATGAAACGGATGAAAGAAAATGTGATAAGTGAGATGAGTGAACTATGTTGTGATGTGTGATGATGAATGAAATGGGTGAAAAATGTGATAGACGAATTAAGCATGAAAAGTCTTTAAAATAAAGATGCATCATGAGTGCAAGTGTGCACATGTGATATGCACGATGCATCCGGCATTTAATGTAACAAACATGTCTTTGGTGCATAAGTTGTGTATGAAGTGTGCTATGGTGTGCAACATTTAGTGCATAAAATGTGCAGCCTTATGCTGTGAGTCAGTGTGCATAAGTGAGTGGCAATGTGTATAAAATCGTGCACAAGTAGTATGATTAGTAATGTGAGTGATGCAAGAGTAAGCCGTGATTTGCATCCAACTTCTGGCTATGATTCGTTGTGAATTTGGCAAAGCTGAAAACATGAAAGTTGTAGCTCCAAGGCTTAGCGTTCCATAGCCATTTGAATCACTCAAATCCGATCCCGGATAAAAAAGTTACGTCCAAAATACCGAAGTGTGACAAGGTAAGCGTGATGCATCGTGGGCTTAAATACTAAGCCTGCGATGCATCGCGAAGTAGTTGTTTTCATAGTGATACATCGCCCGCTTCACATCCGAATTATATTTTTAGGTCAACATGAGAGTTGTAGAGCTTCCTCTTATCTTTCCATAGGTTTAAGACTCAACATCATTGAAAGTCTGTAGCTCAAGATATCAACAATCTCCCAACCTGTGGCCGAAAGCTCAACATTCAAAACCCTAAAGAGTTGATCACTAGTTTGTCCCCATTTCTCATACTTGCCCTCAGAACTAGAAGAAAGTTAAAACATAAGAATTAAAGTACACTCAAATATCTTTCTAGAACACCCAATATCTCATCATTCGAACTAGTATCGAACGAATTACACTCAACTAAAGTAGCACTACCATTCTGCCCAAAACCCAAATGAACATATTATGGCATCCTTCAAAGTACACCAACTTCATATCAAACTTTGTAAGTTCTTTCCTCGTTCTTAAACATCAACACATATTTGCCTCATTTAATCATCATTTTTGGTCTTTTTCACCATTTTATCATGCCCAAGTTGCAAGCCATATAAATGCACACAATGGCACAAAGCACTACACAATTGTATGAAAAACAAGTCAAAAGACAAGTGAAATAACACATATAAGTTGGTATAAAACCAACTTATCACTAGATTATCTATCATTTCAAGAAGCAAGTCATGTTCTATGGTTAAAACATTGATATCTGGGCCTTCTGGATGTGAATCAGTACTGGAAGTGGAACTATCAACATCATCGTCTTCGATTTGGTTAACGTGATTATCTTCACTGTAACCTGATTCCTCATCTTCTGTTTCAGCAAGGAGGTTTGATATCTGATTCAGAATATTATCGTCTATTTCCAAAGCAAGGATTTTTCTCCTGAGACGATAATATTGTGCTATGTATCCCGGTTTATGGCATTTGTGACAAATGATATTTGGCAAAGCTAGTCTTGGAAGTTGATATGGTTTAGGTTGTGAATTGACTGGTTGTGGTAAAGGTTTTTGTTGTCTGTAGGTGATGCGAGCTGTCATTACTCACCAATTTTACCCTAAACTACTATAGTAGTAGTAAGAGGGATCATATCCAAGGGGAAGGGGATGGTTTCATGAATTCAAGTATAAGCTCTACTAAATATCACAAGAACAAGTTTGCAATAATAGGAACTAGAATAACCAGAACAACAAGCACAGTTAAAAGAAAGTAAATGCAAATGTTAATAGAGGGTGCTCTAGAGTTCTTGATAGCAATCCATCCATGTCCATGATGCCAAGGCTGAGTTCTCATGATCCATTAGTGAATCTTGATGGACCAATGACAAGATCAAGGAGTCAAAGGATGAAGGCAGCCTTGCACAATTTATTGTCGTCACATTGTGAAGCTATGGAGGCCGAACCATCTCAAGAAGGAGTACTTTGGCATGTTTCTTCAATAACAATTCATGATCCACCTTGAAGAACTTGCTTAAGGTCGAATGTTCAAGTCCATGAAGAAGGCGTGCTTTTGGGCTTCATATAGATCACGCCATTTTAATTAATTAGGGTTTATTTGTTAAGTCCATTGAACATTATTTTTGGTCTTAATAATTGCGGTTATGTAATATGTTGTTTGGCCCAATTATCTTGCATGATAATGGCAAGTAAAAGTTTAGGAAACTTAAGAAGTCAAATTGGTTTTTGCTTCTTGGCGTTTAGGAAAGTAATCTCCTACTTTTTAGGAAAATTTAGGAAAATGATTACCTAAATTTTAGGAGCTTTTAGAGTGTTTTCTAGAAGGAAAAACCGTGTGGTTTTTGTTCTTTTAGTAGGATTAGGAAACATGATTGGCAATTATCCCACATTGGAAAAATACCAATCATCAAGACTTTTTGTAACCTATAAAAAGGTAAGCCCTTAAACGATTTTTAATATATGAAATTTGGGAAAACTTTAGCTTTGCTAAATTTATTTGCAGCTGTGAAAACTTGTGAAGAACGTGATTATTCAATTGATTTCAGTTGAATGTTCATAAGACCCGTGATTCTTAAGCTAAGACCTTCGGAAGAACTTACCCGTTCTTGATTTAAAGAACAAGCCAAATAGAAAACTTTTCAACTCTTGATTTACATAGGTTGATTGAATTCTTTTTTTGATAACGTGTTGGGTTTGATTGCTTTCAATCAAAACTGCCGTTCCATACCTCTTTGTTTTCTTTGTTGTCTTCCGCATTATCTTGTTTGTGTTCTTGCTTGTTCGTGATTCTTGGTAGAATAACGATCCAAAGGTGAGGGTTTCGTGTGGTTAAGGACTCAATCCAAGACCATTCGTATCAAATTGGTATCATAGCCCAAGTTTGTTCGTCAAAAATTTAGGTTTTTGCGTTTCTTCTTCTTCTTGGTTTTTAGCTTTTGTTGTTGCGTCGTTCTTGCTATTTTGGTGTCGTCCTTTTTGCTGCAGATTTTGCTTCGTCTTTGCTACTTCTTTTGCGTCCTTCTTGCTGTCCTAGGTCGTAATAGGTTCAGTTATTAATTTCATCAAAATCGCATGCCAATTCCTTGCTCAAATCTACCCGAAATTGTTCTTCATCTTGCTTCTCGTTCCTTGCGTCTTTTGTTGTTGCTTTCTTGCTGATTTTTTTTTGCTTTTTGCTGCTGGTTTTGGTGTCTACATTCTGCATTGTTTTGTTCATCATCATAGTGTGGAATTCTTGAGTCTTTGTTGCTGTTTCACGTCCAAAACATTAGGGTGTTAAATTAGGGTTTCTTCAAAACCCTAATTTCGGTTCTTAGGTCATAACTTCCTTGTTTCCTATCCGATTCTTGATTTTTCTTTTGTGTTAGTTTCATCATTGTGTCTACATCATAGTGTGTTTCGATCAAACTTTTATCACACTCGAAAAAGATAAGTTCTGGAACACTTTCTTGAACTTCTTGAAATTCTTGAAATTCCGAAGGCACTAAATTTTAAATCTTGAGCTTGATTCTTGTTATTCACATTAAATCTTGAATATTTTGTGGAATTGACATTTGCAAATTTGAAATTCTTGGAGATATATTGAGGTCTGGACACAAAAAAAAGAGAGGCCAAATTAAAAAAAAATAGGGCCAAATTCAAAAAAAAAATTGTCCTTCCTGAAAAATAGGTTCGGACGGTCATCAGCGTCCGAGACTTTACAAAAAAAGTGTTGTTCCAATAGTTTAGGTTCGGACGGTCATCAGCATCCGAAACAGGCGTCCGAAACTTTGCAAAAAAATTCAAGCCCCAGAAGTTTAGGTTTGGACGGTCATCAGCGTCGGAAACAGGCGTCCGAAACTTTGAAGTGCCATATCTTGCTCATTTTTAATCGGAATTCAGTGATGCAAATTGCATTCTCTTCATCATTGAGTCTACTTTCTAAATATCCTAGTTTTTGAAGCTATCAAGTTATACCCACACGTGTTCTTAAATACTCTTGTGACGTGATTTTGCTTAAAACTTCTTTGATTTAACTTGTGTGAAACTTGCTGTTGAATATTTTGGTTGAGACGTGTTCTTATAATCATTGAACCAGTAAGTTCCATAGTTTGAGAGTATTAGTTTAGGGTATACACGAGAAAAGCCCAAACACTAGAGAGGAGTGTACCTACTCACCCATATTGTAAGAACCTGAGAGGACTACATTGTTGTTTTCTTCTTAGTTTCTATACTAACTTGCAGGTACAATGGAGGGAGATGATAAAACACCTAAAGGTGTTAGACCTATAACCGAAGCCGAGCAAAAGTTTGCTAATGAAGTACTTTTTAATATGTTGCAAAAGATCAATCTCCGGCTTGATAATTTGGAGTCTAATTCTAAAGGATCAATCTCAAGGAAACTTAAACTTGAAGAGGAAGCATCCGAGGAAGATATTGATGAGGAGGAGGTCTCGGATTCTCCAAAAAAATGTGACAAAAGTAAGATTTCAATTGGTTCTATTAAATTAACAATCCCTACTTTCCATGGTAAAGCAGATCCCGAGGCTTATTTTGATTGGGTTCGTGAGCTTGAGCACTTCTTTGAAGGCCATGATTACCCTGAAAAAGAGAAGTACAAACTTGCTTTTATGCACCTCAAAGATTATGCTAGTTTATGGTGGGATGAAGTTATAAGGTCTAGACGTCAAGATGGTGAAAGGCCAGTCAAGACTTGGAACCAAATGAAGATGCTTATGAAGAAAAAATATGTCCCTTCTCATTACAACTGTGAATTGAATAGAAAATTGCACTCACTTGTGCAAGGTACTTAATCGGTTGAGGAGTATTACCATGAGATAGAAGCTTTGATGATCAAGGCTAATGTGCAAGAGGATCCTGACTCTACTATAGAGAGGTTTTTGAGAGATATGCATTCTAATTTGGGTTATCATGTGGATGAACTCCTTGACAAAGGTATTGTTCGAGAGTCTCTAAGTCCTTGTTCAATTCCTATTATTTTAGTTCCTAAAAAGGATGAATCTTGGAGAATGTGTGCTGATTGCCGTGCTATTAATAAGATCACCATTAAGTATAGACATCCAATTCCTAGACTAGATGATATGCTTGATGAATTGCATGGTTCTTCTATTTTTACCAAGATTGATTTGAAAAGTGGATACTACCAAATTCGCATGAAAGAAGGTGATTAATGGAAAACGGCTTTTAAAACAAAGTATGGGTTGTATGAATGGTTAGTTATGCCTTTTGGTTTATCTAATGCACCTAGTACTTTTTTGAGGTTTATGAATCATGTTTTTCGTCACTTTATTGGCAAATTTGTTGTAGTATACTTTGATGATATCCTTATTTATAGTAAATCACTTGAAGAGCATGTTGAACATCTTAAGAATGTGTTTGCTATATTGCGTGAGAACAAATTGTATGCTAACCTCAAAAAGTGTTCTTTTTTTTAGAATCTATTATCTTTTTGGATTATGTTGTTAGTTCTCAAGGAATTTCAGTTGATGAGTCAAAAGTCAAAGCTATTATAGAAAGGCCGAGACCACAAAATGCTAGTGTTTTTAGAAGTTTTCATGGATTAGCAAGTTTTTATAGGAAGTTTGTTATGGACTTTAGTTCTATAGCTGCACCATTAAATGAACTTGTTAAAAAGAATGTCACTTTTGTGTGGAATAAAGAACATGAAAATGCATTTAACACACTAAAAAATAAATTGATTCACGCCCCCTTGCTTGCGTTGCCGAATTTTAATAAAGCTTTTGAGATACACTGTGATGCCTCCAGGATTGGTATTGGTGCTGTTTTGATGCAGGAATCAAGGCCCGTGGCTTACTTCAGTGAAAAGCTTCATGGGGCAGTTTGAAGTATGCAACTTATGACAAGGAGTTGTATGCTTTGGTAAGGTCATTACAGGTTTGGCAATATTATTTATGGCCGAAAGAATTCATAATTCATTCTGATCACGAAAGCCATAAATTTTTGAAGACTCAAGGTAAGTTGAATAAAAGGCATGCTAAATGGTTAGAATTCATTGAATCTTTCCCATATGTGATTAAATACAAGTCCGGACATAAAAATGTTGTAGCTGATGCATTGTCCAGAAGGTATACTTTGTTTACTTATTTGCATGCTAGGTTACTTGGTTTTGAATTGATTAAAGACTTGTATAAGGAAGATAAAGATTTTGCCGCCACCGATGATCTTTGTGTGACAAAACCGAATGGTGAATTCTATGTGCATGATAATTTCTTGTTTAAGAAAGATAAATTATGCATTCCCCAATGTTCCATTCGAGATTTATTTGTTAAAGAAACCCATGGGGAAGGGTTAATGGGGCACTTTAGTATTGCTAAAACACTTGCTGTTTTGAATGAACACTTTTATTGGCCTAACATGATTAAAGATGTTAAAAGTGTTTGTGATAAATGCATTGTGTGTAAACAATCGAAATCTAAAGTAAAGCATCATGGTTTGTATCAACCTTTGCCTATTCCTAGTCATCCTTGGATTGATATTTCTATGGATTTTGTACAAGGTTTGCCTAGGTTACGCACTGGTCATGATAGCATATTTGTTGTAGTTGATGGATTTAGCAAAATGTCACATTTTGTTGCTTGTTCTAAGTCTAATGATGCTACACATATTGCTGATTTGTTCTTTCAGGAATTGTTCGTTTGCATTGGATTCCTAAGAGTATTGTTAGTGATAGAGATGTTAAAATTTTATCCCACTTTTGGCGTACTCTATGGAATAAGTTAGGCACTAAGTTGTTATTTTCTACTGTTGCACATCCACAAACAGATGGACAAACTGAAGTAGTTAATCGCACTTTGTCTACTTTACTTCGTGCTCTCATTCAGAAAAACTTAAAGAATTGGGAAAGTTGTTTACCTCATATTGAGTTTGCTTACAATAGGACTGTTCATAGTGCTACTAATCTTTCACCTTTTGAAGTTGTGTTCGGTTTCAATCCTAGAACTCCTTTAGATATTTTGCCTTTGCCTATTAATGAGTTGTTAATGATGAAGGTAAAAAGAAAGCTGATTTTGTTAGGGAGTTACATGAAAGGGTTTGCCAAAACATACAAAGGCGAAATGAGCAATATGCTAAGGAGGACAAATAGAGGTCGAAAACAAGTGATTTTTGAACCAGGAGATTGGGTTTGGATTCACTTGAGGAAGGAAAGGTTTCCTTACAAGAGGAAGTCTAAACTTCATCCAAGAGGAGATGGTCCTTTTCGTGTCTTGGAAAGGATAGGCGACAATGCTTACAAGATTGAACTTCCAAGTGAGTATGGCAATGTGTCATCTACATTCAATTTTACTAATTTATTTTTGTTTGATGTAGGTGATTCGAGGACGAATCCTTTCGAAGAGGGAGGGAATGATAGCAATCCATCCATGTCCATGGTGCCAAGGCCGAGTTCTCATCATCTATTGGTGAATCTTGATGGACCAATGACAAGATCAAGGAGTCAAAGGATGAAGGCAGCCTTGCACAATTTATTGTCATCACATTGTGAAGCTATGAAGGCCGAACCATCTCAAGAAGGAGTACTTTGGCATGTTTCTTCAATAACAATTCATGATCCACCTTGAAAAACTTGCTTAAGGTCGAATGTTCAAGTCCATGAAGAAGGCGTGCTTTTGTGCTTCATATGGATCACGCCATTTTAATTAATTAGGGTTTATTTGTTAAGTCCATTGAACATTATTTTTGGGCTTAATAATTGATGTTATGTAATAAGTTGCTTGGCCCAATTATCTTGCATGATAATGGCAAGTAAAAGTTTAGGAAACTTAAAAAGTCAAATTGGTTTTTGCTTCCTGGAGTTTAGGAAAGTAATCTCCTACTTTTTAGGAAAATTTAGGAAAGTGATTCCCTAAATTTTAGGAGCTTTTAGAGTGTTTTCTAGAAGTCAAAACCGTGTGGTTTTTGTTCTTTTAGTAGGATTAGGAAATATGATTGGCAATTATCCCACATTGGAAAAATACCAATCATCAAGACTTTTTGTAGCCTTTAAAAAGGCAAGCCCTTAAACGATTTTTAATATATGAAATTTGAGAAAACTTTAGCTTTGCTAAATTTATTTGCAGCTGTGAAAAGTTGTGAAGAACGTGATTATTCAATTGATTTCAGTTGAATGTTCATAAGACCCGTGATTCTTAAGTTAAGACCTTAGGAAGAACTTACCCGTTCTTGATTTAAAGAACAAGCCAAACTGAAAACTTTTCAACTCTTGATTTATATAGGTTGAATTGAATTCTTTTTGTGATAACGTGTTGGGTTTGATTGCTTTCAATCAAAACTGCCGTTCCATACCTCTTTGTTTTCTTTGTTGTCTTCTGCATTGTCTTGTTTGTGTTCTTGCTTGTTCGTGATTCTTGGTGGAACAACGATCCAACGGTGAGGGTTTCGTATGGTTGAGGACTCAATCCAAGACCATTCGTATCAGTTCTTCTCTAGATGAATGCACACTTAGACAGTCACGCGATGCAAGAAAACGTTTGTAATAAGCAAGAGGGAAAATAAATTCCCTACAGTCCTAAGCCATAGTTAGCATGTCAACCACACTACGACCTAGGCCTTCTGACAGTGTCCTTTCCCATGTCGAGGCCTAAGGACGTTGGTTTAAACCCGCAACATTCCAATCCACTGTTCCTAACAAGTCTAGCACTCAACTCCTAAAAACTTCCCATGGCGAGGCCTGAATTTAAGGTCAAATGCACTTCCTAGCAACAGAGGATTTCTTTTACACTCTAACCTTATGATTCCGTAATCTATAATTGGCATGGTGACCGCATCCTAGAAGACGAACATGCAAAACAAGTGAAAAGACTCGATTCACACTTCGATTCTCATTCCACAATATTCACAACAATTACAGGGTGAATACATGAAACTTTACTGAAATTCACAAACACAGCAGAGTATGATTCAATTCTTAAGAGATTACGTTATTTTCACCGTGTTATCTAAAGTAGACATTCATCCATTAGAACCCTAGATCATCACACTTTTAGCCAGAGAAATCCATTTTCATCTCATATTCATCACAATACAACATTGAACAATTCATTCCCATTAAAGTGGACAAATTTACCGATTAAAGTGCGTAGAATTGTCAAATGCTTCGTCAATTGAGAATTAAAATGCAGTAATCCGTCTAAAGGTGCGATCAGAAATGGAAACGGAGAACAATCTCTAGAGAGAGAAAATTTCTCTCTCTAGTTTCTAGTTTAATCTGTCCATCTCCTCCCCCCTAAAATAATGACCAATTCCCCTATATATAGAGGTTACAAAACGTAAACAATACACAAACGTAAAATGAACACCTATTTACGTAAATGCCACTAAAAAAGATAAACTACCCACAATGCAACTTGTGCAAAACATCCATCCACGCCTTTGAGCCTCGGACTTCTGCGCCTTCATCGTCTCCAGCGTGCCTCCTTGCTACCAGCGATCACACTTTCCCAAACCTATGTACAAAAGAAAGAACTTCAAATAATTAAAAAACAATTTGTCAATCGAATTCCATGATTCCACTACGACACATCGCCACGATGCGTTGTAGCACAAAAACTTCTCCACTACGACGCATCTTGACGATACGTCGTAGTGTTAACCCTCCAATGGCGACGCATCGTGAAGATGCGTCGCCGTTCAAAACGGTTCTAGGGCGACGCATCCTGGTGTCAGTGTGGGTGTAAATGCTAAGAATGCTGGGAAGTGTGTGAAGAGTATGTTAAAAGGCTTGTAGTGAAATGAATGCATACAGCAAATGGAATGATGATTGTGTGCAAAAATAGTGAATGCTAGTGGTGCATGAGGTGTATAAAGTGTGTAAGCTAGGTGTAAACGATTCCACATGCTTCATCTTTCTCCCCCATTTAGCCCCTGATTCATGCCGAGTCTCAGAAACTATAGAACATCCTTGTAAACAAGACTCTTAGCTAAACATAGCACTTTGAATCAATCTATTTGGAGCTATGATGAGGAAGTTATGATCATTTTACTGAAATGTGGCAGTGCTATGTGTGCTGTACGGATGCAGCCGCGCGCATGCGCGCACGGCTGGTGCGAGGTCGCAGCGCGTATGCGCGCGTGGATGGTGCTGCGAGGTCACCGCACGCGTGCGCGAGCGAGAATGAGCGCTTGTGCAGGAGAGTGTGCGGCGACCTGGTACCTGATGTGCAAGGAGTGTGCGGCGACCTGCGCGACGATGTGTGCTAGCTTGTGTGGCGAATTCCAACCAAAATCTGGCCCTGATGCCTTGTGAATTTGGCACAAATTAAAACATGAAAGTTGTAGCCCTAAGTCTTAGCTTTCCTTAGCCGTTTGAATCCCTCAATTCAGAGATCGGACAAGAACGTTATGACCAAAAACCTGAAGTGTGGCGAGGAGAAAATTTCATGGCGACGCATTGTCATGATGCGTCGCCGTGCAATGGTTTTCATGGTGACGCGTCGTCAAGATGCGTCGCCGTGCAATGGTTTTCCTTCAGCACAATGTTCCACATCTATGCAATATATGTGTGTCTTGGGTTTCGAATTGGACTTTGTGTTAAGCATAAGAGTTGTAATGCTTTCTCTTGGCTTTCCATAGGTTTAAGAATAAGCATCATTAGAGGTCTGTAACTCAAGTTATGAACAATCTACCAAACTATGGCAGTGAAGTCAACACTGAAAACCTGAAGCAGTGATTGCAAAGATGCTCTCATTTCTCTTCCTTGCACACCGAATTAGAAGAAAGTTAAAACATATGAATTGCAGTACACGCAAAGGGCTTTCCAGAACATTCAAGATCTCATCCTTTGGATTAGTATTGAGAATGTTACACTCAAATGAAGTGCAATATCCGTTCTGCCCAACTACAAAATAAGCATATTATGGCATTCTTCAAACTCCACAAACTTAATATCAAACCTTTTTTCTTTCCTTGTTTTTTAACCTAAGACACACATTTATCTCATTTAATCATCATTTTTGTTCTTTTTCTCATTTTAGCACACCAAGTTGTAAACCACATAAATGCACAAAATAACACATAACACCACACAAATGCATGAAAAACAAGACAAAAGCTAAGTGAAATAAGACATATAAGTTGGTATAAAACCAACTCATCAATTTCCCCCACACTTGAACTCTTGCTTGCCCTCAAGTGAGACTTACACTCTTCACTTCATCCTTCGACCTATCATTTGCATTCATCACATTGTCCCCTATTCACACTACCATTCCCTAAGTTCATGAAAATTTTTCACACATGCCAAAAACCAACCACAATTCCCATGTTACCAAACTCCCAAAATTCAGCACACATTATCAACCAAGGCATAATGAATAAAGACCAAAATATCATGCGTGCATGTGTGTGATGAGGAAAACCGAATCCATTTGCTCTCTTTCTATGTCAACTCCTTAAAATCTTGCCTACTTATTTATTACACAACAATCTTCTTGTCCACACACATGAACTTACAGCACACGAGATCAATGGTAACCTAATGCACATTGGTGCTTCTATTGGATATTATCCCTTTTCTTTCATCTTGCACTTTGGTGCATTCATTTGTCACACACATTAGTGCATGGCTGCCTGGGTCTTGTGGCTTTTTTTTCCCACTTAAACTTTACGCCTGGGTTTTATGGCTGTTTTTTCCCAAATATGCATGCCAGGGTATTACCGCATTTCATTCCCAGTTGCCAAAGGCTTTTATTACCAAATCCTTTCTTGTATAACTACTTGCTCATATGTGTCTTCAAGGGACTATCCATGAAAGAACACCAAAACATAAGGAGAACACATAGAAAAAGGCAAACTCAATTCAGGCTTCCTCCTATGTCGATTGATATTGTTTTGCATGGCATATCTATCTCACTTTAACATCATGCCTTGGCCAACAAAATATTCAAAATGCATCAAGTTCGGTGCCATAGACAAAACATTTCGCATGCAAACACAAAAATTTAAAATGATGAACTTGGATCATGGCATAATGACTTCGAAGACAAGTGCCCAAATACAGAATGATTGGACACTATTTTCCAACACTCACACACACATTCATCTCATTTGATTCATTTAATTCCAGCACAAACACTACATTTCATTTAAGCCTAACACAACCTTATTATTGCACAACACACGTACAAATACTAACATCTCCCAGCAACTCAACACTCAAAATTTCCATGGATAGACAAGTGCTGTCACAAAATTCCAACTACACATAACTTGTGTTCAAAACCATCACTTATTCACAAAAATTTTAAAATTTTGCTAAAATTTGCACAAAAATGAAAAACACAACATATAAGGGATATAATATGCAAAAGCTCCAAATAACACCACAAAACTAAAACTTAGCATGCTTTGCAACACATAGTACAAAAAAAATTCATTCATGAAAGAAAGTAAGCATATAAAGTCCGAAAGACACAAACCAAAGCAAACATTCACTCCCCCACACTTAAAACTTACATTGTCCTCAATGTATAGTAAAGATAGGTTTAGGAGCTCCCTTGTGTTGATATATCCTGAATTGCAATGTTTGCTTGGTGGAGTGTCTTTGTCCATAGTGCTCTCACGCATGAAAAATGTTCTGCACATGGTGAAACCAAGCTAATTAGAAATCACTCACTCAAGTACACTACATGTTGGTGCAAGGTAAACATGACATGGAGGCAGCATGCAAGCAAAGTGTCACACCATATCTAGGAGTCATGGTGGTGTAAAGTATATGAAACTAATAACACTAAGTGGCACATGCACAATTCATTCTTGAAATGTAAAATAAAGTGATTGTGTGCAGCATGGGAATGGCACATGGCACCACTCCCCCACACTTAGCCTTATGTGTGCAAGGCCAATTTCCCTTGCAACTTCCTTCATGTGCATATCTTGAGAAACATGAGTAGCCTTATTGAACATAATAAAATGCAAGAGACATAAAGACCAACTTAACTAAAATGCGTTATTCAAGGTAAAGTGAAAAAGAAAAAGTTCTAGATTTCTTAAGTCTCTAGCTAGACTTTATTCATTAAGCTTTCTTATTCAAGATTCGGAATATCCATCTTTGTACCAGAAAAATGATCTTTCAAAAGCACTCTTCTTCTTCCTATAAGGCACTTGTAGAATATTTTCAAGGAGATGTTTAAGCTCATACACATAGGGAGCAACCTCTACAAATTTCACTTCGAACCACTGAGGCTCCCCAATTGGAAGCACCTTATTTACTTCTTCCACTATTGTAGGCTCATCATTTTCTTCTTCCACCACACTAGGCACATTAATCCTGCAAGGCTCAACCAAGGGTTGTACATCCATGGTCACAACAAACCCATCAGTAAGTTCGAAAATGGATGTATCAACAAAGCAATTTTCCACCATGTTAGCTATGTCATTAAATATTTTCACATCTTCATCATCTAAACTAACATCAGTAAGCTAAAAAATTGATGCATCAACAAAGCAATTCTCCACCATGTTAGCATTGTCATTACACATTCGCACGTCTTCATCATCTAGACTAACATAGGGAATTTCTTGAGTCTTTTCTTTGTTAACAACACATAAAGCATTATCATGAATGAACTCGGGTATCTCATTTTCCATTTCTTGTGAGTCACCAATTAGACTATTAGATTCTAATATTTCAGGAGTTGGTGCCTCAATAAAAGTTTCAATCAATGTGTTGACATTCTCATTAGCAATTACAACATTGTCTTCATTCATGATAGCATAATGATCATCAAGATGCGTCTCTGTATAATTCACAAGGCAAGAAATAGGAGAAAAATCTAATGAATGGCTATCAATATCATTTGGCTCATGGAATTCCATTAAATTAATACAAGACTCAGCATTAGACACACTTCCCATCTTGTCACTAAGAAAGCACAAGGCTCTAAATTCATCAATATCAAACTCATCATCGGAGACCTCATTCTCAATAGAAAAGCTAAAATTTGACTCATGCCACAAAGGTTTTTCAACAATGCATTTTCGTGAGACAACCTCAAAATTTGTAGATTCCACCTCTCGGTGATGCTTTTCACCACATTTAACATTAGCTTTCATTTCAAAATGATATTCCTCAGGAATTGGCATTCTAGAAATAAGGGGTGTACCTTGTGGATAGCATGATGCATATTGAATTGGTAGCTCACTTTGTTCTCTCACATTGCCCCATGATGCATCTAGTTGAGTACTCCTTTGATGGCTTCTTGAAAACTCTTCTTCTTGAGAGAAATTTATTTCTTCCTTTTGTGAGCCTCTATCAAATCTTTCCAAGAGTTGAGAAAACATGTCCTCCACAGATAGTCTTTGGTTTCCAATGAGATACATCTTGTTGCTTTGTGATTGATTGTGCCAATGCTCCTTATATGGTGGTGGAGAGAAGTCCCCAAAAATTCTAGGTGTTGGTTGTGTGTCAACCACCCCAAATGGTGGGCAAAAATGATAAGACTCAAAATAGTCTCCATCCCACCTAGACATACTTGGGTACTTGTAGGTGTACTATTCTCCTTCAATTGAGTTCCAGTATCCTGCAGAGTTCCACCGAGTTCATGAATGAATTACCAACACCGGGAACATTCCTCAGATTTAGCACTTAATTCATCAATTCAAGTTCAGCAAGTTGAGCAATTTCACAATAGCTTCCAGCCACCCAAATCAAAGTTCCTCACGATGCAAAAATTCAAACAAAATGATTTATCAAGTACGTGATTTACCAACAGCAACAAATAAGAGTACCAAATATTCAACAATTAACTCAATATGTAAGGTCCAGATGGCAATGGTGGCTCTAAGGCAATTAAGAAATAGTCCACTGTCCACCACCGTCATAAAATCATTTCTAGTTATTGGATGTGAAGCAAAATAAAGGCCAGTCAGTAGAGTAAATAAAGGCTGTAGATTTACCATTACCAGCTCCAAGTTCGGACTGTCACAGCCATTGTTTGTTACCTATGTTCAGTATTCCAAGATTCCAACTTTACCTTCGGATTTGGCAATAGTGCTTTAGCTGGAGCAACAGGATCTTCGATTTGGTCAACTCAACATCGGCTAGTTGAGTTGGTAGAACAGCTGGAAGGCCCGGTTCTTGTATCTTCGGGATCGATTTGGCCAGTTTGAAGGAGAGCTTGAGGCAGCCTTTGTTGTTCAGCTGGAGCTTCAAGAAAACAATGGAAAAAGTAACCGGAGCTATGAGCTACAACCGAAGTTAGCTTCACATGAGGATGAGTTGTGAATAGGAGTAGCTGAGTTGTGAATAGTAAAAAAGAGATCTCGAAAAACATCCGACATGTGAGAGGAGTCCGATCTACTTCCGGATTTACAACTGAAGTTGAGGAGCTGGAGGACACTCAGAATGCTCGATCTACTCTTAGCTGGTTGTTGGTGTGAGGAAGTTATTTCAGTTTGTTCTGATTGAATTGAGATTGTGAAGTCCATTGTTTGCCCGAACAGGATTTTGATAGAAAGAAATGAAAAAAAGATAAATGAAAAAAATCCGAAGAATTTTATCTATATTGTTTGCCTAAACAGTGGCAAGGAAAAGAAATAACAGCAGCAATAAAAAATGTGATCTGCTGATGGAAGCAAAAAAAAAAAAGAAAAGTGATGTGAAAAAGCAGAAAAGGAATGAAAAGTATTTGCTGTGCTGAAGTTACTATGAGAATTTATTGATTTTGAGACTTGGTGCAATACATGTGTGGGGATATACTTGAGTGTGTTCCTTACACCTTTGTTTGTTCTATTTTTAAGCCTTTTAGACAATCTTAAACCATGCCTTGTTGAAACCCTAGCCCCATTACGACCTTTGTAAAGACCTTTTGATTTATGTTCAATTTTAATGTTATGATTGTCTTGTGACATAATTGCAAGTTTGTTGAAGTTTTCCTTGTGTGATTTTATTGAGTGACTGAACCCAATTCTATATATCTTTTGAGTGCTTGGAGTGATCTTGGAGAGTTACTCGGAGTTTGACTTGGAGGACTTGATGATGCACGAGTTTGTTACTTGAATTAAACCTAACTTTTTGGAAAAATGCATTGTTTGGCTGGAGTGATGCTTATTTAGTGAAGATGGTTATTTGTTTGTTTAGTTTGTTTTCGTTTGAATGCTTAGGGACAAGCATGATTTATCCTCCACTATACCAGTTGGCTTTACCAGAGATCTTTCAGCCAATTGCAACGTGACAGTAACAGGACGAATCTTCATGCCTAGGCCAACATCCACAACTATTGAAAGAGGCATGAGGTTGATCCCAGCTCCCAAATCACAGTGGGCCTTTTGAAAATGTCTTTTGCCTATTGTGCATGGAATTGTGCAGCTACCAGGGTCCTTCAACTTAGGTGGTAAGCTTTTTCCAACCCAAGCTCCACTACACTCAGTTAACACCATGGGAACTTCACACTGAATGATTTTTTCCTTGTTGGAGATGAGGTCTTTAAGGAACTTCGCATACTTTGGCACAGCACTTATCAAGTCCAGAAGGGGAAGACTTACATGCATTTCATTGACTATATTCAAGAATCTATCAAATTGTGGTCCTCTCTTTGGCTTTGCCTTTACTCTTTCAGAGAATTGAGGTTTAGGCGCGTATTTTGGAAAATTATAAGGACTTGAAAACTCCATCATTTTCTTATTTACTTCATTCTTTCTATTGTCTTGCACCTCCTCCATCTCTGGTGCCATGTCCTCATTGGCACAACTTGTCTCAAATTGAATAATTACTTCCTCAATAACACCCCCCTCATCTTCAGGCTTAGAGGTCTTATGCACTTCCTTACCACTTCTCTGTGTAATTGTATTACACACTTCCTTTCCTTTTGGATTCAGAATGGTGTCACTTGGAAGTGATCCATTAGGCCTGTGATGCACAACATTGGCTAATTGACCCAATTGCATCTCAATATTTTTCAAAGTAGCTTCATGATGTCTCACTGTAGTTTCCAATCCACCAAACCTTTCTTCATTCTTGTCCATCTTTTCCATGAGCTTATGGAACATGTCCTCTACTGATGTCTTCTATTGCTCTGAAGAACTTTGTTGATGATCAAAACCTGGGGGTGGTTGGGTAGATCTTCTTTGCTCATTTCCATAGTACTGGCTTCCTCCTTGAGTTTGATTTTGATTTACCCAACTACTTTGGCCTCCACTTCCATACTATCTATTATTGCCTCCAGAATAGTTGTTAGGATATTGTCGCTTGTTATAGTTATTCACGTATTGAAGAGACTCAGTTGTAATGGCACATTCATCCGTTTGATGATCACCTTTACACAATCCACATGATAACATAGGAGCTTTAGCTTGTGTAGCTTTCAGAGTTTGCACTTGCTTCGCTAAGGCTTCAAACTTGGCACTCAAAGAAGTTTCCTCATCAAGATCTAGCACTCCTCTCTGCCTTCTACTATGAGGTTTCCGTGTCTCAAGAAAAAGGTACTCATCTTCAGCAATTTGGTTAAACAATTCTCTAACCTCCGGCACACTCTTACCCTTTAATGCACCGTTAGCACAAGCTTTCACCATCATAGAAGACTCAGCTGTGAGGCCTTTGAAAAATGTGTTCAACTCTCTGATTTCACCAATGGTCATGGTTAGGATATTGATGGATTAGGTCATATAAACGCTCCCAGGCTTCTCTGAATGTCTCGCCATCCTGTTGTTGGAAATTCATTATCTCCATTCTCCTTTTTTCCAAATTCGCAGGAGGGAAGTATTTGGCCAAAAATTTCTTTTGCAATTCATCAAAGGACATTGTTTCATTTGCTCCCCCAATACTCTTGAACCAATGCTTAGCTTTACCTCGTAAAGATAGAGGAAACAAAATTCTATGTACTTCACTTCGATCCACTCTTGGAAGCTTAAAAGTACTACAGAGGCCTAAGAACCAATCGAGGTGATTGTTGGGATCTTCATTATCAAGGCCTTGAAAGAACTGCCCTTGAGTAATCATTAAGACAATTTGTGTCGGTATATGGTAACTCTCAACGTCTATATCTTGCTGGTCAAAGCCATTTTTGAAATTAATTGTGTAATGGTCGCCAAACCGTGGTGCTCGTACCCCTGGATTAGCCATTTTCTTTTCTTTCTGTATGCTTCTCAAGGTTTTTGGTAACTCGAGATCAAGTTGAAATTCAGGCTCTCCAGAAGACCTTAGAGACCTGGACATACACTAAGCAACACAAGTGACGTATGATAGAAAAGAAATGGTAGATCAAAGAAACAAGTATCTATTGCAAGCAAAAGAAACAAACAAAAGCAAAACACACAAGAATGTCAAGAAATCGAAGAAAAAAATTCACACAACACAAAACTGAACCAACAACTACAAGAACAATTGAGCAAATTCAAGGAACCGTGCCTTCCCCGGCAACGGCGCCAAAAATTGACAAGCGTGTCTTGTACTTGCAATTTTACCCTATTCACTAATGTAGATATGGTGAGAGGGATCGTATCCACAGGGAAGGGGATGGCTTCTTAGAATTCAGTATTTGTTCAGAGATAGTCACAAGGAAAAGTTCGCAAGAAATTGAATACTAATTAATCAAAACAGAGAACTTGAAAGTAATGCAAGAAACAAAATCAATGAATGTTGTGTAAAATTAAATGACAAGAATGATATCCTAGGGTTTAGGTGCCGGATGATCGAACTAATAGACTACTTGAATGCCATGCAATTGCCACACAAGAAACACAGAGAGGAGATAAAATTGCCCAGGAACATAGAATACAATTAGCATGGCGACCGCATGTTATCCTACACTCCCTGTCACCACTCTCTCCTATGGCGAGGCCCTAGAGTGATGGTTGAAAAACCGCAACATCTCAACTGCCCAAGACTAGCTACTCTATCATGAAAATCCTGAGGTTTTCCCATAGCGAGGCCTAACCTAGGTTCGTTTGTCGCGTTAGCCTTAGATAGTCTCTCTCACTCTATTCTAATGATTCAATGAATTTCGACCGGCATGGCGACTGCATCTCGATTCATGAGCAGAGAAAACAAGTGAGAAGACTCAATTTTCGCACTTTAGGTTCTCATCTCATGCATTCCTTACTCCTAAATTTGATTGTAATCCCGTTTTAGCATGGCGACCACAACCGAGGCGAAAATCAGTCAATAAGAGCATGAATACATAAAACTTAACAAGATTCAAGCGTTAATTTCAAGTACGATCTCAATCTTCACGGATTGTACCAATTGCAAGGCATCGCATAGTCTAATTGCACAATCATCCGGTCTCCATCCTAAGACAGCACAGATTAGCCGCGAAACCTCATTCTCATATCACGATCTTTACAATCAACTTCAAGACAATTCATTTTCAAATAAATTGGAAGAATTTACCAGCAATTGTGCAAGAATTGTCAAAAACTCTGTTAATTGCAAATGAGAATTCCGTGCTCAGTTCACAAGTTCAATCGGAATCACGATCGGAGAAGAAATGAAAGAGAGAGAAAATCTAGAGAGAGAAGTTTTAGTAAGAGAATAATTCCCGCTCCGAAAAATCAAAAATCTGTTAAGTATCTAGAATGATCTCCCTAAAATTTCTTAACTAATCCTCTATATATAAAGGCTACAAAAATGTAAACATTACGCAAACGTAAAATGAGCATATAACTACAAGAATGCCACTACACGTAACAAACAAGATGTTCACGAAACATGTGCACAAATGTGAAACCCGCCTTTGGCCTTGAAACTCCGCGCCTTCATCAGCTGCACTGCGCCTTTACATCCCGCGATCGCACGCCTTTGGCATACTCCGCACGCCTTTGAGCCACTGTCCACCACGCCTCCATCAACCTGCAACAAAATATCCAGCGGCCAACACTTAGCCGAATTCGAGCAACACCAAGATCATATACAAAAATTGCCCAAAAATGTAGCATGCACATGCTCTAAATGGCGAGACCTCGTTACGAGGTCTCGCCACTCAATCTAGCAACACGGAGAGACCTCGCTATGAGGTCTCGCCGCACAACTCAAGCAACCGGCGAGACCTCGCGGCAAAGCAAAATCCCCGAGACCTAGTAGGCGAGGTCTCGCCTTGTAAGGTGCAAGTGTGCATTGAGAGTGTAACGTACACGTAGTGTACAACCGAACCAGAATAAATGACACCTAGTTGAAGCATGAAATGTGGTGAAGAGTGAAATACGTGTGAAGTTAATGTTGTGAAATGTATGAGGTAGAAGAGAGAGATGTATGGAGATTGTGATGTTTGCAAAACACTCTCAATCATAGAATGGAAAATGAATGTATGAACCGGAAAACGTCGAGAAGCAAATAATGCCGTGTGAACTTCATAACATAACCAACAAAGTACATCAACATTGAGCAATGAGTGTACAAAGCATGAGTGACATAAGGTGAGTTGAAAAGTGAGTATGTATGAATACAATGGAATAACATGCAAGTGATAAAATGATGAATGCCCATGTAAATACGTAATGCCTAAAGAGTGAAAATGCAGCGTGAGAAGGCTCCATGTGAGTGTTAGTGAGTTGTGTGTGTAGAATGAAAGCTCGCCACATGGATGTGTGGCGAGGTGTGTGAGAACTCACCGCATGATCATGCGGCGAGGTGCATGTGTGCAAGAGCTCGCCGCATGCACCATGCGGCGAGGTGCTTGTGTGCATGAACTCACCGCATAAGCATGCGGCGAGGTGTGCCCGTATGCAGTGAAATGAGTGCAAGTGTGCGGTGAGCTGAGTAGTGCAATGTGAGGTGAGTGCTCGTGTGCAGCAAAGTGTGAGTGCTTGCCGCATGATGTTGCGGCGAGGTGTGCGAGCTCGCTAATGTGTATATATGCATGTGTTGGTGCAAGGATGTACAATGACGCCAATTTCTCAATGAAACACAAGTTTGCAACTACCATTCCTTGATGCCTCATTTTCCAAGCTCTTAACATGACAATTCATGTACACAACATAAACTCATCTTTCACTCTTTCTTCACAAACATCAAACCATACCCACACACTCCACAGAAATCATGATGACAAGTTAAACATCACTTCCACTCCATATACACCTAAATCACACAAAACATCTTCCCACAATATATATTTTCTCACATCATACTTCATATAATCTTAACTTCTTTAACTCATTCCAACCATAATGCTACCCAAAATGCACCCAAACCAACAAAAGTCGAGTGAAAAATGACACAATTACGTCAGTATAAAACTGACTTATCACGCATCTCCAGTGGCAAGAAAGGGTCTTCCAAAAATGATAAGCACTTCAGGGTCCTCTTCCATGTCCAGCACAATAAAATCGACTGGCAATGTGAATTTATCTATCATAATGAGCACATCTTCCACCATGCCAGTAGGCTTCACCAATGATCTATTTGCCAATTACAAAGTTATAGCCACAGGACAAACTCTCTCACTCAAACCAACATTGATAGCAATGGAGAGGGTCATGAGGTTGATTCCAGCTCTAAGATCACATAATGCTTTCTCAAAATACCTTGTGCCTATATTGCATGGGATGCTACAACTGTCGGGATCCTTCAACTTAGGCGGTAAATTATATGCTACCCAAGCTTGGCTACACTTTTTAAGCATCAGTGGCGCCTCATATTGAATAATTTGTTCATTATTGGATATAAGATCCTTGAGAAAGTTTGCGTAGTTAGGCACCACACTCACCAATTCAAGAAGAGGTAAGCTGACATTAACTTGTTTTACCACATTTAGAAATCGATTGAACATGCGGCCCTCTCTTTGGTGGTGGTTTCACTCTTTTAGGGAATGGAGATCGAGGAGCATATTCTGGGTAATAATAAGGGCTTGGTAGCCCTCTAATCTTTTTGCTCACCTCCTTCTCTTCATTATTCTTCACTTTCTCCCTCTCAGGTGCTAAGGCTTTATGTGAACAGTCTATCTCAGGTTCAACCACATCATCGTCTCCAACTTCATTAGTGTCACCTCTTGCATTGGTAGTTCCTGGCATGAGCTTTCCACTCCTCAAGGTAATAGCATTGCACTGCATTTGCTAACTGCCCCAACTGCATTTCGATGTTTTTGAGTGTGGCCTCACGATGTTTTACAGTTGCCTTCAAATTAATAAATCTTTGCTCATTTTTGTCCATCTTTTCCATGAGACAATGGAACATGTCTTCTATTGAAGGTTTTTTTGGCTCTGAAGCATTAGGTTGATGTTCAAAGCCTTGAGGTGGATTTGTAGATCTCTTCTGATCATAGCCCTGATAGTATTGTCCTCCTTTATTTTGATTTTGTAGCCCCCAAATGCCTGGTCCACCACTCGTCTGTGTGATGCTCTCCCTTGCACAAGCCACAAGAAAGCACTGGAGTTTTTGCTTGTGTGGCCTTCAACGTCTGCACCTGCTTAGCAAGAGCTTCAAACTTAGCACTTAGGGAAGTTTCTTTATCAAGGTCTAAGACGCCCCTTTTCTTTCTTCCATCCTGCTTCCTAGTTTCATGGAAAAGATACTCGTCCTCAGTTATTTTGTCAAAGAGTTCCCTTACTTCTGGAACACTCTTGTCCTTCAATGCTCCATTGGCACACGCTTTCACCATTGATGTGCGAGTGCCGTGGCTCGTCAATTTATCCTAAATTCACTGAATATAGTAGCAGTGAGCTAGGTTTCGTTCCGCAGGGAAATAGTCGATTCAAGAAGTTTGATATGCTCAATTATGTTACCAAAATATAACAAGAGTAAAGGAACACTGATTACAAAAATTAACAAGAAGTAAACTGGTTTGACTCCACACAATTACGAATTTAAATGAACACACAAGTATGGCTCAAGGAAGTAAGAACAAAGTTATCAAGAAAATAAAGCTGATAATCTAGGCTACCTCCGGGTGAATGCAACTTCTCATACATGTAGTATTGCTAACATACAAGCAAAACAGATGAGGAGAATCACAATTGCAAACAGAAATAATAGCTAGCATGGTCACTACACTATAATTTTAGTCTCCCAACACCATCCTATCCTCTGGTCAAGCCTAAGGATGGTGAAGTGTGATTAAGCTGTCTCAATTCCCCACTCAAATTACTCAGGCATGAACGCCTAGAATCTCCCATAGTGAGGCCCGATCCTAGCTTGTAAATTCATCATTTGAGTATGAGAATCTCTTATCACCTTGTTCTTAGGATGATACAGACTCAAAGCTTCCTATGACGAGGTCTAGCCTTAATATCTGTGCAAATTCAAACAGGTTTAAGAACTCAAGCATTCTCAGGTTCTTATTCATGATTTTCATCCAAATCTTACAAAAGAATACTCAATTCAGCATGACGACCGCAATCGAATCTCATTTCATCAAATTCAGATCAAAAGCATGTACTCAACAAGTTTTTTCAATTCATAGCTGAGAATTTCCATTTCTTATAATAGATTGTTAGTTCTACTGCACAATTAAAATTTCGACCTAGCATTCACCCACAGTATCCTAGATTATCATACAATTAGCCACGAATCTCCATTTCAGCTTCACAATCAACAAATTGGAAGATTAAACAGTTGATAATCGTTAATTGGAAGAGTTTACCAATTAAGAGTCTTAAAAGTTTCCAAATGCCGAGAGGATTGTTACTTTTCTTCTCAATTTCAAGGAGATGTATATTGATGGAAGCAAATCTTTGATCGGAATAAAAAATGAAGCAACAATCTTAGTGAGAGAAAGTAGAGAGAGAAAGTGGATCTCAAGAACACTTCCCGCTCTTCCAAAATCAAAAGTCGGTTACAATGTGGAAAAATGTGAGTAGTGAAAAAGTTAATCAATCCCTACATGTTAGCTACCTTCCCTATATATAGATTTGGGAAAACGTAACTAATACGCAACATAAAATGTATCATATATTACAAAAGTGTCCTTAAGGGAAGAAACTAAAAATCAGCCAAAAATGTCAAAAAATTCCAAGTTTGAAAAAGTATTCAACACTCCAGCGCCTTTGATGTTAATTTCCAGCGCCTTCATCAACCTCAGTCACGAGCCGCATGCCTTCAAGCTTAATTTGTCGCGCCTTCGTTGCCTCTGACTGCCGAGTGAAGAAATCAGAATTGAACCACGCCTTCAAGCCGCAACTGAACACGCCTTCAGCAAATCAGCGAGCCTTCAAGAATCTAGCGTTTTGAATTTCACGCCTTTCCGCCAAAGCAAACCGCGCCTTCATCTGCCTGAAATTTCAGAGAATCAGAAGTTAAACACTTAGCCATTTTTTAGAAACTCAAGCACAAAGTTCTTCATGGCAGCATCTTCCCACCAATATTTGATCATGATGCATTGTGCATTAAGGAAAACGTAAAGCATGAAAGTTGTAACACTTTGTTTTAGCTATCCATAGCCATCAAAATCACCCAATTTGGAGCTACAACGAGAAAGTTATGATCAAATTACTCAAGTGTGACGAAGCTTAAAACCTATGAAGCAACTCTCAACACTTTGCCATTTTTTTCACACTCTCCAACAATTTAGCCTACGACATGTCGTAGGCTAAATATTCATGTTCCAGAATTGGTCTACGACATGTCGTAGGCCAAATTTCCATCTCCACATTTTTGTCGTGGGCAAAAAAATCACTCTTCAAGATCGGCCTACGACATGTCGTAGGCCATTTTCTGCCTTCTTAAGTTTGGCCTACGACATGTCGTAGGCCAATCTCTTCTTGTTCTCGGCTGCCTAGTTCTTTCTATACCAAGTTGTGTGCCTTGGTTTGTGAAGTTCATTGTGCAATCATGAGTGGTGTGCCAAGGTTCAAATGTGTGGCATGAGTTTCATGGCAAAGTTATGGCAAGACTAATGCATAAGTGTTGTGCATAAATGTTGTCAAGTTGGCAAGGCTTGGCAAGATTGATTGGCAAGGTCTGGCAAGTTCTTGGCAAGGTCATGGCACAATGATTTTTGGCACATTGGTTTGGCAAAGCTCGGCAAGGTCTTGGCACAATGGTTGGCCGAATTGGCAAAAAAAATGTTGGCAAAGTATCCATTCCAACACAACACCATATGTTCATGCCAAATAAGTGTGTCTTAGCCTCTGAGTCTGACTTGGTGGTGAACTTAAAAGTTCTAGATCTTCCTCTTAGCTTTCCAATGGTGCCAGAAACACCACCATTGGATGCCTAAAACACAAGTTATCATCAAAACACCAAACTGTTGCAGGCAGGTAAAACCCTAAAAAACCCTAAAAACCCTAATGAATGGTATTCCAAAACGAACCTCATATTTCATAGCCTTACACACACAATTAGAAAATAGTTACAACATAAGAAATGTAGTGCATTCAAAGAACTTTTCAGAACACGAAATAACTCACCAATTGGGTTAATATCAAGAAGGTTATGCCTAGATGAATTTCACCAACCAAATCTGCCAAAACCCTAAATTTAGCTTACCAATTTCGGTTTCATCCATTTCCTAATTGTTTTGACCTCTCAACCTTACCAATTAACATCAAGCACACAATTGCCTAAATTCATCATCAATTTTGGTCTCTTTTAACCATTTTAGTACAACCAATTGCCAACCACATAAATGCACCACAACAAACAAATCATTGCCCTAACTTATGAAAAACAAGTCAAAAGCCAAGTGGATTAAACCATTTAAGTTGGTATAAAACCAACTTATCAAATTCCCCCACACTTGAACTCTTGCTTGCCCTCAAGCCAAGATACACACAATTTATCCCTTTTCATCACCCATATTCAAACACTTTGTTCATACATCCACCTTGACTACATCCAAATTCATCAAAACGTTTTTGCACACACACAACTTTATACTTTGATGGTTCATGGTACCTAACTTTCAGATTTCAATACAAATTATCAACTAAGGCACAATGAATAAAGACCAAAATGTCATGCGTGCAAGTGTGTGCTGAGGAACGTGCACTTTATCTATTCCTTTGTTATACACCCTCTAGCTAGTCTCACATACCATCCAATACATGCTAATCTCTTTGTCCACTCTTATGAACATGCAATCACAAGATAAATGGTACCTATGCATACATTGGTACTCTATGGGACATTGCCCTTATTCTGCACATTAGTGCTGCACATTGGTGCACATATTGATGACTGAAATAATGCCTGGGTTTTATGGCTTTTTTCTCCAAATTTGATTGCCAGGTTCTTATGGCTTTTTCCTTCCCAGTTTGCCAATATGGCTTTTTCTCCCATATCATTTCTTGTGCAAGCACATGTTCATAAGAATCCCAAATTGACTAACCATGCACGAATTCTGAAAACACCAGATAAATGCATAATAAACGGAAACGAATTCATACACATTACCTCCTATGTCAATTGAGTTTTGCATGGCATATCTATCTTACTTTAACATCGGGCCTTAGTCAGCAAAATATACCAATTTCTTCAAACTTAGTACCAAGAACAAAAATTTTCACATGCAAGATTCGAAACAAGTATAGTGATGAACTTGGAATAAGCCAAAGTGCACTAAGAACAAAGTTTCACATACAGGGTGATAACTCATTTTCTCAATTTGATCTTTCTTATTCACTCTCTTTTTGCACTCTTCTTCCTCTTATCAAGACTATAGGTTCAAAACATTACCAAACCGTTTTCTTCTCACCAACTCACATCATAATTCAAACCCTTGCACACAACACTACGCACTTTAATTTCATTGATTCAAAATGTTGCACACCACCAAACCCGAGAGACATAATACATTAAAACCCTTACAAGTAGCAAACTACATACTGCTTTCTAATCACTCAACAATACAATAAGAAAAACTTCACACTAAGCTCTTAACGTTTCCTTCTCCATGGCATTAGCAAATCATCATAGCAACAATCTTCAAAGAGACACTTCAAATTTTAGCAAAGCACCATTTTACAAGATTCATCAAAGTCGAACAATTCCATTCTTCAGCTTCACAAAATTCTTCACTTCAAGAAACTTCACCTAATCTTCAACTCAGCATATCTCAATCAACATGAAAGTCCAGAAATCTTCAAAATCACTCCCAACTTCAAATCCCCCTTTTCACAATATAAAGCACCCGCATGTATAAAAAAAAAATTTCAATCAACACAATCAACCCACAAAGTATCAGACAACATAGCAACCACAGCACACATCACACAAAATTCCACCCCCTCCCCCACACTTAAATTAAACATTGTCCTCAATGTGATAAGCTAAGAGGGAGGAAGGACTCCCTGAGAGGACGATGATGGAGCTGAGGAAGAAGGAGATCCAAACGCAACTGGTGTGGAAAGAGATTGTCCATCCAAAGAGGCCGTAGGAAATGAGGGCACACCAATTGACTGTGGCACATAATGAAAAGGGCCATGCACAGGTCCTTGAAGGGGTTGGCCTGATGCTATCAATGGAAACCTTGCAGCTGGTGCAAACTCTGCATTTGGTAGGAATATAGGAGTATGAGGCATAGGAGGTATACGACCAAATGTGGGTAACGGATGTAAAGAAGGGCTTGCTGTCACTCCAGGTGGAAGCTCGTGCACGGCACCACTAACCATATCACATGACAGATTTGGGATTCGGTACCCTGCTAACTGTGCCGAAGTTGGAGTTGGCTTCGGAGGTCCTGAATCTGAATGGTAATAAACCGTCATCTTGTTACACCTATCGAGCTCTCGCTGCATGCACACTTGCCTATGATATAACACTTCAAATTGCTGCTGAGCCACCGTGGATAAATCATCAAATCTATGCTCCATGTGTTCAGCCTGTGACGTCCACTCCTGTTGCATATTGTCAAAACCTTCATGCATATGTTCCATCCTTTCATCTATGTTTCTCGCACCATCCTGTAGCCGATCTATCCTATCCTGTATGCCTGAAAAGTGATTTTCAACTGAGAGCTGGAAACCCTGAATTACTCCTTGAAGAGATGCAAAATCAAAAGACTGTTGCCCTTGATCTGTAACATAAGTTGGATTTTCACTCTCCACCCGAGATGCCTCTGCACTTGAAATCCTCGCTTGCTCCAATTCCTTGTCCTGTGCCAAGTATTTTAAGTAGAGTTGTTCAGGAATGGGAGACTGCATCCTCTCCCAAGCACCAAGCTGATCATCCACACCTTGTGCCACACAAAGCTCCTGAATTAGTAAAGGAAAATACAATGCTTTACTGTTCTGGGCAGTTCCATCTTTGATGCTCGCAAGGATGATTCGTCCCACGTCAATCTTGCGCTTCCTTCGGATTGTAGAAATTAAGAACAACTGGTTCCGAATCACCTCAGTTCTTTGTCAACTTGGCATGAGGCGAGACAACACAAATAACAACCATATTTTCACGTCACTTTTCAAGTATTCATTCCGAATATGCTTATGTTCCCCCTTTGAATTATGCTCCCAAACTGCCCCAGGATGTGCCAACTCTTTCATCAAAGCTTCATCCAATGCCTCATTGGTTGGAAATTTGATCGGATCCTCAGGATAATCAGGTGTGCCCAAATGTGCGTTGATAATCTCGCTCGTGATTTGAACCCAAATGCCTCTCACATAGACAGCTCCATCTCTCGGAGATCCTGTATTTGCATAGTATTCCCGTGCAATGCTCACATTGCAAAACTCAGGGGCAACCGTAAGCTTCTCATGGAATTTGTAAAATTTAATCAACTTCTTAAACGACCATATATACACATTGAACCCGCGTTCAATGTGTATATATTTCATATTGAACCCTTGTTCCCAACGTCTTGGCATCCTCATCAACCAACAGAGCAACCTCAGGGACTCCTTTCCGTTTCTTAGGTGTCGGAGCTGGCATCGCATATTGCGGAGGTTCCTCAAACATTTGCATATCATCCGGAAAATACTCTGGGTCAGAATCAGTTTCATCGAGTGCTTGAGCTTTTCCTTTTCCCTTCTTTGAAGTTGTGGCTTTTCTTGAAGTTGAATCTTTCTTTGGTGCCATTTCTGTTAAAAAAAATAAATTCAGCTTGTCACATAATACTCAAAGCAAAACAATTATATTAAGAACATGGCTAAACACTTGCATTTTCTTTTATAAACACATTCCCAAAAACTGAAAACCAGCATTATAAGATTGTAAAAATCATCTAGGAGGCAAGCAGAATTAATTCACACATAAAACATCAAAGTTGTAGTGCACTCTTTAATCGAAATTTGAGGACAAGAATCATCCCATTTGAAGTCAAAATGGCCAAGTTATGGCTAAAATACCGACAGTCCCAAAAATGTTCAGATTCAGCATTTCCTCTGATTATAATTCATAACGTAAGCACACATTGTCCTCAAAATTAGATCATGCTCCAGGCAGAATTATCAAAAGTGCCACAAAAGAAATGTAGCCCTTCCTCTTAGCTAAATTTCACCACTGGAATCATCACATTTGGACATTCCATTTGCAAGTTATACCCAAATTACCGAAACTTGGCAAACCTGGCAGATTCAAAATCTCACACTCTTGATTTCACATGTACTTCACATTCAAATAGTTTTTTTTTCTAAGTTCCAGCCACAATTAGCAAAAATGTACAACATAAATATTGAAAACCATTATGTTAGCTAAAAGATGCAACTGGAATCTCCTCATTTCATCATTCCTAACTCAAGTTATGCTTGAAAAACAGCTACATGGCAAAGCTGGAGTAATCAAAAATCTGATTTTGTGATCATGCTTCCCCACACTTAACGTGCATTTGTCATTTGGCTATCAACATCATGTTTTCCATATTTTCAAAATCATGCCTTCACTTTCATTACTTTAACATTTCACTTGATCAACAAAGATTCACACCGCTTAAAGGAGGATTTGAAACATACCTTGAGAGGAAGCTAGAGTCAACTTTTTGAAAGAAATGAAGATTGCAAGATGAAGCTTCCACAAATGATACTTAGCTCAACAAGAATGGTTTTGTTCACTCTTGGCTTACATATTATACAAATGGTAATGGCATTTATAGACCAAGCCAACAATGAAACCCACCAAGACGTAAAGTGAAGACAACTTGCCACTCCTAGACAAACAAGCACTTCGGTCATGTGAACTATCCACATTAACATTCCCCACCAAACACTACAAACAAGCAAGTCATTCAAAATGTGGGACCCCATTGATAATCCAAGTCATGTGAACTTCTCAGCTTTTACCAATTCTTATGCCATTCACTCCTCACAAGACTACAACATCAACATTATTGCATGCACTCAATTCCGGTCAACTCACCTTGCACAACATGAATACAAGACAAGTCTAAAGCATTCAATCATTCAAAGCAACAACCCAATCACCTAAAGCTTCACGACTTAAACGGAACCATTTTACTTTAATGCTTGCAACTATTTCTTCTGCCGAACGCTTCTCAATCATGCTCTCAAATTGTCAGCTTTTCAGGAAATTAAATTCATGATCAGATATATTCAAATTGCAGATATCCTTATCATCAATGCAAGTGTGTGAAGTTGAAATCGAAAACCATGAATCAAAAATTGTAACAATCACACAAAATATTTACACACCAACTAGCACACAATCTCTTCACTTTAACACTACACTCAGAACATAACACAAACGCAACACAACACTCAGACCAAATGTAACATACTAAACATAATAATGAAATACTAACACCATGATATTATATACGCGATTCCATATGACAAACAATCTCCTTAACATCATCATGGTAACCATACATATTCAGAATGTAACTAAATCAAGACATCTTGGCGAAGCCTTCCCCCACACTTGCCTATGACACGGTCCCCGTGAACAAAATGAAACAATCCAGAACAAGGAACCTGGCCATCCACGTTTCACAAACCACGAGACAATCTTGCAATTCTTTCTTCCTCTTGTAACACAGGCCATTGAGGAGGTCCCAGAAAGTCCTTTGGGATTTTGAGGATTAGCATTTGATGTGATATCACTCCCTTGCTACGAGCCATGGCTGTTATCAGAGCTGGAAAATACATCGGTGCAAACTCACTTTTTTTGTGCCCGCCTGATAACCACTCTAAGATCAATTTCCCAACATCAATAGAGAAATCATGTAAAATAGCATAAATCAACAGAACTCGTTCTCTAGATGCTATATTGGTACGGTTAGTAGAAGAATCCTGGAATTGATAAACATTAACCATATTTTGGCCTCGGCTGTGAGTTCACTAGTAGGCACATATAAAGCCTCTTGTCGATCATTCCTCACCCATGTAGCACCAGGTAAAGTTACTGAAGCCACAAATGATCGGTATTCTCAGCTCTCAACAACCTACAATATGTTACGATAAAAATAGTCAAAAAGATAAAGCCTATTAATACTATGACGGTGACCCTAAATACTTTCCTCTCATGAACACTGAATGAACACCATTAGCTCGGGAGTTAGCATAAAATTCCCTAACTATGTCCATATTCATCCACAACTGAGGCTCGAGCAAATATGAGGACCACGACTGTCTGAAGATCACATCCTCAAATCTCCTAGAAGGATCCTGAAATGGTCGCTCAATCATAACTGATCTATTAGTAAAGCCATGGTAAAAGTTTTTCAGCAGAACATTAACAAATGTGGACAAATAGCAGAGCAACCTCAGGGACTCCTTTCCGTTTCTTAGGTGTCGGAGCTGGCATCGCATATTGCGGAGGTTCCTCAAACATTTGCATATCATCCGGAAAATACTCTGGGTCAGAATCAGTTTCATCGAGTGCTTGAGCTTTTCCTTTTCCCTTCTTTGAAGTGTGGCTTTTCTTGAAGTTGAATCTTTCTTTGGTGCCATTTCTGTTAAAAAAATAATTCAGCTTGTCACATAATACTCAAGCAAAACATTATATTAAGAACATGGCTAAACACTTGCATTTTCTTTTATACACATTCCCAAAAACTGAAAACCAGCATTATAAGATTGTAAAAATCATCTAGGAAGGCAAGCAGAATTATTCACACATAAAAACTCAAAGTTGTAGTGCACTCTTTAATCGAA
Organism: Ophiorrhiza pumila; assembly: GCA_016586305.1. NCBI lineage: Eukaryota > Viridiplantae > Streptophyta > Magnoliopsida > Gentianales > Rubiaceae > Ophiorrhiza > Ophiorrhiza pumila. Next base: position 16,012,661 of record BLIW01000011.1, read on the forward strand.
ATTTGAGGACAAGAATCATCCCATTTGAAGTCAAAATGGCCAAGTTATGGCTAAAATACCGACAGTCCCAAAAATGTTCAGATTCAGCATTTCCTCAGGATTATAATTCATAACGTAAGCACACATTGTCCTCAAATTAGATCATGCTCCAGGCAGAATTATCAAAGTGCCACAAAGAAATGTAGCCCTTCCTCTTAGCTAAATTTCACCACTGGAATCACACATTTGGACATTCCATTTGCAAGTTATACCCAAATTACCGAAACTTGGCAAACCTGGCAGATTCAAATCTCACACTCTTGATTTCACATGTACTTCACATTCAAATATTTTTTTTTCTAAGTTCCAGCCACAATTAGCAAAATGTACAACATAAATATTGAAACCATTATGTTAGCTAAAAGATGCAACTGGAATCTCCTCATTTCATCACCTAACTCAAGTTATGCTTGAAAAAACGCTACATGGCAAGCTGGAGTAATCAAAAATCTGATTTTGTGATCATGCTTCCCCCCCACACTTAACGTGCATTTGTCATTTGGCTATCAACATCATGTTTTCCATATTTTCAAAATCATGCCTTCACTTTCATTATTTAACATTTCACTTGATCACAAAGATTCACACACATGCGCTTAAGGAGGATTTGAAACTACCTTGAGAGGAAGCTAGAGTCAACTTTTGAAAGAAATGAAGATTGCAAGATGAAGCTTCCACAAATGATACTTAGCTCAACAAGAATGGTTTTGTTCACTCTTGGCCTTACATATTATACAATGGTAGATGGCATTTATAGACCAAGCCAACAATGAAACCCACCAAGACGTAAAGTGAAGACAACTTGCCACTCCTAGACAAACAAGCACTTCGGTCATGTGAACTATCCACATTAACATTCCCCACCAAACACTACAAACAAGCAGTCATTCAAATGTGGGACCCCATTGATAATCCAAGTCATGTGAACTTCTCAGCTTTTACCAATTCTTATGCCATTCACTCCTCACAAGACTACAACATCAACATTATTGCATGCACTCAATTCGGTCAACTCACCTTGCACAACATGAATACAAGACAAGTCTAAAGCATTCATATCATTCAAAGCAACAACCCAATCACCTAAAAGCTTCACGACTTAAACGGAACCATTTTACTTTAATGCTTGCAACTATTTCTTCTGCCGAACGCTTCTCAATCATGCTCTCAAATTGTCAGCTTTTCAGGAAATTAAATTCATGATCAGATATATTCAGAATTGCAGATATCCTTATCATCAATGCAAGTGTGTGAAGTTGAAATCGAAAACCATGAATCAAAAATTGTAACAATCACACAAAATATTTACAACACACAACAACTAGCACACAAATCTCTTCACTTTAACACTACACTCAAGAACATAACACAAACGCAACACAACACTCAGACCAAATGTAACATACTAAACATAATAATGAAATACTAACACCATGAATATTATACGCGATTCCATTATGACAAACAATCTCCTTAACCATCATCATGGTAACCATACATATTCAGAATGTAACTAAAAATCAAGACATCTTGGCGAAGCCTTCCCCACACTTGCCTATGACACGGTCCCCGTGAACAAATGAAACAATCCAGAACAAAGGAACCTGGCCATCCACGTTTCACAAACCACGAGACAATCTTGCAATTCTTTCTTCCTCTTGTAACACAGGCCATTGAGGAGGTCCCAGAAGTCCTTCAGGATTTTGAGGATTAGCATTTGATGTGATATCAACTCCCTTGCTACGAGCCATGGCAGTTATCAGAGCTGGAAAATACATCGGTGCAAACTCACTTTTTGTGCCCGCCTGATAAACTCTAAGATCAATTTCCCAACATCAATAGAGAAATCATGTAAAATAGCATAAATCAACAGAACTCGTTCTCTAGATGCTATATTGGTACGGTTAGTAGGAAGAATCCTGGATTGATAAACATTAACCATATTTTGGCCTCGGCTGTGAGTTCACTAGTAGGCACATATAAAGCCTCTTGTCGATCATTCCTCACCCATGTAGCACCAGGTAAAGTTACTGAAGCCAACAAATGATCGGTATTCTCAGCTCTCAACAACCTACAATATGTGTTACGATAAAAATAGTCAAGAAGATAAAGCCTATTAATACTATGACGGGTGACCCTCAAATACTTTCCTCTCTCATGAACACTGAATGAACACCATTAGCTCGGGAGTTAGCATAAAATTCCCTAACTATGTCCATATTCACCACAACTGAGGCTCGAGCAAAATGAGACCACGACTGTCTGAAGATCACATCCTCAAATCTCCTAGAAGGATCCTGAAATGGTCGCTCAATCATAACTGATCTATTAGTAAAGCCATGGTAAAAGTTTTCAGCAGAAGCATTAACAAAATGTGGACAAATAGCTGGCTCAAGATCAATTACCATCTCCTCATCAGCTGAAGAAGATGAAGAAGGAGAAGAAGTGGTTCCAGAATCTTCACTAAAGATAGCATATTCAAAAGGGTTCTGGTGGGGAGAATAGAAATCCATTCTTTGAAAATGAAAAATGACTAGCAAGGGAAGCACTATAGAGAGAAGAGGAATGAACATGCAAAACGAAGATGTGCAATTTATATGTATGACACCCTCACTATCCAACAAACACATGTTAATGACAGATCATAGCTTGATGTCCTTTCTTCTCAATAATTGAAACCATCCAATCAATCATGCATGCACGGTCACGGATTAACCAATCATGCATGAATGAACAACAATTCTTACCCTCAGAGCTGGTATCTTAGTTGTAAATAATGTAGATTCATTGTACCTCACACATGGATGAAAAGTGAAATTGTACTCCCTGCTTCTATCAATAATGCCCAACATCCTTCTGAGATTCTACAAAAAATATAGCCAAGTGATGTTATGAGATTGTGCCATAAATTGCTACTCAATACTACTCAAACTAGGATTAACAAAGAAAAGAAATCACAACAAATAAAACAAAGGAAGAAAATCAGGGTTGCCTCCCAAGAGCGCTTGGTTTAAAGTCCACAGCCCGACCGTGCATCATAGCTCAATTTGAGATGATAGGATCATCTAGGTATAGCTCATGTGGATCTCGTGCCACATTAGTGCTATCCTTGTCCTGAGAAGTTAAGTAAGGCTTTAGACGATGCCCATTCACTTTTCACACACATTGCCATTCTTGTCATTCTTGATTTCCACTACCCCATAAGGTTTTACATCAACACTCTAAAAGGACCACTCCATCTTGATTTCAATTTTCCAGGAAACAATCGAGTTTAGAGTTATAAAGCAATACCAATTGCCCTGAAACAAAATCTTGGATTGAATCTTGGCATCATGAATTCGTTTAGTCCTCTCCTTGTACAACTTGGCACTCATGTAAGCATTGAATCTGAATTCATCTAGTTCATTCAACTCCAAAATTTTTTTTGATTGAGCCTCAGACAGATTCATGTTCAAGGTTTGAATTGCCCAATACGCCTTATGTTCAAGTTCCACTGGCAAGTGACACTCTTTACCAAAAACCAATCGAAAAGGAGAAGCTCCAATTGGAGTCTTGTAAGCTGTTCTGTATGCCCATAATGCATCATCTAACTTCAAAGACCAATCTTTCCTCCTGCCTGGATTTACCACTTTTCAATAACTCTCTTTATCTCCCGATTGGAAATTTCAGCTTGGCCAGAAGTCTGTGGATGGTAAGCTGTTGAAACTTTGTGAGTAACACCATATTTTGCCAGCAAGGATTCAAAGAGCTTGTTACAGAAATGAGTCCCTCCATCACTTATTATAGCCCTGGGCGCTCCAAACCTATTAAAGATGTATTTCTTCAAGAAGGCAGTTACACTTTTGGCATCGTTATGAGCTAAAGCCACAGCTTCCACCCATTAGAAACGTAATCCACTGCCACCAGAATGTACTCCATACCTCTTGATTTAGGGAAAGGCCCCATGAAGTCAATCCCCCAGACATCAAAAATTTCTACTTCCAAGATGTTGTTCAAGGGCATCTCATTTCTGGAAGAGATGTTGCTAGTTCGTTGACATCGATCACATTTTCCAACCCAAATTCTGGCATCCATGAAGATATGTGGCCAATAGAACCCACATTGCAAGATTTTGAAGCCCGTCCTGGTTGATCCAAAATGACCCCCACAGGGTCCTTCATGGCATGCCTTTAAGATGTCCTCCTTTTCTTCTTCCTTGACACATTTTCTTATCACTTGATAACTGCAGATTTTATATAAAGACTTGTCTTCCCAAAAGTAATACTTAGCATCACTTCTCAATCTTTTCTTTTGGTCACTGGAATAATAGGATGGAATCTGGCCAGCAACCACAAAATTAGCAATCTCAGCGTACCAAGGCAGTGTCTGTTCACCCACTTTGAACACCTGCTCATCAAGGAAGTGTTCCTTAACCGAAATGTCAGGTGAATTTTGCTCTTGAGATTCCAATCTTGACAAGTGATCTGCCACAACATTTTCTGAGCCTTTCCTATCTTTAATCTCCACATCAAATTCCTGGAGCAACAAAACCCATCTAATCAAACGTGGTTTTGTTTCCTTCTTTGCAAGCAGATACTTCAATGCGACATGGTCCGTATAAACAATGACCTTTGATCCCAAAAGGTAAGCACAGAATTTATCAAATGCGAAGACTACTGCTAGCATTTCCTTTTCAATAGTTGTATAATTCATTTGGGCCTCATTCATTAGCCTGCTAGCATAATAGATAGTGTGAAACACTTTGTCTCTTCTCTGGCCTAAGACAGCTCCTAAGGCATAATCACTGGCATAGCACATAATTTCAAAGGGTTCATCCCAATGGGGAGTGACTATCACGGGGGCTTCCACCAATTTCATTTTCAAAGTTTCAAATGCCTCAACACATGTTGTTCCAAACTCAAACTTAACATATTTTTCTAAGAGACCGCACAAGGGTCTGGCTATCTTTGAAAAATCCTTAATAAATCTTCTATAAAACCCAGCATGTCCAAGAAAGATTCTGATACCCTTAACATTGGTAGGTGGAGGAAGTTTTGCAATGACATCTACCTTAGCTCGATCTACCTCCATTCCAGCATGAGAAATTTTATGGCCTAACACAATTCCTTCTTGAACCATGATTGACATTTTTCCCAGTTCAACACAAGGTTAGTTTCTTCACACCTCTTCAAAACCTTTGCCAAGTTCTCCAAACAACCATCAAATGTCATACCAAAGACAGAAAAATCATCCATGAATATTTCAATTATTGATTCCACCATGTCATAGAATATTGCCATCATGCACCTCTGAAAGGTAGCTGGGGCGTTGCAAAGACCAAATGGCATTCTTTTATAAGCAAATGTGCCAAAAGGACAAGTGAAAGTTGTCTTATCCTGGTCCTTGGGATCAATTGCAATCTGATTGTACCCAAAATAACCATCCAGAAAATAATAGAAAAGGTAGCCAGCAATTCTATCCAACAATTGTTCCAAGAATGGAAGAGGGAAATGGTCCTTTCTAGTTGCCTTATTTAGCTTCCTGTAATCCATGCAAACTCGCCAAGCATTCACCACTCTTGTTGCCAAATGTTCATTAGCCTCATTTTTTATAACCGTCACCCCTCCCTTCTTAGGGACGCACTGGACTGGACTAACCCACTCGCTGTCTGAAATTGGAAAAATCATCCCAAAGTCAAGCAATTTGATAACCTCTTTCTTCACAACTTCCATCATCTGGGGATTTAATCTTCTCTGTCTATCCCGTACTGGCACACAGCATTTTCCTCAAGCAAATCTTGTGCATACATAAACCTGGACTTATGCCTTTTATATCAGCAATTGTCCATCCAATAGCCAACTTATGTTTCCTCAAAACTTCCAAAAGCTTCTCCTCTTGCCAACCTTCAAGCTTCGAAGATATAACAACTGGCAATGTCTCATTTTCTCCCCCAAGAAAGCATATTTGAGATAAGGTGGAAGTGGTTTCAATTCCAGCTTTGGTGCCACCACAATGGAAGGTAAAAGCTTTTCATTCCTGCACAAATTCTCACTAGTCCTCACCTCAGTGGGAGTAAAATTTTCGTTAGCCAAAACAGTAGGTTCATGATCATGTTCCCCTACAGTTTCATGCATTTTAACTTCCACAACATCATTTTGCAATTCACAAATTGACTCTTCCAAATAACAACATTCAATGAAATCTTCAATTTCAGCAATAATTCTCTTATCCTCATCATCTAAATCAAGTTCAACAAAATTATCCTCACAAACACTTAACTCATCAACAATAAAAATCATGCATGTTGTTCACATTATTCAGAGAAGAACATGTTATAGCTTTGATAGCAAAACAAGACTCCATATTTAGAGGTTGCTTCATAGCATAGTTTACATCAAAAACCACTTCCTCATTGTTAATCCTAAACGTGACTGTCTTGTTTTTTCACACCAATCAAAGCATCACCAGTGGCTAGAAAAGGTCTACCAAAAAATGAGAGGAACCTCAGGATCCTCTTCCATATCAAGTATAATGAAATCCACAGGTAAAGTAAATTTATCAATTCTTACCAACACGTCCTCCACCAAGCCTGTAGGAGTCACCAAGGATCTATCTGCCAACTGTAGTTCACACTGCAACTGGTCGAATCCTTCCACTCAAACCCACATTTATTGCAATGGATTATGGCATCAAGTGATTCCAACTCCAAGGTCACAGAGGGCCTTTGCAAAATATCTGGTTCCAATCTTGCAAGGTATGGTACAGCTACCTGGATCCTTAAGCTTTGGAGGTAATTTGTGAACCATCCATGCTTGACTACACTCTGATAGCATCATTGGAACTTCACATCTCAAGATTTGCTCCTTGTTTGAAATGAGATCTTTTAAATACTTAGCATATTTAGGCATAGCTGTAACCAAATCCAACAAAGGAACATTGACATTCACTTGCTTGATCATATCCAAGAAACGATTGAATTGAGGCCCTTTCTTAAGTGGAGGTTTCTTCCTTTCTGGAAATGGAGCCTTTGGAGCATAATCTGGAAAGTTATAAGGATTGGAATTTTTTGTGATTTCATTTCCCACCCTTGCTGGTATTTCCTTCTTCTCAGACTTATTTTCTTCTTGCTCACCATTCTTCTCAAGTTCCACATCTATCTCAACTTCATCTTTTTGGTCCTCTTCTACATCATCACTCTTGTCTTCTACATGTTTGCTCCAGGCAACAATTTTCCACTCCTCAAAGTAATAGCATTGCATGCTCCCTTTGGGATTTGGTACTATGTCACTAGGAAGAGCACATTTTGGCCTCTGGTGTACAGCATTAGCAAGCTGACCAAGTTGCATCTCGATATTCTTCAAAGTGGCTTCGTGATGCTTCACAGTGGACTCCAAACCTCCAAATCTCTGTTCGTTCTTATCCATCTTTTTCATCAGCTTTTGAAACATATCCTCCACATTTGGCTTCTTTTGTTCTGATGTGCTAGCCTGATTATCAAAACCAGGAGGTGGTTGATTCATTGCTCTCCTTGAGTCATTACCTTGATAGTAATTTCCTCCTTGGTTCTGCTGTTGATTCCAATTGCCTTGGTTTCCACCATATTGTCTGTTGCCTCCATTATAATTGCTCCCAGAATAGTTCCCACCATATTGGGGTTTGTTACTGTAATTGTTCACATACTGAATGGATTCAGTAGTGATTGCACATTCATCCGTGTGGTGTTCCCCCTTCCATAGTCCACATGAAAGTACTGGGGCTTTTGTTTGAGTCGCCTTTAAAGTCTGCACCTGGTTGGCCAATGCTTCAAACTTAGCACTAAGTGAAGTCCTCATCTACATCAAGAACTCCTCTTTTCTCTTGACATGTGGCTTTCTAGTCTCTGGAAAAAGGTATTCATCCTCAGCTATCTGGATAAAAAGTTCACGCACTTCAGTCACAGATTTGTTTTTTAAGTGCTCCATTAGCACAAGCTTTAACCATTAAAGATGATTCAGAGTTAGGCCTTTGAAGAAAGTATTTAGCTCCTCCCTAATTTCGCCCAAGTCATGATTGGGGCATTGCCTAATCAAATCGTTGAATCTCTCCCAAGCTTCTCGAAATGACTCACTGTCTTGTTGTTGGAAGTTCATAATTTCCAACCTTCTATTTTCAAGATTAGCTGGAGGGAAGTACTTAGACAAGAACCTTTTCTGTAGATCATCAAATGACATTCCAGCATTTTGCTCCCCCAATACTCTTGAACCAATGTTTAGCCTTTCTACGCAGAGATAAAGGGAACAAAATTCTGTGAACCTCACCCCTGTCAACTCTTGGCAACTTAAAAGTGCTACATAAGCCGAGAAACCAATCAAGGTGATCATTAGTATCCTCGTTGTCAAGACCTTGGAAGAATTGGCCCTGGGTAATCATTGAGACTATTTGTGGAGGAATGTGGTAACTTTCCACATCGATGTCCTGATGACCAAATCGATTGTCAAAGTTTACCGCATAATGATCTCCAAACCTGGGTGCTTGTACTCCTTGTGCAGCCATAGCTCTTTCTTTGCTTTGCTTGATTCCTTAGATTTCTTTCCAATTCAAGGTCCAATTCAAATTCAGGTTTTCCTCTAGATCTTACAGACCTGGGCATACACAAACAGGGACAGCAAATGATATCAAGAGAACAAACGGATCAATCTGTAAACCAAACCAATACAAGATGGTAAAAGTAACAGAATCACACAGTAAAGAAACAAGATAACTAAATCAAAACAATAAAACACACAACTAAGAACAGAACAACAACAAATTCCAAGAACCGTGCCTAGTTTTCCCCGGCAACGGCGCCAAAAATTGAAGTGCGAGTGTCGTGGCTCGTCAATTTATCCTAAATTTACCGAATATAGTAGCAGTGAGCTAGGTTTTCTTCCGCAGGGAAATAGTCGATTCAAGAAGTTTGATATGCTCAATTATGTCACCAAAATATAACAAGAGTAAAAGGAACACTGATTACAAAAATTAACAAGAAGTAAACTGGTTTAACTCCACACAATTACGAATTTAAATGAACACACAAGTAAGACTCAAGGAAGTAAGAACAAAGTTATCAAGAAAATAAAGCTGATAATCTAGGCTACTTCCGGGTGAATGCAACTTCTCATACATGCAGTATTGCTAACATACAAGCAAAACAGATGAGGAGAATCACAATTGAAAACAGAAATAATAGCTAGCATGGTCACTACAGTATCATTTTAGTCTCCCGACACCATCCTATCCTCTGGTCAAGCCTAAGGATGGTGAAGTGTGATTAAGCTGTCTCAATTCCCCACTCAAATTACTCAGGCATGAACACCTAGAATCTCCCATGGTGAGGCCCGATCCTAGCTTGTAAATTCATCATTTGAGTATGAGAATCTCTTATCACCTTGTTCTTAGGATGATACAGACTCAAAGCTTCCTATGATGAGGTCTAGCCTTAATATCTGTACAAATTCAAACAGGTTTAAGAACTCAAGCATTCTCAGGTTCTTATTCATGATTTTCATCCAAATCTTACAAAAGAATACTCAATTCAGCATGACGACCGCAATCGAATCTCATTTCATCAAATTCAGATCAAAAGCATGTACTCAACAAGTTTTTCCAATTCATAGCTGAGAATTTCCATTTCTTATAATAGATTGTTAGTTCTACTGCACAATTACAATTTCGACCTAGCATTCACCCTCAATATCCTAGATTATCATACAATTAGCCACGAATCTCTATTTCAGCTTCACAATCAACAAATTGGAAGATTAAACAGTTCATAATCGTTAATTGGAAGAGTTTACCAATTAAGAGTCTGAAATGCTTCCAAATGCCGAGAGGATTGTTACTTTTCTTCTCAATTTCAAGGAGATGTATATTGATGGAAGCAAATCTTTGATCGGAATCCAAAATGAAGCAACAATCTTAGTGAGAGAAAGTAGAGAGAGAAAGTGGATCTCAAGAACACTTCCCGCTCTTCCAAAATCAAAAGTCGGTTACAATGTGGAAAAATGTGAGTAGTGAAAAAGTTAATCAATCCCTACATGTTAGCTACCTTCCCTATATATAGAGTTAGGAAAACGTAACTAATACGCAACATAAAATGTATCAAATATTACAAAAGTGTCCTTAAGGGAAAAAACTAAAAATCAGCCAAAAATGTCAAAAAATTCCAAGTTTGAAAAAGTATTCAACACTCCAGCGCCTTTGGTGTTAATTTCCAGCGCCTTCATCAACCTCAGCCACGAGCCGCCCGCCTTCAAGCTTAAGTTGTCGTGCCTTCGCTGCCTCTGACTGCTGTGTGAAGAAATCAGAATTGAACCACGCCTTCAAGCCGCAACTGAACACGCCTTCAGCAACTCAGCGAGCCTTCAAGAATCCAGCGTTTTGAATTTCACGCCTTTCTGCCAAAGCAAACCGCGCCTTCATCTGCCTGAAATTTCAGAGAATCAGAAGTTAAACACTTAGCCATTTTTTAGAAACTCAAGCACAAAGTTCTTCATGGCAGCAACTTCCCACCAATATTTGATCATGATGCATTGTGAATTAAGGAAAACTTAAAACATGAAAGTTGTAAACTTTGTCTTAGCTATCCATAGCCATCAAAATCACCCAATTTGGAGCTAAAACGAGAAAGTTATGACCAAACTACTCAAGTGTGACAAAGCTTAAAACCTATGAAGCAACTCTCAACACTTTGCCATTTTTTTCACACTCTCCAACAATTTAGCCTACGACATGTCGTAGGCTAAATATTTATGTTCCAGAATTGGCCTACGACATGTCATAGGTCAAATTTCCATCTCCACATCGTGGGCAAAAAAAGTTACGTCCAAAATACCGAAGTGTGACAAGGTAAGCGTGATGCATCGTGGGCTTAAATACTAAGCCTGCGATGCATCGCGAAGTAGTTGTTTTCATAGTGATACATCGCCCGCTTCACATCCGAATTATATTTTTAGGTCAACATGAGAGTTGTAGAGCTTCCTCTTATCTTTCCATAGGTTAAGACTCAACATCATTGAAAGTCTGTAGCTCAAGATATCAACAATCTCCCAACCTGTGGCCAAAAGCTCAACATTCAAAACCCTAAAGAGGTGATCACTAGTTTGTCCCCATTTCTCATACTTGCCCTCAGAACTAGAAGAAAGTTAAAACATAAGAATTAAAGTACACTCAAAGATCTTTCTAGAACACCCAAGATCTCATCATTCGAACTAGTATCGAACGAATTACACTCAACTAAAGTAGCACTACCATTCTGCCCAAAACCCAAATGAACATATTATGGCATCCTTCAAAGTACACCAACTTCATATCAAACTTTGTAAGTTCTTTCCTCGTTCTTAAACATCAACACATATTTGCCTCATTTAATCATCATTTTTGGTCTTTTTCACCATTTTATCATGCCCAAGTTGCAAGCCATATAAATGCACACAATGGCACAAAGCACTACACAATTGTATGAAAAACAAGTCAAAAGACAAGTGAAATAACACATATAAGTTGGTATAAAACCAACTTATCACTAGATTATCTATCATTTCAAGAAGCAAGTCATGTTCTATGGTTAAAACATTGATAGCTAGGCCTTCTGGATGTGAATCAGTACTGGAAGTGGAACTATCAACATCATCGTCTTCGATTTGGTTAACGTGATTATCTTCACTGTAACCTGATTCCTCATCTTCTGTTTCAGCAAGGAGGTTTGATATCTGATTCAGAATATTATCGTCTATTTCCAAAGCAAGGATTTTTCTCCTGAGACGACAATATTGTGCTATGTATCCCGGTTTATGGCATTTGTGACAAATGATATTTGGCAAAGCTAGTCTTGGAAGTTGATATGGTTTAGGTTGTGAATTGACTGGTTGTGGTAAAGGTTTTTGTTGTCTGTAGGTGATGCGAGCTGTCATTACTCACCAATTTTACCCTAAACTACTATAGTAGTAGTAAGAGGGATCATATCCAAGGGGAAGGGGATGGTTTCACGAATTCAAGTATAAGCTCTACTAAATATCACAAGAACAAGTTTGCAATAATAGGAACTAGAATAACAAGAACAACAAGCACAGTTAAAAGAAAGTAAATGCAAATGTTAATAGAGGGTGCTCTAGAGTTCTTGATAGCAATCCATCCATGTCCATGATGCCAAGGCTGAGTTCTCATGATCCATTAGTGAATATTGATGGACCAATGACAAGATCAAGGAGTCAAAGGATGAAGGCAGCCTTGCACAATTTATTGTCGTCACATTGTGAAGCTATGGAGGCCGAACCATCTCAAGGAGTACTTTGGCATGTTTCTTCAATAACAATTCATGATCCACCTTGAAGAACTTGCTTAAGGTCGAATGTTCAAGTCCATGAAGAAGGCGTGCTTTTGGGCTTCATATAGATCACGCCATTTTAATTAATTAGGGTTTATTTGTTAAGTCCATTGAACATTATTTTTGGGCTTAATAATTGCGGTTATGTAATATGTTGTTTGGCCCAATTATCTTGCATGATAATGGCAATTAAAAGTTTAGGAAACTTAAGAAGTCAAATTGGTTTTTGCTTCTTGGCGTTTAGGAAAGTAATCTCCTACTTTATAGGAAAATTTAGGAAAATGATTACCTAAATTTTAGGAGCTTTTAGAGTGTTTTCTAGAAGGCAAAACCGTGTGGTTTTTGTTCTTTTAGTAGGATTAGGAAACATGATTGGCAATTATCCCACATTGGAAAAATACCAATCATCAAGACTTTTTGTAACCTATAAAAAGGTAAGCCCTTAAACGATTTTTAATATATGAAATTTGGGAAAACTTTAGCTTTGCTAAATTTATTTGCAGCTGTGAAAACTTGTGAAGAACGTGATTATTCAATTGATTTCAGTTGAATGTTCATAAGACCCGTGATTCTTAAGCTAAGACCTTCGGAAGAACTTACCCGTTCTTGATTTAAAGAACAAGCCAAATAGAAAACTTTTCAACTCTTGATTTACATAGGTTGATTGAATTCTTTTTTTGATAACGTGTTGGGTTTGATTGCTTTCAATCAAAACTGCCGTTCCATACCTCTTTGTTTTCTTTGTTGTCTTCCGCATTATCTTGTTTGTGTTCTTGCTTGTTCGTGATTCTTGGTAGAATAACGATCCAAAGGTGAGGGTTTCGTGTGGTTGAGGACTCAATCCAAGACCATTCGTATCAAATTGGTATCATAGCCCAAGTTTGTTCGTCAAAAATTAGGTTTTGGTTTCGTTTCTTCTTCTTTCTCGTTTTTTAGCTTTTGTTGTTGCGTCGTTCTTGCTGTTTTGGTGTCGTCCTTTTTGCTGCAGATTTTGCTTCGTCTTTGCTACTTTTTTTGCGTCCTTCTTGCTGTCCTAGGTCGTAATAGGTTCAGTTATTAATTTCATCAAAATCGCATGCCAATTCCTTGCTCAAATCTACCCGAAATTGTTCTTCATCTTGCTTCTCGTTCCTTGCGTCTTTTGTTGTTGCTTTCTTGCTGATTTTTTTTTGCGTTTTGCTGCTGGTTTTGGTGTCTACATTCTGCATTGTTTTGTTCATCATCATAGTGTGGAATTCTTGAGTCTTTGTTGCTGTTTCACGTCCAAAACATTAGGGTGTTAAATTAGGGTTTCTTCAAAACCCTAATTTCGGTTCTTAGGTCATAACTTCCTTGTTTCCTATCCGATTCTTGATTTTTCTTTTGTGTTAGTTTCATCATTGTGTCTACATCATAGTGTGTTTCGATCAAACTTTTATCACACTCGAAAAAGATAAGTTCTGGAACACTTTCTTGAACTTCTTGAAATTCTTGAAATTCCGAAGGCACTAAATTTGAAATCTTGAGCTTGATTCTTGTTCTTCACATTAAATCTTGAATATTTTGTGGAATTGACATTTGCAAATTTGAAATTCTTGGAGATATATTGAGGTTTGGACACAAAAAAAGAGAGGCCAAATTCAAAAAAAAATAGGGCCAAATTCAAAAAAAAATTGTCCTTCCTGAAAAATAGGTTCAGACGGTCATCAGCGTCCGAGACTTTACAAAAAAAGTGTTGTTCCAATAGTTTTGGTTCGGACGGTCATCAGCATCCGAAACAGGCGTCCGAAACTTTGCAAAAAAATTCAAGCCCCAGAAGTTTAGGTTTGGACGGTCATCAGCGTCGGAAACAGGCGTCCGAAACTTTGAAGTGCCATATCTTGCTCATTTTTAATCGGAATTCAGTGATGCAAATTGCATTCTCTTCATCATTGAGTCTACTTTCTAAATATCCTAGTTTTTGAAGCTATCAAGTTATACCCACACGTGTTCTTAAATACTCTTGTGACGTGATTTTGCTTAAAACTTCTTTGATTTAACTTGTGTGAAACTTGCTGTTGAATATTTTGGTTGAGACGTGTTCTTATAATCATTGAACCAGTAAGTTCCATAGTTTGAGAGTATTAGTTTAGGGTATACACGAGAAAAGCCCTAACACTAGAGAGGAGTGTACCTACTCACCCATATTGTAAGAACCTGAGAGGACTACATTGTTGTTTTCTTCTTAGTTTCTATACTAACTTGCAGGTACAATGGAGGGAGATGATAAAACACCAAAAGGTGTTAGACCTATAACCGAAGCCGAGCAAAAGTTTGCTAATGAAGTACTTTTTAATATGTTGCAAAAGATCAATCTCCGGCTTGATAATTTGGAGTCTAATTCTAAAGGATCAATCTCAAGGAAACTTAAACTTGAAGAGGAAGCATCCGAGGAAGATATTGATGAGGAGGAGGTCTCGGATTCTCCAAAAAAATGTGACAAACTAAGATTTCAATTGGTTCTATTAAATTAACAATCCCTACTTTCCATGGTAAAGCAGATCCCGAGGCTTATTTTGATTGGTTCGTGAGCTTGAGCACTTCTTTGAAGGCCATGATTACCCTGAAAAAGAGAAGTACAAACTTGCTTTTATGCACCTCAAAGATTATGCTAGTTTATGGTGGGATGAAGTTATAAGGTCTAGACGTCAAGATGGTGAAAGGCCAGTCAAGACTTGGAACCAAATGAAGATGCTTATGAAGAAAAAAATATGTCCCTTCTTATTACAACTGTGAATTGAATAGAAAATTGCACTCACTTGTGCAAGGTACTAAATCGGTTGAGGAGTATTACCATGAGATAGAAGCTTTGATGATCAAGGCTAATGTGCAAGAGGATCCTGACTCTACTATAGAGAGGTTTTTGAGAGATATGCATTCTAATTTGGGTTATCATGTGGATGAACTCCTTGACAAAGGTATTGTTCGAGAGTCTCTAAGTCCTTGTTCAATTCCTATTATTTTAGTTCCTAAAAAGGATGAATCTTGGAGAATGTGTGCTGATTGCCGTGCTATTAATAAGATCACCATTAAGTATAGACATCCAATTTCTAGACTAGATGATATGCTTGATGAATTGCATGGTTCTTCTATTTTTACCAAGATTGATTTGAAAAGTGGATACTACCAAATTCGCATGAAAGAAGGTGATTAATGGAAAACGGCTTTTAAAACAAAGTATGGGTTGTATGAATGGTTAGTTATGCCTTTTGGTTTATCTAATGCACCTAGTACTTTTATGAGGTTTATGAATCATGTTTTTCGTCACTTTATTGGCAAATTTGTTGTAGTATACTTTGATGATATCCTTATTTATAGTAAATCACTTGAAGAGCATGTTGAACATCTTAAGAATGTGTTTGCTATATTGCGTGAGAACAAATTGTATGCTAACCTCAAAAAGTGTTCTTTTTTTTAGAATCTATTATCTTTTTGGATTATGTTGTTAGTTCTCAAGGAATTTCAGTTGATGAGTCAAAAAGTCAAAGCTATTATAGAAAGGCCGAGACCACAAAATGCTAGTGTTTTTAGAAGTTTTCATGGATTAGCAAGTTTTTATAGGAAGTTTGTTATGGACTTTAGTTCTATAGCTGCACCATTAAATGAACTTGTTAAAAAGAATGTCACTTTTGTGTGGAATAAAGAACATGAAAATGCATTTAACACACTAAAAAATAAATTGATTCACGCCCCCTTGCTTGCGTTGCCGAATTTTAATAAAGCTTTTGAGATACACTGTGATGCCTCCAGGATTGGTATTGGTGCTGTTTTGATGCAGGAATCAAGGCCCGTGGCTTACTTCAGTGAAAAGCTTCATGGAGCAGTTTGAAGTATGCAACTTATGACAAGGAGTTGTATGCTTTGGTAAGGTCATTACAGGTTTGGCAATATTATTTATGGCCGAAAGAATTCATAATTCATTCTGATCACGAAAGCCATAAATTTTTGAAGACTCAAGGTAAGTTGAATAAAAGGCATGCTAAATGGTTAGAATTCATTGAATCTTTCCCATATGTGATTAAATACAAGTCCGGACATAAAAATGTTGTAGCTGATGCATTGTCCAGAAGGTATACTTTGTTTACTTATTTGCATGCTAGGTTACTTGGTTTTGAATTGATTAAAGACTTGTATAAGGAAGATAAAGATTTTGCCGCCACCTATGATCTTTGTGTGACAAAACCGAATGGTGAATTCTATGTGCATGATAATTTCTTGTTTAAGAAAGATAAATTATGCATTCCCCAATGTTCCATTCGAGATTTACTTGTTAAAGAAACCCATGGGGAAGGGTTAATGGGGCACTTTAGTATTGCTAAAACACTTGCTGTTTTGAATGAACACTTTTATTGGCCTAACATGATTAAAGATGTTAAAAGTGTTTGTGATAAATGCATTGTGTGTAAACAATCGAAATCTAAAGTAAAGCCTCATGGTTTGTATCAACCTTTGCCTATTCCTAGTCATCCTTGGATTGATATTTCTATGGATTTTGTACAAGGTTTGCCTAGGTTACGCACTGGTCAAGATAGCATATTTGTTGTAGTAGATGGATTTAGCAAAATGTCACATTTGTGTTGCTTGTTCTATAGTCTAATGATGCTACACATATTGCTGATTTGTTCATTTCTAGGAATTGTTCGTTTGCATTGGATTCCTAAGAGTATTGTTAGTGATAGAGATGTTAAAATTTTATCCCACTTTTGGCGTACTCTATGGAATAAGTTAGGCACTAAGTTGTTATTTTCTACTGTTGCACATCCACAAACTGATGGACAAACTGAAGTAGTTAATCGCACTTTGTCTACTTTACTTCGTGCTCTCATTCAGAAAAACTTAAAGAATTGGGAAAGTTGTTTACCTCATATTGAGTTTGCTTACAATAGGACTGTTCATAGTGCTACTAATCTTTCACCTTTTGAAGTTGTGTTCGGTTTCAATCCTAGAACTCCTTTAGATATTTTGCCTTTCCCTATTAATGAGTTGTTAATGATGAAGGTAAAAAGAAAGCTGATTTTGTTAGGGAGTTACATGAAAGGGTTTGCCAAAACATACAAAGGCGAAATGAGCAATATGCTAAGGAGGACAAATATAGGTCGAAAACAAGTGATTTTTGAACCAGGAGATTGGGTTTGGATTCACTTGAGGAAGGAAAGGTTTCCTTACAAGAGGAAGTCTAAACTTCATCCAAGAGGAGATGGTCCTTTTCGTGTCTTGGAAAGGATAGGCGACAATGCTTACAAGATTGAACTTCCAAGTGAGTATGGCAATGTGTCATCTACATTCAATTTTACTAATTTATTTTTGTTTGATGTAGGTGATTCGAGGACGAATCCTTTCGAAGAGGGAGGGAATGATAGCAATCCATCCATGTCCATGGTGCCAAGGCCGAGTTCTCATCATCTATTGGTGAATCTTGATGGACCAATGACAAGATCAAGGAGTCAAAGGATGAAGGCAGCCTTGCACAATTTATTGTCATCACATTGTGAAGCTATGAAGGCCGAACCATCTCAAGAAGGAGTACTTTGGCATGTTTCTTCAATAACAATTCATGATCCACCTTGAAAAACTTGCTTAAGGTCGAATGTTCAAGTCCATGAAGAAGGCGTGCTTTTGTGCTTCATATGGATCACGCCATTTTAATTAATTAGGGTTTATTTGTTAAGTCCATTGAACATTATTTTTGGGCTTAATAATTGATGTTATGTAATAAGTTGCTTGGCCCAATTATCTTGCATGATAATGGGAAGTAAAAGTTTAGGAAACTTAAAAAGTCAAATTGGTTTTTGCTTCCTGGAGTTTAGGAAAGTAATCTCCTACTTTTTAGGAAAATTTAGGAAAGTGATTCCCTAAATTTTAGGAGCTTTTAGAGTGTTTTCTAGAAGGCAAAACCGTGTGGTTTTTGTTCTTTTAGTAGGATTAGGAAATATGATTGGCAATTATCCCACATTGGAAAAATACCAATCATCAAGACTTTTTGTAGCCTTTAAAAAGGCAAGCCCTTAAACGATTTTTAATATATGAAATTTGAGAAAACTTTAGCTTTGCTAAATTTATTTGCAGCTGTGAAAAGTTGTGAAGAACGTGATTATTCAATTGATTTCAGTTGAATGTTCATAAGACCCGTGATTCTTAAGCTAAGACCTTAGGAAGAACTTACCCGTTCTTGATTTAAAGAACAAGCCAAACTGAAAACTTTTCAACTCTTGATTTATATAGGTTGAATTGAATTCTTTTTGTGATAACGTGTTGGGTTTGATTGCTTTCAATCAAAACTGCCGTTCCATACCTCTTTGTTTTCTTTGTTGTCTTCTGCATTGTCTTGTTTGTGTTCTTGCTTGTTCGTGATTCTTGGTGGAACAACGATCCAACGGTGAGGGTTTCGTATGGTTGAGGACTCAATCCAAGACCATTCGTATCAGTTCTTCTCTAGATGAATGCACACTTAGACAGTCACGCGATGCAAGAAAACGTTTGTAATAAGCAAGAGGGAAAATAAATTCCCTACAGTCCTAAGCCATAGTTAGCATGTCAACCACACTACGACCTAGGCCTTCTGACAGTGTCCTTTCCCATGTCGAGGCCTAAGGACGTTGGTTTAAACCCGCAACATTCCAATCCACTGTTCCTAACAAGTCTAGCACTCAACTCCTAAAAACTTCCCATGGCGAGGCCTGAATTTAAGGTCAAATGCACTTCCTAGCAACAGAGGATTTCTTTTACACTCTAACCTTATGATTCCGTAATCTATAATTGGCATGGTGACCGCATCCTAGAAGACGAACATGCAAAACAAGTGAAAAGACTCGATTCACACTTCGATTCTCATTCCACAATATTCACAACAATTACAGGGTGAATACATGAAACTTTACTGAAATTCACAAACACAGCAGAGTATGATTCAATTCTTAAGAGATTACATTATTTTCACCGCGTTATCTAAAGTAGACATTCATCCATTAGAACCCTAGATCATCACACTTTTAGCCAGAGAAATCCATTTTCATCTCATATTCATCACAATACAACATTGAACAATTCATTCCCATTAAACTGGACAAATTTACCAATTAAAGTGCGTAGAATTGTCAAATGCTTCGTCAATTGAGAATTAAAATGCAGTAATCCGTCTAAAGGTGCGATCAGAAATGGAAACGGAGAACAATCTCTAGAGAGAGAAAATTTCTCTCTCTAGTTTCTAGTTTAATCTGTCCATCTCCTCCCCCCTAAAATAATGACCAATTCCCCTATATATAGAGGTTACAAAACGTAAACAATACACAAACGTAAACTGAACAGCTATTTACGTAAATGCCACTAAAAAAGATAAACTACCCACAATGCAACTTGTGCAAAACATCCATCCACGCCTTTGAGCCTCGGACTTCTGCGCCTTCATCGTCTCCAGCGTGCCTCCTTGCTACCAGCGATCACACTTTCCCAAACCTATGTACAAAAGAAAGAACTTCAAATAATTAAAAAACAATTTGTCAATCGAATTCCATGATTCCACTACGACACATCGCCACGATGCGTTGTAGCACAAAAACTTCTCCACTACGACGCATCTTGACGATACGTCGTAGTGTTAACCCTCCAATGGCGACGCATCGTGAAGATGCGTCGCCGTTCAAAACGGTTCTAGGGCGACGCATCCTGGTGTCAGTGTGGGTGTAAATGCTAAGAATGCTGGGAAGTGTGTGAAGAGTATGTTAAAAGGCTTGTAGTGAAATGAATGCATACAGCAAATGGAATGATGATTGTGTGCAAAAATAGTGAATGCTAGTGGTGCATGAGGTGTATAAAGTGTGTAAGCTAGGTGTAAACGATTCCACATGCTTCATCATTCTCCCCCATTTAGCCCCTGATTCATGCCGAGTCTCAGAAACTATAGAACATCCTTGTAAACAAGACTCTTAGCTAAACATAGCACTTTGAGTCAATCTATTTGGAGCTATGATGAGGAAGTTATGATCATTTTACTGAAATGTGGCAGTGCTATGTGTGCTGTACGGATGCAGCCGCGCGCATGCGCGCACGGCTGGTGCGAGGTCGCAGCGCGTATGCGCGCGCGGATGGCGCTGCGAGATCACCGCACGCGTGCGCGAGCGAGAATGAGCGCTTGTGCAGGAGAGTGTGCGGCGACCTGGTACCTGATGTGCAAGGAGTGTGCGGCGACCTGCGCGACGATGTGTGCTAGCTTGTGTGGCGAATTCCAACCAAAATCTGGCCTTGATGCCTTGTGAATTTGGCACAAATTAAAACATGAAAGTTGTAGCCCTAAGTCTTAGCTTTCCTTAGCCGTTTGAATCACTCAATTCAGAGATCGGACAAGAACGTTATGACCAAAAACCTGAAGTGTGGCGAGGAGAAAATTTCATGGCGACGCATTGTCATGATGCGTCGCCGTGCAATGGTTTTCATGGTGACGCGTCGTCAAGATGCGTCGCCGTGCAATGGTTTTCCTTCAGCACAATGTTCCACATCTATGCAATATATGTGTGTCTTGGGTTTCGAATTGGACTTTGTGTTAAGCATAAGAGTTGTAATGCTTTCTCTTGGCTTTCCATAGGTTTAAGAATAAGCATCATTAGAGGTCTGTAACTCAAGTTATGAACAATCTACCAAACTATGGCAGTGAAGTCAACACTGAAAACCTGAAGCAGTGATTGGAAAGATGCTCTCGTTTCTCTTCCTTGCACACCGAATTAGAAGAAAGTTAAAACATATGAATTGCAGTACACGCAAAGGGCTTTCTAGAACATTCAAGATCTCATCCTTTGGATTAGTATTGAGAATGTTACACTCAAATGAAGTGCACTATCCGTTCTGCCCAACTACAAAATAAGCATATTATGGCATTCTTCAAACTCCACAAACTTAATATCAAACCTTTTTTCTTTCCTTGTTTTTTAACCTAAGACACACATTTATCTCATTTAATCATCATTTTTGTTCTTTTTCTCATTTTAGCACACCAAGTTGTAAACCACATAAATGCACAAAATAACACATAACACCACACAAATGCATGAAAAACAAGACAAAAGCTAAGTGAAATAAGACATATAAGTTGGTATAAAACCAACTCATCAATTTCCCCCACACTTGAACTCTTGCTTGCCCTCAAGTGAGACTTACACTCTTCACTTCATCCTTCGACCTATCATTTGCATTCATCACATTGTCCCCTATTCACACTACCATTCCCTAAGTTCATGAAAATTTTTCACACATGCCAAAAACCAACCACAATTCCCATGTTACCAAACTCCCAAAATTCAGCACACATTATCAACCAAGGCATAATGAATAAAGACCAAAATATCATGCGTGCATGTGTGTGATGATGAAAACCGAATCCATTTGCTCTCTTTCTATGTCAACTCCTTAAAATCTTGCCTACTTATTTATTACACAACAATCTTCTTGTCCACACACATGAACTTACAGCACACGAGATCAATGGTAACCTAATGCACATTGGTGCTTCTATTGGATATTATCCCTTTTCTTTCATCTTGCACTTTGGTGCATTCATTTGTCACACACGTTAGTGCATGGCTGCCTGGGTCTTGTGGCTTTTTTTTCCCACTTAAACTTTACGCCTGGGTTTTATGGCTGTTTTTTCCCAAATATGCATGCCAGGGTATTACCGCTTTTCATTCCCAGTTGCCAAAGGCTTTTATTACCAAATCCTTTCTTGTATAACTACTTGCTCATATGTGTCTTCAAGGGACTATCCATGAAAGAACACCAAAACATAAGGAGAACACATAGAAAAAGGTAAACTCAATTCAGGCTTCCTCCTATGTCGATTGATATTGTTTTGCATGGCATATCTATCTCACTTTAACATCATGCTTTGGCCAACAAAATATTCAAAATGCATCAAGTTCGGTGCCATAGACAAAACATTTCGCATGCAAACACAAAAATTTAAAATGATGAACTTGGATCATGGCATAATGACTTCGAAGACAAGTGCCCAAATATAAAATGATTGGACACTATTTTCCAACACTCACACACACATTCATCTTATTTGATTCATTTAATTCCAACACAAACACTACATTTCATTTAAGCCTAACACAACCTTATTATTGCACAACACACGTACAAATACTAACATCTCCCAGCAACTCAACACTCAAAATTTCCATGGATAGACAAGTGTTGTCACAAAATTCCAACTACACATAACTTGTGTTCAAAACCATCACTTATTCACAAAAATTTTGAAATTTTGCTAAAA
This sequence comes from Ophiorrhiza pumila, assembly GCA_016586305.1. Taxonomy (NCBI): domain Eukaryota; kingdom Viridiplantae; phylum Streptophyta; class Magnoliopsida; order Gentianales; family Rubiaceae; genus Ophiorrhiza; species Ophiorrhiza pumila. The sequence continues at coordinate 16,035,304 of BLIW01000011.1, forward strand.
TTTGCACAAAAATGAAAAACACAACATATAAGGGATATAATATGCAAAAGCTCCAAATAACACCACAAAACTAAAACTTAGCATGCTTTGCAACACATAGTACAAAAAAAATTCATTCATGAAAGAAAGTAAGCATATAAAGTCCGAAAGACACAAACCAAAGCAAACATTCACTCCCCCACACTTAAAACTTACATTGTCCTCAATGTATAGTAAAGATAGGTTTAGGAGCTCCCTTGTGTTGATATATCCTGAATTGCAATGTTTGCTTGGTGGAGTGTCTTTGTCCATAGTGCTCTCACGCATGAAAAATGTTCTGCACATGGTGAAACCAAGCTAATTAGAAATCACTCACTCAAGTACACTACATGTTGGTGCAAGGTAAACATGACATGGAGGCAGCATGCAAGCAAAGTGTCACACCATATCTAGGAGTCATGGTGGTGTAAAGTATATGAAACTAATAACACTAAGTGGCACATGCACAATTCATTCTTGAAATGTAAAATAAAGTGATTGTGTGCAGCATGGGAATGGCACATGGCACCACTCCCCCACACTTAGCCTTATGTGTGCAAGGCCAATTTCCCTTGCAACTTCCTTCATGTGCATATCTTGAGAAACATGAGTAGCCTTATTGAACATAATAAAATGCAAGAGACATAAAGACCAACTTAACTAAAATGCGTTATTCAAGGTAAAGTGAAAAAGAAAAAGTTCTAGATTTCTTAAGTCTCTAGCTAGACTTTATTCATTAAGCTTTCTTCTTCAAGATTCGGAATATCCATCTTTGTACCAGAAAAATGATCTTTCAAAAGCACTCTTCTTCTTCCTATAAGGCACTTGTAGAATATTTTCAAGGAGATGTTTAAGCTCATACACATAGGGAGCAACCTCTACAAATTTCACTTCGAACCACTGAGGCTCCCCAATTGGAAGCACCTTATTTACTTCTTCCACTATTGTAGGCTCATCATTTTCTTCTTCCACCACACTAGGCACATTAATCCTGCAAGGCTCAACCAAGGGTTGTACATCCATGGTCACAACAAACCCATCAGTAAGTTCGAAAATGGATGTATCAACAAAGCAATTTTCCACCATGTTAGCTATGTCATTAAATATTTTCACATCTTCATCATCTAAACTAACATCAGTAAGCTAAAAAATTGATGCATCAACAAAGCAATTCTCCACCATGTTAGCATTGTCATTACACATTCGCACGTCTTCATCATCTAGACTAACATAGGGAATTTCTTGAGTCTTTTCTTTGTTAACAACACATAAAGCATTACCATGAATGAACTCGAGTATCTCATTTTCCATTTCTTCTGAGTCACCAATTAGACTATTAGATTCTAATATTTCAGGAGTTGGTGCTTCAATAAAAGTTTCAATCAATGTGTTGACATTCTCATTAGCAATTACAACATTGTCTTCATTCATGATAGCATAATGATCATCAAGATGCGTCTCTGTATAATTCACAAGGCAAGAAATAGGAGAAAAATCTAATGAATGGCTATCAATATCATTTGGCTCATGGAATTCCATTAAATTAATACAAGACTCAGCATTAGACACACTTCCCATCTTGTCACTAAGAAAGCACAAGGCTCTAAATTCATCAATATCAAACTCATCATCGGAGACCTCATTCTCAATAGAAAAGCTAAAATTTGACTCATGCCACAAAGGTTTTTCAACAATGCATTTTCGTGAGACAACCTCAAAATTTGTAGATTCCACCTCTCGGTGATGCTTTTCACCACATTTAACATTAGCTTTCATTTCAAAATGATATTCCTCAGGAATTGGCATTCTAGAAATAAGGGGTGTACCTTGTGGATAGCATGATGCATATTGAATTGGTAGCTCACTTTGTTCTCTCACATTGCCCCATGATGCATCTAGTTGAGTACTCCTTTGATGGCTTCTTGAAAACTCTTCTTCTTGAGAGAAATTTATTTCTTCCTTTTGTGAGCCTCTATCAAATCTTTCCAAGAGTTGAGAAAACATGTCCTCCACAGATAGTCTTTGGTTTCCAATGAGATACATCTTGTTGCTTTGTGATTGATTGTGCCAATGCTCCTTATATGGTGGTGGAGAGAAGTCCCCAAAAATTCTAGGTGTTGGTTGTGTGTCAACCACCCCAAATGGTGGGCAAAAATGATAAGACTCAAAATAGTCTCCACCCCACCTAGACATACTTGGGTACTTGTAGGTGTACTATTCTCCTTCAATTGAGTTCCAGTATCCTGCAGAGTTCCACCGAGTTCATGAATGAATTACCAACACCGGGAACATTCCTCAGATTTAGCACTTAATTCATCAATTCAAGTTCAGCAAGTTGAGCAATTTCACAATAGCTTCCAGCCACCCAAATCAAAGTTCCTCACGATGCAAAAATTCAAACAAAATGATTTATCAAGTACGTGATTTACCAACAGCAACAAATAAGAGTACCAAATATTCAACAATTAACTCAATATGTAAGGTCCAGATGGCAATGGTGGCTCTAAGGCAATTAAGAAATAGTCCACTGTCCACCACCGTCATAAAATCATTTCTAGTTATTGGATGTGAAGCAAAATAAAGGCCATTCAGTAGAGTAAATGAAGGCTGTAGATTTACCATTACCAGCTCCAAGTTCGGACTGTCACAGCCATTGTTTGTTACCTATGTTCAATATTCCAAGATTCCAACTTTACCTTCGGATTGGCAATAGTGCTTTAGCTGGAGCAACAGGATCTTCGATTTGGTCAACTCAACATCGGCTAGTTGAGTTGGTAGAACAGCTGGAAGGCCCGGTTCTTGTATCTTCGGGATCGATTTGGCCAGTTTGAAGGAGAGCTTGAGGCAGCCTTTGTTGTTCAGCTGGAGCTTCAAGAAAACAATGGAAAAAGTGCCCGGAGCTATGAGCTACAACCGAAGTTAGCTTCACATGAGGATGAGTTGTGAATAGGAGTAGCTGAGTTGTGAATAGTAAAAAAGAGATCTCGAAAAACATCCGACATGTGAGAGGAGTCCGATCTACTTCCGGATTTACAACTGAAGTTGAGGAGCTGGAGGACACTCAGAATGCTCGATCTACTCTTAGCTGGTTGTTGGTGTGACGAAGTTATTTCAGTTTGTTCTGATTGAATTGAGATTGTGAAGTCCATTGTTTGCCCGAACAGGATTTTGATAGAAAGAAATGAAAAAAAGATAAATGAAAAAAATCCGAAGAATTTTATCTATATTGTTTGCCTAAACAGTGGCAAGGAAAAGAAATAACAGCAGCAATAAAAAATGTGATCTGCTGATGGAAGCAAAAAAAAAAAAGAAAAGTGATGTGAAAAAGCAGAAAAGGAATGAAAAGTATTTGCTGTGCTGAAGTTACTATAAGAATTTATTGATTTTGAGACTTGGTGCAATACATGTGTGGGGATATACTTGAGTGTGTTCCTTACACCTTTGTTTGTTCTATTTTTAAGCCTTTTAGACAATCTTAAACCATGCCTTGTTGAAACCCTAGCCCTATTACGACCTTTGTAAAGACCTTTTGATTTATGTTCAATTTTAATGTTATGATTGTCTTGTGACATAATTGCAAGTTTGTTGAAGTTTTCCTTGTGTGATTTTATTGAGTGACTGAACCCAATTCTATATATCTTTTGAGTGATTGGAGTGATCTTGGAGAGTTACTCGGAGTTTGACTTGGAGGACTTGATGATGCACGAGTTTGTTACTTGAATTAAACCTAACTTTTTGGAAAAATGCATTGTTTGGCTGGAGTGATGCTTATTTAGTGAAGATGGTTATTTGTTTGTTTAGTTTGTTTTCGTTTGAATGCTTAGGGACAAGCATGATTTATCCTCCACTATACCAGTTGGCTTTACCAGAGATCTGTCAGCCAATTGCAACGTGACAGTAACAGGACGAATCTTCATGCCTAGGCCAACATCCACAACTATTGAAAGAGGCATGAGGTTGATCCCAGCTCCCAAATCACAGTGGGCCTTTTGAAAATGTCTTTTGCCTATTGTGCATGGAATTGTGCAGCTACCAGGGTCCTTCAACTTAGGTGGTAAGCTTTTTCCAACCCAAGCTCCACTACACTCAGTTAACACCATGGGAACTTCACACTGAAGGATTTTTTCCTTGTTGGAGATGAGGTCTTTAAGGAACTTCGCATACTTTGGCACAGCACTTATCAAGTCCAGAAGGGGAAGACTTACATGCATTTCTTTGACTATATTCAAGAATCTATCAAATTGTGGTCCTCTCTTTGGCTTTGCCTTTACTCTTTCAGAGAATTGAGGTTTAGGCGCGTATTTTGGAAAATTATAAGGACTTGAAAACTCCATCATTTTCTTATTTACTTCATTCTTTCTATTGTCTTGCACCTCCTCCTTCTCTGGTGCCATGTCCTCATTGGCACAACTTGTCTCAAATTGAATAATTACTTCCTCAATAACACCCCCCTCATCTTCAGGCTTAGAGGTCTTATGCACTTCCTTACCACTTCTCTGTGTAATTGTATTACACACTTCCTTTCCTTTTGGATTCAGAATGGTGTCACTTGGAAGTGATCCATTAGGCCTGTGATGCACAACATTGGCTAATTGACCCAATTGCATCTCAATATTTTTCAAAGTAGCTTCATGATGTCTCACTGTAGTTTCCAATCCACCAAACCTTTCTTCATTCTTGTCCATCTTTTCCATGAGCTTATGGAACATGTCCTCTACTGATGTCTTCTATTGCTCTGAAGAACTTTGTTGATGATCAAAACCTGGGGGTGGTTGGGTAGATCTTCTTTGCTCATTTCCATAGTACTGGCTTCCTCCTTGAGTTTGATTTTGAATTACCCAACTACTTTGGCCTCCACTTCCATACTATCTATTATTGCCTCCAGAATAGTTGTTAGGATATTGTCGCTTGTTATAGTTATTCACGTATTGAAGAGACTCAGTTGTAATGGCACATTCATCCGTTTGATGATCACCTTTACACAATCCACATGATAACACAGGAGCTTTAGCTTGTGTAGCTTTCAGAGTTTACACTTGCTTCGCTAAGGCTTCAAACTTGGCACTCAAAGAAGTTTCCTCATCAAGATCTAGCACTCCTCTCTGCCTTCTACTATGAGGTTTCCGTGTCTCAAGAAAAAGGTACTCATCTTCAGCAATTTGGTTAAACAATTCTCTAACCTCCGGCACACTCTTACCCTTTAATGCACCGTTAGCACAAGCTTTCACCATCATAGAAGACTCAGCTGTGAGGCCTTTGAAAAATGTGTTCAACTCTCTGATTTCACCAATGGTCATGGTTAGGATATTGATGGATTAGGTCATATAAATGCTCCCAGGCTTCTCTGAATGTCTCGCCATCCTGTTGTTGGAAATTCATTATCTCCATTCTCCTTTTTTCCAAATTCGCAGGAGGGAAGTATTTGGCCAAAAATTTCTTTTGCAATTCATCAAAGGACATTGTTTCATTTGCTCCCCCAATACTCTTGAACCAATGCTTAGCTTTACCTCGTAAAGATAGAGGAAACAAAATTCTATGTACTTCACTTCGATCCACTCTTGGAAGCTTAAAAGTACTACAGAGGCCTAAGAACCAATCGAGGTGATTGTTGGGATCTTCATTATCAAGGCCTTGAAAGAACTGCCCTTGAGTAATCATTAAGACAATTTGTGTCTGTATATGGTAACTCTCAACGTCTATATCTTGCTGGTCAAAGCCATTTTTGAAATTAATTGCGTAATGGTCGCCAAACCGTGGTGCTCGTACCCCTGGATTAGCCATTTTCTTTTCTTTCTGTATGCTTCTCAAGGTTTTTGGTAACTCGAGATCAAGTTGAAATTCAGGCTCTCCAGAAGACCTTAGAGACCTGGACATACACTAAGCAACACAAGTGACGTATGATAGAAAAGAAATGGTAGATCAAAGAAACAAGTATCTACTGCAAGCAAAAGAAACAAACAAAAGCAAAACACACAAGAATGTCAAGAAATCGAAGAAAAAAATTCACACAACACAAAACTGAACCAACAACTACAAGAACAATTGAGCAAATTCAAGGAACCGTGCCTTCCCCGGCAACGGCGCCAAAAATTGACAAGCGTGTCTTGTACTTGCAATTTTACCCTATTCACTAATGTAGATATGGTGAGAGGGATCGTATCCACAGGGAAGGGGATGGCTTCTTAGAATTCAGTATTTGTTCAGAGATAGTCACAAGGAAAAGTTCGCAAGAAATTGAATACTAACTAATCAAAACAGAGAACTTGAAAGTAATGCAAGAAACAAAATCAATGAATGTTGTGTAAAATTAAATGACAAGAATGATATCCTAGGGTTTAGGTGCCGGATGATCGAACTAATAGACTACTTGAATGCCATGCAATTGCCACACAAGAAACACAGAGAGGAGATAAAATTGCCTAGGAACATAGAATACAATTAGCATGGCGACCGCATGTTATCCTACACTCCCCGTCACCACTCTCTCCCATGGCGAGGCCCTAGAGTGATGGTTGAAAAACCGCAACATCTCAACTGCCCAAGACTAGCTACTCTATCATGAAAATCCTGAGGTTTTCCCATAGCGAGGCCTAACCTAGGTTCGTTTGTCGCGTTAGCCTTAGATAGTCTCTCTCACTCTATTCTAATGATTCAATGAATTTCGACCGGCATGGCGACTGCATCTCGATTCATGAGCAGAGAAAACAAGTGAGAAGACTCAATTTTCGCACTTTAGGTTCTCATCTCATGCATTCCTTACTCCTAAATTTGATTGTAATCCCGTTTTAGCATGGCGACCACAACCGAGGCGAAAATCAGTCAATAAGAGCATGAATACATAAAACTTAACAAGATTCAAGCGTTAATTTCAAGTACGATCTCAATCTTCACGGATTGTATCAATTGCAAGGCATCGCATAGTCTAATTGCACAATCATCCGGTCTCCATCCTAAGACAGCACAGATTAGCCGCGAAACCTCATTCTCATATCACGATCTTTACAATCAACTTCAAGACAATTCATTTTCAAATAAATTGGAAGAATTTACCAGCAATTGTGCAAGAATTGTCAAAAACTCTGTTAATTGCAAATGAGAATTCCGTGCTCAGTTCACAAGTTCAATCGGAATCACGATCGGAGAAGAAATGAAAGAGAGAGAAAATCTAGAGAGAGAAGTTTTAGTAAGAGAATAATTCCCGCTCCGAAAAATCAAAAATCTGTTAAGTATCTAGAATGATCTCCCTAAAATTTGTTAACTAATCCTCTATATATAAAGGCTACAAAAATGTAAACATTACGCAAACGTAAAATGAGCATATAACTACAAGAATGCCACTACACGTAACAAACAAGATGTTCACGAAACATGTGCACAAATGTGAAACCCGCCTTTGGCCTTGAAACTCCGCGCCTTCATCAGCTGCACTTCGCCTTTACATCACGCGATCGCATGCCTTTGGCATACTCCGCACGCCTTTGAGCCACTGTCCACCACGCCTCCATCAACCTGCAACAAAATATCCAGCGGCCAACACTTAGCCGAATTCGAGCAACACCAAGATCATATACAAAAATTGCCCAAAAATGTAGCATGCACATGCTCTAAATGGCGAGACCTCGTTACGAGGTCTCGCCACTCAATCTAGCAACACGGAGAGAACTCGCTACGAGGTCTCGCCGCACAACTCAAGCAACCGGCGAGACCTCGCGGCAAAGCAAAATCCCCGAGACCTAGTAGGCGAGGTCTCGCCTTGTAAGGTGCAAGTGTGCATTGAGAGTGTAACGTACACGTAGTGTACAACCGAACCAGAATAAATGACACCTAGTTGAAGCATGAAATGTGGTGAAGAGTGAAATACGTGTGAAGTTAATGTTGTGAAATGTATGAGGTAGAAGAGAGAGATGTATGGAGATTGTGATGTTTGCAAAACACTCTCAATCATAGAATGGAAAATGAATGTATGAACCGGCAAACGTCGAGAAGCAAATAATGCCGTGTGAACTTCATAACATAACCAACAAAGTACATCAACATTGAGCAATGAGTGTACAAAGCATGAGTGACATAAGGTGAGTTGAAAAGTGAGTATGTATGAATACAATGGAATAACATGCAAGTGGCAAAATGATGAATGCCCATGTAAATACGTAATGCCTAAAGAGTGAAAATGCAGCGTGAGAAGGCTCCATGTGAGTGTTAGTGAGTTGTGTGTGTAGAATGAAAGCTCGCCACATGGATGTGTGGCGAGGTGTGTGAGAACTCACCGCATGATTATGCGGCGAGGTGCATGTGTGCAAGAGCTCGCCGCATGCACCATGCGGCGAGGTGCTAGTGTGCATGAACTCACCGCATAAGCATGCGGCGAGGTGTGCCCGTATGCAGTGAAATGAGTGCAAGTGTGCGGTGAGCTGAGAAGTGCAATGTGAGGTGAGTGCTCGTGTGCAGCAAAGTGTGAGTGCTTGCCGCATGATGTTGCGGCGAGGTGTGCGAGCTCGCTAATGTGTATATATGCATGTGTTGGTGCAAGGATGTACAATGACGCCAATTTCTCAATGAAACACAAGTTTGCAACTACCATTCCTTGATGCCTCATTTTCCAAGCTCTTAACATGACAATTCATGTACACAACATAAACTCATCTTTCACTCTTTCTTCACAAACATCAAACCATACCCACACACTCCACAGAAATCATGATGACAAGTTAAACATCACTTCCACTCCATATACACCTAAATCACACAAAACATCTTCCCACAATATATATTTTCTCACAGCATACTTCATATAATCTTAACTTCTTTAACTCATTCCAACCATAATGCTACCCAAAATGCACCCAAACCAACAAAAGTCGAGTGAAAAATGACACAATTACGTCAGTATAAAACTGACTTATCACGCATCTCCAGTGGCAAGAAAGGGTCTTCCAAAAATGATAAGCACTTCAGGGTCCTCTTCCATGTCCAGCACAATAAAATCGACTGGCAATGTGAATTTATCTATCATCATGAGCACATCTTCCACCATGCCAGTAGGCTTCACCAATGATCTATTTGCCAATTACAAAGTTATAGCCACAGGACAAACTCTCTCACTCAAACCAACATTGATAGCAATGGAGAGGGGCATGAGGTTGATTCCAGCTCTAAGATCACATAATGCTTTCTCAAAATACCTTGTGCCTATATTGCATGGGATGCTACAACTGTCGGGATCCTTCAACTTAGGCGGTAAATTATATGCTACCCAAGCTTGGCTACACTTTTTAAGCATCAGTGGTGCCTCATATTGAATAATTTGTTCATTATTGGATATAAGATCCTTGAGAAAGTTTGCGTAGTTAGGCACCACACTCACCAATTCAAGAAGAGGTAAGCTGACATTAACTTGTTTTACCACATTTAGAAATCGATTGAACATGCGGCCCTCTCTTTGGTGGTGGTTTCACTCTTTTAGGGAATGGAGATCGAGGAGCATATTCTGGGTAATTATAAGGGCTTGGTAGCCCTCTAATCTTTTTGCTCACCTCCTTCTCTTCATTATTCTTCACTTTCTCCCTCTCAGGTGCTAAGGCTTTATGTGAACAGTCTATCTCAGGTTCAACCACATCATCGTCTCCAACTTCATTAGTGTCACCTCTTGCATTGGTAGTTCCTGGCATGAGCTTTCCACTCCTCAAGGTAATAGCATTGCACTGCATTTGCTAACTGCCCCAACTGCATTTCGATGTTTTTGAGTGTGGCCTCACGATGTTTTACAGTTGCCTTCAAATTAATAAATCTTTGCTCATTTTTGTCCATCTTTTCCATGAGACAATGGAACATGTCTTCTATTGAAGGTTTTTTTGGCTCTGAAGCATTAGGTTGATGTTCAAAGCCTTGAGGTGGGTTTGTAGATCTCTTCTGATCATAGCCCTGATAGTATTGTCCTCCTTTATTTTGATTTTGTAGCCCCCAAATGCCTGGTCCACCACTCGTCTGTGTGATGCTCTCCCTTGCACAAGCCACAAGAAAGCACTGGAGTTTTTGCTTGTGTGGCCTTCAACGTCTGCACCTGCTTAGCAAGAGCTTCAAACTTAGCACTTAGGGAAGTTTCTTTATCAAGGTCTAAGACGCCCCTTTTCTTTCTTCCATCCTGCTTCCTAGTTTCATGGAAAAGATACTCGTCCTCAGTTATTTTGTCAAAGAGTTCCCTTACTTCTGGAACACTCTTGTCCTTCAATGCTCCATTGGCACACGCTTTCACCATTGATGTGCGAGTGCCGTGGCTCGTCAATTTATCCTAAATTCACTGAATATAGTAGCAGTGAGCTAGGTTTCGTTCCGCAGGGAAATAGTCGATTCAAGAAGTTTGATATGCTCAATTATGTTACCAAAATATAACAAGAGTAAAGGAACACTGATTACAAAAATTAAAAAGAAGTAAACTGGTTTGACTCCACACAATTACGAATTTAAATGAACACACAAGTATGGCTCAAGGAAGTAAGAACAAAGTTATCAAGAAAATAAAGCTGATAATCTAGGCTACCTCCGGGTGAATGCAACTTCTCATACATGTAGTATTGCTAACATACAAGCAAAACAGATGAGGAGAATCACAATTGGAAACAGAAATAATAGCTAGCATGGTCACTACACTATAATTTTAGTATCCCGACACCATTCCTCTGGTCAAGCCTAAGGATGGTGAAGTGTGATTAAGCTGTCTCAATTCCCCACTCAAATTACTCAGGCACGAACGCCTAGAATCTCCCATGGTGAGGCCCGATCCTAGCTTGTAAATTCATCATTTGAGTATGAGAATCTCTTATCACCTTGTTCTTAGGATGATACAGACTCAAAGCTTCCTATGACGAGGTCTAGCCTTAATATCTGTGCAAATTCAAACAGGTTTAAGAACTCAAGCATTCTCAGGTTCTTATTCATGATTTTCATCCAAATCTTACAAAAGAATACTCAATTCAGCATGACGACCGCAATCGAATCTCATTTCATCAAATTCAGATCAAAAGCATGTACTCAACAAGTTTTTTCAATTCATAGCTGAGAATTTCCATTTCTTATAATAGATTGTTAGTTCTACTGCACAATTAAAATTTCGACCTAGCATTCACCCACAGTATCCTAGATTATCATACAATTAGCCACGAATCTCCATTTCAGCTTCACAATCAACAAATTGGAAGATTAAACAGTTGATAATCGTTAATTGGAAGAGTTTACCAATTAAGAGTCTTAAAAGTTTCCAAATGCTGAGAGGATTGTTACTTTTCTTCTCAATTTCAAGGAGATGTATATTGATGGAAGCAAATCTTTGATCGGAATAAAAAATGAAGCAACAATCTTAGTGAGAGAAAGTAGAGAGAGAAAGTGGATCTCAAGAACACTTCCCGCTCTTCCAAAATCAAAAGTCGGTTACAATGTGGAAAAATGTGAGTAGTGAAAAAGTGAATCAATCCCTACATGTTAGCTACCTTCCCTATATATAGATTTGGGAAAACGTAACTAATACGCAACATAAAATGTATCATATATTACAAAAGTGTCCTTAAGGGAAGAAACTAAAAATCAGCCAAAAATGTCAAAAAATTCCAAGTTTGAAAAAGTATTCAACACTCCAGCGCCTTTGATGTTAATTTCCAGCGCCTTCATCAACCTCAGTCACGAGCCGCATGCCTTCAAGCTTAATTTATCGCGCCTTCGTTGCCTCTGACTGCCGAGTGAAGAAATCAGAATTGAACCACGCCTTCAAGCCGCAACTGAACACGCCTTCAGCAAATCAGCGAGCCTTCAAGAATCTAGCGTTTTGAATTTCACGCCTTTCCGCCAAAGCAAACCGCGCCTTCATCTGCCTGAAATTTCAGAGAATCAGAAGTTAAACACTTAGCCATTTTTTAGAAACTCAAGCACAAAGTTCTTCATGGCAGCAACTTCCCACCAATATTTGATCATGATGCATTGTGCATTAAGGAAAACGTAAAGCATGAAAGTTGTAACACTTTGTTTTAGCTATCCATAGCCATCAAAATCACCCAATTTGGAGCTACAACGAGAAAGTTATGATCAAATTACTCAAATGTGACGAAGCTTAAAACCTATGAAGCAACTCTCAACACTTTGCCATTTTTTTCACACTCTCCAACAATTTAGCCTACGACATGTCGTAGGCTAAATATTCATGTTCCAGAATTGGTCTACGACATGTCGTAGGCCAAATTTCCATCTCCACATTTTTGTCGTGGGCAAAAAAATCACTCTTCAAGATCGGCCTACGACATGTCGTAGGCCATTTTCTGCCTTCTTAAGTTTGGCCTACGACATGTCGTAGGCCAATCTCTTCTTGTTCTCGGCTGCCTAGTTCTTTCTATACCAAGTTGTGTGCCTTGGTTTGTGAAGTTCATTGTGCAATCATGAGTGGTGTGCCAAGGTTCAAATGTGTGGCATGAGTTTCATGGCAAATTTATGGCAAGACTAATGCATAAGTGTTGTGCATAAATGTTGTCAAGTTGGCAAGGCTTGGCAAGATTGATTGGCAAGGTCTGGCAAGTTCTTGGCAAGGTCATGGCACAATGATTTTTGGCACATTGGTTTGGCAAAGCTCGGCAAGGTCTTGGCACAATGGTTGGCCGAATTGGCAAAAAAAATGTTGGCAAAGTATCCATTCCAACACAACACCATATGTTCATGCCAAATAAGTGTGTCTTAGCCTCTGAGTCTGACTTGGTGGTGAACTTAAAAGTTCTAGATCTTTCTCTTAGCTTTCCAATGGTGCCAGAAACACCACCATTGGATGCCTAAAACACAAGTTATCATCAAAACACCAAACTGTTGCAGGCAGGTAAAACCCTAAAAAACCCTATAAACCCTAATGAATGGTATTCCGAAACGAACCTCATATTTCATAGCCTTACACACACAATTAGAAAATAGTTACAACATAAGAAATGTAGTGCATTCAAAGAACTTTTCAGAACACGAAAGAACTCACCAATTGGGTTAATATCAAGAAGGTTATGCCCAGATGAATTTCACCAACCAAATCTGCCAAAACCCTAAATTTAGCTTACCAATTTCGGTTTCATCCATTTCCTAATTGTTTGACCTCTCAACCTTACCAATTAACATCAAGCACACAATTGCCTAAATTCATCATCAATTTTGGTCTCTTTTAACCATTTTAGTACAACCAATTGCCAACCACATAAATGCACCACAACAAACAAATCATTGCACTAACTTATGAAAAACAAGTCAAAAGCCAAGTGGATTAAACCATTTAAGTTGGTATAAAACCAACTTATCAAATTCCCCCACACTTGAACTCTTGCTTGCCCTCAAGCCAAGATACACACAATTTATCCCTTTTCATCACCCATATTCAAACACTTTGTTCATACATCCACCTTGACTACATCCAAATTCATCAAAACGTTTTTGCACACACACAACTTTATACTTTGATGGTTCATGGTACCTAACTTTCAGATTTCAATACAAATTATCAACTAAGGCACAATGAATAAAGACCAAAATGTCATGCGTGCAAGTGTGTGCTGAGGAACGTGCACTTCATCTATTCCTTTGTTATACACCCTCTAGCTAGTCTCACATACCATCCAATACATGCTAATCTCTTTGTCCACTCTTATGAACATGCAATCACAAGATAAATGGTACCTATGCATACATTGGTACTCTATGGGACATTGCCCTTATTCTGCACATTAGTGCTGCATATTGGTGCACATATTGATGACTGAAATAATGCCTGGGTTTTATGGCTTTTTTCTCCAAATTTGATTGCCAGGTTTTTATGGCTTTTTCCTTCCCAGTTTGCCAATATGGCTTTTTCTCCCATATCATTTCTTGTGCAAGCACATGTTCATAAGAATCCCAAATTGACTAACCATGCACGAATTCTGAAAACACCAGATAAATGCATAATAAACGGAAACGAATTCATACACATTACCTCCTATGTCAATTGAGTTTTGCATGGCATATCTATCTTACTTTAACATCGGGCCTTAGCCAGCAAAATATACCAATTTCTTCAAACTTAGTACCAAGAACAAAAATTTTCACATGCATGATTCGAAACAAGTATAGTGATGAACTTGGAATAAGCCAAAGTGCACTAAGAACAAAGTTTCACATACAGGGTGATAACTCATTTTCTCAATTTGATCTTTCTTATTCACTCTCTTTTTGCACTCTTCTTCCTCTTATCAAGACTATAGGTTCAAAACAATACCAAACCGTTTTCTTCTCACCAACTCACATCATAATTCAAACCCTTGCACACAACACTACGCACTTTAATTTCATTGATTCAAAATGTTGCACACCACCAAACCCGAGAGACATAATACATTAAAACCCTTACAAGTAGCAAACTACATACTGCTTTCTAATCACTCAACAATACAATAAGAAAAACTTCACACTAAGCTCTTAACGTTTCCTTCTCCATGGCATTAGCAAATCATCATAGCAACAATCTTCAAAGAGACACTTCAAATTTTAGCAAAGCACCATTTTACAAGATTCATCAAAGTCGAACAATTCCATTCTTCAGCTTCACAAAATTCTTCACTTCAAGAAACTTCACCTAATCTTCAACTCAGCATATCTCAATCAACATGAAAGTCCAGAAATCTTCAAAATCACTCCCAACTTCAAATCCCCCTTTTCACAATATAAAGCACCCGCATGCATAAAAAAAAATTTCAATCAACACAATCAACCCACAAAGTATCAGACAACATAGCAACCACAGCACACATCACACAAAATTCCACCCCCTTCCCCACACTTAAATTAAACATTGTCCTCAATGTGATAAGCTAAGAGGGAGGAAGGACTCCCTGAGAGGACGATGATGGAGCTGAGGAAGAAGGAGATCCAAACGCAACTGGTGTGGAAAGAGATTGTCCATCCAAAGAGGCCGTAGGAAATGAGGGCACACCAATTGACTGTGGCACATAATGAAAAGGGCCATGCACAGGTCCTTGAAGGGGTTGGCCTGATGCTATCAATGGAAACCTTGCAGCGGGTGCAAACTCTGCATTTGGTATGAATATAGGAGTATGAGGCATAGGAGGTATACGACCAAATGTGGGTAACGGATGTAAAGAAGGGCTTGCTCTCACTCCAGGTGGAAGCTCGGGCACGGCACCACTAACCATATCACATGACAGATTTGGGATTCGGTACCCTGCTAACTGTGCCGAAGTTGGAGTTGGCTTCGGGGGTCCTGAATCTGAATGGTAATAAACCGTCATCTTGTTACACCTATCGAGCTCTCGCTGCATGCACACTTGCCTATGATATAACACTTCAAATTGCTGCTGAGCCACCGTGGATAAATCATCAAATCTATGCTCTATGTGTTCAGCCTGTGACGTCCACTCCTGTTGCATATTGTCAAAACCTTCATGCATATGTTCCATCCTTTCATCTATGTTTCTCGCACCATCCTGTAGCCGATCTATCCTATCCTGTATGCCTGAAAAGTGATTTTCAACTTAGAGCTGGAAACCCTGAATTACTCCTTGAAGATATGCAAAATCAAAAGACTGTTGCCCTTGATCTGTAACATAAGTTGGATTTTCACTCTCCACCCGAGATGCCTCTGCACTTGAAATCCTCGCTTGCTCCAATTCCTTGTCCTGTGCCAAGTATTTTAAGTAGAGTTGTTCAGGAATGGGAGACTGCATCCTCTCCCAAGCACCAAGCTGATCATCCACACCTTGTGCCACACAAAGCTCCTGAATTAGTAAAGGAAAATACAATGCTTTACTGTTCTGGGCAGTTCCATCTTTGATGCTCGCAAGGATGATTCGTCCCACGTCAATCTTGCGCTTCCTTCGGATTGTAGAAATTAAGAACAACTGGTTCCGAATCACCTCAGTTCTTTGTCAACTTGGCATGAGGCGAGACAACACAAATAACAACCATATTTTCACGTCACTTTTCAAGTATTCATTCCGAATATGCTTATGTTCCCCCTTTGAATTAAGCTCCCAAACTGCCCCAGGATGTGCCAACTCTTTCATCAAAGCTTCATCCAATGCCTCATTGGTTGGAAATTTGATCGAATCCTCAGGATAATCAGGTGTGCCCAAATGTGCGTTGATAATCTCGCTCGTGATTTGAACCCAAATGCCTCTCACATAGACAGCTCCATCCCTCGGAGATCCTGTATTTGCATAGTATTCCCGTGCAATGCTCACATTGCAAAACTCAGGGGCAACCGTAAGCTTCTCATGGAATTTGTAAAATTTAATCAACTTCTTAAACGGCCATATATACACATTGAACCCGCGTTCAATGTGTATATATTTCATATTGAACCCTTGTTCCCAACGTCTTGGCATCCTCATCAACCAACAGAGCAACCTCAGGGACTCGTTTCCGTTTCTTAGGTGTCGGAGCTGGCATCGCATATTGCGGAGGTTCCTCAAACATTTGCATATCATCCGGAAAATACTCTGGGTCAGAATCAGTTTCATCGAGTGCTTGAGCTTTTCCTTTTCCCTTCTTTGAAGTTGTGGCTTTTCTTGAAGTTGAATCTTTCTTTGGTGCCATTTCTGTTAAAAAAAATAAATTCAGCTTGTCACATAATACTCAAAGCAAAACAATTATATTAAGAACATGGCTAAACACTTGCATTTTCTTTTATAAACACATTCCCAAAAACTGAAAACCAGCATTATAAGATTGTAAAAATCATCTAGGAGGCAAGCAGAATTAATTCACACATAAAACATCAAAGTTGTAGTGCACTCTTTAATCGAAATTTGAGGACAAGAATCATCCCATTTGAAGTCAAAATGGCCAAGTTATGGCTAAAATACCGACAGTCCCAAAAATGTTCAGATTCAGCATTTCCTCAGATTATAATTCATAACGTAAGCACACATTGTCCTCAAAATTAGATCATGCTCCAGGCAGAATTATCAAAAGTGCCACAGAAGAAATGTAGCCCTTCCTCTTAGCTAAATTTCACCACTGGAATCATCACATTTGGACATTCCATTTGCAAGTTATACCCAAATTACCGAAACTTGGCAAACCTGGCAGATTCAAAATCTCACACTCTTGATTTCACATGTACTTCACATTCAAAGAGTTTTTTTTTCTAAGTTCCAGCCACAATTAGCAAAAATGTACAACATAAATATTGAAAACCATTATGTTAGCTAAAAGATGCAACTGGAATCTCCTCATTTCATCATTCCTAACTCAAGTTATGCTTGAAAAACAGCTACATGGCAAAGCTGGAGTAATCAAAAATCTGATTTTGTGATCATGCTTCCCCACACTTAACGTGCATTTGTCATTTGGCTATCAACATCATGTTTTCCATATTTTCAAAATCATGCCTTCACTTTCATTACTTTAACATTTCACTTGATCAACAAAGATTCACACCGCTTAAAGGAGGATTTGAAACATACCTTGAGAGGAAGCTAGAGTCAACTTTTTGAAAGAAATGAAGATTGCAAGATGAAGCTTCCACAAATGATACTTAGCTCAACAAGAATGGTTTTGTTCACTCTTGGCCTTACATATTATACAAATGGTAATGGCATTTATAGACCAAGCCAACAATGAAACCCACCAAGACGTAAAGTGAAGACAACTTGCCACTCCTAGACAAACAAGCACTTCGGTCATGTGAACTATCCACATTAACATTCCCCACCAAACACTACAAACAAGCAAGTCATTCAAAATGTGGGACCCCATTGATAATCCAAGTCATGTGAACTTCTCAGCTTTTACCAATTCTTATGCCATTCACTCCTCACAAGACTACAACATCAACATTATTGCATGCACTCAATTCGGTCAACTCACCTTGCACAACATGAATACAAGACAAGTCTAAAGCATTCATATCATTCAAAGCAACAACCCAATCACCTAAAAGCTTCACGACTTAAACGGAACCATTTTACTTTAATGCTTGCAACTATTTCTTCTGCCGAACGCTTCTCAATCATGCTCTCAAATTGTCAGCTTTTCAGGAAATTAAATTCATGATCAGATATATTCAGAATTGCAGATATCCTTATCATCAATGCAAGTGTGTGAAGTTGAAATCGAAAACCATGAATCAAAAATTGTAACAATCACACAAAATATTTACACCAACAACTAGCACACAAATCTCTTCACTTTAACACTACACTCAAGAACATAACACAAACGCAACACAACACTCAGACCAAATGTAACATACTAAACATAATAATGAAATACTAACACCATGAATATTATACGCGATTCCATTATGACAAACAATCTCCTTAACCATCATCATGGTAACCATACATATTCAGAATGTAACTAAAAATCAAGACATCTTGGCGAAGCCTTCCCCCACACTTGCCTATGACACGGTCCCCGTGAACAAAATGAAACAATCAAGAACAAAGGAACCTGGCCATCCACGTTTCACAAACCACGAGACAATCTTGCAATTCTTTCTTCCTCTTGTAACACAGGCCATTGAGGAGGTCCCAGAAGTCCTTCAGGATTTTGAGGATTAGCATTTGATGTGATATCAACTCCCTTGCTACGAGCCATGGCTGTTATCAGAGCTGGAAAATACATCGGTGCAAACTCACTTTTTTGTGCCCGCCTGATAAACTCTAAGATCAATTTCCCAACATCAATAGAGAAATCATGTAAAATAGCATAAATCAACAGAACTCGTTCTCTAGATGCTATATTGGTACGGTTAGTAGGAAGAATCCTGGAATTGATAAACATTAACCATATTTTGGCCTCGGCTGTGAGTTCACTAGTAGGCACATATAAAGCCTCTTGTCGATCATTCCTCACCCATGTAGCACCAGGTAAAGTTACTGAAGCCAACAAATGATCGGTATTCTCAGCTCTCAACAACCTACAATATGTGTTACGATAAAAATAGTCAAGAAGATAAAGCCTATTAATACTATGACGGGTGACCCTCAAATACTTTCCTCTCATGAACACTGAATGAACACCATTAGCTCGGGAGTTAGCATAAAATTCCCTAACTATGTCCATATTCACCACAACTGAGGCTCGAGCAAAATGAGACCACGACTGTCTGAAGATCACATCCTCAAATCTCCTAGAAGGATCCTGAAATGGTCGCTCAATCATAACTGATCTATTAGTAAAGCCATGGTAAAAGTTTTCAGCAGAAGCATTAACAAAATGTGGACAAATAGCTGGCTCAAGATCAATTACCATCTCCTCATCAGCTGAAGAAGATGAAGAAGGAGAAGAAGTGGTTCCAGAATCTTCACTAAAGATAGCATATTCAAAAGGGTTCTGGTGGGGAGAATAGAAATCCATTCTTTGAAAATGAAAAATGACTAGCAAGGGAAGCACTATAGAGAGAAGAGGAATGAACATGCAAAACGAAGATGTGCAATTTATATGTATGACACCCTCACTATCCAACAAACACATGTTAATGACAGATCATAGCTTGATGTCCTTTCTTCTCAATAATTGAAACCATCCAAATCAATCATGCATGCACGGTCACGGATTAACCAATCATGCATGAATGAACAACAATTCTTACCCTCAGAGCTGGTATCTTAGTTGTAAATAATGTAGATTCATTGTACCTCACATGGATGAAAAAGTGAAATTGTACTCCCTGCTTCTATCAATAATGCCCAACATCCTTCTGAGATTCTACAAAAAATATAGCCAAGTGATGTTATGAGATTGTGCCATAAATTGCTACTCAATACTACTCAAACTAGGATTAACAAAGAAAAGAAATCACAACAAATAAAACAAAGGAAGAAAATCAGGGTTGCCTTCCAAGAGCGCTTGGTTTAAAGTCCACAGCCCGACCGTGCATCATAGCTCAATTTGAGATGATAGGATCATCTAGGTATAGCTCATGTGGATCTCGTGCCACATTAGTGCTATCCTTGTCCTGAGAAGTTAAGTAAGGCTTTAGACGATGCCCATTCACTTTTCACACATTGCCATTCTTGTCATTCTTGATTTCCACTACCCCATAAGGTTTTACATCAACAACTCTAAAAGGACCACTCCATCTTGATTTCAATTTTCCAGGAAACAATCGGAGTTTAGAGTTATAAAGCAATACCAATTGCCCTGAAACAAAAATCTTGGATTGAATCTTGGCATCATGAATTCGTTTAGTCCTCTCCTTGTACAACTTGGCACTCATGTAAGCATTGAATCTGAATTCATCTAGTTCATTCAACTCCAAAATTTTTTTTGATTGAGCCTCAGACAGATTCATGTTCAAGGTTTGAATTGCCCAATACGCCTTATGTTCAAGTTCCACTGGCAAGTGACACTCTTTACCAAAAACCAATCGAAAAGGAGAAGCTCCAATTGGAGTCTTGTAAGCTGTTCTGTATGCCCATAATGCATCATCTAACTTCAAAGACCAATCTTTCCTGCCTGGATTTACCACTTTTCAAGAACTCTCTTTATCTCCCGATTGGAAATTTCAGCTTGGCCAGAAGTCTGTGGATGGTAAGCTGTTGAAACTTTGTGAGTAACACCATATTTTGCCAGCAAGGATTCAAAGAGCTTGTTACAGAAATGAGTCCCTCCATCACTTATTATAGCCCTGGGCGCTCCAAACCTATTAAAGATGTATTTCTTCAAGAAGGCAGTTACACTTTTGGCATCGTTATGAGCTAAAGCCACAGCTTCCACCCATTAAGAAACGTAATCCACTGCCACCAGAATGTACTCCATACCTCTTGATTTAGGAAAGGCCCCATGAAGTCAATCCCCCAGACATCAAAAATTTCTACTTCCAAGATGTTGTTCAAGGGCATCTCATTTCTAGAAGAGATGTTGCCAGTTCGTTGACATCGATCACATTTTCCAACCCAAATTCTGGCATCCATGAAGATATGTGGCCAATAGAACCCACATTGCAAGATTTTGAAGCCCGTCCTGGTTGATCCAAAATGACCCCCACAGGGTCCTTCATGGCATGCCTTTAAGATGTCCTCCTTTTCTTCTTCCTTGACACACTTTCTTATCACTTGATAACTGCAGATTTTATATAAAGACTTGTCTTCCCAAAAGTAATACTTAGCATCACTTCTCAATCTTTTCTTTTGGTCACTGGAATAATAGGATGGAATCTGGCCAGCAACCACAAAATTAGCAATCTCAGCGTACCAAGGCAGTGTCTGTTCACCCACTTTGAACACCTGCTCATCAGGGAAGTGTTCCTTAACCGAAATGTCAGGTGAATTTTGCTCTTGAGATTCCAATCTTGACAAGTGATCTGCCACAACATTTTCTGAGCCTTTCCTATCTTTAATCTCCACATCAAATTCCTGGAGCAACAAAACCCATCTAATCAAACGTGGTTTTGTTTCCTTCTTTGCAAGCAGATACTTCAATGCGGCATGGTCCGTATGAACAATGACCTTTGATCCCAAAAGGTAAGCACAGAATTTATCAAATGCGAAGACTACTGCTAGCATTTCCTTTTCAATAGTTGTATAATTCATTTGGGCCTCATTCATTAGCCTGCTAGCATAATAGATAGTGTGAAACACTTTGTCTCTTCTCTGGCCTAAGACAGCTCCTAAGGCATAATCACTGGCATAGCACATAATTTCAAAGGGTTCATCCCAATGGGGAGTGACTATCACGGGGGCTTCCACCAATTTCGTTTTCAAAGTTTCAAATGCCTCAACACATGTTGTTCCAAACTCAAACTTAACATATTTTTCTAAGAGACCGCACAAGGGTCTGGCTATCTTTGAAAAATCCTTAATAAATCTTCTATAAAACCCAGCATGTCCAAGAAAGCTTCTGATACCCTTAACATTGGTAGGTGGAGGAAGTTTTGCAATGACATCTACCTCCATTCCAGCATGAGAAATTTTATGGCCTAACACAATTCCTTCTTGAACCATGATTGACATTTTTCCCAGTTCAACACAAGGTTAGTTTCTTCACACCTCTTCAAAACCTTTGCCAAGTTCTCCAAACAACCATCAAATGTCATACCAAAGACAGAAAAATCATCCATGAATATTTCAATTATTGATTCCACCATGTCATAGAATATTGCCATCATGCACCTCTGAAAGGTAGCTGGGGCGTTGCAAAGACCAAATGGCATTCTTTTATAAGCAAATGTGCCAAAAGGACAAGTGAAAGTTGTCTTATCCTGGTCCTTGGGATCAATTGCAATCTGATTGTACCCAAAATAACCATCCAGAAAATAATAGAAAAGGTAGCCAGCAATTCTATCCAACAATTGTTCCAAGAATGGAAGAGGGAAATGGTCCTTTCTAGTTGCCTTATTTAGCTTCCTGTAATCCATGCAAACTCGCCAAGCATTCACCACTCTTGTTGCCAAATGTTCATTAGCCTCATTTTTTATAACCGTCACCCCTCCCTTCTTAGGGACGCACTGGACTGGACTAACCCACTCGCTGTCTGAAATTGGAAAAATCATCCCAAAGTCAAGCAATTTGATAACCTCTTTCTTCACAACTTCCATCATCTGGGGATTTAATCTTCTCTGTCTATCCCGTACTGGCACAGCATTTTCCTCAAGCAAAATCTTGTGCATACATAAACCTGGACTTATGCCTTTTATATCAGCAATTGTCCATCCAATAGCCAACTTATGTTTCCTCAAAACTTCCAAAAGCTTCTCCTCTTGCCAACCTTCAAGCTTCGAAGATATAACAACTGGCAATGTCTCATTTTCTCCCAAGAAAGCATATTTGAGATAAGGTGGAAGTGGTTTCAATTCCAGCTTTGGTGCCACCACAATGGAAGGTAAAAGCTTTTCATTCCTGCACAAATTCTCACTAGTCCTCACCTCAGTGGGAGTAAAATTTTCGTTAGCCAAAACAGTAGGTTCATGATCATGTTCCCCTACAGTTTCATGCATTTTAACTTCCACAACATCATTTTGCAATTCACAAATTGACTCTTCCAAATAACAACATTCAATGAAATCTTCAATTTCAGCAATAATTCTCTTATCCTCATCATCTAAATCAAGTTCAACAAAATTATCCTCACAAACACTTAACTCATCAACAATAGAAAAATCATGCATGTTGTTCACATTATTCAGAGAAGAACATGTTATAGCTTTGATAGCAAAACAAGACTCCATATTTAGAGGTTGCTTCATAGCATAGTTTACATCAAAAACCACTTCCTCATTGTTAATCCTAAACGTGACTGTCTTGTTTTTCACACCAATCAAAGCATCACCAGTGGCTAGAAAAGGTCTACCAAAAATGAGAGGAACCTCAGGATCCTCTTCCATATCAAGTATAATGAAATCCACAGGTAAAGTAAATTTATCAATTCTTACCAACACGTCCTCCACCAAGCCTGTAGGAGTCACCAAGGATCTATCTGCCAACTGTAGTGTCACTGCAACTGGTCGAATCCTTCCACTCAAACCCACATTTATTGCAATGGATTATGGCATCAAGTTGATTCCAACTCCAAGGTCACAGAGGGCCTTTGCAAAATATCTGGTTCCAATCTTGCAAGGTATGGTACAGCTACCTGGATCCTTAAGCTTTGGAGGTAATTTGTGAACCATCCATGCTTGACTACACTCTGATAGCATCATTGGAACTTCACATCTCAAGATTTGCTCCTTGTTTGAAATGAGATCTTTTAAATACTTAGCATATTTAGGCATAGCTGTAACCAAATCCAACAAAGGAACATTGACATTCACTTGCTTGATCATATCCAAGAAACGATTGAATTGAGGCCCTTTCTTAGGTGGAGGTTTCTTCCTTTCTGGAAATGGAGCCTTTGGAGCATAATCTGGGAAGTTATAAGGATTGGAATTTTTTGTGATTTCATTTCCCACCCTTGCTGGTATTTCCTTCTTCTCAGACTTATTTTCTTCTTGCTCACCATTCTTCTCAAGTTCCACATCTATCTCAACTTCATCTTTTTGGTCCTCTTCTACATCATCACTCTTGTCTTCTATATGTTTGCTCCAGGCAACAATTTTCCACTCCTCAAAGTAATAGCATTGCATGCTCCCTTTGGTATTTGGTACTATGTCACTAGGAAGAGCACATTTTGGCCTCTGGTGTACAGCATTAGCAAGCTGACCAAGTTGCATCTCGATATTCTTCAAAGTGGCTTCGTGATGCTTCACAGTGGACTCCAAACCTCCAAATCTCTGTTCGTTCTTATCCATCTTTTTCATCAGCTTTTGAAACATATCCTCCACATTTGGCTTCTTTTGTTCTGATGTGCTAGCCTGATTATCAAAACCAGGAGGTGGTTGATTCATTGCTCTCCTTGAGTCATTACCTTGATAGTAATTTCCTCCTTGGTTCTGCTGTTGATTCCAATTGCCTTGGTTTCCACCATATTGTCTGTTGCCTCCATTATAATTGCTCCCAGAATAGTTCCCACCATATTGGGGTTTGTTACTGTAATTGTTCACATACTGAATGGATTCAGTAGTGATTGCACATTCATCCGTGTGGTGTTCCCCCTTCCATAGTCCACATGAAAGTACTGGGGCTTTTGTTTGAGTCGCCTTTAAAGTCTGCACCTGGTTGGCCAATGCTTCAAACTTAGCACTAAGTGAAGTCTCCTCATCTACATCAAGAACTCCTCTTTGTCTCCTGACATGTGGCTTTCTAGTCTCTGGAAAAAGGTATTCATCCTCAGCTATCTGGTTAAAAAGTTCACGCACTTCAGTCACAGATTTGTCTTTAAGTGCTCCATTAGCACAAGCTTTAACCATTAAAGATGATTCAAGAGTTAGGCCTTTGAAGAAAGTATTTAGCTCCCTAATTTCGCCCAAGTCATGATTGGGGCATTGCCTAATCAAATCGTTGAATCTCTCCCAAGCTTCTCGAAATGACTCACTGTCTTGTTGTTGGAAGTTCATAATTTCCAACCTTCTCTTTTCAAGATTAGCTGGAGGGAAGTACTTAGACAAGAACCTTTTCTGTAGATCATCAAATGACATTCCAGCATTTGCTCCCCCAATACTCTTGAACCAATGTTTAGCCTTTCTACGCAGAGATAAAGGGAACAAAATTCTGTGAACCTCACCCCTGTCAACTCTTGGCAACTTAAAAGTGCTACATAAGCCGAGAAACCAATCAAGGTGATCATTAGGATCCTCGTTGTCAAGACCTTGGAAGAATTGGCCCTGGGTAATCATTGAGACTATTTGTGGAGGAATGTGGTAACTTTCCACATCGATGTCCTGATGACCAAATCGATTGTCAAAGTTTACCGCATAATGATCTCCAAACCTGGGTGCTTGTACTCCTTGTGCAGCCATAGCTCTTTGCTTTGCTTGATTCCTTAGATTTCTTTCCAATTCAAGGTCCAATTCAAATTCAGGTTTTCCTCTAGATCTTACAGACCTGGGCATACACAAACAGGGACAGCAAATGATATCAAGAGAACAAACGGATCAATCTGTAAACCAAACCAATACAAGATGGTAAAAGTAACAGAATCACACAGTAAAGAAACAAGATAACTAAATCAAAACAATAAAACACACAACTAAGAACAGAACAACAACAAATTCCAAGAACCGTGCCTAGTTTTCCCCGGCAACGGCGCCAAAAATTCAAGTGCGAGTGTCGTGGCTCGTCAATTTATCCTAAATTTACTGAATATAGTAGCAGTGAGCTAGGTTTTCTTCCGCAGGGAAATAGTCGATTCAAGAAGTTTGATATGCTCAATTATGTCACCAAAATATAACAAGAGTAAAAGGAACACTGATTACAAAAATTAACAAGAAGTAAACTGGTTTGACTCCACACAATTACGAATTTAAATGAACACACAAGTAAGACTCAAGGAAGTAAGAACAAAGTTATCAAGAAAATAAAGCTGATAATCTAGGCTACCTCCGGGTGAATGCAACTTCTCATACATGCAGTATTGCTAACATACAAGCAAAACAGATGAGGAGAATCACAATTGAAAACAGAAATAATAGCTAGCATGGTCACTACAGTATAATTTTAGTCTCCCGACACCATCCTATCCTCTGGTCAAGCCTAAGGATGGTGAAATGTGATTAAGCTGTCTCAATTCCCCACTCAAATTACTCAGGCATGAACACCTAGAATCTCCCATGGTGAGGCCCGATCCTAGCTTGAAAATTCATCATTTGAGTATGAGAATCTCTTATCACCTTGTTCTTAGGATGAAACAGACTCAAAGCTTCCTATGACGAGGTCTAGCCTTAATATCTGTGCAAATTCAAACAGGTTTAAGAACTCAAGCATTCTCAGGTTCTTATTCATGATTTTCATCCAAATCTTACAAAAGAATACTCAATTCAGCATGACGACCGCAATCGAATCTCATTTCATCAAATTCAGATCAAAAGCATGTACTCAACAAGTTTTTCCAATTCATAGCTGAGAATTTCCATTTCTTATAATAGATTGTTAGTTCTACTGCACAATTACAATTTCGACCTAGCATTCACCCTCAATATCCTAGATTATCATACAATTAGCCACGAATCTCCATTTCAGCTTCACAATCAACAAATTGGAAGATTAAACAGTTCATAATCGTTAATTGGAAGAGTTTACCAATTAAGAGTCTTAAAAGCTTCCAAATGCCGAGAGGATTGTTACTTTTCTTCTCAATTTCAAGGAGATGTATATTGATGGAAGCAAATCTTTGATCGGAATCCAAAATGAAGCAACAATCTTAGTGAGAGAAAGTAGAGAGAGAAAGTGGATCTCAAGAACACTTCCCGCTCTTCCAAAATCAAAAGTCGGTTACAATGTGGAAAAATGTGAGTAGTGAAAAAGTTAATCAATCCCTACATGTTAGCTACCTTCCCTATATATAGAGTTAGGAAAACGTAACTAATACGCAACATAAAATGTATCAAATATTACAAAAGTGTCCTTAAGGGAAAAAACTAAAAATCAGCCAAAAATGTCAAAAAATTCCAAGTTTGAAAAAGTATTCAACACTCCAGCGCCTTTGGTGTTAATTTCCAGCGCCTTCATCAACCTCAGCCACGAGCCGCACGCCTTCAAGCTTAAGTTGTCGTGCCTTCGTTGCCTCTGACTGCCGAGTGAAGAAATCAGAATTGAACCACGCCTTCAAGCCGCAACTGAACACGCCTTCAGCAACTCAGCGAGCCTTCAAGAATCCAGCGTTTTGAATTTCACGCCTTTCTGCCAAAGCAAACCGCGCCTTCATCTGCCTGAAATTTCAGAGAATCAGAAGTTAAACACTTAGCCATTTTTTAGAAACTCAAGCACAAAGTTCTTCATGGCAGCAACTTCCTACCAATATTTGATCATGATGCATTGTGAATTAAGGAAAACTTAAAACGTGAAAGTTGTAACACTTTGTCTTAGCTATCCATAGCCATCAAAATCACCCAATTTGGAGCTAAAACGAGAAAGTTATGACCAAACTACTCAAGTGTGACAAAGCTTAAAACCTATGAAGCAACTCTCAACACTTTGCATTTTTTTCACACTCTCCAACAATTTAGCCTACGACATGTCGTAGGCTAAATATTTATGTTCCAGAATTGGCCTACGACATGTCATAGGCCAAATTTCCATCTCCACATCGTGGGCAAAAAAATCACTCTTCAAGAATGGCCTACGACATGTCGTAGGCCATTTTCTGCCTTCTTATGTTTGGCCTACGACATGTCGTAGGCCAATCTCTTCTTGTTCTCGACTGCCTAGTTCTTTCTATACCAAGTTGTGTGCCTTGGTTTGTGAAGTTCATTGTGCAATCATGAGTGGTGTGCCAAGGTGCAAATGTGTGGCATGAGTTTCATGGCAAAGTTATGGCAAGACTAATGCATAAGTGTTGTGCATAAGTTTTGTCAAGTTGGCAAGGCTTGGCAAGATTGATTGGCAAGGTCTGGCAAGTTCTTGGCAAGGTCATGGCACAATGATTTTTGGCACATTGGTTTGGCAAAGCTCGGCAAGGTCTTGGCAAGGTCTTGGCACAATGGTTGGCCGAATTGGCAAAAAAAATGTTGGCAAAGTATCCATTCCAACACAACACCATACTTTCATGCCAAATAAGTTTGTCTTAGCCTCTGATTCTAACTTGGTGGTGAACTTAATGGTTCTAGATCTTCCTCTTAGATTTCCAATGGTGCCAGAAACACCACCATTGGATGCCTAAAACTCAAGTTATCATCAAAACACCAAACTGTGGCAGGCAGGTAAAACCCTAAAAAACCCTAATGAATGGTATTCCGAAACGAACCTCATATTTCATAGCCTTACACACACAATTAGAAAATAGTTAAAACATAAGAAATGTAGTGCATTCAAAAAGCTTTTCAGAACACCAAAGAACTCACCAATTGGGTTAATATCAAGAAAGTTATGCCCAGATGAATTTCACCAACCGAATCTGCCAAAACCCTAAATTTAGCTTACCAATTTCGGTTTCATCCATTTCCTAATTGTTTTGACCTCTCAACCTTAACAATTAACATCAAGCACACAATTTCCTAAATTCATCATCAATTTTGGTCTCTTTTAACCATTTTAGTACAACCAATTGCCAAACACATAAATGCACCACAACAAACAAATCATTGCACTAACTTATGAAAAACAAGTCAAAAGCCAAGTGGATTAAGCCATTTAAGTTGGTATAAAACCAACTTATCAACCATCATTGAAGACTCAGCAGTAAGTCCCTTTAAGAATGTGTTTAGTTCTCTGATTTCTCCAAGGTTATGGTTCGGGCATTGTCTAATTAAATCATTGAAATGGTCCCAAGCCTCACGAAATGTTTCACCATCATGTTGTTGAAAATTCACTATATCCATTCGCATTTTCTGCAGTTTGGCTGGTGGAAAGTACTTCGCTAAAAATTTCTTTTGAAGTTCATCAAAAGTTGTCATAATAGTGGTGCCACCAATGGACTTGAACCAGTGCTTTGCTTTGCCTCTCAAAGACAAAGGAAAAAGAATTCGATGAACTTCACTCTGAGGCACTCTTTGGAGTTTGAAGGTGCTGCAAAGGCCTAAGAACCAATCAAGATGTTCATTTGGATCCTCATTATCCAATCCCTGGAAGAATTGCTCCTGGGTGATCATGGATACTATTTGTCTAGGAATATGATAGCTCTACACATCAATATCTTGTTGGTCAAACCTATTCTCAAAGTTGATGGCGTAGTGGTCACCAAATCTTGGTGGTCTCGCTCCAAGATTAGCCATTATCCTCCCCTTTTGTTGATTCCTCAAGGTTCTTGTCAACTCAAGATCAAGTAAAAACTCTGGCTCTCCTGCAGCTCTAAGAGATCTGGGCATACACAACCAATAGCCTGTAGAAATCAATCACAAACCACGAGTAACATCTGGTAGTAGAGAAATGCAACAAATAGAGTAACAAGAATGTAAAATGTAGACAAAAGTAAACAGAACAGAAAAACACAAAACAAAGAAATCAAGAAACCGTGCCTTTCCCGGCAGCGGTACCAAAAATTGATGCGTTCAGTCGCGTAGTCACCGATTTTACCCTAACACTACTGTAGTAGTGGTGAGAGGGATCAATCCACAAGGAAGGGAGTTTCAAGAGTTCAATATTTTGTCACAAAAATGCAGTTGCAGCTACAGGTGAAAACAATAACAAAAATAGAGAAATAAGGAGGAAGAAACATAACAAGATCAGTAAATGAGACGTGAATTCAAGTAAATAGTAGCTGCCTTAGGGTTCTTCTACCGGATGAATACACCTTAAATATCTTTCCGCAATGTAATTGACATACATGTAAAGTATGAGGTGAACTAAGTTGCCTAGGAGCTTAGCACCCAGCATGTCGACAACGATGTACTCTACATTCCCTGACACCACACTTTCCCATGGCGAGGCCTAAGTATGATGAATCCAAGCCTCGACGTCTCAATTCTTGGTGTTAACTACTCTAGCAAACAATTCCTAAAAACTTCCCATGGCGAGGCCTGAATTTAGGTTCGTGTGTCTTTGTTAACAATAGAGAACTTCTTTTACACTTTAATCCTAAGTTTCCGTAGTCTAAAATCAGCATGGCGACCGCATTTTAGAAGACGAACATGCAAACCAAGTGCAAAGACTTTATAATTCATAACTCCAGTTCTCGTGTCATGCATTCTCAACAAATACTCATGAATCTCACTTCAATTCAGCAAGTCGACCACAATCAAATCTAAATTCACCCATACAGTATAAGAATTCATGAAACTTAACGAATTTCACAAGCCGGAACGGAGTATGACCTCATTCTTTATGGCTTATGTCAATTGCGAAGCATCAAGTCATCTAATTATGCATTCATCCAGTACGAATCCTAGGACATCTCAAAATTAGCCAAAGAACTCCATTCTCAACTCAGGATCGTTAAATTGAAACTTGAAACAGTTCATTTTCATTATATAGAAAGAATTTACCAATTGAGTTACTTCCTAAGCTTCAAATTCACAGAAGAATTGTGAAATGCCTCCTTAATTGAGTAGAGAATTACAATGTTCAGACCAAATCTTTGATCGGAATCGAGACCGGAGCTGAAATGTTAGAGACAGAAAATATAGAAAGAGAAAGAGTCTAAAGAGAGAAAATTTCCACTCAAGATCAAAAAACTGGTAAAAATCTAGAAGTGTTGAATCCTCTAAAATAATGACAGAATCCTCTATATATAGAGGTTACAAAATGTAAACAATACGGAAACGCAAACTAAGCACTAAATCACAGAAGTACCACTGGTCCAATCCACTTTCCAGAATCAGCAAGTGCAAGAGCCTCCTTGTCAGCAGCAACCCAGAATTCCACGCCTTTGAGCTAGCTTGCACCACGCTACCTGAACCTTCAGCATGCTTCCGAGCCACCATGAATCTATGTACATAAGGAAAAATTTCAACCCTTAGAAAAATATACAGCCTCTTATTCCACAAATTCAATTGCGATGCATCGCAGTACAAACCCCTCCATGGCAATGTATCTTGACAATCCATCGCCTTGTGAGTTTTTTCCATGCATCGCCGTGTGAATGTGCTCATGGCAATGCATCGCTATGCAACTGTGTTGTGCATGGTCTGCTTAGGAGTGCATATGTGTGTGTTGTGATAAGCATGAAATGCAGCATGTGATGCATAAGCATAGCCAAAGTTGTGCGACACTTGTGTGCTATAGCATGCTTGTGTAGTGAGCTATGTTGTGCATTTGGTGCTTTGAATGTGCTTGGTGAGTTTGTGTTGTGCTTGTGTTGAATACAAGTGTGTAGTGCATGTGCACTAGAGTAGTGCGTGTAGTGTGAATTGTGGTGCATGTATATGCTGGAGTTGTTTGCATGTGGTGCATGTGTGTGCTGAAGTTGCTGCAGAGGAGTGCATGCATGTGCACAAATGTGTAGCAAGTGTGTGCATGTATGTGAGATGATAAGTGTACAACTAGTGTGTGCATACATGTGCACAAGTGTGTAGCAAGTGATGCATGAGTGTGCCTATGTGTTGCTGCAGCCGCGCGCATGTTGCGCCGTTCGCATAGCAGCATGTGCGAGGATTGCCCGCTGTGGCACGAAGCATGTGTGTGTGCCCACGCGCATGTGCGCGGGCTGTGTGTGGATAAGCTGCGCGCGCTGAGCACGCAGCATGTGCGAGCGATGTGTGTATGTGCTGCGCGCGTGGTGCGCGCAGCATGTACGTGTGTGTGTCATGCTGGGCACGGTTTGCGCGCAGCGTGTGTGCGATGTGTTGCTATGTGTGCACGTGTGCCACAAATGTTCAAAATGTTGTGCATAATATGTGGGCATCGACTTGTGTAAAATAAACAACAAATATGTGCGTCAAATGTAGCTAAAAGATGCAAGGAAAACACAAGGATGCAAGATTGGAACGTTTTACCTCTCAAGCGTTGAAAAATAACAAACCATCACCTTCCAACCGAAATCGGGCCCTGATGCTTTATGAATTCGGCAAAATGTAAAACGTGCACTTTGTATTCCTATGTCTTAGCTTTCTATAGCTTTTTGAATCACTCAATTCGTAGCTCTTTTGAGAATGTTATTGCCAAATTACCGAACTGCGCCGAGGCTAGATTTCAGGGCGATGCATCGCCGTGCAATTTGTTTTCATGGCGATGCATCCTGACGATGCATAGCCATGTAATTTCCCTTTCCAGCACAACATTCCACTTCTATGCAATATATGTGTATCTTCGCATCTGAATTGAACTTTGTGATAAACATAAGAGTTGTAGCTCTTTATCTTGGCTTTCCAGAGGTTTAAGCATCATCAATATTGAATGTCTGTAGCTCACGATAAGTGCAATCTACCGACCTGTGGCAGTGAAGTCAACAATGAAAAAACTGAAGTCGTGATCTCAAATACGCCCCTATTTCTAAGACCCGCACACAGATTTAGAAGAACGTTAAAACATAATAATTGAAGTACACTCAAAGAGCTTTCCAGAGCATCCAAACACTTCTCATTTGGATTAGTATTGAGAAAGATACACTCAATTAAAATGAACTATCTGTTCTGCCTAAATATGAAATAAGCATATTAAGGCATCATTTCAAGCCTTTTTGATTTCTTTCCTTGTTCTTTAACCTCAAACACACATTTGTCTCATTTAGTCAACAATTTTGGTTTTTTTATTCATTTTAGCACTCCAAGTTGTATTCCACATAAAATGCATAAATTGACACATAACACTACACAATTGCATGAAAAACATGTCATAAGCTAAGTGAAATAACACAAATAAGTCGGTATAAAACCAACTTATCAAAAATCCATCCTCTTTAAAATATATCATCCATAGACACAAAAACACATTAAAAAAAATTATGGACGGAACTATAAAGCTTCTGTAACTTCTCCAGAAGTGAAACACCATGTGATGACGATAGCTTTCAGCTTTTATGAATAAAATGATCAGTTGGAACAACCATCCATAGACACAAAAACTTATTATAAAGAAATATTTGAACTGAACACATAAAGACAGTCATTTATTTCTTTTCCAAACTCGCTTCATCTGTTATCAATTATTCAACATCTAATCATCAAAATAAATTGAAGACAAACAAACATAGGAACAAAAGAGCAAGTCAATGAAATTAATCCAAACTAAACTTTGTTGAAACTTAATATATATTGTCTGTAGCCAAACGAAATGCACATACATATAATGGATTATCTAGTGTGCTCTATAAGACATTCTTGGCTGGAATGAAAGAACCAAGAATCAATAATTTACATAACTCTACAATTCTTGTCCACAACTCACACAACTCGAGCACACGACAAGTAATAATTCACTTTTCAAATATATTGTATATATATGAAAAAGATAAATGAAAAATGAACTAAAGAAGCTCTTGATTTTGTTTGGGGGAAAAAGGTAAAGCTACTGAATATAAAATATTAGATAAATATAAAAAGTGTCTGCACCTATTCACTACTCAAAAGCAATCCAGCGAACAAAATGAATGAAATTACGTCGTCAATGCAAGCCAAAAATGTTAAAAATATTCAATAGCACAATAATATTAATTCATACGCAATTAAATGCTACTAACATGATTTGATACCTGAGCTAAAGTTGCATGTGGCGATTTCAACCAATGACGAATCTCCCTGAAGTCCTGAACACCACACCTTATTTTAATACTGCCTCTAAAAAAATCTAGTGAAAACAATCTACAAATTTTGAAATTATAGTAAGCACCACTAAGTTGACATATCTTGCAAATAATGCAACATACACAAGGAAACTGAGAATGTCATTAATGATATAGTGTGAAGAAATTATCATTCTTCTATTTCTCCTAGATAATATGTTAAACCATATATCTTTCTTCACAATAAATCTTTTTTAATTTGAGAAATGCATGAGTTAGTGAGAAATAGTTTGATTAAAATATGAGGCAATCTTGAAAGAATGACATTTAGAAACAGCATTTAACATGAACAATTTTCTTGACAACTTCAAAAAAAAAGGCACACATTATTCGACAAGAACTTCTTGAAAGACTCCACAAGTTAAGTCGACAAGATAAACAAAATTCTATACAGAATTTGTTTGAAGATACCTTCTCCCTCACAACTGTTGTACTTTCAACTTTAATCGTTCAGAGGTGCAAGAGGGGTGTGAATCTTGAATATTGATATCCATTGGAACCTGAGCAAAAGAAACATAACATGCATACCTTAAAAGCCAAGACTTTAAATTCTCTATTGATTTTTATGCTATAAAATGAATCTTTCATCACCAACTGCATCATTATCATGATTATTTATCCAATTTATTGCACCTTCAAAATTTGAAATACTTGAAAATCAAGTTGGCATGAATGAAATGGATTTTAATTTTTTGCTCATGTTAGCTGTAAGTACCATTACACACCTCTAAATGTCTTGAAGATGTAGAAGTTGGAATTTGTTTTTTCTCTTTACTCATTTGTTCATTTCCTTTCGAACAGAGGGAAAAAATGTCTAAATTATAATACATGTAGTCTTGTAGAAAAGAACTAAACCTGAAAAATAGAGCTTTACTTTCCCGTGCTTCTAAAAATCCCATTTCTTCAAGTTCATTAAGAAAATTCTTATTAACTCAAAGAACAACAATTATTCTTGATTCCAATTCTTAAATAAAAAAAACATCAATATTAGATTTATAATAGTAATAGAAAATCAAAGGACTAAGAACATAAAATGGCAAAGCCTTTATTCTTTGTGAGTACAAAAACATTAATAAACCATACTTCCCCTTGTTTGAATAAGAATCCAACGAAAAATCAATATCTCAGTACCTAACTTTGAAAACGTCCAAAATGAAAGATCAAGGTTAGATACGCGGTGTTCTAGTGAGTTGGAACACTAGGTGGAACACTGATAACAAAAGTGATAATGGACAATATTAAAAATGCGAAAAATAAAGAGACAGGAGGTTGGTAACGCAGTTCGGCAATTGCCTACGTATGCGGGGCCACGCCCAGAAAAATAATCCACTAAGTTCACAAAGTTACAAGACGCTCGGTCTAACATAAAATAAGACTCCCTCTTATCTTAGTTGCCGCCTCTAACTAACTTCACATGTGAACATGATTGTGCGAGCTCTTCTCAACTTGTGTAATTCTTCCCAGAATCTTAAGAGACAAGATCCCCTTGTCAATGGCGACTCCTCCCGGAATCTGTGTTATGGCAAGATCCCCTTGCCTACAATCAGAACTCCTCCTGAGCTCTTTGCACTCTCCTCCCGAGACTAAGTTATAACAAAGAATACAAGGAATGCATCTTCAATATTTTTGCATTAAGATGCGAACAACCAACACACTTAAACAAAGACTTCCAACAAAGAAGTGTGTTCACAGTCTTACAAAGACCGAAAGAATAATCAAAACTCCTCATGAAAACCGTGTAGTTGGAAAGATCATATAGGGCACACAAAATCTTTCTATCTTTATCTCCAAGATTGTTTCCAAATAAACCGCATAGAAAGATGGAAACCGTGTGCCTTCCATGCTTATCTTTTCCAAAGATAAACCTCCAATGATAATTACCAAGAATATCAAGATAAGAACCAAATATACCAAGATAGCATTAATCTCCAAATCAATCTTCCTTGCACAGATTGATTTAATTGATTCCTGCAACTAATAAGATCTTTCCGTATTTGCCAAAAAATCAATGCCAATTAATAAATGCTAACGTGCGCATTAACAATCTCCCCCTTTGGCATTTTTTTGCAAAATCCAAACCCCCCTATAAGTTGGACGGAAGTTGACTGAAACTCCCCCTGAACAGGAACTTAGATAAGAAACATCACTGCACAAGATATTGTGCATGACACAGTAAAAGACACCAAGTTCCTAGCATACAAATGTTTGAGGGATTACTAAACAAACATCTAAAATCAAAATTACTCCCCCTTTTGGCAACAAAAAGACAAAAGGGCATAAATCAACAATAAAAATATAAGAAATTGTCTTAATCAATCACAATAAAAAAAACAACATCAGAGCAATCAATCGAAATCCTCTGCATCATAGGGCACAAGGCCAACTGAGTTTGCTAGCAAATGAACACCAGCAGCTGCTTCTGGAATACTTTCATCGTTACCAGTAGCATACCCACCAGATTGGGTGCTGGAAGGATCCTAACTATCAGTAACACCAGAAGTGACACTGGAAGTACCTTCAGGTTCAGAATGAGCAGGAGGAACTGGAGTACTCGTCACAATCATTTCCTCATCAAGATCAGAATCAGCAGGTTCTTCAACAATTGGATTTTCAGGCTCGTTCTCTGATTCTGCAAAATCAGGAGATAGATTTGGAGGAATACCTGTTGTAACACCTGGAGTAACATCTGGTGGAACACCAAAAGTGCCAGCAACATTGATACGATCCTAGACTCGTAAGACTCTAAGAACGCAAACCCAATATCAATTGAGAAATTTAATGAACGAATTGAATAAGATCAAATAGTAACAAAAAGGAAGCAGCCCCAAATTCAATAATGAATTGAAACGTACCTATCAATTAAGTAATGAACACCCTAAGAAAACCTGCATCTTAGAACCTTCACTATCCAAGAATCCAATCAATCAAACACTTTGATGGAATGGAATTGTTGTTCTTCACAAAGAACCAAAGAAAATTTTGTAAAAACTCACAAAATTCAAAATGTCAAAAGTCTGCAGCTAACGTACATGAAATAGCCTTTTATAGGCTCCCAAAAACCCTAACAAAAGTCAACAGAAAAATTCAAAAATAACGTTCAGTGATAGTTTCGGACGCGAGTTTCAGACGACCGAAAGTCTGGCTGATGCGTCCGAAACTCTCCAGAGAAATTCAATTTTTCTTCGACAGTTTTGGACGGCCGAAAGTCATGGAGATGCGTCCGAAACTCTCCAGAAACTTCTCTTCTTCATTCCAATGCCTCATTTCGATCCACCATAATGTTGAACTCTATTCTAGACACTTCCAAACAAGAAATGATGGTTTCGTCCTCCTCACGAGCTTCACGAACAAGTTCTTGCTCGAATATGTTCTTGATCAACGTGTGTAGTGCGCTCCTCATACGTTTAGTCCTCGAACGAGTCATAGGTCCACCAACTCTTTGCAATGGATCATCCACAAAGCTTCTTGGGTAAGCCTCCTCATCATTCTCCCCTTCCTCAAGAGGATTCGTCCTCGAATCACCTAGGTCATACAAAGAAAGATCACTAACATTAAACGTGCTAGAAACATTACCAAATTCACTAGGCAAATCAATAACATATGCATTATCATTAATTTTAGATAAAACTTGAAATGGACCATCTCCCCTTTGTTGAAGCTTTGATTTCCGTTGATATGGAAATCGTTCTTTGCGCATATGAACCCACACCCAGTCTCCGGGTTCAAAATAGACTTTGATTCTCCCCTGACTTGCTCTCTTAGCAACTTGTTCATTTCGACGCTCAATGTTTGCTCGAACTTTGGCATGCATTTCCTTGATGTGATCCGCCTTCTGCTTACCATCTAAATCCAAAATATGACTAGTAGAAATAGGCAATACATCTAAAGGCGTTAGTGGATTAAACCCATAAACCACTTCAAACGGAGAATAAGATGTAGTGGAATGCATGGCCCTATTATATGCAAATTCTAAATGTGGCAAACATTTTTCCCAACTTTTCAAATTTTTCTGAATTAAAACTCGAAGCAAGGTTGTTAGTGTTCGATTAACAACTTCAGTTTGCCCATCCGTTTGCGGATATGCAGCTGTGGAAAACAACAACTTCGTGCCTAACCTTGACCATAATGTGCGCCAAAGATGACTCAAAAACTTCACATCTCGATCACTAACAATGGTTTTCGGAATTCCATGCAATCTAACTATTTCACGAAAGAATAACTCAGCAATATGAGATGCATCATTAGTCTTATTGCATGCTATGAAATGCGCCATTTTGCTAAAGTGATCGACAACCACAAAGATGCTATCATGACCCGACTGTGTCCTAGGCAACCCTAACACAAAATCCATTGATATGTCGACCCATGGATGACTAGGAACGGGTAATGGGGTATAAAAACCGTGAGGCATGACCTTAGACTTTGCTTGACGACATGAAACACATTTTGCACAAAAACTTTGAACATCATTTCTCATTTTAGGCCAATAAAAATGTTCATGCAATATGTCTAATGTCTTTGTGATTCCAAAATGTCCCATAAGACCCCCACAATGTGCCTCCCTAACAAGTAATTCAAGATATGAACTCTTAGGCACACACAATTTCCCTTTCTTGAAAAGAAAACCATCTTGCTGAAAATAATCTTCAAATGCAGTTTGTGCACATTCAGTAAAAATTGCACCAAATTCACTATCATCAACATACAATCTCTTAAGCAAATCAAATCCCAACAACTTCGACTGTAAAAAGGTAAGAAGCACATACCTTCGTGACAAAGCATCTGCCACTACATTTTCCTTACCCTTCTTGTGGTTGATGACGTAAGGGAAAGATTCAATGAATTCCAGCCACCTAGTATGTCTTCGATGCAGCTTCCCTTGAGACTTCAAATGCTTGAGTGGTTCATGATCGAAGTGGATAACGAACTCCTTTGGCCGCAAATAATGTTGCCAAGTTTGCAACTCCCTCACGAGAGCA
This sequence comes from Ophiorrhiza pumila, assembly GCA_016586305.1. NCBI lineage: Eukaryota > Viridiplantae > Streptophyta > Magnoliopsida > Gentianales > Rubiaceae > Ophiorrhiza > Ophiorrhiza pumila. The sequence continues at coordinate 16,073,997 of BLIW01000011.1, forward strand.
TAAAGCTCCTTGTCATACGTGGGATAGTTCAGGACAGCCCCATGCATTTTCTCGCTGAAATACGCTATCGGCTTTGAGTCCTGCGTCAAAACAGTCCAATCCCATGCCTAGAGGCATCACATTGAACTTCAAAAACTTTATCGAAATTAGGCAACATTAGAAAATGTGCTTGTGTGAGTTTGTCCTTCAACATGTTAAAAGCCTTTTCATGCACCTTTTCCCATTTAAATACAGCATGCTTTTTAACAAGATCATTCAATGGTGCGGCAATAGTGCTAAAATTTTTAACAAACCTTCGATAAAATCCCGCCAAACCATGAAAGCTCCGGACCTCACTGAAATTCTTTGGTGTAGGCCACTCCTTGATTGCCCTAACCTTCTCTTCATCTACCTTAATGCCATTAGCACTCACAACAAAACCAAGAAAAACAATAGAATCCATGCAAAATGAACATTTCTTCAAATTAGCATATAATTTATTTTCTCTTAACACAATGAAAACTTCTCTTAAATGCAACACATGTTCATCCAACGACTTACTATAAATTAATATGTCATCGAAATAAACAACAACAAACTTCCCTATGAAAGATCTCAAAACATAATTCATTAATCTCATAAATGTGCTAGGCGCATTTGTCAACCCAAAAGGCATAACAAGCCACTCATATAAACCAAATTTTGTTTTAAAAGCGGTTTTCCACTCATCTCCCTCTTTCATGCGAATTTGGAAATAACCACTTTTCAAATCAACTTTAGAGAAAATACATGCACCATGTAACTCATCCAACATATCATCAAGTCGAGGAATGGGATGACGATACTTTACCGTTATTTTATTGACGGCTCGGCAGTCCATACACATCCTCCAACTCGCGTCCTTTTTGGGTACCAAAATGACGGGCACCGCGCATGGACTAAGGCTCTCCCTCATAGCCCCCTTTTGCAACAAGTCCTCCACTTGAGTTTGAATCTCCTTGGACTCCTCCGGATTAGCTCGATAGGCAGGACGGTTTGGTATAGAAGCACCAGGAATGAAATCGACTTGGTGTTCTATCCCCTGCAATGGTGGAAGTCCCGCCGGCAACTCCTCGGGAAAAACATCCTCGTACTCCTGCAATAAAAACACCACATCTCGAGGCAAAAGATCAAGCATCTTAGCATCAAGCAAAAACACATCTTTGTACAATAAAAGAAATACACTCTCTCCCTCACTCAATGTTTCTTTTATCTCTCTTTTTGTTGCAAAAACACTCAATTTCTGTTTTCCATTCTTTGATTTTTCTTTCTCACTTTTGATGATTTCCTCTCGACTTTTACTCTCACTTGATTCGCCTTTTTCTTTCTTTTCAAAATCTTTTACAATTCTAACTTGATCTTCATGTGCCTCCCAAGATTTCAATGGCACCAATGTATGCCTTCGATTATTCATCTCCAATGAGTACTTATTAGTATACCCATCATACATTACCTTCTGATCAAATTGCCAAGGACGCCCTAAAAAAATATGGACAGCTTGCATAGTCACCACATCACACATCACTTCATCCTTATACCGACCTATCACAAATTCAACTTTCACTTGTTTTGTCACCTTGGCCTCCCCACTAGTACTCAACCACTGCAATTTATAGGGTTTTGGATGCTTAAGCGTTTTCAACCCTAGCTTCTCTACCAACAATGTACTAGCTATGTTAGTACAACTCCCACTATCAATGATCAAACTACACACCTTTCCTTGCACATGACACCTAGTGTGAAAAATATTGTCCCTTTGCACTAACTCCCCCTCTATCTTAGATTGGACATTTAGAACTCTTAAGTTGACAAGTGCCTCTCCCCCCATTGGTAGCTCTTCCTCTACATCACTCTCATCAACACAAGGCACATCACCCTCATCATCGGAATGGACACTCTCACACTCCCCATTAGGTAACACGAACATTGTCACTTTGTTTGGACATTGGGACATGATGTGCCCTATACCTTGGCACTTATAGCACCTTATGTCCCTACTCCTCACATTGGTTTTCATCTCAACCTTCTCCTTTCCGGCTTCCCATTTTCGTTCTACCGTAGGTTTGTGGTTAACATTAGCATTGCCAGGTTTTGTGGTCGACATTGTTTTACTATCCTTCCAAACACTCTTCCAGGTACTCTTCCCTTTACCCTTAATAATTCTCTCAACTTTCAAAGCCTTGTTCAACAACTCCTCCATATCGGCATATTCTTGCAAGTCTAACACATCGGCTATCTCCCTATTCAAACTCGCCAAAAATCTACCCATTGTAATTTCAGGGTCCTCATCTATGTTGGCCCGAATCAAGGATACCTCCATCTCCTGAAAATACTCCTCCACACTCTTATTACCCTACCACAACAAAACATATACTCAACAAAAAAATGGCAAAATAAAAAAATTTTATACCACTTATCCAACTTCAAACCATTTAACCTCATGATAAGTATTATGCATATGCTTCAATATCTAATGTATTCAAATGTCAAGTACTCATAATATGTGTCCCCAAAAGTAATCAGTGTACTTTAATGTATACATTTAACATATTGAGCCAATCATGTATGTGCACACGATAGGTTCCACCTCAATTCATGACTCATCCACAACCATGCCATAAGTTAGAGTCCTAACAACCAAGTTTTTGTCTACTCCTTCTCCTCACTATTTAGATTTTACTAACTTTACTTTTCTCATATTAATGAGGATTTGCTTGGTAAACCTTTAGGTCTTAAAATTGCGATCGTTTCCCAAAACTGTCACACTTATTAGGATATTTCAAAAGGAATCTCGAGACATCCACTTGGGGTACTATCTCACTTTCGAATTTTAGACCCATTTCCAGTCACGCAAGTTCTCCATTAACTTTTTGTTGAAGAGAAGTCTCGCAGAGGGGTGACAATATAAAGCCAGAGTCTTATGGCTTCCAATATCTGTTACCATCTATATGAGTTTTTTAAGAATTATTATTAAATGCAGTCTTATAGGGGAATGATAGTATTAAAATAACAAACTTAAATTACAAATATATTAAGTGCAAATAATTATACAAGCACATTATTGAAAAACAAACTTTAAGCGAGTTATATAAGTTTTAACTAAACAAAGCATTAAAAAAACCAACCTACTTAATTATTGAAAACTCGTCAATCCCCTTAGTGGTTTCCCTAAGTGCATAAAAATTATGGACTCAAAATGCCAAACTTTCCATCAAAGAGTCGACTTTCTCTAGGTACCATATTACTTTCATATTCCGTATTGAATCTTTCAACAAAATTCAATCATTGGCAACATGACACTTATCACAAAAAATTGAAAATTTTATTTTGGATATCTTTTCAGAATTATTAGTTTCCTAACAACATAAATAAAAATTGATAAAAAAAACAAAAAATGTATACTAAACAAAAAAAGATAAAAAGACTTCATATTTACATCTAATAAGGCTCACAAAAAATGATTTATCTCATTATAGTTTAGAGGAGTTCACATCAAGAATTTATTCAAAATTTATATAAAAAAAACTAATCAAAATAACTAAAAATGCTAATTATCCATTAATCAAAGCAAGATATCCACACCCCAACTCAAGGAAACTAAGCATAAACAACGTAAAAAAATAACATGAAATGAGTAACATAAATTTCATCCCCACCACACTTAGAATACATATTGTCCTCAATGTGTGAGAAAAGGAAAGCATTAACCTATTTATCCATGTCATTCCCGATAGTATTGTTGTACGGGTGAGACCTTGGCAATGTCTCAATTAACCTTCTTTTTTATTCAAACTAAAGACTAAAAATAAAAACATAAGAAAAACACAGTAATGAAAAAGACTCAGAGTACCCATCCCTTTACCAAAAGAATGCTCTTTCACAAACACTTCTTCTTCTAGTATAAGGCTTCTTTTGCAATCCTTTGAGGAGAAACTTGAGCTCACGCACTTGAGGAGTAAGTTCAATGAACACAACTTTGTACCACTCTTGTTCCTCCAAGGTAGATGCCTCTTTTTCTTCTTTCACCATTAACTTTGGGATTTCCAATGGTTCATCATCCTTCCATGTCACCTTTTATTCCATCCTATTTGACATATAAGAATCCACCAAGGGCTTTGGCTCCAGAGTTTCAATGAAATCATTAATAAATTCAAATATGTATTCATAAATAAAACCATTCTCTACCATATTAGCTATTTCATGAAAAATATACAAGCCTTCCTCATCTAAGCTAACATGGTACTCAATTTTAGGCACGTCTACATCATCAACACATTTAACAATATTATTATCTCAATATACATCATTTTAATAGCATCCACCATATCATCTAAACAATGAAAATTCATGTAAGATGTCAAAATGGCACAAGAAATCACTATGTTGGCTATTTTATTACATATATACACGACATCATCACATAAACCAATATAGGGGTGATAGACACAAAATATATGATTTATTTTATGGTCTTTTGTGGTCTAAAGTTGGATGAAAATTAAATTTAATTGTGAATATCTTGCATGTTTTAGATGATGGAAGTTGTAAAGCAGTTGAGAATATCACTTTGTGGACTTTTGGACTGTTTTAGCGTGATAAAAGCAAGACTTGGAAGAGAAGATATCTTTGTGTAAATTTGGAAGCAATCAAGACTTTTGAAAAATAAAGAACTCATTTCCTTTGCAAATTTGGAAGAAGAGTCATGTTAGGAAAGAGTTAATTAGGAAATAAGTTTGCATGCCTAAAAATCTTGGCTGCATGTGGCGCATCTTTTGGGAAACAAATGATTTATTTCTTTAAATTGTTTTTAGAAGTCTTTAGTTAATAGGATTACTTCCTTAGGAAGTTACGTATCTTTTCATATGAAAGGAGATCAAGGTAGCTAGGTTAAATATTCATCTCTACCGCTTCTTGTGATCCCTACTTTTTAGTTCATGAATCTGTTACAGTTTTTGCAACCATACGCCCGTACAGGGGTTAATTATAGACAACATATTTTCCATTAATTCTTATTTTCTTATATATTTTATTTAATTACTTTTAATTATGTGTAGTGAGTAGTGTACTTTTTTTGCAAATAAGGAAACACTAATTGATTAAGAATCGCGAGACCAAATTGTTTATATTAAATTGTTATTTATAAGTTCTAAAAGTTCTCTAAGCATAATGCTAATTATCTAGATTTCTTGAAGCCTCATCAACTTTATTAGTTTAGCTAGAGCCAATTAATCTCCTATTATTTCACTAGATCTAGTATATACGATTAATTAGTGGCTAAGAGTTGTCTCAGTAGACGGGAATATTAAGTTAATAAATTGTGACATGCTAATACTGATTGCAATTTATTAGAGTCGGGTTTCTCTATGTCTTGATGCTATTTTAACATTAAATCTAATGTTGTTTGATTCCATCTGGGTTGTGTTAGGATTAAAAAAGCAGTTGATTAAGTTGAATCTTGTCAACTATCAATTAATTAAGGAAGCATTGGGTTACGACGAAGCTTATTCTCAGTAGTATATAACTAACTAATTTATATGTATTAATTTATCTTTGCATCGAGGAACGATGAATAGTTGATTAGTGTGAAATTGCTTGCTTGTCGAATCTTCTTTAATTGATTAAATTGTAATTTTGTAATTTGTTATTAATCTTTAAAGAATATATTACTTCCATTTAAGATAAAAAAAATTGTCATCTTTCTCAGCTTATTAGTCTCGAAAATTGCCTTGAACTTTCTGTCCATTTTACTCCCTTATGCAAAATAGGTAAAAGTTCACATGTCTCAAGAGTTCGTTCTTATATAAGATTTTTTTCTAGAGCAATGTGAAAAGCATCCGTCTTATTCATAAAAAACAAGTGTTATTTGACTACCAAAATTCACGTTCATACATATATTAGTATATATATATATATATATCCAAAAGTATGTACACACATGCAATGGCAGATGATTGGGGGGCCATCAGGGAGACCAGATCCTCTGTCTAATATTATCCTGTCTTATTGTATCTAAGTTCAAAACGAAGTAGTTTCACTAAAACGAGGGACTAAAAGTATAAATATCACTAAAATCACTTTACAATTACTACACCATAATCGAGTGAACCTTACGACATAGTTTTAATTTAAGACAGGATAATGTTGGATAGGAGATCCCATCTCGCCATTGGGGTGGAGTCGCCCTCCCAAGATTTTAAAATTTTATTTTATGCTTATGAAAAATTTAAAATTTTAATTAAATCCTTTAAAAAATTAGAATTTTGCCCCTCCCAAAATTTAAATTTAATTTTTATTACTGATAGTATACAATTTTGCCTTCCAAATACTACTTTTTGGATTGGCCGCTACAAACATGTACAATATATATATATATATATATATATATATATGCAAGTTGTCATAAGAAATATGCATTTGAAAGTGCTCATGTTAGGTGAAGAAGGCCATGAAAGATATATTATGCATAAAATCAGTTACCATAAGTATCCAATCTATTTGGTCCTTAAGAGTTTAAAATATTTATTTTGTATAGATCTCTCTGATTCAATTTGCAAGTGCAACTCTCTATTGTCCATTTGAAATGAATCAAATGATATGTGTTTTTTTTATTAAAAAAGATCCTCAAGTTTTCTCTCTTTTTGCAAAAAAAAAAAAACGAATCATAAGGAATTATTCGTACATTCTCAAATTATAAGGAAGTAATTTAAAACTTTTATCAAACCAAGTGGAATTTTTTTGTAATTGCTATATATATACATATATATATATTGAAGAACTAGAAAATAGTTCTTATAATAATTTGATAACACAACGGAAGCGATATTTATTTATAATGACAATATTTTTGAGAGAAGAGGATTACAATCACAAATCACATGTATGACACAACCGCCACAGAACAATAATATCCGTTGATGAACGGAATTTCTCTAAGTCGTATGACTTTTTCTCTCACACCTCTTTGTGGTCTCTCTTCCAACTCCTCTTATTATAAAGATCCCTAACACCCTCCATTTATAGTGTAAGAGGTTTCGTAATTCCACTGTTTCCTAATCCAAAACAATAACTAATTAAGAAACTCATTCTAATAGGAAACTACTTTAAACTCAAGAAACAAAACATATAAGGAAACTACTAATTAATAAAAGTTTAGTTTATTTTTCCAACAAATACTCCTTTAAACTAAACTTTCCATATATGATCAATACATTCAATCTCACGTGCTTGAATTTCTTTTAAAATTTATTTTGTAGCTTGGATCTTATATTTGACTTCATTTTTGTCATCACATGTAACTTGAGACGAATTTTGTAGTTCCGGATCTTGAAATCTTCAAACATGTTGTCTGTTTCTTTTCCTTTCTTACAAAACTCCCATATACCAACATTATCTTCTAATAGAGAATGGCCAATGTAATTTCCAAGAATCAAAAAATCATATTTTTCAACTTGAATAATATTTTCAATATTGTTTACCTCAACAATGTTACTCTCATCGGTGATATTTTTATCACATTCAACCATGTATATGGTTTCTTTTCCCTCTTCAAAACTGATGATTTCTACTTTCTTTTTATTAAAATCACCAATTTCTCTTTCTTCTTTATTCACAAGCACAACAAATTTATCCATATCTTCACAAACCTGAAGCTTCATTGTATCGTCGTCTTTCTTATTTTTGTTCAACTCAACATTAATCTCTTCAACAATTACATTTTCAATTTGTTTTTTCTCCACATTACTCATCAACTTGAATTTCTTGTTCTTGTTCCGCCAAATAAATTATCTCATCCTCTTCCTCAATTGAATCAACACTTCTTTGCACCACTTCAATAATATTATCATGATGATAACCAAAATCTCTTTCCTTGAGATTTTCAATTTCTAAAGTGGATTCAATACTTGAAGATGAAATATCAACATTTGGTTGTTGAAATTGCTTCCTTTGGTGACCATTGTTTTCTTTCTCAATATAGGAAGACACTTGTGTTTGCCCAATTGATACCATTGGCTCTTTAGAAGACCAATTTGAAGCTCTTTGTTCATCAAAGATAAAATCCCTGATCACAATCACCTTTTTTGTATTTTCTATCTGACCATCCAATTTTTCATTAATTCTTTGTTCAAATAGAATTAATGAACCCTTAAATTCTTCAATTGTTAATGTTGCCAAATTCTTGGTATCTATCAAGGCTGCAACATACTCAAACTTCATAGGCAGCGTATTGAGAACGTTTTCAATAAAAATTTCATCTTTCAATACATGACCATTTAATTTTATCTCATCTTTAATCACCAACAAATGAGAAAAATATGTTTCAATAGATTTGGTCTTCCCCGTGGTTGATAGCAATCCATCCAAGTTAGTGACTCAATCAAGTGATCAATTGGTTAATTTTGATAAACCAATGTTGAGGTCAAGAACCAAGAATATGAAGATAGCTTTGCAATGTTTGTTGAGCATGTGTAGCACCGCCATTGAGGATGCACATGAAGGTTTGGAGTTGTTTTCAAGTAAAGTTGACGTCAGAGTATTTTGGAATGTTTCTTACATCTCTATTGAAGGGTTAGAAGGCATGGAATCAAGTCTAGAGATGAAGAATTTCGTGGAAGTCCAAAATTCTCCATGTCGCGACGTCTGGCATCTCCACATCGTGATGTGCACTGATGGCATGACGTCCGACGTTCCCCACATCGCGACACTACTCATTGAATGAACATGGCAAAATACCAATTTTCTCAACGTCGAGACGTCCAGCAACACCCACGTCACGACGTGCGACTTCCCATGTCATGATGTCGGGGTTTCGTTTAGTTTTTAAATTTAGGGTTTTATTTTTTTTAGGAAAGTTATTACAAACAATTACTTTCCTTATTACTTAATGTTTCCTTTACAAATTTTAAGTAGGGTTTTTATTATTGTAGCCTATTTAAAGGCATCTTCTTTATTGGATAAACAAGATTTGATGAAATTGAAAGAAACATTCTTTTAGCTTTATCTTTGAGAAAACCTTCATAGTTGGGAGTGAACCAACCTTAAATAAAGTAAACTTGTAAGCGTGACCTTAGGTAGTTTATCTTCCAACTCTTAATTGAGAGTAAGCCAAGCTAATTTGCTTAACGCTGAGATTCTTGGGTTAGGTTTATTATCTTGTATAACGTAAGGGTTTGGATCAATATCCAAGTATTTACGTTCAATATCTGTTTGTTGATTTTGTGTTATGTTCTTATTTATTGCTGAATTCATGCTAGATCAAAAATCATATACCACGTGCAAGGATCACCTTACTACGTGCAATCAAAGTGGTATCATATAAGAGGCTATACAATTCAGGTTTATCCTTAATTTTCTTCTTTGTTTCTTCTTGTTGTTTTCCTTTTTTTCTTCTTTTTGAATTCTTGTTTTTTTTCCTTTTCTTGATATTTTGTGTCCAAAATTGATTCTTTGAGTCGATTTTGATTTCTGGTTTTGTAGGTTTACTAGTTCTTTTGATATTATAAATTCTCTTAAACTCCGTCATTGAATTCTTGGGAATTTCGTGAATTGAATATTCAGAAAAAAATTGACATCTTGAATTTGTCAAAGTGCTACTTGTTAGTTGTTCTTAATTGTGTTGTTGTTAGCAACCTATGATCTGAGGTTGTTGTGTTGAAAAAAAAGTCACCAAAGTGACCAAGTGAAAAAAAAATTTCTTTGAAAAAGAAACGTGAGAAAAAAAATAGTTCTTATTTGTAAAATTTTGACTTCAACAACAAAGTTAAGTATCTTTCCAATTTTCTTACACTAAAACTTGTGCAATTCAATTCTAAAAGTGCTTATTTTATTAGCTTCTCTTATCGATTCAATTTATACCCTTTACGTGTTCTTAAACACTCTAGTTCTCATCTATATTTGATCTTTGTTGTCTTGATGTTGAGCTTGTTAGTTGTTTTTCTCTTGAATTAAGGCTCAAGATAAACTTTGGGATTAATAGTTGATAGGGTTATATTTAGATCGAGAAAAGCTACCCAAATAAAGAGTAGTGTACATACTACCCAAAGTGAGAAGCCGTGAGGAGTAATATTTTATTATATTATTGTTTCTCGTGTTTTTCACAAACAGTGCAGGTACAATAACGGAAAAAAGCTCCAAAAACCAAGTGGACATGCAAACTCAAATTGCATCACTTTTAGACATGGTCAAAGTGTTGTCCATTTGAATGACAACTATAGAGCATAATCGACCATAAACGGTACAACCTCCACCTCCAAGGCATATTAATTTTGATGAGAAGGCCAACACTCCAAACCAGCCTAAACCTGCGAAGAAATTCGAGATTAAAATTTAAACCTTTAGAGTTAATTTTCCTACCTTTCAAGGGAAATCAGATCCTGAATTATTTTTGGAATGGATTGAAACCGTGGAATCAATGTTTGAGGGCAGTGGATTAGATGATGAGGAGAATATCCGTTTGGTTGGAATGCATCTTAAAAACTATGCAGCGTTTGGTGGAAACAGTTGGTTCGAAACTAGAGAATGAATAGGAAAATGTATGTGCCTCTCACTACCAAAAGAATCTTAAAAGAAAGTTACAAACTTTGGTTTAAGATAGTATGATGGTTGAAGAATACTACAAGGAAATTGAGTCGTCGATGATTAATGCCAATCTTGATGAGGATGAGGAAATCATCATAGAAAGATTTGTTAGTGGTTTGAATCCAACTTTAGCACATAAAGTGGATATGCAGCATGCCATAGATATGGAAGAGACTCTTCACACAGCTGTAAAGATTAGAAATATATGAAGTTCAAGGGCCAATCATCTTCTTCTAACACCTAAGACTCTATTCAAGTCAAAACCAACAATTCTGGATTCTGCAACCAAGGCTATAGGTAAACAACCTATGAATACTCCAATGACAGCGCCAAAATCTGTGCAGCGCCAACGGGATATCCAACATTTTAAATGCAAAGAATTTAGACATTATTAGTCAGATTGTCTCACAAAGAAGCTCATGTATGTTCTTAATAATGGTGATATCATTAGTGAGCATTCTAATGATGAGGAAATGGCCGGTCTTGAGGAAGATTCTGATGACATGATTGAAGAATCCGAAAAGCTTACTTTGGTCTCAAGAAGGATTCTTAATGCACAACCACGAGTTGAAGATTATGAGCAACAACGAGAAGCTATCTTTCACAACCAGTGTAAGGTTCATAGCAAGGTATGTAGCATGATTATTGATAGTGGAAGTTGTACCAATGTTGCTTGTGTTCTTATTGTGAAGAAGTTGGGGTTATCATGCATCAAACATCCCAAACCCTATCAATTGCAATGACTTAATCAATATGGTGAGATTAGGGTAACAAGCAAGTAAATATTCCATTCTCTATTGGTAAGTATGAAGATGAAGTCTTATTTGATGTGGTTCCAATGGAGGTAGCTCACTTGTTGTTGGGAAAACCTTGGCAATATAATAGTGATGTTGTATATCATGCCAAGAAAAAACTATTATAGTTTTGACTATAATGGTATGAAGGTAAATCTCACAGTTCTTAAACTATGGCAAGTGTCTAAAGATCAAGTAGCAGTTGCCAAAAACATGTGCCGAGATGAGAGAAAAGGAAGCAAAGAAAAGAGAGCATCTTGAAAAGAAAAGTAATTATGTATCTAGTATAAGTCCAGTTATTAAAGACAAGAAGCTTTTTGTATTTGCTCCAAAGAAAGAGATTATGACAGTAATAATAGATAGGCAACCATTGTAATTAATGATCCGAAAGAACATTTATATTGTTGATAGTGATCACCTTGATAGTTTGCCTAGTGTTGTGTTGTCTCTTTTGCAGGAATATGACGACTTATTTCCCAGGGAGTTACCTACTAGGGTACCACCTATTAGAGGCATTGAGCATCAAATTGATTTTATGCCCAAAGCTTCTATTCCAAATAGGTCAATGTATAGAGCAAATCCCGAGGAAACCAAAAAAATACAAAGAAATTCGATGAACTTCTTGCCATAGGTATTGTTCATGAATCCCTTAGTCCTTGTCTATTCCTGTGATTTTGGTCCCAAAGAAAGATGAATCTTGGAGAATGTGTGTAGATTGTAAGGTCATTAATAAGATTACCATTAAGTATAGGTATCCAATTCCTAAATTAGATGACATGCTTGATTAAATTTATGGTTCCACAATATTCACCAAGATAGATCTTAAAAGTGGCTATTATCATATTAGAATGAAAGAGGGTGATGAATGGAAAATAGCCTTTAAAACAAAGTATGGATTGTATTATTGGTTAGTCATGCTTTTTGGTCTAACTAATACACCTAGTACTTTTGTGAGGTTGATGAATCATGTATTTAGATCTTTTATTGGAAAATTTGTTGTAGTTTACTTTGATGATATTCCGATTTATAGCACATCACTTGATGAACATGTTGTGTATCTTTCTAGTTTGTTTGTTTTATTAAGAGAACATAAGTTGTATGCAAACCTTAAAAAGTGTTCTTTTTGCATGAAATCTATTATCTTTTTACGGTATGTTGTTAGTTCTCAAGGAATATCTATTGATGAGTCAAAGTTTAAGGCTATTCTTGATTGGCCAACACCTTTGTCTGCTAGTGATGTTAGAAGTTTTCATGGCCTTGCAAGTTTTTATAGGCGTTTTGTGAAGGACTTTAGTTCTATTGATGCACCTTTGAATGAACTTGTTAAGAAGAATATCACTTTTGAGTGGAAAGAATCACATGAAAAAACTTTTAACACACTTAAGGAAAAATTGACTCATGCTCCTGTTCTTGCATTGCCTGATTTTAATAAAGCTTTTGAGATACACTGTGATGTATCTGGGATAGGTATTGGTGCTGTGTTAATGCAGAAATCAAAGCCCGCAGCTTACTTCAGTGAAAAGCTAAGTGGAGTGGCTTTGAAGTATGCAACTTATGACAAGGAGTTGTATGCTTTGGTAAGATCTTTACAGGTATGTCAGTATTACTTATGGCCGAAAGAATTCATAATTCATTCGGATCATGAAAGCCTCAAATTTTTTGAAGACTCAAGGTACGTTGAATAAGAGACATGCCAAATGGTTAGATTCATTGAATCCTTTCCATATGTGATTAAGTATAAAACAGGAAAAGATAACATTGTAGTTGATGCATTGTCTAGGAAGTACTAATTGCTTACTTTTATGCATGCTAAGTTACTTGGGTGTGATTTGATTAAAGAACTTTATGCTAGTGATGTTGATTTCAAACGTGTTTATGATCTATGTTTGCAAAAGTCAAATAGTGATTATTATATGCAAGATGGTTATCTTTTTAAGAGAGACAAATTATACATTCCACTAAGTTCCATTCGTGAATTACTTGTTAAAGAAACCCATGGTGGAGGGTTAATGGGGCATTTTGGAATACCTAAAACTTATGATGTGTTGCAAGAATATTTTTGTAAGCCTAACATGTTACAATATGTTAAAATTATTTGTGAAAAGTGCATTGTTTGTAAACAAGCAAAGTCAAAGGTATTGCCTCATGGTTGGTACACTCCTTTGCCAATTCCTAGTCATCATTGGGTAGATATTTCTATAGATTTTGTTATTGGATAACCTAGGTTTCATACTGGTAAAGATAGCATATTTGTTGTTATTGATAGGTTTAGCAAAATGGCTCACTTTATTGATATTACTGATTTATTCTTTAAGGAAGTTATTCATTTGCATGGCATTCCACAAAGTATTTTAGTGATAGGGAAGTTAAATTCTTGTCTCATTTTTGGCATACTTTATGGAATAAGTTTGGCACTAAATTGTTGTTTTCTACTATTGAACATTCTCAAATTGATGGTCAAACTGAAGTAATAAATTACACTTTGTCTACATTATTGCAGGCCATAATTCAAAAGAACCTTAAGAATTGGGAAACTTGTTTGCCACATATTGAATTTGCATATAATCATACTTTGCATAGTTTGATTAATTGTTCTCCATTTGAAGTTGTTTATGGATTTAACCCTTTAACACCTCTTGATATTTTTCCTTTGCCTACTAATGAGTTTGTTCATTTAAATGGTAAAAAGAAAACTGAGTTTGTTGAACAAATTCATGAAAGGGTTCAAAATTCAATTGAAAGGCGGAATGAATAATATACAAAACAGGTCAATAAGGGTCGAGTTCGTGTTATATTTTGACCCAATGATTAGGTTTGGATTCGCTTGAGGAATGAGAGATTTCCGGCTAAGCGGCAATCAAAGTTACATCCACATGGCGATGGTCCTTTTATAGTTCTCGAAAGGATTAATGGCAATTCTTATCGCACTGAGTTACCTAGTGAATATGGCAATGTTTCTTCTTCATTTAATGTTGCTAATTTATCTCTATATGATGTAGGTGATTCGAGGACGAATCTTTTCAAAGAGGGGGGAATTATAGCAATCCGTCCAAGTTAATGACTCAATTAAGTGATCCATTGGCTAATCTTGATGGACCAATGACGAGTCAAGAATCAAAAAGATGAAGACGACTTTGCAATCTTTGTTGAGCATGTTTAGCACCGCTATTGAGGATGAACATGAAGGCTTGGAGTTGTCTTCAAGTAAAGTTGATGTCGGAGTACTTTGGAATGTTTCTTGCATCCCTATTGAAGGTTTAGGAAGCATGGAATCCAGTTTGGAGATGAAGAATTTCATGGAAGTCCAAAGTTCCCCACGTTGCGACATCCAGCATCTCCACATCGTGACGTGCATTGACGTCGCGACGTTCGACGTTCCCCACATCATGCCACTCACTAGATGAACGTGAAAAAATACCAATTTTCTCCATGTCCCGACGTCCAACACCACCCACGTAGTGACGTTGTGGTTTCACTCTGTTTTTAAATTTAGTTTGTTTCTTTTTAGGAAAGTTATCACAAACAATTACTTTTCTTATTGCTTAATGTTTCCTTTACGAATTTTAAGTAGGGTTTTCATTATTGTAGCCTATTTAAAGGCATCTTCTTCATTGAATAAACAAGATTTGATGAAATTAAAAGAAATCTTCTTTTAGCTTTAACTTTGAGAAAACATTCATTGTTGGGAGTGAACCAACCTTGAATCGAGTAAACTTCTAATCGTGACCTTAGGTAGTTTATCTTCCAACTCTTAATTAAGAGCAAGCCAAACTAATTTGATTAACGCCGAGATTACTTGGGTTAGATTAATTATATTGTATAACGTAAGGGTTTAGATCAATATCTAAGTATTTACGTTCAATATCCATTTGTTGTTTTTGTGTTATGTTCTTGTTTGTTGCTAAATTCGTGCTAGATCAAAAATCATATACCACGTGCAAGGATCACCTTGCCACGTGCTATCAATGGCGAAAAGATCGAACCTTCTTTGTAACATAAACAAATTATTTTTCATGGTGTAAAGTTCAAACTTTTTTTTCAACACCAATAAATTTTTGTATTGAATTGTGTCAACACCTCTATACGTCTTCTCCAAAATATCACAAGCCTTCTTTGCGATTTTGGCCATTGAGATTTTCAAAAACTAAATTGATTGATCAATGTCTTGATGAATTTGGGAAAAAGCCAATTTTTCTTCCCTCTTTTTATCTGCAGCAACATCTTCATGTAATTCCTTTAGAATATGTTGGATCAAATCAAAAGCTTCTAGATGGATTTCCATTTGATCTCTCCAATGATTATAATTTTATTTTCCCATTAGTTTGGGAACAACACAAATTATGTTTCTTTTTATCATATTTAATCAACAATTACCAGGCTCTGATGCCAATTTGAAGAACTAGAAAATAGTTCTTATACTAATTCGATAACACAACAGAAGGGATATTTATTTATAATGACAATATGTTTGAGAAGAGAGGATTACAATCACAAATCACACGTATGGTATAACCGCCATACAATAATAACATCCGTCGATGCACAAAATTTCTCCAAGCCGTATGGCTTTTTCTCACTCACCTCTTTGAGGTCTTTCTTCCAACTCTTCTTATTACAAAGATCCCTAACACCCTCTTGATAAGTTAGTTTTATACCAACTAAGATGTGTTGAAATGCTTGGCTTTTGTTGTGTGATTTATGTACATATGTGAGGTTTTGAGAGGTTTTATGCATTTATATGTTTACAATATGAAAATGATCAAATGGTGTAAAACGAGCAAAAATGGTGGTAAATGAAGAGAAGAGTGTAAAGGTTGTGAATTGAGAAACTAAAAGTACATATATGGCCAAATTAGGGTTTGGACAGTTTTGATATGCAACTTCATTTGTGTATAACTCTTTCAATTCGTATCCAAATGAAGGGATCTTGGATGTTCTGGAAAGCTCTGTGAGTGTACTTCATTTCTTATGTTTTAACTTTCTTCTAATTCTGTGTATAAATATGAGAAACGAAAGCATCTTGATGATTGCTACTTCAGAATTTAGTTATGAAGTTCATATTGCCACAGTTTGGTAGATTGTTAATAACTTGAGCTACAGACATCCAATTAAGGTGATTCTTGATCCATTGTAAAGCCATGAGATAGCCCTAGAACTCTTATGTTACCATCGATCCCAATTCAGATGTTAAGACACACGAATGTTGCTTGGAAGTTGCTTGTTGTTCTGAAATGGTGTTATCACACACTAAGCACTCACAAAGAATTCACGAGCATTTTCACAAGCACCTCACGAGCACTCACTTCACACTACACTCTTGAACAGCCTCACAGCCACTCTCGCACACATCTCACATGCCGGCCGAGGTCACCTCGCCGCAACACTCACACTACGCACTCGCACCCATTGCGCACACCTCACATGCGGCGAGGTGACCTCGCCGCACAACACTCTCTCGCACTCACTGCACACTACACGCACATCTTCACTGCACACACCTCACTATACTTATGCACACATATGCACACTACTCTTGCACTACACCTGCACTACACTCGCGCACTAGTACGCACACACATTGCGGCGAGGTCACCTCGCCGCAATCCACACGCACACATCTGCACATCTGCACATTTGCACTCAAATAATGCACACATCTCACTTCACTCTTGCACCCACTCACATTGCAAACACACACTCACTTTACCTCTTCATACATTTACAAGCACTCAAAATGCACAACTACTTCCTCACATTAGCAAGATCACACTTACATTTGATAATTCACATCTCAATCCATTCTTCATCGAAAACTCATAACTCCCACAACACCATCTCATGCCATTTCTGAAAATCATAACACTTTGCACATACTTCATGGATCACATAACCTCCACGCTTGGCAAAGACTTCATTCACCATTCACTTCCATTTTCTTCATAACATGAGCTCATTCATCAAAGCATTATTTCATTGCATCTTATCAAGTCACAAGCATTTACAATGTTTGGTTACAAGTCATCATCTAGATGTTTGCAAACATTATCATCATCAACACCCACTCATAGTTTGCATTCGGTTTGCACATTTTATTCCACATTTATTTTACTACAATCTAGCACTCCACTTCACAGTTACACATTCACTCACAACTCACAACTTCACCATCTTCATCTCACAACCACAGTTCACAACACTCCACACATTTCACAAACACAACACTCAATCTCACACTCGCACATTGCTGGCGAGACCTCGCCGTGAGGTCTCGCCAGCCAACACATTTGCCGGCGAGGTCTCGCCGCGAGACCTCGCCAGCAGAACATTACATGGGCGAGGTCTCGCCACACACACACACTACACGGCGAGGTCTCGCCACGAGACCTCGCCAACATGATGCTCTTGGAGTGGATTTTGTTTGGCAATCTTGAAGAATGGCAAAGTGTTGGATTTTTTGTTTCATGAGTTTCAGTTTGTTGCACTGCTTTGAGTTGGTCATAACTCGTTCATCTTAGCTCCCAAATTGTGTGATCCATTGGCTATGGAAAGCTAAGATAACCGAGGTTACAATTTTCATGTTTTTAAGCTTTCCTTGATCACAGCGTTTCATGGTCAAATTTTGGTTTGAAGATGCAGCTTTGAAGTTTTGTATATTGAGTTTTCTGGAAATTTGACTAAGTGTTGAAGTACAAAGTTTCTGATTTTCATGGCAGATGAAGGCGTGGAATTTCTTGGCGGAAAGGCGTGAAGTTTTGAAGGCTGAAATGCAGGAAAACTCTCAAGGACGCTGAAGACGTGAAGAGGCTAAACTTGAAGGCGTGGTTCGACTCTGATCCTTCTACCTAGAGTGCTGAGCAGTGAAGGCGTGACACTCAGAAGCCTGAAGGCGTGCTGGAGGACAAAGACACACAGAAGGCGTGTTCAGCAGAAGACTGAAGGCGCTGGAATGCTGAATAGATTCTTCAACTTTGAACTTTTCACATTTTAGGCTGATTTTTAGTTCTTTCACTTAAGGCCACTTTTGTAACACTCTAGATGATTTACAATTGCGTATTGGTTACGTTTTCCCAACTCTATATATAGGGAAGGTAGTTAGCATGTAAAGGGGATTTTTTTTTGGGAGGATTCTAGATTTTAGAACTATCATTTGAATTTTAGCGGGAGCTTTTCTCCCTCTCATTTTCTCTCTCTAGATCTATTTTCTCTCACTAAACATTTCTTCTCCGATCTCAATTCCGATTGTGAATTTGGACTGGATTTATCTTTTTTATTCTCAATTGACAAAGGAATCGACAATACTCTCGACTAAATCGGTAAATTCTTCCAATTCAGTGAGAATGAGCTTATCAATGTTGCAATTTGTTTATTTTGAAATGAGAAAGATGTTTCTGGATAAATCTATGATATCTTAGGATTCTTAATGGATGAATATGTGTTTTAGTAGATTGTATGCTATGCAATTGATCTAATTGTTGAGTATTGAAATCACATTTGAATTATGCATAAACATATGTTGAAATTCATAATTCCTAGCTAATCTTGAATAGATCAAGCTTCAATTGTGGTCGACATGCTAAATTGAGGAGTGATTAATCAAAGTTAGCGAAGTTGCATGAATTGAGAACTAAATTGTGATTGTTTAAGTCTTTGCACTTGTTTTCTGTAATCAAATCAATTCTGAAACTCAGGCCTCGCCATAGGAAGTGTTAATGAATTGAAACATTAGGAAAAGTGTTAAAGGAGCTTTCTGTGTTAACAACATGATATGTGAACCCTAGGATGGGCCTCGCCATGGGAGTTCTTAGGACTTTGCATGTTAGAGTAGTTAGCTTGGAGAGTTGAGACTTTGCGGAGCTTATTCCACCATTCTCGGGCCTCACCATGGGAGATGATGGTAACAGGGGGTACAAGAGGTGGTGTGGTCGCCATGCTAACCACAGTTTGAACTTCTAGGCAAATTTGGTCTCCAAGGCGTTTAATTGCTTATTGATTGCATAGCATAGATTTACTAAGCCTGTGTTCGTCCAATTTAAGAATTCTGAGATATCTGTTTCATCCTTGCTTGTCATTTTCTTTTGTATTTCGGTCCTCGTTCTTTTGTGTTGAAATTACATTCTTTCTTGTACTTAGATTCTGAGACAAGACTTTTAGAACAATTTGCTCAATATTCTTGACCTAAGCCTTCCCTGTGGATACGATCTCTGCTTCCACTTCTACAGTAGTGTTTAGAGTTAAAATTGACGAGGTGCGACACTCGATATCACCTCTATTTATAGTGTAAGAGATTTCTGAATTCCACTATTTCCTAATCCAAAATAATAACTAATTAATAAACTAATTCTAATAGAAAACTACTTTAAACTCAAGAAACAAAACATATAAGGAAACTATTAATTAATAAAAGTTTAGTTTAATTTCCAACATATATATTTTTAATCATTTAAAAAATGGGAAAAATTATTATGTAATTGACACATATGTTTTGTATTTGCTTATATACATTCTCAATATTTTGAGTTCAAATGGTTTGTATCTGTAATACTACAATCAAGTGTTTGTACACATGAACTTAATTGTTTATTTTTTTTATGAAGACAATGTGGGGACAAAATGAATATAGTAGACCTAATATAATTCTTAAATGTCAAATTCATATCTATTCATATATTTTTACTCGTATTATTACGAATTGAACTTTACTTGAGTAGTACAAAATTTATAGATACAATTCAAAATAATTATAATACTAAGAATGTAAAATGGGTAGTAGTTTTAGTAACAGTTTTAAAGTTTATCAAGATCATTTTGATCATAAACCTTTCAGTCAGGCACCAATCATTTAGTGTCGCCTAAGTAGTTTTTTAATGTTCTACAACAATAATAATACACCCCACTTATTTCATATATTGTCAATATTCAAAACAACGCCGTTTTACCAAAATTAAAATTAAAATCATGTCATAGGATTCACTCACATCTGGATTAGAGTTTAATAATTACAAATTTGATTTTACTTATAAATAGGAATCAAAATTAAAACCAATCGTAAGATTGACTCACATCTGTGTTAAAGCATAATAATTGTAAATTTGATTTTGCTTATAGGCATAAGAAAAAGAGTATAATCTTAAAACCAATCACGAAAGAGTTACAAAGATGTTTATCGTATAAGTCGGGGTGTATTATCATTACGGTGAAATATTAAAAAAAGGTTTATTTGGCATTAAATGATTGTTGTTTGACATTACTTGGCTACCCGTTCTCTATACTCCACAACATCAACCACCAGCTTTGGCCTTTTGGCCGGAGCCGGTGGACCTTTCTCCACTCCTAGGAAAATCGCCTCACCTATTTCAGCTAGCTTACTCTAAAGTATAACGTTTCATCCTTCTGCTTGCTCACTCTATAGCTTTAGCTTTTTGCCCACTACTACTGAGAGTAGCATCCAAAGAGATAGATCTGTCCTTCCCACTCTAGATCGCACCTCAACTTGCATGAATTCAGCTGAAGAGAGCAAGATTCGAGTGAATCGAATGTAGCACTTTCAGATTTGGAACTAAGCTCTAATCTGTGGGACCTCCAACAACGTTCACAAGCGTCGATCTCAGCTGGTTGCCACCTCCGACTGCCTCATATCGAGCTTCATCTTCTCGACCAGGAGCTTCAGCTGCAGATCCGACGTAGAAGAGGGAGGGAGCTACAGTCTTAACGGCTGCAAAGCCATCTTAAAATCGCTCAGCTAAAGTGGAATCGAAGAAAAGAGCTTTAGATCTTCACTCAGAGATCTGAACACCTAAGCTAAACTTAGCTGAACAACTCAATCTCAATCTCTCTACCCTTCAAAGATCAGATCTTCATATTGGAAACACTCCCTGCCCGACAGTCGCTAGCTACAGTCATCGCTGTTCACCACTACAGCACATGAGCTCGATTGACAGAAAATCGAAGGGTTATGGTGGAGAACTGCTACAAAGCTCAAAGACTCAGCCGACCAGCTACTGGGATTTGCAACGCGGAATCCCATACTGACTGCTGGATTACACATCTGCTTTGGGCCAATCCGGAGAGACATATTGGGGCATATTGATCAGGGGCCTGTTGTGCAGACCATCGTTTATCACCCTTTCACTTTTGATCTCTGAAACAGCTGCTATTCTTACAGTACTATTTCGCTTTTCATTTCCATCTACTTTGAATATGGAATGCTTTCCTATGAACTTGAATAGATACCCCTTTACAAGATACACTGTAAGTTCTGATTTGGAATGGTTTAATTGATTTGGTCGGTTGTTATTTGTCCTGGCCTCTGATTGTCGGAGTTAGGTCAGCTTGGCCTTTGCATATGCCTATTCATTTCTGCTCACTGGATTTGCGCAATAAATATTTGTACATTGTGTTGATGGAACACTCCTTGAGCTGTTACTTTGAAATTGTGGAAAGATTTGCTCTTACTTTCAAGTGGATTGCTCCCTTTTGAACTTGAACAATATACACATTTGCTATTTTGCTGAGTTGAAAGTTGAACCTTTGGTGAATTGAATGAATGTGGACTCAGGGTAAATTGTGTAATCTGCTTGAGGAGGGCTCCCATTCTATTTGATGTTCCATTTGATGATGATAACTCAATCATGTAATTGGTAAATTTTTGTTAAATTTTCTGGACTTGAAGTTCTAATTTTGGTTGTGTCATTGTTAATACACTGGACTTGTGGACTTTGATCCTGCTGTTTGAAGGCTAATGATCTATAGTGCTCAAGCCACACGTAACCATGACAGCATCATTCTCTCTGTTTCGCTTTATCTATATGCTTGTTGGACTGTTACAACCTCACCTCATATGCGTTAGTTGCAGGGTTGTTGATCCTCTTATATCTTGGGAAAAGGGATTTATCAGGCTAGAGTGATTAGGAGTGCTACATTGAACGACATATGAGAGTCTAGGGAAGAACTAGGGCATGGTTTGATTGATAGAGACAACTTTTGGAAAGGGGCGTAAACAATATGTCTCAGTGTTATCAATGATGTTTTGCCTTGGGAGAGAACTGGATATGGGCAAACAGCTAAAGATAGAACTTGAATAGATTTTAGATGCTGTAAAGTTTATGCTTTATTGAATTATTGTTGCAATTGTCTTCTGCCCCCCCATCTTTAGTAAAAGGCGGAAAATTGTTGGGCGTAGAATGATGAGAGGAGCAGGAGCCGTTTTGCATAGGAAAAAGTGGAGGTCACCGTCTCCTCCGGGCATTTTTCAAGGCAGAGCGACAGGTAGCTTTTCGCTTCCTTTATCTTTCGGAAAAGGCGCTCAATGGAGTAGAGAGAGACTAGTTCGTCCAAGTAGATTTTGAATTGAGAGGCTCGAGGGCTCGGAGGGCACGAGTTTTGGCTTTCTGTGGGCACTAATGGATGCAAGGACTTGAGATAATTTGGAAATGAGGTTCATGACATCACACTAGGTAAACATCTACTACATTGATGAATTTCAAGAGAGAAGGTAATGCTGAATCCGTAAATCTCTGATATAACATTTACTGAGATACTTCATTTGGAATGGAGATAAGAGAGGCAGTACACGAGACGTGGACAGTTCTTTTCTTATCTTTCACGTACTTCAATTTCATGTAATGGAGTAGTACTCCAATTTTATTGCATTTACTTATGTAACGGTGTGTGGGTACATCCAGCACCGTATTTTGCCTTGCATATATATATAGCATTTATTAAAAAAAATGATTGTTGTTTGACAAAGAGTTTATCAGGATTATCATGAAAAATTTTACACCGTTTTATTAATTGGAGTTTCCCCGTGATTCGCATGTGCTTACTTTGTTCATGTCTATTCTATTTTTTTTAATCAAAAGTGATTATTCATTCATCAACAAAATATATAGTATAGTCAACTAACTATTATTTACAGATAACTCAGTCGATGAGTTTTCAAATCATTCAGAAAAATGTCTAAAGAAATGACCCAGTATTACGAAAATTGGAAAATACCCATTGACAAACAACATCTAAAGTGAAAACCAAAACAACAATTTGAGAGATTTATGTTTGAATCATTTGTGCAGTTTTAAATTCTACTAAAACTGAAGAAAATTTAATATCCCTAATAGCTAATAAAAAATGCCCAAATGACCATAAAAGTTGTGCATCTCTTCTCCTTCCTCTATCTCTTCTACCACCACCTCTGCCACCTCCTCTACCACGATATCTACCACCATTGCCACCTCTTCTACCACCACTTACTTTTTTCTTCTTGCCCATCTCACCATATTTGCTTTTTCAATAGATTTGGAAATTTGAATCTACTCTCACAAAAGATAAAATTTTCTCTAAGAAAGATAAATAAAACTCCCAAAAAGGGAGACTATAACTCCCATGAGGGAGACAAAAGGTGAACTCCGAATGAGATTTTTAAAAAATTTCAGATCTAGTCTCTCTCTTCTAGAGAAAGAAGCTCTCATCTAGAAAGATAGAGCCCAAGAAGTTTTTATCTCTATTCTATATTGTTGATGATTTTAACTTAAAAAATTTATCTCTATTTGATTGCATCTTGTTTTTACTATTATAAAAAAAGACAGATTGAAAACCTTACGATATTCAGTATAATGTTTTGATGACAACATGATAAAGTTCAAAATTGCACGTCGGGGAACTCGATATATCACCGAGTTCTAGCAACCAAACTTCAATAATTGTTAATATCCTAATTTGTAGAATAGAACAACGTTAGAGAAAATACCCAAGGTGAACCCCATGAGTCTACTTTGATGCCTAAATTAGTATATCTTTCAATGAATTATTTTAATATTCACCAAACCTATTAATAAAAAAAAAGTAATCACATTGCCGTTAAATTATCTCACATTTTCCTGGATCTCCTCTGTAGTTGTTCACGACCCGATTGTATTTAACTAATTCAATCGTTTGAGGAAATTGAGCCAGGATAATTAGGAAACGGTTACGTCATTAACCCCTTAGGTCAGTGGGTATTCATAAGTGGGGATCTGAAAGTAACACATAATTTATCCCGAACTCAATACACCGAGCTTCTG
This sequence comes from Ophiorrhiza pumila, assembly GCA_016586305.1. Taxonomy (NCBI): domain Eukaryota; kingdom Viridiplantae; phylum Streptophyta; class Magnoliopsida; order Gentianales; family Rubiaceae; genus Ophiorrhiza; species Ophiorrhiza pumila. Next base: position 16,098,439 of record BLIW01000011.1, read on the forward strand.
TATTCCAAGAAAATTGAAGAGTTACACTACCAATAAAACTGCTGCAATAAATTTCATCTTTATCCACTAATTATTATCTTCTTCTTGAATTCATCATACAATGAATACTTTAACTTCTCGATTTCCAAAATTAGAATCCAACTTTGCACCTGTCCACCAATTGAGATAATACGGAACTTTTGAACTCCTTATCCTCTTCTTTAAAAATTAAACTTCCCACAATCTATTCCTCAAATCCACTTTTCTTCTTCATTAATACATTATCGAAATATTAGGATTATCATCTCCTCACCAAACCACCAAAAACTTCTATTCATGTATGTCATCAGAACATTCTAACTCATTTGAATTAATTAAATCAACTAGTTATATAGAAGCTAGTGAATCTTCTGCTACTCCTAGTATTAGCATCGAATCTGCTAATTTTGAACAAAAAATATCTGATTCAACCCTTGTCAACACCCCGCTTAGGATATCGTAACAAAATTAAAAAAAAAATCACTCGACTTTTTTCAAATCCATGTTTTGATTATTTAACTATTAAATTAGTCAACAACATTAATGAACTTTTTAAATGTATGTCTTTAGGCCATTTCATCATTTAACTCTGTTATCTTTTTTAAAACTATTAAATTAATGGGTATTATGTTTTTTCAAACACATTAGGGCAAGAGATTTTCTTCTTTTTCTCTTCTAATTTTTCTTTCTTTCTTTATCTCTTTCTCACCAAGGAAGCTATAACAACCCACAATTTTTTGAATTTAAATCTTTCTTCTAATTTAATCAAAATCTTAAAATGATTTAACTCAATCAAAATCCCAACCCAGCAAGTAATTATCATTTTTTTTAAATTCATTATTGAATACCTCCATTGCATATACGTATATATTACTAAACATTTTCCATCCCACTTCTATACATCATCTCAAACTATTTCACAGCCTTATCAAAAAGATTAGATTCTTCTTCATCTAAGTTCTTCAAAATAATCGGATACCCATGGACTTGCATCAGAATGAGTTTACCAAATTTAACATTACACTATGATACATGACCAATTGGAAAGGGGAAAAGCTCTAGGTCCATATTAATGGCAATTCAAGTGAACGATAACAAATACATCACCTACCTTTGGCAAATCAGAAAGTACATGAAGCATATTAAATGAATTGGTTCATTCAAATGTATTTCTTTAGGGATAGTAGAAGTTTTAAAGCACTATTTGTTGATATCCTTAGGGATATAGAATTTATTTAATAATAGTTTGGAAAGTAACCTCAACATAACAATCATAATGAGGATTATCAAATTGACTTTGATTTGGTTAAGAGTTATTGGAATCAATTTAGTTGGTTAGCAAGAATGGTAGTGGATAGCGGTAGGTTTAGCTCCTCACATAAAGATTGAATTTTTTGATTGAGAGTTTTGCAACTACTGAAGAAAATAGAAGGGGGTGAGGTTTTACGATTTTATTCTTGATATTTATTATGTTAAAATATTTTTACCCTTGAAAAAAGTGATTTATGTCTATACAAATAGATTTAATAGACAAAATAACTTAAAGCCATACATTTAAATATTTCAATGACCTTTTTGGCTAATTTAAATAGTTGGATAACCAAAACCCAGACTTTGAAAAAAGTTTAGTTACCTTTTTTTGTCATTTTTCTCTAGATTTAAAAGAAGTATTCTAAACTTTACAAGTATCAATATTGTATTTAAAAGTAACACGGTTATATTGAATTGTATCAGTGTTGAGTTTAAAAGTAATACTTTCGACTTGACAAGTATCAACACTAAACTTAAAAATGCAACACGCTTAAATTGAAATGTATCAGTCTTAAATTTAAAAATATTGTCTTATATTTAAATGTTTCAGTGTTGTATTTAAAAATATCATTATAAACTTGACAAGTATCAGTATTGTATTTAAAAGTTATGTTATCATGTTGAATTATATCAGTGTTAATGTGATTGTGACACTTTTAAATGTTATAGGAGTGCTACTTTTAATCTCACTGTAAATGTTTGTTGGAACCAAGAGTGATACTTTTAATGTTATAGTAATACTTTTAAAGTCATTATGTCTACGTTTTTAATCACCTATTATGTTACTTTGATAATGAAGAGTGACACTTCTAAAGTGAGAATGTTGATACTTTTAATCCACAATGTTTATACTTTTGGATGCGTGTATAATACTTTTAAAATTCTTATAGTGATACTTTTGCAATCAAGAGTAATACTTTACAGTGAATAATGATACTTTTTAATATCATCTTGAAGTCACTGTGTATATTTTTGTATTCGAGAGTGATACTTTATTATCAGAGAATGATACTTTTTAAGGTGATCTCGATAATAACATTTTCCATGACAACATGTCTCTAGTTTCTAGCCATTTTTATTGCGCGATAAAATCACTATTAACTCGCTGCCATATATAAAAAGCTACTTTAGAGAAACCAACTAATCTTTTAAAAAGTGAAATTTTTTCTCAATTGTGGGAGTTCACTACCTTTCTTATCAGATATGAATGCAATCACAAGAATATTTTTTTTATTAGGGAGATCACAATGAAAAGACAAAATGACAAATTACTTACTTTTTCTTTAATCTCTATGTTTGGATTGAGGGAAAGGAAAAGAAAGGAAAGGGACGGATTAGGATTTGTGCGTTTAGATTTTTTTTTTTGAAAGGAAAGGAAAGAAAAGGGAAGGATTAGGAGAGATTACATATAACTGTTTGAATTCATTTCTGTTTCCGCCCACTTGGGCGGAAACGGAACGAAACGATTTATTGTTAATAATTAATCATTATAAAAGTTTTTTTTAACTTAACTTTTTGTTTAAAAATTATAACCCAAACTTTTATGTGTAAAGAACTCTTATAAAGATTTGAGAAATTTAATCTCTTGTAATTATATCTACTTCTAGAGTTCTAATTTTCTTAAAATTTGATTTGATTTCAACAACTTTAACAATTCTTCACGTGGATGAGTATGTAACTATAAAATTATTCAAATTATTATCATATATTAATAAACTAGAATTTCAATTTCTTACAAATTCTACTCACCCATAAAATAATATTAAAGTTCTATTTTATTAGAATTTAATTCGATTTATAAAACTTTAATAGTCTCCATACCTTTTTTTAACTTGAATCAACATTTAACAATAAAATATTTATATTAAAAAAATATTGTTATAAAAATTAGAATAATTATATATTAATAAGAAGTTTATCGACATCCAAAAGATTAGTTTATTTATGCATCAAATATCATCGTCTTATATAAAACTATAATAGTCTCCTTAAAAAATTATAAAAGTTATCAATTTTTTTTAATTTTTTATGAAAAAATAACACTCTTATCTGAAATTAACATATTTTTTATTTAATTTTTGTCTTTATATTTATTTATTTTATTAGTTCTATTATTTTTAGTTAAATTTTATCTTATATGAAAAATAAGATTAATAAAATGGATAGTAGATTAAGATTAAAAAGAAAAACAAGTAAGTGTGAATTGATTGTTTTAATTTATTATATTAGTTGGTAAATTAGTCCTACATTATAGAAATTTTATCCTTTTTTTTTCTTTTATTTCCAATCTCCACTAGTATTTTTATTATATCATTTCATTTATTTTCCATCATATCCAAACAAACACGAAAGGAAATATTTTTCTTTACTCTACTCTCTTCTCCTTTCCACCGTTTTATTTCATTTCCTCTCTCTTCATTTCTCTCAATCCAAACATATAAATTCTATGGCTTCCATATTGGTTTTAGATAGGAAAAATATACAATCTATACTCTATAAACTTAAACTTTGGGAAGAAAATAATTTCAGTAAAAGATAAAATATTTTACATGGGAAAATACAAGCAAGCTCTTGGAAAATTGGGAAATTATTTTTCAGAAAATATTTTTAATTGAGGCAAACAAAGAGGTGTACTCTTCTACAACCGTCTCATGTATGCGATTGACATGTTAAAATTTAAAACATGAGGATATTAAACAAAATCAACTAATCAAATATAAATTATAAAAAATTATGGTATAAAATATTAAAATTTAGCATATAAATTTTAAATTTAATAAAAAATTAGCGAATTAAATATAAAAAATTAGCGTATAAAGTATAAAAAATTAGGGTACTAACATATCAAATATTAGTTTATAACATATGAAAAAAATTAGTGTTTTAAATATAAAAAATTAATTGTATTACGGATAAAATATTAATATCACAATAACGTATAAAAAAAAATATTCGGGATATGAAGTGTAAAAAAAATTCGTGTATGAAGTGCAACAATTCGCATACGAGTTTTTGCTGCAAACAAATAAGAAAGAAAAACGAATAATTTTGGCGGATCTTTCGAAGCTGGCCGTTTGTTCCTTGTTGGCTCCTCCAGCACTGACCACTCTCCTCAATCCTCGTCTTCTTGCTCTTCAATCTTCAGTCTTTATTATCGACATCCCAGTTTCAGAATCACCATCCTCTGTACAAGAAGACAAATATCCTCCATTTATAATCCAAGTATGAGTTTTACTCTCTATTGTTGCACTTCTTTGATATGTGTTTTGAAAGCTGCCGTACATAAAGGTTCAATTCTTCCATGAAATAATTATCTTGACCAAGATTTTGATAGTTTATCGATATATGTATTGAATTTGGTATTCAGCTCTGTTTTTCTTGTCGTATATTTTTGATGGATTTGTGGCTTGGACTGGATCAATCACGTAATAGCTGTAGCCTTTCTTGTCAAATTACAGAACCCAGAATTTTCTTTAGAGAAAGGGAGAGTTTTTTATTATTTAATCAGAAGAAATTTTATAATAGAAGTTCGTTTTCTCATAAGATTAGATGCAGTTTCATAGAACAAGGTTTGAAACCACGTCCAAAACATCCTACTCCCCGTGTACCTAAACCTTTGGAAAATGAGCAGCATGTGGTGGTTGAAGGGGATAATACGATGATGGGGGATGTAGATTTTAGCTCTGGGATTTGTGGTAAAATAGGGAAAATGGTTTTCCAAGGGATGTTTCGGGAGGCCCTTGAATTGTTTGAGATTTTAGAGTGTGAACCTCTTGAGTATAATGTGGGTGCTAGTACTTATGATGCACTAATTTGCGCTTGCATTGGTTTGAAATCGGTTCGAGAGGTTAAAAGGTTGTCGAATTATATGGCTAATTGTGGGTTTGAACCAGATCAGTACTTGAGCAATAGGTTGCTGTTTATGCATGTGAAATGTGGTATGATGATGGATGCATTGAAGCTATTCGATGATATGCCTGAAAGAAACTTGGTTTCATGGAATACGATAATTGGGGGACTTTTAGACTCTGGGGATTACCATGGGGCTTTTGGGTTGTTTTTAATGATGTGGGATGACTTTTCTTTTGCTGATTCCCGTATGTATGCAATGATGATTCGTGCATCTGCTGGTTTGGGATTAATCTCGCCAGGAAGACAATTGCATTCGTTGGCTTTGAAGACGGATGTAGAATATAATATTTATGTTTCTTGTGCTTTGATTGACATGTATAGCAAATGTGGTAGCATTGATGATGCGAGGTGTGTTTTTGATGAAATGCCAGAGAAAAATACAGTAGCTTGGAATAATATTATTGCTGGATACGCGCTGCATGGTTATAGTAAGGAAGCCATGAATATGTACTATGAAATGCAAGATTCTGGTGTAAAGATGGATCATTTCACCTTTTCAATCATTTTAGGAGTATGTACAAGGTTGGCTTCACTAGAGCATGCTAAACAAGCTCATGCAGGGCTAGTTCGTCATGGTTTTGGTTTGGACATTGTTGCAAATACAGCACTTATGGACTTCTATAGCAAATGGGGACGGATAGAAGATGCACAACATGTTTTTGACAGGATGCCACAAAAGAATGTTATTTGTTGGAATGCTCTTATAGGTGGATATGGTATTCATGGACGAGGAGTCGAGGCGGTTGAGCTGTTTGATCAGATGATTTCTGAAGGATATTTGCCTAACCATGTTACATTTCTTGCTGTCTTATCTGCTTGTAGTTATTCTGGTTTATCTGATCGTGGATGGCAAATATTTGAATCAATGTCAAGGGATTACAAGGTGAAACCCCGAGCAATGCACTATGCATGTATGATTGAGTTACTGGGTCGAGAAGGGCTTTTGGATGAAGCCTTTGCATTAATAAAAGATGCTCCATTTAGCCCAACCTTGAATATGTGGGGTGCCTTGCTGACTGCTTGCAGAATCCATAAGAATTTGGTACTTGGAAAATTTGCAGCTGAGAAACTTTATGGGTTGGAGCCAGAAAAGCTGAGTAATTATGTAGTTCTTCTGAACATCTACAATGGTTCTGGAAAGTTACGGGAAGCAGCTGATGTGGTCCACACTTTGAAAAGAAAAGGTCTGAGAATGTCGCCTGCATGCACCTGGATAGAGATCAAGAAACAGCAATATGTTTTCTTCTCTGGAGATAAGTCCCATTCACAAACCAAGAGGATCTACAAAATGTTAGACAAAATGATGCAAGAAATCTCAAAACAAGGCTATGCTCCAGAAGGACAATCCTTGCTTGCTGATGTTGATGATCAGGAAGAAGACTTACAACTCCATCATAGTGAAAAATTGGCGATTTCATTTGGTATATTAAACACATTTGATTCAACTGCATTGCATCTTGTCCAGAGCCATAGGATTTGCTGTGATTGTCATAATGCAATCAAATTGATGGCTCTGGTTGCAAAGCGTGAAATTGTTGTGAGGGATGCCAGCAGATTTCATCGTTTCAAAGGCGGGACTTGTTCCTGTGGTGATTACTGGTGATAGTATTTGGCTAGAAGGGTTTTTCTACATTTCATATTGTATGGCCCCTATTCTCTTTATATTTTCTTCAGTATTTTAGATCTTCTGACAAGGATATTGCCGGTAGATATTGCAATTGTAACTTAGAACTACTGTGATTTGTGTACTTACTTCCAGGAGTATGATCCAGAATAAAGGGAAGAGAAAAAGTTTTGATAACATGAATCTTTGCTTGTACTCTACATCCTTTGACATGAAACTTAGACAGTATTCATACTTTGTAATATGACCCTATAATGATTACTTTGTGCTTTTGGCAGTTTAAATGTCTCAAAGTTTAGGATTCACGTTATGCTACATTGGGCCTGGTTTCATGCGTGAACTATTAGTTTTGCTGCTTTCTATCTCTGCTCCCCTGTAATGCACCTGCTTTTTCAAATTTGTAGTTGGAAATCGTGGGAGAGAAGTTCATTAACTATCAGCTTGTAGATAGCATCTACATAAACTTTATTATGTCTTTTGCAGAGTTCAGAAATCTTTATTCGTGATTGCTTGGATCTGTTTGTATTCGTCTATTCTTGAGTTGTATTCGCGGAAAATGTGTATCATGGGTCTTTCGTATTTTAGCTTCTATTCGTTGTGCTTGAGTTCTGATTGTTTCCCAATTATGTAAAGGAAATTTATAATTAGCGGATTTGAGTTGTGCTATACACAAGCAGTAACGGGATGTTGTGTAATTGCTCCAAATCTTTAGTTCGAGAAATTGGTTATTAGTGTTACTCACTCACTGCAAAACTCGATAAAATCTGACTGATGCAATGGACATGTTATTCGAATAGAATGACTCTAAAGTTATATTTAATTGGATGTAAAATGTTCACGCAGGGAAAATTTCTGTGAAAAGTGTTGTTCCATGAAACTTTGCCAATTTTCTTCAGGTTATGTAGTTAAAATAAAGTCCTTCACCTTTAGCAAAGTGGCAGTTTGAACTTCGGCAATAGAGAAAATAGCTTGCAAATGACTATTAACTTGTTATGCATCATAAGTTATGTTAGGTGATGGTTTTTCTATTTCTTGGAATGACAGTTTATCACCCAAACTGATTACAAAGTAATGCAAAAGCACTAAAATAATACTTTACAGACTCGGAATATTTTCAAATGATTCACTAAAGGGCTAGTAATGGAATTCTATCTTTCTTAATTTCTTTTGAATCTTATGTTTTCTTCTTTCAGTCTGCCAGGAATATGCCACCTAGGTCTGTCTTATATTGTATACCTCAATATTGCAATAACATATATGTTATATCTTCATTTCAAACCTTAAAAAACACCAAAGGTAAGTTATTTCCCATCTTCTTTTTCTTTTTGCACAGAATTTCTTTATTTATTTTAAACTCCCTCTATATTCCTTAGTAGGACATTGTTCAATGTACTGAATAATTGGAGTTAGAAAAGATAAATCTTGGTTTCTTTCAAACTCTTTTCTCAGCAGATGAAGCTTTTGGGTAATCACAAAATTAAATTTTGAATAGAACATAAAGAAAGATATCGAGTGATTCAGTGATCAGATTCCCTAGAGTTTCTTTTAGTTTCAATTTTCTTATAATTGGGAACAATGATGGCAATGCCAGGTATTCTTATGTTTCTTTCTTCAACATGATACTATTTAGCCTCACCATATTTTCTGAACTTTGTCCAGTACTTTATAATTGGATACTCTAATTTCTATATGTTTTCAAATTTCTATTCCTTTTTTTTATATCTATAGCCCTACTACGGTGAGGTTCTCAAGGATTGTCTCAGAAAGTTTGAGAAGAAGAGGTAAGTCAACAATCGGTGACAGTTTGGGAACGGGAGGAAAATCGGATACTTCTGATGGTTCACAAAGAGAGGAAAATCTGCTAGGAAAAATTTGAATTTCAAATAATTACTGAAGTTCTTGTTTGTGGTGTATTCGCTGTTTCCTTATCTTCTTGCTTGGTCAAATGCAGCTTTCTGATGATAACTTGTTTTCTTGTTATAGAGGCAGAGTGACTTGTGGTAATCTGTCTGATTTTGCATACAGCAATATTCATTTTAACTGGAGTTTCCAATTTGAAAGTTTATGCAATAGAGAATATTCTCATATTTGTTACAAATTGCCAACTGGTGTTTTAGCTAACTATGCAATGCTGCCTCTACTTGTTGTCTGTATTGGAATTATGTAAGTGCTCACACCCAATTTACTGACTGCTTAGCATCACTATATGATAATTATACTTATATTTGTGTTTTTTTTTCTTAAGCAGTATTCTTGCACACAAATTTTTATGGAAAAGGGAAATATTTATATGACATGATTGGAAAGGTAATAGTCATGGATTATCTCTTTCACCTGGGTGGACTTATTTTTGCCCAAATGAGCAGTCATTTGAAAGCAAAAGTAGCTATTGGATCAAAGCAGAGCAAAGGTGAGAAATTATTACATCAGGCAATGTGAAGTATTTTCTGTTCTGATTTTAATGAGGAGAGCCAAACGTAGATGCTATGGAAAGTAACGAAATCAAGGTATTTTTTATCAATTTTGAGTGAACAAGGATAAATAGAAGGCACTCTGGTCCTCACCTGATGAAATCCTCTAAATGTGGAAATTGGTGGTTAACTTATATTTGGATATAGGAGGTGGCAGTACTGTATTGTTGGAACCTGGACACATGAATTAATAATTTTTTATCTGTATAGGAATTTACCAAAACAACAACAAGAACAATCTCAATTCATATTTAGCTATCGGCAACCTGCATGTATGATCTTGCATATTTGCATCTACAACACCTTACTGAGTTTTTTTCTCTTTATTACTTTCCAAAATGCCACTTCATAAAGTCTCATCTTGTATTGGCCAAAGTGATATGTGCAAGTACATGAACAGTTACAAGACCATCAGTAAAATCCTGGGAAAGTGAACTTAATTTTGCTTTTCATGACTTGTTGAATTAACCAAATTACAGGATTTATAATATCAGGGATGGAGAGCTTAATGTGAAAGAAATTACGAATTTGTAGGGTGAAGAAGACGGAGGTGTACTAGAAGAGTAAGGAATATCTATACAAACCATAACCACACACATATACACACATATATATATATATATATATATTTACGTATGTTTGTATGTATACGTATGCATTTGTTTATGTCTGATGATGCTGGAAAGTACCAAACTGAATTCAGTTATGTCATCAGCAATCTGCATTGGATATTGTGTAAAGCAGAACATGGTTTGATTTTGCTTGGAATAGGAAGAGTTTGCAAAGATGACAAATGGAAAGAGTTAGGGATGTGTGTTCTTTAGTAATGGATGTCTCGCATGTATTTGTCTTTTAGTTGAATGCATCAATGTGCTTTTCCTATATATCGTAGATTTACAGGATTTGCACTAGGTGAATTCTATGGATGGGTGTATCACTCTATTATCCATGTTCGGAGCAGAATACCTTGGGCCATGCATAGTTAATGAGATCAATTCAAAACTTCTTCTTTGACTGCAAAACCAAAGTTCTTTTGTCCATGAAGTATGTGCAATTCTTTTTAGATTTAACCATTGACATTTATAGAGTGAACTTAATGATACACTTTAAAATGTATAGTGACTTTTTTTGGCAAACAAAGTTCAGTGATGAACAGTGAGATTTTAAGAAATTATAGTGTCTTTTTTTGTAGTTTACCCAACCCCGTAATATAAAGTAATGAAGTGCAGAAGTACCACACTTAGTTCAGGTGGCAAATTTGCAAACTGGTAATAGTTCAGGAGGCATTTTGCAAGTAACACTGATTTTTATCTGCGAAAATTTAACTTATAGCTCTTTTTCTTGACCATCGGTATCCAAGTGTAAAGTTAGGATTATATTTAACGATTCAAGATTCTAGATTTTCAGTATGTTCATGTTCATAACTATTTACCTGCAGTTGCAAATTAGAGTGCCTTGTCAAAGATGTAACAGAGTCGGCAAGTTGGAGGTATACATATTCAAATTTCATAAGAATTCTTTGTTTAAAAATGTAAATCACTTTGTTTGTCCACATCCTTTCTGGATGAAGAACTTAAGATGCATTTATCTTCTATTATTTTTCTCTTCATTGTGCTGAGAGCCTGATACTGTGTATGTTTTCTTCTCTTTCCATCTCACACACGTACTTGAACTTTTTCTTCTTTTTTTACTGTGCTTTTGGTTTACCAGCCAAAGTGTGTTTGATTGGGTTCTATATGTTGAAAACTCGTCTTTTTTCTTTTTCACCGGCTTAGTTGTTGTTGTGTCCTTCTTGTGTTGATGACATTTCTGTTGCACGAATCATTGAAAGTTAAATCATGACATTTTTATGCCAGCAGTTTCAAACTAAATTTAGTGATTCAATCAAATACTTTTTGACTCTTTTACATGTGTAATTGAACATATTTTCATAGTTCAATTTTATGAATTTCAGTATCATTTTGAAAGATGAAAGTACAGAATTTGTAAACTATATGCACTGATGATGTATTGTTTACATTTTCTATTGTCTACCCTCCTTTTCTTACTTACAAATTAACAGGTTAAAATATTTCTCTGAGCTGTGATTCTTGTTTTTATTGAGTCTGCTACTGTATGTGCTCAAATTTCCCCTATCTAAATGCGAGAAAAGTTCTATTTTCTTGATTTTGGCTTGGGAATTTGGGTGGTCTCATTGTGGAGTTTGGGGAGTACAAACTTCGTATGCATATAAAATCTCTTGAATGAACACGAGCCTGTTCGCAAACCATTCGATTCATTTGCAGCTCTAATCATTATCAATAAACAGGCAAGAGGAATGTGAAAAATGCTTTGAGCTTCACAACATAATTTTAATGGCATAGCAAAGCTATTTCATTGTGAAGATCGAATAATCAGGTGTAGAAAGGTTAATAGAACTAAATAAGGGAAGGTGAACTTGTCTAGGAATAGATTTTCTTGTAAATCATGGGGTTAATAATATGCTTCTAGAACTTTGTTACTTCCTCTTACATTTTCTATTGGAGAAGATCCAGAGTTAGTCATGATAAAGAAAAACTGCCCAATAAAATACTGAATATTATCCTTGGAACGAATAATACAACAATCACTAAGGTTTTATTTCACTAAATCAAGTCGGCCATACGGATCATATTTCACGACTCAGTGCCATGCGCTTTGATTTGCTTTGCTTTCTAGTAGAGAGATACCTTTGAGAGTGAAAGCAAGGGCAAACGATAGAAAGAATAGTCACTCGCGCGAACTAACACCTCTAGAAAATGGTGAGATCATTAGTGAAAGAAGGATCAATGACGATCCTATCCTAGTTTTCTTTGAAGATCGAGGTACTTTTTAGCAGACAATTATGCCATTCGGAAGAAGTCTTCTACAGAAGAAAGATCTCCAGAGATTCTTATCTCATTCCATTCCAGTGGCTCAACCAGTAATCAATGGTGAGTGCTCGATTTTAATTCATTTACTCATTTATATTTGGGAATTTATATTTGGGAATGAATAATATGGAAAGAAATTTCTTTACTTCCCTTCCTACCTTTACAAAAAAAAAAAATGCAGTAGAAATTTTCTACCCAATTATGCATATTTGCAAATTGAAAATGATTGATTACTTTTTACTTAATAATTTATCATGGAAAAGATTTGGACCCCAGATGATCAGGAAGATGTCACAGTTGGTCCTTTCCAATTGAGATCGCTGTCAGAGCAAGAACTTTACGAAGAACCAGCTTGTAGCATGGAAGTAGATTGTGGCATTGTGCTTTCTATGATGGATTTGGTGCATTTGGTACATGGAAACTCGTCTCAATAGATTCTTTCCAATTGATACGGATGTTAGAGCAAGAACTCAGTAACATGGAACTGAACCCTCCTTTCTTTGATGGATTTGGTATATGTGGAAATTCATCAGTTGGTCATTTTCAATTGAAACGGGTGCCACAGAGAAAGAACATCAATAACTGAACCAGCTCATGACAATGAAGGAGACTCTGCTTTGTTTGATGGATTTGAATTTGATACATGGAAACTTTGAAAGGGAAAATGGAAAGAAACTTCTACCATGCCTCCCCTTTGCTCTGGAAGTTTCTTAGGAAGTATTCGAGTCCTCTGCTTTGATGACAATCTCTACAACTCTTTCACTTATCTTTATGTTATTAAATTAGACAGTCTCTTCCAAGTTATAATAGCATGTTCTGGTCTGTGAATAATTGTGTGATTAAAGCCCAAGTCTCTTTTCCTTTCTCTGTCTTTTTTTTCTTTTTTTAAATGACTATACTATTAGAATTGTAATCTAATGCCAGAAAAAATGTAAAGAAAAAATCTTGTGAGACGGTCTCATGAAACGAGAGTTAATCACAATTTCAACCAACTATAAAAATGGTAAAAATTAAAAATTACGATTTCAACCGCGATTAATTTTTTATCATATATGAGATCACCTCATACCAATTTTTCTCAAAAAATGTATTTTTGAAGAGTTGCCGTCTTGGATCATCCGTGCAAAGATCTTTATTGAGTAACATTATCTGAAATCATTATATATTGAATAAAACTCTGTTGAAAACTTGGAAAAAAGAGAATTGAACGGGTATTTCTCACCTCCAAGTCGGTTGTTCCACCTGTGGGTTATCACTTGTTTTAAAAAACTTTTGTAGTGTTCCTCATATATTTTATATTTCATTCTGAGATGAAATCATTCCAAATTCCAAAAGAACATATGCACAACACAAGCACAATTTAAATCTTAAAAGTATTGTCTTTTACCATGAAAAGGTACACAAACTTTTCAATGGGAAAAATAATGGAAAATTGAGGAACATTAATTAAAGCAAAATAAAACTGCCGTCACTGTGATGTGCTTTGAAACACTCAATAAGCAAAAACAAAACTGCATGGCATTGTGGCAGTTGGACATACATAAAGCAAAAAATATTCGACAAAATGTTGCATAAAAGCAAAAAATATTCGACAAAATGTTGCATAAAACATAGAATAGATGAGGTGCCCCCATGCAGGATTGAACTACAGACCTTCAGTTTACAAGACTGACGCTCTACCACTGAGCTATAGGGGCACTACTGTGTTGTAAAATTGTTAGTCAAATTTGGTGCTATGATGTGGTAACGAGTTCAAATGACAAACTACTGCAGAAAGTCCCTAAAATTTGTAGGAGCTAAAGGCAAAAAGTCATCCAACTTTTTTCGATTTTGAGTTTTCATCACTCAACTATTAAATTAGTTGAAAACATCATTAAACTTTCTAAATATATTTATTTAGGTCATTCCGTTAGCATTTAATGCTTTTAAAGCTTTAGAGTTCTAGGAAAGCAACCAACTTGTTTATCCTGTTCTGGGGCACATAAATCCTATACAATAGATTTCCCTGAACAATCTCCTAACTAAAATTAGTGGAATCTTGACATTCACCAACAAACATATCACTCCGAGTTCTTGAATCATTCAGAGGGTCAAGTGCAAAAACAAGAGCATACATTGTATTATTTTTTTCCAGCTGGAGAAAGCAAAAGAAAATTCTGAGTAAGACCATCTCCAAAGCTACTGTAAATTTGCGTAAATTTTTAACGTATGAACAGTGCTGCGCCAGTTTTAAACTTTTATATAATTACAATTTGGTCCCTTTTTGTCTTTAAGACTTTTGTTTTTTCTAATAATTTTGTTATTATAATTTGATCAATACATTTAGTTTAGATCATTTTAATATTATATTACTAAATTAAATAAAAACTATTATTAAAAAATAGAGAAAAAAACATTTTTGGTCCCCAATGTTTGTCTATTCAACACTTTTAGTCCCCAATGTTTTAACGTCAACACTTTTAGTCCCCAAACTTGTAGAGAAAAGTGCATTTTAAGTCCCCAATGTTTGTTACTCGACATTTTTAGTCCCCAATGATTTAACTTCAACATTTTTAGTCCCCAAACTTGTAGAGAAAAGAGTATTTTTAGTCCCCAATGTTTTACCTGTTCGATACTTTTAGTCCCCAATGTTTTAATTTCAATAGTTTTGGTTCCTAAATTTATAAAAATGTTTCACTTTTAATTTACTTAACACAATTAAACAACTACAAACGGAATTCCCACGCGACAATTAAATTTATCATAAATCTAATGTCTGGTAATTATTTTTTTAAGATTTTACTTCAAATAAAATAATAAAAAAATTACTGTGTAAGGATAGGTATTACAAGTGTGTCTATTTTATTTTATTTTATCTGAAGCAAAAGTTTAAAAAATTAGTTGCCATACAACATTAGATTTATGAAAAATTTAATTGTCATGTGAAAATTTCATTTATAGTTGTTCAATTGTGTTGAGTAAACTAAAAGTGCAACATTTTTATAAATTTAGAGATTAAAAATATTGAGATTAAAATATTGGGGACTAAAAGTGTCGAGTAAGCACAACACTAAGGACTAAAAATGCTAATTTTTTTACAAATTTGGGGACTAAAAGTGTTGAGATTAAATCATTGGGGACTAAAGTATTGACTAACAAACATTGGTGACTAAAAATGTCCTTTTATCTACAAGTTTGGGGACTAAAAGTGTTGATGTTAAAACATTGGGGACTAAAAGTGTCGAGTAGACAAATATTGGGGACTAAAAATACTTTTTTCTCTAAAAAATATTGTAATATTGATTTGTGTTTTTAATGTGTGACTTAAATTATCGAGAAAAAAGCATTTTTAGTCCCTAATGTTTGTCTACTCGACACTTTTAGTCCCCAATATTTTAACCTCAACACTTTTAGTCCCCAAACTTGTAGAGAAAAGGACATTTTTAGTCCCCAATATTTGTTACTCGATATTTTTAGTCCCCAATGATTTAATCTCAACACTTTTAGTCCCCAAACTTGTAGAGAAAAGTGCATTTTTAGTCCCCCAATGTTTTAATTTCAATAGTTTTGGTTCCTAAATTTATAAAAATGTTTCACTTTTAATTTACTTAACACAATTAAACAACTACAAATGGAATTCCCATGCGACAATTAAATTTCTCATAAATCTAATGTCTCGTAATTATTTTTTTAAGATTTTACTTCAAATAAAATAATAAAAAATTAACGTGTTAGGATAGGTATTACAAGTGTGTCAATTTTATTTTATTTTATTTGAAGCAAAAGTTTAAAAAATTAATTACCATACTACATTAAATTTATGAAAAATTTAATTGTCATGTGAAAATTCCATTTATAGTTGTTCAATTTTGTTGAGTAAACTAAAAGTGCAACATTTTTATAAATTTAGAGATTAAAAATATTGAAGTTAAAATATTAGGGACTAAAAGTGTCGAGTAGGCACAACATTGAGGACTAAAAATGCTAATTTTTCTACAAGTTTTGGGACTAAGAGTGTTAAGATTAAATCATTGGGGACTAAAAATATCGAGTAACAAATAATGGGGACTAAATATGTCATTTTCTCTTCAAGTTTGAGGATTAAAAGTGTTGAGGTTAAAACACTGGGGACTAAAAGTGTCGAGTATACAAACATTAGGGACTAACAATGCTTTTTTCTCTAAATTATCTAATGTAATGTTTTTCTTTTTGCATTTCAATAAAAAGTGTGTCCTTATTAATATTGACTTGTGTTTTTAATGTATGACTTAAATTATCTAATGTAATATTTTTCTTTTTGCATTTCAATAAAAAGTGTGTCCTTATTAATATTAAGAAATTAGTAATTTTCATGACACTTGTTAATTGTTATTTTCGTAATATTATTATTTCCTAAAGCCAATGTCTTGGATTAATATGTAAAAAAAAGAAAGATTGGAGGTTGTTTTGTTAAACAATAAAGTAGTATAAAAAGTAATAAAAATGAATATAAAATGAAAAGTAGAAAGGAATATGTATAGAATATTCTTTTACAGTAAGAAATAGAGTTATGGTTGGAGTAAATTTACTGTAGCTACTGTAAAATTGAGTAAAAGTGTACTGTGAAATAGAGTTATGGTTGGAGATGCTCTAAGAAGCAAGATTATTGTTCCTCTTTATTTAGGTCCATAAAGTTTTATCAAATATCCTATCAATTACATATTGATAGGAAATGGCTCGAAAGCATATTCTGTTACTCAAAAGCAGAAATGCAAAAGCAAACAGATAAAAGCACAAAGATCAGGAAATGTTTAATCAATAGATATTAGCAATGAAGGGCTGGGGACTGGATGCTAGACAGTGTAACATGTGCAGCATCATTATCAATAGGGTTCTCGGGTTATTGAAAATTTCAAACTAAATCAAGCATAACCACTCTTAGACATTGTTGAAGGAAGAGCCAAGATATTTAGCACTTAACATTTTTCAAATTCTTGAATATTGGAGTAAGTATTATCAGGTGAAACACAAAACATATGTACATAGATCATAGAACTTTTAGTGCTTAGTATTAACATGTGCAGCTTCATTATCAGGTGCAATTGAAGTGCTTAGAAATTTAGTTTTACACAAACAAAAATCTTACTATTCAAAATCTACAGAATTCTTATATAATAATGAACCTAGAGAGAACATACAGTTCGACCAGCAATCAAGGATGTACCAGAATCCTCAAATGTTGGGTACTCCTGCAGCTATTATCTCTGCAGGAAATGTGCAGTCAAAAGATTTATTTCCAGATTGAATTTAACTCAAGAATAAAATCACAATCACAATCACAAAATGATGCTTAAGGTTCATGTAAACAAAAGACGTGTCACGAGTTTACATTGAGCTAATAAGCTTAGTTGAGAAGAGCAGTAGAATATCTGTTGAATGCTTCTTTAGTTCCTCAACTCCATACCTAGTCTTTAGGATGTTTACTATTTTTCAGCCTATTCTTTAGTTTTTCTTATCTGTAACGTTGTTTCCTATTTACTTGCTTTTTCTGTTTTGTAACTTTGCATATATATTCACGGCACACACATCAATGAAATTATAATAAAAAAGGTCCAAATACATCTCTATATTTATTATGGTATCAAAGAAGTGATAACATTTCTCATTGCATCATCTCTAAATCATGTCTAGTGAAGGCAATCTCGCTGCCACCACTCTCTCCGACGACAGCCCCACTGCCACTTTAGCCAAACCCAATCTACGTGCTATCCATCACTCTGACAGTCCCTCAACTGTCCTTGTCACCCCACTTCTCACAGGTGATAATTATGGCACATGGAGTCGCGCCATCAAGATGGCTCTCCAGGCTAAAAGCAAAGTTGGGTTCGTCAATGGCTCTCTTCCTGCATCAACAAACAAAGATGATATCGACAATTGGATAGGCTGCAATGACTTCGTTAGCAGCTGGATCTTGAATTCGGTTTCGCCAGAGATACACCCAAGCATTCTCTACGCCAACACTGCTACTCAGATTGCAGGAGCGATTTTCTCAATCGAATGCGCCGAAAATATATCAATTGAAGCAACTAATCACGACTTAAAACAGGAAGGTATGAGTGTTTCGTTGTATTTCACTCAGCTCAAATCCTTATGGGATGAATTGGGCTCTATTATATCTATTCCACCATGTATTTATGGAAATGCCAAATATGTTATTAAGCAACAGAACCAAGATCGTGCCATGGAATTTCTCCAAGGGCTCCACGATAATTTCTCTACAGTACAAAGCCAAATCTTGTTGATGGAACCTTTTCCGTCTACCCACCGTATTTATAATCTTGTATGTCAAGAGGAGAAATAACAGGAAATCAATAATCAATCCGCCATGAATTTGGAAGCATGTAGCCCGAGTGTGTCCAATCTTGTTGCAATAATCACAGAATGGTCGTTGACGCTTTCCTGTAGGCCGATAGGATTGCTTGGAGACTTCAAAGGCAGCAGAATCAACAGCGGGTGTGGATTGATTATTGATTTCCTACTATTTCTCCTCTTGACTTACAAGATTATAAATACGGTGGGTAGACGGGAAAGGTTCCATCAGCAATATTTGGCTTTGTAGTGTAGAGAAATTATACTGGAGCCCTTGGAGAAATTCCATGGCTCGATCCTGGTTCTGTTGCTCAATAACACATTTGGCATTTTCACAAATACATGGTGGAATAGATATAATAGAGCCCAATTCATCCCATAAGGATTTGAGCTGAGTGAAATACAACGAAACACTCATTCCTTCCTGCTTTAAAGCCGTGATTGATTACTTCAATTGATATATTTTCGGCGCATTCGATTGAGAAAATCGCTCCTGCAAATCGGTCCAAATCTGAGTAGCAGTGTTGGCATAGAGATGCTTGGGCATATCTCTGGCGAAACCGGATTCAAGATCCAGCTGCTAACGAGGTCGTTGCAGCGTGTCCAATTGTCAAGATCATCTTTTTTTGTTCGTGCCTGAAGAAAGCCATCGACGAACCCAAATTTGCTTTTAGCCCTGAGAGCCATCGTGAAGGTGCGATTCCATGTGCCATAATTATCACCTGTGAGAAGTGGGGTGACTAGGACAGTTGAGGGACTGTCAGAGTGATGGATAGCATATAGATTGGGTTTGGCTAAAGTGGCAGTGGGGTTGTCGTTGGAGAGAGTGTTGGCAATGAGATTGCCTTCACTAGACATGATTTAGAGATGATGCAATGAGAATTTTTGTTCAATCTCATTGTCATTTTCAGGACCAACTAACGAAGAAGACGATTGGTCGGGGTAATCTCCATCACGGCCTCTTTTATTTGGATAATGTCTTCATTTTACATTCTGTTTTTTCTTTTCAGCATTCGAATAATTTTGACATTTAGCATTCACGCCTCAGTCATCCATGTAATTCCCATTTTAATTTTCTCGCTAAAACGTTTTCGAAAATTATTGATAATAAAAGTTTTATTTGTGATGTTTGTCCTAAAGCTAAACAATCTCGCAAAGTTTTTCCTCATAGTGCCTCTAATTCTTCAAAATGTTTCGAGCTAATTCACGTTGATATTTGGGGACCTATTTCCATTCCTTCAACAAATGGATCACGATTTTTTTTGAGATTGTGGATGATTATTCTCGTTGTACTTGGATATATCTAATGAAAAACAAATCTGAATATTTTCGTATGTTAATGCATTTTTTTCACCATATTAATCGACATTTCAATTCAACAATTCATCAAATTAATTCGGGAAATGGCGAAATTTTCCTTCCGCAACTTCAAACCATGCGCTCTGATAATGGGTCTGAATTTCTTTCTTCTGAATTTCAATCCTAGTTTAATAAACATGGGATTATTCATCAACGTAGTTGTGTTGCAACTCCATAACAAAATGGTATTGTCGAATGTAAACACCGTCACCTCCTTGATTTAGCTCGTTCATCATGTTTTCAAAGCCATCTTTCTCTTTCCTTTTGGGGGGAATGTGTTCTCACCGCTATATTTCTAATAAATAAAATGCCGACACCAATCTTGAATTTTAAATCCCGACATGAAATTTTGTTTGGTACCTACCCATCTTATTCCTCTTTACGAGTGTTTGGCTCCTTATGTTTCGCGAAAAATATGTATATCAAAACCAAGTTCGATGCTCGTGCTAAACATGGTATTTTTGTTGGATACCCTTATGGTAAAAAAGGGTACCGTGTTTATGATATTACCACTCACAAAAGAAAAAACATTGGAACATATATAATCACTCAATGACTCTCTTTCACCAGTCTCACTGGAACCCGACCCCCCTAAACGGTCACTAGAGTGATTATATATGTTCCAATGTTTTTTCTTCCACTAAATTTCAACTAGCAGATTTTTTTCACTGTCTACTTTGAGTTCTTCTCATCGAGCTTTTATCTCCACCGTCATTAACCACGATGAAGCACGAACTTTTACACAAGCCAGTAAGTTTTCACACTGGAAATCAGCCATGTCCGATGAGCTTCAGGCTCTTGCCTCTAATCAAACTTGGACTATATGTTCGCTGCCTCCTGGAAAAATCCCTATTGGTTGTAAATGGGTATATAAAATCAAATATTTCTCCGACGGCTCCATTGAATGCTATAAAGCGCGCCTCGTTGCAAAAGGATATTCTCAAACTAAAGGTGTCGACTATCATGACACCTTTGCTCCGCTCGCCAAGCTTGTTACTGTTCGCTTTCTTCTTTCCATTGCTGCCATTAAAGGTTGGTCCCTTCATCAATTGGACGTTAACAATGCATTTTTACAGGGTGACCTTGATGAAGAGGTTTTTATGCAACTTCCTCCTGATTTTTCTCATAAAGATGATAAACGTGTTTGTAAATTATGCAAATCTCTATATTGGCTTAAACAAGCCTCTCGCCAATGGTTTTCTAAATTTTCCTTACTCTTATTCATCATGGTTTTAATCAATCTATTTCGGATTATAGTCTTTTTACATATATTCGTGATGATATTTCAGAGTTTGTTCTTGTATATGTTGATGATATTATCATCACTGGGAACAACGATGATTTTATATCTGTCACAAAGCAACTTCTGGCCTATTATTTTTCCATTAAGTATCTTGGTCCTCTTCGTTATTTTCTTGGAATTGAAGTTTCTCGTTCCAAAACTGGTATTTTCTTATGTCAACACAAATACACTCTTAACATTTTATCTGATTCCGATTAGTTGGGATCTTGTCCATCTTCTTTTCCAATGGAACAACACCTTAATTTGCGACCCGATGATGGCACTCCGCTTCCCGATCCCTCTATTTATCGTCGCCTCATTGGCTGCCTTCTCTACCCCACTGTCAGTTGTCCTGATATTCAATATGCAGTCAATTCTCTTAGCCAATTCATGCAGCAGCCTCATTCCACACATCTCGATGTGGCCCATCATGTTCTTCGATATTTAAAAGGCTCTGTTGGAAAAGGGATACTCCTCTCGGCCTCTAGCTCTCTTTCTCTCATCAGTTTTTCTAATTTCGATTGGACCGGTTGTCCGCTTCCACGACGATCCACTACTGGTTATTTCACGATGCTTGGTTCTTGCCCAATATCCTGGAAAACTAAGAAACAACCCACTATTTCTCGTAGCTTTGGAAAGCCGAATATCGCTCTCTATCTGCTCTTACTTCTGAGTTACAATGGTTACATTCGCTCCTCTCAGACCTCGGGTTTCTGCCTCGGCAACCAATACCTATTCATTGTGACAATCTAGCTGCCCTTCATATGGCCAACAAACTGGTCTTCCATGAACGAACAAAACATATTGAGATCGACTATCATTTTGTTCATGAGAAGATTCAGTATGGACTCATCTCTCCTGCGTACTCACGTTCTTCAGATCAATTAGCAGACATTTTTACCAAACCTCTTGGTTCAGATACTCTTCATCGTCTACTTTTCAAGTTGGGTGTGATCGATATGTCATCCCCACCTCCAACTTGATGGGGGGTGTTGAACGCATCTTTAGTTCCTCAACTCCACACCTAGTCTTTAGGATGTTTCCTATTTTTCAGCCTATTATTTTGTTTTTCTTATCTGCAACGTTGTTTCCTATTTACTTGCTTTTTCTATTTTGTAACTTTGCAAATATATTCAAGGCACACACATGAATGAAAATATAATCAAAAAGTTCCAAATACATCTCTATATTTATTAATATCCATAATTCAGCTTGCATATCTTAGTTAACAATACCAAGTACTTGAATTTTTATATATAGTGACAGAGAAACTATGACTCTTATCAACACGGTGTCTGTAACTTAAAAATAGAAAAAACATTCACCTTCGACACAAGTTTTATTTTAATTAGGCCATGGCTCTTATTGATCAACAATTGATTTTGCATTTGTCACAAGTTTAAGAAAATAGTAGAAAGACCAATTTGTGATATCTCTAGTACAAAATTGTGCATGTTCTTGAATCTAGCAAAAACTATATTTCAAGTTTCTTTATTTTAAGCAAACATTGGAATCCTAAAAAGAGTTCTATGTAATAAGGCCTTGATAAAATGAAAAAAAATACCAATCTAACATCTGATGCTCACACATCTATTTTCAAATGTAACAGCAAAAAGAATTTAAAAAGTCAGTTGCAAACTAAAACTAAATGCATCATGTGGGAGCCTCAAGGACCAGATAATGCTGGTGGCTAAATCAAAACCCTTCCAAGGATTTTTGGCTTCGACAATTTCAGCTAATCTTGCACCAAAAATAATATGAACCAGCAAAGAGCAAAACAGGGCACACAACCGATTCTTACACATTGCCTCCAAATGATAATCATAAAAGAATTAAATGATTATATTGAAAACAGATGAACATATTGGTTGTGATTAACATTTAAAAGTTAAAACAAAAAGTTTACACTAATTCCAATGTATTCATAAGTTGGTTTCAACTACCTAATGTAGCATCTCAGCTTGCAAGGTTTATAGAATTACAAGTGTCGCCTTCTTTAACGGTTATTGTTCATGAAATTCTCTACCTAAAAAGCATATAAATAATACCCATTTTAATAATCTAGGTATAATAAAACAAGAAAATAAAAATTTAGAAAATAATATTGGTAAGACTTTTCAATACATTAAATTAGTGATTCTTTTTCGGGCATCGACGTTTGTTATGTCCTTTTTGTTTGCATAAACTGCAAGTTCCTTTAGTTTGACATTCTCTTGCATCCATCTCATTATGCAACCATGTTGATTTTGGACGGGCCTTGGTAATTCTTTTCATTCTATTGTGAGGAATCAACACTAATTCTCTTTCAGGAGGCCAATAAACTTGATCAGGAATCGAGTGAAAAATAAGAGCCCAAGTTCTTGAGCATGTAGAGAGAGAATACCAATTCTAAATAAAAGATTTATGATCTAGACTACAATGTTAGCATGCACCCAATACATAGGAACAAGGAAATCCATGAATTTGCCATTTTTAACAAGAATAATAAGTGTCATTCAACTTTACCACTTGAAGATGACCACCATGTCTTTTATTCGTAAGTGATCAACCTGTCTTTATACTAAATGTCCTAGCAACTCAATTAAACAGAATCACTTCATGTCCACTAGCCTTGATACCATTAGCACTTATCTTCCCATCTACAAAAGGAGAGAAATATTGTCCACTTGTTGTTCTTTGAATAGCTAATTGCCGCCTGATAGCAAAATAATTATTAACACGATAAAAAGTAAGTTGAACTAAAGCTGTTATTGGTAGCAATCGTGCCCCTTTCAACACAATATCAAATATCTCTAACAAATTTGTTGTCATTATCCCGTATCTTCTACCACCATTGATAGCGAGTTGTCGTGGCTCGTCAATTTATCCTAATTTCATTGAATATAGTAGCAGTGAGCTAGGTTTCGTTCCTTAGGGAAATAGTCGATTCAAGAAGTTTGATATGCTCAATTATGTCACCAAAGTAGAACAAGACTCAAAAGTACTGATTTCGAAATAAACAGGAAGTAAGTTGATTTAACTCCACACGAATACGAATTGAAATGAACACACAAGTAAGACTCAAAGAAGTAAAAGGAAAGTTCTCAAGAAATTCAAGCTAATAATCTAGGCTACTTCCGGGTGAATGCAACTTCTCATACATGCAGTATCACTAACATACAATCAAAGCAAATGAGGAGAATCACAATTGGAGACCGAAATTATAGTTAGCATGGTCACTACACTACAACTCTAGTCTCCCGACACCATCCTATCCTATGATCGGGCCTAAAGATGGTGAAGTAGAACTATGTCGTCTCAATTCCCCACTCAAATTACTCAGGCATTAACACCTAGAATCTTCCATGGTGAGGACCGATCCTAGCATGTAAGTTCATCATTTAAGT
Source organism: Ophiorrhiza pumila (assembly GCA_016586305.1). Taxonomy (NCBI): domain Eukaryota; kingdom Viridiplantae; phylum Streptophyta; class Magnoliopsida; order Gentianales; family Rubiaceae; genus Ophiorrhiza; species Ophiorrhiza pumila. Next base: position 16,123,020 of record BLIW01000011.1, read on the forward strand.
AGGAGAATCTCTTATCACCTTGTTTCCAGAATTACACAGACTCAGAGCTTTCTATGGTGAGGCCTAGTCCTAAGTTCTGTGCAATTTCAAACAGGTTTAAGAACTCATGCATTCTCAAGTTCTCATTCATGATTTTCATCCAAATCTTACAAATTAAGACTCAACTCAGCATGATGACCGCAATCAAATCTCATTTCATCAAATTAAGATCAAAAGCATGAACTTAACAAGTTTTACAAATTCAATACTGAGAATGTAAATTTCTTATCTTAGATTGTTAGTACTACTGCACATTTACAATTCAACCTAGCATTCACCCTCAGTATCCTAGATTATCATACACTTAGCCACAAATCTCCATTTCAAATTCACAATCAACAAATTGGAAGGTTAAACAGTTCATAATCATTAATTGGAAGAGTTTACCAATTAAGAGTCTTTAAAGCTTCCAAATTCCAAGAAAATTGTCACTTTTCTTCTCAATTTCCAGGAGATTTATAATGATGAGAGCAATTCTTTGATCGGAATCCAAAATGAAGCACCAAACTTAGAGAGAGAAAGTAGAGAGAGAAAGTAGATCTCAACCAAGAACACTTCCCGCTCTAAAATCAAAAGTCCGTTACAATATGGAAAATGTGAATAGTCAATAATGAAAATCGCCCCTTAAAATGTTGACTATTCCTCTATATATAGAGGTTAAAAAAAACGTAAATGGTACGCAAACGTAAACTGACTAGGGAATTACAAATATGCCACTACTCAATATTCCAAACCAAAAGTCAACATAACATGTGAATTCGAAGTAGAAAAACTCAAGCCATCTCCACCGCTTTCAGCCCATCATCTTCGCGCCTTCAGCACAGTTCCAACGCCTTCCAGCTTGTCATGAACGCGTCTTCGATTTATGCCACAATTTCTTCTTCTCCAGCATACACCACGCCTTTATAAGCTGGGAAGATCACGCCTTCGGGTTCCCAGCTTCACCCTTCCTTCCTAAACTGAGCTCCCATGCGGCTTCAAGCCTTCCATGATCACGCCTCCTTGCTCCTGCATACACACACCCGAATCAACACTTAGCCAAAACAACACTTCATCGCTCAAAAATCAAAAATGGCTTGCGATGCATCGCGCCATGATGCATCGCAGCACAAACGAATTAAGGCTACGATGCATCGTGGCGATGCATCATAGCACAAACTCAGCAACACTACGATGCATCGTTGCGATGCATCGTAGCACAAACTGATTTAACGACGATGCATTGTGGCGATGCATCGTAGTACAAATTCTGATTTCGTGTGTTTTTGCTGTGATGAAGAGGTTGTTGTGAGCTATGTAAGGTGTTGTGGAATGCTTGTGTTGTGTAATGAACATTTGCAGTGAAGTGTAATCTGAGCTATGAAAACAAAGATTGTCATGCAACATGTTTGTAAAGTATGGTGAATAAATGGGCAAACAAATGAACTCAAGAATGAAGAGTGAAGATGAAATGTGCTACAAATTAGTGCAAGAAATGTTAATCAAACCTGCTCAGAAATAAACTTGTGTGATTCCAAAGTGTTGTGAAAATGATAAAACTTAGATGAATTTTTTCCCTTCAGCTAAAGAATGAGAACAAAATACTACACGGGTGAAATGCTTGTGAAAAATTTTGTGAAATTCGTGTGTTGATGCAAGAATGAGTGTTGTGATTGAATGTTGTTCTAAGCCTTAACACTACGATGCAACTTAGTGTTATGTGCTTGTGTGCAAAATTGCACTACGATGAGGTCGTAGTGCAAATGTGTGTAGGCAGAATTATTCTACAATGAACTTGTAATGCAAATTCCATAAGTGTGCAAATGATTCAGCAGCTTCCAGCCAATATTCGACTATGATGTGTTGGGAATTTGGAAAAACTTGAAACATCAATCTTGTAGCTCTTGATCTCCAATTTCCATAGCCCCTTGAATCATCCAATTCAGAGCCTAGGTGAGAGAGTTATGACCAAATTACCGAAGCCTGGCAGGAGGTGACTTTTAAGCCTACGATGCATCGTAGGCTTAAAACCCTAATCAGGTTTTTCGTCCATTCCCACACTGTTTTGCCCACTTTCCTTGTAGAATTGGATCCTGCCTTAAACACCAAAATTGTAGATATCTCTCTTGGCTTTCTATAGGCTTAAGAATCAACAACATTGGATGTCTACAGCTCAAGATAGTGTTGAAATACCAAACTGTGGCAAAATGAATCCAATGAAACCCGAATTACATATTTCACAAAGAAGCTCCTAGTCCTTAACTTTGCACACAAAATTGGGAAATAGTCAAAGCATAAGAACTGAAATGCATTCACAGAGCTTTTCATAGCAACCAAAATCACATCATTTGGATTAATATTGAAAGAATTACACTCAAATGAAGTTACATAACAAATATGCCCAAAACCCTAATTCAAGCCTTTAGATTTCTTCAAAACATCATTTCCATCTTTTACCAATTCTTGAACTTCACATGCACACTTGACTCTTTTGAACATTATTTGTGATCTTTTTCACCATTCTAGCACATCACAATATAAACCACATAAACTCACAAAATAGCACATAACAACACACCTTTACATGAAAATCAAGCCAAAAGCCAAGTGAAATATGGTATAAAAGCTGGTATAAAACCCCATTATCAAATTCCCCCACACTTGACCTTTTGCTTGCCCTCAAGAAAAGTTACCCAACAAAACATTTTTATCACCCGTATATGACACTTTGTTCACTTATCCACGATGATTACATCCAAGTTCATCAAAACCTTTTTCACACAAGAATTTATTCAAAAGTTTCTGGCACCAAACTCTCAGATTTTAGCACAAGTTATCAACTAAAACACAATGAATAAAGACCAAAATGTCATGCGTGCAAGTGTGTGCTGAGGAACATGAACTTCATCTATTCCCTTGCTATACACCATCTAGCTCGTCTCATACCCATTCAATACATGCCATTCTCTTTGCCCACTCTTATGAACATGCAATCACAAGATCAATAATACCTATGCGTACATTGGTACTCTATGGGACATTGCCCTTATTCTGCATATTAGTGCACATTTGTTTCACACATTGGTGACTAAAAAAAATAAGCCTGGGTTTTATGGTTGTTTTCTCCAAATTTGATTGCCAGGTTCTTATGGCTTTTTCCTTCCTAGTTGCCAATATGGCTTTTTCTCCCATATCATCTCTTGTGCAATCACATGTTCATAAGAATCTCAAATTGACTAAACATGCACGAATTCTGGAGACACCAGATAAATGCATAACAAGAAACAACAGAATCCATGCACATTACCTCCTATGTCATTTGAATTTTTGCATGGCATATCTATCTTACATTAACATCGGGTTTTAGTCAGCAAAATGTACCAATTTCTTCAAACTAAGTACCAGAAACAAAAATTTTTACATGCAAGATTCAAAACAAGTAATATCGGTTTGCACACATGGACGAGAGACTTGAGAGTATGCACGAACACAATGATAAACAGCACCAAGTGTTGGTTTCGAAGTTGGATGACATGACCTCATTTGCACAGCAACAATTTGAGGTTTTGTATCATCGTCAAGTGGTAATATAAACTGAATTGGATCGATGCAATAAGATGTCGGTATATTATCATTCGCATCCAGGACCTCCGAAACCTCCACCAACAAATGCTCAGCTAGCTGGATATAGGGTACCAAATATGTCAAGTGATGTGATTAGTGGAGAGGTTCATGAGCTTCCTGTTGGGGTTCCTGCTGTCCTTTCATTTGGACCTTTGCCATCTTTTGGTCGTATTCCTCAGAAGCCCCCTACTCCCACTTTCATCCCTGATCCAGAGTTTATGCCTGAGACTAGATTTCCTTTGATTGCATCTGGACAGCCACTCCAAGGTCCCACAGTTGGTCCATTTCATTACAAAGCACTACCATTCACTGGAGCTTCATTCTCTACTACAGCTCAGTTCTCACCACCTTCTTCCTCTACTCCATCTTCATCCCAGGGAGCCCCTCAATCTTAATTTTTTTTACATTGGGGACAATGTTCATTCCAAGTGTGGGGGGGAGAATATCGTAATTTTTTTCTTGATGCTATGTGTGAAATTATTATGGTGTTGTGATGGAGTGGTTGGTTGACTGTTGAAGTTGTGTTTAGATGTTTCTTTCGTATTGCTGAAGTATTGTTGAAGTGGAGAAGCCAAAATGTCAAGCATGTTACATTACTCAATTTCAAGAAGGTTGTAGAAGTGGTCATGATAAGTTGAAATCAAGCTGTCTTACTTTGAAGAAAATGAAGAATGAAGAAATGCCGTGAATTACGTTGTGTTGTTAAGTGCTGTTTGAGTGTTTTGTGTTTAGTATGAAGTTTTCTTTTATTATTGTTGAGTGATTAGTGAGTAGTCTTTAGTTTGTTAGCTGTAAGGGAATGGAATGTACTATATCTCTCGGTTCTGGGTGTGTTTATCACTTTGAATTAATGAATTAGAGTGTATGGTGTTGTGTGCAAGTTTACGAATCTTGATGAGAATTTGTGGAAAAAAGGGAACAATTTGGTGATGATTTGGGCTTATCATCTTGCATGCGGAAATTTTTTAAGGTAGAGTTGAGAGTGTTGCGTAAAAGGGTAGCCAAGAATGAAATGATTGAATGAAAAAATGGAATGGAATAAAAAGGGAATGAACAAAAACTAATCAATTTTGGGGGAAATGAGAAACCACCTTGTATGTGAAATTTTGTTCCTAGTTTACTACGGTTTACTCCAAGTTCATCACTAAGTCACTATTACTTGTTTTGAATCTTGCATGTAAAAATTTTTGTTTCTGGTACTTAGTTTGAAGAAATTGGTACATTTTACTGACTAAAACCCGATGTTAATGTAAGATAGATATGCCATGCAAAAATTCAAATGACATAGGAGGTAATGTGCATGGATTTTGTTGTTTCTTGTTATGCATTTATCTGGTGTCTACAGAATTCGTGCATGTTTAGTCAATTTGGGATTCTTATGAACATGTGCTTGCACAAGAGATGATATGGGAGAAAAAGCCATATTGGCAACTGGGAAGGAAAAAGCCATAACAACCTGGCAATCAAATTTGGAGAAAACAGCCATAAAACCCAGGCTTATTTTTTTTAGTCACCAATGTGTGAAACAAATGTGCACTAATGTGCAGAATAAGGGCAATGTCCCATAGAGTACCAATGTACGCATAGGTACCATTGATCTTGTGATTGCATGTTCATAAGAGTGGGCAAAGAGAATGGCATGTATTGAATGGGTATGAGACGAGCTAGATGGTGTATAGAAAGGGAATAGATGAAGTTCATGTTCCTTAGCACACACTTGCACGCATGACATTTTGGTCTTTATTCATTGTGTTTTAGTTGATAACTTGTGCTAAAATCTGAGAGTTTGGTGCCAGAAACTTTTGAATAAATTCTTTTGTGAAAAAGGTTTTGATGAACTTGGATGTAATCATCGTGGATAAGTGAACAAAGTGTCATATACGGGTGATAAAAATGTTTTGTTGGGTAACTTTGCTTGAGGGCAAGCAAAAGGTCAAGTGTGGGAGAATTTGATAAGGGGATTTTATACCAGCTTTTATACCATATTTCACTTGGCTTTTGGCTTGATTTTCATGTAAAGGTGTGTTGTTATGTGCTATTTTGTGAGTTTATGTGGTTTATATTGTGATGTGCTAGAATGGTGAAAAAGATCACAAATAATGTTCAAAAGAGTCAAGTGTGCATGTGAAGTTCAAGAATTGGTAAAAGATGGAAATGATGTTTTGAAGAAATCTAAAGGCTTGAATTAGGGTTTTGGGCATATTTGTTATGTAACTTCATTTGAGTGTAATTCTTTCAATATTAATCCAAATGATGTGATTTTGGTTGCTATGAAAAGCTATGTGAATGCATTTCAGTTCTTATACTTTGACTATTTCCCAATTTTGAGTGCAAAGTTAAGGACTAGGAGCTTCTTTGTGAAATATGTAATTCGGGTTTCATTGGATTCATTTTTCCACAGTTTGATATTTCAACAATATCTTGAGCTGTAGACATCCAATGTTGGTGATTCTTAAGCCTATGGAAAGCCAAGAGAGATATCTACAACTTTGGTGTTTAATGCAGGATCCAATTCTACAAGGAAAGTGGGCAAAACAGTGTGGGAATAGAGGAAACACCTGATTAGGGTTTTAAGCCTACGATGCATCGTAGGCTTAAATGTCACCTCCTGCCAGGCTTCAGTAATTTGGTCATAACTCTCTCACCTGGGCTCCGAATTGGATGATTCAAGAGGCTATGGAAATCTGAGAGAAAGAGCTACAACATTGGAGTTTTAAGTGTTTCCAACTTTCCAACACATCATAGTCGAATATTGGCTGGAATCTGCTAAATCGTTTGCACACTTATGGAATTTGCATTACAAGTTCATCGTAGTATAATTCTGCCTACACATATTTGCACTACGACCTCATCGTAGTGCAATTTTGCACACAAGCACATAACACTAAGTTGCATCGTAGTGTTAAGGCTTAGAACAACATTCAATCACAACACTCATTCTTGCATCAACACACGAATTTCACAACATTTTTCACAAACATTTCACCCGTGTAGTATTTTGTTCTCATTCTTTAGCTGAAGGGAAAAAATTCATCTAAGTTTTATCATTTTCACAACACTTTGGAATCACACAAGTTTATTTCTGAGTAGGTTTGATTAACATTTCTTGCACTAATTTGTAGCACATTTCATCTTCACTCTTCATTCTTGAGTTCATTTGTTTGCACATTTATTCACCATACTTTACAAACATGTTGCATGACCATCTTTGTTTTCATAGCTCAGATTACACTTCACTGCAAATGTTCATTACACAACACAAGCATTCCACAACACCTTACATAGCTCACAACAACCTCTTCATCACAGCACAAACACACGAAATCAGAATTTGTACTACGATGCATCGTCGTTAAATCAGTTTGTGCTACGATGCATCGCCACGATGCATCGTAGTGTTGCTGAGTTTGTGCTACGATGCATCGCCACGATGCATCGTAGCCTTAATTCGTTTGTGCTGCGATGCATCGTGGCGATGCATCGCAAGCCATTTTTGATTTTTAGGCGATGAAGTGTTGTTTTGGCTAAGTGTTGATTCGGGTGTGTGTATGCAGGAGCAAGGAGGCGTGATCGTAGAAGGCTTGAAGGCGCATGGGAGCTCAGTTTAGGAAGGAAGGGTGAAGCTGGGAACCCGAAGGCGTGATCTGCCCAGCTTATAAAGGCGTGGTGTATGCTGGAGAAGAAGAAATTGTGGCATAAATAGAAGGCGCGTTCTTGACAAGTTGGAAGGCGCTGGAACTGTGCTGAAGGCGCGAAGATGATGGGCTGAAAGCGGTGGAGATGGCTTGAGTTTTTCTACTTCGAATTCACATGTTATGTTGACTTTTGGTTTGGAATATTGAGTAGTGGCATATTTGTAATTCCCTAGTCAGTTTACGTTTGCGTACCATTTATGTTATTTTTAACCTCTATATATAGAGGAATAGTCAACATTTTAAGGGGCGATTTTCATTATTGACTATTCACATTTTCCATATTGCAACGGACTTTTGATTTTAGAGCGGGAAGTGTTCTTGATTGAGATCTACTTTCTCTCTCTATGTTTGGTGCTTCATTTTGGATTCCGATCAAAGAATTGCTCTCATCATTGTAAATCTCCTGGAAATTGAGAAGAAAAGTGACAATTTTCTTGGCATTTGGAAGCTTTAAAGACTCTTAATTGGTAAACTCTTCCAATTAATGATTATGAACTGTTTAACCTTCCAATTTGTTGATCGTGAATTTGAAATGGAGATTTGTGGCTAAGTGTGTGATAATCTAAGATACTCAGGGTGAATGCTAGGTTGAATTGTAAATGTGCAGTAGTACTAACAATCTAAGATAAGAAATTTACATTCTCAGTATTGAATTTGTAAAACTTGTTAAGTTCATGCTTTTGATCTTAATTTGATGAAATGAGATTTGATTGCGGTCATCATCCTGAGTTGAGTCTTAATTTGTAAGATTTGGATGAAAATCATGAATGAGAACTTGAGAATGCATGAGTTCTTAAACCTGTTTGAAATTGCACAGAACTTAGGACTAGGCCTCACAATAGGAAGCTCTGAGTCTATGTAATTCTGGAAACAAGGTGATAAGAGATTCTCCTATTTAAATGATGAACTTACATGCTAGGATCGGGCCTCACCATGGGAGATTCTAGGTGTTAATGCCTGAGTAATTTGAGTGGGGAATTGAGACGACATGGTTCTACTTCACCATTCTTAGGCCCGATCATTGGATAGGATGGTATCGGGAGACTAGAGTTGTAGTGTAGTGACCATGCTAACAATAATTTCGGTCTCCAATTGTGATTCTCCTCATTTGCTTTGATTGTATGTTAGTGATACTGCATGTATGAGAAGTTGCATTCACCCGGAAGTAGCCTAGATTATTAGCTTGAATTTCTTGAGAACTTTCCTTTTACTTCTTTGAGTCTTACTTGTGTGTTCATTTCAATTCGTATTCGTGTGGAGTTAAATCAACTTACTTCCTGTTTATTTTGAAATCAGTACTTTTGAGTCTTGTTCTACTTTGGTGACATAATTGAGCATATCAAACTTCTTGAATCGACTATTTCCCTGTGGAACGAAACCTAGCTCATTGCTACTATATTCAGTGAAATTAGGATAAATTAACGAGCCACGACAACTCGCTATCAACAACAACAACAAGTCCCAAAAGTTCAAGAGAAGTGAAACATACCTTGATGGGAAGCTAAAATGTAGTCTTTGAAGAGAACTGGAATTGTGAAACTCAATGCCAACAAAATGCTTTTGCTAGTTTCGACTTGTGTTTCTTACTTGAAGTGTATTAGCAGTACCAAACAAAAGAAACTCATTACACTTATAGATACAAGAGAAGAGAAATTGGTCAACAAAAAAAATAATAATAATAAAGTCTCTCACCAACACTAGCAACAATTAGTCAATCAATTATGGGACCCATTTATGACCAAGACATGTGAATTCTCAGCTTTTCATTTCCTACTCACTGCCCAACACTACCACCCTTACATGTCACTACACAACAAGCATAAACAAATGAGCAAATGAGCATTATTCCAGTCATCCCACCGTGTATACTCCAAATCAACATAAAATCTTCAGGACTTAAATGGAACCACTTTACTTTAATGCATACAAACGATTTCTTCTGCCAACTGAAGATTCCTAATTTCACTGAATATAGTAGCAGTGAGCTAGGTTTCGTTCCTCAGGGAAATAGTCGATTCAAGAAGTTTGATATGCTCAATCATGTCACCAAAGTAGAACTAGACTCAAAAGTACTGATTTCAAAATAAACAGGAAGTAAGTTGATTTCACTCCACACGAATACGAATTGAAATGAACACACAAGTAAAACTCAAAGAAGTAAAAGGAAAGTTCTCAAGAAATTCAAGCTAATAATCTAGGCTACTTCCGGGTGAATGCAACTTCTCATACATGCAATATCACTAACATACAATCAAAGCAAATGTGGAGAATCACAATTGGAGACCAAAATTATAGTTAGCATGGTCACTAGACTACAACTCTAGTCTCCCGACACCATCCTATCCTATGATCGGGCCTAAGGATGGTGAAGTAGAACCATGTCGTCTCAATTTCCCACTCAAATTACTCAGGCATTAACACCTGGAATCTCCCATGGTGAGGCCCGATCCTAGCATGTAAGTTCATCATTTAAATAGGAGAATCTCTTATCACCTTGTTTCCAGAATTACACAGACTCAGAGCTTCCTATGGTGAGGCTGATGAGTTGGTTTTATACCAACTACATTGTGTAAAATCTCTTGGCTTTTAGCTTATAAATGATGCTATTGTGTGGTGTTTCAGGTGGTTTAATGCGTAAATGTGGTTTGATAGTTGATAATGTGTAAATGGAGCAAAAAGTGCAAAATGATGGTAAATGGAGTGAAATGTGTTAAAGGCAAAAATGAAGAAACTTAAAGTGCATAATATGCCTATTTTAGGGTTTGGTCAGCTTTGTTGTGCAAATGCATTTGAGTATAACGTCTTCAATACTAATCCAATTGATGCGATCGTGGATGTTCTGGAAAGATCTTTTAGTTGTCTTCGATTCTTATGTTTTAACTTGCTTCTAATTCTGTGTGTAAATATGAGAAACGAAGGCATCTTTATGATTGCTACATCAGGATTTAGTTATTGAATTCATATTGTCACAGCTTGGGAGATTATTGATATCTTGAGCTCTAGTGGTCCAATGGTGCTGTTTCTTGTACTCATGGAAATTTAAGAGGAAACTCTACAATTCTTGTGTTGAGCTCAAGTTCTAATTGGGAAGAGAAAAGGGAGAATTTTCGCCATGAATTGCTAAGATGAAATTTTGCACTACGATGCATCGTAGTGCAAATGCCCAGTTTTGCCATGTCTTGGTATTTCAGCAATAACGTCTTCATCCGGGGTCCAATTTGGGTGATTCAAAAGCCTATGGAAAGCCAAGAGAGAGATCTATAACTTTTGTGTTCAAGGTGAAGGCCAGGTCGGAAAGGAAAGTTGGAAATTCAACGTGGGAAATGGCAAACCAAATCAGGGTTTTAAGCCTACGATGCATCGTAGGCTTAAATTTCATATTCTGCCAGGCGTCAGTCAGTACTTTGGGCATAACTCTCTCACCTGAGCTCCGATTTGGATGATTCAAAATGCTAGGGAAAGCTCCGATCAAGAGCTACAATATTGGCACTTTACGTTTCTCCAAATTCCCAACGCATCACAGTTGAACTTTGGTTGGAAGATTGCTGGGCAGTGAACTATTTTGAGCTAAAAATTGCACCACGATCTCATCGTGGTGCATTTGTGCATTCAGCTATTTTCACACTACGATGAATGTATTCTCAGTTCACAACCAATTCACACACACACAGGATTTACACTACGATGAGTTGATACACACACTGCACAACAAATCCTCACAAGCACAATCACTCTTGTTGTTTCACACATTTCCCAAACACAATCACCTTGCATAACATTACCCAAAGCATTTAACACTACACTTCACTTGGACTTTGATGATTTAACTTTCAGCTGGAAATCATTTGTGTTAAGAATTGGTTCTTAAGTACTACACGTTGGAAGCACACACAACATTACACATCTCAGTTCTACAAGTGAAATATCCTTTGGCAATTGCATTCCATTTCTTCACTAAGAATGATGGGATTTTGTTCATTCTTCACTCTAGTTCACACACATATGTTCACTCTCTACTCAAACACACACATGCTCATTCTTCACTCAAACACACACAACTCACCTCATATAATACACTTAACTCTCAGCACACAAGCACAACACTATGATGCATCATAGCGATGCATCGTAGTGAGGGTAGTTTTGAACCACAATGCATCGCTACGATGCATCGTGGCTGTGAAGTGTGTGTGGTGCGATGCATCGTGGCGATGCATTGTAGCTTTGTGTTGAGTGTGCTGCGAAGCATCGTGGCGATTCATCGCAGGTGCGGGTGTGTGTTTTCTTTGCTTTGAATTTAAAATGTTGTAGCTACATTTCTCTTGTTCTTCATGTGTTGATTTTTCTTCCACTACATATTGTCGCTTCATTCATGACATTCGTTGTAGTTATATACTTTGCAATCACAGCATTTCCCAGATTTTGTTGTTGTCGAGCCTTATTTCAGATTTCATTTTCGTCGGGCAGAGAATGGAGCAAGAGAGCTGAAATGCGCTTGAGTGAGTTGAAGAAATTTTCTAAGTATGGAAGTTCTGAATTTTCAGGGTCAGCAAGGCAGATGAAGGCGTGAATCCCCAGGGCGAGAAGGCGTGACTTCGTAAAGGCTAGACTGCTTGGAGGTTCGCGGTGCCATTGAAGGCGTGAAGATCCCAGGCTCGAAGGCGATGGGATGTTCTGATTCTTCAGCTGCAGTTCCGAGCGGTGAAGGCGTGCGTAACGGAAGCTTGAAGGCGCGCTGCAGATGACAGAGGCTGACAAAGGCGTTGGAGAATAATGCCAAAGGCGCTGGAATGCTGATTGATTTCTTCAACTTCGAATTTTCACATTTTTGGGCTGATTTTGGTTCTTCCTTTCAAAGACACGTTTGTAATGTCTTTAGATATTTTTAGTTAGCGTATTAGTTACATTTTCTACTCCTCTATATATAGGAGATGTAGCTAATGTGTGATGGGGGGATAGAGACTTTAGAACTATATTTTGAATTTTAGCTGGAGTTTTTCTCCCTCTCATTTTCTCTCTCTAGATCTATTTTCTCTCACTAAACATTTCTTCTCCGATCTCATTTCTAATCACGATCGTGTAGCAGAGATTTCAGATCGAGCTCAACGAAGCAACAATTGACATTCCTTTAGCCTTTGATCGGTAAAATTCCTTAATTCGATAGAAGTTAATTGTTTGATGATTGAATTCAATGTTAATGAGTTAGATATGGAATTTTCTGGCTAACTGTGTAATATCTTAGGATTCTAAACGGAAGAATACGTGACTTAGTGGATTGTAAGCTATGCATTTCATCTAATTGTTGACTATTGAAATCACATTTAAATTGTTTATAGAAATCTATTGAATTGCATGATTCCTAGCTAATCTTGAATAGATCAAGCTTCAATTGTGGTCGACATGCTAAATTGAGGAGTGATTAATCAAAGTTAGCGAAGTTGCATGAATTGAGAACTAAATTGTGATTGTTTAAGTCTTTGCACTTTTTTTCTGTAATCAAATCAATTCTGAGACTCAGGCATCGCCATAGGAAGTGTTAATGAATTGAAATATTAGGAAAAGTGTTAAAGGAGCTTTCTGTGCTAACAACAATGATATGTGAACCCTAGGATGGACCTCGCCATGGGAGTTCTTAGGACTTTTCATGTTAGAGTAGTTAGCTTGGAGAGTTGAGACTTTGCGGAGCTTATTCCACCATTCTCGGGCCTCGCCATGGGAGGAGATGGTGATAGGAAGTACAGGAAGTGGTCTGGTCGCCATGCTAACCATGACTTGAACTTCTAGACAACTTAGGTCTCCATAATTTTGCTCGTTGTTTGATTGCAAAGCAGAAATTTGCTAGGTCTGTGTTCATCCGGTACAAGAATCATGAGATTTCTGTTCACCCCTGCTTGTTGCTACATTTTGCATCTTTGCTTTCGTTCTTTTGTGTTGAATTTTCTTTCTTTCTCGTGACTAGATTCGGTGACAAGGAATTTTAGAATAATTTGCTCAATTTTCTTGACCTACGCCTTCCCTGTGAATTACGATCCGTGCTTCCACTTCTACAGTAGTTGTTAGGGTAAAATTGAGGGTACACGACTAGCCTGTATCAATTTTTGGCGCCGTTGCCGGGGAAGGCAATCGGTTCTGGAATTTGTTGAATTGTTCTTGATTTTTACTTGTTCTACTTTGTGTTTTTGTTTGTGGCATTTACCTTAGCTTTCATTTTGTGCTGTTTTCTGTTCGTGTTGAGAATTGTGATCTGTTTCTGTGTTGCATATTTGAAGTTCCTGTTTCTTTGTTATTACACTCCACAACTGTGTGTTGTGTATGCCAAGGTCTAGCAGGTTTGAAGGAGAACCACAATTCTTATTGGATCTTGAGTTGGAGAAAACCTTGAGGGCTCAATTAAAGCAACAGAGAGAAATGGCAGCTCAAGGAGCACAAGCACCGAGGTTTGGAGACCACTATGCAGTAAATTTTGACAATCGATTTGGTCATCAGGACATGTACGTAGAAAGTTACCACATTCCTCCACAAATTGTTTCCGTGATCGCCCAGGGCCAATTTTTCCAAGGTCTTGACAACGAGGATCCTAACGACCACCTTGATTGGTTTCTCGGATTATGTAGCACTTTTAAGTTGCCAAGAGTTGACAGGGGTGAAGTTCACAGGATTTTGTTTCCTTTATCTTTGCGTGGAAAGGCTAAACATTGGTTCAAGAGCATTGGGGGAACAAATGCTGGAATGTCGTTTGATGATCTACAGAAGAGGTTCTTGTCCAAATACTTCCCTCCAGCTAAGCTTGAAAAGAGAAGGTTGGAAATTATGAACTTTCAGCAACAAGAAGGTGAGACATTTAGAGAAGCTTGGGAGAGATTCAACGATCTAATCAGGCAATGCCCCAATCATGACCTGGGAGAGATCAGGGAACTAAACACTTTCTTCAAAGGCCTAACTCCTGAATCTTCTTTGATGGTTAAGGCATGTGCTAACGGGGCACTCAAAGACAAGTCTGTGCTTGAAGTACGGGAGCTATTTAATCAAATTGCTGAGGACGAGTATATCTTCCCAGAGACCCGAAAGCCACATATCAGGAGACAAAGAGGAGTACTTGATGTAGATGAGGAAACATCACTCAGTGCAAAATTTGAAGCATTGGCTAAGCAAGTGCAAACTTTAAAGGCAACTCAAGCCAAGACACCTGTTTTGTCTTGTGGAATATGCAAGGGAGAACACTATACTGATGAGTGCTCTGTCACTATTGAATCCGTTCAATTTGTGAATAACTATGGCAACAGGCCACAGTACTCTGGAAATTACTCAGGGGGCAACAATAGAGGCTATGGTGGTAATCAAGGAACTTGGGGATAACAGAACCAAAACCAGAGAGGTCAATATACTCAAGGGAATGATCAAGGGAGAACTTCCAATCCTCCACCAGGGTTTGATCAGCAAGCTAGTACCTCAGAGCCGAGGAACTCATCAGTGGAAGAAATGCTCCGAAGTCTTATTGAAAAGGTGGATAAAAATGAGGAAAGATTTGTTGCTTTGGAGACATCTGTAAGACATCATGATGGCACATTCAAAAACATTGAGATGCAATTGGGTCAACTTGCGAATGCTATACATCATAGACCTATTGGTTCTCTTCCTAGTGATACTGTGCCAAATCCCAAGAACAATATTGGATGTAAGGCCATAACCTTGAGGAGTGGAAAAACTTTTGACTGGGAACAAATCTTCAGAAGTTAAGAGTGATTGTGCAGAAGAAGACCAGAAAGATGAAGCTGAGGAAGTTTTGGAACTTAAGGAGGATAATGAGCAAGAGGCTAGTAAGACTGTGAAGAAGGAATTACCGGCTAGGGTAGGAAATGAGATCACCAAGAATTCCAATCCGTATAACTATCTTGAGTATGCCCCCAAACCTCCTTTTCCAGAGAGAAAGAAACCACTACCAACAAAGGGCCCTCAGTTCAATAGGTTTCTGGAAGTACTCAAGCAAGTAAATGTGATTCTACCCCTGATGGATTTAGTGACTTCAATGCCAAAATATGCTAAGTATCTCAAGGATCTCATTTCCAACAAAGAGCAGATCTTGAGATGTGAGGTTCCCATGATGGTTTCTGAGTGCACTCAAGTTTGGATGGTTCATGATCTTCCTCCGAAGCTTAAGGATCCTGGGAGTTGCACCATCCCATGCAAAATAGGCGCAAGGCATTTTGCAAAGGCTTTGTGTGATTTGGGAGCTTGATTAAACTTAATGCCATTGTCCATTGCTATCAGTGTTGGATTGGAGAGCCGGATTCGCCCAGTGGCAGTAACACTCCAATTGGCAGATAGGTATTTGGTGACTCCTACAGATTTTGGTTGAAGATGTTCTGGTAAGAGTTGATAAATTTACTTTTCCTGTTGATTTCATTGTACTTGATATGGAGGAAGACCCTGAGGTACCTTTAATTTTTGGTAGGCCTTTCTTAGCTACTGGTGATACTTTGATTGGAGTTCGAAATAAAACTGTCACCTTTAGAATTAATAATGAGAAAGTGGTTTTTGATGTGAACTATGCAATGAAACAACCTATGCATTTAGAATCTTGTTGTTCTATTCAGGTTGTTGAATGTTCTCCAACTTTTGTTGATGACGGTGTTAAGCATGACTATATTTCTGTGGATAGAATTGTTGATGAAGAAATTGATTGTAATGAGCTTGATGTAGAAGATTGCATGATTTCATTAGATAATGCACACATAGAAGAATGTGGATTCATAGATGTTTCAAACTTTGAAATGCCAAGTCAATCGGTTGTAGAACGTACCTCACAGGAAGCATGTGTTAAGAATTGTTCAAGTGATAGTGAGGGTCATGCTTTACTTGTTGATGATGAAGGTTGTTCTTTTCTTGATGTCTTAATAAGTTGTATAGAGTCACATCTGGAAAGAACATTGTGATACCATGAATCAAGATAATGTGGAAATTGCTGGGACTCTTTGCAAAACATCAACTTTTGAAACTGAGAAGGAATCTGAGTGTGTAATTGGTACTTCACATCCAGTACATAATGAGAAATTTTTGTTACAAAATGACAATGTTTTTCGTGATGATAACGTTGAGAAAATTTGTGGAGTCAAAAATGTTTGTTTTGAGGATAAGGATGTTAACATTCTGAATGATAAGGATAACATGGTGAACAAGTGTGAATTTGAGACATTTACTTTTGAAATTTCTGAAGAAATTGTTGAGACTATGGATGTGCATTCTTTGGTTGAGCCTTGCAGGATCACTATGGATAGTGTGATAAAAGGGGGTGATGATGTGCTTCAAATGAATGTGATATTTGGAGAGAGTTCGTCTCATGATCCTATGCTTACACATCTCCTCAACACTCCAGTGTCTTCTGGGAAAAAGGAGCATGCTAATGAGAGTTCATCTTTTGTGTGGTGCAGAGATGGATTTACTGAGTTCTTTTCATGACCAAGACATACGTTGTGGATGAATAAAGTCTAGCTGGAGACTATCTAAATCCAGAACTACTTCTTCTCCTTTAGCTTTAATAAGTAGTTTGTTTTCTTTTTTTTCGTTTTGTCTTTGCGTTTCTTTCATTTTGGAATTCATTCATCAAAACCACTTATGTTAAAGGTGTTTGCCCAGGAAGGACATTGCAAGAGATTAGCCATGCACTAAAAAGGCTAAGTGTGGGGGAGTGATGCCATGGATTTTTTTTTTCATATGAGGAAGATGGATCAAGAAATCTCCACAAAGCAAACATTGGAATTCATGACAATATCAATACCAGGGAGCTCCTAAACCTAATTTTTCTTTACATTGAGGACAATGTATGTTTTAAGTGTGGGGGAGTGTATGTTTGCTATGGTTTGTATCTCTTGGACTTTAGATGCTTATTTGTCTTGCATGAGTGATGAAATTTTGATGATTTTTTTTTTGTGAAGAATATGCTATTTTCTAAGTTTTGTGGTGAATTTTGAGTGTTAGCATATTATGTCCAGTTATATGTGGTGATTTTATTGTTGTGCACGTTTTTAATTTTTGAGGAAGTTTTGATACTTTTGGTGAATAAGTGATGTTTGAACACAAAGTTTTGTGTAGTTGACATTTCTGTGGCAGAATGTTCATAACCATGGAGAGTTGTGATGTTTGTGGTGTGTTTTGGTGGGATGAAGTTTAAAGCGTTAAAGTTAGTGTGCTAGTGAGTGCAAAAGTGCTAGAAAGTGTCAAAACCAGGAAAGGAGGGTGATGTTAGTAAGAGCAATGAAATGCAGAACACTTTGAACTATGCTTGGCTCATTTGGGAAATCTTGTTTGAATTTGTGGTTCATCAAGTGTTATTTTCATATTTTGCATGTGAAAGTTGTTTTGATGTCTTTAATTCCAATCTTGATGAAATTGGTACATTTTTCTAACTAAGGCCGATGTTAATGTAAGATAGATATGCCATGCAAAACTCAAATGACATAGGAGGTAATGTGTATGAATTCTATTCTGTTTGTTATGCATTTATCTGGTGTCTCCAGAATTCGTGCATGTTTAGTCAATTTGGGATTCTTATGAACATGTGCTTGCACAAGAAATGATATGGGAGAAAAAGCCATATTGGCAACTGGGAAGGAAAAAGCCATAAGAACCTGGCATTCAAATTTGGAGAAAAAAAACCATAAAATCCAGGCATTATTGTTAGTCACCAATGTGTGAAATAAATGTGCACCAATGTGCAGAATAAGGGCAATGTCCCATAGAGTACCAATGTACGCATAGGTACCATTGATCTTGTGATTGCATATTCATAAGGGTGTACAAAGAGATTGGCGTGTATTGAATGGTATGTGAGACCAGCTAGAGGGTGTATAACAAAGGAATAGATGAAGTTCATGTTCCTCAGCACACACTTGCACGCATGACATTTTGGTCTTTATTCATCGTGCCTTGGTAGATAATTTGTGCTGAAAGTTGATAGGTTGGAATTAAGGATATGTTAAGAGTTTTTGATATTGCATGAAAAATTTGTTTTGATGAACTCAAATGAGAACAAGTTTGACAAAGGAGTGAAGTTTAGTATTAAGTGTTTGTGAAGTATGAGTTTGCTTGAGGACAAGCAAAAGTTCAAGTGTGGGGGAATTTGATGAGTTGGTTTTATACCAACTACATTGTGTAAAATCTCTTGGCTTTTAGCTTGTAAATGATGCTATTGTGTGGTGTTTCATGTGGTTTAATGCGTAAATGTGGTTTGATAGTTGATAATGTGTAAATGGAGCAAAAAGTGCAAAATGATGGTAAATGGAGTGAAATGTGTTAAAGGAAAAAATGAAGAAACTTAAAAGTGCATAATATGCCTATTTTAGGGTTTGGTCAGCTTTGTTGTGCAAATTCATTTGCGTATAACGTCTTCAATACTAATCCAATTGATGAGATCTTGGATGTTCTGGAAAGCTCTTTGAGTTGTCTTCGGTTCTTATGTTTTAACTTGCTTCTAATTCTGTGTGTAAATATGAGAAACGAAGGCATCTCTATGATTGCTACATCAGGATTTAGTTATTGAATTCATATTGTCACAGCTTGGGAGATTGTTGATATCTTGAGCTCCAGTGGTCCAATGGTGCTGTTTCTTGTACTCATAGACAAGTAAGTGGAAACTCTACAATTATTGTGTTGAGCGCAATTTCTAATTTGGAAGAGAAAAGGGAGAATTTTCGCCATGAATTGCTAAGATGAAATTTGCACTACGATGCATCGTAGTGCAAATACCCAGTTTTGCCATGTCTTGTTATTTCGGCCATAACTTCTTCATCCGGGGTCCAATTTGGGTGATTCAAAAGCCTATGGAAAGCCCAGAGCGAGATCTATAACGTTTGTGTTCAAGGTAAAGGCCATTTCGGAAAGAAAATTTGGAAATTCAACGTGGGAAATGGCAAACCAAATCAGGGTTTTAAGCCTACGATGCATCGTAGGCTTAAATTTCATATTCTGCCAGGCGTCAGTATTTTAGGCATAACTCTCTCACCTGAGCTACGCTTTGGATGATTCAAAAGGCTATGGAAAGCTGAGATCAAGAGCTACAATATTGGTGTTTTAAGTTTCTCCAAAGGCCCAACGCATCACAGTTAAATTTTGGTTGGACAATTGCTGGGCAGTGAACTATTTTGTGCTAAAAATTGCACCACGATCTCATCGTGGTGCATTTGTGCATTCAGCTATTTTCACACTACGATGAATGTATTCTCAGTTCACAACCAATTCACACTCACAGGATTTACACTACGATGAGTTGATACACACACTGCACAACAAATCCTCACAAGCACAATCACTCTTGTTGTTTCACACATTTCACAAACACAATCACCTTGCATAACATTACCCAAAGCATTTAACACTACACTTCACTTGGACTTTGATGATTTAACTTTCAGCTGGAAATCATTTGTGTTAAAAATTGGTTCTTAAGTACAACACGTTCGAAGCACACACAACATTACACATCTCAGTTCTACAAGTGAAATATCCTTTGGCAATTGCATTCCATTTCTTCACTAAGAATGATGGGATTTTGTTCATTCTTCACTCTAGTTCACACACATATGTTCACTCTCTACTCAAACACACACATGCTCATTCTTCACTCAAACACACACAACTCACCTCATATAATACACTTAACACTCAGCACACAAGCACAACACTACGATGCATCGTAGCGATGCATCATAGTGAGGGTAGTTTTGAACCACGATGCATCGCTACGATGCATCATGGCTGTGAAGTGTGTGTGCTACGATGCATCGTGGCGATGCATCGTAGCTTTGTGTTGAGTGTGCTGCGATGCATCGTGGCGATGCATCGCAGGTGTGGGTGTGTGTTTTCTTTGCTTTGAATTTAAAATGTTGTAGCTACCTTTCTCTTGTTGTTCATGTGTTGATTTTTCTTCCACTACATATTGTCACTTCATTCATGACATTCGTTGTAGTTATACACTTTGCAATCACAACATTTCCCAGATTTTGTTGTTGTCGAGCCTTATTTCAGATTTCATCTTCGTCGGGCAGAGAATGGAGCAAGATAGCTGAAATGTGCTTGAGTGAGTTGAAGAAATTTTCTAAGTATGGAAGTTCTGAATTTTCAGGGTCAGCAAGGCAGATGAAGGCGTGAATCCCCGGGGCGAGAAGGCGTGACTTCGTAAAGGCTAGACTGCTTGGAGGTTCGCGGTGCCATTGAAGGCGTGAAGATCCCAGGCTCGAAGGTGCTGGGATGTTCTGATTCTTCAGCTGCAGTTCCGAGCGGTGAAGGCGTGCGTAACGGAAGCTTGAAGGCGCGCTGCAGATGACAGAGGCTGACAAAGGCGCTGGAGAATAATGCCAAAGGCGCTGGAATGCTGATTGATTTCTTCAACTTCGAATTTTCACATTTTTGGGCTGATTTTTGTTCTTCCTTTCAAAGACACGTTTGTAATGTCTTTAGATATTTTTAGTTAGCGTATTAGTTACATTTTCTACTCCTCTATATATAGGAGATATAGCTAATGTGTGATGGGGGGGATGGGAGACTTTAGAACTATATTTTGAATTTTAGCGGGAGTTTTTCTCCCTCTCATTTTCTGTCTCTAGATCTATTTTCTCTCACTAAACATTTCTTTTCTGATCTCATTTCTAATCACGATCGTGTAGCAGAGATTTCAGATCGAGCTCAACGAAGCAACAATTGACATTTCTCTAGCCTTTGATCGGTGAAATTCCTTAATTCGATGGAAGTTAATTGTTTGATGATTGAATTCAATGTTAATGAGTTAGAAATGGAATTTTCTGGCTAACTGTGTGATATCTTAGGATTCTGAACGGAAGAATACTTGACTTAGTGGATTGTATGCTATGCATTTGATCTAATTGTTGAGTATTGAAATCACATTTGAATTGTTTATAGAAATCTGTTGAATTGCATGATTCCTAGCTAATCTTGAATAGATCAAGCTTCAATTGTGGTTGACATGCTAAATTGAGGATTGATTAATCAAAGTTAGCGAAGTTGCATGAATTGAGAACTAAATTGTGATTGTTTAAGTCTTTGCACTTGTTTTCTGTAATCAAATCAATTCTGAGACTCAGGCCTCGCCATAGGAAGTGTTAATGAATTGAAATATTAGGAAAAGTGTTAAAGGAGCTTTCTGTGCTAACAACAATGATATGTGAACCCTAGGATGGACCTCGCCATAGGAGTTCTTAGGACTTTGCATGTTAGAGTAGTTAGCTTGGAGAGTTGAGACTTTGCGGAGCTTATTCCACCATTCTCGGGCCTCGCCATGGGAGGAGATGGTGATAGGAAGTACAGGAAATGGTCTGGTCGCCATGCTAACCATGACTTGAACTTCTAGGCAACTTAGGTCTCCATAATTTTGCTCGTTGTTTGATTGCAAAGCAGAAATTTGCTAGGTCTTTGTTCATCCAGTACAAGAATCCTGAGATATCTGTTCACCCCTGCTTGTTGCTACATTTTGCATCTTTGCTTTCGTTCTTTTGTGTTGAATTTTCTTTCTTTCTCGTGACTAGATTCGGTGACAAGGAATTTTAGAATAATTTGCTCAATTTTCTTGACCTACGCCTTCCCTGTGGATTACGATCCCTGCTTCCACTTCTACAGTAGTTGTTAGGGTAAAATTGAGGGTACACGACTAGCCTGTATCAATTTTTGAGTCCTAACTTCTGTGCAATTTCAAACAGTTTTAAGAACTCATGCATTCTCAAGTTCTCATTCATGATGACCGCAATCAAATCTCATTTCATCAAATTCAGATCAAAAGCATGAACTTTACAAGTTTTACAAATTCAATACTGAGAATGTAAATTCTTATCATAGATTGTTAGTACTACTGCACATTTACAATTCAACCTAGCATTCACCCTCAGTATCCTAGATTATCACACACTTAGCCACAAATCTCCATTTCAAATTCACGATCAACAAATTGGAAGGTTTAACAGTTCATAATCATTAATTGGAAGAGTTTACCAATTAAGTGTCTTTAAAGCTTCCAAATGCCAAGAAAATTATCACTTTTCTTCTCAATTTCCAGGAGATTTACAATGATGATAGCAATTCTTTGATCGGAATCCAAAATGAAGCACCAAACTTAGAGAGAGAAAGTAGAGAGAGAAAGTAGATCTCAATCAAGAACACTTCCCGCTCTAAAATTAAAAGTCCGTTACAAAATGGAAAGTGTGAATAGTCAATAATGAAAATCGCCCCTTAAAATATTGACTATTCCTCTATATATAGAGGTTAAAAAAAACGTAAATGGTACGCAAACGTAAACTGACTAGGGAATTACAAATATTCCACTACTCAATATTCCAAACCAAAAGTCAACATAACATGTGAATTCGAAGTAGAAAAACTCAAGCCATCTCCACCGCTTTCAGCCTATCATCTTCGCGCCTTCAACACAGTTCCAGCGCCTTCCAGCTTGTCAAGAACGCGCCTTCGATTTATGCCACAATTTTTTCTTCTCCAGCATACACCACGCCTTTATAAGCTGGGCAGATCACGCCTTCGGGTTCCCAGCTTCAGCCCTTCCTTCCTAAACTGAGCTCCCATGCGCCTTCAAGCCTTCCACGATCACGCCTCCTTGCTCCTGCATACACACACCCGAATCAACACTTAGCCAAAACAACACTTCATCGCTCAAAAATTAAAAATGGCTTGCGATACATCGCCACGATGCATCGCAGCACAAACGAATTAAGGCTACGATGCATCGTGGCGATGCATCGTAGCACAAACTCAGCAACACTACGATGCATCGTGGCGATGCATCGTAGCACAAACTGATTTAACGACGATGCATCGTGGCGATGCATCGTAGTACAAATTCTGATTTCGTGTGTTTGTGCTGTGATGAAGAGGTTGTTGTGAGCTATGTAAGGTGTTGTGGAATGCTTGTGTTGTGTAATGAACATTTGCAGTGAAGTGTAATCTGAGCTATGAAAACAAATATTGTCATGCAACATGTTTGTAAAGTATGGTGAATAACTTTGCAAACAAATGAACTCAAGAATGAAGAGTGAAGATGAAATGTGCTACAAATTAGTGCAGGAAATGTTAATCAAACCTGCTCAGAAATAAACTTGTGTGATTCCAAAGTGTTGTGAAAATGATAAAACTTAGATGAATTTTTTCCCTTCAGCTAAAGAATGAGAACAAAATACTACACGGGTGAAATGTTTGTGAAAAATGTTGTGAAATTCGTGTGTTGATGCAAGAATGAGTGTTGTGATTGAATGTTGTTCTAAGCCTTAACACTACGATGCAACTTAGTGTTATGTGCTTGTGTGCAAAATTGCACTACGATGAGGTCGTAGTGCAAATGTGTGTAGGCAGAATTATACTACGATGAACTTGTAATGCAAATTCCATAAGTGTGCAAATGATTCAGCATATTCCAGCCAATATTCGACTATGTTGTTTTGGGCATTTGAAAAAACTTAAAACACCCATGTTGTAGCTCTTGAACGCAGCTTTCCATAGCCTCTTGAATCATCCAATTCGGATCCCAGGTTAGAGAGGTATGACCAAATTACTGAAGCCTGGCAGGAGGTGACTTTTAAGCCTATGATGAATCGTAGGCTTAAAACCCTAATCAGTTACCACACTATTTTGCCCACTTTCCTTGTAGAATTGGATCTGCCTTAAACACCAAAATTGTAGATATCTCTCTTGGCTTTCCATAGGCTTAAGAATCACCAACATTGGATGTCTACAGCTCAAGATATTGTTGAAATACCAAACTGTGGCAAAATGAATCCAATGAAACCCGAATTACATATTTCACAAAGAAGCTCCTAGTCCTTAACTTTGCACACAAAATTGGGAAATAGTCAAAGCATAAGAACTGAAATGCATTCACAGAGCTTTTCATAGCAACCAAAATCACATCATTTGGATTAATATTGAAAGAATTACACTCAAATGAAGTTACATAACAAATATGCCCAAAACCCTAATTCAAGCCTTTAGATTTCTTCAAAACATCATTTCCATCTTTTACCAAATCTTGAACTTCACATGCACACTTGACTCTTTTGAACATTATTTGTGATCTTTTTCACCATTCTAGCACATCACAATATAAACCACATAAACTCACAAAATAGCACATAACAACACACCTTTACATGAAAATCAAGCCAAAAGCCAAGTGAAATATGGTATAAAAGCTGGTATAAAACCCCCTTATCAAATTCCCCCACACTTTTATCACCCGTATATGACACTTTGTTCACTTATCCACGATGATTACATCCAAGTTCATCAAAACTTTTTTCACACAATAATTTATTCAAAAGTTTCTGGCAGCAAACTCTCAGATTTTAGCACAAGTTATCAACTAAAACACAATGAATAAAGACCAAAATGTCATGCGTGCAAGTGTGTGCTGAGGAACATGAACTTCATCTATTCCCTTGCTATACACCATCTAGCTCGTCTCATACCCATTCAATACATGCCATTCTCTTTGCCCACTCTTATGATCATGCAATCACAAGATCAATGGTACCTATGCGTACATTGGTACTCTATGGTACATTGCCCTTATTTTGCACATTAGTGCACATTTGTTTCACACATTGGTGACTAAAAAAAATAAGCCTGGGTTTTATGGCTGTTTTCTCCAAATTTGATTGCCAGGTTCTTACGGCTTTTTCCTTCCCAGTTGCCAATATGGCTTTTTCTCCCATATCATCTCTTGTGCAAGCACATGTTCATAAGAATCCCAAATTGACTAAACATGCACGAATTCTGGAGACACCAGATAAATGCATAACAAGAAACAACAGAATCCATGCACATTACCTCCTTTGTCATTTGAATTTTTGCATGGCATATCTATCTTACATTAACATCGGGTTTTAGTCAGCAAAATGTACCAATTTATTCAAACTATGTACCAGAAACAAAAATTTTTACATGCAAGATTCAAAACAAGTAATAGTGACTTAGTGATGAACTTGGAGTAAACCGTAGTAAACTAGGAACAAAATTTCACATACAAGGTGATTTCTCATTTCCCCCAAAATTGATTATTTTTTGTTCATTCCCTTTTTATTCCATTCCATTTTTTCGTTCAATCATTTCATTCTTGGCTACCCTTTTACACAACACTCTCAACTCTACCTTAAAAACTTTCTGCATGCAAGATGATAAGACCAAATCATCACCAAATTGTTCCCTTTTTCCACAAATTCTCATCAAGATTCGTAAACTTGCACACAACACCATACACTCTAATTCATTAATTCAAAGTGATAAACACACCCAGAACCGAGAGATATAGTACATTCCATTCCCTTACAGCTAGCAATCTAAAGACTACTCACTAATCACTCAACAATAATAAAAGAAAACTTCATACTAAGCACAAAACACTCAAACAGCACTTAACAACACAACGTAATTCACGGCATTTCTTCATTCTTCATTTTCTTCAAAGTAAGACAGCTTGACTTCAACTTATCATGACCACTTCTACAACCTTCTTGAAATTGAGTAATGTAACATGCTTGACATTTTGGCTTCTCCACTTCAACAATACTTCAGCAATATGAAAGAAACATCTAAACACAACTTCAACAGTCAACCAACCACTCCATCACAACACCATAATAATTTCACACATAGCATCAAGAAAACAATTACGATATTCTCCCCCCACACTTGGAATGAACATTGTCCCCAATGTAAAAAAAAATTAAGATTGAGGGGCTCCCTGGGATGAAGATGGAGTAGAGGAAGAGGGTGGTGAGAACTGAGCTGTAGTACAGAATGAAGCTCCAGTGAATGGTAGTGCTTTATAATGAAATGGACCAACCGTGGGACCTTGGAGTGGCTGTCCAGATGCAATCAAAGGAAATCTAGTCTCAGGCATAAACTCTTGATCAGGGATGAAAGTGGGAGTAGGGGGCTTCTGAGGAATACAACCAAAAGATGGCAAAGGTCCAAATGAAGGGACAGCAGGAACCCCAGCTGGAAGCTCATGAACCTCTCCACTAATCACATCACTTGACAGATTTGGTACCCTATATCCAGCTAGCGGAGCATTTGTTGGTGGAGGTTTCGGTGGTCCTGGATGCGAATGATAATATACCGACATCTTATTGCATCGATCCAATTCAGTTTGCATCACCACTTGACGATGATACAAAACCTCAAATTGTTGCTGCACAAATGAGGTCATGTCATCCAACTTCGAAACCAACACTTGGTGCTGTTCATCATTGTGTTCGTGCATACTCTCATGTCTCTCGTCCATGTGTGCAAACCGATTCTCGATTGACTGCAGCCTCCCATCCATGTTTACAAACCGAGTGTCAATTGAGTGCTGAAATTCATTGAGACTACTCTGGAAAGAACTGAAATCATATGGATGAGGTTGTTGCTTAGATTGGCCACTATGACCTGAGGATGCAACGTTATCTCCAAGAATCCCCTGCCCAGCTGGACGCGCCTTCATTATCTCGCGATCCAGGTTGAGATACTTCTTATATAAAGCAGGTGCAATAGGTAGCTTTGTTGGTTTCGAATCACCACCAAGCTCATCATTTTCCCTTTGAGCTTTGCATAGTTCCTTAATAAGCAATGGGAAATAAATGGCAGTAATATCATCCGCAATCCCCTCAGCTATATCACTCCAAATGATTTGGCCTACATCAATGGATCTTCGCCCCTTAATGGCTGAGATGAGGTACAAACGCTTCCGCAACACTTCAGTCACCTGTGAACTGGGCATTAATCTTGAAAGCACAAATGCCAACCACAACTTCGCATCAGACTTAAGAAATTGATGTCGAACATGCTTGTGTTCGTGCATACTCTCAAGTCTCCACGTTGATTTACTACCCAATCTGCCCCAGGATGTGCAAGTTCATTCAATAGGTCTTGATCACCTTCCTCTCCCTCTGGACATTCAAATGGATCCATAGGAAAACTTGGAGTACCCAAATACTTATTGATCACCTCACTTGTAATTTTCACCCATACTCCTCTAACATAGATAGCACCCTCTTTGTTTGGAGACTTGCCATTTGCATAAAATTCTCTAGCAATACTGACATTGCAAAATGGAGGTGCAGTTGTCAACTTTTTGTCAAACCCGTGAAATTGCATTAGCTCCTTGAAAGGCCCCGTGTCTACTGTGAAAGCTCGCTCCAAATGCAGCTTCTTGATGGGTAGTCCTGTCTCCCAATGTTTCTGTGCCTCCTCATCTACCCATATTGATGGTGTACTAACACCCTTCCTTTTCTTGGGTGTTGGCTCTTGGATTGTGACTATGGGTGGGTCTTCAAAGATTGGTAAATCATCGGCAAAATATTCTGAATCTGTGTCCTCATGCATGCGTGCCTTACCCTTTGCTTTTCCTTTGCCTCGCTTAGAATTGTCACCTTTTGAAGTTGTTGCTGCCTTCTTACAAATTGTATCCTTCTTTGGTGCCATCCTTTAAAATTCAACCACGACAAAGAAAAACAACTCAGTCAATGTGCCTTGACTTATACATATGACAAATAATCTTCAAAGTCCACAAATGTCAAAACTCATATTTTCAAACAACTTCAGTAAGGATATAGCTTTGAAATTTTTCCAATTCTTCAAACAATCATGAATCATGAAAACACATTCCAATTACACCATGTAGAACTCATATCATTCGTTTTCATATCATCATTCACAACGTTTCATTCCCACAACACATTTTACCTCTTCCATTTCCATATGTCAAACAAACTAGATCCCCACAAAATGCAAAACCTCACATGAATAAATTCATACCATGGCAAATGCTAAGAGCTGGAAATGATCATTGTAACCAAAATATAACCAAAATGCAAAATCTTCATTCTCGAAATATGTTGTGCACAAGGTTTGCAAAATTCAGCTTTGACACTTCAAACAATAATCCAAAGAACATAGTGAAGCATTTCAATTTAGTCAACACTTTCTACTACAAACATATTAAGCACATCCTAAACTGAATTTGAGGACAAGAATTACACCATTCGGACTAAAATTAAGCAAGTTATGGCCAAAAACCGAGGCACTCCAATCAGGCCATATTCCAGAAATTCCAGCGTACACAATAACATGAACTCAGCATTTGCTCTGAAATAAGTCTACTCTCTAATCAAAACTGGAAAAAGTGCTCAACACAAAAATTGTAGCCTTATCTCTTAGCTAAATTCTCCAACTGGAATCACCTCAATTTGACCACATTTGAGAGATTTATGACCATAATACCGAATGGTGTAAAACTGGGCAGATTCAAAGATTCAGCATTCTGATTTCAGCCTTCGCTTCACGTTTTAAGCCAATTTAGTCTATTTTCCAGTCAGAATTAGCCAAAATGTCCAACATAAACAATGAAGCTTATCATGTTAGCTAAATTCTGGGACTGGAATCATGCAGTTTCAACATTCCAGGCTCCAGTTATGAGCAAAACACAGAAACATGGCAAAGCTGGAACAATTGAAAATCAACATTTTAAACCTTCCCCCACACTTATCATGCATTTGGTTCCTTGGCTAATCAACATGTTAACTTGCATATTCATCATCTCCAATATCTAGGCAACGACATTCACATTTCCATGCTCTCTACCTCATTACTTTGCATGATTCATACAACAACAACAAGTCCCAAAAGTTCAAGAGAAGTGAAACATACCTTGATGGGAAGCTAAAATGTAGTATTTGAAGAGAACTGGAATTGTGAAACTCAATGTCAACAAAATGCTCTTGCTAGTATCGACTTGTGTTTCTTACTTGAAGTGTATTAGTAGTACCAAAAAAAAGAAACTCATTACACTTATAGACACAAGAGAAGAGAAATCGGTCAACAAAAAAAAAATAATAATAATAAAGTCTCTCACCAACACTAGAAACAATTAGTCAATCAATTATGGGACCCATTTATGACCAAGACATGTGAACTCTCAGCTTTTCATTTCCCACTCACTGCCCAACAATACCACCCTTACATGTCACTACACAACAAGCATAAACAAATGAGCAAATGAGCATTATTCCAGTCATCCCACCGTGTATACTCCAAATCAACATAAAATCTTCAAGACTTAAATGGAACCACTTCACTTTAATGCATACAAACGATTTCTTCTGCCAACTGAAGATAAAATTTATGACCACCAAGGCAAAGATGTAAGACCTTGTTCATTCTTATCATGCATTTATGACCGAACAATGACAATATCAGCTTTATCAGAATATCAAATCATGAATAGAAGAGAATTGCTTTCTTTCAATTTTACAACATTTAAACAATCAACTGAAAAAAAAACTCTACCTTATTAACTAATGACTCACGCATAACCGAAACTACCTTAACACATAACCTCTAAATTAACACGCTAACTTTATAAAAATATCATAACTCAAGAACGCTTACTACCACACTAAGTACATCAACACACATTAACAAAACGAGAATAGCAACATGGTACAATCTTCTTCTATTTGCACAGCTAAGCTTCAATTTTCAATTTATGCACTCTCCCTACACTGAAATGAAGGCACGGTCCTCGTGACAAAAGAAAGAAAAGCACGAACAAAGGAACCTGGCCTCTACAAGCCTCGAGAAATTCTTGTCACTCGCTCCTCCTCTTGCAACACAGGCCATTGAGGACGTCCTAGAAGACCCAGAGGATGTTGAGGATCAGCATCTGAAGTAATATCAACTCCTTTGCTACGAGCCATTGCTGTTAACAAAGCTGGAAAATACATTGGTGCAAATTCACTTCTTTGTACCCGCCTGATGAACTCTAGCATCAATTTCCCAACATCAATAGAAAAATCATGTAGAATAGCATAAATCAACAGAACTCGTTCTCTAGATGCTATATTAGTACGGTTGGTAGGAAAGATCTTAGAATTGATAAACATTAACCACATTTTTGCCTCAGCCGTCAGCTCACTGGTGGGCACATACAAAGCCTCATGTCTAGCATTTCTTACCCAAGTAGCCCCAGGTACAGCTACAACAGCAAACAAGTGATCAGTATGCTCTGCCCTCACCAACCTAGAATAAGTATCACCAGGAAGAAGGAAATGCATATTGATGCTATGTCGGGTAACCTTCATATATTTCCCTCTCACGAACACTGAATGCACACCATTAGCTCGGGAATTAGCATAAAACTCTTTGACTATGTCCACATTCACCACAACAGATACTCATGCAAAATGAGCCCAAGAATGTCTGCTGATCAACTCCTCAAATCTCCTGGAAGGATCCTGAAATGGTCTTTCAATCATCACCGATCTGTTGAGAAAGCTATGATAAAAGTTTTCAGCAGTTGCATTAATAAAATGGGGAAAATTAGCTGGTTCAAAATCAAACACCATCTCCTCATCAGCAGAAGAAGAAGAATAAGGGGATGAGGTGGTTCCTGGATCTTCACTAAAGATGGCATACTCATACGGATTCAACTGAGGGGAATAATAATCCATGATTGCAAAATGAAGAATTTCTAACCAAAGTAAAGAAGCAGTTTGTGAACAAAGTAATGAGCAAGCTTAAGAAAAATGTGCGTTATATAGAAGTTCTAGGCTAGCTATCAACAAGCAAATGTGACTGAGATAAAAATGAAAACACATTTCTCATAGCTTCTTGTCCTCATTACTCCATTATTGAAATCATCCAAATCAATGATGCAATAAAGTTCACGGGATGAGCTTCAAGTCTTACCATCAGATCTTTTACCTTAGTTGTAGACATTGTGAAACTCATTTTACCCAAATGGGTTGAAAAGTGAAATTCCACTCCCTGCTTTGAACAATAATGCCCATCATCCTTCTGAGAATCTTGCAAAATGTACACCAGTCATGTTATGATATTGTACCCTCAATTGCTACTAAATTCAACATAACGAAAATTACAAACAAAAGAAATCACACAAACTAAGACAAAGGAAACAAACAAGACAAAGGAAGAAAATCAGGGTTGCCTCCCAGGAGCTCTTGGTTTAATGTCATCAGCCCTACCAATTTCTGTCTTAGTGAGACATGATAGGATCATCGAGATATAATGCTTGAGGGGCATTCACACCATGGAACAAATCCTTGTCCTCTGGAAGCAAATAAGGTTTCAACCTATGGCCATTCACCTTCCATGAATTACCCTTCTTTTCATCTTGAATCTCCACCACTCCATATGGCTTTACTGTAACAACTGTAAATGGTCCAGTCCATCTGGATTTAAGCTTGCTAGGAAACAACCTCAATCTGGAATTATATAGCAAATCTTTTTGTCCAGGAGCAAAACTCTTAGATTGTATCTTTGCATCATGTAATCTTTTAGTCCTTTCCTTGTACATCTTAGCATTCACATATGAATTGAACCTAAACTCATCTAATTCATTCAAATCCATCATGCATTTCGATTGAGCTCCATCTAAATCCAAGTTAAGCTTTTGAATTGCCCAATAAGCTCTATGCTCAAGCTCCACAGGCAAGTGACACTCCTTACCAAAAACCAATCGAAAGGGTGAAGCTCCAATAGGAGTTTTATAGGCTGTCCTATATGCCCACAAAGCATCATCTAGCTTTGATGACCAATCCTTTCGACTAGGATTAACAACCTTCTCCAGAACTCTCTTGATTTCCAGGTTTGAGATTTCTTCTTGCCCACAAGTTTGTGGATGGTATGCAGTAGAAACTTTATGTGTCACCCCATATTTAGCTAGGAGAGATTCAAAAAGCTTATTGCAAAAATGTGTACCACCATCAGATATGATTGCCCTTGGAGTGCCAAACCGTGTGAAAATATGTGATTTCAAGAAAGCAGTAACACTCCTTGCATCATTGTGGGCAAGAGCTTTAGCTTCAATCCACTTTGAAACATAATCCACAGCTACTAGAATATACTCCATGCCTCCTGACTTTGGAAAAGGACCCATAAAGTTTATTCCCCAGACATCAAACAATTCAACCTCTAGAATATTATTCAAAGGCATTTCATTTCTTGAGGATATATTCCCAGACCTTTGACATTTATCACACTATCCAACCCAAACCTTGGCATCTAAGAAAATATTAGGCCAATAAAAACCAGATTGAAGAATTTTGAACCCTGTCCTGGCTGAACCAAAATGGCCTCCACAAGGACCCTCGTGACATGCTCTCAAAATGTCCTCCTTGTCCTCTTCCTTGACACATTTTCTGATAATTTGATCACTGCAAGATTTGTATAAGGCATCATCCTCCCAAAAGTAATGTTTAGCATCATTTCTCAATTTCTTCTTTTGTTCATGAGAGTAATACGTAGGAACTTTGCCTGCCACCACAAAATTTGCAATTTCAGAATACCAAGACAGACATCCCTTTTCTATCTTGAAGACTTGTTCATCTGGGAAGTCTTCCTTTATCAAAATCCTTGAATCATCTTGAGCCTCAGTCTCCAGTCGAGAAAGGTGATCAGCCACAACATTTTCACACCCTTTTCTGTCTTTGATTTCCACATCAAATTCTTGCAAGAGTAACATCCACCTTATTATTCTAGGCTTTGCTTCTTTCTTGGCCAATAAGTACTTCAAAGCAGCATGGTCCCTATTCACTATAACTTTGGAACCCAAAAGATAAGCTCGGAATTTATCAAATGAGAACACAACTGCCAACATTTCCTTCTCAGTGGTGGTGTAATTGAGTTGGGCACCATTTAACAGCTTGCTTGCATAATATATAGTGTGGAAGACCTTGTTCCTTCGTTGCCCAAGGACAGCCCCCAAAGCATAGTCGCTGGCATCACACATAATCTCGAAAGGCTCACCCCAAATTGGAGTGATTATCGCAGGAGCCTCAACAAGCTTTGCTTTCAACATGTCAAAAGCTTCAATACATTCAATTCCAAAATTGAACTTGACATCCTTTTCCAGCAAATTACAAAGAGGCCGCGCAATCTTGGAGAAGTCTTTTATGAACCTTCTATAAAATCCAGCATGGCCAAGGAAACTTCTTACCCCTTTTACACTAGTGGGATGAGGAAGTCTTGAAATTACATCTATTTTAGCTTTATCTACTTCAATCCCTTTGCTGGAAATTTTATGACCAAGTACAATTCCCTCTTGAACCATAAACTGACACTTCTCCCAATTAAGTACTAGATTGGTCTCTTCACATCTTTGTAGTACCTTGGCTAAATTCCCCAGACACTTCTCAAATGTCATGCCAAAAACCGAGAAATCATCCATGAAGATCTCAATTACATCCTCCACCATGTCATGAAAAATTGACATCATACACCTTTGAAAAGTGGCAGGTGCATTGCATAAATCAAAGGGCATCCTTTTGTAGGCAAAAGTTCCAAAAGGGCATATAAAGGTTGTCTTGTTTTGATCCTTTGGGTTTATAGTTATCTGATTATACCCAGAATACCCATCCATAAAACAATAGTACAAGAAGCCAGCAATACGATCCAAGAGTCGCTCAAGAAATGGTAAGGGTAAATGATCCTTCCTTGTTGCTGAGTTGAGTTTCCTATAATCCATGCATACTCTCCAAGCATTGACTACCCTTGTTGCCAGAAGTTCATTCGCCTCATTCTTGACCATTGTCACACCTCCTTTCTTCGGGACGCACTGAACCGGACATACCCATTCACTATCTGATATGGAGAAAATCATTCCAAAGTCTAACAATTTAATCACCTCTTTCTTAACCACATCCATCATCTGTGGATTTAACCTTCTTTGCCTATCCCTTACAGGAACTGAATTCTCTTCCAATAGAATCTTATGCATGCATATGGAAGGACTAATGCCTTTGATATCTGCAATTGTCCAACCCAGAGCCTTCTTGTATTGCCTTAAGACAACCAAAAGTTTCTCCTCTTGCCAACTGTCCAATGTAGAAGATATCACAACAGGCAAAGTTTCATTCTCACCAAGATAAGCATATTTCAAATAAGGTGGAAGTGGTTTGAGTTCAAGCTTTGTAGGTACTTCAATAGATGGCAGTAACTTCTCATTCCTGCATAAATTCTCATCTTTCCTCACCTCAATGGGATTACAAAGTGTATTAGTGGAAACAATGCATTTCTCATTTTTCAACGTTCCATCACAAGAATCATGAAACTTATCTTCTACCACACATGTTTGCATTTGAACATCAATCACTTCATATTGCATTTCACATACAGACTCCTCAATAAAACAACATTCTACAAGGTTTTCAAGTTCATTAAGAATCATGCAATCTTCTTTGTCTAACTCCACAATCTGACAAATCTCATTGTGCAAACTCAATTCATCATTGCATAGGTAGTCATGAGCAACTTCATCATCAAGCATATGCATTGAACATGCAACAGTTCTAATTATAAAACAAGTCTCTACATCTGAAGGATGTTTCATGGCATAGTTGACATCAAAAACTACTTGTTCATCATTAATGCAAAAAGTAACTGTCTTATTTCTTACACCAATTAATGCATCACCAGTAGCTAGAAAAGGTCTACCAAATATTAAAGGAACTTCAGGGTCCTCCTCCATATCAAGAACAATGAAATCAACAGGCAAAGTGAATTTATCAATTCTTACCAGTACATCCTCTACTAAGCCTGTGGGAGTCACCAAAGACCTATCCGCAAGCTGAAGTGTAACAGCTACTGGTCGAATCCTTCCACCCAGTCTAACATTGATTGCAATAGAAAGTGGCATAAGGTTAATACCAGCTCCCAAGTCACAAATAGCCTTTGAGAAATGTCTTGTACCAATTTTACAAGGAATTGTACAACTGCCTGGATCTTTTAGCTTAGGAGGGAGATTATGCACCATCCATGCTTGACTACATTCTGAAAGCATCATGGGAACTTCACACCTCAAAATTTGCTCCTTATTTGAGATAAGATCCTTCAAATATTTCGCATACTTGGGCATAGCAGTCACCAAATCCATTAATGGAAGATTCACATTTACTTGCTTGATAACATCCAAGAATCTAGTGAACTGAGGACCTCTTTTAGGTGGCGGTTTCTTTCTTTATAGGAATGGAGGTTTTGGTGCATACTCAGGAAAATTGAAAGGATTAGAATTTTTAGTAATCTCATATCCTACTCTCCCGGGTATCTCTTTCTTTTCAGTAGTAGGAACTTCTGGTTCACCTTCCTTCCTTAGTTCCAGAACTTCCTCAGCTTCCTCTTTTTGCTCTTTTTCTAGACCATCACTCTTATATTCTGAAGGTTTATTTCCTGGCAAAAGCTTTCCACTCCTTAAAGTGATGGCGTTGTAAGCTTCTCTGCCTTTTGGATTTGGAACTGTGCCACTTGGAAGCGCTCATTTTGGTCTTTGATGCACAACATTTGCAAGTTGTCCAAGTTGCATCTCAATATTCTTCAAAGTGACTTCATGATGTTTTACATTTGACTCCAAGCCCCCAAATCGTTGCTCATTTTTGTCCATCTTCTCCATCAATTTCTGAAACATATCTTCAACAGATGGTTTTCTTGGTTTTGAAGTACTGGCTTGATGATCAAAACCAGGAGGTGCATTTGTTGCTCTTCTCTGCTCATTTCCTTGGTAATAATTTCCTCCTTGATTCTATTGTTGATTCCAATTTCCTTGGTTCCCACCATATTGCCTGTTACCTACACTGTAATTATTTCCAGAATAGTTTCCACCATATTGAGGTTTGTTGCTATAGTTTTTCATGTACTGAATAGACTCAGTAGTGATGGGACATTTGTCGGTGTGGTGTTCACCCTTACACAAACCACAAGAGAGAACTGGGGCTTTCAATTGAGTTGCCTTTAGAGTCTGCACCTGTTTGGCCAATGCTTCAAATTTAGCACTGAGTGAAGTTTCCTCATCTACATCAAGAACTCCCCTTTGTTTTCTAACATGAGGCTTACGAGTCTCAGGGAAAAGATATTCATCTTTAGCAATCTGATTGAACAACTCACGCACTTCAGGAACAGATTTGTCTTTGAGTGCCCCATTGGCACAAGCCTTGACCATCATGGATGCTTCAGGAGTAAGGCCTTTGAAGAAGGTGTTTAATTCTCTAATCTCCCCCAAGTCATGGTTGGGACATTGCCTAATTAGATCGTTGAATCTCTCCCAAGCTTCTCTGAAAGACTCACTATCTTGTTGTTGGAAATTCATAATTTCCATCCTTCTCTTCTCAAGCTTGGCAGGTGGGAAGTATTTAGCCAAAAATTTCTTCTGAAGTTCTTCAAATGAAACTGTAGCATCTGCTCCCCCAATGGTCTTAAACCAATGCTTCGCTTTACATCTCAGAGAGAGAGGGAACAAGATCCTATGAACCTCACTTCGCTCCACCCTTGGTAGCTTAAATGTGCTACATAAGCCTAGGAACCAATCTAAATGGTCATTTGGATCTTCGTTGTCCAAACCTTGAAAAAATCGGCCCTGTGTGATCATTGATACGATCTGTGGAGGAATGTGGTAGCTTTCAACGTCTATGTCCTGTTGTCCAAATCTATTATCGAAGTTCACTGCATAGTGGTCTCCAAACCTTGGAAGCCTTGCCTCAGGGTTAGCCATTGTTTCCTTTCTTTGCCTCCTCAAGGTTCGTTGCAATTCAAGGTCAAGTATGAATTCAGGTTCCCCTGCAGATCTTAAAGACCTGGGCATACACAACACCAAGTGATATCAAGAAAAGAAAATAGCAAGAATTCCAAAATTTAACGATAAACGTGACAACAATATAGACTCAAAACACGAGAAGACACATTCAACATTCAACTATACCAAATGAAAGAGAACAAATGGATCAATCTAGAAATCAAACCAATACAAGATGGCAACTGTAGTAGAACCAGCACACAGTAAAGAGTAAAAGTACTCAATTCAACTAATCAAAACGAAGTAAACTAAATCAAAACAATAAGTCACACAAACTAAGAACAGAACAAAAACAAATTCCAAGAACCGTGCCTAATTCCCCTGCAGCGGCGCCAAAAATTGATAGTGAGTTGTCGTGGCTCGTCAATTTATCCTAATTTCACTGAATATAGTAGCAGTGAGCTAGGTTTCATTCCTCAGGGAAATAGTCGATTCAAGAAGTTTGATATGCTCAATTATGTCACCAAAGTAGAACAAGACTCAAAAGTACTGATTTCAAAATAAACAGGAAGTAAGTTGATTTAACTCCACACGAATACGAATTGAAATGAACACACAAGTAAGACTCAAAGAAGTAAAAGGAAAGTTCTCAAGAAATTCAAGCTAATAATCTAGGCTACTTCCGGGTGAATGCAACTTCTCATACATGCAGTATCACTAACATACAATCAAAGCAAATGAGGAGAATCACAATTGGAGACCGAAATTATAGTTAGCATGGTCACTACACTACAACTCTAGTCTCCCGACACCATCCTATCTTATGATCGGGCCTAAGGTTGGTGAAGTAGAACCATGTCGTCTCAATTCCCCACTCAAATTACTCAGGCATTAACACCTAGAATCTCCCATGATGAGGCCCGATCCTAGCATGTAAGTTCATCATTTAAGTAGGAGAATCTCTTATCACCTTGTTTCCAGAATTACACAGACTCAGAGCTTCCTATGGTGAGGCCTAGTCCTAAGTTCTGTGCAATTTCAAACAGGTTTAAGAACTCATGTATTCTCAAGTTCTCATTCATGATTTTCATCCAAATCTTACAAATTAAGACTCAACTCTGCATGATGACCGCAATCAAATCTCATTTCATCAAATTCAGATCAAAAGCATGAACTTAACAAGTTTTACAAATTCAATACTGCGAATGTAAATTTCTTATCTTAGATTGTTAGTACTACTGCACATTTACAATTCAACCTAGCATTCACCCTTAGTATCCTAGATTATCACACAATTAGCCACAAATCTCCATTTCAAATTCACGATCAACAAATTGGAAGGCTTGTTCATAATCATTAATTGGAAAAGTTTACCAATTAAGAGTCTTTAAAACTTCCAAATGCCAAGAAAATTGTCACTATTCTTCTCAATTTCCAGGAGATTTACAATGATGAGAGCAATTCTTTGATCGGAATCCAAAATGAAGCACCAAACTTAGAGAGAGAAAGTAGAGAGAGAAAGTAGATCTCAATCAAGAACACTTCCCGCTCTAAAATCAAAAGTCCGTTACAATATGGAAAATGTGAATAGTCAATAATGAAAATCGCTCCTTAAAATGTTGACTATTCCTCTATATATAGAGGTTAAGAAAAACGTAAATGGTACGCAAACATAAACTCACTAGGGAATTACAAATATGCCACTACTCAATATTCCAAACCAAAAGTCAACATAACATGTGAATTCGAAGTAGAAAAACTCAAGCCATGTCCAGCGCTTTCAGCCAATCATCTTCGCGCCTTCA
The DNA here is from genome assembly GCA_016586305.1 of Ophiorrhiza pumila. Classification (NCBI taxonomy): domain Eukaryota; kingdom Viridiplantae; phylum Streptophyta; class Magnoliopsida; order Gentianales; family Rubiaceae; genus Ophiorrhiza; species Ophiorrhiza pumila. The sequence continues at coordinate 16,161,731 of BLIW01000011.1, forward strand.
GCACAGTTCCAGCGCCTTCTAGCTTGTCAAGAACGCGCCTTCGATTTATGCCACAATTTATTCTTCTCCAGCATACACCACGCCTTTATAAGCTGGGCAGATCACGCCTTCGGGTTCCCAGCTTCACCCTTCCTTCCTAAACTGAGCTCTCATGCGCCTTCAAGCCTTCCACGATCACGCCTTCTTGCTCCTGCATACACACACCCGAATCAACACTTAGCCAAAACAACACTTCATCGCTCAAAAATCAAAAATGTCTTGCGATGCATCGCTACGATGCATCGCAGCACAAACGAATTAAGGCTACGATGCATCATGGCGATGCATCGTAGCACAAACTCAGCAACACTACGATGCATCGTGGCGATGCATCGTAGCACAAACTGATTTAACGACGATGCATCGTGGCGATGCATCGTTGTACAAATTCTGGTTTTGTGTGTTTGTGTTGTGATGAAGAGGTTGTTGTGAGCTATGTAAGGTGTTGTGGAATGCTTGTGTTGTGTAATGAACATTTGCAGTGAAGTGTAATCTGAGCTATGAAAACAAAGATTGTCATGCAACATGTTTGTAAAGTATGGAGAATAACTGTGCAAACAAATGAACTCAAGAATGAAGAGTGAAGATAAAATGTGCTACAAATTAGTGCAAAATGTTAATCAAACCTGCTCAGAAATAAACTTGTGTGATTCCAAAGTGTTGTGAAAATGATAAAACTTAGATGAATTTTTTCCCTTCAGCTAAAGAATGAGAACAAAATACTACATGGGTGAAATGTTTGTGAAAAATGTTGTGAAATTCGTGTGTTGATGCAAGAATGAGTGTTGTGATTGAATGTTGTCCTAAGCCATAACACTACGATGCAACTTAGTGTTATGTGCTTGTGTGCAAAATTTCTCTACGATGAGGTCGTAGTGCAAATGTGTGTAGGCAGAATTATACTACGATGAACTTGTAATGCAAATTCCATAAGTGTGCAAATGATTCAGCAGCTTCCAGCCAATATTCGACTATGATGTGTTGGGAATTTGGAAAAACGTAAAACAACAATGTTGTAGCTCTTGATCTCAGATTTCCATAGCCTCTTGAATCATCCAATTCGGAGCCCAGGTGAGAGAGTTAAGACCAAATTACTGAAGCCTAGCAGGAGGTGACTTTTAAGCCTACGATGCATCGTAGGCTTAAAACCCTAATCAGGTTTTTCCTCCATTCCCACACTGTTTTGCCCACTTTCCTTGTTGAATTGGATCCTGCCCTAAACACCAAAGTTGTAGACCTCTCTTTTGGCTTTCCATAGGCTTAAGAATCACCGACATTGGATGTCTACAGCTCAAGATATTGTTGAAATACCAAACTATGGCAAAATGAATCCAATGAAACCCGAATTACATATTTCACAAAGAAGCTCCTAGTCCTTAACTTTGCACACAAAATTGGGAAATAGTCAAAGCATAAGAACTGAAATGCATTCACAGAGCTTTTCATAGCAACCAAAATCACATCATTTGGATTAATATTGAAAGAATTACACTCAAATGAAGTTACATAACAAATATGCCCAAAACCCTAATTCAAGCCTTTAGATTTCTTCAAAACATCATTTCCATCTTTTACCAATTCTTGAACTTCACATGCACACTTGACTCTTTTGAACATTATTTGTGATCTTTTTCACCATTCTATCACATCACAATATAAACCACATAAACTCACAAAATAGTACATAACAACACACCTTTACATGAAAATCAAGCCAAAAGCCAAGTGAAATATGGTATAAAAGCTGGTATAAAACCACCTTATCAACCATCATGTGCTAAAGCCCATTTTTCAACTAGTAAATCATCTAACCATTTTCGAGCTTCAGGATTTATTCTCTCAATTGTTTCCATTTTTCTTTCAAACTTACGAATCTGATTTTCATTTGCAGTTTAAATCAAAAGATCTTTCAATATTTTGTCATGAAACTTGCTGTTAAAATTACTAGCCAAATGACAACTACAAAAGCGATGATAAGCAAATAGCTGGTTCCATTCTGATCCAATTTGATTCATTGTTGCAATAATACCTACATGACGATCAGATATCACACAAGGCCCTCTTCTTTGAGTCACAAATTCCCTTATACATGCAATAAACCATCTCCAACAGTCATTGTTCTCACATTCCACAATAGAAAATGCAAGTGGAAATAACTGATTATTTGCATCAGCAGAAACCGCAATGAGCATCATACCTTTATACTGTCCATACAAGAATGTACCATCAATGCTTATGATGGGGTTGCAATATTTGAATCCTTCTATTGAAGTACCAAAAGTCTAAAATACACGATTAAATCTCTTGTGACGTGTTTTCATGCACAAACTCTTTATCCCAGTGTACAACTATTCTTGGATTGTTTTGTTTGAGCACTTCCATATATCTAGGAAGCAATTTATACGATTCAAGCCAATCACAAAAAAGTTCCACAATAGCTTTTTGCTTTTCCATCCATGCTTTCTTCTTAGAAATAGTGTAATTAAACTTGTTAGAAATTTCAGCTTGAATTGAGACTAATGTGATTGACATTTGAGCTTTCACTAGTGCTTTGATTTCATTGGCAATGAATTCAGAATCCAATTGAACATGATCTTGATTTATGATAGGATTGACACAACTATGAGGGCTTCCATACTTTCTAATTTCAAAGAATGAACTTCCATTAGGAATAGTAGCTCATAATCTCCATAAGCATTGTGGAGCTTGTTTGCACTTAAGAACCCACAAAGTACGAGTAGAGTGAGTAACTTCATACTCTTGATGAACTCTTATTGAATATAATTTCACTGCATTCTATAGATATTTTTTTCTAGAAAATATTTGATCGACGTGTAACTCATTAATGTCAGAATGAGCAATAGTTTGATCACGCGACACTGATGTATCAATGGTTGCTTTGTTTGCACATTCAATATTGGTAAATTCTGGACTTAGGGCCTCTTCATTTAATATATCCCAGGTTCATCTTCTTCATTTTGCATCTCATCATCAGAGGGGACCAAACTATTTTCAATGTCAATACCATCTAAAAATAAGTTATTCGTTTAAGTTGCAACAATTTCTTGAATTGTAGATGTGTAATTAACTTCTAATGAATCATCATCTTCTAATTGTTGAAAATGTTCATCTCTAGCTTCAGTGGAATTTTGTCCTTCCTGGTTACCTATGGTATTCCAATTATGTGACGTCATTGCTATTGTAAATTGTTGGCCTCTAGGTCTAACAAGAACCTCATGATTTACTTGAAGATCATTTACTAATATACTTTCTTGAACATATAGCTCTAAAGAAGATCCATTTTGAAACCTTGTTCACTTTGTTCATCGACTGTACCATGTTCTACTTCCAAATAAAGTTATAAACAATGAATTTCAGGTTGCTTTGTCTTGTCTAAAACAATGTCCAAAGTACCATTATTTTCAATGGATAATGGAATATACTCTTTATCTGAAGTTGGATATCTACAAATATTTTTTATTTTCACTCGTTTCTTGTCATAACTAATGATGACATATAGCTTGTCCATGAGTTTAAGGTATTTGATTTCATAATTTACTCTGATGGCTTTTGGGTTAGCACCCTTATAAGTAAGACCATGTAAACCAGTTGTCATTTTACCATTCCAATAGCAAAGTGTAGTAACACCTGAACTAGTCATTTTATAAAATTCAACAAGATTCACCTACAATCAAAGAACATTTGAACAATATAAGAATTCAATAAATTAAATGATTGTCTAGAAAACTGTTGGGATAAATATAATATGAAACAACTCTTTTTAACTCTATTAATCATTTATATATGAACCAAAAAAATCTAAAAATATCTACTAGATCAAAATAATGAAAAGAGTTTACCTATTTACTTTAGAATCTAGAACATACCCTAAAAAGTATGGCTTTTATCTAAAAAAATGTAAAGTTTATGCATTAGTAGGTAGCCTTAAATGAAGCTAACATTTAAAATCAAGAAATATTGAAATGGACATCCACCAATTCACAACCCTTCTTGGAATCATATATCCTTATCCATGAAAAAAGAACCATAGTGGATAAAAATTAAATTATCTACTAAGTGAGTTGTAGTCTAAGGTTATAGTTGCAAAATAAACGTTACAGTTGACAAATGAAAAATGAGTCCATTTGTTACTAAAGGTAAAAACTAAAGAATTTTTTTATACTCAAACTAATTATAGATCGTGTTTATTTGACATTTGTGAGTGTGTAATTTTATTCTTTATAGCTATTTTTTAGTTCGCATTAGTATACAATAGAACTGGTCGGTCTTCATTTTGTTTTTGATGTGGAATCTTCCAATTTATCAAATTTTCTCAATAGAATTTATCCAATGGTGGTTTTTGTGCAAAACTTTCATTAAAATTGAAAATTTGTGTATAAATTGAAGAGGTGACCTTATGTTCCTTTTGATGTAAATGGAAATTAAATGGTTCTAAAGAACAGCAGAAGTGGATATCATATTCTTTTTTTTTGGCTAATCAAATTGTGGCGCCACACCCGGGTATTATTAATAGATCACAAAATAAATCAATCGTGGAAAATTACATCCGCCAGTATGCGACAATTAATAAAACTAAACAGATTTCCTTCTAACACGAAAATTCAGAACCTTTAGCCTATCCATGTTAATACACCCCTAACCTGCCAAGGCAACTCACCAAAACTAGTAAACACCAGATCTTGTTGCCGATGACACCTTTCCTTTGCTAGCCCATCCGCCAGTTGATTGGCTTCCCTATAGATATGTTGGAGAGACAGCACATAAGAGAATTGTTTCAGCCTATCAACAATGTCTCGGAGTTTTCATGGAACCTGCCCATCCCAAGTCATAATAGCCACTAGTAACTTGGAGTCCGATTCCTCATACACTTCCACACAATCATGCATTTCACACAATTCTAGCCTCGATAATAGCGCTAGAGCCTCCGTTTCCAAACTCGTAACAAAATCAAACCCCAACACCTTAGCAGCAACCAAACTCCCAGACCAATCTCTGATCAGAGCTCTACCACCTCCTTACTAGGGTTGCCAATCGAGCAACCATCCAAATTCAACTTCAAAAACCCCATAGGGGGCCTTACCCAAACCACCCTAATAACAGAGCAGGGGATATTCAAACCGGCCACCATATCAATATTGTGGTTCCAGACCCCAGGAATCTGGATGTTAGGAAACCGTACTTTTCACAACACAGAAAGATCGTTCACAACTAGTACACATACCCTCTCCCATGACACACCATTTTCTTAAAAAAACTCACTATTCTGCCACTTCCACAAATGCCAAGAAATCAGACAAGGCATCTATCAAAAAATCACCCTGCAATACAAGTTACCTTTAAAACTCCATCACAAAAGACAGTTTTCCCACCAAGACCTAGATCTTTGCCGAATCCCCACAGCCACTCTAAACCCTAGCAGCAAACTGACCCCAGCCAAACACATGATGCAAATATTCCTCTAAAGGGCATACACAACACAGACACGGGAAAGGACCAAGCACACCCATTTTCTGTAACCAATAAGACAAAGGCACCCTATCATAACACAAGCGAAGGAGAAGGAAAGAAATTTTATAAGAAATACTAGGCTGCCAGATCATTTTAAATAACGAAGACCGGGCATACTTAGATCTTACAAGTTCATATGCCGATGCAACAAAAAAACCTCCATCGGGACTGCACATCTACAAAGAGTAAGCACTCTTATTCGACAAATATAACTGAGACACCGTTGTTTTAATATAGTTTGGAATAGGCACATGAGACAGATCCCACTCACCATTTAGGCACAAATCCTGAAGCCAAGTATATCCGTTCCCCTGTCAAAACCGTGACAAAGCCCCAACCTTTAGCCAGTTATCATGAAAGATATCTAGAGCACCATCACCCACATACCAACCAATAAAATCCTCTCAAATAGTACGTATATCAAGAATTCGCCTCCAAACATGGAATCGTTACAAGAAGACCTAGAAACAACCGGATGCTCCAAATGGCAATATCTAACAAGCATATATTGAGCCCAGAGCTACTTCTAAGTCCAAAATCCCCACCATAGCTTGGCCGCAAAGGCATCCGCAATATCCAGAAATTGACGAAAGCAAACCCCCCCTCACTCTGTGGGTGACAAAGCGTATCCTATGAAATTCAGTGTTGCTAGCGTACAAGGGAGGGACCTGCCCAGAAAAATCTAGTACACACACAACAAAAAAAAGGGACTTTAATGACCGAAATCTTAGTGACCACATAAATTTCAGTCAATAAAGAGCACATTTGTTGACCAGAATAAATTTAGTCACTAAATTCTTGTAAGACCCCAGAATTTTAAGTAATAATCTCATTGGCAATTTTAATTTGCACGTTAATATAAATTTTGAATTCATGTTACTTTGTGGAAATGGTGATATAATAGTTTGCATTTTAATTAATTATTCATTTTTAGGGGTAAATTGTCAATTTTAGAATATTATAAGGAAATTAATCATATTAATCAATATTAAGTTTGGGGTCTTGATTGGGATGCATAAGAGTTAAGGACTTGTTAATAAATTAAGAAAAGTATTTTTTTTAAAAAGGTAAAAAGTAAATAGGTTATATATGTGTAAGCTGTTAAGCTTACATGTAATCACCATCGGTAAATTCATGGCAAACATACATAACATTATATAACTTTGACGGATAAAGAAAAGGAAAAGATGGGAACGACAGAAAGAGAGCGGAGCCAGAGAAGAGGAAAAGGGGAAGAAGAAGAAGAGGGAAAAAGAAAAGGGAAAAACGGGAAAAGCAGCAGAGAAAAAGAATAAGTAAAAGAGGAAGAAAGAAGGGCTCTACAAATTCACTTTGGTTGATTTGAAGGAATTTTGGAAAATTCTTAACAGGTAGGGAACTTTACACTTGGATTTAATATGGGTCTTGTGGGGTTCTTCAATGGTTGCTAATTGTGGTGCATGTATATAGATTAAGGAAATTTTTTGTAGGTTTTCCATCTCGATTTCAACTTGTTTGTTTAGCTAAGTGTAATTTTTTCAGTATAATATGTAATTATTTCAACCCTATTTGTTAGCATCCACGAGTTGTTATTAGCATGTGGGCGCAAATCTTAGTGAAGTTTTGTAGGATAGTTGACCAATCAGATGAAGTGTATTGTCTGATGAATATTAGAGTAACTATTTAGTGTATATTTACAAATGGAAAAATGGATGGAGTTCTAAGAGTTTTTGCATCTGTCTTTGGGATCTAGCTGATATGTATAAAGAATTATTCTTATATTGAGGTGACTGAAGATATAGAAACTACCAATAGAGCATATTGATGGGGTGATCACTTTATTGGTCAAAGCCATGTTCTGCAGAATACAGCCTTGTTAAGAATAGTGTTCTTATTTACTCTTACAAAGTTAGAGGATAAAATGGTTAAGAACCCAGCTTTTGTTAGGAATCTAATACGTGAGAATCTTTCCTTTCATCTTCTCATAGCTTTAGAATTATGGTCTTGCAGCTGGGTCTTTAATGTTTTATCAGCTTGGGCTTCAGTCCATCAAGAATTGGCGAAGTGGATCTTTTAAGAGTGGGCTTTTAGTGTTTGCTGTGGAGTGGACCTCTATGAATGGGCTGCAGGTCATTACCGATTTGGGCTTCAGTTCATCTAGAAAATTGGTAATGATTGTGAAATAATTAAAATGATGTGGGAAATAAGAGTGGGCTTTTAGTGCTTAATGTGAAGTGGACATTTTAAGAGTGGGCTTTTGTGCACTATCAGTTTGGGCTATAGGCTATAGAATTAATAATATAAATGGTTTTAGTGGGATTTGGGGTTGTTGCTTAATTATAAGTTTTAAGCTTTAAAATAAATGTTATATATCAAGTTTATTGCCAACCTTAAAGGAAAATTTATGTTACCTCACTTCTGTAAAAGAATTCTTGTTTTAATAATGATAATATTAGTAAGGGAAAATGATACTAATGCTAATGATAATATTCGTAATCATAATGATACAAGTAAAATAATAAGGATAAAAATGGTAGTATGTATAATGATAAATGAGAACATAATAATTTATTTGTACCACTATAAATGTATAAGCATCTTGTCTGCTTACTCGGTTATTTACTAGTAAAGATTGGACTGTCTGGAAATGTTAAAATATTTGGGCCCCGTCAAATGTAGCTTAGTGGCATTCGAGACGGCAAGGGCCGACGATTGTCCTAAGACTACTATGACACCAACCCCACTTTGGTTGAGTTAAGGAGGCTTTAACTTTATCAAAGTGGGTACTGACTGACTGGTGACAAATCCGGATGTCACACTGTTACCTGCGTGGTAACTACTGATTGTGGTGGATAAGGTAGCTTCAACAGTAGTATGAATATTCCACTGACTGTAAGGTGATATAAGGTTGGTACTGGTCTGGTAAGGATTACTGCTTGATATATATATGATACTTGTAATATTTGTGCATATTCCATTCGGAATGCTTGTGTTACCTGTGACTGACTGACTGACTTATTAACTTGTTATATTAAATGGTGAAAATAATTGTGAAATTTTCTTACATTTTACACCAACTAATCATATTGCCTCCCCTGAGCGTTATAGCTCACTCCTTCTCTAAAAACCTTATTTCAGAGGATTTGGAGGAACTTGGAAGAGAGGAGCCTATTTAGCGTATTTAGGAGGAGGTGGAGCAACAGAGCCTGTTGGACTAATTTTGGAAGTTAGTGTATATTACGAGGTAAAAAGTGGGCTTGTATATTAAAGTACGTATGTAATTTTGTCAGAGATTGTATGAAAGGTTTTAAGGTATTATACTATGGATATTTCGATGCCGTATATGTAAATAATAGTTTGATGTTGTATATATATCCGCGTTTTGGTGTTTAATCTAAGAACAGGAATGTGCATGTTTATTGTGGTGTTAGCATTTTAAAAACAAATCTTACGGATATTCTGACTTCGATTATTATTTTGATATTGAGGATGAATTATATTTTGGTGTAAATGACAGATTTGACTATCCAACTCGCTCCTGACTAAGGGGTGGGTTGGGACGTCACAGGTGGTATCAGAGACAATAGCATACTAAGTATTATGACTTTTGTGGATTGTTTAGTGGACTGTAATAATTTTAATATGTCATCTTATGATATTGTTAAGACAAAATATACTGATATAGAATATTGATGTGTTGTATGATGGCAGGAGAGACCAGTTGTGATGAGCAGGGAATGTCAGGAAATGAAACCCTTCCCAGGGGTGAGACAAAAACCAACCCTTTATTGACTCAGTTTATTACTGCCATTACCCAGTTATCTGAAACCATACGAAAACAAGGGCAGCCGACCCTACCTCTTCGAGAAGATAGTGCTCTTGAGCGATTCTTAAAATTTAAACCCTCGGAATTTTATGGAGAACCTGATGATGAAAAGGCTGAGGGCCTGGTTAGAGAATATGGAAGACATATTTTCCACTTTGCAGTATGGGGATGAAAGGAAAATTACTTTTGCTGCATTTCAAATGAGGGCAGCAGCACGGGATTCGTAGAGAGTAACACAAGAAAAGTGGAAAGTAATTCAAACACCAAGGACTTGGGTAAATTTTCTTTAGGAATTTAATACTAAGTTCTTTCCCACTATAACCAGAGAAAGACGGGAGGAAGAATTCATAACCCTTAAGCAACAGAATCTGACGGTGGCACAATATGAAGCTAGCTTCACTAAACTTTCAAAATTTGCTCCTCATATGCTTGAAACCGAGGAACGTAGGGTGCAGAGATTTATACAAGGTATGCGATATGACATTCAGGATGAAATGGTGATTGCTAGGCCAGCCACCCTTCCGGAGGCAATGGATATCGCCTCGAGGATTGAGTTAGCCAATGCTCGCAAAAGGGAGCGGGCAAATCAAAGAGGGAAATGACCAGTCAATCCCTCTTGGAGAAGAACTCCATATGATGTCACACGATGGGGGAGCCGGTTGGAGCCCAGCGCCCACAACCAAAGGTAGGAAAGCCTTCAATTCCTGTAGGCGTGTGGAAATGTGAGTATTGTTGTCGGCCAGGACATAGTGAACAAAGGTGTTGGCAGAAGGCGAACAGATGTATTCGATGTGGAAGTGTTGATCACTTTATCAAGGATTGTCCTAAACCCCAAACCCAGTTGCCCTGGACTGCTAACCCTCGACAGATGATAGGAGAAAACAAAAAGGAGACTAGCAAACCCAAAGTTCTGCCACGAGTTTATGCCATGGGAAAAGAAGATCTTCCAGACTGTGCTGATGTGGTTGAAGGTATGCTTATAGTCTCTGGTACTAATGCTAAAATTCTTATAGACCCTGGATCTACCCACTCATTTGTAGCTGCTAAATTTGCAGGATGCTTGTGTGTCCCACCTGATGAGTTGCCATACTTGATGGAAGTTAGTACACCCTTGGGGAATAGGTTAATAACTGATGTGGTATGCAAAGCCTGTGAGATAGGGGTTGGGGGTAATCAAATGGAAGCAGATCTAATATTCGCACCGATTCGTGGGTACGACGTTATCCTAGGGATGGACTGGTTATTTGAACATCATGCCCAATTGGATTGTCGGGCAAAAACTGTGAAGTTTTGCAAACCAGGGCAACCTATAATTAAACTTGTAGGTGATCAAGGGAAATTTGTAAATCCAATGATTTCGGGTGTAAGAGCTAGGAAAGTCCTATACAAAGGTGGAGTTGGATTTCTAGCTTATCTGGTCAACCAAACCCCACATAAACAAAAGTTGAAGAATATTGCTATGGTAAGGGAGTACGGTGATGTTTTCCCTGAGAAGTTGACCTTTTTGCCATTTGACAGAGAGGTGGAGTTTACCATTGAACTACTATCCGACGCTACCCCTATTTCTAGGATGCCATATCGAATGGCACCTCTGGAGTTGCAAGAATTGAAAGCACAGTCGCAGGAGTTATTAGAGATAGGTTTTATACAACCTAGTACCTCGCCATGGGGGGCACCAGTATTATTTGTAAAGAAGAGAGATGGATCATTACGAATGTGCATTGATTATCGGAGTTTGAATAGGGTGACTGTTAAGAATAAATATCCTTTGCCCTTCATTGATAAAATGTTTGACCGTTAGAAGGATCTAGAGTATACTCAAAGTTTGATCTCCTTCAGGGATACTATCAGTTGAGGATCCGAAAATCGCCTTCAATACCCGATATGGGCATTATGAATTTGTGGTAATGCTATTTGGGCTCACTAATGCACCTGCTGTCTTTATGGATTTAATGCATAGGGTATTTCGGCCATACCTAGACCAATTTGTGGTTATTTTTATTGATGATATTTTGCTATATTCCAAAAATCTTGAGGGCATGAAAAACACCTTAGGGTGGTACTAGAAACATTACGAGAGCACAAACTTTATACAAAATTTGACAAATGCGAATTTTGGTTAGAGAAAGTGGCATTTCTTGGACATGTCATCTCAGGAGATGGTATTGCTGTGGATCCCTCAAAAGTGGAGTCTGTGACCAATTGGAAACAACCAAACTCCAATAGAAGTGCGCAGTTTTTCTTGGTCTTGCCGGTTATTATCGTAGATTTATTAAAAATTTTCAAGAATAGCCGGTCCATTAACTCGATTAACCCAAAAGAGCGTTCCGTATAGACGGAATGTGGAGTGTGAGACTAGTTTTCAAGAACTCAAGAGGAGACTAACCACGTCACCAATACTTTCCTTACCTGAAGGGAAAGAAAATTTTGTGGTATACACTGATGCATCCAGGGAAGGCTTGGGTTGTGTCTTGATGCAAAAAGGCAAGGTAATCGCTTATGCATCTCGAAAGTTAAAACCCTACATGCAAAACTACCCTACACATGATATAAAATTGGCGGCTGTAGTTTTTGCATTGAAGAAATGGAGACATAATTTGTATGTGGTCACGTTTGAGGTGTTTACTGATCACCAAAGTTTGAAATACTTGTTTACTCAGAAATATTTGAATTTGAGGCAACGTAGGTGGATGTAGTTGGTGGAAGATTATGATTATACATTCAATTACCATCCGGGTAAAGCCAATGTAGTGGCTGATGCATTAAGCCGAAAAGCTCAACTTGTAAATATAGAGCTAAAATACCTTGCAGGGGGTGTGGTAAGATTATCTAATATACCAATCTACCCCTTTTTAGGCAACAAGGTTAAGGAAGTTCACATTGGGGTTTGGTTAAAAAAAGGTGGCACAAAAGCTCCTCCTTCTCTCTAAAATTGAATGCTCCTTCTTCTATCTAAAAAGCCCTAGTTTTAACCCATTACATTTTCCTCCACTTCCCCGATCGGACCCATCTGTTTTATTTCTTGAACGTTTTTCACACTAAGGAAAATTTCCTTCAGCCTTGAGAGAACCGGCTGAATCCCCTAGAATCTCTTTAGAACCCCTCGTAGCTAGGGCAGACAATTTCCTAACCACATCGGCTCTGGCCCCTTGGCCGGAGCCACCAAGCGCCGGCGAACAATCCGAACAATCACGGCAAAAATAACAATTTATGGTAAAAACCTAAAGATTCCTTCTTTACAGAGTCCTGTCTCGATGTTGGCCAAAGGTAGATCGGTCACATTGGGAGATTATTTCCAATTACAATTTCCAGCCCTAAATCAACCCATACGGCCTTTTCCTCCCTGTGAGTGCAGCTGCCGGCCACGAAGTGGAGAACGCACAAGGAGACCGTTTCCAGTAGCTCAGCTCCCCCACCACTTCAGTAACTCCCTGTCCAGGATTCCTCTCCTCAGCAGGCTCAAAGGCCTAACTCGAACGGCAAGAATGTGCTTCTCGAAGACCCTAATTTCCCCCATCTTCCTCGCCGGTCAGACCTATTGGCTGAGAAAGGAAACGTTTTGCCTGCACTATCAATGGCTACTCCGGCTCAGACTCCTTCCACCAAATCTTTTCGGGAAGCGGTGTCAGCTCCCTGGGCTCACAACATCGATGTCTCACTTCTACCAGTTTCGAATATGGCTATCTCAACCCATTTGGGGGAACCTGCTCTCATCATCTCGGAAGAGGAATAACTGAGGCTAGCTCAGTCCTTCCAGTTCGGTCTGATTGGGAAATTCAGTCGAGGTAGACCTCCAATGGCCTCAATCCGCAAGACCATTATTGTTGCTGGGTTCAAAGTAGACTGCTTCACAGGTATTATTGACTACCGACATGTTGTTTCCAATTTCAAATGGAATCTGACTTTCATAGGTTCTGGTTAAAAAAGGTGTGGAACTTTGATGGTTTCCCTGCCAAGATCTTTCGTTGGACTCCAGATTTCAGTCCTGAGAGAGAGCCTTCCATTGTGACAGTTTGGGTGAATTTCCCTCTGCTGCCAATGCACATGTGCAAGAAGGATGTACTCTATACTCTTGGATCCGTGATTGGTAACCCCCTCAAACTGGATTTAGCAACAGCAGCAATTGAGCGCGTCCTCTGCCCGAGTGAAGCCCGATTCTGTGTTGAGGTTGATCTACTTAAACACTTACCTCATCGGGTATGGATTGGAACGGTAGCCAAAGGCAGATGGCAACAGATAAAATATGAAAATCTCCCTTAATTCTATACCATTTGTTCAATAGTGGGACATGCCACCTCCTTCTACAAGGCTAAACACACAACCCCTACAGCCAAGGTGTGGGTTCCAAAGAAGAACCTGGCTGAAATGGAGAAGGAACCCCCAACCTCTATCTCCAAAGGTGATGGGATGAATCAGGTTGAGACTCTTGTGGCTCCTGGCCCTGATGAGGGTAAGAAATCATGCAAAAATAAAAATGAGCAGCACTATCCAAACTTAATTCTTCGCTGGCTTTAGTGAAGCATAGCACGACATTCAATATGGGGAATCAAGTTAGTCAATTTCTGGCTAATCTTGGTCATCTGTTGGGCATCATCAACAGACAAGGAGTTGAACGTTAAGGCTCTAATGAAGCTGGTCCGAAGGCTCCCACAACCAAAAAAATTGACAGGAGTAAAGGACTCAAGCCAAGGTCGATCAATGTGTCGATAAATTGGGACGAAGGTGAATCCTCGAATAGGGTAAAGGAAGTGTCATGACACAGTGGGAAATCTTACAAGATATCCCAACCCTTATGTGGAACGAAGGAGAATGGTTACAAATTCATGAAGGCAGTTCCACAAACGATGGAGAGTGCTTAAAATTGCAAAGAGGCAGCTCCTCTTCGGATTTAGCTCGATTATAACTCATCCCAAATGATTTTGAACCAGAGGATGACCATGAATACTGCTGGACTGAACATAGTTTCGACGATGATCCTCAGGATATGCTAGACAGCTTTCTACACAAGATGGACAAATGCCAAAAACCTGTAAAACAATCAAAACACTTGGAGGCATTAGTGAGTCCCAAAGCGAGCATTCTCTCAAACAGGAAACTCAGGCAAAGAAACCCATTCATTTGCTACTCGGAAGGCAAACGTTGGAATCCTGGGTAAGATCTCCAGTTTTTGTGTTGGCCCCTGATTACCGATGTTTACATCAGATTGGCCACTTTAATATCGTATCTCTAATTCGAGGCTGCAATGAGTGGATTTCCAGAAGTGAAAAGCCTATTATCAATTTTGTCCTTTTGTAAATCTGTTCTCTCAGGTTGTGATTGGGGCTCTCAAGCTGTTGTCTTGAGGGTACTTGATGGAGGGTTACTTCAGTGCTGCCTGGCCAGTTTGTTAGCCCTGGTTTTTGTTCATAGCTATGGAGTGGATTTAGGGCCATTTAGTGTGGTAGTTATAGGAAGGTTGTCAGTTTGTTCTGCCTGTTTTTGGATAGTACAGAACAGGATTTTAGATGTTGGTTTGTATGGCCTTCACGTCTGATCTTTTGGGATAGAGATGCTCAGTAGCCTGAGCATTTTTGTGACTTGTTTGTACTGCAATATTATGTTGGTAGATGCTTCTGTGGATTGCTGCTGACCGAATTCTTGATGATTTTGATTGGTGATGATTCCTATCTATTTCTGGTGGAAGCTGCCTTGGATGAATTGCTGGAACTACAGGGGCTTAAGGAATTTTGCTTTCTTCTTTGGATTGCTCTTATCTTTTAATCGTGATTATTGTAACCTGATAGGACTATTATGCTGTGATGGTAGATGTTACACAGACGTTCACGCTTGCTATGAATGAACCCTTGTGGTTTTGATTGGTTTTGATTGCCCTGTTTGGAACCTGTTGTTAAGCATTGGCAAAAAATGGATTGGCCTCCCTGCTTAGAAACTGATATCTCGCTTAGGAGCTGCTCTGTGTTTCCCTTTTCGGTTGTGTCATTGACTAATCTGATTTTGGTGTTGGGCTGTCTTTTGGGCTATTTTTAGAATTTTGGGCTGCACTTATGGAATGGAATTTGGTTGGGCTGATTGGTTATCACTGTTGTTTGGGCTGAATTTTTTTCTGGACTCTTGGATTAAACAAATGGGCTGAACTATGGTATGGCTGGACTCTTGGATTTTGGGCCTGCCATTTTGGAATAATCCTACACAGCGTACAGAATTTCCTTGGATCTTACAATTGGGTAGGACTCATGTTATTGCACTTACTGGATAGGATGCTCTTATTAAAGGGTTTGAGAGTTTTTAGAATTTGATATGCATGGTCTCAAATTCTTTGGACTCTCAATCTTGATTTATACTCCTAGTTCTATAGTTTCAATACTCAAGTATAGGAGATTTTCATTTTGAAATGTAAAGGAGTAGTACTCCTCTTTTTGGCTTCCCTTTTGTATTGGGGTGTCGGGTATATCAGGCCTCGCCCTATTTTCCATATGCTCTAATAAAGTTGGGTTTGTTTTAAAAAAAAGGTTAAGGAAGTTCAAAAAGAGGATTTTGGTTTACAGGAGATGAAGCATAAGGTTATGGAGGGAAGACTACCTGACTTTGCAGTGGATGCTGATGATGTGATCTATTTTCGAGGTTGGTTATGTGTTCCAAATGTGGAGGCTCTAAGAACTGAAATTCTTAGGAAGGCCCATGGTTCTAAATATTCCGTTCATCCCGGTAGCACCAAAATGTATCGAGATTTTAAGAAAGACTTCTGGTGGAATAATATTAAAAGAGAAATAGCAGAATTTGTTTCTAGAGCCTTAACCGGTTAGCAAGTCAAAGCAGAACATCAGAGACCCTCGGGACTTTTAAAACCATTGGCCATACTAGAATGGAAATGGGAACACATAACCATGGATTTTGTAAGTGGATTACCCAGAACACAAAGGAATCATGATGCGATATGGGTAGTGGTAGATCGCCTCACTAAAAGTGCTCATTTCTTGCCAGTAAATGTGAGATATCCGTTGGAGAGACTTGTTAGGTTATATTTGGATGAGATTATAAGGTTACATGGAATACCTGTCAGTATTGTGTCAGATCGAGATCCTCATTTTACTTCATGGCTATGGCCTAAGGTGCAAGAGGCTTTGGGAACTGGTTTAAAATTTAGTAGCAGTGCACACCTCGAAACTGATGGTCAATCAAAAAGAACTATTCAGATATTGGAAGATATGTTGCGGGCGTGTATGTTGGACTTTGGAGGTAGTTGGGACCAACACGTAGCACTTATTGAGTTTGCCTACAACAACAGCTACCAAGCAACAATTGGAATGGCACCGTATGAGGCACTATACGGAAGGAAATGTCGGACTCCTATTTGTTGGAATGATGTTGGAGAGAAGAAAATTGTTGCAGCTAGGGACATACCAGTTATTGATGAGACCTTAGATAAGGTACAGATAATTCGCCAGCGAATGCGAATAGCCCAAGATCGACAAAAGAGCTATGCTGACACTCGTAGAAAGGATCTAGAATTTCAAAATGGGGTTAAGGTATTTCTCTGAGTTACACCAAGGGGGGGCTAATTAAGCATGGCAAAGCGGTAAACTTAGCCCAAGATACATCGGACCATTTGAGATCACCGAAAAGTTGGGGCCAGTGGCTTATCGCCCACTCTTACCTCCTCAAAAGGAATACAAGATGTGTTCCATATTTCTCTCCTTCGTAAATACCTACCAGATCCTACCCATATCATTGAACCTCAACAAATTTCCCTAGAGGATGATTTATAATATACCGAGAAACCAGTGAGGATTGTGGATCAGAAACTCAAACAACTACAAACGAAGAAAATTCCCCTTGTTAATGTTTTGTGGAACAATCATGGAGTGGAAGACGTAACATGGAAAACTGAAGAGGAAATGCATAAACAATTTCCTGAACTTTTCAAATTTCAAGGTAATAATTTTGAGGACGAAATTTTCTTAAGGAGGGAAGGGTGTAAGACCCCAGAATTTTAAGTAATAATCTCATTGGCTATTTTAATTTGCACGTTAATATAAATTTTGAATTCATGGTACTTTGTGGAAATGGTGATATAATAGTTTGCATTTTAATTAATTATTCATTTTTAGGGGTAAATTGTCAATTTTAGAATATTATAAGGAAATTAATCATATTAATTAATATTAAGTTTGGGGTCTTAATTGGGATGTATAAGAGTTAAGGACTTGTTAATAAATTAAGAAAAGTATTTTAAAAAAATAAAAGGTAAAAATTAAATAGGTGATATACGTGTAAGCTCAGCTTACACGTAATCACCATCGGTAAATTCGTGGCAAACATACATAACATTATATAACTTTGAAGGATAAAGAAAAGGAAAAGATTGGAACGACAGAAAGAGAGCGGAGCCGGAGAAGAGAAAAAGGGGAAGAAGAAGAAGAGGGAAAAAGAAAGGAAAAAGAAAAGGGAAAAACGGGAAAAGCAGCAGAGAAGAAGAAGAAGAAGTAAAAGAGGAAGAAAGAGGGGCTCTACAAATTCACTTTGGTTGATTTGAAGGAATTTTGGAAAATTCTTAACAGGTGGGGAACTTTACACTTGGATTGAGGTGACTGAAGATATAGAAACTACCAATAGAGCATATTGATGGGGTGATCACTTTATTAGTCAAAGCCATGTTCTGCAGAATACAGCCTTGTTAAGAATAGTGTTCTTATTTACTCTTACAAAGTTAGAGGATAAAATGGTTAAGAACCCAGCTTTTGTTAGGAATCTAATACGTGAGAATCTTTCCTTTCATCTTCTCATATCTTTAGAATTAGGGTCTTGTAGCTGGGTCTTTAATGTTTTATCAGCTTGGGCTTCAGTCCATCAAGAATTGGTGAAGTGGATCTTTTAAGAGTGGGCTTTTAGTATTTGCTGTGGAGTGGACTTTTAAGGATGGGCTGCAGGTCATTACCGATTTGGGCTTCATTTCATCTAGAAAATTGGCAATGATTTTGAAATAATTAAATGGATGTGGGAAATAAGAGTGGGCTTTTAGTGCTTAATGTGAAGTGGACATTTTAAGAGTGGGCTTTTGTACACTATCAGTTTGGGCTATGGGCAATAGAATTAGTAACATAAATGGTTTTAGTGGGATTTGGGGTTGTTGCTTAATTATAAGTCTTAAGCTTTAAAATAAATGTTATATATCAAGTTTATTGCCAACCTTAAAGGAAAATTTATGTTACCTCACTTCTGTAAAAGAATTCTTGTTTTAATAATGATAATATTAGTAAGGGAAAATGATTCTAATGCTAATGATAATATTCGTAATCATAATGATACAAGTAAAATAATAAAGATAAAAGTGGTAGTAAATATAATGATAAATGATAACATAATAATTTATTTGTACCCCTATAAATGTATAAGCATCTTGTCTGTTTACTCGGTTATTTACTAGTAAAGATTGGACTATCTGGAAATGTTAAAGTATTTGGGCCCAGTCTAATGTAGTTTAGTGGCATTCGGGACGGCAAGGGCCGACGATTGTCCTAGGACTACTATGACACCAACCCCACTTTGGTTGAGTTAAGGAGGCTTTAACTTTATCAAAGTGCGTACTGACTGACTGGTGACAAATCCGGATGTCACACTGTTACCTGCGTGATAACTACTAACTGTGGTGGATAAGGTAGCTTCAACAGTGGTATGAATATTCCACTGACTGTAAGGTGATATAAGGTTGGTACTGGTCTGGTAAGGTTTACTGCTTGATATATATATGATACTTGTAATATTTGTGCATATTCCATTCGGAATGCTTGTGTTACATGTGACTGACTGACTGACTTATTAACTTGTTATATTAAATGGTGAAAATAATTGTGAAATTTTCTTACATTTTGCACCAACTGATCATATTGCCCCCCAACCATATTTCAGAGGATTCGGAGGAACTTGGAAGGGAGGAGCCAATTTAGCGAATTTAGGAGGAGGTGGAGGCACCGAGCCTGTTGGACAGATTTTGGAAGTTAGTGTATATTGCGGGTAAAAAGTGGGCTTGTATATTAAAGTACGTATGTAATTTTGTCAGGGATTGTATGAAAGGTTTTAAGGTATTATACTATGGATATTTCGATGCCGTATATGTAAATGATAGTTTGATGTTGTATATACAGGCGCGTTTTGGTGTTTAATCTTAAGAACAGGAATGTGCATGTTTATTGTGGTGTTTGTATTAAAAAAAAAATCTTACGGATATTCTGACTTCGGTTATTTTTTTGATATTGAGGATGAATTATATTTTGGTGTAAAGGACAGATTTAACGATCCAACTCGCTCTGGACTAAGGGGTGGGTTGCGTCGTCACAATTCTAATCAAAGTTAAAAAATTATTGACCAAAACAAAAAGTGGTCACTAAGTGGTCAATAAATACAATGGCGGGAAACATTCCCGCCAATGAGACACCCTTTGGTGACCACATTTGATGACTAGAAATTTTTTGGTCAAGAAAAAATGTGTAGTAGTCATTTGGTGACCAGAAAAGTAGTCAATAAATTGCAAAAATTTAATGACCGTAATATTTGGTCAACAAAGGTCATACAGGCAGCTGACTCCACCAATTTGAAATATTTTGGTGACAAGGAAATAACTAGTCAATAAAAGTTTTTCAACAGACCTACGGTGACGAGAGAAGTGGTCACGAAATAGTAATATTTAGTGAATGCATTTTTTACACACTTAATTGACATAATTATTTAAATTCAAAATCAATTTTTTGAATGTTGTGCATACATATTGGTAACTAAATTTTTTCCCACCAAATGCAGTAGGTTTGAATATATAAACACACAAGCAAAAGTAAGAATTTATTGGTAAATTATTTTTAAAACTTGTGACATAACATATAAATAATTTAACATTTCTTTGAAATTGTAATAAACTTTTGTTATACCATATTAATTATTAGAATAGAGTATGTATATTATTTATGGTATAAATTTTGAAGAAGTTATGATTCATCTGAAATAAACTTTATTTTAGTTTCAATAGAAAATAATGGTTAAACATATTAAACAAAAGCTATACATATAAATATATGCCTACATTATTATATAATATAAGTCTAATTATATAATGTAGTCTTATTAATTATAAATAGGTCTATATTTGTGTTTGTTAACTCTTAATGGATTAATACTACTAAAAAGTACAATATTTAATTTAGTGTTTTATTACTGGAGTTAAAAAATGAATAATTGAAAATAATATCTATATATAAATAATTAGTTAGATGTTTATTTGTTTGGGCCTTAAACAGGCTAATTGGTATAAGAAAGGCCCACAAATATGTAAATATACCATTGGACTTATAAATATCATATTTGATAATAATTAATTTTAGGCTAATTTATCAAATGGGCCCTAAGTTAGGCCCACAATAATGAATAATTATTTGTATTGGACATATTAACTTATTCATAATAATAGTAAGACACCCTAATATTTTTATTTTTGCCCCATAGTATCTTGATTTAAGTCCATAGATTTTTTTATTAATTAAATTTAGTGTTAGCTAATAAGAGTCAAATGATCTATTTAAATTTTATTAATTTTAACATTTTGTTGAGGATATCTAACACTTGAAGTCCAGCTGTAATTCTAAAATTACATAAACATTAGTTATCTTAGTGAGACCCAAAAAATTTTCAATTGAATTCAAATAAAATTACATAATGGCCTAAATAATTTCAGTCATCTCAATTAGACCCTAAAATTATAGCTACTTTTGTGTAAGATCTAAACTATTTTATTTTAGTGTCTCAATATTAAAAATATTTTAAATTAGGTCCTTATATGTGATTAATAAATAATTTTCCAATCAATTTTGAAAATACATTTTTAAAAGGCAAATTTTTTAGTGAGAGTAATATTAGTATAAAAGCTTACTTATCATATTATGACCCTATAAATTAAAATGTTTTTAATTAAGTTATGAAACAAATTGGAAAACATCCTTAATAGCTTGATTCTTAGCAATCAAACCATCAAAAGTTTTACAAAATAAACATTAAAAGCTATTTGTGATACTTAGAGTTGGTGATTTAATTATTCCTTATTAGCCTCTTAAATTTAAAATTATTTTCAAATAGGACTTTAGATTTAAAGTTACTTCAATTGGATCTCTAAGTGAAATTACATAACTACCTCAATAAATTAAAAGTTACTTTTAATTACGTAACTAAATGGTTTAAGTGTGGGGGAGTGTATGTTTGCTATGGTTTGTATCTCTTGGACTTTAGATGCTTATTTGTCTTGCATGAGTGATGAAATTTTGATGATTTTTTTTTTGTGAAGAATATGCTATTTTCTAAGTTTTGTGGTGAATTTTGAGTGTTAGCATATTATGTCCAGTTATATGTGGTGATTTTATTGTTGTGCACGTTTTTAATTTTTGAGGAAGTTTTGATACTTTTGGTGAATAAGTGATGTTTGAACACAAAGTTTTGTGTAGATGACATTTCTGTGGCAGAATGTTCATAACCATGGAGAGTTGTGATGTTTGTGGTGTGTTTTGGTGGGATGAAGTTTAAAGCGTTAAAGTTAGTGTGCTAGTGAGTGCAAAAGTGCTAGAAAGTGTCAAAACCAGGAAAGGAGGGTGATGTTAGTAAGAGCAATGAAATGCAGAACACTTTGAACTATGCTTGGCTCATTTGGGAAATCTTGTTTGAATTTGTGGTTCATCAAGTGTTATTTTCATATTTTGCATGTGAAAGTTGTTTTGATGTCTTTAATTCCAATCTTGATGAAATTGGTACATTTTTCTGACTAAGGCCGATGTTAATGTAAGATAGATATGCCATGCAAAACTCAAATGACATAGGAGGTAATGTGTATGAATTCTATTCTGTTTGTTATGCATTTATCTGGTGTCTCCAGAATTCGTGCATGTTTAGTCAATTTGGGATTCTTATGAACATGTGCTTGCACAAGAAATGATATGGGAGAAAAAGCCATATTGGCAACTGGGAAGGAAAAAGCCATAAGAACCTGGCATTCAAATTTGGAGAAAAAAAACCATAAAACCCAGGCATTATTGTTAGTCACCAATGTGTGAAATAAATGTGCACCAATGTGCAGAATAAGGGCAATGTCCCATAGAGTACCAATGTACGCATAGGTACCATTGATCTTGTGATTGCATATTCATAAGGGTGTACAAGGAGATTGGCGTGTATTGAATGGTATGTGAGACCAGCTAGAGGGTGTATAACAAAGGAATAGATGAAGTTCATGTTCCTCAGCACACACTTGCACGCATGACATTTTGGTCTTTATTCATCGTGCCTTGGTAGATAATTTGTGCTGAAAGTTGATAGGTTGGAATTAAGGATATGTTAAGAGTTTTTGATATTGCATGAAAAATTTGTTTTGATGAACTCAAATGAGAACAAGTTTGACAAAGGAGTGAAGTTTAGTATTAAGTGTTTGTGAAGTATGAGTTTGCTTGAGGACAAGCAAAAGTTCAAGTGTGGGGGAATTTGATGAGTTGGTTTTATACCAACTACATTGTGTAAAATCTCTTGGCTTTTAGCTTGTAAATGATGCTATTGTGTGGTGTTTCATGTGGTTTAATGCGTAAATGTGGTTTGATAGTTGATAATGTGTAAATGGAGCAAAAAGTGCAAAATGATGGTAAATGGAGTGAAATGTGTTAAAGGAAAAAATGAAGAAACTTAAAAGTGCATAATATGCCTATTTTAGGGTTTGGTCAGCTTTGTTGTGCAAATTTATTTGCGTATAACGTCTTCAATACTAATCCAATTAATGAGATCTTGGATGTTCTGGAAAGCTCTTTGAGTTGTCTTCGGTTCTTATGTTTTAACTTGCTTCTAATTCTGTGTGTAAATATGAGAAACGAAGGCATCTCTATGATTGCTACATCAGGATTTAGTTATTGAATTCATATTGTCACAGCTTGGGAGATTGTTGATATCTTGAGCTCCAGTGGTCCAATGGTGCTGTTTCTTGTACTCATAGACAAGTAAGTGGAAACTCTACAATTATTGTGTTGAGCGCAATTTCTAATTTGGAAGAGAAAAGGGAGAATTTTCGCCATGAATTGCTAAGATGAAATTTGCACTACGATGCATCGTAGTGCAAATACCCAGTTTTGCCATGTCTTGTTATTTCGGCCATAACTTCTTCATCCGGGGTCCAATTTGGGTGATTCAAAAGCCTATGGAAAGCCCAGAGCGAGATCTATAACGTTTGTGTTCAAGGTAAAGGCCATTTCGGAAAGAAAATTTGGAAATTCAACGTGGGAAATGGCAAACCAAATCAGGGTTTTAAGCCTACGATGCATCGTAGGCTTAAATTTCATATTCTGCCAGGCGTCAGTATTTTAGGCATAACTCTCTCACCTGAGCTACAATTTGGATGATTCAAAAGGCTATGGAAAGCTGAGATCAAGAGCTACAATATTGGTGTTTTAAGTTTCTCCAAATGCCCAACGCATCACAGTTGAATTTTGGTTGGACAATTGCTGGGCAGTGAACTATTTTGAGCTAAAAATTGCACCACGATCTCATCGTGGTGCATTTGTGCATTCAGCTATTTTCACACTACGATGAATGTATTCTCAGTTCACAACCAATTCACACTCACAGGATTTACACTACGATGAGTTGATACACACACTGCACAACAAATCCTCACAAGCACAATCACTCTTGTTGTTTCACACATTTCACAAACACAATCACCTTGCATAACATTACCCAAAGCATTTAACACTACACTTCACTTGGACTTTGATGATTTAACTTTCAGCTGGAAATCATTTGTGTTAAAAATTGGTTCTTAAGTACAACACGTTCGAAGCACACACAACATTACACATCTCAGTTCTACACGTGAAATATCCTTTGGCAATTGCATTCCATTTCTTCACTAAGAATGATGGGATTTTGTTCATTCTTCACTCTAGTTCACACACATATGTTCACTCTCTACTCAAACACACACATGCTCATTCTTCACTCAAACACACACAACTCACCTCATATAATACACTTAACACTCAGCACACAAGCACAACACTACGATGCATCGTAGCGATGCATCATAGTGAGGGTAGTTTTGAACCACGATGCATCGCTACGATGCATCATGGCTGTGAAGTGTGTGTGCTACGATGCATCGTGGCGATGCATCGTAGCTTTGTGTTGAGTGTGCTGCGATGCATCGTGGCGATGCATCGCAGGTGTGGGTGTGTGTTTTCTTTGCTTTGAATTTAAAATGTTGTAGCTACCTTTCTCTTGTTGTTCATGTGTTGATTTTTCTTCCACTACATATTGTCACTTCATTCATGACATTCGTTGTAGTTATACACTTTGCAATCACAACATTTCCCAGATTTTGTTGTTGTCGAGCCTTATTTCAGATTTCATCTTCGTCGGGCAGAGAATGGAGCAAGATAGCTGAAATGTGCTTGAGTGAGTTGAAGAAATTTTCTAAGTATGGAAGTTCTGAATTTTCAGGGTCAGCAAGGCAGATGAAGGCGTGAATCCCCGGGGCGAGAAGGCGTGACTTCGTAAAGGCTAGACTGCTTGGAGGTTCGCGGTGCCATTGAAGGCGTGAAGATCCCAGGCTCGAAGGTGCTGGGATGTTCTGATTCTTCAGCTGCAGTTCCGAGCGGTGAAGGCGTGCGTAACGGAAGCTTGAAGGCGCGCTGCAGATGACAGAGGCTGACAAAGGCGCTGGAGAATAATGCCAAAGGTGCTGGAATGCTGATTGATTTCTTCAACTTCGAATTTTCACATTTTTGGGCTGATTTTTGTTCTTCCTTTCAAAGACACGTTTGTAATGTCTTTAGATATTTTTAGTTAGCGTATTAGTTACATTTTCTACTCCTCTATATATAGGAGATATAGCTAATGTGTGATGGGGGGGATGGGAGACTTTAGAACTATATTTTGAATTTTAGCGGGAGTTTTTCTCCCTCTCATTTTCTGTCTCTAGATCTATTTTCTCTCACTAAACATTTCTTTTCTGATCTCATTTCTAATCACGATCGTGTAGAAGAGATTTCAGATCGAGCTCAACGAAGCAACAATTGACATTCCTCTAGCCTTTGATCGGTGAAATTCCTTAATTCGATGGAAGTTAATTGTTTGATGATTGAATTCAATGTTAATGAGTTAGAAATGGAATTTTCTGGCTAACTGTGTGATATCTTAGGATTCTGAACGGAAGAATACGTGACTTAGTGGATTGTATGCTATGCATTTGATCTAATTGTTGAGTATTGAAATCACATTTGAATTGTTTATAGAAATCTGTTGAATTGCATGATTCCTAGCTAATCTTGAATAGATCAAGCTTCAATTGTGGTTGACATGCTAAATTGAGGATTGATTAATCAAAGTTAGCGAAGTTGCATGAATTGAGAACTAAATTGTGATTGTTTAAGTCTTTGCACTTGTTTTCTGTAATCAAATCAATTCTGAGACTCAGGCCTCGCCATAGGAAGTGTTAATGAATTGAAATATTAGGAAAAGTGTTAAAGGAGCTTTCTGTGCTAACAACAATGATATGTGAACCCTAGGATGGACCTCGCCATGGGAGTTCTTAGGACTTTGCATGTTAGAGTAGTTAGCTTGGAGAGTTGAGACTTTGCGGAGCTTATTCCACCATTCTCGGGCCTCGCCATGGGAGGAGATGGTGATAGGAAGTACAGGAAGTGGTCTGGTCGCCATGCTAACCATGACTTGAACTTCTAGGCAACTTAGGTCTCCATAATTTTGCTCGTTGTTTGATTGCAAAGCAGAAATTTGCTAGGTCTTTGTTCATCCAGTACAAGAATCCTGAGATATCTGTTCACCCCTGCTTGTTGCTACATTTTGCATCTTTGCTTTTGTTCTTTTGTGTTGAATTTTCTTTCTTTCTCGTGACTAGATTCGGTGACAAGGAATTTTAGAATAATTTGCTCAATTTTCTTGACCTACGCCTTCCCTGTGGATTACGATCCCTGCTTCCACTTCTACAGTAGTTGTTAAAATTGAGGGTACACGACTAGCCTGTATCAATTTTTGAGTCCTAACTTCTGTGCAATTTCAAACAGTTTTAAGAACTCATGCATTCTCAAGTTCTCATTCATGATTTTCATCCAAATCTTACAAATTAAGACTCAACTCAACATGATGACCGCAATCAAATCTCATTTCATCAAATTCAGATCAAAAGCATGAACTTTACAAGTTTTACAAATTCAATACTGAGAATGTAAATTCTTATCATAGATTGTTAGTACTACTGCACATTTACAATTCAACCTAGCATTCACCCTCAGTATCCTAGATTATCACACACTTAGCCACAAATCTCCATTTCAAATTCACGATCAACAAATTGGAAGGTTTAACAGTTCATAATCATTAATTGGAAGAGTTTACCAATTAAGTGTCTTTAAAGCTTCCAAATGCCAAGAAAATTATCACTTTTCTTCTCAATTTCCAGGAGATTTACAATGATGATAGCAATTCTTTGATCGGAATCCAAAATGAAGCACCAAACTTAGAGAGAGAAAGTAGAGAGAGAAAGTAGATCTCAATCAAGAACACTTCCCGCTCTAAAATCAAAAGTCCGTTACAAAATGGAAAATGTGAATAGTCAATAATGAAAATCGCCCCTTAAAATGTTGACTATTCCTCTATATATAGAGGTTAAAAAAAACGTAAATGGTACGCAAACGTAAACTGACTAGGGAATTACAAATATGCCACTACTCAATATTCCAAACCAAAAGTCAACATAACATGTGAATTCGAAGTAGAAAAACTCAAGCCATCTCCACCGCTTTCAGCCTATCATCTTCGCGCCTTCAACACAGTTCCAGCGCCTTCCAGCTGTCAAGAACGCGCCTTCGATTTATGCCACAATTTTTTCTTCTCCAGCATACACCACGCCTTTATAAGCTGGGCAGATCACGCCTTCGGGTTCCCAGCTTCAGCCCTTCCTTCCTAAACTGAGCTCCCATGCGCCTTCAAGCCTTCCACGATCACGCCTCCTTGCTCCTGCATACACACACCCGAATCACACTTAGCCAAAACAACACTTCATCGCTCAAAAATTAAAAATGGCTTGCGATACATCGCCACGATACATCGCAGCACAAACGAATTAAGGCTACGATGCATCGTGGCGATCGCATCGTAGCACAAACTCAGCTCAAACACTACGATGCATCGTGGCGATGCATCGTAGCACAAACTGATTTAACGACGATGCATCGTGGCGATGCATCGTAGTACAAATTCTGATTTCGTGTCTTTGTGCTGTGATGAAGAGGTTGTTGTGAGCTATGTAATGTGTTGTGGAATGCTTGTGTTGTGTAATGAACATTTGCAGTGAAGTGTAATCTGAGCTATGAAAACAAATATTGTCATGCAACATGTTTGTAAAGTATGGTGAATAACTTTGCAAACAAATGAACTCAAGAATGAAGAGTGAAGATGAAATGTGCTACAAATTAGTGCAAGAAATGTTAATCAAACCTGCTCAGAAATAAACTTGTGTGATTCCAAAGTGTTGTGAAAATGATAAAACTTAGATGAATTTTTTCCCTTCAGCTAAAGAATGAGAACAAAATACTACACGGGTGAAATGTTTGTGAAAAATGTTGTGAAATTCGTGTGTTGATGCAAGAATGAGTGTTGTGATTGAATGTTGTTCTAAGCCTTAACACTACGATGCAACTTAGTGTTATGTGCTTGTGTGCAAAATTGCACTACGATGAGGTCGTAGTGCAAATGTGTGTAGGCAGAATTATACTACGATGAACTTGTAATGCAAATTCCATAAGTGTGCAAATGATTCAGCATATTCCAGCCAATATTCGACTATGATGTGTTGGGCATTTGAAAAAACTTAAAACACCCATGTTGTAGCTCTTGAACTCAGCTTTCCATAGCCTCTTGAATCATCCAATTCGGATCCCAGGTTAGAGAGGTATGACCAAATTACTGAAGCCTGGCAGGAGGTGACTTTTAAGCCTACGATGCATCGTAGGCTTAAAACCCTAATCAGTTACCACACTATTTTGCCCACTTTCCTTGTAGAATTGGATCTACCTTAAACACCAAAATTGTAGATATCTCTCTTGGCTTTCCATAGGCTTAAGAATCACCAACATTGGATGTCTACAGCTCAAGATATTGTTGAAATACCAAACTGTGGCAAAATGAATCCAATGAAACACGAATTACATATTTCACAAAGAAGCTCCTAGTCCTTAACTTTGCACACAAAATTGGGAAATAGTCAAAGCATAAGAACTGAAATGCATTCACAGAGCTTTTCATAGCAACCAAAATCACATCATTTGGATTAATATTGAAAGAATTACACTCAAATGAAGTTACATAACAAATATGCCCAAAACCCTAATTCAAGCCTTTAGATTTCTTCAAAACATCATTTCCATCTTTTACCAAATCTTGAACTTCACATGCACACTTGACTCTTTTGAACATTATTTGTGATCTTTTTCACCATTCTAGCACATCACAATATAAACCACATAAACTCACAAAATAGCACATAACAACACACCTTTACATGAAAATCAAGCCAAAAGCCAAGTGAAATATGGTATAAAAGCTGGTATAAAACCCCCTTATCAAATTCCCCCACACTTTTATCACCCGTATATGACCCTTTGTTCACTTATCCACGTTGATTACATCCAAGTTCATCAAAACTTTTTTCACACAATAATTTATTCAAAGTTTCTGGCAGCAAACTCTCAGATTTTAGCACAAGTTATCACTAAAACACAATGAATAAGACCAAAATGTCATGCGTGCAAGTGTGTGCATAGAAACATGAACTTCATCTATTCCCTTGCTATACACCATCTAGCTCGTCTCATACCCATTCAATACATGCCATTCTCTTGCCCACTCTTAGGAACATGCAATCACAAGATCAATAATCCTATGCGTACATGGTACTCTATGGGACATTGCCCTTATTCTGCACATTAGTGCACATTTGTTTCACACATTGGTGACTAAAAAATAAGCCTGGGTTTTATGGTTGTTTTCTCCAAATTTGATTGCCAGGTTCTTATGGCTTTTTCCTTCCTAGTTGCCAATATGGCTTTTTCTCCCATATCATCTCTTGTGCAATCACATGTTCATAAGAATCTCAAATTGACTAAACATGCACGAATTCTGGAAACACCAGATAAATACATAACAAGAAACAACAGAATCCATGCACATTACCTCCTATGTCATTTGAATTTTTGCATGGCATATCTATCTTACATTAACATCGGGTTTTAGTCAGCAAAATGTACCAATTTCTTCAAACTAAGTACCAGAAACAAAAATTTTTACATGCAAGATTCAAAACAAGTAATATCGGTTTGCACACATGGAGAGAGAGCACTGAGAGTATGCAGATACACAATGAGATGCAGCACACATGATTGGTTTGGTTTGAAGTTGATGACATGCACTCACATTTGCAACAGCAACAATTTGAGGTTTTGTATCATCGTCAAGTGGTGATATAAACTGAATTGGATCGATGCAATAAGATGTCGGTATATTATCATTCGCATCCAGGACCTCCGAAACCTCCACCAACAAATGCTCAGCTAGCTGGATATAGGGTACCAAATATGTCAAGTGATGTGATTAGTGGAGAGGTTCATGAGCTTCCTGTTGGGGTTCCTGCTGTCCTTTCATTTGGACCTTTGCCATCTTTTGGTCGTATCCTCAGAAGCCCCCTACTCCCACTTTCATCCCTGATCCAGAGTTTATGCCTGAGACTAGATTTCCTTTGATTGCATCTGGACAGCCACTCCAAGGTCCCACAGTTGGTCCATTTCATTACAAAGCACTACCATTCACTGGAGCTTCATTCTCTACTACAGCTCAGTTCTCACCACCTTCTTCCCTCTACTCCATCTTCATCCCAGGGAGCCCTCAATCTTAATTTTTTTTACATTGGGGACAATGTTCATTCCAAGTGTGGGGGGGAGAATATCGTAATTTTTTTCTTGATGCTATGTGTGAATTATTATGGTGTTGTGATGGAGTGGTTGGTTGACTGTTGAAGTTGTGTTTAGATGTTTCTTTCGTATTGCTGAAGTATTTGTTGAAGTGGAGAAGCCAAAATGTCAAGCATGTTACATTACTCAATTTCAAGAAGGTTGTAGAAGTGGTCATGATAAGTTGAAATCAAGCTGTCTTACTTTGAAGAAAATGAAGATGAAATGAATGACGCGTGAATTACGTGTGTGTTGTTAAGTGCTGTTTGAGTGTTTTGTGTTTAGTATGAAGTTTTTCTTTTATTATTGTTGAGTGATTAGTGAGTAGTTTTTAGTTTGTTAGCTGTAAGGGAATGGAATGTACTATATCTCTCGGTTCTGGGTGTGTTTATCACTTTGAATTAATGAATTAGAGTGTATGGTGTTGTGTGCAAGTTTACGAATCTTGATGAGAATTTGTGGAAAAAAGGGAACAATTTGGTGATGATTTGGGCTTATCATCTTGCATGCGGAAATTTTTTAAGGTAGAGTTGAGAGTGTTGCGTAAAAGGGTAGCCAAGAATGAAATGATTGAATGAAAAATGGAATGGAATAAAAAGGGAATGAACAAAAACTAATCAATTTTGGGGGAAATGAGAAACCACCTTGTATGTGAAATTTTGTTCCTAGTTTACTACGGTTTACTCCAAGTTCATCACTAAGTCACTATTACTTGTTTTGAATCTTGCATGTAAAAATTTTTGTTTCTGGTACTTAGTTTGAAGAAATTGGTACATTTTACTGACTAAAACCCGATGTTAATGTAAGATAGATATGCCATGCAAAAATTCAAATGACATAGGAGGTAATGTGCATGGATTTTGTTGTTTCTTGTTATGCATTTATCTGGTGTCTACAGAATTCGTGCATGTTTAGTCAATTTGGGATTCTTATGAACATGTGCTTGCACAAGAGATGATATGGGAGAAAAAGCCATATTGGCAACTAGGAAGGAAAAAGCCATAAGAACCTGGCAATCAAATTTGGAGAAAACAGCCATAAAACCCAGGCTTATTTTTTTTAGTCACCAATGTGTGAAACAAATGTGCACTAATGTGCAGAATAAGGGCAATGTCCCATAGAGTACCAATGTACGCATAGGTACCATTGATCTTGTGATTGCATGTTCATAAGAGTGGGCAAAGAGAATGGCATGTATTGAATGGGTATGAGACGAGCTAGATGGTGTATAGAAAGGGAATAGATGAAGTTCATGTTCCTTAGCACACACTTGCACGCATGACATTTTGGTCTTTATTCATTGTGTTTTAGTTGATAACTTGTGCTAAAATCTGAGAGTTTGGTGCCAGAAACTTTTGAATAAATTCTTTTGTGAAAAAGTTTTGATGAACTTGGATGTAATCATCGTGGATAAGTGAACAAAGTGTCATATACGGGTGATAAAAATGTTTTGTTGGGTAACTTTGCTTGAGGGCAAGCAAAAGGTCAAGTGTGGGAGAATTTGATAAGGGGGTTTTATACCAGCTTTTATACCATATTTCACTTGGCTTTTGGCTTGATTTTCATGTAAAGGTGTGTTGTTATGTGCTATTTTGTGAGTTTATGTGGTTTATATTGTGATGTGCTAGAATGGTGAAAAAGATCACAATAATGTTCAAAAGAGTCAAGTGTGCATGTGAAGTTCAAGAATTGGTAAAAGATGGAAATGATGTTTTGAAGAAATCTAAAGGCTTGAATTAGGGTTTTGGGCATATTTGTTATGTAACTTCATTTGAGTGTAATTCTTTCAATATTAATCCAAATGATGTGATTTGGTTGCTATGAAAAGCTATGTGAATGCATTTCAGTTCTTATACTTTGACTATTTCCCAATTTTGAGTGCAAAGTTAAGGACTAGGAGCTTCTTTGTGAAATATGTAATTCGGGTTTCATTGGATTCATTTTTCCACAGTTTGATATTTCAACAATATCTTGAGCTGTAGACATCCAATGTTGGTGATTCTTAAGCCTATGGAAAGCCAAGAGAGATATCTACAACTACAACTTTGGTGTTTAATGCAGGATCCAATTCTACAAGGAAAGTGGGCAAAACAGTGTGGGAATAGAGAAAAACCTGATTAGGGTTTTAAGCCTACGATGCATCGTAGGCTTAAATGTCACCTCCTCCCCAGGCTTCAGTATTTGGTCATAACTCTCTCACCTGGGCTCCGAATTGGATGATTCAAGAGGCTATGGAAATCTGAGAGAAAGAGCTACAACATTGGAGTTTTAAGTGTTTCCAACTTTCCAACACATCATAGTCGAATATTGGCTGGAATCTGCTAAATCGTTTGCACACTTATGGAATTTGCATTACAAGTTCATCGTAGTATAATTCTGCCTACACATATTTGCACTACGACCTCATCGTAGTGCAATTTTGCACACAATCACATAACACTAAGTTGCATCGTAGTGTTAAGGCTTAGAACAACATTCAATCACAACACTCATTCTTGCATCAACACACGAATTTCACAACATTTTTTCACAAACATTTCACCCGTGTAGTATTTTGTTCTCATTCTTTAGCTGAAGGGAAAAATTCATCTAAGTTTTATCATTTTCACAACACTTTGGAATCACACAAGTTTATTTCTGAGTAGGTTTGATTAACATTTCTTGCACTAATTTGTAGCACATTTCATCTTCACTCTTCATTCTTGAGTTCATTTGTTTGCACATTTATTCACCATACTTTACAAACATGTTGCATGACCATCTTTGTTTTCATAGCTCAGATTACACTTCACTGCAAATGTTCATTACACAACACAAGCATTCCACAACACCTTACATAGCTCACAACAACCTCTTCATCACACAGCACAAACACACGAAATCAGAATTTGTACTACGATGCATCGTCGTTAAATCAGTTTGTGCTACGATGCATCGCCACGATGCATCGTAGTGTTGCTGAGTTTGTGCTACGATGCATCGCCACGATGCATCGTAGCCTTAATTCGTTTGTGCTGCGATGCATCGTGGCGATGCATCG
Organism: Ophiorrhiza pumila; assembly: GCA_016586305.1. Lineage (NCBI taxonomy): Eukaryota > Viridiplantae > Streptophyta > Magnoliopsida > Gentianales > Rubiaceae > Ophiorrhiza > Ophiorrhiza pumila. The sequence continues at coordinate 16,195,173 of BLIW01000011.1, forward strand.
CAAGCCATTTTTGATTTTTAGGCGATGAAGTGTTGTTTTGGCTAAGTGTTGATTCGGGTGTGTGTATGCAGGAGCAAGGAGGCGTGATCGTAGAAGGCTTGAAGGCGCATGGGAGCTCAGTTTAGGAAGGAAGGGTGAAGCTGGGAACCCGAAGGCGTGATCTGCCCAGCTTATAAAGGCGTGGTGTATGCTGGAGAAGAAGAAATTGTGGCATAAATAGAAGGCGCGTTCTTGACAAGTTGGAAGGCGCTGGAACTGTGCTGAAGGCGCGAAGATGATGGGCTGAAAGCGGTGGAGATGGTTTGAGTTTTTCTACTTCGAATTCACATGTTATGTTGACTTTTGGTTTGGAATATTGAGTAGTGGCATATTTGTAATTCCCTAGTCAGTTTACGTTTGCGTACCATTTATGTTATTTTTAACCTCTATATATAGAGGAATAGTCAACATTTTAAGGGGCGATTTTCATTATTGACTATTCACATTTTCCATATTGCAACGGACTTTTGATTTTAGAGCGGGAAGTGTTCTTGATTGAGATCTACTTTCTCTCTCTATGTTTGGTGCTTCATTTTGGATTCCGATCAAAGAATTGCTCTCATCATTGTAAATCTCCTGGAAATTGAGAAGAAAAGTGACAATTTTCTTGGCATTTGGAAGCTTTAAAGACTCTTAATTGGTAAACTCTTCCAATTAATGATTATGAACTGTTTAACCTTCCAATTTGTTGATCGTGAATTTGAAATGGAGATTTGTGGCTAAGTGTGTGATAATCTAAGATACTCAGGGTGAATGCTAGGTTGAATTGTAAATGTGCAGTAGTACTAACAATCTAAGATAAGAAATTTACATTCTCAGTATTGAATTTGTAAAACTTGTTAAGTTCATGCTTTTGATCTTAATTTGATGAAATGAGATTTGATTGCGGTCATCATCCTGAGTTGAGTCTTAATTTGTAAGATTTGGATGAAAATCATGAATGAGAACTTGAGAATGCATGAGTTCTTAAACCTGTTTGAAATTGCACAGAACTTAGGACTAGGCCTCACAATAGGAAGCTCTGAGTCTGTGTAATTCTGGAAACAAGGTGATAAGAGATTCTCCTATTTAAATGATGAACTTACATGCTAGGATCGGGCCTCACCATGGGAGATTCTAGGTGTTAATGCCTGAGTAATTTGAGTGGGGAATTGAGACGACATGGTTCTACTTCACCATTCTTAGGCCCGATCATTGGATAGGATGGTATCGGGAGACTAGAGTTGTAGTGTAGTGACCATGCTAACTATAATTTCGGTCTCCAATTGTGATTCTCCTCATTTGCTTTGATTGTATGTTAGTGATACTGCATGTATGAGAAGTTGCATTCACCCGGAAGTAGCCTAGATTATTAGCTTGAATTTCTTGAGAACTTTCCTTTTACTTCTTTGAGTTTTACTTGTGTGTTCATTTCAATTTGTATTCGTGTGGAGTGAAATCAACTTACTTCCTGTTTATTTTGAAATCAGTACTTTTGAGTCTTGTTCTACTTTGGTGACATAATTGAGCATATCAAACTTCTTGAATCGACTATTTCCCTGAGGAACGAAACCTAGCTCATTGCTACTATATTCAGTGAAATTAGGATAAATTAACGAGCCACGACAACTCGCTATCAACAACAACAACAAGTCCCAAAAGTTCAAGAGAAGTGAAACATACCTTGATGGGAAGCTAAAATGTAGTCTTTGAAGAGAACTGGAATTGTGAAACTCAATGTCAACAAAATGCTTTTGCTAGTATCGACTTGTGTTTCTTACTTGAAGTGTATTAGCAGTACCAAACAAAAGAAACTCATTACACTTATAGATACAAGAGAAGAGAAATCGGTCAACAAAAAAAATAATAATAATAAAGTCTCTCACCAACACTAGCAACAATTAGTCAATCAATTATGGGACCCATTTATGACCAAGACATGTGAATTCTCAGCTTTTCATTTCCTACTCATTGCCCAACACTACCACCCTTACATGTCACTACACAACAAGCATAAACAAATGAGCAAATGAGCATTATTCCAGTCATCCCACCGTGTATACTCCAAATCAACATAAAATCTTCAGGACTTAAATGGAACCACTTTACTTTAATGCATACAAACGATTTCTTCTGCCAACTGAAGATTCCTAATTTCACTGAATATAGTAGCAGTGAGCTAGGTTTCGTTCCTCAGGGAAATAGTCGATTCAAGAAGTTTGATATGCTCAATCATGTCACCAAAGTAGAACAAGACTCAAAAGTACTGATTTCAAAATAAACAGGAAGTAAGTTGATTTCACTCCACACGAATACAAATTGAAATGAACACACAAGTAAAACTCAAAGAAGTAAAAGGAAAGTTCTCAAGAAATTCAAGCTAATAATCTAGGCTACTTCCGGGTGAATGCAACTTCTCATACATGCAATATCACTAACATACAATCAAAGCAAATGTGGAGAATCACAATTGGAGACCGAAATTATAGTTAGCATGGTCACTAGACTACAACTCTAGTCTCCCGACACCATCCTATCCTATGATCGGGCCTAAGGATGGTGAAGTAGAACCATGTCATCTCAATTTCCCACTCAAATTACTCAGGCATTAACACCTGGAATCTCCCATGGTGAGGCCCGATCCTAGCATGTAAGTTCATCATTTAAATAGGAGAATCTCTTATCACCTTGTTTCCAGAATTACACAGACTCAGAGCTTCCTATGGTGAGGCTGATGAGTTGGTTTTATACCAACTACATTGTGTAAAATCTCTTGGCTTTTAGCTTATAAATGATGCTATTGTGTGGTGTTTCAGGTGGTTTAATGCGTAAATGTGGTTTGATAGTTGATAATGTGTAAATGGAGCAAAAAGTGCAAAATGATGGTAAATGGAGTGAAATGTGTTAAAGGCAAAAATGAAGAAACTTAAAGTGCATAATATGCCTATTTTAGGGTTTGGTCAGCTTTGTTGTGCAAATGCATTTGAGTATAACTTCTTCAATACTAATCCAATTGATGCGATCGTGGATGTTCTGGAAAGATCGTTTAGTTGTCTTCGATTCTTATGTTTTAACTTGCTTCTAATTCTGTGTGTAAATATGAGAAACGAAGGCATCTTTATGATTGCTACATCAGGATTTAGTTATTGAATTCATATTGTCACAGCTTGGGAGATTATTGATATCTTGAGCTCTAGTGGTCCAATGGTGCTGTTTCTTGTACTCATGGAAATTTAAGAGGAAACTCTACAATTCTTGTGTTGAGCTCAAGTTCTAATTGGGAAGAGAAAAGGGAGAATTTTCGCCATGAATTGCTAAGATGAAATTTTGCACTACGATGCATCGTAGTGCAAATGCCCAGTTTTGCCATGTCTTGGTATTTCAGCAATAACGTCTTCATCCGGGGTCCAATTTGGGTGATTCAAAAGCCTATGGAAAGCCAAGAGAGAGATCTATAACTTTTGTGTTCAAGGTGAAGGCCAGTTCGGAAAGGAAAGTTGGAAATTCAACGTGGGAAATGGCAAACCAAATCAGGGTTTTAAGCCTACGATGCATCGTAGGCTTAAATTTCATATTCTGCCAGGCGTCAGTACTTTGGGCATAACTCTCTCACCTGAGCTCCGATTTGGATGATTCAAAAGGCTAGGGAAAGCTCCGATCAAGAGCTACAATATTGGCACTTTAGGTTTCTCCAAATTCCCAACGCATCACAGTTGAACTTTGGTTGGAAGATTGCTGGGCAGTGAACTATTTTGAGCTAAAAATTGCACCACGATCTCATCGTGGTGCATTTGTGCATTCAGCTATTTTCACACTACGATGAATGTATTCTCAGTTCACAACCAATTCACACACACACAGGATTTACACTACGATGAGTTGATACACACACTGCACAACAAATCCTCACAAGCACAATCACTCTTGTTGTTTCACACATTTCCCAAACACAATCACCTTGCATAACATTACCCAAAGCATTTAACACTACACTTCACTTGGACTTTGATGATTTAACTTTCAGCTGGAAATCATTTGTGTTAAGAATTGGTTCTTAAGTACTACACGTTGGAAGCACACACAACATTACACATCTCAGTTCTACAAGTGAAATATCCTTTGGCAATTGCATTCCATTTCTTCACTAAGAATGATGGGATTTTGTTCATTCTTCACTCTAGTTCACACACATATGTTCACTCTCTACTCAAACACACACATGCTCATTCTTCACTCAAACACACACAACTCACCTCATATAATACACTTAACTCTCAGCACACAAGCACAACACTACGACGCATCATAGCGATGCATCGTAGTGAGGGTAGTTTTGAACCACAATGCATCGCTACGATGCATCGTGGCTGTGAAGTGTGTGTGGTGCGATGCATCGTGGCGATGCATTGTAGCTTTGTGTTGAGTGTGCTGCGATGCATCGTGGCGATTCATCGCAGGTGCGGGTGTGTATTTTCTTTGCTTTGAATTTAAAATGTTGTAGCTACATTTCTCTTGTTCTTCATGTGTTGATTTTTCTTCCACTACATATTGTCGCTTCATTCATGACATTCGTTGTAGTTATATACTTTGCAATCACAGCATTTCCCAGATTTTGTTGTTGTCGAGCCTTATTTCAGATTTCATTTTCGTCGGGCAGAGAATGGAGCAAGAGAGCTGAAATGCGCTTGAGTGAGTTGAAGAAATTTTCTAAGTATGGAAGTTTTGAATTTTCAGGGTCAGCAAGGCAGATGAAGGCGTGAATCCCCAGGGCGGGAAGGCGTGACTTCGTAAAGGCTAGACTGCTTGGAGGTTCGCGGTGCCATTGAAGGCGTGAAGATCCCAGGCTCGAAGGCGATGGGATGTTCTGATTCTTCAGCTGCAGTTCTGAGCGGTGAAGGCGTGCGTAACGGAAGCTTGAAGGCGCGCTGCAGATGACAGAGGCTGACAAAGGCGTTGGAGAATAATGCCAAAGGCGCTGGAATGCTGATTGATTTCTTCAACTTCGAATTTTCACATTTTTGGGCTGATTTTGGTTCTTCCTTTCAAAGACACGTTTGTAATGTCTTTAGATATTTTTAGTTAGCGTATTAGTTACATTTTCTACTCCTCTATATATAGGAGATGTAGCTAATGTGTGATGGGGGGATGTAGACTTTAGAACTATATTTTGAATTTTAGCTGGAGTTTTTCTCCCTCTCATTTTCTCTCTCTAGATCTATTTTCTCTCACTAAACATTTCTTCTCCGATCTCATTTCTAATCACGATCGTGTAGCAGAGATTTCAGATCGAGCTCAACGAAGCAACAATTGACATTTCTCTAGCCTTTGATCGGTAAAATTCCTTAATTCGATAGAAGTTAATTGTTTGATGATTGAATTCAATGTTAATGAGTTAGATATGGAATTTTCTGGCTAACTGTGTAATATCTTAGGATTCTAAACGGAAGAATACGTGACTTAGTGGATTGTAAGCTATGCATTTCATCTAATTGTTGACTATTGAAATCACATTTAAATTGTTTATAGAAATCTGTTGAATTGCATGATTCCTAGCTAATCTTGAATAGATCAAGCTTCAATTGTGGTTGACATGCTAAATTGAGGATTGATTAATCAAAGTTAGCGAAGTTGCATGAATTGAGAACTAAATTGTGATTGTTTAAGTCTTTGCACTTGTTTTCTGTAATCAAATCAATTCTGAGACTCAGGCCTCGCCATAGGAAGTGTTAATGAATTGAAATATTAGGAAAAGTGTTAAAGGAGCTTTCTGTGCTAACAACAATGATATGTGAACCCTAGGATGGACCTCGCTATGGGAGTTCTTAGGACTTTGCATGTTAGAGTAGTTAGCTTGGAGAGTTGAGACTTTGCGGAGCTTATTCCACCATTCTCGGGCCTCGCCATGGGAGGAGATGGTGATAGGAAGTACAGGAAGTGGTCTGGTCGCCATGCTAACCATGACTTGAACTTCTAGGCAACTTAGGTCTCCATAATTCTGCTCGTTGTTTGATTGCAAAGCAGAAATTTGCTAGGTCTTTGTTCATCCAGTACAAGAATCCTGAGATATCTGTTCACCCCTGCTTGTTGCTACATTTTGCATCTTTGCTTTCGTTCTTTTGTGTTGAATTTTTTTCTTTTCTTTCGTGACTAGATTCGGTGACAAGGAATTTTAGAATAATTTGCTCAATTTTCTTGACCTACGCCTTCCCTGTGGATTACGATCCCTGCTTCCACTTCTACAGTAGTTGTTAGGGTAAAATTGAGGGTACACGACTAGCCTGTATCAATTTTTGAGTCCTAACTTCTGTGCAATTTCAAACAGTTTTAAGAACTCATGCATTCTCAAGTTCTCATTCATGATTTTCATCCAAATCCTACAAATTAAGACTCAACTCAACATGATGACCGCAATCAAATCTCATTTCATCAAATTCAGATCAAAAGCATGAACTTTACAAGTTTTACAAATTCAATACTGAGAATGTAAATTCTTATCATAGATTGTTAGTACTACTGCACATTTACAATTCAACCTAGCATTCACCCTCAGTATCCTAGATTATCACATACTTAGCCACAAATCTCCATTTCAAATTCACGATCAACAAATTGGAAGGTTTAACAGTTCATAATCATTAATTGGAAGAGTTTACCAATTAAGTGTCTTTAAAGCTTCCAAATGCCAAGAAAATTATCACTTTTCTTCTCAATTTCCAAGAGATTTACAATGATGATAGCAATTCTTTGATCGGAATCCAAAATGAAGCACCAACTTAGAGAGAGAAAGTAGAGAGAGAAAGTAGATCTCAATCAAGAACACTTCCCGCTCTAAAATCAAAAGTCCGTTACAAAATGGAAAATGTGAATAGTCAATAATGAAAATCGCCCCTTAAAATGTTGACTATTCCTCTATATATAGAGGTTAAAAAAAACGTAAATGGTACGCAAACGTAAACTGACTAGGGAATTACAAATATGCCACTACTCAATATTCCAAACCAAAAGTCAACATAACATGTGAATTCGAAGTAGAAAAACTTAAGCCATCTCCACCGCTTTCAGCCTATTATCTTCGCGCCTTCAACACAGTTCCAGCGCCTTCCAGCTTGTCAAGAACGCGCCTTCGATTTATGCCACAATTTTTTCTTCTCCAGCATGCACCACGCCTTTATAAGCTGGGCAGATCACGCCTTCGGGTTCCCAGCTTCAGCCCTTCCTTCCTAAACTGAGCTCCCATGCGCCTTCAAGCCTTCCACGATCACGCCTCCTTGCTCCTGCATACACACACCCGAATCAACACTTAGCCAAAACAACACTTCATCGCTCAAAAATTAAAAATGGCTTGCGATACATCGCCACGATGCATCGCAGCACAAACGAATTAAGGCTACGATGCATCGTGGCGATGCATCGTAGCACAAACTCAGCAACACTACGATGCATCGTGGCGATGCATCGTAGCACAAACTGATTTAACGACGATGCATCGTGGCGATGCATCGTAGTACAAATTCTGATTTCGTGTGTTTGTGCTGTGATGAAGAGGTTGTTGTGAGCTATGTAAGGTGTTGTGGAATGCTTGTGTTGTGTAATGAACATTTGCAGTGAAGTGTAATCTGAGCTATGAAAACAAATATTGTCATGCAACATGTTTGTAAAGTATGGTGAATAACTTTGCAAACAAATGAACTCAAGAATGAAGAGTGAAGATGAAATGTGCTACAAATTAGTGCAAGAAATGTTAATCAAACCTGCTCAGAAATAAACTTGTGTGATTCCAAAGTGTTGTGAAAATGATAAAACTTAGATGAATTTTTTCCCTTCAGCTAAAGAATGAGAACAAAATACTACACGGGTGAAATGTTTGTGAAAAATGTTGTGAAATTCGTGTGTTGATGCAAGAATGAGTGTTGTGATTGAATGTTGTTCTAAGCCTTAACACTACGATGCAACTTAGTGTTATGTGCTTGTGTGCAAAATTGCACTACGATGAGGTCGTAGTGCAAATGTGTGTAGGCAGAATTATACTACGATGAACTTGTAATGCAAATTCCATAAGTGTGCAAATGATTCAGCATATTCCAGCCAATATTCGACTATGATGTGTTGGGATTTGAAAAAACTTAAAACACCCATGTTGTAGCTCTTGAACTCAGCTTTCCATAGCCTCTTGAATCATCCAATTCGGATCCCAGGTTAGAGAGGTATGACCAAATTACTGAAGCCTGGCAGGAGGTGACTTTTAAGCCTACGATGCATCGTAGGCTTAAAACCCTAATCAGTTACCACACTATTTTGCCCACTTTCCTTGTAGAATTGGATCTGCCTTAACCACCAAAATTGTAGATATCTCTCTTGGCTTTCCATAGGCTTAAGAATCACCAACATTGGATGTCTACAGCTCAAGATATTGTTGAAATACCAAACTGTGGCAAAATGAATCCAATGAAACCCGAATTACATATTTCACAAAGAAGCTCCTAGTCCTTAACTTTGCACACAAAATTGGGAAATAGTCAAAGCATAAGAACTGAAATGCATTCACAGAGCTTTTCATAGCAACCAAAATCACATCATTTGGATTAATATTGAAAGAATTACACTCAAATGAAGTTACATAACAAATATGCCCAAAACCCTAATTCAAGCCTTTAGATTTCTTCAAAACATCATTTCCATCTTTTACCAAATCTTGAACTTCACATGCACACTTGACTCTTTTGAACATTATTTGTGATCTTTTTCACCATTCTAGCACATCACAATATAAACCACATAAACTCACAAAATAGCACATAACAACACACCTTTACATGAAAATCAAGCCAAAAGCCAAGTGAAATATGGTATAAAAGCTGGTATAAACCCCCTTATCAAATTCCCCCACACTTTTATCACCCGTATATGACACTTTGTTCACTTATCCACGATGATTACATCCAAGTTCATCAAAACTTTTTTCACACAATAATTTATTCAAAAGTTTCTGGCAGCAAACTCTCAGATTTTAGCACAAGTTATCAACTAAAACACAATGAATAAAGACCAAAATGTCATGCGTGCAAGTGTGTGCTGAGGAACATGAACTTCATCTATTCCCTTGCTATACACCATCTAGCTCGTCTCATACCCATTCAATACATGCCATTCTCTTTGCCCACTCTTATGATCATGCAATCACAAGATCAATGGTACCTATGCGTACATTGGTACTCTATGGTACATTGCCCTTATTTTGCACATTAGTGCACATTTGTTTCACACATTGGTGACTAAAAAAAATAAGCCTGGTTTTATGGCTGTTTTCTCCAATTTGATTGCCAGGTTCTTACGGCTTTTTCCTTCCCAGTTGCCAATATGGCTTTTTTCTCCCATATCATCTCTTGTGCAAGCACATGTTCATAAGAATCCCAAATTGACTAAACATGCACGACGAATTCTGGAGACACCAGATAAATGCATAACAAGAAAACAACAGAATCCATGCACATTACCTCCTTTGTCATTTGAATTTTTGCATGGCATATCTATCTTACATTAACATCGGGTTTTAGTCAGCAAAATGTACCAATTTCTTCAAACTATGTACCAGAAACAAAATTTTTACATGCAAGATTCAAAACAAGTAATAGTGACTTAGTGATGAACTTGGAGTAAACCGTAGTAACTAGGAACAAAATTTCACATACAAGGTGATTTCTCATTTCCCAAAATTGATTATTTTTTGTTCATTCCCTTTTTATTCCATTCCATTTTTTCGTTCAATCATTTCATTCCTGGCTACCCTTTTACACAACACTCTCAACTCTACCTTAAAACTTTCCGCATGCAAGATGATAAGACCAAATCATCACCAAATTGTTCCCTTTTTCCACAAATTCTCATCAAGATTCGTAAACTTGCACACAACACCATACACTCTAATTCATTAATTCAAAGTGATAAACACACCCAGAACCGAGAGATATAGTACATTCCATTCCCTTACAGCTAGCAATCTAAAGACTACTCACTAATCACTCAACAATAATAAAGAAAACTTCATACTAAGCACAAAACACTCAAACAGCATTTAACAACACAAGTAATTCACGGCATTTCTTCATTCTTCATTTTCTTCAAATAAGACACTTGACTTCAACTTATCATGACCACTTCTACAACCTTCTTGAAATTGAGTAATGTAACATGCTTGACATTTTGGCTTCTCCACTTCAACAATACTTAGCAATATGAAAAAACATCTAAACACAACTTCAACAGTCAACCAACCACTCCATCACAACACATAATAATTTCACACATAGCATCAAGAAAACAATTACGATATTCTCCCCCCCACTTGGAATGAACATTGTCCCAATGTAAAAAAAAATTAAGATTGAGGGGCTCCCTGGGATGAATGTTTTGTGGAACAATCATGGAGTGGAAGACGTAACATGGAAAACTGAAGAGGAAATGCATAAACAATTTCCTGAACTTTTCAAATTTCAAGGTAATAATTTTGAGGACGAAATTTTCTTAAGGAGGGAAGGGTGTAAGACCCCAGAATTTTAAGTAATAATCTCATTGGCTATTTTAATTTGCACGTTAATATAAATTTTGAATTCATGGTACTTTGTGGAAATGGTGATATAATAGTTTGCATTTTAATTAATTATTCATTTTTAGGGGTAAATTGTCAATTTTAGAATATTATAAGGAAATTAATCATATTAATTAATATTAAGTTTGGGGTCTTAATTGGGATGTATAAGAGTTAAGGACTTGTGCAAAATTAAGAAAAGTATTTTTAAAAAAATAAAAGGTAAAAATTAAATAGGTGATATACGTGTAAGCTGTTAAGCTTACACGTAATCACCATCGGTAAATTCGTGGCAAACATACATAACATTATATAACTTTGAAGGATAAAGAAAAGGAAAAGATTGGAACGACAGAAAGAGAGCGGAGCCGGAGAAGAGAAAAAGGGGAAGAAGAAGAAGAGGGAAAAAGAAAGGAAAAAGAAAAGGGAAAAACGGGAAAAGCAGCAGAGAAGAAGAAGAAGAAGTAAAAGAGGAAGAAAGAGGGGCTCTACAAATTCACTTTGGTTGATTTGAAGGAATTTGGAAAATTCTTAACAGGTGGGGAACTTTACACTTGGATTGAGGTGACTGAAGATATAGAAACTACCAATAGAGCATATTGATGGGGTGATCACTTTATTAGTCAAAGCCATGTTCTGCAGAATACAGCCTTGTTAAGAATAGTGTTCTTATTTACTCTTACAAAGTTAGAGGATAAAATGGTTAAGAACCCAGCTTTTGTTAGGAATCTAATACGTGAGAATCTTTCCTTTCATCTTCTCATAGCTTTAGAATTAGGGTCTTGTAGCTGGGTCTTTAATGTTTTATCAGCTTGGGCTTCAGTCCATCAAGAATTGGTGAAGTGGATCTTTTAAGAGTGGGCTTTTAGTATTTGCTGTGGAGTGGACTTTTAAGGATGGGCTGCAGGTCATTACCGATTTGGGCTTCATTTCATCTAGAAAATTGGCAATGATTGTGAAATAATTAAATGGATGTGGGAAATAAGAGTGGGCTTTTAGTGCTTAATGTGAAGTGGACATTTTAAGAGTGGGCAATTATAAGTCTTAAGCTTTAAAATAAATGTTATATATCAAGTTTATTGCCAACCTTAAAGGAAAATTTATGTTACCTCACTTCTGTAAAAGAATTCTTGTTTTAATAATGATAATATTAGTAAGGGAAAATGATTCTAATGCTAATGATAATATTCGTAATCATAATGATACAAGTAAAATAATAAAGATAAAAGTGGTAGTAAATATAATGATAAATGATAACATAATAATTTATTTGTACCCCTATAAATGTATAAGCATCTTGTCTGTTTACTCGGTTATTTACTAGTAAAGATTGGACTATCTGGAAATGTTAAAGTATTTGGGCCCAGTCTAATGTAGTTTAGTGGCATTCGGGACGGCAAGGGCCGACGATTGTCCTAGGACTACTATGACACCAACCCCACTTTGGTTGAGTTAAGGAGGCTTTAACTTTATCAAAGTGCGTACTGACTGACTGGTGACAAATCCGGATGTCACACTGTTACCTGCGTGATAACTACTGACTGTGGTGGATAAGGTAGCTTCAACAGTGGTATGAATATTCCACTGACTGTAAGGTGATATAAGGTTGGTACTGGTCTGGTAAGGTTTACTGCTTGATATATATATGATACTTGTAAATTTGTGCATATTCCATTCGGAATGCTTGTGTTACATGTGACTGACTGACTGACTTATTAACTTGTTATATTAAATGGTGAAAATAATTGTGAAATTTTCTTACATTTTGCACCAACTGATCATATTGCCCCCCAACCTTATTTCAGAGGATTCGGAGGAACTTGGAAGGGAGGAGCCAATTTAGCGAATTTAGGAGGAGGTGGAGGCACCGAGCCTGTTGGACAGATTTTGGAAGTTAGTGTATATTGCGGGTAAAAAGTGGGCTTGTATATTAAAGTATGTATGTAATTTTGTCAGGGATTGTATGAAAGGTTTTAAGGTATTATACTATGGATATTTCGATGCCGTATATGTAAATGATAGTTTGATGTTGTATATACAGGCGCGTTTTGGTGTTTAATCTTAAGAACAGGAATGTGCATGTTTATTGTGGTGTTTGTATTAAAAAAAAAATCTTACGGATATTCTGACTTCGGTTATTTTTTTGATATTGAGGATGAATTATATTTTGGTGTAAAGGACAGATTTAACGATCCAACTCGCTCTGGACTAAGGGGTGGGTTGGGTCGTCACAATTCTAATCAAAGTTAAAAAATTATTGACCAAAACAAAAAGTGGTCACTAAGTGGTCAATAAATACAATGGCGGGAAACATTCCCGCCAATGAGACACCCTTTGGTGACCACATTTGATGACTAGAAATTTTTTGGTCAAGAAAAAATGTGTAGCAGTCATTTGGTGACCAGAAAAGTAGTCAATAAATTGCAAAAGTTTAATGACCGTAATATTTGGTCAACAAAGGTCATACAGGCAGCTGACTCCACCAATTTGAAATATTTTGGTGACAAGGAAATAACTAGTCAATAAAAGTTTTTCAACAGACCTACGGTGACGAGAGAAGTGGTCACGAAATAGTAATATTTAGTGAATGCATTTTTTACACACTTAATTGACATAATTATTTAAATTCAAAATCAATTTTTTGAATGTTGTGCATACATATTGGTAACTAAATTTTTTCCCACCAAATGCAGTAGGTTTGAATATATAAACACACAAGCAAAAGTAAGAATTTATTGGTAAATTATTTTTAAAACTTGTGACATAACATATAAATAATTTAACATTTCTTTGAAATTGTAATAAACTTTTGTTATACCATATTAATTATTAGAATAGAGTATGTATATTATTTATGGTATAAATTTTGAAGAAGTTATGATTCATCTGAAATAAACTTTATTTTAGTTTCAATAGAAAATAATGGTTAAACATATTAAACAAAAGCTATACATATAAATATATGCCTACATTATTATATAATATAAGTCTAATTATATAATGTAGTCTTATTAATTATAAATAGGTCTATATTTGTGTTTGTTAACTCTTAATGGATTAATACTACTAAAAAGTACAATATTTAATTTAGTGTTTTATTACTGGAGTTAAAAAATGAATAATTGAAAATAATATCTATATATAAATAATTAGTTAGATGTTTATTTGTTTGGGCCTTAAACAGGCTAATTGGTATAAGAAAGGCCCACAAATATGTAAATATACCATTGGACTTATAAATATCATATTTGATAATAATTAATTTTAGGCTAATTTATCAAATGGGCCCTAAGTTAGGCCTACAATAATGAATAATTATTTGTATTGGACATATTAACTTATTCATAATAATAGTAAGACACCCTAATATTTTTATTTTTGCCCCATAGTATCTTGATTTAAGTCCATAGATTTTTTTATTAATTAAATTTAGTGTTGGCTAATAAGAGTCAAATGATCTATTTAAATTTTATTAATTTTAACATTTTGTTGAGGATATCTAACACTTGAAGTCCAGCTGTAATTCTAAAATTACATAAACTTTAGTTATCTTAGTGAGACCCAAAAAATTTTCAATTGAATTCAAATAAAATTACATAATGGCCTAAATAATTTCAGTCATCTCAATTAGACCCTAAAATTATAGCTACTTTTGTGTAAGATCTAAACTATTTTATTTTAGTGTCTCAATATTAAAAATATTTTAAATTAGGTCCTTATATGTGATTAATAAATAATTTTCCAATCAATTTTGAAAATACATTTTTAAAAGGCAAATTTTTTAGTGAGAGTAATATTAGTATAAAAGCTTACTTATCATATTATGACCCTATAAATTAAAATGTTTTTAATTAAGTTATGAAACAAATTGGAAAACATCCTTAATAGCTTGATTCTTAGCAATCAAACCATCAAAAGTTTTACAAAATAAACATTAAAAGCTATTTGTGATACTTAGAGTTGGTGATTTAATTATTCCATATTAGCCTCTTAAATTTAAAATTATTTTCAAATAGGACTTTAGATTTAAAGTTACTTCAATTGGATCTCTAAGTGAAATTACATAACTACCTCAATAAATTAAAAGTTACTTTTAATTACGTAACTAAATGGTTTATAAGTTTCATTAATTCTTCTATGACACCCTAATATAACAATTTGGTCCCTATAAAACATCTAGTTCAAATTACCATATCACATTTTTAAAAATTAGTTAATTTTATGTTATATGTGCAATTCTTCTGATCTAAGGCTACACTTATTTATTCAGAAACCATGTAGACATACTACTATTAGTAATTTGTTTATGATTTTAGTTATTTATAAATTTTGATCTAAGATTCATAATCTATCAACGAAAGTTATATTAAGGGTGGCGACCATAGTATAGCAAAACTACAAAAATCAATCTGTAATATGTTTACCGAAAAGAATGTAAAGGTGGGAAATCTAATAGAATATTCTCATAAAAAAATAGTCTAATTCATTATTTTTCTTTTAGTATCTTGTTTCAATAGTAATATGTTGTTTTAATAAAAGGTGGGCAATCAAATGAAATACCAATTGATATGACTGATCGAGGCTCTATCTCCTGGACCAAACAAACACCACAATTTCGGATCGTTGTTGAACCAAATTCACGAGCACAAACACAAAAACAAATCGGGTGGAAAAGCAATTCAAGGGAAAACGCAAAAGGCAAGACTTGAAGCAAATCAAACCCCCACGTTTATCACAAATAGATTCAGCTTATCCAATGAAAATTCAGTAGCTAAACTTCGCCGATTTGGCTCGTCCTTTAAATAAAGAACAATGGTGAAGTCTCCTAAAGGTCACGCTAAAGGGAACTTACTACAATGGTGAATTAAATAATTCTCCAAGGTTTTGACAACACAAAGTGTTAATCTCAATTTCAGCAAAGCTAAAACTTTCATTCATTAATCTTATGAAAACGTTACAATGGTTTTCTCTTTATATAGAGAATAGTCTTGGCTTTCCTAAAAGAAAAAGTAAATAAAACCCTAGAAGTTGCAAAGTACAACTTGACTACTTAACTAACCAATTACAACTTAGAAACTTTCCAAATTGGAATTGGAAACTAACAACTAACAAACTAACAACTTAGTTTCCTAAAGTACTTTGGCGTACTTTATGGAATAAGTTAGGCACTAAATTCTAACCACTTAGCATGCCTTTTATTCAATTTACCTTGAGTCTTCAAAAATTTAAGGCTTTCATGATCAGAATGAATTATAAACTCTTTAGGCCATAAGTAATGTTGCCAAACCTGTAATGACCTTACCTAAGCATACAACTCCTAGTCATAAGTTGCATACTTCAAAGCTGCCCCATTGAGCTTTTCACTAAAATAAGCCACGAGTCTAGATTCCTGCATTAAAACAGCACCAATCCAATTCCCGGAGGCATCACAGTGTATCTCAAAACCTTTATTAAATTTGGCAAAGCAAGAAGAGGGGCGTGAGTCAACATATGCTTTAGCTTGTTAAAGGCGTTTTCATGTTCTTCTTTCCATTCAAAAACAACATTCTTTTTAACAAGTTCATTTAAAGGTGCAGCTATAGAACTAAAGTCCTTAACAAACATTCTATAAAAACTCGCTAAACCATGAAAACTTCTAACTTGACTAGCATTAATAGGTCTCGGCCAATCCATGATTGCCTTGACTTTCGACACATCAACAGAAATGCCTTGAGAACTAACAACATACCCTAAAAAGATTATGGACTCCATGCAAAAAGAACACTTTTTAAGGTTGGCATACAATTTGTTCTCACGTAATATAACAAACACAAGCTTTAAATGTTCAACATGCTCATCAAGTGATTTGCTATATATAAGGATGTCATCAAAATTGACCACAACAAATTTACCAATGAAAGACCTAAAGACGTGATTCATAAGCCTCATAAAATTTAGGAGCATTGGTTAGACCAAAAGGCATAACTAACCATTCATACAATCCAAACTTTGTTTTAAAGGCTGTCTTCCATTCATCACCTTCTTTCATTCTAATTTGATAGTAGCCACTTTTTAAATTAATCTTGGTTAAGATACACGAACCATATAATTCATCAAGCATGTCATCTAATCTAGGAATTGGATGTCTATACTTAATTGTAATTTTATTAATGGCACGGCAATCAACACACATTCTCCAAGATTCATCCTTTTTAGGTACCAAAATATCAAGAACTGAACAAGGACTTAGAGATTCACGCACAATACCTTTGTCAAGGAGTTCATCCACTTGACATTGAATCTCTTTTGTTTCCTCTAGGTTAGCCTTATAAGCTGGACGATTTGGAATTTGCGCCCCAGGTATGAAATCAATTTGATGTTCAATACCTCTAATAGGTGGCAAACCTATTGGCAAGTTCTCGGGAAACACATCTTGATATTCCTACAAAAGAGATAAAACAACACTAGGCAAAGAAGCAAGGTGATCACTATCAACAATAAGTACAAAATCCTTGCGGACCATCAAGTACAATGATTGCCTATCTAGTATTGCTCTCTTAATCTCACACTTAGAAGCAAAATAACAAGATTTAGAACTATCTAACTTTCGGCTATTACAAGATTTATCAACAAGATCTCGGCCTACTCTAGATACATTCTTTTTATCTTCTTGTTCTTTCTTTTCCTTTGCTTCATCTTCAATCATCTCACGAAAAGCTTGTACAACCCGAGATTTATCTTCAAAAGCTTGAAACGGACTTAATGCTCTTAGGTTGTATTTTCGACCGTCATAGTTAAAAGAGTAATAATTCTTCTTAGAATGGTAAGTTACATCTCTATCAAATTGCCAAGGTCTTCCAAGCAAAATATGACTAGCTTCCATGGGAACCACATCACATAAAATCTCATCATTAAACTTCCCAATAGTGAATGAAAATTTAACTTGTTTAGTCACCTTACTTTCTGCCGAATTTTTTAGCCATTGAAGCTTGTATGGTTTTGGATGTTTCATGCAATTCAACTTCAATTTCTTAACAAGTAAAGTGCTTGCAACATTCGTACAACTTCCACTATCAATGATCACACTAAAAAGTTTTCCTTGAACCATGCATCGTGTGTGAAATATATTATCTCTTTGAGACAAGTCATCATCAATTTGTGGTTGTCTGTTTAAAACTCGGCGTGTGACTAAAGAGTAATTACCAACCTCATATGAATCAAGATCTTCACTTCCTTCACTTTGGTATTTCTCCTCAAGAGGTGGCATGTCGGCACATTTCTCATCACTTTCAACATCACCATTATCACGAATTATCATCAATTTACGAGTTGGATAGTCGGATTGATAATGGCCATATCCTTGACACTTATAGCATCGAATATCCCTTAACCTCTCATTAGGTTTAGGCGTTGGTTTTGATGAAGATTCAGCAGCTTGGCGAACTGATTTTGAAGCATTGCTTGAAGTGTTTGAAGGCTGATTTGGAGTGAATGCCTTTAGTTTTGTGGGTGGCGTGAAAGGAGTTGCATTCGGCTTTTGATCTCTCCTCCACGGTGGTTGTGGTTGTTGGAAACTTCTTCCCTTTCCCTTCATATGTTTCTCAATTTTGATAGCTTTGTGAACAAGTTCATTAATATCAACATAACTTTGAAGATCAACATGGTAAGCCAATTCCGAATTCATACCTCTAAGAAACCTCTCAATGGTTGAGTCGGGATCTTCTTGAACATTGGCTTTAATCATCAAAGCTTCCATCTCATGGTAATAATCTTCAACTGTTCGGCTATCTTGCACAAGGGAGTGCAACTTTCAATTGAGCTCTCTATTATAATGGGAAGGAATATACTTTTTCCTCATAAGTGCTTTCATTTGATTCCATGTTTTGATAGGCCTTTCACCATCTTGACGTCTAGTCCTCATAACCTCATCCCACCATAAACTAGCATAATCCTTGAGGTGCATAAAAGCAATACGGTATTTTCTATTTTCGGACACATCATTGCCTTCAAAGAAGTGTTCTAAATCTCGCACACACTCAAAATATGCTTCGGGATCTGATTTACCATGAAAGTAGAGATAGTGAGTTTAAAAGAATCAATTGAAAACTTGGACTTTTCACCTTTCTTAGAAGAATCCGAAACCTCCTCCTCCTCATCATCATTGTCGGAATCAACATTTTCAAATTTGAGCTTCTTTGATGTGGAGCTTTTAGTTGCCGACTCCAAATTATCAAGTCGGAGATTAATCTTTTGCAACATACCAAAAAGTACTTCATTAGCAAACTTTTGCTCGGCTTGTGATATAGGTTTATCAATTTTGTTTTCCTCCATTAGTACCTACAAGTTAGTAAAGAAAAACGCAAGAATATATGTAGAAAAATCCTCACGGGTTCCTCACTTTGGGGTAGTAGGTACTCTCAACTCTATTTATGTAGTGTTCTCTCTTGTTTACCCTAGCTAATACTCTCAAGTAAAGAATTTGCTTGGGATTAATGAGACTTACCAAGTTCAATTATTTCAAAGGATTTCTCTCAATCAACAAGTTCCACAACAAAAACTTTCACAAGTATAAACCAAAGAATTTGAAAACGAAAACACTTCAGAAGATGATTTAGATCATGTGTGCGTATAAATTGATTCAACTTCAGAAACTATGAAAATCAGAAAGTAGATTTCAAGACGAAGAGAATGCAATTTGAATCACCTAATTCCGAGTTGTATTGAGCAAGATATGGCACTTTCAATATAAGGTGGGTTTCAAGTAACAAATAAGTTTTGTCCTTTGTAAAAATTAAATAAAATAAAATAAATGAAATAAAACTAAGTCCGAATATATATATTTTTTTTTGTATTTGACCGTATTTTTTTTTTGATTCGGTCTTTTTTTTTTGTTCGGACAACCTAGTACAAAACAAAAGAATTTAAGGTTTGAACACAAACCTTGGACAAATAAAAGGACTAAGGTTCGGACAAGAACCTAGGACAAAACAAAATTTAAAGTTTAAGATTTAAGGTTTTAAGACACAATCCTAGGATTTAAGGTTGTTTGTCTTATGTTGTTCAAACAAACCTAGGATTAAGGTTTTGGTCTTGTCTTATCCTTAAAATTTCAGAATTTTAAAACCTTAATAACTCACCAAATATCAAGAATTAAAAGATTCCACTTTGACAAAAGATTCAAGATTTATCAAGAAGAACAAGAATCTAGCTCAAGAATCAAATTTTGACCAATTCGGATTTTCAAGAAAATCAAGAAGTTCAAGAAAGTGTTCAAGAACTTGTCTTTTTCGGGTGTGTCAAAAGTTTGATCGAAACACAAGATATGGTAGACAAGATGAAGAAACTAACACAAAAGAAAGATTGCAATTCGGACAAGAAACAAAGAAGTTATGAAATTTCAACCGAAGAAACCCTAGATGAAATCCTAGTTTGGACGAGATTTTCCCTAACAATTTTGACGTGTTGGACAGCAATGAAACACCAAGAATTCAACATTATGAAGACAAACAAATTAGTGCAGAATTTTAAACAAAAATACAGCAGCAAACACGAACAAAACAGCAAGAAATCCGACACAACAAAACGCAAAACACGAACAAGAGCTAAGAACGATTTTGGGCAGATTGTGTGCAATGTGTTAGCATGAGATTTTGACGAATTTAATGGGTGAACCTAAGACAACCTAGGACAGCAAGAAAGACACAAAATACAGCAGCAAAAAGGGACACAAAAACTGCAGCAAGAGACGCACGAAAAATAGCAAAAGAAACGGCACAAAACAGCAAGAATGTGGAAGACGAGTAAGCGGATTAACCTGAATTTTTGAGACAACAACCTATGCTCTGATACCAATTGATATGAATGATCGAGGCTCTATCTCCTGGACCAAACAAACACCACAATTTCGGATCGTTTTTGAACCAAATTCACGAGCACAAACACAAAAACAAATCGGGCGGAAAAGCAATTCAAGGGAAAACGCAAAAGGCAAGACTTGAAGCAAATCAAACCCCCACGTTTATCACAAATAGATTCAGTTTATCCAATGAAAATTCAGTAGCTAAACTTCGTCGATTTGGCTCGTCCTTTAAATAAAGAACAATGGTGAAGTCTCCTAAAGGTCACGCTAAAAGGGAACTTACTACAATGGTGAATTAAATAATTCTCCAAGGTTTTGACAACACAAAGTATTAATCTTAATTTCAGCAAAGCTAAAACTTTCATTTATTAATCTTATGAAAACGTTACAATGGTGTTCTCTTTATATAGAGAATAGTCTTGGCTTTCCTAAAAGAAAAAGGAAATAAAACCCTAGAAGTTGAAAAGTACAACTTGACTACTTAACTAACCAATTACAACTTAGAAACTTTCCAAATTGGAATTAGAAACTAACAACTTAGTTTCCTAAAAGGAAGCAAGAAAAACACGGTTTTGCTTCCTCATTAAAAACGTGTAATGCTCCTAAATTTTAGGAGATTACTTTCCTAAACTCTTAAGAAGCAAAGACCAATTTGACTTCTTTAGTTTCCTAAACTTTTACTTGCCATTATCATGCAAGATAATTGGGCCAAGTAATTTATTAACAACCAATTAATTAAAGCCCACATTAAGTGTTTTGGACTTAATTAATTAACACAAAATTAAACCCTAAAATTACCCAATGGCGTGATGTATTCCAAAGCCCAAATACACGCCTCTTCCTTGGACTTCAAGTTCGTCCATTTGTCTTCTTCAAGGTGGAATTTCCTTAAGTTCCAATGTAGAACTTTGAGGAACATCTTCATGAATTGTTATTGAAGAAACATGATAAATAAATCCATTTTGAGATGGTAGAGAAGATTCGGCCTTCAAGTCTTCACAATGGAATGACAATAAAGTGTGCAAACCATCATTCATCCTTTTACTCATTGATCTCGTCATTGGTCCAAGATTCATTAAGGGATCATGTAAGCTCGGCTTCGGCACCATGGATGTGGGCTGATTTCTATCACCTTTCTAATATATTGTTTCAATACTAATCTATTTTATGTGAAACCCTTCTAAAGTTGAAAGTATTAATTCTATTGAGCTTCTTAAGTTTTAAATTTTTTCAATTGAATTTAGACGAATATGTAATTTAAATATGAATCTTATTTTTCATTACTAGATCAAAATAATTATTCTATCTCAATAACATATTTCATAATATTATATATATATATCTTTTTAACGAAGCACATTTTTGTTTTGAAAATAATGTAAGAAAGAATAATTTTGGATCTATACTTAAAAAAAAAGAAAAGCAAGAACTTTTAATTAATTTTAAAATATTTATTTAAAGTTATAAATTAAATAATCATGAAAATTGAATCCATCAAATCGTTAAAAGAATTATCAAAATAAAAAAATTTATTAGAGCGGGAAATAAATGGCTAAAAATAGTTAAGGGGGAAGATATGGGGGGAAGCCAGCCCAAATTTTTGTTCTCCTCCCTCTCTCACACTTACCCAATTTTCCTCTCCAAATCACAGTCTCCGTTTCTTCTTTCTTACTCCCAAATAGGCAAAAGAACCACTTCTCTTTGCAGATCCGTTGCGGTGCGCCGCCACCAACACCTTCTCCTCCCCTAAATCCCTAAAATCTTCACTCTATTTCCCTTTCCTCTCAAGAATTTCTTCAATCAAACAATTCACTTTTTCTCCCTCCAATAGCCACAATTAACTCTGTTCTAACAAAAATGGATTTTTTTTTCATTTTCAGCAGAAGCAATTTTTTTCAAGATTTTTAGACATTAATTTTGTTGGAGATGGCAAAGGTCAAGATGGAGTAGAAGTATGAGTATTTATGATAGTGTCTCTAATTGCAGCTGTCATTTGGGAAGTACCAGAGAGACAAACAATGCTGGGTGGAGACTATCAAATCGGTAAGTAATGGGTCAACCATTAGAATTAGTACAATAGATTGGCTTGGTCTTGTCACTATCTAAATTGAGGTAAAAATCATGATTGTAAGACAAAGATTGAAGAGGTTGAAGAAATCATGAAATTATACAAATCACTTCCAACAAGACCCTCTGTTGTTGAAGAGGTTGAAGCAGCCATATCTGTTATCAAAACAGTGAATTATGAAGAGCAGGAAAGGCTTGAGGAGATATCCAAGCAAGAGGGTTCAGAAGATGTTCCACCAGAACTCTTTTCTGTGTTACAAGAAGTGAGGAAATCCATGGTGTTGTTCAGAAGCCATGAGCAAAGAAAAGAGGTAGTTCATTTGGTTGAACTTGACAAGTTTTGTCAGAGATTTGATGAGCTGATCCGGAAAGCTTCTGAGTTTTCTGAGGACAAACTTGAGAGAGTAGTCTTGGCAGCCTAGATGGTGAAATTGGCAAAGAAGTGGTGATCAGTGATGAGAGTGTGTGTTGGAAAGAAGAGCCGATGGTTGATGATGATTCAAAGGGTATGCTCACAAGTCTTGCTCCATCAAAGCCTTCAATTATCTCTTTAGGTGATTATGCCAAAATTCTCCTTATTATATATTTGAAATTCCATTTCTTTTTCCAGGAAATGTTGTTACAATTAGCTAAATTATGGTTGTTTATCGCGGTAATGATTCCTTTGAAATCCCAATTAAACGGATCATCAACATTAGCTATTGTTGTTAGCTCTCCGTTAGTCTTTATCACACTGTCTCCAAGAATTCTTGTATATAGAAAGCTACCAGATTTTGCTTTTGCTTCAGTTTTGAGTAAAATATGAAAATTTTATGGATTTTCTACGAAACATCATTTGTTCCTATTGTTTGACTTCTTGTTTTAGCCTTAAATGGTCATATGGATAAAGTCAAGTACTATAATTTTAGAGTGAGGAAAGCAAAGAAAATGCAAACTCTTCTCATGTGTTTTCATTCTTCTTATATGATAATAGCAAACGAGCACTATTATCTCAATTAACAATTTTTTTTTGTTATTACAGTAATTATTTTTACCTCAATTTAGATAGTGACTTTGTGGGGGTTTCTTATCTGAATAGAAAGATTTTATTTTTCTTTATCTTGATTGTTCTTAGTCTTGCAATCATTTTGAATTTTCTTTCTTTTTTTCCTCTTTCACATTCTAAATCTGTTTTTGCTGAAATAACAATGGTCATTTTCTCCAGTGAGTAAAGGTTATTTACAGGACAAAATAATTAGATGAACAACAAGTTAAAAGGTCAGCATTTATATCCAACTTATCATGTTTCATTTGACTTGTTGTCAATGTCTTGTTTGGAGTCAAATATTGATATTCTTTTATCTTTAAATGCTTGAATATAACTCTTGTGGCATATTGTTGCTAATAGTGGGACTAAATCATTTTATTTGGATTAAATTGACATGATTACACTTTGAAAAAAAATACTTTGTTTTGTATAAAATTTTCCAAAATATGCATGGACATGTCTTATGTACGCTTGTTGCCAAAGTTTTGTTTGGTTTCGAATATTACCATTCTTTTAGCTTTAAATGCTCGAATATAACTCTTGTGGTGTATTGTTGCCATTAGAGGGACTAAATTGTGAAACTTTGGTTAAATTGATATGGTTATACATTGAAAATAGGCTTTGATTGGTTGAATATTTGTTAAACATGCAAGAATATGCATGAAAATATCTTATATACAATTGCTTCCCAAATCTTATTTGGTTTCGAATATTGCTATTCATTAAGTTTAAATGTTTGAATGCTTTAAAGTTGCAATATAATTAATGTGATTTATCCATGAAAATGTTATATTTTATCATTGTTATTTGTTATTTATCTATGAAAATGTTTATGTACACTTGCTGCCCAAGTAATGCTTCGTTTAAGATATCTACCGAGTTTTATCTTTAAATGCTTGAATTCAACTCTTGTGTTGTATTGTTGCCATTATTGGAACTAAATCATGAAAATTTGGTTAAACTTATATGCTTATACATTGAAAGTAAACTTTGATTGTTTTGAAATATGTTAAACATGAAAGAATATGTGTGAACATGGCTTATGTACACTTGTTGGTCATGTATTGTTTTGTGTCAAATATTGTCATTCTCTTATCTTTCAATACTTCAATATAGCTCGTGTGGTGTATTGACGCTAATAGTGGGATTAAATTGTGAAACTTTGTTTAAATTGACACGATATCACTCTCAAAATAGCATTTCATTTGTTTACAATACGTGAAAACCAAAAGAATATACAAGAACATGTGTTATGTACACTTGCTGCCCAAGTATTGTTTGGTTTAAGATATCTAGCTTGTTTTATCAGAAAATGCTTGAATGCAACTGTTGTGGTGTATTGTTGGCATTATTGGAACTAAATCGTGAAAATTTGGTTAAACTTGCATGCTTATACATTGAAAGTAGACTTTGATTGGTTTAAAATATGTTAAACATTAAAGAATATGCGTGAACATGACTTATGTACACTTGTTGTCTATGTATTTTGTGTCAAATATTGTCATTCTTTTACCTTTAATAAAAAAAAATACTTAAAAACTAAATAAAAAAATAAAAAAATACTTGAATATAGCTCTTCTGACGTATTGATGCTAATAGCGGGATTAAATCGTGAAACTTTGTATAAATTGACACGATATCACTCTCAAAATAGCATTTCATTTGTTTACAATAAGTGAAACCCAAAAGAATATGCAATAACACGTGTTATGTAAACTTGCTGCCCAAGTATTGTTTGGTTTAAGATATCTAACTTGTTTTTTCATAAAATGCATGAATGTAACTCTTGTGGTGTATTGTTGGCATTATTGGAACTAAATCGTGAAAATTTGGTTAAACATGCATGCTTATACATTGAAAGTAGACTTTGATTGGTTTAAAATATGTTAAACATGAAAGAATATGCGTGAATATGGCTTATGTACACTTGTTGTACGTGTATTGTTTTGTGTCAAATATTGTCATTCTTTTATCTTTAAAAACTTGAATATAGTTCGTGTGGCATATTAACGCTAATAGTGAGATTAAATTGTGAAACTTTGTATAAATTGACACGATATGACTCTCAAAATAGCATTTCGTTTGTATACAATACATGAAACCCAAAAGAATATGTAAGAACATGTGTTATGTACACTTGCTACCCAAGTATTGTTTGGTTTAAGATATCTAACTTGTTTTATCATAAAATGCTTGAATGCAAGTTTTGTGGTGTATTGTTGGCATTATTGGAACTAAATCGTGAAAATTTGGCTAAACTTGCATGCTTATACATTGAAAGTATATTTTGATTGGTTTAAATTATGTTAAACATGAAAGAATATGCGTGAACTTGGCTTATGTACACTTGTTGTTCGTGTATTGTTTTTAACCTATTTTTTTGAACTATGAAGGTTGAAGGAAACTAAAGAGTTGAAATGTCATCTTTCCTAATGGATGTTAAAGGAATGGTGGGCGATCTTGACACGAGAGAGTTGAAGTATCAACTTTTTGTATGGTGGATTAGTACTCTTGTGTTATATTTCTTAGATAATTCTTGGATATTAGAAGATTATTAAATTTATGGTATATTTTTGTTGGATTATCGCAATTAAGATTCATGCACTTGTGTTATTTTGTGATATTTTTGAACTTAAATATCTGTTAGTGTGCAATATTTGAGTATATTGGTATATTTTGATTAATTTTGTTTTAATAATTGTCCAATTTATTGGTGAATTTTTTATGTTGTGCATTTTATTTAATAGATAACACAGGTTTTATTTTATTATAAACATGACATTATGCCATTATAATGACAATAATTTTTGTCACCAAATCAATATTTTGACTACATTTTTTTTACTATTGACCATAATATTTAGTCACCATAACAAAAACTTTACCAAACAATTTGGTCACTATTTTGGTCAATAAAATTACATTTCGACTATTCAATTAATGACCAAATATTTGGTCACCATTTAATGACCACAAAACTAGTCACCTAACATTGTTCTTGGTCTCCACATTCTCTTTGGTGACGACAATTTCAGTCAATAATATATCAATTGCCCAAGCAACTTAAGGCTTTTGTTGACCAATTTTTTGGTCAGTAATTGGTAATTATTGGAAGGCCTTTGTTGACCAACAATTTGGTCAGCAATGGGCACTCATTGGTGACCACATTTTTGGTCAATGAACACCATGTCACGTGCATTGACCATTGGACATTTATTGACGCAATATTGGCGGTCACAATTTTTGGTCACCAAAAAAAGGCAATTTGGTGACCGAAACGCAGCTTTTTAGTGACCATATTGTTGACCACATTTTCAGTCACTAATTTGGTGACCGTTTTTTTTCCGGTCACCAAAGATTAGTCTTTGGTGACCAACAGTAAAAAGTGGTCACCAACTACCTTTACTGACTGACTTTGGTTGACCACTTGGTGACTACCCAATTTCGGTCACCAAATTATTTTGGTGACAACTTTGGTTTATTTGGTGACCATAACATGTCAGTCAATAAATGCCATTTTTCTTGTAGTGACATTTGAGTCACTTGATGGAAGACAGCCCGCGGAGGAAGAGATACTACCAATATATGAGAATGCAAGGACGATAATGCGTTTTTAACCAGCACTATTCTACCCCTAAGAGACAAGAATTTGTGCTGCCAACCTAACAATCTCCTTTGGATCGAAGAAGCCATATCTTGAAAGAAACATGATCTCTTTCTCCCAATATAAATCGGGCATCCCAGATATTTAAAGGGAAATTCAGCTTGTGCGAAACCAGTTACCCGAGAAACCCTCCTTCTAACCACAACCGACGAATTTAGGCTCAGAAAGAAATTACTCTTCGAAGTATTAACTTGCTGCCCCGAAATATCTTCATAATCCCCAATAACCTTGCAAACAGCAGTCAGTGATGCATGATCCCCAGAAGAGAAAATTAATATATCGTCCACATAGACCAAATATGTAACTAGAATAGCATTTCTCGATCCCCAAAATAGAGAAAAATCCTCATACTCAAGAAGACAATTCAGCCGCCAAGATAAATAGCGAGAGGGAGAGCGGATCCCCTTGACGCAAACCCGTAGTTGATGGGAAAACACCACAAGGACTGCTACTAACCATAACTGAAAACCAATAGTTGCAAACACACTGCCACACCATATCAATCCACCTTTCACCAAAGCCAAATCGTCGAAGGATACCACACAAAAACACCCACGAAACCCTATCATAGGCTTTCCTCATATCAAGTTTAAGAATCAACTTTCCTTGATGAGATTTTGTATTGATAGACTGCACAATCTCTTGGGCAAGCAAAATATTACCTGAGATCACCTGATTCTTCACGAACGCACTATGTTTAATAAAAATCAACCGTGGTAAATAGTGCCGCAGTCAAATAGAAAGTATTTTGGTGATGATTTTGTAATAACATTACACAAACTGATTGGTATGAATTCCGAGAAACTCTGAAGATTATCACATTTAGCAATCAATACAAGAGTAGTTGCCGTAACCCCCTGAGAAAGCTCCCCACCAAAGAAGAATTCTATAATTTCATCGAAAATGTCCCTTTTAATAATATTCCATGCCACTTTAAAAAAGTAACTCGAAAACCCGTCTGTCCCTGGCGCATTTGCATAATCAATATCATCCAAAGACACACGAATTTCATCCAGCATTGGATCTGCCTCAAGAACAATCCTATCCTGCACATCCAGGAGTTAGGGAATCACCCCAACTTCGAATAGTCCACCTCTGAAGAGTTCTCACACAAAAAATTTTGAAAAAATCTTCGGTAGCAATCCGAATACCACGCTCATCCCGAACCCATTCTCCATCTGGATCCAAAATAACAGTTATCCCCGCCTTGGCTTTCCTAGCCTTAACCAAAGCATGGAAAAATTTAGTGTTTTTGTCTCCACACTCGAGCCACTTTACATGAGACTTTTGTCTCCAATAGCATTCTTTGTCATGAAAGGCATGATGGAGGATCGGTTGAGCCCGACTTAATAAAATCCGTGAGGCCGCATTATCCAAGTGTTCCATATCCTTTTTCGCTTTCTGATCATTCTCCTCGGCCGCCCTCACCCAATCAAAAATATTCCCCACATTTTTTAGATTCCAGACAATTAGAGCTGTCTTCAAACCTTGTAGCTTCTTGCAAAATCATACCAAAGGTCGAGCGTGAATAGGAAGACTCCACGCCTTATTCACCACCTGTAAAAAATTATGATGCAAAGCTCATAAATTCTGAAAATAAAATAGCTTGGGGACAATGACAGACTTGGGCCTCAGAGAAAGAAGCAAAGGAGCATAATCCGATCCCGTTATGCTCAGGTCTACATCGACGAATTAAAAAGATCTGACCCACCTTCATTCACCAATACACAGTCCAATCTCTTCCAAATTCGTGGAGGACGACTCCAGTTGGTACACCAAGTATAACGAGACCCCACAAATATAGTGTCCAAAAGCTCATTTCCTTCGATAAATTGTAAAACTTCTTGAGCCTTTCTGTGATGAATCTTCCACCATTCTTCTCATCCGGAGATATAATTGCATTGAAATCACCCCATACAAGCCAGCCCATCGACCCTCAATTTAAATCTATCAATTCTCTCCACAAAACACTTCTTCTAGAGATCGTTGATAGGCCATGAACACATGAAATTAATGCAAGAGTCATCCTACTGTGACTAGAAATAGATACCAATAAGTGTTGGACTCCTTTGCCAACTATAGAGCACTCATATTCTTTGTTCTTGCAAGTAAGAAATGTTTTAAAAAACACAACATGAACCAGTATAATACTTCTTTTAGCTAGCTGTATTGTGTGTTTGAGCAAAAACAAAAAACTAGTTGTATTGTGTTAAAGAACACCCAAGATACTTAAATATGAATGTTTGCCTCGAAAGATTGATGCCATTTTGGCTTGGATATTCCTCATTGTAATAAACTTAATTAAGTCAGGACAACATAAAATGCTTAGGGAAAAAATGGTTTTAATATAAATAGACAATGAAGGAATCAGCCATTGTACTAACCATAAAGGAGTGCAAAATATCAGTAGGAATCTCGGAAGTAGTTACAATCTCCACATGTTGAACAAAAACCTTTCTGCTCTTCAACTCCTCAAATGTAAAATGTTACAAATGCATTATACTCAAAATATTTTATTGAGCAATTGAATTACGATGCGGTCTCAATAATAATTTTCCTATGATAATCTACAAATAGTATAGTATTTAGGTTTAAACAATCTCCATTTCTAATCATTTTATATCATCCACTCATTCTCAAATTTGTAATGCTAAACTTTGACTCTATCCTATATGAGATGAACTACATATGAATTTAAAAAGTGCAAACACCAAGTACTAGCATAATGTAAAAATTATAAAACTGCAGAATACCTCTAGTCGAAGAATCAGAAATGGCGAGTTGTCCAAGTCGATCAATGGCCACTTCAGTGTTCTTTCACTGAATAAGAGTTACAAGTAGGGTTATTGTGCTGGCTAGGAGAGAGAAAAAATTATTTGTCTTATAACGTGGCAAATAACAATCTACGTGGCAAAAAAGATGTTACTTTAGGAATTAAATTTAAAAGTGTTTTAGTTTAGGAATTAGTTTTAGAAATTAAGCTATTTTGGAAAAAAAAACTCCAGCAAACTGACTAAATTTAGTTGATAAAGAAATTCAAAAGGAAAGTCAATAAGTGCTTTAATTAGCTAGTCACACATAAGTTATCTTATTTCACAAATGTATTAGAGTGAATAACTTATGTTACTAAATGGTTTAAAAATTGAATTTCTAAATTAATCTATTCCTAATTAGATTTATAGATTTGAAGTTTTAATAACTCTTAATGACTAAAATCAAAACATCAATTTGTGTGTATATATATATATAATTTTCCAGTATGGTTTGTCCAATGGTGGAACTGTTTTGGACCAAACCAGCAAATTTTGCCAGCAGACGTCCAACTAAGATTACAAATGTTTTCCGAAAAATTTACATCCACAGAAGTACACATACCTATACTACTGTAATTCTTCTCAATCTTTTCATTAGCATGGATTTATGCTTGGAAATTAAAATTTTTTAAACAAAATGACAAATTTCCTCCACAGTTAATCCAACAAGGCTAAACAAAGTGGTGGAAGGTTTTCAAAACGGACTGTGTTCATCCGCAATATATTGACGCATAGTTCCAAAAGAATCCCCAAATTTTACCTCCAACAGATCCAAGAATGTGCCAATTCCTTCAGCAAAAGGCACTTACGACATCCAAATTAGCAACAATCTCCAATAAAGATGATTATATTAAAAATCTTGAAAACTTGTTAAAACAATTTAAACAGACCAAGACTGAAAAACACTGTTACTAGATATTTTCTCGGTTACAGTAACAAACAAAGATATATGACTGTAATAGTTGATAGGGAAAAAGAGTGTAACCAAACACTTAAAAAAATTGGTTATAAATACCCCCTTCCAATAGAAGGAAGGTACCGACATTTTTAGCCTCTTAGAAGTTTTCAAACTCTCTTTCTCTCTTGGAAGAAAGGCTCCTCATTCTCTCTTCTATTCTCTTCCTTCTCTCTTTTCTTCTTTTACTCTTGATCTTTTTTAAGCTTTGAAACCTTTGCAAAGATGAAGGAGTCATCTTGTGTAAGACTCTTAATCGATGAATTTGTAATCTCTTTATTCTATAGTATGTCTTTATTTCATATTTGTTTCTTTCCGATCTAAGTATCTAACTTTTAATTCATGTTCTTTAAATTTTAATGAACTGTTATTTAATTTTCAGCATCTTAATTTTATACTGATCTGCTAACAATTCAATGGCAGTCCTACTGCGACCCACATTCATTTTTGTATATAGATCTTGTAGATCTACTAACTTGCAGGATAAAATTGAACTTCAACCTGGTGCCTGTTGTTTTACCAACATAGATTTGAAGCCAATTTGAGAAAGTGAAAGGCTAAATAGACCATTGCTGAGGGTACCAGATTTCATCTAGTATGGTAACAGGTTAAAGTATGGAGCTTATACTGCAACTTAGCATATCTACATAATTTTCATCTAGAAACTCTAAAACAAAGGATTAGATCTCATGGATCCCGATGGTAATGTGCCAATCAGAGGATTTTACAACTGATTTATTAAAAAAATTATTTTTTTGTTTATTATCTGATTTTTCTTGATTTATTTTAATATGCATTCTATTTTTAAATCTTCTTCAAAAGGAGCTTCTAGCTCTTCCTCAAACTCTTCTTCTTCCAACATTTCAAACAATGTTATTTTTAAAGAAGAAGTAAACCTTGAAAACATCGAACAATCTATAGATAACTGGAAAATTCCCAAAAAACCATCATGTGAAGTTTATAAAGATAAATGGAACTTGATTTCAAATTATACTGTTAAAATAGTTGAACAAGCTATCAATCTGAATAATGACTATGAAAACATCAAATTATTGTCTAAAATGACAATTGAAAAACATAGACAAAAATATAATTATTTACATTTTGGACTAGTTCAAGCTGCTGCAAAACCTCTAAACAGAGAAGGACTAGATACTTCTTTACTGCTTTGTCTAAGAGATTGCAGATTTTTAAACTTTGAAGATTCTTTACTAGGCATGATTGAAACCAGTCTATGTGAAGGACCAACTTATTTTGATTTGTTTTCCAAACTTTACTGTTTCTTTACAAGATAGAAACATATTAGATGCTTTAACTTTGAATGTCAAAGTGGCAAACTTTAAAGCTAAAATTGGAACACTTCCAGTTACAATTTTATTTAGAGTTCAATATAAGGCTATGAATTCATCCTTCAATACAGGAGCTGTCAGTGCTTCTAAAAATGGTGAAACAGTCATGTTTCAAACAGATTTAACTAAATCAAGATTATCTATTCCCAAAAACATTAAATAGAGTCAAGTAACCTTGCCCGAAACTGGTTTTTACCATAAGCAAACCCCCCGGTACCAGTTCAGAACACAACGGTATCCAATATCAGACAATTTTCTAGTGGTAGAGTTCAAATCACTTTTGATAGGACCCAAAGCCTTAGGATTTCAGGCGGCATTAGTAACCAGAATTCTAGGAGATCATTTGAAGTTCAGTATTCTAAGCAATCGGCAAGATCTTCTACATCTTCTATTGACACTCATATCCATGGGTTAGACAATACGTATAGGATACCACAAGCTAGGTATACAGTTCAAATTGAAGCAGATTCCGCAGACCAAAGCGAAAACAATAGCCTTCCAAAGTCACCTACATATTCTACTATGACCGAAAACATAGAAGAAAAATTAGGAGAACTTAGGATGCTTAGAACAGAATTCAAAATAGACAAAGAAAGACTTAGAAAAGATTTTTATATTGAAGAAAACCAAGAAAAGAGAAAATGGTTTTTTGAATATCATAAAATAGAAGTCAGAAAAGAAATACAAGAAATGTATTACGATTTCTTAAACCAACATGAATTGCATTTAGCATTTTTTACATGGTTCGAATATTATGCAAATGACAATTGTCTAGAATATCCTTTTTCAAATGAAAAGAAGATCTGTGTTACAAAGACTTGGCAGGTCATAGATGACAGGACGGTAAGATCAGAATTACCACCGTCCAGCTCATTCACAACCTCCTACAAAGCTATAGAATTCAAGGCAATCCCATTCAAACAGAAAGAAGCCAAAGCCACAGATACAGTAAATGCAAGAGATATCCAAAGCATTTACGAACAGAACAATTATACAAATAAATACCTGCAAGCTATTGGAGAACACCTGCTTACCAAACTGATTCCAACTACTTCTATTACTAGTACCTATTCTAGTAAACATGTTTTTAAACCACATGAAATACCTCCAAGATTAGCCAACCAATTTACACAAAAACGTATAACTGAGTTAGAGAAAAGAATTGCCAAGATTGAAGAATCCTTTACAACTCCAAAATCCAAACAAAAGTCAAATGAGCCAGCATTAGTCTCAGCCTCCGTCAATCAAGCCATGTGTGCTTTGAGCAAAGGAGAAATGACGGATGAAGAACAGGTTCAACCAGAATCTCTAATACGAATGTGCGAGGCTTAGAATCCTGGACCACTTGAATCTCCACACCCTTTGGACCGTGTTGCACAATTCAACCAAAACAAGACAACAAAACACGTAAAGCGGAAACGAAATCAAGGGAAAAAAAGGTAAGATGTTAAGCCAATCAAACCCCAACGTTATTACAAATTAATTAACCTAGCTTGAATAAATCAATAGCTAACTTAATTAGTTTGGCTTGTTCCTGACTCAAGAACGGGTAGGCTAATCCTATAGCTCCTCACTAAAGGCTTCGCGGGAATTTTAAAACACAAAGTGTTTTCAACTTTTGCAATACAAAAATCTGATTTCTATTTCATCTATACAAAAAAACGTACAAAAGGCCTTCCTTAAATGAGGAGTAAATTCGGCCAAGAACGAAAAAGGAAACAAAACCCTAGAAGAAGTAAAGTACAATTTGACTTCTTAACTAACCAATCCAATTTAGGAAACTTCCAAATTGGAGTTCATAACTAACTAACTAACTTAGTTTCCTAAAAGAATTATATATCCTAAAAAGTAGGAGACCACTTTCCTAAACAAAATAGCTCACACAATTTTGTCTTTTAAGAGGCAAAACACGTTTTTGCTTTCCTAATGCATTTAGTTTCCTAAATCCATTACTTGCCATTATCATGCAAGATAATTGGGCCAAGTAATTAATAACAACCGAATTAAAATAAGCCCATAATTAATGTTTAATGGACTTAATTTATTACAAATTAAATAAACCCTAAAACTTAAACAATAGCGTGATCCATGAATGACAAAGCCCAAGCACGCCATCTTGGTCTTTAATATGATTACTCAATCTAAGATGTTAAATACCGAGTTATGATCATCATGAAAAATTTTCCAAGAGACATGAAGTTGGTTCTAGCACCATGGACATGGACACGGACTCATATTCTCATCAATCTTCAACAGCAGAAATTGCTAAACTCAAACACCGAAGCTCATATAATGATAGGCAGGTTTCAAATTGGAGGAAACCTCAAAAATTGTATTATCCTCGAGCAACATATCCATAAATGGTATTGGAAGAAAAACCCAACAATCTTCAAAACAACTATAATGCCAATAACATCTATGAGCGGAACATAGATGGACAAACAGAATACAGTATAGTGACTGTCTTTCAATAGATGACTATGGTTGCAATTGCATACAGAACAACACATGTATGCACAGACCAGTTGGCAGCCCATATGTTAG
This sequence comes from Ophiorrhiza pumila, assembly GCA_016586305.1. Classification (NCBI taxonomy): domain Eukaryota; kingdom Viridiplantae; phylum Streptophyta; class Magnoliopsida; order Gentianales; family Rubiaceae; genus Ophiorrhiza; species Ophiorrhiza pumila. The sequence goes on from BLIW01000011.1 coordinate 16,230,033, forward strand.
TTGTTGGCTTCACATGGCAATTAAAAGGATGGTGGGATAAACATCTCACTAAGGAAGAAAGACAGAGTGTTAAGCACTCAGTCAAAATTGATGACCAAGGAGAACCTATCTTGCAAGATGGTGATACTATCCCTGATGTAGTGTCAACTTTGATAGTTACTATTGCTAAAACATTCATTGGTGATCTAGGTATTTTCAAAGACCGGTCATCAGAACTACTAAACAATCTGAAGTGCAAGAACTTATCAGATTTATGATGGTACAAGGATACATTCTTTACCCAGATATATGCTAGACCTGATGGCAACCAGACATATTGGGAAGAAATGTTTCTGGATAGACTTTCAAAATTACTCCGAGATATGGTCCAGGAAGAACTCAAAAACAAGTAAAATGGAGTAGTACCATATGAACAGATTACATATGGATAGTTGACAACGCAAATCCAACAAGTTGCCTTGCGAATCTACAGGCAAGACAAGATGCTCAGGCAACTTGCAAAAGACCGAGCTCAAAGAAGAAAAGATCATGGATCTTTCTGTGAACAGTTTTGGCTTCCCAATTATAATCAAACCCATAGATTAGAACGCCATAAAAAGAAATCTAAACCTAAATATACAAAACATTTTCCCAAACGAAAAATTACATACAGACAGCCAAAACCATTGCCACAATAGTTCAATGCACAACCCAAAACATATCAACCTCCAAAACCAGCCTTACTAAACATCATTTGTCATAAATGTCACAAACCAGGGCACATAGCAAAATTCTGTCCTCTCAACAAAAAAATCCAAGCTTTAGAAATAGATGATAATATTCTAAACCTTTCAAACCTCCTTGCTGAAACAGAGGATGATGACTCAGGATAGAGCGAGGACAATCACATCAATCAAATTGAAGACGATGATGTTGCCAGTTCCACCTTCAGTGATGGCTCACACCTATAGGAACCAGGTATCAACGTCTTAACTAAAGAACAAGACATACTTCTTGAAATGATAGACAATCTGGAAGATCCAAATAAAAAAAGACATTATCTCAGCCAATTCAAGAAGGCAACCAGCAATCAATCATCTACTTCTAGATTTAGAAGTGACCACCCTGCAAACCACCATAGAGTTTTGAACACTTACAACCTTACAAATATCCTAAACAGATTTCCTTAAAAATCTCCCAAACAAATAACTATACAAGGTTTAGAAGCTGAAATTGCAAACCTCAAAATAGAAGTCAGGAAATTAAAGCTAGACAAGTGCTTGATCAACTAGTCTTACAAAACCTGACCGATCAACTAGTGCAAACAAAGGATAAGGGAAAGTCGAGTGAAGAAGAATTCGAACAATTTCTAGAACCCTTAAAATTTTCAAATGATGATATCCCCAAGATGTTGTTACCAGTTACATTCAGAAGGCATGATGTTCATATGAAACTAGTAGTACAAAATAATTTTGTACTAGAAACTGCTATATTATGAGACACAGGGGCTGATCTCAGTTGCATTGATGAAGGGATTATCCTATCAAAGTTCTTTGAAAAGACTAAAGAAGAACTTTGTTCGGCAAATGGTTCCAAACTCAATATCTCATACAAGCTTACCGATCTTGGCGTCAAATTTTCTTCAGCAACGGTAAAAGTGTCTTTTCTGTTAGCAAATAATCTTACTCATCCAGTTATTTTGGGTACAGATTTTATTATAAAGTTGATGCCTTACATGACCACATTCGAAGGAATTTTGCCACAAAATCTTGGAAAAGATGTTCTTATTCCTTTCACCAAACCTCCAGTATACGAGGAGCTAAACCCATTGGCCAGCAAAATAAAGCAGATCAATTTCTTAAAGGAAAAACTTGAATGCAAAAGAATTAATGCACAATTAAATCAATCAGTGATTCAAAACAGAATCAAGGAGTTACAACAAAAAATTGAGCAACAAGTTTGTGCTGAGGTTCTAACTGCTTTCATGAAAAGGAAACAACACACTATTTATCTTCCTTATGAAAAGGATTTTAAGGAAACAGATATTCCAACTAAAGTCAGAGCAATCTAGATGAACCAGGAGCTTCTGGAACACTGTAAAGTAGAAATCAATGATCTTCTACAAAAATAAATTGTCAGGCCAAGCCAATCTCCCTAGAGTTGTCCGGCATTTTCTGTCAACAAAAATTCAAAAATTGAAAGAGGAGTGCCCATGTTAATAATAAAATACAAGGCACTAAACAAAGCTCTTCAATGGATTAGGTATCCGATTCCCAACAAAAGAGAACTTTTGCAAAGGCTTTATGTAGCAAAGGTTTTCTCAAAATTTGACATGAAATTTGGATTTTGGCAAATTCAGATTAATTCGTCTAACAGGTATAAAACAGCTTTTACAGTTCCATTTGGGCTTTATGAATGGAACGTAATGCCTTTTGGTTTAAAAATTGCTCCATCAGAATTCCAAAGGAATATGAATAATATCTTCAATCCTTACTCAAACTTTACTATTGTTTATATTGATGATATTTTGATTTTAATAATATAGATCAACACTTCAAACATCTTAAAATCTTCTTGAATGTTGTTAAAACAAATGGTCTAGTTGTGTCAAGAAAAAAGGTTAGTTTATTCCAAACTAAGATCAGATTTCTTGGATATTACATCCATCAAGGAACAATAATTCTAATAGAGTGATCTACCTAGTTTGCGGATAGATTCCCTGATCAAATCTTAGAAAAGCGGCAGTTGCAGAGGTTTCTAGGATGTTTAAATTACATAGCTAATTTTATTCTTGAATTAGCTAATATCATCAAACCTTTACATGACATGTTAAAGAAATCACCTCCACCATGGACAAATATCCATACTGAGGCAGTAAAATGGGTAAAAACTCAAGTCAAGGCTTTGCCTTGTCTAATTTTGCCAAATCCGAGTCTTCCAAAGATTGTCGAAACAGACGCATCTGACTTGGGTTATGGTGAAATACTAAAACAAGTGCAAGGCAATAAACAAATAATTATTGCCTTCACTTCTAAACATTGGAATAGCACTCAACAGAACTATTCCACAATTAAAAAAGAAATTTAGGCTATAGTATTATGTATCTCAAAATTTCAATATGATCTACTTAACCAAAAGTTTCTTGTTCGAGTAGATTGCAAATCTGCAAAAGATGTTTTGCAAAGGGATGTGAAAAACCTTGCCTATAAATAGATCTTTGCAAGATGGCAAGCTGTTTTTTCTATTTTTGATTTTAATATTGACTATATAAAAGGGGAAACAAATTCTTTGCCTGACTTTTTGACTCATGAATTCTTGCAGGGTAGATAATGCCTTGAAAGAAGAAAGAAAAACCACATCCAATACCTAAACATATTATACAAGTCCAGAATAAACCAATTGAAGTATCACCTTGAAACAAACAGATTGAAGTATCACCTTCAAACAAACAATCTGCAGAAAAACAGCCAAAAGACTATGCTTTGAGTTCTACCCAATTTGAATTATTAAAGGCTAAAACCTCAAACTTACCCATTTCAATCCTGAACCCTAAAGTTTGGGCTGACATTGTCGAAGAGGATGAAAAGGCCCTGATGAAAAAAATCCCATTTTGAATCAATCCAACAACGGGCCTCCTCAATAGGATTTCAACTTGCGAAATCACCCCAAACACCAGTAGTGGCTATAAGCCCTTCTAATGTGGTGGTTAAAAAACCCACCATTCAAACTAATGTGGTGGTATCTAACCCCAAAAAGTTTAAACATATTTCAAATCAAACAAATGTTTTTCAGAAAACATCTTAAAACTAAGAATATCTTAAAAATCAATCTCAATCTGAGCCAGAGGTAGAAGTGGGTATGTAACCCGTTGTTTCAAAGTTTTTGTATATAGATCTTGTAGATCTGCTAACTTGCAGGATAAATTTGAACTTAAACCTGGTGCCTGTTGTTTTACCAACATGGATTCGAAGCCAATTTGAGAAAAGTGAAAGGCTAAATAGACCATTGTTGAGGGTACCAGATTTCATCTGGTATAGTAACAAATTAAAGTATGGAGCTTATATACTGCAACTTAGCATATCAAAAATAATTTTTATCCAGAAACTCTGAAACAAAGGATTAGATCTCATGGATCCCGATGGTGATGTGCCAATCGGAGGGATTTTACAACTGATTTATTAAAAGCACTCATTTCCTATTTATTATCTGATTTTTCTTGATCTATTTTAATATGTCTTCTATTTTTAAATCTTTTTCAAAAGGAGCTTCTAGCTCTTCCTCAAACTCTTCTTCTTCAAACTTTTCAAACAATGTTATTTTTAAAGAAGAAGTAAACCTTGAAAACATCGAACAATCTATAGATAACTGAAAAATTCCTAAAAAATCATCAAGTGAAGTTTATAAGGATAAATAGAACTTGATTTCAGATTATAATGTTAAAAAGTTGAACAAGCTATCAATCTGAATAATGACTATGAAAACATCAAATTATTGTCTAAAAAGACAATTGAAAAACATAGACAAAAATATAATTATTTACATTTTGGACTAGCTCAACTTGCCGCAAAACCTATAAACAGGGAAGGACTAGGCATGATTGCAGATTTTTAAACTTTGAAGATTCTTTACTAGGTATGATTGAAACCAGTCTATGTGAAGGACCAGTTTATTTTGATTGTTTTCCAAACTTTACTGTTTCGTTACAAGATAGAAACATATTAGATGCTTTAACTTTAAATGTCAAAGTTGCAAACTTTAAAGCTAAAACTGGAACACTTCTAGTTTCAATCTTATTTAGAATTCAATATAAGGCTATGAATTCAGCCTTCAATACAGGAGCTGTCAGTGCTTCAAAAAAAGGTGAAACAATTATGTTTCAAACAGATTTAACTAAATCAATATTATCTATTCATAGAAACATTAAATGGAGTCAAGTAATCTTGTCCGAAAACTTGTTTTTACCAGAAGCAAACCCTCCGGTACCAGTTTAAACACAACGGTATCAAATATCAGACAATCATATATATATATATGTATATATATATATACATGTATATATATATCACTAAAGTTGTTTGTTTGAAAGTTGAAAGTTAGCAATGTTTAATCTATTAACAGATGGGTCTCTCTAATGCGATCCCAAGTCGCTTCTATGCGATCCCAAAAAGCTGCTAGTTGATCAACATGAATATTAAATGCTCGAATCTCTCTGAAAACATTAAAAAAAGTCACATATTCTTTGATTGGATTAGTCATCGCAAACATTGAAAGTTAGCAATGTTTAATCCATTAACAGATGGGTCCAGATAGAAATATATATTATCCCCCAATTGAATTGAAAAATAGAACGTAAACATTTATGTTATTGATCATATGGAGAAAGAGAGATCCCAATAAACTTTACTTTTAATCCCATCTTTTCTTGGCTTTTATTTTGTCTCTCTCTCCAACTATATGTCTTTAAGTAATACATGATGTACCTAACTTGATCATTAATTTGAAGCTTGGCATTAGCTTCATTCTTTTTGTTTGTATAACTTCGTTGATTTTTTGTTATAATAATAATGGGTTATAATAACTGTTTAAAGTTTATCACAATCATACTTTATCACACATCTAATAATTGAACAACATATAAGCATTTTAAAAATTTTTCAGCCTAATAATTATATGTCTCACTTATACTATATAAACTCCAGCCCAAATGTGAGTGTCTGGCAACTGAATAATTAGGGTGTATGATTATTAGGTGACTTAAAATATGCTTATATGACATTCAACGATCAATAAAAATGGATGTGGCGCCCCTCCCTAATAGATGAGGTTATGTCAAATAAAAAAAAAACTATCGAGTTATGATAAAGAGTTTATAAGGATGATGGAAAAACTTTAAACTATTATAATAAATAGTGCTTTTAATCTCAAATGGTTTATCTCTAGCCACATGCATAAAATAAATAAATTAAAAGCTCAATATAAACTACAAAGAGTTCTTACTTACCACATATTAGGAATGGATTTGTGGTAATTAATTAATTCACAAGCAGGTCTACTGTAAAACCGTGGTATATATGCAACGGACATGTGTCACGTGATAAACATTTATACGTAAATTATTGATAGGTTATACGCGAATTATTTATACGGTATACATGAACTATTTACATGTTATACGTGAATTAGAATAGTGTTAGAATTCTAACATTAATTTATACTTGAATTATTTAGACGTTGTGACTACATAAAATTGTTTCTAAATTTTGCTTTCTCTCATGCTACTACAAAATCGCTAACAAAAACAAATTAATTCTAACAGAAATATAATTCCTTATCCACTTATAAATTTCTTGACCGACTTAATTATTTTGTTTAGGAAATTATAAAAAAAGTCCTACTTAGGAAAAAGTTTAATTTAGTCTAAAAACTAAATTTTGTTTTAATTAATTACCTCCGTTTCTTTGAAAGTCTAAGAGGGCTTCAAGTTTTGGAACTCTTTTTTTTTCTATTTTTCCTTGTGAAGTTGTATATATAGGGTTGGAAACATGTCTATTGTTGGTGATTCTAATAAAGTTAAAGCTGCATATCCTAGCAAACTTACTCATTATGTTACCATTACATTCATTCTTGCTGCTACAATGAGAGGTTTAATAATTGGTTATGATATTGGTAGTTAGGTACAATTCAATTTTATGGTAGTGATAAATATTTGTTTTTATCTTTTTATTCTTTTTTAGCTAAAGTGTGAATTTTTTTTATGATTTTTTTTAATCATGTATGAATGTATGTGTGAATGCTGTGTATGTAGGTATAGTGACATCTATGGATTCATTCTTGAAAAAGGTTTTGCCTAATTCTACAAACTCGTCAGAGGTTCGATTGGTGTTCATGTCATATTTCTATTGGTGTGAGCTTCAATCAACAGTTTATGCCTCAATGATGACTAAATATACAAGAAAGTATTCAATGCATTTTAGAAGTTTGGTGGTTCTTTTAGGGACTTTGCCCAGTGGCATTGCTAAGGATGCGGATAGGGAGATATAGGCATTGGGCCGTATTTTTCTTGGGTTTAGTATTGGATCTGTCAATCACGTAAGTTAGTTATAGAATGGCCCTTTAATTTCTTTATCTTTCTTTCTTTGTTTGTCCAATTTTTTTTAGATTAAAATTAGTTCATCATTCCCGAGAAAGTGTGACTTTTGAAGATGATCTTTTTTACATTCATTTACCAAGGCTTGCAGGTGTTAAAAATGGGCTTGAAAATATAATAAAATTGAGGACTTCCTTGCCTTACAACATAATTTCTTATTATTTTGATGATTTTATAGTCTGTACCATAGTAACTGTCAGAGATGGTTCCCTACAAGTATAGAGGTTCATTAAATATTGAATTTCAATTATGCATCACGATTGGTATTCTTGTGGCTAATGTGTTGAATTACTTTTTTGAAAAACTTTCTAGTGGTTGGCGATGGCATTTAAGTTTGGGGGGTGCTAAGGTGCTTACGCTAATCCTTACTGGTGGATCACTCTTCTTTCTTGAGACACCAAGCTCAATGATTCAACTCAAAAATCAAAATACAGCCCGAGAAAACCTAATTAAAATATGGGGCGTTCAAAATATCGATGAGGAATTCAATGCTTTGATTGCAGCTGGTGAAACCTTTAGGAGAGCGCAACATAAACAACTAACTTTCTTTCAAAAAAATGTGTAGGCCACACCTTACAATGGCCATAGCAATTCAAATTTTCCAACAATTTACTGGGTAATGTAATTATTTTTTATTTACCTGTTCCTTTCTGAACCATTGGATTTGGAAACAATGCAACCCTTGTGTCTACCATTGCTATTAGTATTCTAAATGTTGTTGCAACTACTACTTCCATCTATGGAGCTGATAGATGGGGTAGAAGAAACCTCTTCTCTGGAGGTGGCATACAAATGTCCATCTCTCAGGTACTAATTCTACTTGACAAATTAAAAGAAAGTGACTAATTAAACTTTGTTTACTGTGGTACAAAAGGGTTAATTTTGACTTGGGATTTTTCTTATTTTTGTAGATTGTTGTTGCAATTTGCATAGGCCTCAAACCTTGTATCATTGCAAATCCTTGTAACCTACAAAAGTGGTATGCAATTGTGGTTGTGCTATTCATTTGCGTATATGTTTCTGGATTTGCATGATCTTGAGTCCTCCGGATGGTTGGTACCCAGTAAAAATGTTCCTTTAGAATTTAGGTGTTATACTCAAAGTATTAACGTGACCCTGAACTTGCTTTTCAACTCTATCATGACCATAATGGTCTTTAATATGTATTGCCACTTGAAGTTTTGGTGGTTCATCTTACTAGGGTCCTTTCTTGCTGTGATGATCTTCTTTATATACATTTTCTTGCCTAAAACTAAGAGTATCCCAATTGAAGAGATGTTTATTTTTTTAAAATAGCATTGGTATTGGTCTAGGCTCGTGATCCAGATAGAGATATTGAAATGGGCATAGGAGCATTGCCTCTTGATCAAGTATAACGATGCATATGAATTCTTATGGTGGAAGGATGTACAAGCTAAGTTATATATTTTTAACCAATTAGGAAGAAACCGTGAAATTATAAATTCTATTAAGTATTGATTGATAGTGATACACGACCTATTTTGTGGTTTTTAAAATACATACACTTGACTTATTCGAATCAGAAAATCTTTATATATTTAGAAATTGCTCATTCGGCAGTAATTTTACGTAACAACCTCAACTTGATAGACTTCCAGTGTAGAGACCGGGCACATCTTTCAGACACTTACATGACTTAACACAAGTCACATTAATGGCATAGGGTTTAGGAAAAATAGAAATTTCCCAAAATAATCACAATTAAAGTTATCCAATAATCGCCAATAAAGAGTTGTTAATACCCACAAATTAGCTTTCTGAACAACAACATTTGAAGAGTCTATCACTTTGTAGAGTTCACCCCATATTCTTTTATTTTGGCATTTCTCATACATTGTATGTCGTCATACAAGCTCTCGAAATCCATCTTCATTTTCTTCCACATGAGTGCCTTTGGGAACCATTGCCTTCTTCATTAATGACTCGTAATCTGATGCCATTAGTTTTGGTCACTTCATCGATCCTTTTATGTCTGAATGTATTAGCAGAAAGCTCCGTGTCCAAAACATCAAAGAACACTAGCTTGTTTCTGGTAATCACTTAAAAGTCAATCACAACTTCCTGTCCTTAAAAATAATATTATAATTACTCGAAAGCCAACACTGCAGCTCCTCCAAAAAAAATCTAAGCTCTTTTTGATTGACAACCCTAATCTTCCATATGGTCAACATCTCTATTGGACTGATTCTGACCAAATCACTAGAATTCGATCGATGATCAATGATGTTGACATGTTGTAGTTAACGGTACGCAGTCACTGATTAATATTTGACCATTGGACATCGTGTTTGAAAAAAAAAATGTCAAAATTCACTTTTTTCCTAATTTGAGAAAGTTGAAAAATTTTGGTCTGTGCATTACACATAAAAAATAAGTTGTTTTATTTTGAGATGAGAATTGACAAAAAAAACCTATCCAAATTGACCTTTTCTTCCCCATCATTCTCATTATTTAGAAATGTTTTCTAAAATACAAATAACCCTAATACTTGAGCTAGTATAGACTTGAAAATTTTTTTAGAAAACACCGTTTTTTTAGTTTTTTCCCAAGTGTAGGATTTTTTAGAATTTTAATTGTAACCGTTGAATTAGATTAATATCATCCACTGAATTGAGACTTTAACTAATATAAATAGAAGGTTTAGGCATCCTTGTACCCATGAAGAATTAAAGTATTAGAAAACATTATTCAATAAAATATAATGTTGAATGAGGTTTAGGCATTCAACATATAATGTTTAGGCATTCAACATAGAATTAAAGTATAAGAATTAAAGAATTAAAGGTTTAGGCATCTTTGTTGAATGAGGGGAGGGATAAAATATAATGTTGAATCATGAAAAAGCGAAACGAATCCAAATTAATATAAAAACAAAAATTATTCAAGTTTTGTTTAGTTACCACATGTTTTTAGTAATATAACAAAACCATGCAACATATCATGCTTTAAGTATCAAGCCAATCATATTCACAATTAAAACCACCAATCCCCTAATTAAACTTTGTTTACTGTGGTACAAAAGGGTTAATTCTGACTTGGGATTTTTCTTATTTTTGTAGATTGTTGTTGCAATTTGCATGGGCCTCAAACCTTGTATCATTGCAAATCCTTGTAACCTACAAAAGTTGTATGCAATTGTGGTTATGCTATTTATTTGCGTATATGTTTCTGGATTTGCATGGTATTGGGGTCCCCTTAGATGGTTGGTACCCAGTGAAAATTTTCCTTTAGAAATTAGGTGTTATGCTCAAAGTATTAATGTGACCCTGAACTTGCTTTTCATCTCTATCATCAACATAATGCTCTTTAATATGCATTGGCACTTGATGTTTTGGTGGTTCATCTTACTGGGGTCCTTTGTTGCTGTGATGACCTTCTTCATATACATTTTCTTACCTAAAACTAAGAGTATCCCAATTGAAGAGATGTCTATTGTTTGAAAATAGCATTGGTATTGGTCTAGGCTTGTTAAAGATAGCTATTATCCAGATGAGATCTTGAAATGAGTATAGGAGCATTCACACTTGATCAAGTATAACGATGCATTCACACTTCAAATGCATCGTTTTCCCAAGTGTAGGATTTTTTAGAATTTTAATTGTAACTGTTGAATTAGATTAATATCCTCCACTGAATTGAGAGACTAACTAATATAAATAGAAGGTTTAGGCATCCTTGTACCCATGAAATGTTAAAGTATTAGAAAACATTCTTTGAAAATATTAATAGAAAACTATGACTTTCTTTCCAAAATAATTATTTTTATTAATAAAAAAGGTATCCTTTGTTGAATGAGAAGAGAGAGAAAGTATAATGTTCCTGAAAAAGTAAAACAAAACCAAATTAATATAAAAACAAAAAAATTTCAAGTTTTTTTTAGTTACCATATGTTATTAGTAATATAACAAAACCATGCAACATATCCTACTTTAAGTATCAAGCAAACCACATTCACAATTAAAACCACCAATCCCCTATAGTAGTGTGAATAAAATACTCCCGAACCTGTACTCAGCATCCTATTGAATAACTCCAAATGTAATTTAGATGTAATTGATGCTTTACTTTCTGACTACTTTAAATTGTTGGTCTTTTTATCCAATCAATAGCTGAACTTTGGAATTTTGATCCATTTTGAGTGTTGGCTATTTTGTATTACACTAACAATTAAGGTTCACACAAGAGATAGACATGAAGTACTCCACCTTTTCCTATCTACTGCTTTGTTAAATATTGTTGTTCTTGCAGGATACTCATATACATAAGAGATTTTTTTATTTTTTGAAAACATCCTAAATATATTTTATCATGAATCTACTCTTAATCTTATTATAACTTGTTATAGATTAAATTGTTTAACTAACACTTCACTATATGGGTTTATGATATTAGAAAACTTTAATAAGTATTCATGGAGATGGGCTTTGTCCAAGTTGAGCACTCTTTAGGGGGTAAAGGTTAAAATTTGAGTAAAGACTTGGCATGGTTTGACTTGTGTATTTCCTTAGGATAGCCGCCTTAGTACCACATTCTCATGGCCAAAATATATATCTAAGGCCTAAGTTGTAAGCATTAAGGGCAACAACTAGCACACATGCACCAAAATCTAGGATCCTAGTATGCTCAAGACCACCACCAAGGCACATAGCCAAAGTCTTGGCTTAGAAGCAAGCACTAACACATCACACTTGCACAACCCTTAGGACTAACCCTTAATCATAGTGAATATGTAGATTTCTACCCTAGGCACACACAACTTGCACTTAGGAAACGAATAATACTTAGAACCTAAATTAGGACACATCAAGTACACACAACACAGAAAACAAGAACACATACGCACACATAGGCATGTTCTGCCGTGGAATTCTTGCCACGGTAGAAATAGCCTTCAAATTGCGCATTTCTTTATTTTCCTCAACTTTCACTCTCTCTCTCCTCATTTCATGTACATTCCATGGAAAAGATACACTAGAATCCTTTCATTTTCTTCCTGAACTTCATGTCTTCACTCTCATAAGTTAGTTTGTTGTGGCATTCATGCCACGACTATAATGCACTAGAATCATCTTCCACACACTTCACTCAAGGATTTCACTTAGTTATATAGGTTTTTATGCACACTTCTGTCATGGCATACACTACATACACACACACACACATCACACATAAAGCACAATATACACATACAAGGCCACTTCTGTTGTGGCAAAAGCCACAAAAAAATGGCCTAAAAACTTCATTTCTTGCACACACACACACACTCTTAGTTTAGGGTTTTTATGTAGAAATACACTATATTTGCACCTTGAACTCCTTGTTTTGTTTAAATTTTGTGTGTGTAAGGTGTGAGAACAAGCAGAACCCATCTCTCTATCCTTAGGTACTTAGAATCTCTTTAAGGAACCTATCTCAAGTATTTACCTCTCAGACCTTAAGAAAAACTTTGGAACCAACCTTTAGAATTTAGAACACAATATATGCTAGACTTAGAACACAACAAGGCCATTGTAGGCAAACCTCACACAATCGCCCAAAACCATTAAACCCTTAAACCATGACCATTTCTGTCATGGCATGAATGTCGCGACGTAAATAAACTAAAACCTCAGCTTTCATCCCAAACGTCCTAAATTAATAAATGCCACGAAAATAATGTGAGTGATTCTCACTTTGTTATACTTTTTGCCTTAGTTTAGCTTATTTTGTCTTTCACCTCAAACCAAAACACATAGTTTTGGAACCACCTTCTAACCTTCCCAACATGGACCATAGGGTATGGTTCACACCCAACATGAACTCACGTAAACTATAGACTTCATAGTTTACCACACCTAGTCTAGAATCCTTAGGCTTGGCTAGTCTCACTAGTTAACACTAGTTTGGCCAAAATAGGACTAGTTAACCTTGATTAGCCCTAGTTTGGTTAAATTTACAATAGTTGACCTAATTTGACTATTTAACCCTAGCTAACCCTAGTGATGGGGAACAAATATGTGTAATAAATTGTGATCGTGGTTGCTATTTACCCCTAATCAAAAATCAAGTTAAACAACCGTGAAGGTGATAGTATAGAAAGTTCGTTCCCATGAGTAAAGGACTGTGTTGAAACTTTAAGAAAATATTTTTGGCTTTTATGTTTATCAAACTGAAAATAATAAGCAAATAACAAGTAACTAAAACAAGACGGTGATTCAATTAAAAACTCAAGTTAAGCAAGTGTACTCCAGAGATTATATTTTAGGGTTACATAAAAAACACATACATGCATCCTATCTATGGTCATGCAAAATAAGGATAAATAACATAACTCACACCCCCTATTAGGCTAAAGGTAAGGAATGACTTAAGCACTCACCTACTTAGATATTAACTAATTCAATAAACCCTCCTATATGGGGAAAGGCAAAGTTTACTTCCTTAATTAATCCGGAATCTAGTGCAACTAACCAACTCAACCAAACCCTCAAGTTCAACCGCTCTATTAGGCTAAGGCAACGTCCGAACCAGTCATGCTAATGCTAAACTAATCCCCATAACTCCTCCTATTAGACTAAAGGTAAGATTTAAGGAAGAATTAATCTAACAAATTCACAACCAACCCACAATAGATCCCAAACAACCCACTCTAATCCTCCTATCAGGCTAAAGGTAAGATTAAAGCAAGTAGTCTCTAAGTAATTTACTGCACTTTAAGAAAATATTCATCATACATAATACTCGCGACATATCATGCATAATTATGAAGAACACAGCAAAACTTATTCTACTAAGACCATAAGATAGAACATAGCATGTAAATTAAGCAAAAAAACCCTTATTTGTAATCCCGGAGCACAATAGATTTAGCGGAGCATGGCTAAATCAAACATCATCATATTAATGTTAATTAAGCACAATATTGACAACATAAATTAAAAAGAAAGATAACACCTTGAATAGAGAATTCTTGGAAGAAATCTTTGTCTCTAAATTAATGAAATCAATACTCAACGCTGTTCCCAATCTGTACAGCTTCAATTTTCTATAAATAGCTAAAAGAATGAAACCCTAGCTATTACAAAGAAGAAAAACCCTTGCTTAATCTTTCTCAAAGTTGTCACACCTTTAAAAGCTGTAACCCTAGCCCTATTTATAGTTATTCTATGAAAATATTCGCACATAAGTCCTTCATGAATGCCTTGTCGAAAAAGAAAACTCAAAGTGGGCCAAAATCCTAAATTTCCAAAAATTAGGCCGTAAACCTGCGTATTTCCCGACGTCTCGACGTCCATGATCACGCGTCAAAACGTCAATGCACGTCGTGATGTCCAGGGTCTGACATCGCGACATCGCGGCACTTTGCAACGTGGAAGGGGTCCCGACTTCGCGACGTCGCTCTCTGGAAATTTCTTAAAATTCCTCCAAAAATCGCATTTTTGACGTCGCGACTTGGAGGGTCTACACCGCGACATGCACCCACGTCGCGACGTGAAAGGTACTGACGTCGCGACGTGGAGATTACACTTCAATGATTTCGCGATCTTTCTTCTATTTTTCCTCCACTTTGCATCCGATTTGACTCCCGTATGATTTCCCTCATCCAAGAACACACCATGGTCAACAAACCTACAATTAAAACACTGAAACGAATAAAAAAGAACAAGAACGACCAAAAAATTAAGTATAAACCTTACATAAACGGCGAATAAATTCGCCTCATCAATTTCCCCCACACTTAACCTTTGTTCGTCCCCGAACAAACTAAATCACAAAATAACAAACCTAAACAAAAGTCTAAAACAAAAACCCTAACAAAATTCTAACACATAACAACAAAACGCATCCAACTTCATCAATTCGATCTAAGGATAAATGTCATATAAATGCCTCATACTCTCAAGTATTCAAATGTCAAGTACACATAATATACGTCCCCAAAAGTTTTCAATGCACATTAATGTACTCATTTAGACACGTTGAGCCAACCATGTGTGTGTGTGCGATAGGTTCCACCTCAGTTCATAACTCATCTACAATCACGCCATAAATCAGGGTTCCAACAACTAAGTTTTCGTCTCAACTTTTCCTCACTAACATATTAACAATCCATTATTAAGTTCATATAAATGAGGATTCGCTCGGCAAACCTTTAGGTTCATAAATAAAACACTCGTTCCTCCAGACTGTCACACTTAATTAGGGTATTTCATTAGAAATCCCGTGACATCCACCTGGAATACTATCTCATCTTTGGGTTTTAGACCCATTCCCACTCATGCAAGTTCTCCATTAACTATTCGTTTAAGAGCAGTCTCACAGTGGAGTGGCAATATGAAGCCAGAGTCTTACGGCTTCTATTCTCCGTTACCATCTATTTGAGTTCTCTTAGGGTTATTATTAAAAGCAATCTCATAGAGAGATGATAGTATGAGCAAAACAAGCTTAAAAATGCAAAAGCATTAAGTGCAAACAATTATGCAAGCAAATTTATTAAAGAACACAATTTAAGCGAGTTATATAAGTTTCAACTAAACAAAGCGTTAAAAACACTCCAACCTACTTAATGATTACAAATTCGTCAATTCCCTCAGTAGTTCCCCTAAGTGCATAAAAATGGTCGACTCAAAATGCTAAACTTTCCATCAAAGACCCGACTCCCTCTAGATAGAATATTATTTTCCTATCCCACATCGAATCTTTCGATAAAATCCAATCATTGGCAACATAACATGTATCACAACAAGATCAAAACTTCAAAAATTGGATACTACACGAAAAATTCCTAAAACCATGGTGTAATTATGCAAAAAGTTATCATTACCGACTTACTTATTTACGAGCTAAGGTTAACTCAAGGAATAACTAATACGAATGTGACATAATTAAAAATTTAAATTAAATCCTAATTCTATTAACTTAATTGTCTTAATTTGATGCAAAATAACAAGAAAAACATCAAAATGAAAACAACAAAAGAAAAGAAAAATAACATCCAAATAACAACTAAATAACATCAAAATAAAAGAAACAGAACAAATAGAAAAACAAAAGAGCATAACTCCCCCCCACACTTAAAATCCACATTGTCCTCAATGTGGGCAAGGAGAAACACCACCTAATCTTGCTGCATGTCGTTACGTGAAGGAGGTTGCGAACTAGTTCCCTCGCATCTGGAAATCTGCCACTGCCTGCTCATCTGACAGACCATATCAGAAATCTGCGATTAGATAAGTTGGCATACGCCATCTCCATCTAGTCAAACCACTCATCAAAATGCGTCGCCTGCTGCGCCATCATAGCCTCCATGTCATCCATGCGTGTATGGAGGCCAGCAATGTTCATTACACGGCTAGGTGGGGGTGGAGGAATGGGCTCCTCGTCCTGCTGCTGCTACTCCTGGCCCTGCTCCTGCTCTTGCTCTTGCTCTTGCTGTGGCTGTGGCACTAGAGTTTGTCCTGGCCTCTCATACGAACTAATCCGATATCCATTATACTGGAAAGTGCACTCCACAAAGCTCATTTGTGCCCAAAGCTGGCACCCCAGCAGCGTAGCAAATGGCTGTGATCACAGACGGATAATACAGTCCTGTACGTTGGAAGCGACATGCCTTGCGGATCTCAATGTCCATTATCTCCCCAACATCTATTGAGAGGCCTGTCTGAATTGCGTAATTCAGAACAGCATTGTCGTCGTCACATGTTTCCTGATGGACGCTGAGGATGAGCTTGCCGATGATGAAATAATGCCAAGCTTTGGTGATCTTGGTCATTTGAGCTAACTTGAGCTCAGATATGCGGTGCATCCGTTTGACTTGAGCAAGAGGTTGAGCTGTGATAGTGGACAAAATTTGTTGACGTGGCGGTTCATGATCATAGATGGTGCGGTATGCACTGGCCTCGATGTCGCTCAATCCGTAGTACTCGTTGAACTTTGTGCGACTGACGGGCACATTTACTCCTCGCATGCGCAAAATACCCTGCTGTGCATAGGGGTAGTTTGCGTAGAACTCCCGCACCAAAGTAGCGTTGCCGCCTACCGATTGACGCAAAATTGTTGCCATCGACGATTCCTGATTTGAGTCGCAATCGGTGCGGCTGTGACTTGGATACCGCGCTCCTCTACCATGGCCTTCAGTGCCAAATGCTGATTATGGAATTGCTCCGCCTCCAAGCACATAAACCTGAAGTTATCGAACCACGCCGGATTGGGCTGTGGCGGTGGTGGAGGAGGTGGTGGTGGCGGTGGTGTACCACCAGCGGTAGAGCTACGTGTCCTCTTGGGTGCCATATCTGTCAATACAAGAATATTAAATACAAACCATAAACTAATTGACAAGATAATATGCAACACAATTCGTACACTTAAATAACACCATTGCTAAATAACATGTCCCCCCACACTTAAGTCAAAACACAACCTCAACACTATGCAAATGCTAATACCACAATAATGCAAGAACAACAACAAACTAATCACAAAACACCTAATCTCTAAATGACAACACATTAAACAAAAACAATTCATCTCTTTAATGTTTATAAGGTCAAGCTCACATTCTTTGCAACTTTAAAGCAATCAAGAGTTTGTGTGAAGTCAAAAGTATACCATAGAATCATTATAACAAACACATGACATTCATGTGATGTTCAAGCATAAGAAGGTGTGTAAAATTCAAAAGAAAAACTCATTGAAGCATTTTAACAAACACCTATTATGCATTAATATTATGATCTTATGAAACCAACTATCCAAAACAATCACCCAACAAAACCACAACAACGATTAATAACATTGTAACAACGTGATTAAAATGTACCAGTCTAACATGATTACCCAACACGAATGTGTGCAACCATATAATAGTGAGCCAAATGTGTGCTAAACTGTGTCTAAAAAATTGGCCCAAAACTTCAACAAACCAATTCTTGCTTCAATTCATCACCAAAATTACCACAATACACAAGCACAGACTAATGTAACATGATTTCTATCATGAATAGATTATGATTTCATAAGCCGAATCACAAAAATCACAATTGTTCCAAAAACCGTGACTAAATTATTCCAAAAATCGAAAAATTTAATCCCAGAACCCATTCATCATCACAATTCACTCAATAGTGTAAATAGAACATGTCGAGCACGATTAAACACAAAATTGCTACAAAATTAAGAGAAAAATTTCGAAATTTACCTCTTGAAGACCAAAAATCAAAATGCAAAGTTTGTGTGTTTTGTGATAAAGTAGAGCCCTCTACACCTTCCCAACGTCTCCTAGAATGGATTGGAACCACCAAACTCTAACGAATTTCACTAGAAATTCGAATTTTTGAATTTGTAGGTTTTGAGAAAATTTTCAAAATTTTGAGAAATTTGGTGTTTTGATCGGTCAATTTGTGTGGTTTCGATGTTAATGTGCTCCTAACTCAACCTATAATACTAATGTGGAGTGAATTTTCCGAAAACAGGAGAGAAGAGAAGATTCGTTAGAGAGAATTTTGAGGTTTTGTATATATTCGGTGAAGAACAGGTTCTGTTCTTCAGTTTAAAACTAAAATTTTGCCCGACGTCGAGACGTGGAGAACTTGGACGTCGCGACGTGGGTGAATCCTAGGGTTTTTATGAAACGTACCTGGACGTCGCGACGTGCGATCGTGCACGTCGCGACGTTGGAGAATTTTTCCACGTTTTTGCACATTAGAACCTCCAAATCTCTCTTAATCCATTCTCCTATCTACAAAACAAAACATTTGCACAAAAAGACTATTAGTTAATGGAATTTTATTTTTAGCCTAACTTCTAAATAAACTGAAATGAAACTTAAAAATATAAAATATAAACTTGGGTTGCCTCCCAAGAAGCGCTTTATTTATCGTCGAAAGCTCGACGCCTGTTGCTTATTCTTCCTTCGGTGACTCTTCAAGAGTCACCTTTTCAAATTTTTTGGAAAACCTTTTTGCCTTGAGGAAAATAAATCTTCAACCTATGCCCATTGACGATAAAAGAATTTCATATCTTCTCATTTAGAAGCTCCACTATGCCATAGGGAAAAACTTTCTTCACCCTATATGGACCGTATCATCTTGGCTTAAACTTTCCTGGAAAAAGTCTCAACTTAGAATTATAAAGGAGAACCAACTGGCAGGGCTCGAACTTGTTATGTAGGATGCGTTTATCATGCCATTTCTTAATTCTCTTTTTATAGAGAGATGCATTTTGGTAAGCATCAAATCGAAACTCATTCAAATCATTAACATCTAACGACCCTTTCTCAGCTACCTTCCCATAATCCATTATCAGCCCCTTAACGATGGGATCCTCTTTCTCTTCTTCCACTATTGAATTTGGGTTTTGCCATGGTTCATCCTTCTCCAGATTATTGTGGCCTTCTTCTTAAACCCTGTTTGAACTACAGGAATCCACCAAAAGCTTTGCATCCATGGTCTCAATGGAATCATTAGTAATTTCAAAGATGGATAAATCAATGAAAACACATTCAACCATATTTTGCAACTCTAATGCTATGTTCTCATCAACTTTAAGCAACTCAGAATTAGATATATGCATTAAAGAATCATTAGCATTATTACGACATGTGTTCATGGGATTGCATGTGATAACTGGAGATTCAACCACATTCATGAAAAAACAAGTATTACTCTCCCTCGGATGTTTCATAGTGTGATTAACATTAAATGTTACCTCTTCGCCATTGACACGAAAGGTGATTGTCTTACTGCGTACGCCAATTAAAGCATCTCTAGTTGCCAAGAATGGTCTTCCAAATATGAGAGGAACCTCTTCATCCTCCTCCATGTCCAAGATAATAAAGTCCACCGGAATTATGAACTTATCAACTGCTACCAAAACATCCTCGATAATACCATAGGAGTGATGATGGATCTATCAGCTAACTGAAGAGTTATAGCCACCAGTTTGATTTGCTCACCCATTCCCACACTGACAGCAATG
Organism: Ophiorrhiza pumila; assembly: GCA_016586305.1. Classification (NCBI taxonomy): domain Eukaryota; kingdom Viridiplantae; phylum Streptophyta; class Magnoliopsida; order Gentianales; family Rubiaceae; genus Ophiorrhiza; species Ophiorrhiza pumila. Next base: position 16,250,134 of record BLIW01000011.1, read on the forward strand.
GAATAAGGCATCAAGTTAATACCAGCTCCCAAATCACATAATACCTTAGCAAAATATCTTGAACCAATTCCACATGGAATTGTGCAGCTTCCTGGATCTTTAAGCTTAGGGGGAAGATTTTTCTTCATTAAGCATTGCCCAACCTCATCCAATTGGATCACCTCCTCACACTGCAATATCTGCTCATTGTTTGAAATAAGATCTTTCAAGAATTTTGTATAAGTAGGTACCGTCTTCACCAAATCCAACAAGGGAATTTCCACATGGAGCTGCTTAATCATCTCAGCAAATTTGCTAAACAAAATCTTCTTCTTTGATGGCTGAATCCTTTGAGGGAAGGGTGGTGGTGGAGCACATTCTGGAAAATTGAAGGCACTTGGAGGATTTTTCTTTCTCCCTTTACTTGCACTACCTTCCTTGTGTTCGGTTTGCTTTGGTGCATCTTTCGTCTCAATTTGATCCTTAACAACATCTTGATCATCCTTTGGAGAGCCTTTTTTATTAATAATTGGAGATTGCAATTCCTTACCACTCCGAAGTGTAACGACATTGCATTGCTCTTTTCCTAGGGAAAGTGTCACTCGGCAAAGTTCCCGCAGGTCTATTATGCACTTCATTTGCTAGTTGGCCAATTTGAGTCTCAATATTCTTAATGAGTGTTTTATGTTCCCTGAACATTCCTCCAAAAATCTCCAGTGTTTTGTCAGTACGGTCTTGTCGCTGTTGGCATTCTCCAAAAAGCTTTTCCATCTTGGCCCCCAACACAATTATAACATCATCTATTGTTGCTTGTGAAGTACCACTCTGTGTGTTTTATTGGTTTCCAAAGCCAGGTGGATAAGTTGGTCTTCATGAATTATACTGTGGGCGATTTTGTCCTCCTTGAGACCACTGATTTTCAGCGGATGGTTTCCATTGATTTGAATTAGTATTCTGGTTGTAATTGACATACTAGACTGACTTGAGGGCATTCATCCATATGATGCGCTCCTTGGCATAATCCACAAGATGGCGTGACTTTGTTTGTCAAGGATGCATGTATACTAGCAAGTTGGCTCTGCATGGCTGTCATTTGTGCTTCCAAGTTGGCTGTTTTATCCAACTCTAACATTCCAATTTGCCGTCTCCCATGGGTACTTCTTGTAGTGGGCAACATCAGCTCATTATTTACTATACGCTCAAAAATCTCTTCAACTTCTTCTGGTGATTTATCACGCAAATTTCCTCCAGCTGAAAGATTTACCAAATGCATAGTATCAAAATTGAGTCCATTTCAAAAGAAATTTAGCTCTCTTCCCGGCTCCAACCCACTGTTTGGGCATTTATTAAAAAGTTCACGGAATCTATCCCAAGCTTCTGTGAATAACTCATTGTCACCTTGACGAAACTGCATGAAATCCATCCGAATCTTGTCCATTCGGGATGGAGGAAGTATTTAGTCATGAACCTCTTCGCAACTTCATCAAAAGTTTTAATTCGTGCCCCATTAATAGAGTTATACCATCTCTCAGCTGCTCCTTGAAGAGAAAAAGGAAACAACATTCTCTTTAAAATATCATGTGGGATATGTGGAAGATTGCTCGTGTTACACACTTTAAGGAATGTCCTTAAACGTGCATGTGGATCCTCAGTACTCAATCCATGGAAAACCTGGCCATTTTGAATCAAATTTATGAAAGCCGGCGGGATTTGAAAGTGCTCTCCAGTGTTAATAAAAGGTGAATCCAAGTTATCCATTCGAGGCTCATAATGATCACCATACCGACACCGCGATACCAGTAGTTGTGCTTGTGGAATTCCCAGAGGTACCCCCGCTGGAGGTACAACCACATTGGGCTGATTACCGTGTGCAACCATTGCTTCAAATTCCAATTTCCTTTTAACACGCAAAGTCCGTGCAAGTTCAGGGTCGTATGAAAATTCCGCTAGACCAAGAGATCTTGTCCTGGGCATGCAAAGAAAAGAATAGCAACGGTACTAAAAGGATGTAAGAAAATTAAGATTAAAATTAACAAAAAAATAAAATAAAATTTCAACACGACTGCTTTCCCCGTCAACGGCGCCAAAATTTGATGGGGAGCAAATATGTGTAATAAATTGTGATCGTGGTTGTTATTTACCCCTAATCAAAAATCAAGCTAAACAACCCCGTGAAGGTGATAGTATAACAAGTTCATTCCCACGAGGAAAGGACTGTGTTGAAACTTTAATAAAATATTTTTGGCTTTTATGTTTATCAAACTGAAAATAATAAGCAAATAACAAGTAACTAAAACAAGACGGTCATTTAATTAAAAACTCAAGTTAAGCAAGTGTACTCCCGAGATTATATTTTAGGGTTACATAAAAAACACATACATGCATCCTATCTATGGTCATGCAAAATAAGGGTAAATAACATAACTCACACCCCCCTATTAGGCTAAAGGTAAGGAATGACTTAAGCACTCACCTACTTAGATATTAACTAATTCAATAAACCCTCCTATATGGCGAAAGGCAAAGTTTACTTCCTTAATTAATCCGGAATCTAGTGCAACTAACCAACTCAACCAAACCCTCAAGTTCAACCGCTCCCTTAGGCTAAGGCAACGTCCGAACCAGTCACGCTAATGCTAAACTAATCCCCATAACTCCTCCTATTAGACTAAAGTTAAGAATTAAGGAAAAATTAATCTAACATATTCACAACCAACCCACAATAGATCCTAAACAACCCACTATAATCCTCCTATCAGGCTAAAGGTAAGAATAAAGCAAGTAATCTCTAAGTAATTTACCGCACTTTAAGAAAATATTAATCATACATAATACTTGCGACATATCATGCATAATTATGAAGAACACAGCAAAACTTATTCTACTAAGACCATAAGATAGAACATAGCATGTAAATTAAGTACAAAAACACTTATTCATAATCCCGGGAGCACAATAGATTTAGCTGAGCATGGCTAAATCAAACATCATCATATTAATGTTAATTAAGCAAAATATTGACAACATAAATTAAAAAGAAAGATAACACCTTGAATAGAGAATCCTTGGAAGAAATCTTTGTCTCTAAATTAATGAAATCAATATTCAACGATGTTCCCAATCCGTACAGCTTCAATTCTCCGTAAATAGCCAAAAGAATGAAACCCTAGCTATTACAAAGAAGAAAAACCCTTGCTTAATCTTTCTCAAAGTTGTCACGCCTTTAAAAGCTGTAACCCTAGCCCTATTTATAGTTATTCTACAAAAATATTCGTACATAAGTCCTTCATGAATGCCTTGTCGGAAAAGAAAACTCAAAGTGGGCCAAAATTGTAAATTTCTAAAAATTAGTTGGTAAACCTGCGTATTTCCCGACATCTCGACGTCCATGATCACGCATCAAAACGTCCACGCACGTCGCGACATCCAGGGTCTGACATCGCGACGTCGCAGCACGTCGCGCGACGTGGAAGGGGTCCCGATGTCGCGACGTCGCTCTCTGGAAATTTTTCAAAATTCGTCCAAAAATCCAACCAAAAATTGCATTTTTGACGTTGCGACGTGGAGGGTCTACACCGCGACGTGCACCCACGTCGCGACGTGAAAGGTACTGACGTCGCAACGTGGATATTGCTCTTCAATGATTTTGCGATCTTTCTTCCATTTTTCCTCCACTTTCCATCCGATTTGACTCCCGTATGATTTCCCTCTTCCAAGAACACACCATGGTCAACAAACCTTCAATTAAAACACTGAAATGAATAAAAAAGAACAAGAACCAAAAAAAAATTAAATATAAACCCTACATAAACGGCGAATAAATTCACCTCATCACCTAGTTACCCTAAGAAATCCTAGTTTACACTAGATATGTTAGTTTGGTTCTAGTGTGACTAATTTGACCTTATTTAACCAACTCACCCTTAATGAAACTCTAGTTAGTCTTATTTAGGTTAAATGAGGGCTAGTTTGACCTCGTGTTACTTAGTTTATTCTAGAGTGACTAGAATGATCTAAGTTCCACTAGTTTGGCCTGAGTGAGCACTTAACTCTAAATAAGGTTCAACTCGGTATAGTTAGGGTTGATTTGTTCATCTTCACACTAGAAACCTTTAAAATCCCTCAGAAACCCAAGAAACCTCATAGTTTTTCCACATAGGCCAAATTTCTTGTTTTGTCTTTACTTTGATATTTTGATCTTATCCATAATTCTCTCATAAGGGTGTACATGAAACTTAGCAACATATAGCCACCTGGAGGAGATCAAACCAATGTGCATATGTCATGGATGACATCCAAGTGTGAAGGATAAAAAAGGAGACTTGATATTTGAGAATGACCACATTATAAATCAAATGAACAAGCACATGGTTCTTTTGGTAATAAGTAGATAATAGAGATTTCTTTATCTCCAAGTTTGATGAAAAGTATAAATAGTAGTTCTCTACACTTTCAAAATAGCATTAAGTAGTGGGCAATTAGAGAGATGAGGGCCCATTATTTTCATTTCTACTCTAGGAGCAAAGACTTGGAGAGAAAGCTAGATCTAGATACCTTTCCAAGACTAAATCTTTGATCTTTCATTAAAATATTGAATTCTAAGAGTGTTTCCGTTTCTTTGAATTGCTAATCTCTTGAATCTCTTTATTTTGCTTTATCTTGTGCTCTTGTGAATCTTGTGGACCTAGATCTAGCCATAAAAGGCTATATCCTTCATGGTGTTCTTGGATAAAATGTTACAAGTTATGAGATCTAAGTGATTTAGTGATGTTGTGTTAAGAATAATGTTTATTAATCCATTTTTACATTTGTGATTGGAATGGAATTGTGGATTTGGGGTTCACAAATTCTAGATCTGTGATTTTGAGAGTTTGAATATAAGGAGTTCTTGTTTATTATGTGTTTGTTTAATTGCCAAATTAACTAACATGTGAACAAACATGAATTTTATAGTGAATTACTCACTTGAAGCATATACCACCATAAATGGAATTAAGTTTTTATACTTGGTAATGAACTTATCACTTTATACGTGTAGACGAAGATCACTTGGGTATTTATGATGCTTAAAAACTTGTATGTAAAGATTAGATAGATATTTAGTTAGGGTTGTGATCAAAAGGGTCTTGTCTCTATCAAAAAGATGACCATGAGTCTCTCAACACTTAATTAATCTAAATAAAACTAGTTAGATGGTTGATCTAGTCCTAGATTGCGGTTTTAAATAATGATTCAAACTTGTCTCTGGTAAGGGAATTAAGAACTGATGAGTTTCGGATCTAGGCGTGCCTACCAATGAGACTTAGGACCATTCCATGAGGACAATCTATAACCCATGTAAATCAATGATCATTTGCTCAACACAAGGTTGCTAAATCACTAGATTGAATCTTCCACAACAAAATCCAAAAACACCATTCTCTCTCCACTAGAATCCCTTTTATTTGCTCTCTGTTTTTACACTTTATTTACTTATTTTCACTATCAGAATTCATTCAACATTCCAAATTCTCTTAAGCACATCCCATTTAGTTAGCTAGTGTACCTCCTTGTGGGATCGACACCTTACTCACCTTTCTACAAGGTGGGAAAGGACTATAAATTTACTTGTAGTCTAAAAGCACACACCCGAATCAAATGTTATAACAACGTGGTTTTGATAAGTTGGTAAATCACCAACTTATTTTCCATATTTCATAGAAAATAGGAAGCTACTTTCTAAAACAATTACTTTCCATTATCATGCAAGATAATTGGGCCAAGTAATTATTTAACTACTTAAATGAAATATAAGCCCAAATTAATGTTTAATGGACTTAACTTATTACAAAGCATTTAAAACCTAATTTAAATGGCGTGAATCCAAGATGTGAAAACCCAAGCACACCATCTTGGTCTTCAATGTACTTCATGAACACTTCTTCAAGGTGGAATTTCCTTAAGCTCCAATGTAGAACTCCTAGGAGCTTCTTCATGAATTGTGATGCAAGAAATGTTTCAAACAACTTCATGTTGAGATGGTGAAGATGGTGATGCCAAGTTGTCTTCAAGATTGTCCAAATTTCCACAATGTGTTGACAATAATGTTTGCAAGGCGGATTTCATCCTTTTGCTCCTTGATCTTGTCATTGGTCTATCAAGACTCACCAAAGGATCTTGTGAATTCGAACTTGGCACCAAGGACATGGATGAATTGCTATCATTCCCTCCCTCCTCGAAAGGATTCGTCCTCGAATCACCTACATCAAACAAAGATAAATCAGAATCATTAAATGTAGATGACACATTTCGATACTCAGTTGGAAGTTCAATCTTCTAAGCATTGTCTCCAATCCTTTCTAAGATTCAAAAGGACCATCCCCTCTTGGATAAAGTTTAGATTTTCTTTTCTCGGGAAACCTCTCTTTTCTTAAGTGAATCCAAACCCAATCACCTGGTTCAAATATCACTTGCTTTCTACCCTTATTGGCTTGCTTAGCAACTTGTTCATTACGCCTTGGAATATTATTTCGAACCTTCTCATGTAACTCCCTTATAAAATCAGCTTTCTTTTTACCTTCAACACTAACAAACTCATTAATAGGAAGAGGCAAAATATCAAGTGGAGTTAATGGATTAAATCCGTAAACAACTTCAAAAGGTAAGTAATTAGTAGAACTATGCAAAGTCTGATTATATGCAAACTCAATATGAGGTAAACAACTTTCCCAATTATTTAAGTTCTTTTAGATAATGGCACGAAGCAAGGTGGACAAAGTGCGATTAACTACTTCAGTTTGTCCATCAGTTTATGGATGTGCAACAGTAGAAAACAACAATTTAGTGCCTAACTTATTCCATATATTACGCCAAAATGAGACAAGAATTTAACATCCCTATCACTAACAATACTTTGTGGAATGCCATGCAATCTAGCGACTTCCTTAAAGAATAAATCAGCAATATGTGTAGCATCATTAGACTTAGAACATGTAATGAAGTGTGACATTTTGCTAAATCTATCAACTACAACAAATATGCTATCATGACCATTGGGTGACCTAGGCAAACCAAGCACAAAATCCATAGAAATATCAATCCAAGGATGACTAGGAACAGGCAAATGTGTATACAAACCATGAGGCATCACTTTCGATTTTGATTGTTTACACACAATGCATTTATCACAAACACTTTTAACATCTTTAATCATGTTAGGCCAATAAAAGTGTTCATTTAAAACAGGCAGTGTTTTAGCAATTCCAAAGTGCCCCATTAACCCTCCCCCATAGGTTTCTTTAACAAGTAAATCATGAATGGAACATAAGGGTATGCATAATTTATCATTCTTAAACAAGAAGCCATCATGCACATAAAATTCATCATTCGGCTTTCTCAAACATTGTTCATAGGCGGCATTAAAAGTAGGATCATTTTTATACAAATCTTTAATCAAATCAAAACCAAGTAACTTAGCATGCAAATAGGTGAATAACGTGTATCTCCTAAATAATGCATAAGCTACAACATTTTCTTTACCAGATTTTCTTGATCACATATGGAAAAGATTCAATAAACTCCAACCATTTAGCATACCTTTTATTCAATTTACCTTGAGTTTTCAAGAATTTAAGGCTTTCATGATCAGAATGAATAATGAATTCTTTAGGCCATAGATAGTGTTGCCAAACCTGTAATGATCTTACCAAAGCATACAACTCCTTGTCATAAGTTGAATACTTCATGGCTGCCCCATTAAGATTTTCACTAAAGTAAGCCACCGGCTTTGATTCATGCATCAAAACAGCACCAATACCTATCCCGAAAGCATCACAATGTATCTCAAAAGCTATATGAAAATTTGGCAAAGCAAGAAGAGGGGTGTGAGTCAATTTGTGCTTTAATGTGTTAAAGGTGTTTTCATGTTCTTCTTTCCACTCAAAAGTGACATTCTTTTTAACAATTTCATTTAAAGGTGCAGCTATAGAACTAAAGTCTTTAACAAACCTTCTATAAAAACTTGCTAAACTATGAAAACTTCTAACATCACTAGGCATTTTTAGGTCTCTGCCAATCCATGATTTCTTTGACTTTTAACACATCAACAGAAATACCTTGAGAACTTACAACATAACCCAAAAAGATAATTGATTCCATGCAAAAAGGACACTTTTTAAGGTTAGCATACAATTTGTTCTCACGCAATATAGCAAACACGAGTTTTAAATGTTCAACATGTTCATCAAGTGATTTGCTATAAATAAGGATGTCATCAAAATATACTAAAACAAATTTTTCAATGACAGATCTAAAAACATGATTCATTAGCCTCATAAAAGTACTAGGTGCATTAGTTAGACCAAAAGGCATGACTAACCATTCATACAAACCATAATTTGTTTTAAAAACAGTTTTCCATTCATCACCTTCTTTCATTCTAATTTGATAGTAGCCACTTTTCAAATCAATCTTGGGGTCATACTTGTGCCTACAATAATACCAGAATCAATTTACACAAACTTACCTACTTTAGAGGAAAATTAAACTACAAAGGAATTGTACATAAAAATGATAAAAATCAAAACTTTATCAGCATAAAACTCACACAATTTGAACATGTTAATCACATCTCATCCCCCTCACACTTAATTAGGTACTTAGTACCTAATTAAAGTGTGAATTCCAATAAAGAATAGTTCTAGAAAGCTTCATGAGGTAATTTCAAGTCATGCATACAAGAGCATTTCACCTCACTCTTTGATACGAATGGAGTAGCTTTTGAGTTCTATTCCACACGTTTTCCACACCCTTTGGATCGTTGTTTCTCAATAATCCACGAACAAGTAACAAGCAACACAATGCGGAATGAAACAAAGAAACAAACAAGATATTGAACGAGAAGGAATGGAAGAAATCAACCAAACCCCAACGTTAACACAAAAAGATTCAGTCCAACTAATGTAAATCAAAAGTTAAACTTCCTCAGTTCGGCGTGTTCTATAAATCTAGAACGGGTAAGCTCAACCTAAAGCTCCTCACTTAAGGTTTTTGCTGGTCTTATGATTGTTCAACTAAACTTAGAAGAACTCTCACGTTTTCTCTCAACTTATCACAGCTAGAAGAAGGTTTTAGCAAAGCTAAACTTTATCAAATTTCATGTTATGAAAAACGTTAATGTGAGTGCCTTTTTATAGGCTACAAAAACAAACCCTAATGTTGTTTTAGGAAACTAAAACTTAAAAGAATAACTTTCCTAAATTACTTTCCTAATTATCATGTAAGATAATTGGATCAAGTAATTACTTATTAAAAACCATAACTCAAGCCCATAATTAAATGTTTAATGGTCTTAAGTATTACAACTTACAATAAATCCTAAAATTAAGGGATAGGCATGATCCATGCAAGCCCAAAACACGCCTCTTCATTGGACTTCTTGAATTCGGCTCTTGTGATGTTTCTTCAAGGTGGATCATGAATTGTTAATGAAGAAACATGCCACAAAACTTCTCCTTGAGATGATTGAGATATCTCGGCCTCCATTGCCTCAAAATATGATGCCAGTAAATTGTGCAAGGCTGCCTTCATCTTTGAACTCCTCGATCTTGTCATTGGTCCATCAAGATTCACCAAAGGATCTTGAGAACTCGGCCTTGGCACCATGGACATGGGTTGATTTCCATCATTCCCTCCCTCCTCGAAAGGATTCGTCCTCGAATCACCTACATCAAACAAAGATAAATCAGTAACATTGAATGTAGATGACACATTGCCATACTCACTTGGAAGTTCAATCTTGTAAGCATTATCTCCAATCCTTTCTAAGACTCGAAAAGGACCATCTCCTCTTGGATGAAGCTTAGATTTCCTTTTGTCGGGAAACCTCTCTTTCCTCAAGTGAATCCAAACCTAATCACTCGGTTCGAAAATCACTTGTCGTCCACCCTTAATGGCTTGCTTAGCATATTGCTCATTACGCCTTTGAATGTTTTGGCGAACCCTATCATGTAGCTCCTTAACAAATTCAGCTTTCTTTTGACCTTCAAGACTAACAAACTCATTAGTAGGTAAAGGCAAAATATCCAAAGGAGTTAAAGGATTAAAACCATGTACAATTTCAAAAGGTGAGAAATTAGTAGCACTATGCACAGTTCTATTGTAAGCAAACTCAAAATGTGGTAAACACCCTTCCCAATTCTTTAAGTTTTTCTGAATAAGTGCACGAAGTAAGGTAGACAAAGTCCTATTAACTACTTCAGTTTGTCCATCAGTTGATGGATGTGGAACAGTAGAAAAAACCAACTTAGTACCAACTTATTCCAAAGAGTACGCCAAAAATGTGACAGAAATTTAACATCTCTATCACTAACAATACTCTTAGGCACTCCATGCAACCTTACAATCTCCTTAAAGAACAAGTCAACAATATGTGTAGCATCATTAGACTTAGAACAAGCAATAAAATGTGACATTTTGCTAAATCTATCAACTACAACAAATATGCTATCATGACCATTGCGTGACCTAGGCAAACCATGCACAAAATCCATAGAAATATCAATCCAATGATGACTAGGAACAGGCAAAGGTTGATACAAACCATGAGGCATCACTTTAGATTTTGATTGTTTACACACAATGTATTTATCACAAACACTTTTAACAACTTTAATCATGTTAGGCCAATAAAAGTGTTCATTCAAAACAGCAAGTGTTTTAGCAAAACATGAATGGAACTTTGGGGAATGCACAATTTATCCTTTCGAAACAAGAAACCATCATGCACATAAAAATCACCATTCGGTTTGGTCTTACAAATCTCATAGGTGGTGGCAAAATCGTTATCATGCTCATACAAGTCTTTAATCAAATCAAAACCAAGTAACTTAGCATGCAAGTAAGTAAACAAAGTATACCATCTAGACAATGCATCAGCTACAACATTATCTTTACCACACTTATACTTAATCACGTAGTGAAAAGACTCAATGAATTCTAACCATTTAGCATGCCTCTTATTCAACTTACCTTGAGTCTTCAAGAATTTAAGGCTTTCATGATCAGAATGGATTATGAATTCTTTAGGCCATAAATAATGTTGCTAAACCTGTAAAGACCTTACCAAAGCATACAACTCCTTGTCATAAGTTGCATACTTCAAAGCTGCCCCATTAAGCTTTTCACTGAAGTATGCCACGGGCCCTGATTCCTGTCTACACCATTATAGACTCAAGGACTATCCACATGACCAGATTACTGACTTGAGGAAGACCGGAGACCCCGATGCGATCCTGCGTGAACTGAGCCTTTCTGGGACCGATTGGGAAAGAACTCATCACGGCGAACCAAGATTCGCCAACCTGAAGGACCTTACTACAGAAGCTAAGATGTGGCTACTCTTCATCAATTCCCGCGTAATGCCCACCACCCACAACACACGGATCTCAAAGAACAGGCTCTTTCTTGTCTACACCATTAAGAACCGAATGACGGTGGATGTGGGAAAGTTCGTAATAACCTACATCAACAATGCCTTGGCTGAAAATCATCCAGCCATGTATTTCCCACACTTCCTTTATGAACAAGCAGTGAAACTAGGTGTGAAAGTGTCCGGAGGAGATGACAGTCGAAACCCAGTACTCCCTGTAAAGAATGGCCAAATCAAGTTGTATCAAGCTCAAAAAAAAACAGACAGAGTGCAACGGGAGGAGGAAGCGAGGGAAAGAGAAAGGGCAGAGCAAGAGCACGAAATGGATGATATTGATGAAGAGGAACCCCAAGCTGGGTCAGCCCGACCTCCGCCTAACCCACAACCGCTTCAGGCGTTCGGGAACTTCCAGCACATGCAGCATGCATTGGAGGGGCTGCAATCTTCAATTCAAAATCAACAAAACTCCCTCACGCAGCATCTGGACGACATGGAGGGACGTTGGACTACATTGCAGGATTGCATGGGAATTATTGGAACAAGGATAGATACCATAATGCAGGAACAGACCACCCAATGGACCGCAATGGATAACAAGATCACTCAATGCCAGACAGAAGTCCATAACCTCAACTTGATGATGGTGCACCACCACCAAAGCCGAGGGCCAGACTCATACTTTTCCCCATTGGAAGAAATGGACAGTCATGCACGAATGATCATAAACACTTCAAGTAGTAGACGAGTGGTCATGCAACAAGGGATAAGTTCCAGCGCAGGACAGAATGCAGCAAATTTTAGACCCGCACAAACTCAATTCCCGGGGTTCTCTCATTTTGCTGGGCAATCTCCACCAACCTAGACTTGGTAGACTCTTTCCTTTTCACACAATGGGGACCATTGTTAATTCTATGTGTGGGGGGGAGACTTGCATGCGGAGGTCCATGTGTGATGTGTGGTTATCTAATCCTTAGTTGATGCTTGTATCTGAAAGGCTTGGCGCCTTTGCTTTGAATTGCCTTGAATTGTTTGTGTGTTTGTTATGTATTGCTGGGATCGGAGTTGGTGTGATATTATATTAGTAGTAGGGGGTGTTTATTTTTCGTTCATTTTTTTTCTTCTTTCACTTGTGCTGTTGTGGGAATGAAAAACAAGGCAGTGACTAGCACTGACCTTGTAGTGTGCTTTCCATTTCAAAGTTGTGATGTAGTGTGCTTTGATTTCCAGTTGTTATAAAGGTAAGAGTGTGATGTTGTGTTGTGCAAAGATTGCCACTGTCTATCTAACACACTTGCACATCCATTACATTCGCACTTCCAATTTTATCAGCAAAATCCACCAATACACAAACTGTTCAATGTATACGAAAATTTTTGAGTTTTACGGTAGTCATTCGATTGTATACGATGTTGATGAGTAAAGTGCGGTGTTAATGTAAGATAGAAACGCCAACACAAAATTTGACATAGGAGAGAGCTTATGTTCCTTTGTTTGTATGTGTTTTCTACTCGTAAGCACTTTTTCTTGCATTTATATGTATAGTCTCTTGAAGACAAAAACGAACATGGACTGCGACAAATAAAGGGAAAAAATAGCCACAAAACCCTGGCCGCCAAGCACCAATACGCGGCATGAGTTTTAAAAAGAAAGCAATAAGTACCAATGTGCATTGAATAAGAGGAAATCCCCAGTTAGTTTAGTGAAGTTTTTGTCCTTCTTTTTAGTATGAAGTGTTTGTGTGTGAGGACAAAAGACTGTAGTGCAAGAATTCTTAACTAAAGTGCCTACTTGAGTACTTTGCATAGACAGACTAAGGGGACATATGCATCTCTCAGCACACACTTGCACGCTGACGGTTTGGTCTTTATTCATTGCACCTTACTTGATAACTTGTATGAAGTCGAATATACTGTAAACTTGATCAAATGTTTTCCTTTGCATGCAAAAATTTTAAGTGGATAGCTGATGATGTTGAGAGTGTTGAATGTGAGGGTAGATAGTTGGTTATACTTTGCTCGGGACTAGCAAAGGCTTAAGTGTGGGGGGATGATAAGTCGGTATTTCGCCGACTTATTTGTGTGAATTTCCTTATCTTTTGCTGTGGATTTTGTGCGAAAATGATGCTTGGTATGTTGACAGTGTGCTATACCGTGCATGTTTTGGAGATTGCTGTGAAAATGGCTAAGTGTTGTAAAACATCATGAAAATGCTTTAATGTTTGAAATATGCACAACATTTAGTCATGCATGCCATCGACCTCCAAGCTGACCTGTGCGCCACTGACCTCCAAGCCTTTGTGAAAGTCCACAACCACAACAGTTGCACAGCACTCATATTTGCATAGCACACTCACGTACACATTTAAACTCACCACACTTACACGCTCGACCTCCACAACACACGCACACACTTTGCACAAACACTCGCACACACCACGCACATGGCGGGCGCACTAGGCGCCCGCCTCACACACTAGTGCGACCGCCACACACACGGCGGGCGCACCACGCGCCCGTCTCACACACGCACACACACAACACGGTGGGTGCACACGGCGCCCGCCACCCACACGGCGGTCGCGTAGTGCGACCGCCACCCTCACGGCGGGCGCATCCCGCGCCCGCCTCACTTCACACACATGCACTTCGCACGCCTTGTACAGTTTAGTCTTTGTGTATTTTTCCTTTGTTAGATTTTTACTTAGGAATTTTGTCATGCATTTTGTAGGCACTACACTCCGCACTTCGTCCAAGCATACGTAGCAAACACCGCATTCAATCTGTTTGATATTTTGCCTCGTCACTATTATTTGTGAAGTACACGTGTCTTCATTAAATTCTTGGCTTATATTTATAGGGACACGTGTCAACATCAGGGCGTAGAAGGGAAACTTCCAGGTCACTTGGTCAGGACATGGAGAGAAAGCTATAAAAGCCAGAGGAGGAGCTTTTGACGAGGAGAGCGGGTAGAGAGCCAAAAAGGAGATCAATCAAGAGAGTTAGGGTTTCAAGGGAAGAAGGAGATCAGAGTGGAGATCATTCCATTTTATCTTTCTGTAATAGTTATGTTTGATCAGGCTTTGTCAAACTTGTTTTCAAAGCCGATCAACATGATTGGCTAAACATTAGGTTGTTGCTTTGAGGGATTAAGTGTGATGACTATAAAATTGATTTGAGACATTCGTATTGCTCATTATGTGTTTGATATTGTTTCATATATCTTTTTGGTGTTTTATTTCAATGCTTACTCACTCACGCCTAGGCCCTTCATATGACTTGCAGTACCCCTGAGGTCAATCTAGTGCTATCAATGGAAATTGAAAGAACATCACTAGAATAGGAAACAACTTGGATGAGTCCTATGATCTGTGTAAGGATGCAACGTCGATTGTGCAGTGTCCCTGACAATTGAAGTTAATATAATGGAAAGACTTAGGATCATTTGAACATTAGAACTCGGACTTTGGTTGACTGTCTTGTCCAAGGAAGTTGGGGTTCTAGTGTCAGATAGGGATCTGGAATTAGGAAGCCGAGCCTAGGTCTTGCCCTACCAAGGGAAGACGGAGGAGTATGGTGAGTTAGGATTGTGAGACTCAGAAGGTAATCAACCCTAACCTCACTAGAAGGACGACCCCCTCATCCATGTTCTTACACTAGTCAAGGATAATCAAAGAGAGTCGTTACACTGACCTCCCTCAAGGCAACACCAATTTACTTCTTGATTGATTTGCGTATTAGCTCATATTTGCTCTCTGCTTTATTGAACATTTTCCATTCTATCACCTGCACAATTCTTAATTCAATCCTCTCCCTGTTGGATACGATCCCACTTGCCGCTACTACTTGTTTTGGTAATACTGGGTAAAATTGCAAGGTACGACGACAGCCTTGCCAGATATACTACAAATACTCCAGGAATAGTCAAAAATAATATACAGCAATAAATTCAAAATTGTGAGTTATAACCTATCTTTTTGACCAAAAATAAAGTCTGTGGGCTACATTACGCGATTTTCTTTACTTTTTTTCAAAGGTTGTGAGTTGTATATCTCCACAAAGGAAAATGATGATTTTTCTATAATTTTTAATTTTTTAATATTTTTCTACAAATAATGAGATCACATGTTTTCTAGTTATGTTGGGTGCAAAATGTGGATAGTAATAAATCCATTGGACAATTTTTCACACTTTTCTATTTTTTACCAAAAACTGTAAGTTATAACCTATCATAAATGGTGATTTTTAAAAAAAATTTGGTGTCTATTTTTTTGTGCACAAATAACTAGATTACATACTTTTGATTAAATTGGAAAAAAAAGAACAACTAGAACTTTTGTGAAAGTTTTTTGGAATTTTCTATTTTTGTCAAAAAATAGTGAGTTATAACTAACAGAAAGTGGTGATTTTTGATAAATTTTAATTTTCTTTTTTTTTACACAAATCACTATATTACATATTTCTCATCAAATTATGTGAAAATATTGATCCAAAATGAGCATTTTCAAATATTGTTTTTTTTATTTTCAATTTTTTAGAAAAAAATCAGGAGTTATATCATACAGAAAATTGTCATTTTGAAATATTTTACTTTTTTCGTAAACGTCATTAGATTACTTGTGTTCTTATTAAGTTTGATAAAAAAAAAGCAAACAGAAAACAAAGTCTGTGAGCTACATTACGCGATTTTCTTTATTTTTTTTGAGAGATTGTGAGTTGTATATATCTCCATAAAGGAAACTGATGATTTTTCTATAATTTTTTATTTTTTAATATTTTTCTACAAATAATGAGATCACGTGCTTTCTAGTAATGTTGGGTGCAAAATGTTGATATTAATAAACCCCCTGGGCAATTTTGCACACTTTTATATTTTTTACCAAAAACTGTGCGTTATAACCTATCATAAATGGTGATTTCAAAAAAAAATTTGGTTCTTTTCTTTGTGCACAAATAACTAGATTACATACTTTTAAATAAATAGGGAAAAAAATGGAACAACTAGAACTTTTGTGAATTTTGTTTTGGAATTTTCTATTTTTGTCAAAAAATAGTGAGTTATAACAAACTGAAAATGGCGATTTTTGAAAATTTTTAATTTTCTGATTTTTTTGTACACAAATTATTATATTACACATTTCTCATCAAATTATGTTAAAACATTTATCCAAAATGATAATTTTTGAACATTGATTGTTTTTTTTATTTTCAATTTTTTCAGAAAAAAATCTTGAGGAATATCTCATCGAAAATAGTCTTTTGAAATATTTTACTTTTTCATACACGTCATTAGATTACTTGTGTTTTTATTGAGTTTAATACAAAAAGTAGACAAAAAATAAAGTCTGTGGACTACATTACCCGATTTTCTTTACTTTTTTTCAAAGATTGTGAGTTATAATATCTGTAAAGGAAAATGATGATTTTTCTATATATTTTTGTTTTTTAATATTTTTTTACAAATAATGAGAACACATGTTTTCTAGTAATGTTGGTTGCAAAATGTTGATATTAATAAATCAATTGGGCAATTTTTTACACTTTTATATTTTTGAGAAAAAACTGTGAGTTTATAACCTATCGTAAATGGTGATTTTTAAAAATTTTTAGATATGTATTTATTTGTGCACAAATAACTAGATTACATACTTTTGATTAAATTGGAGAAAAACTGGACCTACTAGAACTTTTGCAAATTTTGTTGTGGGGGTTTCTATTTTTGTCATAAAATAGTGAGTTATAACTAACCGAAAGTGGGGATTTTCAAAAAAATTTAATTTTCTTTTTTTTTTGTACACAAATCACTATATTACATATTTCTCATCAAATTATGTGAAAATATTGATCCAAAATGAGCATTTTTGAACATTGTTTTTTTTATTTTGAATTTTTTTCGAATAAATTAGGAGTTATATCTCACCAAAAATTGTCATTTTTAAATATTTTACTTTTTTCATACAGGTCATTAGATTACTTTTGTTCTTATTAAGTTTGATACAAAAAGAAAACAAAAAAAAAGTTCGTGTGCTACATTACGCGATTTTCTTTACTTTTTTTCAAAGTTTGTGAGTTGTATATATCTCCATAAAGGAAAATGATGATTTTTCTATAATTTTTAATTTTTTAATATTTTTCGACAAATAATGAGATCACATGCTTTCTAGTTATGTTGGGTGCAAAATGTGGATATTAATAAATCCCTTGGGCAATTTTTCACACTTTTCTATTTTTGACCAAAAACTGTGAGTAACCTATCATAAATGGTGATTTTTAAAAATTTTTTGGTGTCTATTTTTCTGTGCACAAATAACTAGATTACATACTTTTAAATAAATTTGGAAAAAATGGAACAACAAGAACTTTTGTGAATTTTGTTTCGGAATTTTCTATTTTTGTCAAAAAATAGTGAGTTATAACTAACTGAAAGTGGTGATTTTTGAAACTTTTAATTTTCTGAAATTTTTTTGTACACAAATTATTATATTACATATTTCTCATCAAATTATGTGAAAACATTTATCCAAAAAAATCATTTTCGAACATTATTTTTATTTATTTGCAATTTTTTGGAAAAAATCTTGAGGAATATCTCACCAAAAATTGTCATTTTGAAATATTTTACTTTTTCCATACACGTCATGATATTACTTGTGTTCTTATTAAGTTTCATACAAAATGCAGACAAAAAATAAAGTCCGTGGGCTACATTATGTGTATTTCTTTAATTTTTAAATATTTTTCTACAAATAATGAGATCACTTGTTTTCTAGTTATGGTGGGTGCAAAATTTGGACATTAATAGATCCCTTGGGCAATTTTTCAAACTTTTCTATTTTTTACCAAAAAATGTGAATTATAACTATAGCAAATGGTGATTTTTAAATATTTTTAAGTGTCTATATTTTTTGTGCACAAATAACTTGATTACATACTTTTGATTAAATTGGGAAAAAAACGAACCAACTATAACTCTTGCAAATTTTGTTTTGAAATTTTCTATTTTTGTCAAAAAATAGTGAGTTATAACTAACCGAAAGTGGTGATTTTTAATTATTTTAATCAAATATTATCTACTATAGCTCATCAAGTAGATGTAGTAGAAACAAAGATTTATTCAATACCTAAAGAAAAAGAAACAATAAAAGAAGACGTTAATAAA
Organism: Ophiorrhiza pumila; assembly: GCA_016586305.1. NCBI lineage: Eukaryota > Viridiplantae > Streptophyta > Magnoliopsida > Gentianales > Rubiaceae > Ophiorrhiza > Ophiorrhiza pumila. The sequence goes on from BLIW01000011.1 coordinate 16,268,675, forward strand.
TCTAATAAGTTAAGATTCCCATATGAAATATCTAAACCACATTTTCAATCACATGATATACTAAAAGATTTTCACTCTCCAAATCATAAACAAGATACATTACAAAAGATAGAAAATGTTGATTTTTCTATAATTTTTAATTTTTAAATATTTTTCTACAAATAATGAGATCACGTGTTTTCTAGTTATGGTGGGTGTAAAATTTGGACATTAATAGATCCCTTGGGCAATTTTTCAAACTTTTCTATTTTTGACCAAAAAATGTGAATTATAACTATAGTAAATGGTGATTTTTAAATATTTTTAAGTGTCTATATTTTTTGTGCACAAATAACTTGATTACATACTTTTGATTAAATTGGGAAAAAAACGAACCAACTATAACTCTTGCAAATTTTGTTTTGAAATTTTCTATTTTTGTCAAAAAATAGTGAGTTATAACTAACCGAAAGTGGTGATTTTTAATTATTTTAATCAAATATTATCTACTATAGCTCACCAAGTAGATGTAGTAGAAACAAAGATTTATTCAATACCTAAAGAAAAAGAAACAATAAAAGAAGACGTTAATAAATCTAATAAGTTAAGATTCCCATATGAAATATCTAAACCACATTTTCAATCACATGATATACTAAAAGATTTTCACTCTCCAAATCATAAACAAGATACATTACAAAAGATAGAAAATGTTGATTTTTCTATAATTTTTAATTTTTAAATATTTTTCTACAAATAATGAGATCACGTGTTTTCTAGTTATGGTGGGTGCAAAATTTGGACATTAATAGATCCCTTGGGCAATTTTTCAAAATTTTCTATTTTTGACCAAAAAATGTGAATTATAACTATAGTAAATGGTGATTTTTAAATATTTTTAAGTGTCTATATTTTTTGTGCACAAATAACTTGATTACATACTTTTGATTAAATTGGGAAAAAAACGAACCAAATATAACTCTTGCAAATTTTGTTTTGAAATTTTCTATTTTTGTCAAAAAATAGTGAGTTATAACTAACCGAAAGTGGTGATTTTTAATTATTTTAATCAAATATTATCTACTATAGCTCATCAAGTAGATGTAGTAGAAACAAAGATTTATTCAATACCTAAAGAAAACGAAACAATAAAAGAAGACGTTAATAAATCTAATAAGTTAAGATTCCCATATGAAATATCTAAACCACATTTTCAATCACATGATATACTAAGAGATTTTCACTCTCCAAATCATAAACAAGATACATTACAAAAGATATTACAAAAATTAGAAGAAAATAAACCAAGTACTAGTCATATACAACATATTCAACAAACATCTTCCACATTAAAAGAAGAAACAACTGATAGTAGTGATAATGAATATAATGAAATAATAGAAACTATTAATGAAATAGAAGATGAATTTACTGATACTAATGAAATCAATAGAATAAGAAGATCTTATAAATCACAAAAATACTTTAAACCATATTAGAAAAATAAAAATCAATATGCAATACAAAATTATGCTCCTTACTAAAGAAAAAATTATTATCCAAAACTTACACCCCCAGATTATCTTTTTTTCTTTTTATAGGCTAATCATCCCATTTACGGGGGGGCGCCACTCCCACTTTATTAATAAAAACAACAAATAAATGGCGGACATACCCATACCATTAATACAATGAAAAATGTAAATAAGGAGGACTCCTCCTTAAACAACCTCAAAACTCCCCCAACCAACGAAACTACACCTTCCTGCTATGAACTCTACAGTTAGGAACTCCAAGTCTATCCATATTTAAACTCCCCCGTAGCTGCACAGGTAGATCACCCAGCCTGGTAAATGTCAATACATGTTGCCGAAGACAACCATCCTTTGCCAAACCATCCGCCGGATGATTTCCTTCCCTATAAATATGTCGAAAAGACAACACACAGGAGAACTGACGCATTTTGTCCACAGTATCCCGAATCTTCCATGGCACTTGTCCATTGCCGTTCATAATAGATACCAATAAACTAGAGTCTGATTCCACATGTACTGCCTGAATATCAAACATACCACACAATTCTAGCCCCATAACAAGCGCTAAAGCTTCAGCCTCTAAACTCGTCACAATACCAAACCACATTGATCTAGCAGCAACCATTCTTCCAATCCAATCACGAATCAAAGCTCCACCACCCCCTTGACCGGGATTACCAAACGAGCAACCATCAATATTCAGTTTGAACTCCCCAAAAGGCGGCCTAGTCCAAACCACCCACAAAGTAGACCGGGGGACATGCAAGTTGCTCACCACATCAATTACGTCATTCTAATTGTTCGGAACCGTGATGTTAGGGAACCGTATCTTCCATAATACAGAAAGATCATTCAGAACCCATACACAAACCCTCTCCCATGACACTCCCTTCCCCTCAAAATGTTCACTATTTCTCCCAGATTATCAAATAGAAGAAAGAACAAATAGAAGAAAGAACAAAATTTGCTGCAAGTCAATATGATGGAAAAGAAGTATATGAATGAAATATAGATGGTAAGTTTGAATATCAAATATTAAGGTTATTACAAGAAATGGGAATGGCAAAAACTGCATATAAACAATGTAGATATGATCAAAAACAAATAGCAGCAGATTTTATATCTGGATTTTCCGGCCAATTAAAGAATTGGTGGGATAATTTATTAAATGAATCAATGAAAAATGATATATTAGAACATGGATATGAAGAAGATGAAAAAGATGCTAATGGAAATATCATTATGGGTGAAAATAGAAGTCTGAAACAAATTAAAATCTCAGATTCAGCAGATTACCTTATATATTGTATAACATATCATTTTTTAGGAAATCCTACTCAAGATACAAGAAGTTCACAAATTTTCCTTACTAATTTAAGATGTCCAACCTTAACTGATTTTAGATGGTATAAAGACATGTTTATGACTTATGTTCTTAAAAGACCAGATTGTATTCAACCATTTTGGAAAGAAAAATTTATTACAGGATCACCAAATTTGTTTTCTCAAAGAGTTATTACTAATCTCAAAAAAGAAATGGGATAAGAAACAATAAATTATAATGAATTATCATATGGACAAATAATATCATATATAAAAGAAGAAGGTCTAAAATTATGTAAAGAATTAAAATTACAAGCAAAGTATGGATTAGAAAAAAGAGAATTAGGATCATTTTGCGATGCGTTTGGAATAACGGGAATTAAAGCACCATCAAGTAATCATAAGAGAATTACATATCCTAGATTTAATAGGCAATATCAAAAAAGAAGATCATATAGAAATTCCCAACAAGATAATATAAAAAATAGAAATACTATAGACAATAGACACACAAGAAAAAATAGAAGAAAATGAATTACTTGTTACAAATGTGGTAAACCTAGTCATATAGCACCTAATTGTAGAACTCAAAGACAAATAAATGAAGTATTTGAGGCTAATAAAGAAATAAGAGATAAATTACTAAAAATAATGATAAATGAAGAATCAGGAGAAAGTGATCAAGCTATAAATGAAATAGAATCTGATAGTGAAGAATATTCTTATAATTCATCACCATGTAAATGTATCAATATGACATCTACTGAAAAGACTAAGAAAGATATTTTATTTGAAATAATAAGTAAAATTGACAATCCAATTGAGCAAAGAGACTATTTAATTAGACTAAAAGATTTAATTCTATCCGAAGAAAAGAAACCAGAAGTATATGAACCGTTTAGCTTATCAAAAATATATGATAGATATACTACAAATACTCCAGGAATAGTTAAAAATAATATACAGCAATAAATTCAAAATTGTGAGTTATAACCTATCTTTTTGACCAAAATTGTGAGTTATAATCTATCTTTTTGACCAAAAATAAAGTCTGTGGGCTACATTACGCGATTTTCTTTACTTTTTTTTTTCAAAGATTGTGAGTTGTATATCTCCGTAAAGGAAAATGATGATTTTTCTATTATTTTTAATTTTTTAATATTTTTTTACAATTAATGAGTTCACGTGTTTTCTAGTAATGTTGGTTGCAAAATGTGAATATTAATAAATCCGTTGGGCAATTTTTCACACTTTTATATTTTTTTACAAAAAACTGTGAGTTATAACCTACTGTAAATGGTATTTTTTTAAAATTTTTAGATGTGTATTTTTTTGTACACAAATAACTAGATTACATACTTTTGATTAAATTGGCAGAAAAAATGGACCTACTAGAACTTTTGCAAATTTTGTTGTGGATTTTTCTATTTTTGCCAAAAACATAGTGAGTTACAACTAACCGAAAGTGGGATTTTTGAAAAATTTTAATTTTCTTATTTTTTTGTACACAAATAACTATATTACATATTTTTAATCAAATTATGTGAAAATATTGATCCAAAATGAGCATTTTCGAACATTATTTTTTTTATTTTCAATTTTTTAGAAAAAAATCATGAGTTATATCTCACCGAAAATTGGCATTTTGAAATATTTTACTTTTTTCATACACGTCATTAGATTACTTATGTTCTTATTAAGGTTGATACAAAAAGCAAACAGAAAATAAAGTTTGTGGGCTACATTACGCGATTTTCTTTACGTTTTTTCAAAGATTGTGAGTTGTATATATCTCCATAAAGGAAAATGTTGATTTTTCTATAATTTTTAATTTTTTAATATTTTTCTACAAAAAATGAGATCATATGCTTTCTAGTTATGTTGGGTGCAATATGTGGATATTAATAAATCCCTTTGGCAATTTTTCACACTTTTCTTTTTTTGACCAAAAAATGTGAGTTATAACCTATCATAAATGCTGATTTTAAAAATTTTTTGGTGTTTATTTTTTTGTGCACAAATAACTAGATTACATACATTTGATTAAATTGGGAAAAAAAATGTACCAACTATAACTTTTGCGAATTTTGTTTTGGAATTTTCTACTTTTGTCAAAAAAATAGTAAGTAATAACTAACCGAAAGTGGTGATTTTTTAAAATTTTAAATGTTCTTATTTTTTGTACAAATCACTATATTACATATTTCTCATCAAATTATGTGAAAAAATTGATCCAAAAAGAGCATTTTGGAACATTATTTGTTTTTTTCAAATTTTTTGAAAAAATCATGAGTTATATCTCACCGAAAATTGTCATTTTGAAATATTTTACTTTTTTCCTACATGTCATTAAATTACTTGTGTTCTTATAAAGTTTGATACAAAAAGCAAACAAAAAATAAAGTCCTTGTGCTACATTACACGATTTTCTTTACTTTTTTTCAAAGATTGTGAGTTGTATATCTCCACAAAGAAAAATGATGCTTTTTCTATAATTTTTAATTTTTTAATATTTTTCTACAAATAATGAGATCACGTGTTTTCTAGTTATGTTGGATGCAAAAAGTGGATACTAATAAATACATTGGGCAATTTTTCACACTTTTCTATTTTTTACCAAAAACTGTAAGTTATAAACTATCATAAAAGGTGATTTTAAAAAAATTTTGTTGTCTATTTTTTGTGCACAAATAACTAGATTACATACTTTTGATTAAATTTGAAAAAAAAGGAACAACTAGAACTTTTGTGAATTTTTTTTGGAATTTTCTATGTTTGTCAAAAAAATAGTGAGTTATAACTAACAGAAAGTGGTGATTTTTGATAAATTTTAATTTTCTTATTTTTTTTGTATACAAATCACTATATTACATATTTCTCATCAAATTATGTGAAAATATTGATCCAAAATGAGCATTTTTGAACATTGTTTTTTTTTTATTTTCAATTTTTTTGAAAAAAAATCAGGAGTTATATCATACAGAAAATTGTCATTTTTAAATATTTTACTTTTTCATAAACATCATTAGATTACTTGTGTTCTTATTAAGTTTGATAAAAAATGCAAACAGAAAACAAAGTCTGTGGGCTACATTACGCAATTTTCTTTACTTTTTTTCAAAGATTGTGAGTTGTATATATCTCCATAAAGGAAAATGATGATTTTTCTATAATTTTTAATTTTTTTAATATTTTTCTACAAATAATGAGATCACATGCTTTCTAGTCATGTTGGGTGAAAAATGTGGATATTAATAAATCCCTTCGGCAATTTTTCACACTTTTATATTTTTTACCAAAAACTGTGAGTTATAACCTATCATAAATGGTGATTTTTAAAAAATTTTTGGTGTTTTTTTTTGTGCACAAATAACTAGATTACATACTTTTAAATAAATTGGGAAAAAATGGAACAATTAGAACTTTTGTGAATTTTGTTTTGGAATTTTCTATTTTTGTCAAAAAATAGTGAGTTATAACTAACTGAAAGTGGTGATTTTTAAAAATTTTTAATTTTCTGTTTTTTTTTGTACACAAATAATTATATTACACATTTCTCATCAAATTATGTTAAAACATTTATCCAAAAAAATCATTTTCGAACATTATTTATTTTTTATTTTCAATTTTTTTTGAAAAATATCTTGAGGAATATCTCATCGAAAATAGTCATTTTGAAATATTTTACTTTTTTCATGCACGTCATTAGATTACTTGTGTTCTTATTAAGTTTGATAGAAAAAGCAAACAAAAAACAAAGTTTGTGGGCTACATTACTTGATTTTCTTTACTTTTTTTCAAAGATTGTGAGTTGTATATATCTCCATAAAGGAAAATGATGATTTTTCTGTAATTTTTAATTTTTTAATATTTTTCTACAAATAATGAGATCACATGCTTTCTAGTCATGTTGGGTGCAAAATGTGGATATTAATAAATACCTTGGGCAATTTTTCACACTTTTATATTTTTTACCAAAAACTGTGTGTTATAACCTATCATAAATGGTGATTTTTAAAAATCTTTTTGGTGTTTTTTTTTTTTGCACAAATAACTAGATTACATACTTTTAAATAAATTGGGAAAAAATGGAACAAGTAGAACTTTTGTGAATTTATTTTTGGAATTTTCTATTTCTGTCAAAAAATAGTGAGTTATAACTAACTGAAAGTGGTGATTTTGAAAATTTATAATTTTCTAATTTTTTTTGTACACAAATTATTATATTACACATTTCTCATCATATTATGTTAAAACATTCATCCAAAAGAATCATTTTCGAACATTGATTTTTTTTTCAATTTTTTTAGAAAAAATCTTGAGGAATATCTCATCGAAAATAGTCATTTTGAAATATTTTACTTTTTTCATGCATGTCATTAGATTACTTGTGTTTTTATTGAGTTTAATACAAAAAGTAGACAATAAATAAAGTCTATGGGCAACATTACTCGATTTTCTTTACTTTTTTTCAAAGATTGTGAGTTGTAATATCTGTAAAGGAAAATGATGATTTTTCTATAATTTTTTATTTTTTAATATTTTTTTACAAATAATGAGAACACATGTTTTCTAGTATTGTTGGGTGCAAAATGTTGATATTAATAAATCCATTGGGCAATTTTTTACACTTTTATATTTTTTACACTCCCATTTAGTTTGTTTGGAAAATTTGCCGAGGCTCGTTTGTTGAATGAAAGGGGAATCTCTGTTTGTGGAGATTCCCCGTTTGCATTGTCATCTTTTTGGGCGGATCGATTGCTTGAATGAATGGGGAAACTCTGGTGAAATGAGTGGTTAATCTTGTGGAGAGTTTCTGAATGCATTGTCGTGATTGCTGTTCTACCTGTTAGTAGGCATTTGGTTATCATTCATGTACTTGGTGAGGCAATTGATCTTATCTTGATGTCTTTGAGTTTTGTTTTGAGAAATGTACTCCACATTGTCGTGTACTTGATAATCATTCATGTACTCCATGTGCTTAGTGAGACAAGATGGTCTCCCTGTCTTTCAATGATTTTTGGAGCTATGCTACCAGTGTAAAGAAATTTTGGCTCCTCATACTTTTGCTGTTCAAATACATAGATTAGGACTTCAAAGTTGGAGGGAAATAGAGCCTATCTACTATATTCAAGTAGCTTAGCTCTATTTTCCACATATATTGAGATAGATCTTTCATGTAATGGAGTTGTACTCCAGATTTATCGCATATGCTTTGTAACTGTGTGACGGGTACAGCCGGCACTGTATTTTGTTTTTAAAAAAAAACTGTGAGTTATAACCTATCGTATATGATGATTTTTAAAATTTTTTAGATATGTATTTATTTGTGTACAAATAACTAGATTACATACTTTTGATTAAATTGGGCAAAAAAATGGACCTACTAGAACTTTTGCAAATTTTGTTGTGGAATTTTCTATTTTTGTCAAAAAATAGTGAGTTATAACTAACTGAAAGTGGGGATTTTTGAAAAATTTTAATTTTCTTATTTTTTTGTACACAAATCACTATATTACATATTTCTCATCAAATTATGTGAAAATATTGATCCAAAATGAGCATTTCTGAACATTGTTTTTTTTATTTTGAATTTTTTTAGAAAAAATTAGGAGTTATATCTCCCAAAAAATTGTCATTTTGAAATATTTTACTTTTTTTATACATGTCATTAGATTACTTGTGTTCTTTTTAAGTTTGATACAAAAAGCAAACAAAAAAAAAGTCCATGGGCTACATTACGCGATTTTCTTTACTTTTTTTCAAAGATTGTGAGTTGTATATATCTCCTTAAAGGAAAATGATGATTTTTCTATAATTTTTAATTTTTTAACATTTTTCTACAAATAATGAGATCACATGCTTTCTAGTTATGTTGGGTGCAAAATGTGGATATTAATAAATCCCTTGGTCAATTTTTCACATTTTCTATTTTTTACCAAAAATTGTGAGTAACCTATCATAAATGGTGATTTTTAAAAAAATTTTGGTATCTATTTTTTTTGTGCACAAATAACTAGATTACATACTTTTAAATAAATTGGGAAAAAAATGGAACAACAAGAAATTTTGTGAATTTTGTTTCTGAATTTTCTATTTTTGTCAAAAAATAATTTGTTATAACTAACTGAAAGTGGTGATTTTTGAACATTTTTAATTTTCTGATTTTTTTTGTACACAAATTATTATATTACATATATCTCATCAAATTATGTGAAAATATTTATCCAAAAAAATCATTTTCGAACATTGATTTTTATTTATTTGCAATTTTTTAGAAAAAATCTTGAGGAATATCTTACCGAAAATTGTCATTTTGAAATATTTTACATTTTTCATACACGTCATTAGATTACTTGTGTTCTTATTAAGTTTGATACAAAAAGCAGACAAAAAATAAAGTCCGGGGGCTATATTATGTGAATTTATTTACTTTTTTTTCAAATATTGTGAGTTGTATATCTCCATAAAGGAAAATGTTGATTTTTCTATAATTTTTAATTTTTTATTATTTTTCTACAAATAATGAGATCACATGTTTTCTAGTTATGGTGGGTGCAAAATTTGGACATTAATAGATCCCTTGGGCAATTTTCAAACTTTTCTATTTTTGACAAAAAAAATGTGAGTTATAACCTATCGTAAATGGTGATTTTTAAATATTTTTAGGTGTCTATATTTTTTGTGCACAAATAACTAGATTACATACTTTTGATTAAATTGGGAAAAAATGGACCAACTATAACTTTTGCAAATTTTGTTTTGGAATTTTCTATTTTTGTCAAAAAATAGTGAGGTATAACTAACCGAAAGTGGTGATTTTTAATTATTCTAATCAAATATTATCTACTATAGCTCATCAAGTAGATGTAGTAGCAACAAAGATTGATTCAATACCTAAAGAAAAAGAAACAATAAAAGAAGACATTAATAAATCTAATAAGTTAAGATTCCCATATGAAATATCTAAACCACATCTTCAATCACATGATATACTAAAAGATTTTCACTTTCCAAATCATAAACAAGATACATTACAAAAGATATTACAAAAATTAGAAGAAAATAAACCAAGTACTAGTCATATACAACATATTCAACAAACATCTTCCACATTAAAAGATGAAACAATTGATAGTAGTGATAATAAAGATAATGAAATAATAGAAACTATTAATGAAATAGAAAATTAATTTACTGATACTAATGAAATCAATAGAATAAGAAGATCTTATAAATCAGAAAATACTTTAAACCATATTAAAAAAGAAAAAATCAATATGCAATACATAATTATGCGCCTTACCAAAGAAAAAATTATTATCCAGAACTTACACCCCCAGATTATCAAATAGAAGAAAGAACAAAATTTGCTGCAAGTCAATAGGATGGAAAAGAAGTATATGAATGGAATATAGATGGTAAGTCTGAATATCAAATATTAAGGTTATTACAAGAAATGGGAATGGCAAAAACTTCATATAAACAATGTAGATATGATAAAAAACAAATAGCAGCAGGTTTTATATCTAGAATTTCTGGCCAATTAAAGAATTGGTGGGATAATTTATTAAATGAATCAATGAAAAATGATATATTAGAACATGGATATGAAGAAGATGAAAAAGATGCTAATGGAAATATCATTATGGGTGAAAATAGAAGGCCGAAACAAATTAAAATCTAGATTCAGCAAATTACCTTATATATTGTATAACATATCTTTTTTAGGAAATCCTACTTAAGATACAAGAAGTTCACAAATTTTCCTTACTAATTTAAGATGTCCAATCTTAACTGATTTTTGATGGTATAAAGACATGTTTATGACTTATGTTCTTAAAAGACCAGATTTTATTCAACCATTTTGGAAAGAAAAATTTATTACAGGATTACCAAATTTTTTTTCTCAAAGAGTTATTACTAATCTCAAAAAAGAAATGGGATTAGAAACAATAAATTATAATGAATTATCATATGGACAAATAATATCATATATAAAAGAAGAAGGTCTAAAATTATGTCAAGAATTAAAATTACAAGCAAAGTATGGATTAGAAAAAAGAGAATTAGGATCATTTTGCGATGCGTTTGGAATAACGGGAATTAAAGCACCATCAAGTAATCATAAGAGAATTACATATCCTAGATTTAATAGGCAATATCAAAAAAGAAGATCATATAGAAATTCCCAACAAGATAATATAAAAATTAGAAATACTATAGACAATAGACATACAAGAAAAAATAGAAGAAAACGAATTACTGGTTACAAATGTGGTAAACCTGGTCATATAGCACCTAATTGTAGAACTCAAAGACAAATAAATGAAGTATTTGAGGCTGATAAAGAATTAAGAGATAAATTACTAAAAATAATGATAAATGAAGAATCAGAAGAAAGTGATCAAGCTATAAATGAAATAGAATCTGAAAGTGAAGAATATTCTTATAATTCATCACCATGTAAATGTATGAATATGAAATCTACTGAAAAAACTAATAAAGATATTTTATTTGAAATAATAAGTAAAATTGAGAATCCAATTGAGCAAAGAGATTATTTAATTAGACTAAAATATTTAATTCTATCTGAAGAAAAGAAACCAGAAGTATATGAACCGTTTAGTTTATCAAAAATATATGATAGATAATCTACAAATACTCCAGGAATAGTTAAAAATAATATACATCAAGAAATTCAAAATTTAAAATCAAAAATTAGACAAATAAAAGAAGAAATAAAAGATTTAAAAACTAAAGATTTAGAAATAGAAGCAAAAATTATATTAGCTGCTCAAAATATAGACATTCCAGAAACTTCAAATAATATCAAAGATTATGGAATTCAAATAAATGAAGATATGAAAAATGAAGAATACATCAATGTTATAGAAAAAAATAGTATAGAAAAATGGCATGCATTTGTTACAATAGGAGTTCATGATTTTAATATAAGTTGTCTGGCAATAATTGATAGCGGAGCAGATCAAAGTTGTATAAAAGCAGGAATTATACCAATTAAATACTTAACAAAAACAAATGAAAGATTATTAACAGCAAATGGAAATCCAATAAAAATAAAACATAAATTAACAAATTGTTTTATATGTAACAATAATTATTGTTTTAAACATTCATTTATTATTGTAGAAGATTTAACTAATGATATTATATTAGGCAATCTTTTTTTATACCAAATAACTCCATTTACAAAAATCTAAAGAAGGATTACACATCAATGTTATGGGAAACGAAATAATATTTAAATTCATTACACCTATTAGGAAAAAAGAGTTAAATTTCTTACAAACAAACACTATATATAAACAAAAAATTCAACAAAAACAAAATCACATTAATTTAATAAAAAAAGAAATTTCATATAATCAAGTAGAATTACAATTACAACGATCTGAAGTAATTAAAAAAATTACAGAATTAGAAACAAAATTTAAATATGAAATATGTGCAGAACACCCATATGCATTTTGGGCAAGAAAAACACATATAGTACAATTACTATATGAAGATAATTTTAATGAAAGAAATATTCCAACTAAGGCAAGACCTATTTAGATGAATTCTGAATTATTAGAACATTGTAAGAAAGAAATAACAAATTTATTAGAAAAACAATTAATAAGGAAATCCAAATCATCATGGAGCTGTTCAGCTTTTTATGTAAATAATCAAGCAGAAAAAGAAAGATGAGTTCCTAGATAAGTTATAAATTATAAACCATTGAACAAAGTAATAAAATGGATTAGATATCCTATTCCTAATAAAAAAAGATTTACTTGATAAATTATTTGATGCTAAAGTATACTCAAAATTTGATTTAAAATAAGGATATTGGCAAATTCAAATTGATGAAAAAGATAAATATAAAACAGCATTCACAGTTCCTTTTGGTAATTACGAATGGAATTTATGCCATTTGGATTAAAAAATGCCCCATCCGAATTTCAAAATATAATGAATGAAATATTCTCAGCATACACATTTATGATAGTATATATTGATGATATATTGATTT